>CM031918.1:23941300-25252837 GCA_018703695.1 Prunus fruticosa | reverse complement strand
GTTCGTTTGAATTGGAGTGGTTGTGTGTAATTGTAGTTCTAGCGATTGGACTTCACCAAAAACTTGGCCAAACTAACTCCTTTCTTACGATGTTACTTATTGATGCCGAAGTTTCTGTTTGATTCGGAATCAATAAGCGTCCGAAATTTGACACATTCCAATTTCGGAGGGTTTCGTTTTGAATTGGAGTGGTTGGTGATTCGTAGTTCTAGCGATCGGATTTCACTAAAATTGCCAAATGACTCCTCCCACGGTGTTATGATGATGCCCAAGTTTTGGGCTCCATTCAAAATCAACAGGTGTACCAAATTTGACAATTCTAGTTCAAAGGCAGTTCGTCTCAAATTTGGGAGTGGTTGGTGTATTCCGTAGTTCTAGCGATTGGATTTCACCGAAAACTTGCCAAATGACTCCTCCCAAGTGTCATACTCATGCCAAAGTTTTGTTCTAATCGGAAATCAAGTAGGTGTACGAAATTGGACAATTCAAGTTCAAAGGCAGTTCGCTCTGAATTGGAGTGGTTGGTGTATTCCGTAGTTCTAGCGATACCCTAAACTTAGCAAGATTTTATTTGACCAAAAACTTGTCTTTTCAGGGTCTAACAATTTCACAAAACAAATGACTCCTCCCACGGTGTTATGATGATGCCCAAGTTTTGGGCTGTATCGAATCAAAGGTGACCGAAATTGGACAATTCAAGTTCAAAGGGAGTTCGTTCCGAA
This sequence comes from Prunus fruticosa, assembly GCA_018703695.1. Classification (NCBI taxonomy): domain Eukaryota; kingdom Viridiplantae; phylum Streptophyta; class Magnoliopsida; order Rosales; family Rosaceae; genus Prunus; species Prunus fruticosa. The sequence goes on along the minus strand of CM031918.1, from coordinate 25,252,115 downwards.
TTGGAGTGGTTTGGTTTATTCCGTAGTTCTAGCGATTCGGATTTCACCAAAAACTTGCCAAATGACTCCTCCCACGATGTATATTGATGCCCAAGTTTTGTTCTCAATCGGAAATCAATAGGTGTACGAAATTGGACAATTCAAGTTCAAAGGCAGTTCGTTCCGAATTGGAGTGGTTGGTGTATTCCATAGTTCTAGCGATTGGATTTCACCCAAAACTTGCCAAATGACTCCTCCCACGATGTTATGATGATGCCCAAGTTTTGGGCTTCTATGGGAAATCAATAGGTGTACGAAATTGAAACAATTCAAGTTCAAGGGAAGTTCGTTCCGAATTTGGAGTGGTTGGTGTATTCCGTAGTTCTAGCGATTGGATTTCACCAAAAACTTGCCAAATGACTCCTCCCACGGTGTTATTATGATGCCCAAGTTTTTTAGGCTCAATCGGAAATCAACAGGTGAACCGAAATTGGACAATTCAAGTTCAAAGGCAGTTGTTCCGAATTGGAGTGGTTGGTGTATTCGTAGTTCTAGCGATTTCATTTCACCCAAAACTTGCCAAATGACTCCTCCCACGATGTTATATTGATGCCAAAGTTTTGTTCTTATTCGGAAATCAATAGGTGTACGAAATTGGACATTCAAGTTCAAAGGCAGTCGTTCTCTCGAATTGGAGTGGTTGGTGTATTCCGAGTTCTAGCGATTGGATTTCACCAAAAACTTGCCAAATGACTCCTCCCACGGTGTTATGATGATGCCCAGGTTTGGGCTCAATTGGAAATAAACAGGTGACCGAAACTGGACAATTTAGTTCAAAGGAAGTCGTTTCCGAATTGGAGTGGTTGGTTTATTCCGTAGTTCTAGCGATTGGATTTCACCAAAAACTTGCCAAATGACTCCTCCCACGATGTTATATTGATGCCCAAGTTTTGTTCTCTATCGGAAATCAATAGGTGTACGAAATTGGACAATTCAAGTTCAAAGGCAGTTCGTTCCGAATTGGAGTGGTTGGTGTATTCCATAGTTCTAGCGATTGGATTTCACCCAAAACTCTGCCAAATGACTCCTCCCACGATGTTATGATGATGCCCAAGTTTGGGCTCCATCGAAATCAATAGGTGTACGAAATTGGACAATTCAAGTTCAAAGGCAGTTTTGTTCCTCAAATTGGAGTGGTTGGTGTATTCCGTAGTTCTAGCGATTGGATTTCACCCAAACTTGCCAAATGACTCCTCCCACGATGTTATGATGATGCCCAAGTTTTGGGTCTTTATCGGAAATCAAATAGGTGTACGAAATTGGACAATTCAAGTTCAAAGGCAGTCGTTCCAAATTTGGAGTGGTTGGTGTATTCCGTAGTTCTAGCGATTGGATTTCACCCAAAACTTGCCAAATGACTCCTCCCACGATGTTATGATGATGCTGAAGTTTTGGGCTCTATTCGGAAATCAATAGGTGTACCGAAATTGGACAATTCAAGTTCAAAGGCAGTTCGTTCGAATTGGTGTGGTTGGTGTATTCGTAGTTCTAGCGATTGGATTTCACCAAAAACTTGCCAAATGACTCCTCCACCCTGATGATGGATGCCCAGTTTTGGGCTTTAATCGGAAATCAATAGGTGTACGAAATTTGACAATTCAAGTTCAAGGCAGTTCGTTCCGAATTGGAGTGGTTGGTGTATTTTGTAGTTCTAGCTATTGGATTTCACCAAAAACTTGCCAAATGACTCCTCCCACGGTGTTATGATGATGCCCAAGTTTTGTTGATCGGAAATCAATAGGTGTACGAAATTGGACAATTCAAGTTCGAAAGGGCAGTCGTTCCGAATTGGAGTGGTTGGTGTATTCGTAGTTCTAGCGATTGGATTTCACCAAAAACTTGCCAATGACTCCTCCCACGGTGTTATGATGATGCCCAAGTTTTGGGCTCTAATTTGGAAATCATAGGTGTCCAAATTGGACAATTCAAGTTCGAAGGCAGTTCGTCCTGAATTGGAGTGGTTGGTGTATTCCGTAGTTCTAGCGATTGGATTTCACCCAAAACTTGCCAAATGACTCCTCCACGATGTTATATTGATGCCAAAGTTTGTTCTTTATTCGGAAATCAATAGGTGTACGAAATTGGACATTTCAAGTTCAAAGGAGTTCGTTCCGAATTGGAGTGGTTGGTGTATTCGGTAGTTCTAGCGAATGGATTTCACCAAAAACTTGCCAAATGACTCCTCCCACGGTGTTATGATGATGCCAGTTTTGGGCTTGAGATCGGAAATTCAAAGGTGACCGAAAATTGGACAATTCAAGTTCAAAGGCAGTTCGCTTTCGAATTGGAGTGGTTGGTGTATTCGGTAGTTCTACCCATTGGATCTCACCAAAAACTTGCCAAATGACTCCTCCCACGGTGGTATGATGATGCCCAAGTTTTGGGCTCCCATCGAAATCAAATAGGTGTACGAAATTGGACAATTCAAGTTCAAGGGAGTTCGTTCCGAATTGGTGTGGTTGGTGTATTCCGTAGTTCTAGCGATTGGATTTCACCAAAAACTTACCAAATGACTCCTCCTACGGTGTTATGATGATGCCCAAGTTTTGGTCTCGATCGGAAATCAATAGGTGTACGAAATTGGACAATTCAAGTTCAAAGGCAGTTCGTTCCGAATTGGAGTGGTTGGTGTATTTCGTAGTTCTAGCTATTGGATTTCACCAAAAACTTGCCAAATGACTCCTCCCACGGTGTTATCATGATGCCCAAGTTTTGTCTTCTATCGGAAATCAATAGGTGTACGAAATTGGACAATTCAAGTTCAAGGGAGTTCGTTCCGAATTGGAGTGGTTGGTGTATTCCGTAGTTCTAGCGATTGGATTTCACCAAAAACTGCCAAATGACTCCTCCCACGGTGTTATGATGATGCCCAAGTTTTGGGTTGGTTTTGAAATCAATAGGTGTCCGAAATTGGACAATTCAAGTTCAAGGAAGTTCGTTTCGAATTGGAGTGGTTTGGTGTATTCCGTAGTTCTAGCGATTGGATTTCACCCAAAACTTCCAAATGATTCCTCCCACGATGTTATATTGATGCCAAAGTTTTGTTCTCGATCGGAAATCAATAGGTGTACGAAATTGGACAATTCAAGTTCAAAGGCAGTTCGTTCGAATTGGAGTGGTTGGTGTATTCCGTAGTTCTAGCGATTGGATTTCACCAAAAACTTGCCAAATGACTCCTCCCACGGTGTTATGATGATGCCCAAGTTTTGGGCTCTGAATCGGAAATCAATAGGTGACCCAAAATTGGACAATTCAAGTTCAAAGGCAGTTCGTTCTGAATTGGAGTGGTTGGTGTATTCCGAGTTCTACCGATTGGATTTCACCAAAACTTGCCAAATGACTCCTCCCACGCTGGTATGATGATGCCCGAGTTTTGGGCTTTATCGGAAATCAATAGGTGTACGAAATTGGACAATTCAAGTTCAAAAGGCAGTTCGTTCCGAATGGTGTGGTTGGTGTATTCAGTAGTTCTAGCGATTGGATTTCACTCAAAACTCGCAAATGACTCCTCCCACGGTGTTATGATGATGCCCAAGTTTTGGGCTTGATCGGAAATCAATAGGTGTACGAAATTGGACAATTCAAGTTCAAAGGAGTCGTTCCGAATTGGAGTGGTTTGTGTATTCCGTAGTTCTAGCGATTGGATTTGACCCAAAACTCACCAAATGACTCCTCCCACCGTGGTATGATGATGCCCAAGTTTTGTTCTCCATCGGAAATCAATAGGTGTACGAAATTGGACAATTCAAGTTCAAGGCCGTTCCGAATTGGAGTGGTTGGTGTATTCCGTAGTTCTAGCGATTGGATTTCACCAAAAACTTGCCAAATGACTCCTCCCACGGTGTTATGATGATGCCCAAGTTTTGGGCTCCATTGGAAATCAATAGGTGTACGAAATTGGACAATTCAAGTTCAAATGCAGTTCGTTACGAATTGGAGTGGTTGTTGTATTCCGTAGTTCTAGCGATTGATTTCACCCAAAACTCGCCAAATGACTCCTCCCACGATGTTATATTGATGCCCAAGTTTTGTTCTCGATTGGAAATCAATAGGTGTCCAAATTGGACAATTCAAGTTCCAAGGCAGTTCGTTCCGAATTGGAGTGGTTGGTGTATTCGTAGTTCTAGCGATTGGATTTCACCAAAAACTCGCCAAATGATTCCTCCCACGGTGTTATGATGATGCCCAAGTTTTGTTCTCCATTTGGAAATCAATAGGTGTACGAAATTGGACAATTCAAGTTCAAAGGCAGTTCGTTCCGAATTGGAGTGGTTGGTGTATTCCGTAGTTCTAGCCATTGGATTTCACCAAAAACTTGCCAATGACTCTCCCACGGTGTTATGATGATGCCCAGTTTTGGGACTCTTATCGGAAATCAATAGGTGTACGAAATTGGACAATTCAAGTTCAAAGGCAGTTCGTTCCGAATTGGAGTGGTTGGTGTATTCCGTAGTTCTAGCGATTGGATTTCACTAAAAACTCGCCAAATGACTCCTCCCACGGTGTTATGATGATGCCCAAGTTTTGTTCTCGATTCGGAAATCAATAGGTGTACGAAATTGGACAATTCAAGTTCAAAGGCAGTTCGTTCGAAATTGGAGTGGTTGGTGTATTCCGTAGTTCTAGCGATTGGATTTCACTAAAAACTTGCCAAATGACTCCTCCCACGGTGTTATGATGATGCCCAAGTTTTGGGCTCGAATCGGAAATCAATAGGTGTCCAAATTGGACAATTCAAGTTCGAAGGCAGTTCGTTCCGAATTGGAGTGGTTGGAGTATTCCGTAGTTCTAGCGATTGGATTTCACCCAAAACTTGCCAAATGACTCCTCCCACCATGTTATATTGATGCCAAAGTTTTGTTCTCAATCGGAAATCAATAGGTGTACGAAATTGGACAATTCAAGTTCAAAGGCAGTTCGTTCCGAATTGGAGTGGTTGGTGTATTCCGTAGTTCTAGCGATTGGATTTCACCAAAAACTACCAAATGACTCCTCCCACGGTGTTATGATGATGCCCAAGTTTTGGGTTCGATCGAAATCAATAGGTGACCGAAATTGGACAATTCAAGTTCAAAGGCAGTTCGTTCCGAATTGGAGTGGTTGGTGTATTCCGTAGTTCTCCCGATTGGATTTCACCAAAAACTCGCCAAATGACTCCTCCCACGGTGGTATGATGATGCCCAAGTTTTGGGCTCGAATCGGAAATCAATAGGTGTACGAAATTGGACAATTCAAGTTCAAAGGCAGTTCGTTCCGAATTGGTGTGGTTGGTGTATTCCGTAGTTCTAGCGATTGGATTTCACCAAAAACTCGCCAAATGACTCCTCCCACCATATTATGATGATGCCCAAGTTTTGGGCTCCATTGGAAATCAATAGGTGTACGAAATTGGACAATTCAAGTTCAAATGAGTTCGTTCCGAATTGGAGTGGTTTTTGTATTCGGTAGTTCTAGCGAATTTGGATTTCACCCAAAACTTGCCAAATGACTCCTCCCACCGTGGTATGATGATGCCCAAGTTTTGTTCTCAATTGGAAATCAATAGGTGTACGAAATTGGACAATTCAGTTCAAAGGCAGTTCGCTTCGAAATTGGAGTGGTTGGTGTATTCCGTAGTTCTAGCGATCGGATTTCACCAAAAACTTGCCAAATGACTCCTCCCACCGTGTTATGATGATGCCCAAGTTTTGGGCTCGAATCGGAAATCAATAGGTGTACGAATTGGACAATTCAAGTTCAAATGCAGTTCGTTACGAATTGGAGTGGTTTTTGTATTCCGTAGTTCTAGCGATTGGATTTCACCCAAAACTTGCCAAATGACTCCTCCCACGATGTTATATTGATGCCCAGTTTTGTTCTCGATCGGAAATCAATAGGTGTCGAAATTGGACAATTCAAGTTCGAAGGTTCGTTCGAATTGGAGTGGTTGGTGTATTCCGTAGTTCTAGCGATTGGATTTCACCAAAAACTCGCCAAATGACTCCTCCCACCGTGTTATGATGATGCCCAGTTTTGTCTCCATCGGAAATCAATAGGTGTACGAAATTGGACAATTCAAGTTCAAAGGCAGTTCGTTCCGAATTCGTGTGGTTGGTGTATTCCGTAGTTCTAGCGATTGGATTTCACCAAAAACTTGCCAAATGACTCCTCCCACGGTGTTATGATGATGCCCAAGTTTTGGGCTCCAATCGGAAATCAATAGGTGTACGAAATTGGACAATTCAAGTTCAAAGGCAGTTCGTTCCGAATTGGAGTGGTTGGTGTATTCCGTAGTTCTAGCTATTGGATTTCACCAAAAACTTGCCAAATGACTCCTCCCACGGTGTTATGATGATGCCCAGTTTTGTTCTCGATCGGAAATCAATAGGTGTACGAAATTGGACAATTCAAGTTCAAAGGCAGTTCGTTCCGAATTGGAGTGGTTGGTGTATTCCGTAGTTCTAGCGATTGGATTTCACCAAAAACTTGCCAAATGACTCCTCCCACGGTGTTATGATGATGCCCAAGTTTTGGGCTCGAATCGGAAATCAATAGGTGTCCAAATTGGACAATTCAAGTTCGAAGGCAGTTCGTTCCGAATTGGAGTGGTTGGAGTATTCCGTAGTTCTAGCGATTGGATTTCACCCAAAACTTGCCAAATGACTCCTCCCACGATGTTATATTGATGCCAAAGTTTTGTTCTCGATCGGAAATCAATAGGTGTACGAAATTGGACAATTCAAGTTCAAAGGCAGTTCGTTCCGAATTGGAGTGGTTGGTGTATTCCGTAGTTCTAGCGATTGGATTTCACCAAAAACTCGCCAAATGACTCCTCCCACCGTGTTATGATGATGCCCAAGTTTTGGGCTCCTAATCGGAAATCAATAGGTGACCGAAATTGGACAATTCAAGTTCAAAGGCAGTTCGTTCCGAATTGGAGTGGTTGGTGTATTCCGTAGTTCTACCGATTGGATTTCACCAAAACTTGCCAAATGACTCCTCCCACGGTGGTATGATGATGCCCAAGTTTTGGGCTCGATCGGAAATCAATAGGTGTACGAAATTGGACAATTCAAGTTCAAAGGCAGTTCGTTCCGAATTGGTGTGGTTGGTGTATTCCGTAGTTCTAGCGATTGGATTTCACCAAAAACTTGCCAAATGACTCCTCCCACGGTGTTATGATGATGCCCAAGTTTTGGGCTTAAATCGGAAATCAATAGGTGTACGAAATTGGACAATTCAAGTTCAAAGGCAGTTGTTTTCCGAATTGGAGTGGTTGGTGTATTTCGTAGTTCTAGCTATTGGATTTCACCAAAAACTTACCAAATGACTCCTCCCACGGTATTATGATGATGCCCAAGTTTTGTTCTCGATCAGAAATCAATAGGTGTACGAAATTGGACAATTCAAGTTCAAAGGCAGTTCGTTCCGAATTGGAGTGGTTGGTGTATTCCGTAGTTCTAGCGATTGGATTTCACCAAAAACTTGCCAAATGACTCCTCCCACGGTGTTATGATGATGCCCAAGTTTTGGGCTGAAATCGGAAATCAATAGGTGTCCGAAATTGGACAATTCAAGTTCGAAGGCAGTCGTTCCCGAATTGGAGTGGTTGGTGTATTCCGTAGTTCTAGCGATTGGATTTCACCCAAAACTTGCCAAATGACTCCTCCCACGATGTTATATTGATGCCAAAGTTTTGTTCTCGATCGGAAATCAATAGGTGTACGAAATTGGACAATTCAAGTTCAAAGGCAGTTCGTTCCGAATTGGAGTGGTTGGTGTATTCCGTAGTTCTAGCGATTGGATTTCACCAAAAACTTGCCAAATGACTCCTCCCACGGTGTTATGATGATGCCCAAGTTTTGGGCTTCATGGAAATCAATAGGTGACCGAAATTGGACAATTCAAGTTCAAAGGCAGTTCGTTCCAAATTGGAGTGGTTGGTGTATTCCGTAGTTCTACCGATTGGATTTCACCAAAAACTTGCCAAATGACTCCTCCCACGGTGGTATGATGATGCCCAAGTTTTGGGCTGAATCGGAAATCAATAGGTGTACGAAATTGGACAATTCAAGTTCAAAGGCAGTTCGTTCCGAATTGGAGTGGTTGGTGTATTCCGTAGTTCTAGCGATTGGATTTCACCAAAAACTTGCCAAATGACTCCTCCCACGGTGTTATGATGATCCCCAAGTTTTGGGCTCGAATCGGAAATCAATAGGTGTACGAAATTGGACAATTCAAGTTCAAATGCAGTTCGTTCCGAATTGGAGTGGTTTTTGTATTCCGTAGTTCTAGCGATTGGATTTGACCCAAAACTTGCCAAATGACTCCTCCCACGGTGGTATGATGATGCCCAAGTTTTGTTCTCGATCGGAAATCAATAGGTGTACGAAATTGGACAATTCAAGTTCAAAGGCAGTTCGTTCCGAATTGGAGTGGTTGGTGTATTCCGTAGTTCTAGCGATTGGATTTCACCAAAAACTTGCCAAATGACTCCTCCCACGGTGTTATGATGATGCCCAAGTTTTGGGCTCGAATCGGAAATCAATAGGTGTACGAAATTGGACAATTCAAGTTCAAATGCAGTTCGTTACGAATTGGAGTGGTTTTTGTATTCCGTAGTTCTAGCGATTGGATTTCACCCAAAACTTGCCAAATGACTCCTCCCACGATGTTATATTGATGCCCAAGTTTTGTTCTCGAAATCGGAAATCAATAGGTGTCCGAAATTGGACAATTCAAGTTCGAAGGCAGTTCGTTCCGAATTGGAGTGGTTGGTGTATTCCGTAGTTCTAGCGATTGGATTTCACCAAAAACTTGCCAAATGACTCCTCCCACGGTGTTATGATGATGCCCAAGTTTTGTTCTCGATTCGGAAATCAATAGGTGTACGAAATTGGACAATTCAAGTTCAAAGGCAGTTCGTTCCGAATTCGTGTGGTTGGTGTATTCCGTAGTTCTAGCGATTGGATTTCACCAAAAACTTGCCAAATGACTCCTCCCACGGTGTTATGATGATGCCCAAGTTTTGGGCTGAATCGGAAAATCAATAGGTGTACGAAATTGGACAATTCAAGTTCAAAGGCAGTTCGTTCCGAATTGGAGTGGTTGGTGTATTCCGTAGTTCTAGCTATTGGATTTCACCAAAAACTTGCCAAATGACTCCTCCCACGGTGTTATGATGATGCCCAAGTTTTGTTCTCGATCGGAAATCAATAGGTGTACGAAATTGGACAATTCAAGTTCAAAGGCAGTTCGTTCCGAATTGGAGTGGTTGGTGTATTCCGTAGTTCTAGCGATTGGATTTCACCAAAAACTTGCCAAATGACTCCTCCCACGGTGTTATGATGATGCCCAAGTTTTGGGCTCGATCGGAAATCAATAGGTGTCCGAAATTGGACAATTCAAGTTCAAAGGCAGTTCGTTCCGAATTGGAGTGGTTGGTGTATTCCGTAGTTCTAGCGATTGGATTTCACCCAAAACTTGCCAAATGACTCCTCCCACGATGTTATATTGATGCCAAAGTTTTGTTCTCGATCGGAAATCAATAGGTGTACGAAATTGGACAATTCAAGTTCAAAGGCAGTTCGTTCCGAATTGGAGTGGTTGGTGTATTCCGTAGTTCTAGCGATTGGATTTCACCAAAAACTGTTGGATAGATTTTACTCTATCTATTTCTCGCAAGTGCATGAACCAATTATAGTATAGGAATGCAAGCACGAGGTCGTTCCACAGAGACTTGGATGAAAGACACTTATTACTACTACTTAGACTCACAAGTAATCCTAAGACTAAACAGAATTTAAATGAGGTTGTGTTGAGTTTGTTTGGAGTAACAACTACAAAAAGGGAAAGCAAATAGCAAGTGACTGAAAACTACTAAAAGGGAATGCAAAATAGCAAGTGATCAGCAAGTAGATGTTTAGAAATTTAGAGAGAAAGGAGACAAGCACTAGGGTTTCAACTTCACCATGACAATCCAATTTCAAGCAACAAGTTAACAATCACCTGAGTTGATTACAATTTATGGAGTTCGTTCTTTCTTATGTATGATTATCCATATGGTGTTTGGTTTTAATCAAGTACTCAGAAACACAACTTAGCTATGGTGTTTAGTCTAGGCTATGAATCTGAATCCATTAAGCTTAAGAAGAACACAAAAGAACCAAGTAAACATTTAAACATGGTGTTTGTCCTAAATGCATTACCCACTCATTCACTAATCGGTTCAAGAGTCATATGGTGTTTATGTAAACTTGAACTAGATAACCAACATGCATGTGTTCATAGTGGCCAGTTATTTAAACATGCATAAAGATTCAACTAAGAACAAGTGAATGAGACCAGAAAATTAGAAGTAATCAACAAGAGTAACATTAACTTGAAAACATGAAATTGTCTTGTCAGGTTACATTGAAACCCTAGCTATGGATTTAGCTGCTCATAATGAGAAAGAAATTAAGACAGAAATGAGAAAACATAATGAATGCAATAAGAGTAGAAAAACCCCTTTTCTGAAGTTCTTGTGGTGTCCAAGGCTTCTCCAAGTGCTTCTCCACGTCTAATGCTTCTCCAAGAGCTTCCTCACTTCTAGAAGGATGTATGAAGGATATGGAGGTGATTTGGGATGAGTTTGAGTGAGTGGTGATGGCTAAGAAAGATGAAATTCGTAGGGAAATGGAAGAGAGGTTTGCTGGAGCTGTTTTGGTGATTTGGGGCTGTTTAGAGCTTTTGGTTGATTGCTGGAGTTTGGGATTGTGAGAGTGTTTGAGGATAGTTTCTGAATGTGTTTGGGAAAATGATGGAAGTGTTTGAGGGAGGATGGAGTGAAGGATGGCTGAATTGTGGGGTTGTGAATCCCAGGCTTGCACACCTTGAATCTGGAAATGAATTGGTATTTATAGGGGAAGGGAGGTTAGAAATCAGAATTGAATATGGCTAATGGACTCAACACTTGCATTAGATAATCAGAAATGGGCTAATGGACTCAACACTTCCATTAGATAATCAGAAATGGTTACTCCACTAAATCCCACTAGCAGCCCTAGCTCATCCTCATGTCAGCATGACCAAGCTTCCATTCAGAAACCAATAGCTCATGCCTAGCTCACCATGACCAAGCATGCAATGAGCTCATCTGCAAGTCAGCATGATGTGTAATTTGATGGGCTCACGGATTAGGCTTGGATCAATCAAATGTCGACTTTGAGCTGTCAATCTTCAAGTTCAGAATGTCATCGATCCAACCACACAAGTATTGGCCCAATCCAAGTTCGGATGAAGAAGATAAGTCCGAAATTAACTTGTAACTCAGTCTCCAGTTTTTACACATTATTTTCACCATTTTACTTCAAATGCCTCAAGTGATACCTAGAGCTCAATAAACTGAATAACAAACACAAAAGAGGTTAAAAGCACAAGGTTAACTCAAAAACATAACTAAATCATAAGCAATAAGGGTACAAAATGATATACAATTGTGAACCAACAAATACCCCCAGACCTAGATTTTGCTAGTCCTCGAGCAAAACAAAACAAAACAAAAACAAGAAGTTAAGTAAACCACTTCCGCAGGTAACTCGATTGCATTGAGCATATGCAACAAGCCTTTGAACCTCTAGGCATCCCTAGTAGGAGGAGTTGTGTCTCCTAAGGGTTTAACAGAAACGATACCCATAAACGCTTTACTGACTCTACAAAACAAAGTGGTTAGAAAAACAAACTTTGAAATCAACTAATGAAAATGAAAGAAAACTTTTAGTCATACCTCCAACACCATAGAGTTGCCAAGATAGGTGATCAATCAGTGTGTAAAGTGGAAGCTATAGCTCAAAGGCACACGGCTTCAAAGCAAGCACACTCAAACCTTGAATAGAGAACATGCTTCAACTCTAATTCTCACAGAAAACACTCAATCACTCAGAACCTATGGTTTAATTCTCTCAAGAAAGCATAAGTGAGTGTATGAAATAGAAGCACAAATTTGGTTAGATCTCATGAAAGGAATCAAATACTAAGAATAGAGATATACACATACTTACCAGCACCCATGAATACATCCTCAAAGATCAGCTAGGTCTTTCACAAGGTTGTAATGAAAGGCTAAGGTTTAGGGGAAATGGAAGAATTGGAAGGAAAAACAAGTAACTTAAAAACATACCAAGGTTGCAGCTTCATTAATCTGCAAGGCAACATTGATTTTAGAATGGCATGGCTGCAAACTTCATGGTTTCACTTGGCATGGACTTTATTTTTCACACTTAGATCACATTGAAACACTTTCATCTTTGCTGATTTGATCTGCATCTTCTTTTAACTTTATTGCACAGAATCACACCAATTTTCTTTGAGGTACATGGCAGCAACTTCCTTGCCTCAAACTTTGTCTTGGCACACCTTGGTATATTTCTAAGTTATAGGGTATGGCTACAATAGGTTAAGTATCTCAGATTGAGATACAAAGGTAGGGAAAATGATGAGGGTGATAAAAGAAAAAGGCTTGAAGTGTTTGGCTTCAAGAGGGTTGATGGAACACACATATAGGTTGGGTGAAAGAAAGCACATAGAATGGTTATACACACATAGCCTAGCATCACTTCAATGAGTTCATTCATGAATGAGAGCAAGCACATGATATCTGCAAAAGAGAATCATCCTTAGTATTCAATCAAAATGAAATGATGAGATCAATTAGAGTGAAATGAAGAAAATGAGTAGAGATGAGAAGTAGAAACACTTTAAACCCTCTCAAGAAAGCAATTAGGCTCGATATGGCTCACTAGGGTAGTCTCCACTATTTTCCTTCAAAAATTTGAGCATGGTACTTTAGTCACCAGAATTCTAAGAGATTGCTTTGTGAAGTGCAAAAATTCTGATATGAAAACCTCAATGGCAGCTCCATAATATTGATTGCATGACCTAAAAAAAATGAACAAAAACTGAAAAACACAATGAAAGAAAAGTGAAAACATGAACGCAAATTGAAAACCTTCCCCCAGACCTGAATTGAACATTGTCCTCAATGTTAAAGCATAGAAAAGATGATTGAGAACATGCAAATGATAAAGGGAAAAGTTAAGAAGAAGGTTTAGAGAAACTCCCCCTTGATGCGATTAGGTCGACCGCTACCAAGCACCGTCTTCTTGAACACATGGGTTGCCTCCCAAGAAGCGCCTTAGTTAATGTCTTGGCAAGACATCATGCAATCTGCTTATGGTGAGTTGGGGGGTTTTGGATCAATCGTCTCAAGATAGTTCACCCAACTTCTTCTCCTCTTCCTTTTCCTTTTCTTTTTCTTCAAGTGTGCAAGGGGTGTAACTTTGAACATGCCATTGGATGGTTCCAACTTCGTAGAGCATGGATCAAGGGGTTCAAGTGGTAACCCAGAAATTGGTGGAAATGGCTGGAACTCTTCTAGGGCAGCTACCACTTCTTGGAACTCAGATTCATCATCAAGGTCACCTAAAGGTTGTGTCAAAACAATTTCTAAAGCATCATCAGATTGTGCCTGCACAAACTTAGACAAAACCAGGGAATCCAAACAATCAATTGAAAAACAATCAAGTGAATTAGAAGGATGAGTTAAGGATTCAAACACTTTGAATTCTATGGTTTGGCCAAGGACTGTCATTTTCAGTATGCCATTTTTCACATCAATAAGAGTGTTTGCTGTGGCCATGAATGGTCTTCCAAGCAAGATAGGCAGCTCACGATCATGAATGGGTGCATCTTCCATGTCTAACACTACAAAATCAGCAGGCAATATTAGCTTATCAACTTGAACCAAAATATCTTCAATAATACCTCTAGGATATTTCACTGAACCATCAGCAAGTTGTAAGCTGAGTGTGGTGGATTTTAATTTTCCCAAACCAAGTTGCAAGTACACTGAATAAGGCATTAGATTGATACTTGCACCTAAATCCAACATGGCTTTCTCAGCTCGTTTATCTCCAATGGTTATGCCGATGGTAAAACTACCTGGATCCTTGAGTTTAGGAGGAAGTTTTCTTTGAAGGACAGCACTCACATTTTCAGACACCAACACCTTCTCATGAGGACTATACCTTCTCTTGTGTGAGTTCAACTCTTTAAAAAATTTAGCATAAGTTGGCATGTTCCTGATCACATCAAGGGAAGGCAAGTTAACATTGACTTTACTAAGTATATCATGGATTTCAGTAAAAGACTTATCCTGTTTGCTTTTAGCAAGACGTCCAGGAATTGGTGGCACATAAGGGTTCTTGGCCTTGTGCAATATAGGTGAAATTGTTGACTTGCCAATGGGAATTGCTTCTTTTGGTGTCATCTCTTCCTTGTGTTCATCACCTGCATTCACAACATCATGATTAGTAACTTCTTTGCCAACTTTATTATCAATAACCTTACCACTTCTGAGAACTGAGATTGCGTTGGCTTGCTCATGATGCTTGGGATTCACATTTGGTTGGCTAGGGAATTTTCCAGGTTCTCTTTGGTTCAAAGTATCTGCAATTTGTCCCAATTGAATCTCTATCTTAGTAAGGGCAGCAGAATGTTGTTGAAGAGCACCATTAGTAGTTTGCTGGAATTGCAAAGTATTTTGGGCCAACATCTTGACTGTGTCCTCCAATGAACTTGGTTTAGGCTGGAATGATGAACTTGCTTGATTGTCGCTCCAAGAGAAATTTGGGTGATTCCTCCAACCCGGATTATAAGTGTTCGAGAAGGGATCATTTCTTGGCCTTTGGTTGTAAGAATTCATCATGTGGGCTTGTTCTTGGACAAACTCAGGATAAGTATTACTAGCTGAACACATGTGAGTTGAGTGTCCTTGAGAATTGCAAATAGCACAAACTTCAACTTGAGGAGCTTTAGGTCCCATATTGAGCACAGCATCAAGCTTCCTTTGTAAACTAGCCACCTGCGAAGCAAGCTCATTGTTAGGACTAATCTCATAGATACCAGCCTTACCTCTTGTATCTTTGTGTTGAGCATTGGATCCCAACATCTCAAATATGTCATATGACTCTTGAGCATTCTTTTTCTTTAAAGCTCCACCTGCAGCATTATTGACAGTAGATTGACAAGTTTCGGTTAGTCCATCATAAAAAATTTGCATCTGTAAGTATAGAGGTAACCCGTGATGTGGACATTGCATTAGAGTTCCTTTGAAACGCTCCCAGCATTCGTTGAATGGTTCGCCATCATGTTGTGAGAAGTTGAAAATCTTGGACCTCAAGGTGGCTGTCTTTTGGGCAGAGAAAAACTTCTCCAAGAACTTCTTAGCAACAGCATCCCAAGTGGTTAGTGATCCAGGGGTTAACGACATAAACCAAGTCTTTGCTCTATCCTTCAAAGTGTAAGGGAAGACCCTCATCCTCAGATTTGCTTCAGACACATCCTTCAAAGGCAAAGTACAAACAACAGTATAAAATTCTTTAATGTGAGCCAAAGGATCTTCGTTAGGTAAACCATAAAAAGAAGGAAGCATTTGAAAGTGAGAAGATTTAAGCTCATAGTTTCTAGCTTCTCTGGACAGCAAGATGCATGAAGGTGAATTTGGTATGATTGGTTGAGCAAGATCCTCCAAAGCAAGTTGGTCATGGGCTGCCATCTTTTCTTCTTCTTCTTCTTCTTCTTGATCTGAGTTAAAGATGTTGAACAGAGAGTACTCTTCTGAGCTTGTTGAATTGGAGGTTTCGGCTTCTAAGGGATTGAGAATAGATTCAATGGCTGCCTCCCTTCCTTTAACAAGCCTTCGTTCAAATTCAGCCAGTGATGGTTGTTGTGTACCACGGATTGGTTGGATCCGAATGGTTCAGGATTGAGAGTGTTTCTTGACCGCTGATACAACTTGTTCAAGCAATGGTTTGCTCGACATGCAAATACCTGAAAACAAAGAAAAACTAAAGAAAGTAAGCAATAGAAATAAGACTTTTAATCAAGTCCCCGGCAGCGGCGCCATTTACTTGTTGGATAGATTTTACTCTATCTATTTCTCGCAAGTGCATGAACCAATTATAGTATAGGAATGCAAGCACGAGGTCGTTCCACAGAGACTTGGATGAAAGACACTTATTACTACTACTTAGACTCACAAGTAATCCTAAGACTAAACAGAATTTAAATGAGGTTGTGTTGAGTTTGTTTGGAGTAACAACTACAAAAAGGGAAAGCAAATAGCAAGTGACTGAAAACTACTAAAAGGGAATGCAAAATAGCAAGTGATCAGCAAGTAGATGTTTAGAAATTTAGAGAGAAAGGAGACAAGCACTAGGGTTTCAACTTCACCATGACAATCCAATTTCAAGCAACAAGTTAACAATCACCTGAGTTGATTACAATTTATGGAGTTCGTTCTTTCTTATGTATGATTATCCATATGGTGTTTGGTTTTAATCAAGTACTCAGAAACACAACTTAGCTATGGTGTTTAGTCTAGGCTATGAATCTGAATCCATTAAGCTTAAGAAGAACACAAAAGAACCAAGTAAACATTTAAACATGGTGTTTGTCCTAAATGCATTACCCACTCATTCACTAATCGGTTCAAGAGTCATATGGTGTTTATGTAAACTTGAACTAGATAACCAACATGCATGTGTTCATAGTGGCCAGTTATTTAAACATGCATAAAGATTCAACTAAGAACAAGTGAATGAGACCAGAAAATTAGAAGTAATCAACAAGAGTAACATTAACTTGAAAACATGAAATTGTCTTGTCAGGTTACATTGAAACCCTAGCTATGGATTTAGCTGCTCATAATGAGAAAGAAATTAAGACAGAAATGAGAAAACATAATGAATGCAATAAGAGTAGAAAAACCCCTTTTCTGAAGTTCTTGTGGTGTCCAAGGCTTCTCCAAGTGCTTCTCCACGTCTAATGCTTCTCCAAGAGCTTCCTCACTTCTAGAAGGATGTATGAAGGATATGGAGGTGATTTGGGATGAGTTTGAGTGAGTGGTGATGGCTAAGAAAGATGAAATTCGTAGGGAAATGGAAGAGAGGTTTGCTGGAGCTGTTTTGGTGATTTGGGGCTGTTTAGAGCTTTTGGTTGATTGCTGGAGTTTGGGATTGTGAGAGTGTTTGAGGATAGTTTCTGAATGTGTTTGGGAAAATGATGGAAGTGTTTGAGGGAGGATGGAGTGAAGGATGGCTGAATTGTGGGGTTGTGAATCCCAGGCTTGCACACCTTGAATCTGGAAATGAATTGGTATTTATAGGGGAAGGGAGGTTAGAAATCAGAATTGAATATGGCTAATGGACTCAACACTTGCATTAGATAATCAGAAATGGGCTAATGGACTCAACACTTCCATTAGATAATCAGAAATGGTTACTCCACTAAATCCCACTAGCAGCCCTAGCTCATCCTCATGTCAGCATGACCAAGCTTCCATTCAGAAACCAATAGCTCATGCCTAGCTCACCATGACCAAGCATGCAATGAGCTCATCTGCAAGTCAGCATGATGTGTAATTTGATGGGCTCACGGATTAGGCTTGGATCAATCAAATGTCGACTTTGAGCTGTCAATCTTCAAGTTCAGAATGTCATCGATCCAACCACACAAGTATTGGCCCAATCCAAGTTCGGATGAAGAAGATAAGTCCGAAATTAACTTGTAACTCAGTCTCCAGTTTTTACACATTATTTTCACCATTTTACTTCAAATGCCTCAAGTGATACCTAGAGCTCAATAAACTGAATAACAAACACAAAAGAGGTTAAAAGCACAAGGTTAACTCAAAAACATAACTAAATCATAAGCAATAAGGGTACAAAATGATATACAATTGTGAACCGAACAAAAACTTGCCAAATGACTCCTCCCACGGTGTTATGATGATGCCCAAGTTTTGGGCTCGATCGGAAATCAATAGGTGACCGAAATTGGACAATTCAAGTTCAAAGGCAGTTCGTTCCGAATTGGAGTGGTTGGTGTATTCCGTAGTTCTACCGATTGGATTTCACCAAAAACTTGCCAAATGACTCCTCCCACGGTGGTATGATGATGCCCAAGTTTTGGGCTCGAATCGGAAATCAATAGGTGTACGAAATTGGACAATTCAAGTTCAAAGGCAGTTCGTTCCGAATTGGTGTGGTTGGTGTATTCCGTAGTTCTAGCGATTGGATTTCACCAAAAACTTGCCAAATGACTCCTCCCACGGTGTTATGATGATGCCCAAGTTTTGGGCTCGAATCGGAAATCAATAGGTGTACGAAATTGGACAATTCAAGTTCAAAGGCAGTTCGTTCCGAATTGGAGTGGTTGGTGTATTCCGTAGTTCTAGCTATTGGATTTCACCAAAAACTTGCCAAATGACTCCTCCCACGGTATTATGATGATGCCCAAGTTTTGTTCTCGATTGGAAATCAATAGGTGTATGAAATTGGACAATTCAAGTTCAAAGGCAGTTCGTTCCGAATTGGAGTGGTTGGTGTATTCCGTAGTTCTAGCGATTGGATTTCACCAAAAACTTGCCAAATGACTCCTCCCACGGTGTTATGATGATGCCCAAGTTTTGGGCTCGAATCGGAAATCAATAGGTGTCCAAAATTGGACAATTCAGTTCGAAGGCAGTTCGTTCCGAATTGGAGTGGTTGGTGTATTCCGTAGTTCTAGCGATTGGATTTCACCCAAAACTTGCCAAATGACTCCTCCCACGATGTTATATTGATGCCAAAGTTTTGTTCTCGAATCGGAAATCAATAGGTGTACGAAATTGGACAATTCAAGTTCAAAGGCAGTTCGTTCCGAATTGGAGTGGTTGGTGTATTCCGTAGTTCTAGCGATTGGATTTCACCAAAAACTTGCCAAATGACTCCTCCCACGGTGTTATGATGATGCCCAAGTTTTGGGCTCGAATTGGAAATCAATAGGTGACCGAAATTGGACAATTCAAGTTCAAAGGCAGTTCGTTCCGAATTGGAGTGGTTGGTGTATTCGGAAGTTCTACCGATTGGATTTCACCAAAAACTTGCCAAATGACTCCTCCCACGGTGGTATGATGATGCCCAAGTTTTGGGCTGAATGGAAATCAATAGGTGTACGAAATTGGACAATTCAAGTTCAAAGGCAGTTCGTTCCGAATTGGTGTGGTTGGTGTATTCCGTAGTTCTAGCGATTGGATTTCACCAAAAACTTGCCAAATGACTCCTCCCACGGTGTTATGATGATGCCCAAGTTTTGGGCTCGAATCGGAAATCAATAGGTGTACGAAATTGGACAATTCAAGTTCAAATGCAGTTCGTTCCGAATTGGAGTGGTTTTTGTATTCCGTAGTTCTAGCGATTGGATTTCACCCAAAACTTGCCAAATGACTCCTCCCACGGTGGTATGATGATGCCCAAGTTTTGTTCTCGATCGGAAATCAATAGGTGTACGAAATTGGACAATTCAAGTTCAAAGGCAGTTCGTTCCGAATTGGAGTGGTTGGTGTATTCCGTAGTTCTAGCGATTGGATTTCACCAAAAACTTGCCAAATGACTCCTCCCACGGTGTTATGATGATGCCCAAGTTTTGGGCTCGAATGGAAATCAATAGGTGTACGAAATTGGACAATTCAAGTTCAAATGCAGTTCGTTACGAATTGGAGTGGTTTTTGTATTCCGTAGTTCTAGCGATTGGATTTGACCCAAAACTTGCCAAATGACTCCTCCCACGATGTTATATTGATGCCCAAGTTTTGTTCTCGATCGGAAATCAATAGGTGTCCGAAATTGGACAATTCAAGTTCGAAGGCAGTTCGTTTCGGAATTGGAGTGGTTGGTGTATTCCGTAGTTCTAGCGATTGGATTTCACCAAAAACTTGCCAAATGACTCCTCCCACGGTGTTATGATGATGCCCAAGTTTTGTTCTCGAATCGGAAATCAATAGGTGTACGAAATTGGACAATTCAAGTTCAAAGGCAGTTCGTTCCGAATTGGAGTGGTTGGTGTATTCCGTAGTTCTAGCGATTGGATTTCACCAAAAACTTGCCAAATGACTCCATCCACGGTGTTATGATGATGCCCAAGTTTTGGGCTCGAATCGGAAATCAATAGGTGTCCGAAATTGGACAATTCAAGTTCGAAGGCAGTTCGTTCCGAATTGGAGTGGTTGGTGTATTCCTTAGTTCTAGCGATTGGATTTCACCCAAAACTTGCCAAATGACTCCTCCCACGGTGTTATGATGATGCCCAAGTTTTGGGCTCAATCGGAAATCAATAGGTGTACGAAATTGGACAATTCAAGTTCAAAGGCAGTTCGTTCCGAATTGGTGTGGTTGGTGTATTCCGTAGTTCTAGCGATTGGATTTCACCAAAAACTTGCCAAATGACTCCTCCCACGGTGTTATGATGATGCCCAAGTTTTGGGCTCGAAATCGGAAATCAATAGGTGTACGAAATTGGACAATTCAAGTTCAAAGGCAGTTCGTTCCGAATTGGTGTGGTTGGTGTATTCCGTAGTTCTAGCGATTGGATTTCACCAAAAACTTGCCAAATGACTCCTCCCACGGTGTTATGATGATGCCCAAGTTTTGGGCTCGAATCGGAAATCAATAGGTGTACGAAATTGGACAATTCAAGTTCAAAGGCAGTTCGTTCCGTATTGGAGTGGTTGGTGTATTCCGTAGTTCTAGCGATTGGATTTCACCAAAAACTTGCCAAATGACTCCTCCCACGGTGTTATGATGATGCCCAAGTTTTGGGCTCGAATCGGAAATCAATAGGTGACCGAAATTGGACAATTCAAGTTCAAAGGCAGTTCGTTCCGAATTGGAGTGGTTGGTGTATTCCGTAGTTCTACCGATTGGATTTCACCAAAAACTTGCCAAATGACTCCTCCCACGGTGGTATGATGAAGCCCAAGTTTTGGGCTCGAATGGAAATCAATAGGTGTACGAAATTGGACAATTCAAGTTCAAAGGCAGTTCGTTCCGAATTGGTGTGGTTGGTGTATTCCGTAGTTCTAGCGATTGGATTTCACCAAAAACTTGCCAAATGACTCCTCCCACGGTGTTATGATGATGCCCAAGTTTTGGGCTCGAATGGAAATCAATAGGTGTACGAAATTGGACAATTCAAGTTCAAAGGCAGTTCGTTCCGAATTGGAGTGGTTGGTGTATTCCGTAGTTCTTGCGATTGGATTTCACCCAAAACTTGCCAAATGACTCCTCCCACGATGTTATATTGATGCCAAAGTTTTGTTCTCGATCGGAAATCAATAGGTGTACGAAATTGGACAATTCAAGTTCAAAGGCAGTTCGTTCCGAATTGGAGTGGTTGGTTGTTGGATAGATTTTACTCTATCTATTTCTCGCAAGTGCACGAACCAATTATAGTATAGGAATGCAAGCACGAGGTCGTTCCACAGAGACTTGGATGAAAGACACTTATTACTACTACTTAGACTCACAAGTAATCCTAAGACTAAACAGAATTTAAATGAGGTTGTGTTGAGTTTGTTTTGAGTAACAACTACAAAAAGGAATAGCAAATAGCAAGTGATTGAAACTACTAAAGGGAATGCAAAATAGCAAGTAACCAGAAAGTAGATGTTTAGAAAATGTAGAGACAAAGGAGACAAGCACTAGGGTTTCAACTTCACCATGACAATCCAATTTCAAGCAACAAGTTAACAATCACCTAAGTTGATTACAATTTCTGGAGTTCGTTCTTCCTTATGTATGATTATCCATATGGTGTTTGGTTTTAATCAAGTACTCAGAAACACAACTTAGCTATGGTGTTTAGTCTAGGCTATGAATCTGAATCCATTAAGCTTAAGAAGAACACAAAAGAACCAAGTAAACATTTAAACATGGTGTTTGTCCTAAATGCATTACCCACTCATTCACTAATCGGTTCAAGAGTCATATGGTGTTTATGTAAACTTGAACTAGATAACCAACATGCATGTGTTCATAGTGGCCAGTTATTTAAACATGCATAAAGATTCAATTAAGAACAAGTGAATGAGACCAGAAAATTAGGAGTAATCAACAAAGGATAAAATTAACTTGAAACATGAAATTGTCTTGTCAGGTTACATTGAAACCCTAGCTATGGTAATTAGCTGCTCATAATGGGAAATAAACTAAGACAGAAATGAGAAAACATAATGAATGCA
This sequence comes from Prunus fruticosa, assembly GCA_018703695.1. NCBI lineage: Eukaryota > Viridiplantae > Streptophyta > Magnoliopsida > Rosales > Rosaceae > Prunus > Prunus fruticosa. Next base: position 25,229,998 of record CM031918.1, on the reverse strand, counting down.
ATAAGAGTAGAAAAACCCTTTTCTGAAGTTCCAAGGCTTCTCCAAGTGCTTCTCCACGTCTAATGCTTCTCCAAATGCTTCCCCATATCTAGAAGGATGTATGACGGTCAAGGAGATGATTTGGGATGAGTTTGGGTGAGTTGTGATGGTAGGGAAAGAGGAAATTCGTAGGCAAATGGAAGGAAGGTTTGCTGGAGCTGTTTTGGTGTTTTGAGGAAGTTTGGAGTGTTGGGTTGATTTCTGGAGTGTTTGAGGATGGCTGGAGTGAATTGTGGGGTTGTGAATCCCAGGAATTGTTGTGATGAAAATGTTTGGAATGGAAGTGGTATTTATAGGGAGAGGGAAGTGAGAAATCTGAATTGAATATGGCTAATGGACTCAACACTTGCATTAGATAATCAGAAATGGTTGCTCCACTTCTCCACTAACTCCCACTAGCAGCCCTAGCTCATCCTCATGTCAGCATGACCAAGCTTCCATTCAGCAGCCCTAGCTCATGCCTAGCTCACCATGACCAAGCATGCAATGAGCTCATCTTCCTGTCAGCATGATGAACAACTTCTTGGGCTTACGAATTGGGCTTGGCTGAATCAAATGACGACTTTAAGATGTCCATTATGAAGTTTAGAATGTCTCTGATCCAACCACACAAGTATTGGCCCAATCCAAGCTCGGATGAAGAAGATAGGTCCGAAATGAAATTCTAACTCAGTCTCCAGTTTTTGCACGTTTTGCACCATTTTGCTTCAAATGCCTCAAGTGGTACCTAGAGCTCAATGAACTGAATAACAAACACAAAATGGATTAAAAGTACAAGTTTTATTTAAAAACAAAACCAAACAATAGGGTAGATTGATACAAAATGATACAGAATTATGCATTGATCATTGGTGTATTCCGTAGTTCTAGCGATTGGATTTCACCAAAAACTTGCCAAATGACTCCTCCCACGGTGTTATGATGATGCCCAAGTTTTGGGCTCGAATCGGAAATCAATAGGTGTACGAAATTGGACAATTCAAGTTCAAAGGCAGTTCGTTCCGAATTGGTGTGGTTCTTGTATTCCGTAGTTCTAGCGATTGGATTTCACCCAAAACTTGCCAAATGACTCCTCCCACGATGTTATATTGATGCCAAAGTTTTGTTCTCGATCGGAAATCAATAGGTGTACGAAATTGGACAATTCAAGTTCAAAGGCAGTTCGTTCCGAATTGGAGTGGTTGGTGTATTCCGTAGTTCTAGCGATTGGATTTCACCAAAAACTTGCCAAATGACTCCTCCCACGGTGTTATGATGATGCCCAAGTTTTGGGCTCGAATCGGAAATCAATAGGTGTACGAAATTGGACAATTCAAGTTCAAAGGCAGTTCGTTCCGAATTGGTGTGGTTCTTGTATTCCGTAGTTCTAGCGATTGGATTTCACCCAAAACTTGCCAAATGACTCCTCCCACGATGTTATATTGATGCCAAAGTTTTGTTCTCGATCGGAAATCAATAGGTGTACGAAATTGGACAATTCAAGTTCAAAGGCAGTTCGTTCCGAATTGGAGTGGTTGGTGTATTCCGTAGTTCTAGCGATTGGATTTCACCAAAAACTTGCCAAATGACTCCTCCCACGATGTTATATTGATGCCAAAGTTTTGTTCTCGATCGGAAATCAATAGGTGTACGAAATTGGACAATTCAAGTTCATAGGCAGTTCGTTCCGAATTGGAGTGGTTGGTGTATTCCGTAGTTCTAGCGATTGGATTTCACCAAAAACTTGCCAAATGACTCCTCCCACGGTGTTATGATGATGCCCAAGTTTTGGGCTCGAATCGGAAATCAATAGATGTACGAAATTGGACAATTCAAGTTCAAAGGCAGTTCGTTCCGAATTGGAGTGGTTGGTGTATTCCGTAGTTCTAGCGATTGGATTTCACCAAAAACTTGCCAAATGACTCCTCCCACGGTGTTATGATGATGCCCAAGTTTTGTTCTCGATTGGAAATCAACAGGTGTACGAAATTGGACAATTCAAGTTCAAAGGCAGTTCGTTCCGAATTGGAGTGGTTGGTGTATTCCCTAGTTCTAGCGATTGGATTTGACCCAAAACTTGCCAAATGACTCCTCCCACGATGTTATATTGATGCCCAAGTTTTGTTCTCGACCGGAAATCAATAGGTGTCCGAAATTGGACAATTCAAGTTCGAAGGCAGTTCGTTCCGAATTGGAGTGGTTGGTGTATTCCGTAGTTCTAGCGATTGGATTTCACCCAAAACTTGCAAAACGACTCCTCCCACAATGTTATGATGATGCCCAAGTTTTGTGATCGATCGGAAATCAAGAGGTGTACAAAATTGGACAATTCAAGTTCAAAGGGAGTTCGTTCCGAATTGGAGTGGTTGGTGTATTCCGTAGTTCTAGCGATTGGATTTCACCAAAAACTTGCCAAATGACTCCTCCCACGGTGTTATGATGATGCCCAAGTTTTGGGCTCGATCGGAAATCAATAGGTGTACGAAATTGGACAATTCAAGTTCAAAGGCAGTTCGTTCCGAATTGGTGTGGTTCTTGTATTCCGTAGTTCTAGCGATTGGATTTCACCCAAAACTTGCCAAATGACTCCTCCCACGATGTTATATTGATGCCAAAGTTTTGTTCTCGATCGGAAATCAATAGGTGTACGAAATTGGACAATTCAAGTTCAAAGGCAGTTCGTTCCGAATTGGAGTGGTTGGTGTATTCCCTAGTTCTAGCGATTGGATTTCACCAAAAACTTGCCAAATGACTCCTCCCACGATTTTATATTGATGCCCAAGTTTTGTTCTCGATCGGAAATCAATAGGTGTCCGAAATTGGACAATTCAAGTTCGAAGGCAGTTCGTTCCGAATTGGAGTGGTTGGTGTATTCCGTAGTTCTAGCGATTGGATTTCACCAAAAACTTGCCAAATGACTCCTCCCACGGTGTTATGATGATGCCCAAGTTTTGGGCTCGAATCGGAAATCAATAGGTGTACGAAATTGGACAATTCAAGTTCAAAGGCAGTTCGTTCCGAATTGGTGTGGTTCTTGTATTCCGTAGTTCTAGCGATTGGATTTCACCCAAAACTTGCCAAATGACTCCTCCCACGATGTTATATTGATGCCAAAGTTTTGTTCTCGATCGGAAATCAATAGGTGTACGAAATTGGACAATTCAAGTTCAAAGGCAGTTCGTTCCGAATTGGAGTGGTTGGTGTATTCCCTAGTTCTAGCGATTGGATTTCACCAAAAACTTGCCAAATGACTCCTCCCACGATTTTATATTGATGCCCAAGTTTTGTTCTCGATCGGAAATCAATAGGTGTCCAAAATTGGACAATTCAAGTTCGAAGCCAGTTCGTTCCGAATTGGAGTGGTTGGTGTATTCCGTAGTTCTAGCGATTGGATTTCACCCAAAACTTGCAAAACGACTCCTCCCACAATGTTATGATGATGCCCAAGTTTTGTGCTCGATCGGAAATCAAGAGGTGTACAAAATTGGACAATTCAAGTTCAAAGGGAGTTCGTTCCGAATTGGAGTGGTTGGTGTATTCCGTAGTTCTAGCGATTGGATTTCACCAAAAACTTGCCAAATGACTCCTCCCACGGTGTTATGATGATGCCCAAGTTTTGGGCTCGAATCGGAAATCAATAGGTGTACGAAATTGGACAATTCAAGTTCAAAGGCAGTTCGTTCCGAATTGGAGTGGTTGGTGTATTCCGTAGTTCTAGCGATTGGATTTCACCAAAAACTTGCCAAATGACTCCTCCCACGGTGTTATGATGATGCCCAAGTTTTGTTCTCGAATCGGAAATCAATGGGTGTACGAAATTGGACAATTCAAGTTCAAAGGCAGTTCGTTCCGAATTGGAGTGGTTGGTGTATTCCATAGTTCTAGCGATTGGATTTCACCAAAAACTTGCCAAATGACTCCTCCCACGGTGTTATGATGATGCCCAAGTTTTGGGCTCGAATCGGAAATCAATAGGTGTACGAAATTGGACAATTCAAGTTCAAAGGCAGTTCGTTCCGAATTGGTGTGGTTCTTGTATTCCGTAGTTCTAGCGATTGGATTTCACCCAAAACTTGCCAAATGACTCCTCCCACGATGTTATATTGATGCCAAAGTTTTGTTCTCGATCGGAAATCAATAGGTGTACGAAATTGGACAATTCAAGTTCAAAGGCAGTTCGTTCCGAATTGGAGTGGTTGGTGTATTCCCTAGTTCTAGCGATTGGATTTCACCAAAAACTTGCCAAATGACTCCTCCCACGATTTTATATTGATGCCCAAGTTTTGTTCTCGAATCGGAAATCAATAGGTGTCCGAAATTGGACAATTCAAGTTCGAAGGCAGTTCATTCCGAATTGGAGTGGTTGGTGTATTCCGTAGTTCTAGCGATTGGATTTCACCCAAAACTTGCAAAACGACTCCTCCCACAATGTTATGATGATGCCCAAGTTTTGTGCTCGATCGGAAATCAAGAGGTGTACAAAATTGGACAATTCAAGTTCAAAGGGAGTTCGTTCCGAATTGGAGTGGTTGGTGTATTCCGTAGTTCTAGCGATTGGATTTCACCAAAAACTTGCCAAATGACTCCTCCCACGGTGTTATGATGATGCCCAAGTTTTGGGCTCGAATCGGAAATCAATAGGTGTACGAAATTGGACAATTCAAGTTCAAAGGCAGTTCGTTCCGAATTGGAGTGGTTGGTGTATTCCGTAGTTCTAGCGATTGGATTTCACCAAAAACTTGCCAAATGACTCCTCCCACGGTGTTATGATGATGCCCAAGTTTTGTTCTCGATTGGAAATCAATGGGTGTACGAAATTGGACAATTCAAGTTCAAAGGCAGTTCGTTCCGAATTGGAGTGGTTGGTGTATTCCATAGTTCTAGCGATTGGATTTCACCAAAAACTTGCCAAATGACTCCTCCCACGGTGTTATGATGATGCCCAAGTTTTGGGCTCGAATCGGAAATCAATAGGTGTACGAAATTGGACAATTCAAGTTCAAAGGCAGTTCGTTCCGAATTGGTGTGGTTCTTGTATTCCGTAGTTCTAGCGATTGGATTTCACCCAAAACTTGCCAAATGACTCCTCCCACGATGTTATATTGATGCCAAAGTTTTGTTCTCGATTCGGAAATCAATAGGTGTACGAAATTGGACAATTCAAGTTCAAAGGCAGTTCGTTCCGAATTGGAGTGGTTGGTGTATTCCGTAGTTCTAGCGATTGGATTTCACCAAAAACTTGCCAAATGACTCCTCCCACGATTTTATATTGATGCCCAAGTTTTGTTCTCGATTGGAAATCAATAGGTGTCCGAAATTGGACAATTCAAGTTCGAAGGCAGTTCGTTCCGAATTGGAGTGGTTGGTGTATTCCGTAGTTCTAGCGATTGGATTTCACCCAAAACTTGCAAAACGACTCCTCCCACAATGTTATGATGATGCCCAAGTTTTGTGCTCGAATCGGAAATCAAGAGGTGTACAAAATTGGACAATTCAAGTTCAAAGGGAGTTCGTTCCGAATTGGAGTGGTTGGTGTATTCCGTAGTTCTAGCGATTGGATTTTGATAAGTTCATAATTTCACACATTTGCTTGCCTTCATTACTTAGTAATTTTGTTTAGTTTCTCTTTATTTCAAGTCACTTATTTATGTTTGTGTGTTCTGTAGGTTATGGGAGCAAGAGATCACATTTGATACAATCCATGCATATTAAGGGCTGATTGGCATGAGAGGAATACACTTGAGGCATTTGAAGCAAAATGGTGCAAAAACGTGCAAAAACTGGAGCCTGGGTTAGAAGTTCATTTCGGTCTTTTCTTCTTCATCCGAGCTTGGATTGGGCCAATGTTTGTGTGGTTGGATCAATGACATTCTGAACTTCAAACTGGACATCTTAAAGTCATCATTTGATTCAGCCAAGCCCAATTCGTAAGCCCAAGAAGTTGTTCATCATGCTGACAGGAAGATGAGCTCATTGCATGCTTGGTCATGGTGAGCTAGGCATGAGCTATTGGTTTCTGGATGGAAGCTTGGTCATGCTGACATGTTGATGACCTAGGGCTGCTGGTGGGCTGCTAGTGGGATTTAGTGGAGTAACCATTTCTGATTATCTAATGCAAGTGCATCAACCACATTCTGATTTTCAATTGCAAGTGTTGTATGCATTTGCTATATTCAATTCAGATTTCTCACTCCCAACTCCCTATAAATACCACTTCCATTCCACATTCAATTCATCAACAATTCACATTCAGATTCAGAAACACATTCACTTCATCCATTACTCCCATACACACATTCACCACAAAGAGAGAAGAGAGCTAACTGCAAAGGAGGAAGAGCTAGGAGCTGTCCTGGAAACTACCTTGCTGCCACCAGCTAGTTCTTCTATTCTCTTTACTCTATCTATGTATTTCTTATTTTCTGTATTCATAATTATGTTGAACTAATCCATTTTGTTAGGGCTTAGGATGAAGCCCTAGTCATGAATATTCAATGTTATGGATGATTTCATAGTTAATTGATTTCCTTGCTTTCATTATCAAGTTGTTAATCTCCAGCTTATTATGTGCTTGATGTATGCTTTCTTGGAGTAGCTAACTAGGATTTTATGCATCTAGCACAGGTTGGGAAGGGGTTTAGATTCACCAATTCTACTCTCCTTTCACAAGCAACACATGAATGGCCTAAGAATCATTCAAGGGGTTAATAACCATAGGTTGACTAGGACAGATACCATGTTCTAGGACTTGTGTGATTATCATATTCTCAAGGAACTTAATGACTCTTGTATGCTTTATTCTAAGTAGATACCATGCTTAGGTTGCATATTAGAGATCACGTGTTGTGTAGATACCATGCACAATCACATGCCTTAGGAGAATCATGCATCCTGCACCTAGATACCATAGGCTTGTATGCGATAATCTATTGTTAATGAAGCTTGAGTCAATTTCTATGCATTCATAACTTGGATAGGAAGACTAGAGGTGGATTCCAAGGCTCTAACACTTCTAAATCATTGTTTCACAACTTGTTCATTGCAGTCATTGTTTGCTTTCCAGCACTTCCATTTCATTCTCTTGTTTTCATTTAAACAACAAAAACCCCCCATTCGAGTGCGTGTGTGGTGCTAGGATTCTGTCCTAGACCTTGCCATTTGTAAGTTTGTTTGTTTCTTTGTTTTATGTTTTTCCATCATTCTAAGTAATTTAACTTGCAACCAAGTTACCATTCTCCGTGGGATCGACCTCGTATTTACATAAGCTATACTATAAATGGTTCGTGCACTTGCGAGAATTAAAGTTGCTATTTTTAATAACTCATTTTAGTTGTTAGGAATAGGCTCAACAAGTTTTTGGCGCCGTTGCCGGGAACCGGTAACGATGGTGCTATAGTTAGATTACTTTGAGTGTTTTTGTTTTTGTTTTTGTTGTTATTTTCGTTGGTTTTTCTTTCTATGTTCTGTTCTTCTTTTTAGTTGTTATCTCCATTTGAAAGCACTAATTTGGTTCTTGTGTGTGCATATATGTCCGAATCTGATTCTGAGCCACTTTCACCAAGAAGTTTTGCTATACGTGTTGGTTTGAGGAGGAATTACAGTTCTTCCAGCATTGAATCTAAGAGCTACGAATCGGAAGGTTCAAGCAAGATGGCAGAGATTCCAAACAACAACAACAATAATGATGAAGGAGGTGGTGCGCTTGTTGCCCAACCTCGGAAACCCCTGCGTGAATTTTCCATTCCCAAGGTCACCGATCAACCTTCATGCATCGTCTATCCTCAACTCACAATTGACAGGTTTGAGCTTAAAAGTGGTATGATTCATCTTCTTCCAACTTATTATGGTAATACCACTGAGGATCCTTACATGCATGTTAAGCAATTCTTTGAAATATGTGCTACAATCAAAATTCAAGGACTTGATGATGAGCAGATTAAGATGAGGCTATTCCCATTCAGTTTAAAAGATAAGGCTAAGTCTTGGTTATACTCTTTGCCTAATGCTTCAATTCGTACTTGGGATGAGCTTTCTAATAAGTTTTTGCAGAAATTCTTTCCAGCTCAAAAGACTAACAAGATTAGAAAGGAAATTCTTGGTTTCAAGCAAGGAGAAGGAGAAGCTTTTCATGAATGCTGGGAGAGGTACAAGGAGATGATGAGATCTTGCCCACACCACAATATAGAGAGTTGGATGCAAATGCAATCTTTCTATGAAGGTTTGCTGGATTCCGAAAGGATGATGGTAGATGCAACAAGTGGAGAAGGACTGATGAACAAAACAGCAGATGAGGCTTTTACTCTCTTTGAATCTTTGAGTGCTAACTCTCAACAATGGTGCTACAATAAAGGAAGAGGAGCTCCTATGAAAGCTGTGGTCTCTGAGGTAAGTACTAATAATGAGATTAATGCAAAACTTGATGTTATGTGTTCTTTGCTTCAACAGGCAGTGACTGGCCCTCTAGGAAACAAAGTGGAAGTTCAAGGCCAATCTTTTGCAGACCACATACTAGAACAAGCAAATGCCCTTCAAGGAAGAAATCCTCAGAATGATCCTTACTCAAACACATACAATCCAGGTTGGAGAAATCATCCTAATTTCAGGTGGAGCAATAATTCAAATGTGCAACAATCTCAAGGACCTCCCCCAGGATTCCAAATACAACAAGGGCAATTCCAGCAAGCTCCCCAACAAGTTCAAGAGCAAAGGGGTGATCAAATGGGAGAATTGCAAGAAATGTTCAAGAAGTTCATGGGGCAACAGATGCAAACCAATCAGAATCTTCAAAATGCTGTGAACAAACTAGAAGTGCAAGTTGGGCAGATTGCATCCTCCTTGAGCAATAGAGCATCCGGAACTTTCCGGAGCCAAACGGAGGTGAATCCAAGGCATCATGAGCAAGTTAAAGCAGTGCACATCTTGAGAAGTGGTAAACAAGTTGATAATATGGTTGGAGATGCCAATGAAGAGCAAGAAGATGGAGAAAACGTGGAGATCATTCAGCCACCACAAGGGCAGCCCACAGATTCCACCAAACAGCCCCTCAACACCCTTGGAAAGAGCACAGGCCCTAAGGTATCATCTAATGCTAATCAAGTTCCAATTTCAACTAATGCTTTTAGGCCTATTGCACCCTTTCCCAGCAGGTTATCAAAGTCAAAGAAAGATCAAGGCTTGGATGAGATAATGGAAATATTCAAGAAAGTGCAAATCAACATCCCATTGCTCAGTGCCATTGCTCAGATTCCAAAGTATGCAAAATTTTTGAAGGATCTATGCACTAACAAGAGGAGATTCAAAGAGCATGAACAAGTTGCATTAAGTGAAGAGGTGAGTGCAGTCTTACAAAGAAAGCTACCTCCAAAGCTAAAGGATCCAGGTTCGTTTTCTATACCTTGCATTGTTGGTGATTTCAAGATTCCAAAAGCTTTGCTTGATCTCGGTGCATCCATTAACCTTATGCCATATCATGTTTATGAGAAACTTAACCTTGGTGAGTTGCAAGCCACATCTGTGAGCATTCAATTGGCAGATAGAACTATTAGGTACCCCAAGGGCATTCTAGAAGATGTTTTGGTGAGAGTAGAAGGCTTAATCTTGCCAGCTGATTTCTTAGTCTTGGAGATGGAAGAAGCACCAATTCCTGACAATGAATTGCCCCTCATCTTTGGCCGACCCTTCATGGCTACTGCTAAGACCACGATCGATGTAGCGCAAGGCACTCTCGCCATGACCGTTAATGGAGAAACTGTTGCTTTCAAAGTGTTTGATGCCACGAATCTGCCAAATGATGTTCAAGATTGTTTTCAAATTGAAGTATTGAGAAATCCAGGGAATGAGAGATTTGATGGTCTTCCACATTCACTAGAAGCATGCTTGCTGCAAAGAGTAGACAAGGAGGAGCAGGGGGCTGCCCACATGTTCAATTCTACAATTCCTACACACAAGAAGGGGCTGCCCAAATTTGGAGATACTCCAATCATTCCTCCAGTTCTTTGTGATTCAATTCATAATCAAAAAAGGAAAACAAAAGCAGCATGGAAACGATGGAAAAAGAAAGCAAGCTTGGTGAACAATCTTGCATTACATGAGGTGTCGATTGAGCCCAAACCCCCCCATTCACTATAGCAAATTTGGATGTCCGGCTGAAGACATGAAACTTAGCGCTTCTTGGGAGGCAACCCAAGGTGATGAGGAGAAGATAGAAGTGCAAGGAGCTGCTTGCGTCCTAATCGCTTCAAAGGGGAGTTGTTTTCTAAACTCTACCATTTGGTTTTATCTTTTCCTTATCTTCTTTCCTTTCATCTATGAGGCATTGTTTGTTCTTATACTCTAAACATTGAGGACAATGTTTCATTTAAGTTTGGGGGGAAGGATTTAGGATTTAGTTATGTTGTTTCAAATTGTCAAAATTTTAAATTTTTAAGTGTGTCTAGTGTCTAAAAAACGCAGGATTTTGTGTGTTGTTTCGTTATCCTTTCAAACACCTATGATAAGACTTGGTTTTAATTCTAATATGGTTTTGCAGAAATTGACAGTCATTGTTTAAGGCCTGTGTGTGATTCTGAGTTAACTTTATCTTGCATGCCATCCTTGCACTTATTGAGCACTTTGCCAAGTTAGTCCAATTTCTTGCTACTTGGAGACGTTATGCAATTCTACTTATTTCATGATCTTGGTTTCGTACTCTAGAACTTATTTGAATATCTCTTGAGACATCTTGTTGCCATACAATGCTTAGGAAGTGATTTAGGCCATGTTTAAACTGTTTGAGCTTTTCTAACCATCCCTCTACATGTATTCATCCCTAGTCAACCCATTTGAGCCTACGGTAAGCCTTTCTTTGTGTAAAACCATTCCTACCATAATAAACCTCTGTTTATTATCTTTACCTATTCTTTGAGCAATTAAAGCTATCTTCAAAAGAGAGTCATAAAGATGCAAGGTTTTTAGGAGCAAAAGTGATTCATTTAGTGCCATAACCCAAGTGTTGAAAGAAATAAGTTTGGGGGTATTGGTAACTAATCAAAAGAGGTAATGAAGTGTGACCAATGTAGTCACGGCCCTAGGGTGTTATAAGGAAAGATCATGGTGATCTAGGGTAAAGAGCCACAAAATTAGGCCAAATTAACACATTTGAAGGTGCTGAAATTATGTTGAAAATCTGCTCATGTATGTGTTCCTTGCTTGTTACAAAGTTCAGTAATCTCTCATGCTTTTACCTATGCTTTAGTTGTGCTCAAAATGTTGTTATATCTCCATGTCTCCTCTTTCATTCAACCACTACCCTAAGCCTCATTACAACCCTTGTAAAGTCCTTTTGATCCTTCGTATTGTATGGTATTATTGTGGAGAGATGATTTGATAACGAGCTTATGGGGTTCGAAATTCTTGATTGTGCTTCAAGTGTGTGCGCATGTACTTATTTGAGTTGCAGGTGTTGTTCTGATTGGGCATTCACACACTACACGTAAGGATGTCATTGTAAGCTTTGCACACTCTTGAATCATGTGTGGAACTTAGATTGTGATTGTTATGTTTCTTTGAAACCATATACTTTGGTGATTCTTTGAGGATATTGTTTGGAGGCTAGCTGCTTATTTTCTGTTTTCTAAGTTGTGGTTTTATTTTGTTTGCTCGAGGACTAGCAAAGTCTAAGTTTGGGGGTATTTGATAAGTTCATAATTTCACACATTTGCTTGCCTTCATTACTTAGTAATTTTGTTTAGTTTCTCTTTATTTCAAGTCACTTATTTATGTTTGTGTGTTCTGTAGGTTATGGGAGCAAGAGATCACATTTGATACAATCCATGCATATTAAGGGCTGATTGGCATGAGAGGAATACACTTGAGGCATTTGAAGCAAAATGGTGCAAAAACGTGCAAAAACTGGAGCCTGGGTTAGAAGTTCATTTCGGTCTTTTCTTCTTCATCCGAGCTTGGATTGGGCCAATGTTTGTGTGGTTGGATCAATGACATTCTGAACTTCAAACTGGACATCTTAAAGTCATCATTTGATTCAGCCAAGCCCAATTCGTAAGCCCAAGAAGTTGTTCATCATGCTGACAGGAAGATGAGCTCATTGCATGCTTGGTCATGGTGAGCTAGGCATGAGCTATTGGTTTCTGGATGGAAGCTTGGTCATGCTGACATGTTGATGACCTAGGGCTGCTGGTGGGCTGCTAGTGGGATTTAGTGGAGTAACCATTTCTGATTATCTAATGCAAGTGCATCAACCACATTCTGATTTTCAATTGCAAGTGTTGTATGCATTTGCTATATTCAATTCAGATTTCTCACTCCCAACTCCCTATAAATACCACTTCCATTCCACATTCAATTCATCAACAATTCACATTCAGATTCAGAAACACATTCACTTCATCCATTACTCCCATACACACATTCACCACAAAGAGAGAAGAGAGCTAACTGCAAAGGAGGAAGAGCTAGGAGCTGTCCTGGAAACTACCTTGCTGCCACCAGCTAGTTCTTCTATTCTCTTTACTCTATCTATGTATTTCTTATTTTCTGTATTCATAATTATGTTGAACTAATCCATTTTGTTAGGGCTTAGGATGAAGCCCTAGTCATGAATATTCAATGTTATGGATGATTTCATAGTTAATTGATTTCCTTGCTTTCATTATCAAGTTGTTAATCTCCAGCTTATTATGTGCTTGATGTATGCTTTCTTGGAGTAGCTAACTAGGATTTTATGCATCTAGCACAGGTTGGGAAGGGGTTTAGATTCACCAATTCTACTCTCCTTTCACAAGCAACACATGAATGGCCTAAGAATCATTCAAGGGGTTAATAACCATAGGTTGACTAGGACAGATACCATGTTCTAGGACTTGTGTGATTATCATATTCTCAAGGAACTTAATGACTCTTGTATGCTTTATTCTAAGTAGATACCATGCTTAGGTTGCATATTAGAGATCACGTGTTGTGTAGATACCATGCACAATCACATGCCTTAGGAGAATCATGCATCCTGCACCTAGATACCATAGGCTTGTATGCGATAATCTATTGTTAATGAAGCTTGAGTCAATTTCTATGCATTCATAACTTGGATAGGAAGACTAGAGGTGGATTCCAAGGCTCTAACACTTCTAAATCATTGTTTCACAACTTGTTCATTGCAGTCATTGTTTGCTTTCCAGCACTTCCATTTCATTCTCTTGTTTTCATTTAAACAACAAAAACCCCCCATTGGAGTGCGTGTGTGGTGCTAGGATTCTGTCCTAGACCTTGCCATTTGTAAGTTTGTTTGTTTCTTTGTTTTATGTTTTTCCATCATTCTAAGTAATTTAACTTGCAACCAAGTTACCATTCTCCGTGGGATCGAACCTCGTATTTACATAAGCTATACTATAAATGGTTCGTGCACTTGCGAGAATTAAAGTTGCTATTTTTAATAACTCATTTTAGTTGTTAGGAATAGGCTCAACAGATTTCACCAAAAACTTGCCAAATGACTCCTCCCACGGTGTTATGATGATGCCCAAGTTTTGGGCTCTGAATCGGAAATCAATAGGTGTACGAAATTGGACAATTCAAGTTCAAAGGCAGTTCGTTCCGAATTGGAGTGGTTGGTGTATTCCGTAGTTCTAGCGATTGGATTTCACCAAAAACTTGCCAAATGACTCCTCCCACGGTGTTATGATGATGCCCAAGTTTTGTTCTCGATCGGAAATCAATGGGTGTACGAAATTGGACAATTCAAGTTCAAAGGCAGTTCGTTCCGAATTGGAGTGGTTGGTGTATTCCATAGTTCTAGCGATTGGATTTCACCAAAAACTTGCCAAATGACTCCTCCCACGGTGTTATGATGATGCCCAAGTTTTGGGCTCGAATCGGAAATCAATAGGTGTACGAAATTGGACAATTCAAGTTCAAAGGCAGTTCGTTCCGAATTGGTGTGGTTCTTGTATTCCGTAGTTCTAGCGATTGGATTTCAGCCAAAACTTGCCAAATGACTCCTCCCACGATGTTATATTGATGCCAAAGTTTTGTTCTCGATCGGAAATCAATAGGTGTACGAAATTGGACAATTCAAGTTCAAAGGCAGTTCGTTCCGAATTGGAGTGGTTGGTGTATTCCGTAGTTCTAGCGATTGGATTTCACCAAAAACTTGCCAAATGACTCCTCCCACGATGTTATATTGATGCCAAAGTTTTGTTCTCGATCGGAAATCAATAGGTGTACGAAATTGGACAATTCAAGTTCAAAGGCAGTTCGTTCCGAATTGGAGTGGTTGGTGTATTCCATAGTTCTAGCGATTGGATTTCACCCAAAACTTGCCAAATGACTCCTCCCACGATGTTATGATGATGCCCAAGTTTTGGGCTCGATCGGAAATCAATAGGTGTACGAAATTGGACAATTCAAGTTCAAAGGCAGTTCGTTCCGAATTGGTGTGGTTGGTGTATTCCGTAGTTCTAGCGATTGGATTTCACCAAAAACTTGCCAAATGACTCCTCCCACGGTGTTATGATGATGCCCAAGTTTTGGGCTCAAATCGGAAATCAATAGGTGTACGAAATTGGACAATTCAAGTTCAAAGGCAGTTCGTTCCGAATTGGAGTGGTTGGTGTATTCCGTAGTTCTAGCTATTGGATTTCACCAAAAACTTGCCAAATGACTCCTCCCACGGTGTTATGATGATGCCCAAGTTTTGTTCTCGATCGGAAATCAATAGGTGTACGAAATTGGACAATTCAAGTTCAAAGGCAGTTCGTTCCGAATTGGAGTGGTTGGTGTATTCCGTAGTTCTAGCGATTGGATTTCACCAAAAACTTGCCAAATGACTCCTCCCACGGTGTTATGATGATGCCCAAGTTTTGGGCTCGAATCGGAAATCAATAGGTGTCCGAAATTGGACAATTCAAGTTCGAAGGCAGTTCGTTCCGAATTGGAGTGGTTGGTGTATTCCGTAGTTCTAGCGATTGGATTTCACCCAAAACTTGCCAAATGACTCCTCCCACGGTGTTATGATGATGCCCAAGTTTTGGGCTCAATCGGAAATCAATAGGTGTACGAAATTGGACAATTCAAGTTCAAAGGCAGTTCGTTCCGAATTGGTGTGGTTGGTGTATTCCGTAGTTCTAGCGATTGGATTTCACCAAAAACTTGCCAAATGACTCCTCCCACGGTGTTATGATGATGCCCAAGTTTTGGGCTCGAAATCGGAAATCAATAGGTGTACGAAATTGGACAATTCAAGTTCAAAGGCAGTTCGTTCCGAATTGGTGTGGTTGGTGTATTCCGTAGTTCTAGCGATTGGATTTCACCAAAAACTTGCCAAATGACTCCTCCCACGGTGTTATGATGATGCCCAAGTTTTGGGCTCGAATCGGAAATCAATAGGTGTACGAAATTGGACAATTCAAGTTCAAAGGCAGTTCGTTCCGTATTGGAGTGGTTGGTGTATTCCGTAGTTCTAGCGATTGGATTTCACCAAAAACTTGCCAAATGACTCCTCCCACGGTGTTATGATGATGCCCAAGTTTTGGGCTCGAATCGGAAATCAATAGGTGACCGAAATTGGACAATTCAAGTTCAAAGGCAGTTCGTTCCGAATTGAAGTGGTTGGTGTATTCCGTAGTTCTACCGATTGGATTTCACCAAAAACTTGCCAAATGACTCCTCCCACGGTGGTATGATGATGCCCAAGTTTTGGGCTCGAATCGGAAATCAATAGGTGTACGAAATTGGACAATTCAAGTTCAAAGGCAGTTCGTTCCGAATTGGTGTGGTTGGTGTATTCCGTAGTTCTAGCGATTGGATTTCACCAAAAACTTGCCAAATGACTCCTCCCACGGTGTTATGATGATGCCCAAGTTTTGGGCTCGAATCGGAAATCAATAGGTGTACGAAATTGGACAATTCAAGTTCAAAGGCAGTTCGTTCCGAATTGGAGTGGTTGGTGTATTCCGTAGTTCTAGCGATTGGATTTCACCCAAAACTTGCCAAATGACTCCTCCCACGATGTTATATTGATGCCAAAGTTTTGTTCTCGATCGGAAATCAATAGGTGTACGAAATTGGACAATTCAAGTTCAAAGGCAGTTCGTTCCGAATTGGAGTGGTTGGTGTATTCCGTAGTTCTAGCGATTGGATTTCACCAAAAACTTGCCAAATGACTCCTCCCACGGTGTTATGATGATGCCCAAGTTTTGGGCTCGATCGGAAATCAATAGGTGTACGAAATTGGACAATTCAAGTTCAAAGGCAGTTCGTTCCGAATTGGTGTGGTTGGTGTATTCCGTAGTTCTACCGATTGGATTTCACCAAAAACTTGCCAAATGACTCCTCCCACGGTGTTATGATGATGCCCAAGTTTTGGGCTCGAATATGGAAATCAATAGGTGTACGAAATTGGACAATTCAAGTTCAAAGGCAGTTCGTTCCGAATTGGAGTGGTTGGTGTATTCCGTAGTTCTAGCGATTGGATTTCACCCAAAACTTGCCAAATGACTCCTCCCACGATGTTATATTGATGCCAAAGTTTTGTTCTCGATCGGAAATCAATAGGTGTACGAAATTGGACAATTCAAGTTCAAAGGCAGTTCGTTCCGAATTGGAGTGGTTGGTGTATTCCGTAGTTCTAGTGATTGGATTTCACCAAAAACTTGCCAAATGACTCCTCCCACGGTGTTATGATGATGCCCAAGTTTTGGGCTCGAATGGAAATCAATAGGTGTACGAAATTGGACAATTCAAGTTCAAAGGCAGTTCGTTCCGAATTGGTGTGGTTGGTGTATTCCGCAGTTCTAGCGATTGGATTTCACCAAAAACTTGCCAAATGACTCCTCCCACGGTGTTATGATGATGCCCAAGTTTTGGGCTCGAATCGGAAATCAATAGGTGTACGAAATTGGACAATTCAAGTTCAAAGGCAGTTCGTTCCGAATTGGAGTGGTTGGTGTATTCCGTAGTTCTAGCGATTGGATTTCACCAAAAACTTGCCAAATGACTCCTCCCACGGTGTTATGATGATGCCCAAGTTTTGTTCTCGATCGGAAATCAATGGGTGTACGAAATTGGACAATTCAAGTTCAAAGGCAGTTCGTTCCGAATTGGAGTGGTTGGTGTATTCCATAGTTCTAGCGATTGGATTTCACCAAAAACTTGCCAAATGACTCCTCCCACGGTGTTATGATGATGCCCAAGTTTTGGGCTCGAATGGAAATCAATAGGTGTACGAAATTGGACAATTCAAGTTCAAAGGCAGTTCGTTCCGAATTGGTGTGGTTCTTGTATTCCGTAGTTCTAGCGATTGGATTTCACCCAAAACTTGCCAAATGACTCCTCCCACGATGTTATATTGATGCCAAAGTTTTGTTCTCGATCGGAAATCAATAGGTGTACGAAATTGGACAATTCAAGTTCAAAGGCAGTTCGTTCCGAATTGGAGTGGTTGGTGTATTCCGTAGTTCTAGCGATTGGATTTCACCAAAAACTTGCCAAATGACTCCTCCCACGATGTTATATTGATGCCAAAGTTTTGTTCTCGATCGGAAATCAATAGGTGTACGAAATTGGACAATTCAAGTTCAAAGGCAGTTCGTTCCGAATTGGAGTGGTTGGTGTATTCCATAGTTCTAGCGATTGGATTTCACCCAAAACTTGCCAAATGACTCCTCCCACGATGTTATGATGATGCCCAAGTTTTGGGCTGAAATCGGAAATCAATAGGTGTACGAAATTGGACAATTCAAGTTCAAAGGCAGTTCGTTCCGAATTGGTGTGGTTGGTGTATTCCGTAGTTCTAGCGATTGGATTTCACCAAAAACTTGCCAAATGACTCCTCCCACGGTGTTATGATGATGCCCAAGTTTTGGGCTCGAATCGGAAATCAATAGGTGTACGAAATTGGACAATTCAAGTTCAAAGGCAGTTCGTTCCGAATTGGAGTGGTTGGTGTATTCCGTAGTTCTAGCTATTGGATTTCACCAAAAACTTGCCAAATGACTCCTCCCACGGTGTTATGATGATGCCCAAGTTTTGTTCTCGATCGGAAATCAATAGGTGTACGAAATTGGACAATTCAAGTTCAAAGGCAGTTCGTTCCGAATTGGAGTGGTTGGTGTATTCCGTAGTTCTAGCGATTGGATTTCACCAAAAACTTGCCAAATGACTCCTCCCACGGTGTTATGATGATGCCCAAGTTTTGGGCTCGAATCGGAAATCAATAGGTGTCCGAAATTGGACAATTCAAGTTCGAAGGCAGTTCGTTCCGAATTGGAGTGGTTGGTGTATTCCGTAGTTCTAGCGATTGGATTTCACCCAAAACTTGCCAAATGACTCCTCCCACGGTGTTATGATGATGCCCAAGTTTTGGGCTCAATCGGAAATCAATAGGTGTACGAAATTGGACAATTCAAGTTCAAAGGCAGTTCGTTCCGAATTGGTGTGGTTGGTGTATTCCGTAGTTCTAGCGATTGGATTTCACCAAAAACTTGCCAAATGACTCCTCCCACGGTGTTATGATGATGCCCAAGTTTTGGGCTCGAATCGGAAATCAATAGGTGTACGAAATTGGACAATTCAAGTTCAAAGGCAGTTCGTTCCGAATTGGTGTGGTTGGTGTATTCCGTAGTTCTAGCGATTGGATTTCACCAAAAACTTGCCAAATGACTCCTCCCACGGTGTTATGATGATGCCCAAGTTTTGGGCTCGAAATCGGAAATCAATAGGTGTACGAAATTGGACAATTCAAGTTCAAAGGCAGTTCGTTCCGTATTGGAGTGGTTGGTGTATTCCGTAGTTCTAGCGATTGGATTTCACCAAAAACTTGCCAAATGACTCCTCCCACGGTGTTATGATGATGCCCAAGTTTTGGGCTCGAAATCGGAAATCAATAGGTGACCGAAATTGGACAATTCAAGTTCAAAGGCAGTTCGTTCCGAATTGAAGTGGTTGGTGTATTCCGTAGTTCTACCGATTGGATTTCACCAAAAACTTGCCAAATGACTCCTCCCACGGTGGTATGATGATGCCCAAGTTTTGGGCTCGAAATCGGAAATCAATAGGTGTACGAAATTGGACAATTCAAGTTCAAAGGCAGTTCGTTCCGAATTGGTGTGGTTGGTGTATTCCGTAGTTCTAGCGATTGGATTTCACCAAAAACTTGCCAAATGACTCCTCCCACGGTGTTATGATGATGCCCAAGTTTTGGGCTCGAATCGGAAATCAATAGGTGTACGAAATTGGACAATTCAAGTTCAAAGGCAGTTCGTTCCGAATTGGAGTGGTTGGTGTATTCCGTAGTTCTAGCGATTGGATTTCACCCAAAACTTGCCAAATGACTCCTCCCACGATGTTATATTGATGCCAAAGTTTTGTTCTCGATCGGAAATCAATAGGTGTACGAAATTGGACAATTCAAGTTCAAAGGCAGTTCGTTCCGAATTGGAGTGGTTGGTGTATTCCGTAGTTCTAGCGATTGGATTTCACCAAAAACTTGCCAAATGACTCCTCCCACGGTGTTATGATGATGCCCAAGTTTTGGGCTCGAATCGGAAATCAATAGGTGTACGAAATTGGACAATTCAAGTTCAAAGGCAGTTCGTTCCGAATTGGTGTGGTTGGTGTATTCCGTAGTTCTACCGATTGGATTTCACCAAAAACTTGCCAAATGACTCCTCCCACGGTGTTATGATGATGCCCAAGTTTTGGGCTCGAAATCGGAAATCAATAGGTGTACGAAATTGGACAATTCAAGTTCAAAGGCAGTTCGTTCCGAATTGGAGTGGTTGGTGTATTCCGTAGTTCTAGCGATTGGATTTCACCCAAAACTTGCCAAATGACTCCTCCCACGATGTTATATTGATGCCAAAGTTTTGTTCTCGATCGGAAATCAATAGGTGTACGAAATTGGACAATTCAAGTTCAAAGGCAGTTCGTTCCGAATTGGAGTGGTTGGTGTATTCCGTAGTTCTAGTGATTGGATTTCACCAAAAACTTGCCAAATGACTCCTCCCACGGTGTTATGATGATGCCCAAGTTTTGGGCTCGAATGGAAATCAATAGGTGTCCAAAATTGGACAATTCAAGTTCGAAGGCAGTTCGTTCCGAATTGGAGTGGTTGGTGTATTCCGTAGTTCTAGCGATTGGATTTCACCCAAAACTTGCCAAATGACTCCTCCCACGGTGTTATGATGATGCCCAAGTTTTGGGCTCAATCGGAAATCAATAGGTGTACGAAATTGGACAATTCAAGTTCAAAGGCAGTTCGTTCCGAATTGGTGTGGTTGGTGTATTCCGTAGTTCTAGCGATTGGATTTCACCAAAAACTTGCCAAATGACTCCTCCCACGGTGTTATGATGATGCCCAAGTTTTGGGCTCGAATCGGAAATCAATAGGTGTACGAAATTGGACAATTCAAGTTCAAAGGCAGTTCGTTCCGAATTGGTGTGGTTGGTGTATTCCGTAGTTCTAGCGATTGGATTTCACCAAAAACTTGCCAAATGACTCCTCCCACGGTGTTATGATGATGCCCAAGTTTTGGGCTCGAATCGGAAATCAATAGGTGTACGAAATTGGACAATTCAAGTTCAAAGGCAGTTCGTTCCGTATTGGAGTGGTTGGTGTATTCCGTAGTTCTAGCGATTGGATTTCACCAAAAACTTGCCAAATGACTCCTCCCACGGTGTTATGATGATGCCCAAGTTTTGGGCTCGAAATCGGAAATCAATAGGTGACCGAAATTGGACAATTCAAGTTCAAAGGCAGTTCGTTCCGAATTGAAGTGGTTGGTGTATTCCGTAGTTCTACCGATTGGATTTCACCAAAAACTTGCCAAATGACTCCTCCCACGGTGGTATGATGATGCCCAAGTTTTGGGCTCGAATCGGAAATCAATAGGTGTACGAAATTGGACAATTCAAGTTCAAAGGCAGTTCGTTCCGAATTGGTGTGGTTGGTGTATTCCGTAGTTCTAGCGATTGGATTTCACCAAAAACTTGCCAAATGACTCCTCCCACGGTGTTATGATGATGCCCAAGTTTTGGGCTCGATCGGAAATCCATAGGTGTACGAAATTGGACAATTCAAGTTCAAAGGCAGTTCGTTCCGAATTGGAGTGGTTGGTGTATTCCGTAGTTCTAGCGATTGGATTTCACCCAAAACTTGCCAAATGACTCCTCCCACGATGTTATATTGATGCCAAAGTTTTGTTCTCGATCGGAAATCAATAGGTGTACGAAATTGGACAATTCAAGTTCAAAGGCAGTTCGTTCCGAATTGGAGTGGTTGGTGTATTCCGTAGTTCTAGTGATTGGATTTCACCAAAAACTTGCCAAATGACTCCTCCCACGGTGTTATGATGATGCCCAAGTTTTGGGCTCGAATGGAAATCAATAGGTGTCCGAAATTGGACAATTCAAGTTCGAAGGCAGTTCGTTCCGAATTGGAGTGGTTGGTGTATTCCGTAGTTCTAGCGATTGGATTTCACCCAAAACTTGCCAAATGACTCCTCCCACGGTGTTATGATGATGCCCAAGTTTTGGGCTCAATCGGAAATCAATAGGTGTACGAAATTGGACAATTCAAGTTCAAAGGCAGTTCGTTCCGAATTGGTGTGGTTGGTGTATTCCGTAGTTCTAGCGATTGGATTTCACCAAAAACTTGCCAAATGACTCCTCCCACGGTGTTATGATGATGCCCAAGTTTTGGGCTCGAATCGGAAATCAATAGGTGTACGAAATTGGACAATTCAAGTTCAAAGGCAGTTCGTTCCGAATTGGTGTGGTTGGTGTATTCCGTAGTTCTAGCGATTGGATTTCACCCAAAACTTGCCAAATGACTCCTCCCACGATGTTATATTGATGCCAAAGTTTTGTTCTCGATCGGAAATCAATAGGTGTACGAAATTGGACAATTCAAGTTCAAAGGCAGTTCGTTCCGAATTGGAGTGGTTGGTGTATTCCGTAGTTCTAGCGATTGGATTTCACCAAAAACTTGCCAAATGACTCCTCCCACGGTGTTATGATGATGCCCAAGTTTTGGGCTCGAATCGGAAATCAATAGGTGTACGAAATTGGACAATTCAAGTTCAAAGGCAGTTCGTTCCGAATTGGTGTGGTTGGTGTATTCCGCAGTTCTAGCGATTGGATTTCACCAAAAACTTGCCAAATGACTCCTCCCACGGTGTTATGATGATGCCCAAGTTTTGGGCTCGAATCGGAAATCAATAGGTGTACGAAATTGGACAATTCAAGTTCAAAGGCAGTTCGTTCCGAATTGGAGTGGTTGGTGTATTCCGTAGTTCTAGCGATTGGATTTCACCAAAAACTTGCCAAATGACTCCTCCCACGGTGTTATGATGATGCCCAAGTTTTGTTCTCGATCGGAAATCAATGGGTGTACGAAATTGGACAATTCAAGTTCAAAGGCAGTTCGTTCCGAATTGGAGTGGTTGGTGTATTCCATAGTTCTAGCGATTGGATTTCACCAAAAACTTGCCAAATGACTCCTCCCACGGTGTTATGATGATGCCCAAGTTTTGGGCTCGAATCGGAAATCAATAGGTGTACGAAATTGGACAATTCAAGTTCAAAGGCAGTTCGTTCCGAATTGGTGTGGTTCTTGTATTCCGTAGTTCTAGCGATTGGATTTCACCCAAAACTTGCCAAATGACTCCTCCCACGATGTTATATTGATGCCAAAGTTTTGTTCTCGATCGGAAATCAATAGGTGTACGAAATTGGACAATTCAAGTTCAAAGGCAGTTCGTTCCGAATTGGAGTGGTTGGTGTATTCCGTAGTTCTAGCGATTGGATTTCACCAAAAACTTGCCAAATGACTCCTCCCCACGATGTTATATTGATGCCAAAGTTTTGTTCTCGATCGGAAATCAATAGGTGTACGAAATTGGACAATTCAAGTTCAAAGGCAGTTCGTTCCGAATTGGAGTGGTTGGTGTATTCCATAGTTCTAGCGATTGGATTTCACCCAAAACTTGCCAAATGACTCCTCCCACGATGTTATGATGATGCCCAAGTTTTGGGCTCGAATCGGAAATCAATAGGTGTACGAAATTGGACAATTCAAGTTCAAAGGCAGTTCGTTCCGAATTGGTGTGGTTGGTGTATTCCGTAGTTCTAGCGATTGGATTTCACCAAAAACTTGCCAAATGACTCCTCCCACGGTGTTATAATGATGCCCAAGTTTTGGGCTCGAATCGGAAATCAATAGGTGTACGAAATTGGACAATTCAAGTTCAAAGGCAGTTCGTTCCGAATTGGAGTGGTTGGTGTATTCCGTAGTTCTAGCTATTGGATTTCACCAAAAACTTGCCAAATGACTCCTCCCACGGTGTTATGATGATGCCCAAGTTTTGTTCTCGATCGGAAATCAATAGGTGTACGAAATTGGACAATTCAAGTTCAAAGGCAGTTCGTTCCGAATTGGAGTGGTTGGTGTATTCCGTAGTTCTAGCGATTGGATTTCACCAAAAACTTGCCAAATGACTCCTCCCACAGTGTTATGATGATGCCCAAGTTTTGGGCTCGATCGGAAATCAATAGGTGTCCGAAATTGGACAATTCAAGTTCGAAGGCAGTTCGTTCCGAATTGGAGTGGTTGGTGTATTCCGTAGTTCTAGCGATTGGATTTCACCCAAAACTTGCCAAATGACTCCTCCCACGGTGTTATGATGATGCCCAAGTTTTGGGCTCAATCGGAAATCAATAGGTGTACGAAATTGGACAATTCAAGTTCAAAGGCAGTTCGTTCCGAATTGGTGTGGTTGGTGTATTCCGTAGTTCTAGCGATTGGATTTCACCAAAAACTTGCCAAATGACTCCTCCCACGGTGTTATGATGATGCCCAAGTTTTGGGCTCGAATCGGAAATCAATAGGTGTACGAAATTGGACAATTCAAGTTCAAAGGCAGTTCGTTCCGAATTGGTGTGGTTGGTGTATTCCGTAGTTCTAGCGATTGGATTTCACCAAAAACTTGCCAAATGACTCCTCCCACGGTGTTATGATGATGCCCAAGTTTTGGGCTCGAAATCGGAAATCAATAGGTGTACGAAATTGGACAATTCAAGTTCAAAGGCAGTTCGTTCCGTATTGGAGTGGTTGGTGTATTCCGTAGTTCTAGCGATTGGATTTCACCAAAAACTTGCCAAATGACTCCTCCCACGGTGTTATGATGATGCCCAAGTTTTGGGCTCGAATCGGAAATCAATAGGTGACCGAAATTGGACAATTCAAGTTCAAAGGCAGTTCGTTCCGAATTGAAGTGGTTGGTGTATTCCGTAGTTCTACCGATTGGATTTCACCAAAAACTTGCCAAATGACTCCTCCCACGGTGGTATGATGATGCCCAAGTTTTGGGCTCGAATCGGAAATCAATAGGTGTACGAAATTGGACAATTCAAGTTCAAAGGCAGTTCGTTCCGAATTGGTGTGGTTGGTGTATTCCGTAGTTCTAGCGATTGGATTTCACCAAAAACTTGCCAAATGACTCCTCCCACGGTGTTATGATGATGCCCAAGTTTTGGGCTCGAATCGGAAATCAATAGGTGTACGAAATTGGACAATTCAAGTTCAAAGGCAGTTCGTTCCGAATTGGAGTGGTTGGTGTATTCCGTAGTTCTAGCGATTGGATTTCACCCAAAACTTGCCAAATGACTCCTCCCACGATGTTATATTGATGCCAAAGTTTTGTTCTCGAATCGCAAATCAATAGGTGTACGAAATTGGACAATTCAAGTTCAAAGGCAGTTCGTTCCGAATTGGAGTGGTTGGTGTATTCCGTAGTTCTAGCGATTGGATTTCACCAAAAACTTGCCAAATGACTCCTCCCACGGTGTTATGATGATGCCCAAGTTTTGGACTCGATCGGAAATCAATAGGTGTACGAAATTGGACAATTCAAGTTCAAAGGCAGTTCGTTCCGAATTGGTGTGGTTGGTGTATTCCGTAGTTCTAGCGATTGGATTTCACCAAAAACTTGCCAAATGACTCCTCCCACGGTGTTATGATGATGCCCAAGTTTTGGGCTCGAAATGGAAATCAATAGGTGTCCGAAATTGGACAATTCAAGTTCGAAGGCAGTTCGTTCCGAATTGGAGTGGTTGGTGTATTCCGTAGTTCTAGCGATTGGATTTCACCCAAAACTTGCCAAATGACTCCTCCCACGGTGTTATGATGATGCCCAAGTTTTGGGCTCGAATCGGAAATCAATAGGTGTACGAAATTGGACAATTCAAGTTCAAAGGCAGTTCGTTCCGAATTGGAGTGGTTGGTGTATTCCGTAGTTCTAGCTATTGGATTTCACCAAAAACTTGCCAAATGACTCCTCCCACGGTGTTATGATGATGCCCAAGTTTTGTTCTCGATCGGAAATCAATAGTTGTACGAAATTGGACAATTCAAGTTCAAAGGCAGTTCGTTCCGAATTGGAGTGGTTGGTGTATTCCGTAGTTCTAGCGATTGGATTTCACCAAAAACTTGCCAAATGACTCCTCCCACAGTGTTATGATGATGCCCAAGTTTTGGGGCTCGAATCGGAAATCAATAGGTGTACGAAATTGGACAATTCAAGTTCAAAGGCAGTTCGTTCCGAATTGGTGTGGTTGGTGTATTCCGTAGTTCTAGCGATTGGATTTCACCAAAAACTTGCCAAATGACTCCTCCCACGGTGTTATGATGATGCCCAAGTTTTGGGCTCGAATCGGAAATCAATAGGTGTACGAAATTGGACAATTCAAGTTCAAAGGCAGTTCGTTCCGAATTGGAGTGGTTGGTGTATTCCGTAGTTCTAGCGATTGGATTTCACCCAAAACTTGCCAAATGACTCCTCCCACGATGTTATATTGATGCCAAAGTTTTGTTCTCGATCGCAAATCAATAGGTGTACGAAATTGGACAATTCAAGTTCAAAGGCAGTTCGTTCCGAATTGGAGTGGTTGGTGTATTCCGTAGTTCTAGCGATTGGATTTCACCAAAAACTTGCCAAATGACTCCTCCCACGGTGTTATGATGATGCCCAAGTTTTGGGCTCGAATCGGAAATCAATAGGTGTACGAAATTGGACAATTCAAGTTCAAAGGCAGTTCGTTCCGAATTGGTGTGGTTGGTGTATTCCGTAGTTCTAGCGATTGGATTTCACCAAAAACTTGCCAAATGACTCCTCCCACGGTGTTATGATGATGCCCAAGTTTTGGGCTCGAAATCGGAAATCAATAGGTGTCCGAAATTGGACAATTCAAGTTCGAAGGCAGTTCGTTCCGAATTGGAGTGGTTGGTGTATTCCGTAGTTCTAGCGATTGGATTTCACCCAAAACTTGCCAAATGACTCCTCCCACGGTGTTATGATGATGCCCAAGTTTTGGGCTCAATCGGAAATCAATAGGTGTACGAAATTGGACAA
Organism: Prunus fruticosa; assembly: GCA_018703695.1. Lineage (NCBI taxonomy): Eukaryota > Viridiplantae > Streptophyta > Magnoliopsida > Rosales > Rosaceae > Prunus > Prunus fruticosa. The sequence continues at coordinate 25,203,581 of CM031918.1, read as the reverse complement.
TTCAAGTTCAAAGGCAGTTCGTTCCGAATTGGTGTGGTTGGTGTATTCCGTAGTTCTAGCGATTGAATTTCACCAAAAACTTGCCAAATGACTCCTCCCACGGTGTTATGATGATGCCCAAGTTTTGGGCTCGATCGGAAATAAATAGGTGTACGAAATTGGACAATACAAGTTCAAAGGCAGTTCGTTCCGAATTGGAGTGGTTGGTGTATTCCCCAGTTCTAGCGATTGGATTTCACCCAAAACTTGCCAAATGACTCCTCCCACGATGTTATATTGATGCCCAAGTTTTGTTCTCGATCGGAAATCAATAGGTGTACGAAATTGGACAATTCAAGTTCAAAGGCAGTTCGTTCCGAATTGGAGTGGTTGGTGTATTCCGTAGTTCTAGCGATTGGATTTCACCAAAAACTTGCCAAATGACTCCTCCCACGGTGTTATGATGATGCCCAAGTTTTGGGCTCGAATCGGAAATCAATAGGTGTACGAAATTGGACAATTCAAGTTCAAAGGCAGTTCGTTCCGAATTGGAGTGGTTGGTGTATTCCGTAGTTCTAGCGATTGAATTTCACCAAAAACTTGCCAAATGACTCCTCCCACGGTGTTATGATGATGCCCAAGTTTTGGGCTCGAATCGGAAATAAATAGGTGTACGAAATTGGACAATACAAGTTCAAAGGCAGTTCGTTCCGAATTGGTGCGGTTGGTGTATTCCGTAGTTCTAGCGATTGGATTTCACCAAAAACTTGCCAAATGACTCCTCCCACGGTGTTATGATGATGCCCAAGTTTTGGGCTCGATTCGGAAATCAATAGGTGACCGAAATTGGACAATTCAAGTTCAAAGGCAGTTCGTTCCGAATTGGAGTGGTTGGTGTATTCCGTAGTTCTAGCGATTGGATTTCACCAAAAACTTGCCAAATGACTCCTCCCACGGTGTTATGATGATGCCCAAGTTTTGTTCTCAATCGGAAATCAATAGGTGTACGAAATTGGACAATTCAAGTTCAAAGGCAGTTCGTTCCGAATTGGAGTGGTTGGTGTATTCCGTAGTTCTAGCGATTGGATTTCACCAAAAACTTGCCAAATGACTCCTCCCACGGTGTTATGATGATGCCCAAGTTTTGGGCTCGAATCGGAAATCAATAGGTGTCCAAAATTGGACAATTCAAGTTCGAAGGCAGTTCGTTCCGAATTGGAGTGGTTGGTGTATTCCGTAGTTCTAGCGATTGGATTTCACCCAAAACTTGCCAAATGACTCCTCCCACGGTGTTATGATGATGCCCAAGTTTTGGGCTCAATCGGAAATCAATAGGTGTACGAAATTGGACAATTCAAGTTCAAAGGCAGTTCGTTCCGAATTGGTGTGGTTGGTGTATTCCGTAGTTCTAGCGATTGAATTTCACCAAAAACTTGCCAAATGACTCCTCCCACGGTGTTATGATGATGCCCAAGTTTTGGGCTCGAATGGAAATAAATAGGTGTACGAAATTGGACAATACAAGTTCAAAGGCAGTTCGTTCCGAATTGGAGTGGTTGGTGTATTCCCCAGTTCTAGCGATTGGATTTCACCCAAAACTTGCCAAATGACTCCTCCCACGATGTTATATTGATGCCCAAGTTTTGTTCTCGATCGGAAATCAATAGGTGTACGAAATTGGACAATTCAAGTTCAAAGGCAGTTCGTTCCGAATTGGAGTGGTTGGTGTATTCCGTAGTTCTAGCGATTGGATTTCACCAAAAACTTGCCAAATGACTCCTCCCACGGTGTTATGATGATGCCCAAGTTTTGGGCTCGAATTGGAAATCAATAGGTGTACGAAATTGGACAATTCAAGTTCAAAGGCAGTTCGTTCCGAATTGGAGTGGTTGGTGTATTCCGTAGTTCTAGCGATTGAATTTCACCAAAAACTTGCCAAATGACTCCTCCCACGGTGTTATGATGATGCCCAAGTTTTGGGCTCTTATTGGGAAATAAATAGGTGTACGAAATTGGACAATACAAGTTCAAAGGCAGTTCGTTCCGAATTGGTGCGGTTGGTGTATTCCGTAGTTCTAGCGATTGGATTTCACCAAAAACTTGCCAAATGACTCCTCCCACGGTGTTATGATGATGCCCAAGTTTTGGGCTCGAATCGGAAATCAATAGGTGACCGAAATTGGACAATTCAAGTTCAAAGGCAGTTCGTTCCGAATTGGAGTGGTTGGTGTATTCCGTAGTTCTAGCGATTGGATTTCACCAAAAACTTGCCAAATGACTCCTCCCACGGTGTTATGATGATGCCCAAGTTTTGTTCTCGATTCGGAAATCAATAGGTGTACGAAATTGGACAATTCAAGTTCAAAGGCAGTTCGTTCCGAATTGGAGTGGTTGGTGTATTCCGTAGTTCTAGCGATTGGATTTCACCAAAAACTTGCCAAATGACTCCTCCCACGGTGTTATGATGATGCCCAAGTTTTGGGCTCAATCGGAAATGAATAGGTGTACGAAATTGGACAATTCAAGTTCAAAGGCAGTTCGTTCCGAATTGGTGTGGTTGGTGTATTCCGTAGTTCTAGCGATTGGATTTCACCAAAAACTTGCCAAATGACTCCTCCCACGGTGTTATGATGATGCCCAAGTTTTGGGCTCGAATCGGAAATCAATAGGTGTACGAAATTGGACAATTCAAGTTCAAAGGCAGTTCGTTCCGAATTGGAGTGGTTGGTGTATTCCCCAGTTCTAGCGATTGGATTTCACCAAAAACTTGCCAAATGACTCCTCCCACGGTGTTATGATGATGCCCAAGTTTTGGGCTCGAATCGGAAATCAATAGGTGTACGAAATTGGACAATTCAAGTTCAAAGGCAGTTCGTTCCGAATTGGAGTGGTTGGTGTATTCCGTAGTTCTAGCGATTGGATTTCACCAAAAACTTGCCAAATGACTCCTCCCACGGTGTTATGATGATGCCCAAGTTTTGGGCTCGATTGGAAATCAATAGGTGTACGAAATTGGACAATTCAAGTTCAAAGGCAGTTCGTTCCGAATTGGAGTGGTTGGTGTATTCCGTAGTTCTAGCGATTGAATTTCACCAAAAACTTGCCAAATGACTCCTCCCACGGTGTTATGATGATGCCCAAGTTTTGGGCTCGAATCGGAAATAAATAGGTGTACGAAATTGGACAATACAAGTTCAAAGGCAGTTCGTTCCGAATTGGTGCGGTTGGTGTATTCCGTAGTTCTAGCGATTGGATTTCACCAAAAACTTGCCAAATGACTCCTCCCACGGTGTTATGATGATGCCCAAGTTTTGGGCTCGAATCGGAAATCAATAGGTGACCGAAATTGGACAATTCAAGTTCAAAGGCAGTTCGTTCCGAATTGGTGTGGTTGGTGTATTCCGTAGTTCTAGCGATTGGATTTCACCAAAAACTTGCCAAATGACTCCTCCCACGGTGTTATGATGATGCCCAAGTTTTGGGCTCGATCGGAAATCAATAGGTGTCCGAAATTGGACAATTCAAGTTCAAAGGCAGTTCGTTCCGAATTGGAGTGGTTGGTGTATTCCGTAGTTCTAGCGATTGCATTTCACCCAAAACTTGCCAAATGACTCCTCCCACGGTGTTATGATGATGCCCAAGTTTTGGGCTCAATCGGAAATCAATAGGTGTACGAAATTGGACAATTCAAGTTCAAAGGCAGTTCGTTCCGAATTGGTGTGGTTGGTGTATTCCGTAGTTCTAGCGATTGAATTTCACCAAAAACTTGCCAAATGACTCCTCCCACGGTGTTATGATGATGCCCAAGTTTTGGGCTCGAATCGGAAATAAATAGGTGTACGAAATTGGACAATACAAGTTCAAAGGCAGTTCGTTCCGAATTGGAGTGGTTGGTGTATTCCCCAGTTCTAGCGATTGGATTTCACCCAAAACTTGCCAAATGACTCCTCCCACGGTGTTATATTGATGCCCAAGTTTTGTTCTCGAATCGGAAATCAATAGGTGTACGAAATTGGACAATTCAAGTTCAAAGGCAGTTCGTTCCGAATTGGAGTGGTTGGTGTATTCCGTAGTTCTAGCGATTGGATTTCACCAAAAACTTGCCAAATGACTCCTCCCACGGTGTTATGATGATGCCCAAGTTTTGGGCTCGATTGGAAATCAATAGGTGTACGAAATTGGACAATTCAAGTTCAAAGGCAGTTCGTTCCGAATTGGAGTGGTTGGTGTATTCCGTAGTTCTAGCGATTGAATTTCACCAAAAACTTGCCAAATGACTCCTCCCACGGTGTTATGATGATGCCCAAGTTTTGGGCTCGAATCGGAAATAAATAGGTGTACGAAATTGGACAATACAAGTTCAAAGGCAGTTCGTTCCGAATTGGTGCGGTTGGTGTATTCCGTAGTTCTAGCGATTGGATTTCACCAAAAACTTGCCAAATGACTCCTCCCACGGTGTTATGATGATGCCCAAGTTTTGGGCTCGATCGGAAATCAATAGGTGACCGAAATTGGACAATTCAAGTTCAAAGGCAGTTCGTTCCGAATTGGAGTGGTTGGTGTATTCCGTAGTTCTAGCGATTGGATTTCACCAAAAACTTGCCAAATGACTCCTCCCACGGTGTTATGATGATGCCCAAGTTTTGTTCTCGATCGGAAATCAATAGGTGTCCGAAATTGGACAATTCAAGTTCAAAGGCAGTTCGTTCCGAATTGGAGTGGTTGGTGTATTCCGTAGTTCTAGCGATTGGATTTCACCAAAAACTTGCCAAATGACTCCTCCCACGGTGTTATGATGATGCCCAAGTTTTGGGCTCAATCGGAAATGAATAGGTGTACGAAATTGGACAATTCAAGTTCAAAGGCAGTTCGTTCCGAATTGGTGTGGTTGGTGTATTCCGTAGTTCTAGCGATTGAATTTCACCAAAAACTTGCCAAATGACTCCTCCCACGGTGTTATGATGATGCCCAAGTTTTGGGCTCGAATCGGAAATAAATAGGTGTACGAAATTGGACAATTCAAGTTCAAAGGCAGTTCGTTCCGAATTGGAGTGGTTGGTGTATTCCCCAGTTCTAGCGATTGGATTTCACCAAAAACTTGCCAAATGACTCCTCCCACGATGTTATGATGATGCCCAAGTTTTGTTCTCGATCGGAAATCAATAGGTGTACGAAATTGGACAATTCAAGTTCAAAGGCAGTTCGTTCCGAATTGGAGTGGTTGGTGTATTCCGTAGTTCTAGCGATTGGATTTCACCAAAAACTTGCCAAATGACTCCTCCCACGGTGTTATGATGATGCCCAAGTTTTGGGCTCGATTGGAAATCAATAGGTGTACGAAATTGGACAATTCAAGTTCAAAGGCAGTTCGTTCCGAATTGGAGTGGTTGGTGTATTCCGTAGTTCTAGCGATTGAATTTCACCAAAAACTTGCCAAATGACTCCTCCCACGGTGTTATGATGATGCCCAAGTTTTGGGCTCGAATCGGAAATAAATAGGTGTACGAAATTGGACAATACAAGTTCAAAGGCAGTTCGTTCCGAATTGGTGCGGTTGGTGTATTCCGTAGTTCTAGCGATTGGATTTCACCAAAAACTTGCCAAATGACTCCTCCCACGGTGTTATGATGATGCCCAAGTTTTGGGCTCGAATCGGAAAATCAATAGGTGACCGAAATTGGACAATTCAAGTTCAAAGGCAGTTCGTTCCGAATTGGAGTGGTTGGTGTATTCCGTAGTTCTAGCGATTGGATTTCACCAAAAACTTGCCAAATGACTCCTCCCACGGTGTTATGATGATGCCCAAGTTTTGTTCTCGATTATCGGAAATCAATAGGTGTACGAAATTGGACAATTCAAGTTCAAAGGCAGTTCGTTCCGAATTGGAGTGGTTGGTGTATTCCGTAGTTCTAGCGATTGGATTTCACCAAAAACTTGCCAAATGACTCCTCCCACGGTGTTATGATGATGCCCAAGTTTTGGGCTCGAATCGGAAATGAATAGGTGTACGAAATTGGACAATTCAAGTTCAAAGGCAGTTCGTTCCGAATTGGTGTGGTTGGTGTATTCCGTAGTTCTAGCGATTGGATTTCACCAAAAACTTGCCAAATGACTCCTCCCACGGTGTTATGATGATGCCCAAGTTTTGGGCTCGAATCGGAAATCAATAGGTGTACGAAATTGGACAATTCAAGTTCAAAGGCAGTTCGTTCCGAATTGGAGTGGTTGGTGTATTCCGTAGTTCTAGCGATTGGATTTCACCAAAAACTTGCCAAATGACTCCTCCCACGGTGTTATGATGATGCCCAAGTTTTGGGCTCGAATCGGAAATCAATAGGTGTACGAAATTGGACAATTCAAGTTCAAAGGCAGTTCGTTCCGAATTGGAGTGGTTGGTGTATTCCGTAGTTCTAGCGATTGGATTTCACCAAAAACTTGCCAAATGACTCCTCCCACGGTGTTATGATGATGCCCAAGTTTTGGGCTCGATTGGAAATCAATAGGTGTACGAAATTGGACAATTCAAGTTCAAAGGCAGTTCGTTCCGAATTGGAGTGGTTGGTGTATTCCGTAGTTCTAGCGATTGAATTTCACCAAAAACTTGCCAAATGACTCCTCCCACGGTGTTATGATGATGCCCAAGTTTTGGGCTCGAATTTCGGAAATAAATAGGTGTACGAAATTGGACAATACAAGTTCAAAGGCAGTTCGTTCCGAATTGGTGCGGTTGGTGTATTCCGTAGTTCTAGCGATTGGATTTCACCAAAAACTTGCCAAATGACTCCTCCCACGGTGTTATGATGATGCCCAAGTTTTGGGCTCGAATCGGAAATCAATAGGTGACCGAAATTGGACAATTCAAGTTCAAAGGCAGTTCGTTCCGAATTGGTGTGGTTGGTGTATTCCGTAGTTCTAGCGATTGGATTTCACCAAAAACTTGCCAAATGACTCCTCCCACGGTGTTATGATGATGCCCAAGTTTTGTTCTCGATCGGAAATCAATAGGTGTACGAAATTGGACAATTCAAGTTCAAAGGCAGTTCGTTCCGAATTGGAGTGGTTGGTGTATTCCGTAGTTCTAGCGATTGGATTTCACCAAAAACTTGCCAAATGACTCCTCCCACGGTGTTATGATGATGCCCAAGTTTTGGGCTCGAATCGGAAATGAATAGGTGTACGAAATTGGACAATTCAAGTTCAAAGGCAGTTCGTTCCGAATTGGTGTGGTTGGTGTATTCCGTAGTTCTAGCGATTGGATTTCACCAAAAACTTGCCAAATGACTCCTCCCACGGTGTTATGATGATGCCCAAGTTTTGGGCTCGAATCGGAAATCAATAGGTGTACGAAATTGGACAATTCAAGTTCAAAGGCAGTTCGTTCCGAATTGGAGTGGTTGGTGTATTCCGTAGTTCTAGCGATTGGATTTCACCAAAAACTTGCCAAATGACTCCTCCCACGGTGTTATGATGATGCCCAAGTTTTGGGCTCGAATCGGAAATCAATAGGTGTACGAAATTGGACAATTCAAGTTCAAAGGCAGTTCGTTCCGAATTGGAGTGGTTGGTGTATTCCGTAGTTCTAGCGATTGGATTTCACCAAAAACTTGCCAAATGACTCCTCCCACGGTGTTATGATGATGCCCAAGTTTTGGGCTCGAATCGGAAATCAATAGGTGTACGAAATTGGACAATTCAAGTTCAAAGGCAGTTCGTTCCGAATTGGAGTGGTTGGTGTATTCCGTAGTTCTAGCGATTGAATTTCACCAAAAACTTGCCAAATGACTCCTCCCACGGTGTTATGATGATGCCCAAGTTTTGGGCTCGAATCGGAAATAAATAGGTGTACGAAATTGGACAATACAAGTTCAAAGGCAGTTCGTTCCGAATTGGTGCGGTTGGTGTATTCCGTAGTTCTAGCGATTGGATTTCACCAAAAACTTGCCAAATGACTCCTCCCACGGTGTTATGATGATGCCCAAGTTTTGGGCTCGAATCGGAAATCAATAGGTGACCGAAATTGGACAATTCAAGTTCAAAGGCAGTTCGTTCCGAATTGGAGTGGTTGGTGTATTCCGTAGTTCTAGCGATTGGATTTCACCAAAAACTTGCCAAATGACTCCTCCCACGGTGTTATGATGATGCCCAAGTTTTGTTCTCGATCGGAAATCAATAGGTGTACGAAATTGGACAATTCAAGTTCAAAGGCAGTTCGTTCCGAATTGGAGTGGTTGGTGTATTCCGTAGTTCTAGCGATTGGATTTCACCAAAAACTTGCCAAATGACTCCTCCCACGGTGTTATGATGATGCCCAAGTTTTGGGCTCGAATCGGAAATGAATAGGTGTACGAAATTGGACAATTCAAGTTCAAAGGCAGTTCGTTCCGAATTGGTGTGGTTGGTGTATTCCGTAGTTCTAGCGATTGGATTTCACCAAAAACTTGCCAAATGACTCCTCCCACGGTGTTATGATGATGCCCAAGTTTTGGGCTCGAATCGGAAATCAATAGGTGTACGAAATTGGACAATTCAAGTTCAAAGGCAGTTCGTTCCGAATTGGAGTGGTTGGTGTATTCCGTAGTTCTAGCGATTGGATTTCACCAAAAACTTGCCAAATGACTCCTCCCACGGTGTTATGATGATGCCCAAGTTTTGGGCTCGAATCGGAAATCAATAGGTGTACGAAATTGGACAATTCAAGTTCAAAGGCAGTTCGTTCCGAATTGGAGTGGTTGGTGTATTCCGTAGTTCTAGCGATTGGATTTCACCAAAAACTTGCCAAATGACTCCTCCCACGGTGTTATGATGATGCCCAAGTTTTGGGCTCGAATCGGAAATCAATAGGTGTACGAAATTGGACAATTCAAGTTCAAAGGCAGTTCGTTCCGAATTGGAGTGGTTGGTGTATTCCGTAGTTCTAGCGATTGAATTTCACCAAAAACTTGCCAAATGACTCCTCCCACGGTGTTATGATGATGCCCAAGTTTTGGGCTCGATCGGAAATAAATAGGTGTACGAAATTGGACAATACAAGTTCAAAGGCAGTTCGTTCCGAATTGGTGCGGTTGGTGTATTCCGTAGTTCTAGCGATTGGATTTCACCAAAAACTTGCCAAATGACTCCTCCCACGGTGTTATGATGATGCCCAAGTTTTGGGCTCGAATCGGAAATGAATAGGTGACCGAAATTGGACAATTCAAGTTCAAAGGCAGTTCGTTCCGAATTGGTGTGGTTGGTGTATTCCGTAGTTCTAGCGATTGGATTTCACCAAAAACTTGCCAAATGACTCCTCCCACGGTGTTATGATGATGCCCAAGTTTTGGGCTCTATTCGGAAATCAATAGGTGTACGAAATTGGACAATTCAAGTTCAAAGGCAGTTCGTTCCGAATTGGAGTGGTTGGTGTATTCCGTAGTTCTAGCGATTGGATTTCACCAAAAACTTGCCAAATGACTCCTCCCACGGTGTTATGATAACGCCCAAGTTTTGGGCTCGAATCGGAAATCAATAGGTGTACGAAATTGGACAATTCAAGTTCAAAGGCAGTTCGTTCCGAATTGGAGTGGTTGGTGTATTCCGTAGTTCTAGCGATTGGATTTCACCCAAAACTTGCCAAATGACTCCTCCCACGGTGTTATGATTGATGCTAAAGTTTTGGGTTCTCGATCGGAAATCAATAGGTGTACGAAATTGGACAATTCAAGTTCAAAGGCAGTTCGTTCCGAATTGGAGTGGTTGGTGTATTCCGTAGTTCTAGCGATTGAATTTCACCAAAAACTTGCCAAATGACTCCTCCCACGGTGTTATGATGATGCCCAAGTTTTGGGCTCGAATCGGAAATAAATAGGTGTACGAAATTGGACAATACAAGTTCAAAGGCAGTTCGTTCCGAATTGGTGCGGTTGGTGTATTCCGTAGTTCTAGCGATTGGATTTCACCAAAAACTTGCCAAATGACTCCTCCCACGGTGTTATGATGATGCCCAAGTTTTGGGCTCGAATCTGGAAATCAATAGGTGACCGAAATTGGACAATTCAAGTTCAAAGGCAGTTCGTTCCGAATTGGAGTGGTTGGTGTATTCCGTAGTTCTAGCGATTGGATTTCACCAAAAACTTGCCAAATGACTCCTCCCACGGTGTTATGATGATGCCCAAGTTTTGTTCTCGATCGGAAATCAATAGGTGTACGAAATTGGACAATTCAAGTTCAAAGGCAGTTCGTTCCGAATTGGAGTGGTTGGTGTATTCCGTAGTTCTAGCGATTGGATTTCACCAAAAACTTGCCAAATGACTCCTCCCACGGTGTTATGATGATGCCCAAGTTTTGGGCTCGATCGGAAATGAATAGGTGTACGAAATTGGACAATTCAAGTTCAAAGGCAGTTCGTTCCGAATTGGTGTGGTTGGTGTATTCCGTAGTTCTAGCGATTGGATTTCACCAAAAACTTGCCAAATGACTCCTCCCACGGTGTTATGATGATGCCCAAGTTTTGGGCTCGAATCGGAAATCAATAGGTGTACGAAATTGGACAATTCAAGTTCAAAGGCAGTTCGTTCCGAATTGGAGTGGTTGGTGTATTCCGTAGTTCTAGCGATTGGATTTCACCAAAAACTTGCCAAATGACTCCTCCCACGGTGTTATGATGATGCCCAAGTTTTGGGCTCGAATCGGAAATCAATAGGTGTACGAAATTGGACAATTCAAGTTCAAAGGCAGTTCGTTCCGAATTGGAGTGGTTGGTGTATTCCGTAGTTCTAGCGATTGGATTTCACCAAAAACTTGCCAAATGACTCCTCCCACGGTGTTATGATGATGCCCAAGTTTTGGGCTCGAATCGGAAATCAATAGGTGTACGAAATTGGACAATTCAAGTTCAAAGGCAGTTCGTTCCGAATTGGAGTGGTTGGTGTATTCCGTAGTTCTAGCGATTGAATTTCACCAAAAACTTGCCAAATGACTCCTCCCACGGTGTTATGATGATGCCCAAGTTTTGGGCTCCAATCGGAAATAAATAGGTGTACGAAATTGGACAATACAAGTTCAAAGGCAGTTCGTTCCGAATTGGTGCGGTTGGTGTATTCCGTAGTTCTAGCGATTGGATTTCACCAAAAACTTGCCAAATGACTCCTCCCACGGTGTTATGATGATGCCCAAGTTTTGGGCTCGATCGGAAATCAATAGGTGACCGAAATTGGACAATTCAAGTTCAAAGGCAGTTCGTTCCGAATTGGTGTGGTTGGTGTATTCCGTAGTTCTAGCGATTGGATTTCACCAAAAACTTGCCAAATGACTCCTCCCACGGTGTTATGATGATGCCCAAGTTTTGGGCTCGAATCGGAAATCAATAGGTGTACGAAATTGGACAATTCAAGTTCAAAGGCAGTTCGTTCCGAATTGGAGTGGTTGGTGTATTCCGTAGTTCTAGCGATTGGATTTCACCAAAAACTTGCCAAATGACTCCTCCCACGGTGTTATGATGATGCCCAAGTTTTGGGCTCGATCGGAAATGAATAGGTGTACGAAATTGGACAATTCAAGTTCAAAGGCAGTTCGTTCCGAATTGGAGTGGTTGGTGTATTCCGTAGTTCTAGCGATTGGATTTCACCAAAAACTTGCCAAATGACTCCTCCCACGGTGTTATGATGATGCCCAAGTTTTGGGCTCGAATCGGAAATGAATAGGTGTACGAAATTGGACAATTCAAGTTCAAAGGCAGTTCGTTCCGAATTGGTGTGGTTGGTGTATTCCGTAGTTCTAGCGATTGGATTTCACCAAAAACTTGCCAAATGACTCCTCCCACGGTGTTATGATGATGCCCAAGTTTTGGGCTCCAATCGGAAATCAATAGGTGTACGAAATTGGACAATTCAAGTTCAAAGGCAGTTCGTTCCGAATTGGAGTGGTTGGTGTATTCCGTAGTTCTAGCGATTGGATTTCACCAAAAACTTGCCAAATGACTCCTCCCACGGTGTTATGATGATGCCCAAGTTTTGGGCTCGAATCGGAAATCAATAGGTGTACGAAATTGGACAATTCAAGTTCAAAGGCAGTTCGTTCCGAATTGGAGTGGTTGGTGTATTCCGTAGTTCTAGCGATTGGATTTCACCAAAAACTTGCCAAATGACTCCTCCCACGGTGTTATGATGATGCCCAAGTTTTGGGCTCGAATCGGAAATCAATAGGTGTACGAAATTGGACAATTCAAGTTCAAAGGCAGTTCGTTCCGAATTGGAGTGGTTGGTGTATTCCGTAGTTCTAGCGATTGGATTTCACCAAAAACTTGCCAAATGACTCCTCCCACGGTGTTATGATGATGCCCAAGTTTTGGGCTCGATCGGAAATCAATAGGTGTACGAAATTGGACAATTCAAGTTCAAAGGCAGTTCGTTCCGAATTGGAGTGGTTGGTGTATTCCGTAGTTCTAGCGATTGGATTTCACCAAAAACTTGCCAAATGACTCCTCCCACGGTGTTATGATGATGCCCAAGTTTTGGGCTCGAATCGGAAATCAAATAGGTGTACGAAATTGGACAATTCAAGTTCAAAGGCAGTTCGTTCCGAATTGGAGTGGTTGGTGTATTCCGTAGTTCTAGCGATTGGATTTCACCAAAAACTTGCCAAATGACTCCTCCCACGGTGTTATGATGATGCCCAAGTTTTGGGCTCGAATCGGAAATCAATAGGTGAACGAAATTGGACAATTCAAGTTCAAAGGCAGTTCGTTCCGAATTGGAGTGGTTGGTGTATTCCGTAGTTCTAGCGATTGGATTTCACCAAAAACTTGCCAAATGACTCCTCCCACGGTGTTATGATGATGCCCAAGTTTTGGGCTCGAATCGGAAATAAATAGGTGTACGAAATTGGACAATTCAAGTTCAAAGGCAGTTCGTTCCGAATTGGTGCGGTTGGTGTATTCCGTAGTTCTAGCGATTGGATTTCACCAAAAACTTGCCAAATGACTCCTCCCACGGTGTTATGATGATGCCCAAGTTTTGGGCTCGATCGGAAATCAATAGGTGACCGAAATTGGACAATTCAAGTTCAAAGGCAGTTCGTTCCGAATTGGTGTGGTTGGTGTATTCCGTAGTTCTAGCGATTGGATTTCACCAAAAACTTGCCAAATGACTCCTCCCACGGTGTTATGATGATGCCCAAGTTTTGGGCTCGAATCGGAAATCAATAGGTGAACGAAATTGGACAATTCAAGTTCAAAGGCAGTTCGTTCCGAATTGGAGTGGTTGGTGTATTCCGTAGTTCTAGCGATTGGATTTCACCAAAAACTTGCCAAATGACTCCTCCCACGGTGTTATGATGATGCCCAAGTTTTGGGCTCGAATCGGAAATCAATAGGTGTACGAAATTGGACAATTCAAGTTCAAAGGCAGTTCGTTCCGAATTGGAGTGGTTGGTGTATTCCGTAGTTCTAGCGATTGGATTTCACCAAAAACTTGCCAAATGACTCCTCCCACGGTGTTATGATGATGCCCAAGTTTTGGGCTCGAATCGGAAATCAATAGGTGACCGAAATTGGACAATTCAAGTTCAAAGGCAGTTCGTTCCGAATTGGAGTGGTTGGTGTATTCCGTAGTTCTAGCGATTGGATTTCACCAAAAACTTGCCAAATGACTCCTCCCACGGTGTTATGATGATGCCCAAGTTTTGGGCTCGAATCGGAAATCAATAGGTGAACGAAATTGGACAATTCAAGTTCAAAGGCAGTTCGTTCCGAATTGGAGTGGTTGGTGTATTCCGTAGTTCTAGCGATTGGATTTCACCAAAAACTTGCCAAATGACTCCTCCCACGGTGTTATGATGATGCCCAAGTTTTGGGCTCGAATCGGAAATCAATAGGTGTACGAAATTGGACAATTCAAGTTCAAAGGCAGTTCGTTCCGAATTGGAGTGGTTGGTGTATTCCGTAGTTCTAGCGATTGGATTTCACCAAAAACTTGCCAAATGACTCCTCCCACGGTGTTATGATGATGCCCAAGTTTTGGGCTTCTATCGGAAATCAATAGGTGTACGAAATTGGACAATTCAAGTTCAAAGGCAGTTCGTTCCGAATTGGAGTGGTTGGTGTATTCCGTAGTTCTAGCGATTGGATTTCACCAAAAACTTGCCAAATGACTCCTCCCACGGTGTTATGATGATGCCCAAAGTTTTGGTCTCGATCGGAAATCAATAGGTGTACGAAATTGGACAATTCAAGTTCAAAGGCAGTTCGTTCCGAATTGGAGTGGTTGGTGTATTCCGTAGTTCTAGCGATTGGATTTCACCAAAAACTTGCCAAATGACTCCTCCCACGGTGTTATGATGATGCCCAAGTTTTGGGCTCTAATCGGAAATCAATAGGTGTACGAAATTGGACAATTCAAGTTCAAAGGCAGTTCGTTCCGAATTAGAGTGGTTGGTGTATTCCGTAGTTCTAGCGATTGGATTTCACCAAAAACTTGCCAAATGACTCCTCCCACGGTGTTATGATGATGCCCAAGTTTTGGGCTCGATCGGAAATCAATAGGTGTACGAAATTGGACAATTCAAGTTCAAAGGCAGTTCGTTCCGAATTGGAGTGGTTGGTGTATTCCGTAGTTCTAGCGATTGGATTTCACCAAAAACTTGCCAAATGACTCCTCCCACGGTGTTATGATGATGCCCAAGTTTTGGGCTCGAATCGGAAATCAATAGGTGAACGAAATTGGACAATTCAAGTTCAAAGGCAGTTCGTTCCGAATTGGAGTGGTTGGTGTATTCCGTAGTTCTAGCGATTGGATTTCACCAAAAACTTGCCAAATGACTCCTCCCACGGTGTTATGATGATGCCCAAGTTTTGGGCTCAATCGGAAATCAATAGGTGTACGAAATTGGACAATTCAAGTTCAAAGGCAGTTCGTTCCGAATTGGAGTGGTTGGTGTATTCCGTAGTTCTAGCGATTGGATTTCACCAAAAACTTGCCAAATGACTCCTCCCACGGTGTTATGATGATGCCCAAGTTTTGGGCTCAATCGGAAATCAATAGGTGTACGAAATTGGACAATTCAAGTTCAAAGGCAGTTCGTTCCGAATTGGAGTGGTTGGTGTATTCCGTAGTTCTAGCGATTTTTTTGGTGTTATGATGATGCTCAAGTTTTGGGCTCGATTGGAAATCAATAGGTGTAGGAAATTGGACAATTCAAGTTCAAAGGCAGTTCGTTCCGAATTGGTGTGGTTGGTGTATTCCGTAGTTCTAGCGATTGGATTTCACCAAAAACTTGCCAAATGACTCCTCCCACGGTGTTATGATGATGCCCAAGTTTTGGGCTCGAATCGGAAATCAATAGGTGTAGGAAATTGGACAATTCAAGTTCAAAGGCAGTTCGTTCCGTATTGGAGTGGTTGGTGTATTCCGTAGTTCTAGCGATTGGATTTCACCAAAAACTTGCCAAATGACTCCTCCCACGGTGTTATGATGATGCCCAAGTTTTGGGCTCGAATCGGAAATCAATAGGTGACCGAAATTGGACAATTCAAGTTCAAAGGCAGTTCGTTCCGAATTGGAGTGGTTGGTGTATTCCGTAGTTCTAGCGATTGGATTTCACCAAAAACTTGCCAAATGACTCCTCCCACGGTGTTATGATGATGCCCAAGTTTTGGGCTCGAATCGGAAATCAATAGGTGTACGAAATTGGACAATTCAAGTTCAAAGGCAGTTCGTTCCGAATTGGAGTGGTTGGTGTATTCCGTAGTTCTAGCGATTGGATTTCACCCAAAACTTGCCAAATAACTCCTCCCACGGTGTTATGATGATGCCCAAGTTTTGGGCTCAATCGGAAATCAATAGGTGTACGAAATTGGACAATTCAAGTTCAAAGGCAGTTCGTTCCGAATTGGAGTGGTTGGTGTATTCCGTAGTTCTAGCGATTGGATTTCACCCAAAACTTGCCAAATGACTCCTCCCACGATGTTATATTGATGCTAAAGTTTTGTTCTCGATCGGAAATCAATAGGTGTACGAAATTGGACAATTCAAGTTCAAAGGGAGTTCGTTCCGAATTGGAGTGGTTGGTGTATTCCGTAGTTCTAGCGATTGGATTTCACCCAAAACTTGCCAAATGACTCCTCCCACGATGTTATATTGATGCCCAAGTTTTGTTCTCGATCGGAAATCAATAGGTGTACGAAATTGGACAATTCAAGTTCAAAGGCAGTTCGTTCCGAATTGGAGTGGTTGGTGTATTCCGTAGTTCTAGCGATTGGATTTCACCCAAAACTTGCCAAATGACTCCTCCCACGGTGTTATGATGATGCCCAAGTTTTGGGCTCGAATCGGAAATCAATAGGTGTACGAAATTGGACAATTCAAGTTCAAAGGCAGTTCGTTCCGAATTGGTGTGGTTGGTGTATTCCGTAGTTCTAGCGATTGGATTTCACCAAAAACTTGCCAAATGACTCCTCCCACGGTGTTATGATGATGCCCAAGTTTTGGGCTCGAATCGGAAATCAATAGGTGTAGGAAATTGGACAATTCAAGTTCAAAGGCAGTTCGTTCCGTATTGGAGTGGTTGGTGTATTCCGTAGTTCTAGCGATTGGATTTCACCAAAAACTTGCCAAATGACTCCTCCCACGGTGTTATGATGATGCCCAAGTTTTGGGCTCCAATCGGAAATCAATAGGTGACCGAAATTGGACAATTCAAGTTCAAAGGCAGTTCGTTCCGAATTGGAGTGGTTGGTGTATTCCGTAGTTCTAGCGATTGGATTTCACCAAAAACTTGCCAAATGACTCCTCCCACGGTGTTATGATGATGCCCAAGTTTTGGGCTCAATCGGAAATCAATAGGTGTACGAAATTGGACAATTCAAGTTCAAAGGCAGTTCGTTCCGAATTGGAGTGGTTGGTGTATTCCGTAGTTCTAGCGATTGGATTTCACCCAAAACTTGCCAAATAACTCCTCCCACGGTGTTATGATGATGCCCAAGTTTTGGGCTCAATCGGAAATCAATAGGTGTACGAAATTGGACAATTCAAGTTCAAAGGCAGTTCGTTCCGAATTGGAGTGGTTGGTGTATTCCGTCCTAGCGATGTTATATTGATGCTAAAGTTTTGTAATCTTTATTGGAAATCAATAGGTGTAGGAAATTGGACAATTCAAGTTCAAAGGCAGTTCGTTCCGAATTGGTGTGGTTGGTGTATTCCGTAGTTCTAGCGATTGGATTTCACCAAAAACTTGCCAAATGACTCCTCCCACGGTGTTATGATGATGCCCAAGTTTTGGGCTCAATCGGAAATCAATAGGTGTAGGAAATTGGACAATTCAAGTTCAAAGGCAGTTCGTTCCGTATTGGAGTGGTTGGTGTATTCCGTAGTTCTAGCGATTGGATTTCACCAAAAACTTGCCAAATGACTCCTCCCACGGTGTTATGATGATGCCCAAGTTTTGGGCTCGTATCGGAAATCAATAGGTGACCGAAATTGGACAATTCAAGTTCAAAGGCAGTTCGTTCCGAATTGGAGTGGTTGGTGTATTCCGTAGTTCTAGCGATTGGATTTCACCAAAAACTTGCCAAATGACTCCTCCCACGGTGTTATGATGATGCCCAAGTTTTGGGCTCGAATCGGAAATCAATAGGTGTACGAAATTGGACAATTCAAGTTCAAAGGCAGTTCGTTCCGAATTGGAGTGGTTGGTGTATTCCGTAGTTCTAGCGATTGGATTTCACCCAAAACTTGCAAAATAACTCCTCCCACGGTGTTATGATGATGCCCAAGTTTTGGGCTCAATCGGAAATCAATAGGTGTACGAAATTGGACAATTCAAGTTCAAAGGCAGTTCGTTCCGAATTGGAGTGGTTGGTGTATTCCGTAGTTCTAGCGATTGGATTTCACCCAAAACTTGCCAAATGACTCCTCCCACGATGTTATATTGATGCTAAAGTTTTGTTCTCGATCGGAAATCAATAGGTGTACGAAATTGGACAATTCAAGTTCAAAGGGAGTTCGTTCCGAATTGGAGTGGTTGGTGTATTCCGTAGTTCTAGCGATTGGATTTCACCCAAAACTTGCCAAATGACTCCTCCCACGATGTTATATTGATGCCCAAGTTTTGTTCTCGATCGGAAATCAATAGGTGTACGAAATTGGACAATTCAAGTTCAAAGGCAGTTCGTTCCGAATTGGAGTGGTTGGTGTATTCCGTAGTTCTAGCGATTGGATTTCACCCAAAACTTGCCAAATGACTCCTCCCACGGTGTTATGATGATGCCCAAGTTTTGGGCTCGAATCGGAAATCAATAGGTGTACGAAATTGGACAATTCAAGTTCAAAGGCAGTTCGTTCCGAATTGGTGTGGTTGGTGTATTCCGTAGTTCTAGCGATTGGATTTCACCAAAAACTTGCCAAATGACTCCTCCCACGGTGTTATGATGATGCCCAAGTTTTGGGCTCTAATCGGAAATCAATAGGTGTAGGAAATTGGACAATTCAAGTTCAAAGGCAGTTCGTTCCGTATTGGAGTGGTTGGTGTATTCCGTAGTTCTAGCGATTGGATTTCACCAAAAACTTGCCAAATGACTCCTCCCACGGTGTTATGATGATGCCCAAGTTTTGGGCTCGAATCGGAAATCAATAGGTGACCGAAATTGGACAATTCAAGTTCAAAGGCAGTTCGTTCCGAATTGGAGTGGTTGGTGTATTCCGTAGTTCTAGCGATTGGATTTCACCAAAAACTTGCCAAATGACTCCTCCCACGGTGTTATGATGATGCCCAAGTTTTGGGCTCGAATCGGAAATCAATAGGTGTACGAAATTGGACAATTCAAGTTCAAAGGCAGTTCGTTCCGAATTGGAGTGGTTGGTGTATTCCGTAGTTCTAGCGATTGGATTTCACCCAAAACTTGCAAAATAACTCCTCCCACGGTGTTATGATGATGCCCAAGTTTTGGGCTCAATCGGAAATCAATAGGTGTACGAAATTGGACAATTCAAGTTCAAAGGCAGTTCGTTCCGAATTGGAGTGGTTGGTGTATTCCGTAGTTCTAGCGATTGGATTTCACCCAAAACTTGCCAAATGACTCCTCCCACGATGTTATATTGATGCTAAAGTTTTGTTCTCGATCGGAAATCAATAGGTGTACGAAATTGGACAATTCAAGTTCAAAGGGAGTTCGTTCCGAATTGGAGTGGTTGGTGTATTCCGTAGTTCTAGCGATTGGATTTCACCCAAAACTTGCCAAATGACTCCTCCCACGATGTTATATTGATGCCCAAGTTTTGTTCTCGATTATCGGAAATCAATAGGTGTACGAAATTGGACAATTCAAGTTCAAAGGCAGTTCGTTCCGAATTGGAGTGGTTGGTGTATTCCGTAGTTCTAGCGATTGGATTTCACCCAAAACTTGCCAAATGACTCCTCCCACGGTGTTATGATGATGCCCAAGTTTTGGGCTCGAATCGGAAATCAATAGGTGTACGAAATTGGACAATTCAAGTTCAAAGGCAGTTCGTTCCGAATTGGTGTGGTTGGTGTATTCCGTAGTTCTAGCGATTGGATTTCACCAAAAACTTGCCAAATGACTCCTCCCACGGTGTTATGATGATGCCCAAGTTTTGGGCTCGAATCGGAAATCAATAGGTGTAGGAAATTGGACAATTCAAGTTCAAAGGCAGTTCGTTCCGTATTGGAGTGGTTGGTGTATTCCGTAGTTCTAGCGATTGGATTTCACCAAAAACTTGCCAAATGACTCCTCCCACGGTGTTATGATGATGCCCAAGTTTTGGGCTCGAATCGGAAATCAATAGGTGTACGAAATTGGACAATTCAAGTTCAAAGGCAGTTCGTTCCGAATTGGAGTGGTTGGTGTATTCCGTAGTTCTAGCGATTGGATTTCACCAAAAACTTGCCAAATGACTCCTCCCACGGTGTTATGATGATGCCCAAGTTTTGGGCTCAATCGGAAATCAATATGTGTACGAAATTGGACAATTCAAGTTCAAAGGCAGTTCGTTCCGAATTGGAGTGGTTGGTGTATTCCGTAGTTCTAGCGATTGGATTTCACCCAAAACTTGCCAAATGACTCCTCCCACGATGTTATATTGATGCTAAAGTTTTGTTCTCAATCGGAAATCAATAGGTGTGGGAAATTGGACAATTCAAGTTCAAAGGCAGTTCGTTCCGAATTGGTGTGGTTGGTGTATTCCGTAGTTCTAGCGATTGGATTTCACCAAAAACTTGCCAAATGACTCCTCCCACGGTGTTATGATGATGCCCAAGTTTTGGGCTTCTCAATCGGAAATCAATAGGTGTAGGAAATTGGACAATTCAAGTTCAAAGGCAGTTCGTTCCGTATTGGAGTGGTTGGTGTATTCCGTAGTTCTAGCGATTGGATTTCACCAAAAACTTGCCAAATGACTCCTCCCACGGTGTTATGATGATGCCCAAGTTTTGGGCTCGATCGGAAATCAATAGGTGACCGAAATTGGACAATTCAAGTTCAAAGGCAGTTCGTTCCGAATTGGAGTGGTTGGTGTATTCCGTAGTTCTAGCGATTGGATTTCACCAAAAACTTGCCAAATGACTCCTCCCACGGTGTTATGATGATGCCCAAGTTTTGGGCTCGATCGGAAATCAATAGGTGTACGAAATTGGACAATTCAAGTTCAAAGGCAGTTCGTTCCGAATTGGAGTGGTTGGTGTATTCCGTAGTTCTAGCGATTGGATTTCACCCAAAACTTGCAAAATAACTCCTCCCACGGTGTTATGATGATGCCCAAGTTTTGGGCTCAATCGGAAATCAATAGGTGTACGAAATTGGACAATTCAAGTTCAAAGGCAGTTCGTTCCGAATTGGAGTGGTTGGTGTATTCCGTAGTTCTAGCGATTGGATTTCACCCAAAACTTGCCAAATGACTCCTCCCACGATGTTATATTGATGCTAAAGTTTTGTTCTCGATCGGAAATCAATAGGTGTACGAAATTGGACAATTCAAGTTCAAAGGGAGTTCGTTCCGAATTGGAGTGGTTGGTGTATTCCGTAGTTCTAGCGATTGGATTTCACCCAAAACTTGCCAAATGACTCCTCCCACGATGTTATATTGATGCCCAAGTTTTGTTCTCAATCGGAAATCAATAGGTGTACGAAATTGGACAATTCAAGTTCAAAGGCAGTTCGTTCCGAATTGGAGTGGTTGGTGTATTCCGTAGTTCTAGCGATTGGATTTCACCCAAAACTTGCCAAATGACTCCTCCCACGGTGTTATGATGATGCCCAAGTTTTGGGCTCTATCGGAAATCAATAGGTGTACGAAATTGGACAATTCAAGTTCAAAGGCAGTTCGTTCCGAATTGGTGTGGTTGGTGTATTCCGTAGTTCTAGCGATTGGATTTCACCAAAAACTTGCCAAATGACTCCTCCCACGGTGTTATGATGATGCCCAAGTTTTGGGCTCGAATCGGAAATCAATAGGTGTAGGAAATTGGACAATTCAAGTTCAAAGGCAGTTCGTTCCGTATTGGAGTGGTTGGTGTATTCCGTAGTTCTAGCGATTGGATTTCACCAAAAACTTGCCAAATGACTCCTCCCACGGTGTTATGATGATGCCCAAGTTTTGGGCTCGAATCGGAAATCAATAGGTGACCGAAATTGGACAATTCAAGTTCAAAGGCAGTTCGTTCCGAATTGGAGTGGTTGGTGTATTCCGTAGTTCTAGAGATTGGATTTCACCAAAAACTTGCCAAATGACTCCTCCCACGGTGTTATGATGATGCCCAAGTTTTGGGCTCGAATCGGAAATCAATAGGTGTACGAAATTGGACAATTCAAGTTCAAAGGCAGTTCGTTCCGAATTGGAGTGGTTGGTGTATTCCGTAGTTCTAGCGATTGGATTTCACCAAAAACTTGCCAAATGACTCCTCCCACGGTGTTATGATGACGCCCAAGTTTTGGGCTCAATCGGAAATCAATAGGTGTACGAAATTGGACAATTCAAGTTCAAAGGCAGTTCGTTCCGAATTGGAGTGGTTGGTGTATTCCGTAGTTCTAGCGATTGGATTTCACCCAAAACTTGCCAAATGACTCCTCCCATGATGTTATATTGATGCTAAAGTTTTGTTCTCGAATCGGAAATCAATGGGTGTACGAAATTGGACAATTCAAGTTCAAAGGCAGTTCGTTCCGAATTGGAGTGGTTGGTGTATTCCGTAGTTCTAGCGATTGGATTTCACCAAAAACTTGCCAAATGACTCCTCCCACGGTGTTATGATGATGCCCAAGTTTTGGGCTCGAATCGGAAATCAATAGGTGTACGAAATTGGACAATTCAAGTTCAAAGGCAGTTCGTTCCGAATTAGAGTGGTTGGTGTATTCCGTAGTTCTAGCGATTGGATTTCACCAAAAACTTGCCAAATGACTCCTCCCACGGTGTTATGATGATGCCCAAGTTTTGGGCTCGAATCGGAAATCAATAGGTGTACGAAATTGGACAATTCAAGTTCAAATGCAGTTCGTTCCGAATTGGAGTGGTTCTTGTATTCCGTAGTTCTAGCGATTGGATTTGACCCAAAACTTGCCAAATGACTCCTCCCACGATGTTATATTGATGCCCAAGTTTTGTTCTTGATCGGAAATCAATAGGTGTCCAGGAAATTGGACAATTCAAGTTCGAAGGCAGTTCGTTCCGAATTGGAGTGGTTGGTGTATTCCGTAGTTCTAGCGATTGGATTTCACCAAAAACTTGCCAAATGACTCCTCCCACGGTGTTATGATGATGCCCAAGTTTTGGGCTCGATCGGAAATCAATAGGTGACCGAAATTGGACAATTCAAGTTCAAAGGCAGTTCGTTCCGAATTGGAGTGGTTGGTGTATTCCGTAGTTCTAGCGATTGGATTTCACCAAAAACTTGCCAAATGACTCCTCCCACGGTGTTATGATGATGCCCAAGTTTTGGGCTCGAATCGGAAATCAATAGGTGTACGAAATTGGACAATTCAAGTTCAAAGGCAGTTCGTTCCGAATTGGAGTGGTTGGTGTATTCCGTAGTTCTAGCGATTGGATTTCACCAAAAACTTGCCAAATGACTCCTCCCACGGTGTTATGATGATGCCCAAGTTTTGGGCTCAATCGGAAATCAATAGGTGTACGAAATTGGACAATTCAAGTTCAAAGGCAGTTCGTTCCGAATTGGAGTGGTTGGTGTATTCCGTAGTTCTAGCGATTGGATTTCACCCAAAACTTGCCAAATGACTCCTCCCACGATGTTATATTGATGCTAAAGTTTTGTTCTCGATTTCGGAAATCAATAGGTGTACGAAATTGGACAATTCAAGTTCAAAGGCAGTTCGTTCCGAATTGGAGTGGTTGGTGTATTCCGTAGTTCTAGCGATTGGATTTCACCAAAAACTTGCCAAATGACTCCTCCCACGGTGTTATGATGATGCCCAAGTTTTGGGCTCGAATCGGAAATCAATAGGTGTACGAAATTGGACAATTCAAGTTCAAAGGCAGTTCGTTCCGAATTAGAGTGGTTGGTGTATTCCGTAGTTCTAGCGATTGGATTTCACCAAAAACTTGCCAAATGACTCCTCCCACGGTGTTATGATGATGCCCAAGTTTTGGGCTCGAATCGGAAATCAATAGGTGTACGAAATTGGACAATTCAAGTTCAAATGCAGTTCGTTCCGAATTGGAGTGGTTCTTGTATTCCGTAGTTCTAGCGATTGGATTTGACCCAAAACTTGCCAAATGACTCCTCCCACGATGTTATATTGATGCCCAAGTTTTGTTCTTGATCGGAAATCAATAGGTGTCCGAAATTGGACAATTCAAGTTCGAAGGCAGTTCGTTCCGAATTGGAGTGGTTGGTGTATTCCGTAGTTCTAGCGATTGGATTTCACCAAAAACTTGCCAAATGACTCCTCCCACGGTGTTATGATGATGCCCAAGTTTTGGGCTCGATCGGAAATCAATAGGTGACCGAAATTGGACAATTCAAGTTCAAAGGCAGTTCGTTCCGAATTGGAGTGGTTGGTGTATTCCGTAGTTCTAGCGATTGGATTTCACCAAAAACTTGCCAAATGACTCCTCCCACGGTGTTATGATGATGCCCAAGTTTTGGGCTCAATCGGAAATCAATAGGTGTACGAAATTGGACAATTCAAGTTCAAAGGCAGTTCGTTCCGAATTGGAGTGGTTGGTGTATTCCGTAGTTCTAGCGATTGGATTTCACCAAAAACTTGCCAAATGACTCCTCCCACGGTGTTATGATGATGCCCAAGTTTTGGGCTCAATCGGAAATCAATAGGTGTACGAAATTGGACAATTCAAGTTCAAAGGCAGTTCGTTCCGAATTGGAGTGGTTGGTGTATTCCGTAGTTCTAGCGATTGGATTTCACCCAAAACTTGCCAAATGACTCCTCCCACGATGTTATATTGATGCTAAAGTTTTGTTCTCGATCGGAAATCAATGGGTGTACGAAATTGGACAATTCAAGTTCAAAGGCAGTTCGTTCCGAATTGGAGTGGTTGGTGTATTCCGTAGTTCTAGCGATTGGATTTCACCAAAAACTTGCCAAATGACTCCTCCCACGGTGTTATGATGATGCCCAAGTTTTGGGCTCGAATCGGAAATCAATAGGTGTACGAAATTGGACAATTCAAGTTCAAAGGCAGTTCGTTCCGAATTAGAGTGGTTGGTGTATTCCGTAGTTCTAGCGATTGGATTTCACCAAAAACTTGCCAAATGACTCCTCCCACGGTGTTATGATGATGCCCAAGTTTTGGGCTCGAATCGGAAATCAATAGGTGTACGAAATTGGACAATTCAAGTTCAAAGGCAGTTCGTTCCGAATTAGAGTGGTTGGTGTATTCCGTAGTTCTAGCGATTGGATTTCACCCAAAACTTGCCAAATGACTCCTCCCACGATGTTATATTGATGCCCAAGTTTTGTTCTTGATCGGAAATCAATAGGTGTCCGAAATTGGACAATTCAAGTTCGAAGGCAGTTCGTTCCGAATTGGAGTGGTTGGTGTATTCCGTAGTTCTAGCGATTGGATTTCACCAAAAACTTGCCAAATGACTCCTCCCACGGTGTTATGATGATGCCCAAGTTTTGGGCTCGAATCGGAAATCAATAGGTGACCGAAATTGGACAATTCAAGTTCAAAGGCAGTTCGTTCCGAATTGGAGTGGTTGGTGTATTCCGTAGTTCTAGCGATTGGATTTCACCAAAAACTTGCCAAATGACTCCTCCCACGGTGTTATGATGATGCCCAAGTTTTGGGCTCGAATCGGAAATCAATAGGTGTAGGAAATTGGACAATTCAAGTTCAAAGGCAGTTCGTTCCGTATTGGAGTGGTTGGTGTATTCCGTAGTTCTAGCGATTGGATTTCACCAAAAACTTGCCAAATGACTCCTCCCACGGTGTTATGATGATGCCCAAGTTTTGGGCTCGAATCGGAAATCAATAGGTGACCGAAATTGGACAATTCAAGTTCAAAGGCAGTTCGTTCCGAATTGGAGTGGTTGGTGTATTCCGTAGTTCTAGCGATTGGATTTCACCAAAAACTTGCCAAATGACTCCTCCCACGGTGTTATGATGATGCCCAAGTTTTGGGCTCGAATCGGAAATCAATAGGTGTACGAAATTGGACAATTCAAGTTCAAAGGCAGTTCGTTCCGAATTGGAGTGGTTGGTGTATTCCGTAGTTCTAGCGATTGGATTTCACCAAAAACTTGCCAAATGACTCCTCCCACGGTGTTATGATGACGCCCAAGTTTTGGGCTCGATCCGAAATCAATAGGTGTACGAAATTGGACAATTCAAGTTCAAAGGCAGTTCGTTCCGAATTGGAGTGGTTGGTGTATTCCGTAGTTCTAGCGATTGGATTTCACCCAAAACTTGCCAAATGACTCCTCCCACGATGTTATATTGATGCTAAAGTTTTGTTCTCGATCGGAAATCAATGGGTGTACGAAATTGGACAATTCAAGTTCAAAGGCAGTTCGTTCCGAATTGGAGTGGTTGGTGTATTCCGTAGTTCTAGCGATTGGATTTCACCAAAAACTTGCCAAATGACTCCTCCCACGGTGTTATGATGATGCCCAAGTTTTGGGCTCGATCGGAAATCAATAGGTGTACGAAATTGGACAATTCAAGTTCAAAGGCAGTTCGTTCCGAATTAGAGTGGTTGGTGTATTCCGTAGTTCTAGCGATTGGATTTCACCAAAAACTTGCCAAATGACTCCTCCCACGGTGTTATGATGATGCCCAAGTTTTGGGCTCGATCGGAAATCAATAGGTGTACGAAATTGGACAATTCAAGTTCAAATGCAGTTCGTTCCGAATTGGAGTGGTTCTTGTATTCCGTAGTTCTAGCGATTGGATTTGACCCAAAACTTGCCAAATGACTCCTCCCACGATGTTATATTGATGCCCAAGTTTTGTTCTTGATCGGAAATCAATAGGTGTCCGAAATTGGACAATTCAAGTTCGAAGGCAGTTCGTTCCGAATTGGAGTGGTTGGTGTATTCCGTAGTTCTAGCGATTGGATTTCACCAAAAACTTGCCAAATGACTCCTCCCACGGTGTTATGATGATGCCCAAGTTTTGGGCTCGAATCGGAAATCAATAGGTGTACGAAATTGGACAATTCAAGTTCAAAGGCAGTTCGTTCCGAATTAGAGTGGTTGGTGTATTCCGTAGTTCTAGCGATTGGATTTCACCAAAAACTTGCCAAATGACTCCTCCCACGGTGTTATGATGATGCCCAAGTTTTGGGCTCGAATCGGAAATCAATAGGTGTACGAAATTGGACAATTCAAGTTCAAATGCAGTTCGTTCCGAATTGGAGTGGTTCTTGTATTCCGTAGTTCTAGCGATTGGATTTGACCCAAAACTTGCCAAATGACTCCTCCCACGATGTTATATTGATGCCCAAGTTTTGGGCTCGAATCGGAAATCAATAGGTGTACGAAATTGGACAATTCAAGTTCAAAGGCAGTTCGTTCCGAATTGGAGTGGTTGGTGTATTCCGTAGTTCTAGCGATTGGATTTCACCCAAAACTTGCAAAATGACTCCTCCCACGGTGTTATGATGATGCCCAAGTTTTGTGCTCGATCGGAAATCAATAGGTGTACAAAATTGGACAATTCAAGTTCAAAGGCAGTTCGTTCCGAATTGGAGTGGTTGGTGTATTCCGTAGTTCTAGCGATTGGATTTCACCCAAAACTTGCCAAATGACTCCTCCCACGATGTTATATTGATGCTAAAGTTTTGTTCTCGATCGGAAATCAATAGGTGTACGAAATTGGACAATTCAAGTTCAAAGGCAGTTCGTTCCGAATTGGAGTGGTTGGTGTATTCCGTAGTTCTAGCGATTGGATTTCACCAAAAACTTGCCAAATGACTCCTCCCAGGGTGTTATGATGATGCCCAAGTTTTGGGCTCGATCGGAAATCAATAGGTGTACGAAATTGGACAATTCAAGTTCAAAGGCAGTTCGTTCCGAATTAGAGTGGTTGGTGTATTCCGTAGTTCTAGCGATTGGATTTCACCAAAAACTTGCCAAATGACTCCTCCCACGGTGTTATGATGATGCCCAAGTTTTGGGCTCGAATCGGAAATCAATAGGTGTACGAAATTGGACAATTCAAGTTCAAATGCAGTTCGTTCCGAATTGGAGTGGTTCTTGTATTCCGTAGTTCTAGCGATTGGATTTGACCCAAAACTTGCCAAATGACTCCTCCCACGATGTTATATTGATGCCCAAGTTTTGTTCTCGATCGGAAATCAATAGGTTTCCGAAATTGGACAATTCAAGTTCGAAGGCAGTTCGTTCCGAATTGGAGTGGTTGGTGTATTCCGTAGTTCTAGCGATTGGATTTCACCAAAAACTTGCCAAATGACTCCTCCCACGGTGTTATGATGATGCCCAAGTTTTGGGCTCGAATCGGAAATCAATAGGTGTACGAAATTGGACAATTCAAGTTCAAAGGCAGTTCGTTCCGAATTAGAGTGGTTGGTGTATTCCATAGTTCTAGCGATTGGATTTCACCAAAAACTTGCCAAATGACTCCTCCCACGGTGTTATGATGATGCCCAAGTTTTGGGCTCGAATCGGAAATCAATAGGTGTACGAAATTGGACAATTCAAGTTCAAATGCAGTTCGTTCCGAATTGGAGTGGTTCTTGTATTCCGTAGTTCTAGCGATTGGATTTGACCCAAAACTTGCCAAATGACTCCTCCCACGATGTTATATTGATGCCCAAGTTTTGTTCTCGATCGGAAATCAATAGGTGTCCGAAATTGGACAATTCAAGTTCGAAGGCAGTTCGTTCCGAATTGGAGTGGTTGGTGTATTCCGTAGTTCTAGCGATTGGATTTCACCCAAAACTTGCAAAATGACTCCTCCCACGGTGTTATGATGATGCCCAAGTTTTGTGCTCGATCGGAAATCAATAGGTGTACAAAATTGGACAATTCAAGTTCAAAGGGAGTTCGTTCCGAATTGGAGTGGTTGGTGTATTCCGTAGTTCTAGCGATTGGATTTCACCCAAAACTTGCCAAATGACTCCTCCCACGATGTTATATTGATGCCCAAGTTTTGTTCTTGATCGGAAATCAATAGGTGTACGAAATTGGACAATTCAAGTTCAAAGGCAGTTCGTTCCGAATTGGAGTGGTTGGTGTATTCCGTAGTTCTAGCGATTGGATTTCACCAAAAACTTGCCAAATGACTCCTCCCACGGTGTTATGATGATGCCCAAGTTTTGGGCTCGAATCGGAAATCAATAGGTGTACGAAATTGGACAATTCAAGTTCAAAGGGAGTTCGTTCCGAATTGGAGTGGTTGGTGTATTCCGTAGTTCTAGCGATTGGATTTCACCCAAAACTTGCCAAATGACTCCTCCCACGGTGTTATGATGATGCCCAAGTTTTGGGCTCGAATCGGAAATCAATAGGTGTACGAAATTGGACAATTCAAGTTCAAAGGCAGTTCGTTCCGAATTGGTGTGGTTGGTGTATTCCGTAGTTCTAGCGATTGGATTTCACCAAAAACTTGCCAAATGACTCCTCCCACGGTGTTATGATGATGCCCAAGTTTTGGGCTCGAATCGGAAATCAATAGGTGTAGGAAATTGGACAATTCAAGTTCAAAGGCAGTTCGTTCCGTATTGGAGTGGTTGGTGTATTCCGTAGTTCTAGCGATTGGATTTCACCAAAAACTTGCCAAATGACTCCTCCCACGGTGTTATGATGATGCCCAAGTTTTGGGCTCGAATCGGAAATCAATAGGTGACCGAAATTGGACAATTCAAGTTCAAAGGCAGTTCGTTCCGAATTGGAGTGGTTGGTGTATTCCGTAGTTCTAGCGATTGGATTTCACCAAAAACTTGCCAAATGACTCCTCCCACGGTGTTATGATGATGCCCAAGTTTTGGGCTCGAATCGGAAATCAATAGGTGTACGAAATTGGACAATTCAAGTTCAAAGGCAGTTCGTTCCGAATTGGAGTGGTTGGTGTATTCCGTAGTTCTAGCGATTGGATTTCACCAAAAACTTGCCAAATGACTCCTCCCACGGTGTTATGATGACGCCCAAGTTTTGGGCTCGAATCCGAAATCAATAGGTGTACGAAATTGGACAATTCAAGTTCAAAGGCAGTTCGTTCCGAATTGGAGTGGTTGGTGTATTCCGTAGTTCTAGCGATTGGATTTCACCCAAAACTTGCCAAATGACTCCTCCCACGATGTTATATTGATGCTAAAGTTTTGTTCTCGATCGGAAATCAATGGGTGTACGAAATTGGACAATTCAAGTTCAAAGGCAGTTCGTTCCGAATTGGAGTGGTTGGTGTATTCCGTAGTTCTAGCGATTGGATTTCACCAAAAACTTGCCAAATGACTCCTCCCACGGTGTTATGATGATGCCCAAGTTTTGGGCTCGAATCGGAAATCAATAGGTGTACGAAATTGGACAATTCAAGTTCAAAGGCAGTTCGTTCCGAATTAGAGTGGTTGGTGTATTCCGTAGTTCTAGCGATTGGATTTCACCAAAAACTTGCCAAATGACTCCTCCCACGGTGTTATGATGATGCCCAAGTTTTGGGCTCGAATCGGAAATCAATAGGTGTACGAAATTGGACAATTCAAGTTCAAATGCAGTTCGTTCCGAATTGGAGTGGTTCTTGTATTCCGTAGTTCTAGCGATTGGATTTGACCCAAAACTTGCCAAATGACTCCTCCCACGATGTTATATTGATGCCCAAGTTTTGTTCTTGATCGGAAATCAATAGGTGTCCGAAATTGGACAATTCAAGTTCGAAGGCAGTTCGTTCCGAATTGGAGTGGTTGGTGTATTCCGTAGTTCTAGCGATTGGATTTCACCAAAAACTTGCCAAATGACTCCTCCCACGGTGTTATGATGATGCCCAAGTTTTGGGCTCGAATCGGAAATCAATAGGTGTACGAAATTGGACAATTCAAGTTCAAAGGCAGTTCGTTCCGAATTAGAGTGGTTGGTGTATTCCGTAGTTCTAGCGATTGGATTTCACCAAAAACTTGCCAAATGACTCCTCCCACGGTGTTATGATGATGCCCAAGTTTTGGGCTCGAATCGGAAATCAATAGGTGTACGAAATTGGACAATTCAAGTTCAAATGCAGTTCGTTCCGAATTGGAGTGGTTCTTGTATTCCGTAGTTCTAGCGATTGGATTTGACCCAAAACTTGCCAAATGACTCCTCCCACGATGTTATATTGATGCCCAAGTTTTGGGCTCGATCGGAAATCAATAGGTGTACGAAATTGGACAATTCAAGTTCAAAGGCAGTTCGTTCCGAATTGGAGTGGTTGGTGTATTCCGTAGTTCTAGCGATTGGATTTCACCCAAAACTTGCAAAATGACTCCTCCCACGGTGTTATGATGATGCCCAAGTTTTGTGCTCGATCGGAAATCAATAGGTGTACAAAATTGGACAATTCAAGTTCAAAGGCAGTTCGTTCCGAATTGGAGTGGTTGGTGTATTCCGTAGTTCTAGCGATTGGATTTCACCCAAAACTTGCCAAATGACTCCTCCCACGATGTTATATTGATGCTAAAGTTTTGTTCTCGATCGGAAATCAATAGGTGTACGAAATTGGACAATTCAAGTTCAAAGGCAGTTCGTTCCGAATTGGAGTGGTTGGTGTATTCCGTAGTTCTAGCGATTGGATTTCACCAAAAACTTGCCAAATGACTCCTCCCAGGGTGTTATGATGATGCCCAAGTTTTGGGCTCGAATCGGAAATCAATAGGTGTACGAAATTGGACAATTCAAGTTCAAAGGCAGTTCGTTCCGAATTAGAGTGGTTGGTGT
Source organism: Prunus fruticosa (assembly GCA_018703695.1). Taxonomy (NCBI): domain Eukaryota; kingdom Viridiplantae; phylum Streptophyta; class Magnoliopsida; order Rosales; family Rosaceae; genus Prunus; species Prunus fruticosa. Next base: position 25,172,275 of record CM031918.1, on the reverse strand, counting down.
ATTCCGTAGTTCTAGCGATTGGATTTCACCAAAAACTTGCCAAATGACTCCTCCCACGGTGTTATGATGATGCCCAAGTTTTGGGCTCGAATCGGAAATCAATAGGTGTACGAAATTGGACAATTCAAGTTCAAATGCAGTTCGTTCCGAATTGGAGTGGTTCTTGTATTCCGTAGTTCTAGCGATTGGATTTGACCCAAAACTTGCCAAATGACTCCTCCCACGATGTTATATTGATGCCCAAGTTTTGTTCTCGATCGGAAATCAATAGGTTTCCGAAATTGGACAATTCAAGTTCGAAGGCAGTTCGTTCCGAATTGGAGTGGTTGGTGTATTCCGTAGTTCTAGCGATTGGATTTCACCAAAAACTTGCCAAATGACTCCTCCCACGGTGTTATGATGATGCCCAAGTTTTGGGCTCGAATCGGAAATCAATAGGTGTACGAAATTGGACAATTCAAGTTCAAAGGCAGTTCGTTCCGAATTAGAGTGGTTGGTGTATTCCGTAGTTCTAGCGATTGGATTTCACCAAAAACTTGCCAAATGACTCCTCCCACGGTGTTATGATGATGCCCAAGTTTTGGGCTCGAATGGGAAATCAATAGGTGTACGAAATTGGACAATTCAAGTTCAAATGCAGTTCGTTCCGAATTGGAGTGGTTCTTGTATTCTGTAGTTCTAGCGATTGGATTTGACCCAAAACTTGCCAAATGACTCCTCCCACGATGTTATATTGATGCCCAAGTTTTGTTCTCGATCGGAAATCAATAGGTGTCCAAAATTGGACAATTCAAGTTCGAAGGCAGTTCGTTCCGAATTGGAGTGGTTGGTGTATTCCGTAGTTCTAGCGATTGGATTTCACCCAAAACTTGCAAAATGACTCCTCCCACGGTGTTATGATGATGCCCAAGTTTTGTGCTCGATCGGAAATCAATAGGTGTACAAAATTGGACAATTCAAGTTCAAAGGGAGTTCGTTCCGAATTGGAGTGGTTGGTGTATTCCGTAGTTCTAGCGATTGGATTTCACCCAAAACTTGCCAAATGACTCCTCCCACGATGTTATATTGATGCCCAAGTTTTGTTCTTGATCGGAAATCAATAGGTGTACGAAATTGGACAATTCAAGTTCAAAGGCAGTTCGTTCCGAATTGGAGTGGTTGGTGTATTCCGTAGTTCTAGCGATTGGATTTCACCCAAAACTTGCAAAATGACTCCTCCCACGGTGTTATGATGATGCCCAAGTTTTGTGCTCGATCGGAAATCAATAGGTGTACAAAATTGGACAATTCAAGTTCAAAGGCAGTTCGTTCCGAATTGGAGTGGTTGGTGTATTCCGTAGTTCTAGCGATTGGATTTCACCCAAAACTTGCCAAATGACTCCTCCCACGATGTTATATTGATGCTAAAGTTTTGTTCTCTATCGGAAATCAATAGGTGTACGAAATTGGACAATTCAAGTTCAAAGGCAGTTCGTTCCGAATTGGAGTGGTTGGTGTATTCCGTAGTTCTAGCGATTGGATTTCACCCAAAACTTGCAAAATGACTCCTCCCACGGTGTTATGATGATGCCCAAGTTTTGTGCTCGATCGGAAATCAATAGGTGTACAAAATTGGACAATTCAAGTTCAAAGGCAGTTCGTTCCGAATTGGAGTGGTTGGTGTATTCCGTAGTTCTAGCGATTGGATTTCACCCAAAACTTGCCAAATGACTCCTCCCACGATGTTATATTGATGCTAAAGTTTTGTTCTCGATCGGAAATCAATAGGTGTACGAAATTGGACAATTCAAGTTCAAAGGCAGTTCGTTCCGAATTGGAGTGGTTGGTGTATTCCGTAGTTCTAGCGATTGGATTTCACCAAAAACTTGCCAAATGACTCCTCCCACGGTGTTATGATGATGCCCAAGTTTTGGGCTCGAATCGGAAATCAATAGGTGTACGAAATTGGACAATTCAAGTTCAAAGGCAGTTCGTTCCGAATTAGAGTGGTTGGTGTATTCCGTAGTTCTAGCGATTGGATTTCACCAAAAACTTGCCAAATGACTCCTCCCACGGTGTTATGATGATGCCCAAGTTTTGGGCTCGAATCGGAAATCAATAGGTGTACGAAATTGGACAATTCAAGTTCAAATGCAGTTCGTTCCGAATTGGAGTGGTTCTTGTATTCCGTAGTTCTAGCGATTGAATTTGACCCAAAACTTGCTGTTGTTTAATTATGTTAACTCGCAAGTGTACGTGCCAATTAGTAGTATAGCAAAACAAAATATCGAGGTTGAACCCACAAGGACTGAGAAGTTAAAATTAGTTATGTACTTAGATTACCAAATTCAAGAAGTAGGAAGTTAAGTCTAAAACAGAATTTAAAGTGAGAGTGATTGTGATTGTGATTGTGAAAGGAAATGACAAACTGAAATTGCAAATGAAACAAGTAAACAAGTGCAGCAAAGATGGTTTTGAAGATTGAAAAACAGATTTGGAGACTAGGGCATTTGATTCACCATAACAATTCAATTCCAGGTTATAAAGATTCAAGTGACAAGTCTAATTCAGATTCAAAGATTGATTCTAGCTAATGTATGATTAAGCCATGGTGTCTGGTCCTAACCTTGTATTCCTAATTCCCTAATTTGATCATTTGGTGTCTAACCTAAATTAAGCATTAGGAATCCATTAAGCATAGAAGAACATTTTAAACAACCAAGTATGTATCTAATCCAGATTGTCGAATTCTCATACACACTCTTCCTATTCATAGTTCAATTTGAATTAAAGCATGGTGTCTACTCTTAATTCAAACCAAGATATACAAATCTGAATGGTAGCTAGGCATTCCGATCAGCATATAGGCAATTTGGCAAAATGAATAAGAACATGAATCATGAATCAAACTTGAAACTTGAAATTTATAAACCCAGAATATTCATGTTAGGTTACATCAAAACCCTAGTTATGGATTTAGTTACTCATAATGGAAAAGAGACTTGAATAGAAATGAGAAAACATAATGAAAGCAATAAGAGTAGAAAAACCCCTTTCTGAAGTTCTTGTGGTGTCCAAGGCTTCTCCAAGTGCTTCTCCACTTCTAATGCTTCTCCAAGAGCTTCCCCACTTCTAGAAGGATGTATGAAGGATATGGAGGTGATTTGGGATGAGTTTAAGTGAGTGGTGATGGTTGAGATAGATGAAATTCGTAGGGAAATGGAAGAGAGGTTTGCTGGAGCTGTTTTGGTGAGATGGGGCTGTTTAGAGCTTTTGGTTGATTGCTGGAGTGTGTTGGTGATTTGAGAGTGTTTGAGGAGGGCTGGAGTGAATTGTGGGGTTGTGAATCCCAGGATTTGTTGTTTGGGAAAATAATGGGAAGTGTTTGAGGGAGGATGGAATGAAGGATGACTGAATTGTGGGGTTGTGAATCCCAGGCTTGCACACTTTGAATCTGGAATTGAAGATGTATTTATAGGGGAATGGAGGTGAGAAATCAGAATTGAATATAGCAATCACCTAACACACTTGCATTAGATAATCAGAAATGGTTGTTGCACTTCACCAACAATTCCCACCAGCAGCCATAGGTCATCCTCATGTCAGCATGACCAAGCTTCCATTCAGAAACCAAGAGCTCATCCTCATGTCAGCATGACCAAGCAAGCAATGAGCTCATCTGCAAGTCAGCATGATGTGTAATTTGATGGGCTCACGGATTGGGCTTGGATTAATCAATTGATGAGCTAGAGCTATCCATCTTCAAGTTCAGAATGTCTTCTTTCCATGCACACGTGAATTGGCCCAATCCAAGCACAGATGAAAAAGATATGTCCGAAATGAATTTGTAACTCAGTGTTCAGTTTTTACACATTGTTTTCACCATTTTACTTCACATGCCTCAAGTGATACCTAGAGCTTAATGAACTGAATGACAAACACAAAAGAGGTTAAAAGCACAAGGTTAACTCAAAAACATAACTAAATCATAAGCTATAAGGGTATAAAATGATATACAATTGTGAACCGAACAAATACCCCCAGACCTAGATTTTGCTAGTCCTCGAGCAAAACAAAACAAAACAAAAACAAGAAGTTAAGTAAACCACTTCCGCAGGTAACTCGATTGCATTGAGCGTATGCAACAAGCCTTTGAACCTCTAGGCATCCCTAGTAGGAGGAGTTGTGTCTCCTAAGGGTTTAACAGAAACGATACCCATAAACGCTTTACTGACTCTACAAAACAAAGAGGTTAGAAAAACAAACTTTGAAATCAACTAATGAAAATGAAAGAAAACTTTAGTCATACCTCCAACACCATAGAGTTGCCAAGATAGGTGATCAATCAGTGTGTAAAGTGGAAGCTATAGATCAAAGGCACACGGCTTCAAAGCAAGCATACTCAAACCTTGAATAGAGAACATGCTTCAACTCTAATTCTCACAGATAACACTCAATCACTCAGAACCTATGGTTTAATTCTCTCAAGAAAGGATAAGTGAGTGTATGAAATAGAAACACAAGCTTGGTTAGATCTCAAGAAAGGAATCAAATACTAAGAATAGAGATACACACATACTTACCATCACACATGAATACATCCTCAAAGATCAGCTAGGTCTTTCACAAGGTTGTAATGAAAGGCTAAGGTTTAGGGGAAATGGAAGAATTGGAAGGAAAAACAAGTAACTTAAGAACATACCAAGGTTGCATTCTTCATTAATCTGCAAGGCAACATTGATTTAAAGTGGCATGGCTGCAAACTTCATGGTATCACATGGCATGGACTTTATATTTCACACTTAGATCAAATCGACACACTTCTCTTTATCTTTCTTATTTGCTGATTTGATCTGCATCTTCTTTAACTTCATTGCACAGATCACACCAATTTTCATTTAGGTACATGGCAGCAACTTCCTTGCCTCAAACTTTATCTTGGCACACCTTGGTATATTTCTAAGTTATAGGGTATGGCTACAATAGGTCAAGTATCTCAGATTGAGATACAAAGGTAGGGAAATGATGAGGGTGATAGAAGAAAAAGGCTTTAAGTGTTTGGCTTCAAGAGGGCTAATGGAACACACATATGGGTAGGGTGAAAAGAAAGCACATAGAATGGTTATACACACATAGCCTAGCATCACTTCAATGAGTTCATTCATGAATGAGAGCAAGCACATGATATCTGCAAAAGAGAATCATCCTTAGTATTCAATCAAAATGGAACAATGAGATCAATTAGAGTGAATTGAAGAAAATAAGTATGGATGAGAAATAGAACACTTTAAACCCTCTCAAGAAAGCAATTAGGCTCGAAATGGCTCACTAGGGTAGTCTCCACTATTCTCCTTCGAGAATTTGAGCATGGTACTTTAGCCACCAGAATTCTAAGAGCAAAAGCTTTGTGAAGTGCAAAATTCTGATATGAAAACCTCAAATAGCAGCTCCATAGCATTGATTGTATGACATTCTAAAAATAAAAAAAAATTAGTGACAAAAGAAACCACAAATGAATTCAAATTGAAAACCTTCCCCCCAGACCTGAATTGAACATTGTCCTCAATGTTAAAGCATAGAAAAGATGATTGAGAACATGCAAATGATAAAGGGAAAAGTTAAGAAGAAGGTTTAGAGAAAAACTCCCCCTTGATGCGATTAGGTCGACCGCTAACAAACACCTTCTTCTTGAATACATGGGTTGCCTCCCAAGAAGCGCCTTAGTTAATGTCTTGGCAAGACATTATGCAATCAGCTTATGATGAGTTGGGGGGTTTCGGATCAATCGTCTCAAGATAGCTCACCCAACTTCTTCTTCTCTTCCTTCGCTTCCTCTGTCTTTTCCTTTTCTTTTTCTTCAAGTGTGCAAGGGGTGTAACTTTGAACATGCCATTGGAGGGTTCCAACTTCGTAGAGCATGGGTCAAGGGGCTCAAGTGGTAACCCAGAAATTGGTGGAAATGGCTGGAACACTTCTAGGGCAGCTATCACTTCTTGGAACTTTGGTTCAACTTGTTCTTCCTCATTTTGTGAAATGACAACTTCTATAGCATTAGTGGACTGTTTCTGCAAACTCGTAGAAGAAACTTCATCATTCACAACATCAATTGAAAAACAAGTATCAAGAGAGATAGAAGGTTGAGATGGAGGATCAAACACTTTAAATTCAGCAGTTTCACCCAACACAGTCATGGAGAGGGTGCCATCTTTCATATTGATAATTGTGTTTGTTGTGGCCATGAATGGTCGTCCTAAGAGAATGGGATCAACACGATCTCCATTTGGATTGTCCTCCATATCCATCACTACAAAATCAACAGGGAGAATTAGTGTATTAACTTGAACTAGAATATCTTCTACAATACCTTTTGGATATTTGATAGAATGATCAGCTAGTTCAAGACGAATTGAAGTCTTCTTCATCCCTTCTAAACCAAGCTCTTGATAAACTGAATATGGCATCACATTGATGCCTGCTCCCAAGTCCAACATGGCTCTTCCAACCTTCTTGTCTCCAATGTTAATGGGAATGTCCAAGCTGCCAGGATCTTTTGATTTTGGTGGAAGCTTCCTTTGCAACACAGCACTTACATTCATGTCAAGCTTTACTCCTTCATTTGGAGCGAAATTGAGCTTGTGAGTTTTCAAGTCCTTGATGAATTTTCCATATGCAGGAATCTGTTCAATAAGATCAAGCAAAGGCAAATTGATATTAACTTTACTCAAAATATCATAAATCTCTTTAAAACCCTTATCTTGCTTTGCTTTCTTAAGACGGCCTGGAAATGGAATCGGTGGAACATATGGAGCGGGTGGCACATATCTATCTTCTTGAAGATGTGGTGGCACAAATTTGTCATCCCTTTTATGCAATTGGAATTGTTTGGATTCCTGAGAATCTGATTTGGCCTTAGGAGCAGATTGGGATGTTTTGGGTTGTTGCTCTTCTGTAGTTGTGATCTGCTCCTCTTCATCTTCATTTCCTACAACCACAAAATCATTTGAAAGATTAGAATCAACTTTATTATCAACTATCTTACCTGATCTGAGCACATGAATGGCCTTGACTTCATGGTTCTTTGGATTGATCTCAGTTTGGCTTGGCCATTTCCCAGGCTGTCTTTGAGTTATTTCAGCAGCTATTTGGCCTAATTGGACTTCCAATTTGGAGATGGCAGCTTGTGTAGTTTGCTGAAAATTGGATTGGTTGATTGCCATCTGCTTCACTATATCCTCCAATGATGATGTTTGTTGTGGCCTTTGGAATGAAGGGGGATTGGCTTGATTCTGAGTATTCCTCCATGAAAAGTTTGGATGATTCCTCCAACCTGGATTATAACTTTGAGAATATGGATCATTTCTTGGACCTTGGTTGTAGGAATTTACCACCTTAGCTTGCTCTTGCACAAATTCTGGATATCCAGCCCCAAGTGGACAAGCTATGGTAGCATGGTCATGAGTTTCACAAATGCTACACACTTCCTTCAGAGGGTTTCTTGAGTTCAATGCAAGAAGAGTATCCAGCTTTTGTTCAAGTTTTGAAATCTGCACACTAGAAGAGTCATTAAAACCACTAACAACACGTTTACCTCTTGTATCCGTATGTTGGGTCTCCATTGCTATCCCCTCAAAGAGTTCATATGTTTCTTCTGGAGTCTTGGTTTTATAAGAACCACCTGCAAAATTTGTGACAATATTATGACTAGAAGGGGTTAGTCCTTTATAAAACATACGCATTTGAAGCTTCAATGGAATCCCATGATGAGGACATTGATTGAGTAGCCCATTGAATCTCTCCCATGCTTCACAAAACGATTCATCATCTTGCTGTGAAAATAACAAGATCTTGTCCCTAAGCATGTCGGTCTTTTGCGTGGAGAAGTATTTTTCCAAGAACTTCTTTTGAATGGCAGCCCATGTAGTGAGTGAACCAGGCTTCAAAGAATTCAACCAATATTTCGCCTTATCCTTCAAAGTGTATGGAAACACTCTCATTCGAAGTTGATCTTCTGTCACTCCTGTCAAGGGAAAAGAGCTAACAACATTAAAAATATCCTTTATATGGGTTAATGGATCTTCATTAGGTAAACCATAAAAGGAAGGTAACATATTAAGATGAGAAGATTTAAGCTCATAGTTTCGAGCTACAGTGGGCAGCAAGATGCTTGAAGGAGATGTTGGAATTGTTGGGATATCAAGGTCTCCCATGAACTCAATGGCAGCCATCATTTCTTCTTCTTCTTGGTCTGAACTTGCTTCCGAATTTGAAGGTGAAGAACCGGGAAGTTCAATGTGGAGAGCAAGACTTGTAAATGTAGCAAGAGCTTGCTCTTTTGCAGTTGACAACTCCCTTTCTAGACGATTTTGAATTTCAGAGCTCACACGATTTGGTTGCAATGATGGTCCTGCGTTCAAAGATCTGGAACGTTGGAACGAAGACCTCACTTGTTCAAGGAATGGCCTGTTAGACATAAACTACCTGAAACAGAAAATTGGATTAATTAGAAACACTAAAAAGAATAGGGTAACCTTGGGCACATAACCAGGGAAGAACTTTCGTTCAGTCCCCGGCAACGGCGCCAAAAACTTGTTGTTTAATTATGTTAACTCGCAAGTGTACGTGCCAATTAGTAGTATAGCAAAACAAAATACGAGGTCGAACCCACAAGGACTGAGAAGTTAAAATTAGTTATGTACTTAGATTACCAAATTCAAGAAGTAGGAAGTTAAGTCTAAAACAGAATTTAAAGTGAGAGTGATTGTGATTGTGATTGTGAAAGGAAATGACAAACTGAAATTGCAAATGAAACAAGTAAACAAGTGCAGCAAAGATGGTTTTGAAGATTGAAAAACAGATTTGGAGACTAGGGCATTTGATTCACCATAACAATTCAATTCCAGGTTATAAAGATTCAAGTGACAAGTCTAATTCAGATTCAAAGATTGATTCTAGCTAATGTATGATTAAGCCATGGTGTCTGGTCCTAACCTTGTATTCCTAATTCCCTAATTTGATCATTTGGTGTCTAACCTAAATTAAGCATTAGGAATCCATTAAGCATAGAAGAACATTTTAAACAACCAAGTATGTATCTAATCCAGATTGTCGAATTCTCATACACACTCTTCCTATTCATAGTTCAATTTGAATTAAAGCATGGTGTCTACTCTTAATTCAAACCAAGATATACAAATCTGAATGGTAGCTAGGCATTCCGATCAGCATATAGGCAATTTGGCAAAATGAATAAGAACATGAATCATGAATCAAACTTGAAACTTGAAATTTATAAACCCAGAATATTCATGTTAGGTTACATCAAAACCCTAGTTATGGATTTAGTTACTCATAATGGAAAAGAGACTTGAATAGAAATGAGAAAACATAATGAAAGCAATAAGAGTAGAAAAACCCCTTTCTGAAGTTCTTGTGGTGTCCAAGGCTTCTCCAAGTGCTTCTCCACTTCTAATGCTTCTCCAAGAGCTTCCCCACTTCTAGAAGGATGTATGAAGGATATGGAGGTGATTTGGGATGAGTTTAAGTGAGTGGTGATGGTTGAGATAGATGAAATTCGTAGGGAAATGGAAGAGAGGTTTGCTGGAGCTGTTTTGGTGAGATGGGGCTGTTTAGAGCTTTTGGTTGATTGCTGGAGTGTGTTGGTGATTTGAGAGTGTTTGAGGAGGGCTGGAGTGAATTGTGGGGTTGTGAATCCCAGGATTTGTTGTTTGGGAAAATAATGGGAAGTGTTTGAGGGAGGATGGAATGAAGGATGACTGAATTGTGGGGTTGTGAATCCCAGGCTTGCACACTTTGAATCTGGAATTGAAGATGTATTTATAGGGGAATGGAGGTGAGAAATCAGAATTGAATATAGCAATCACCTAACACACTTGCATTAGATAATCAGAAATGGTTGTTGCACTTCACCAACAATTCCCACCAGCAGCCATAGGTCATCCTCATGTCAGCATGACCAAGCTTCCATTCAGAAACCAAGAGCTCATCCTCATGTCAGCATGACCAAGCAAGCAATGAGCTCATCTGCAAGTCAGCATGATGTGTAATTTGATGGGCTCACGGATTGGGCTTGGATTAATCAATTGATGAGCTAGAGCTATCCATCTTCAAGTTCAGAATGTCTTCTTTCCATGCACACGTGAATTGGCCCAATCCAAGCACAGATGAAAAAGATATGTCCGAAATGAATTTGTAACTCAGTGTTCAGTTTTTACACATTGTTTTCACCATTTTACTTCACATGCCTCAAGTGATACCTAGAGCTTAATGAACTGAATGACAAACACAAAAGAGGTTAAAAGCACAAGGTTAACTCAAAAACATAACTAAATCATAAGCTATAAGGGTATAAAATGATATACAATTGTGAACCGAACAAATACCCCCAGACCTAGATTTTGCTAGTCCTCGAGCAAAACAAAACAAAACAAAAACAAGAAGTTAAGTAAACCACTTCCGCAGGTAACTCGATTGCATTGAGCGTATGCAACAAGCCTTTGAACCTCTAGGCATCCCTAGTAGGAGGAGTTGTGTCTCCTAAGGGTTTAACAGAAACGATACCCATAAACGCTTTACTGACTCTACAAAACAAAGAGGTTAGAAAAACAAACTTTGAAATCAACTAATGAAAATGAAAGAAAACTTTAGTCATACCTCCAACACCATAGAGTTGCCAAGATAGGTGATCAATCAGTGTGTAAAGTGGAAGCTATAGATCAAAGGCACACGGCTTCAAAGCAAGCATACTCAAACCTTGAATAGAGAACATGCTTCGACTCTAATTCTCACAGATAACACTCAATCACTCAGAACCTATGGTTTAATTCTCTCAAGAAAGGATAAGTGAGTGTATGAAATAGAAACACAAGCTTGGTTAGATCTCAAGAAAGGAATCAAATACTAAGAATAGAGATACACACATACTTACCATCACACATGAATACATCCTCAAAGATCAGCTAGGTCTTTCACAAGGTTGTAATGAAAGGCTAAGGTTTAGGGGAAATGGAAGAATTGGAAGGAAAAACAAGTAACTTAAGAACATACCAAGGTTGCATTCTTCATTAATCTGCAAGGCAACATTGATTTAAAGTGGCATGGCTGCAAACTTCATGGTATCACATGGCATGGACTTTATATTTCACACTTAGATCAAATCGACACACTTCTCTTTATCTTTCTTATTTGCTGATTTGATCTGCATCTTCTTTAACTTCATTGCACAGATCACACCAATTTTCATTTAGGTACATGGCAGCAACTTCCTTGCCTCAAACTTTATCTTGGCACACCTTGGTATATTTCTAAGTGTACGTGCCAATTAGTAGTATAGCAAAACAAAATACGAGGTCGAACCCACAAGGACTGAGAAGTTAAAATTAGTTATGTACTTAGATTACCAAATTCAAGAAGTAGGAAGTTAAGTCTAAAACAGAATTTAAAGTGAGAGTGATTGTGATTGTGATTGTGAAAGGAAATGACAAACTGAAATTGCAAATGAAACAAGTAAACAAGTGCAGCAAAGATGGTTTTGAAGATTGAAAAACAGATTTGGAGACTAGGGCATTTGATTCACCAAAACAATTCAATTCCAGGTTATAAAGATTCAAGTGACAAGTCTAATTCAGATTCAAAGATTGATTCTAGCTAATGTATGATTAAGCCATGGTGTCTGGTCCTAACCTTGTATTCCTAATTCCCTAATTTGATCATTTGGTGTCTAACCTAAATTAAGCATTAGGAATCCATTAAGCATAGAAGAACATTTTAAACAACCAAGTATGTATCTAATCCAGATTGTCGAATTCTCATACACACTCTTCCTATTCATAGTTCAATTTGAATTAAAGCATGGTGTCTACTCTTAATTCAAACCAAGATATACAAATCTGAATGGTAGCTAGGCATTCCGATCAGCATATAGGCAATTTGGCAAAATGAATAAGAACATGAATCATGAATCAAACTTGAAACTTGAAATTTATAAACCCAGAATATTCATGTTAGGTTACATCAAAGCCCTAGTTATGGATTTAGTTACTCATAATGGAAAAGAGACTTGAATAGAAATGAGAAAACATAATGAAAGCAATAAGAGTAGAAAAACCCCTTTTCTGAAGTTCTTGTGGTGTCCAAGGCTTCTCCAAGTGCTTCTCCACTTCTAATGCTTCTCCAAGAGCTTCCCCACTTCTAGAAGGATGTATGAAGGATATGGAGGTGATTTGGGATGAGTTTAAGTGAGTGGTGATGGTTGAGATAGATGAAATTCGTAGGGAAATGGAAGAGAGGTTTGCTGGAGCTGTTTTGGTGAGATGGGGCTGTTTAGAGCTTTTGGTTGATTGCTGGAGTGTGTTGGTGATTTGAGAGTGTTTGAGGAGGGCTGGAGTGAATTGTGGGGTTGTGAATCCCAGGATTTGTTGTTTGGGAAAATAATGGAAGTGTTTGAGGGAGGATGGAGTGAAGGATGGCTGAATTGTGGGGTTGTGAATCCCAGGCTTGCACACTTTGAATCTGGAATTGAAGATGTATTTATAGGGGAATGGAGGTGAGAAATCAGAATTGAATATAGCAATCACCTAACACACTTGCATTAGATAATCAGAAATGGTTGTTGCACTTCACCAACAATTCCCACCAGCAGCCATAGGTCATCCTCATGTCAGCATGACCAAGCTTCCATTCAGAAACCAAGAGCTCATCCTCATGTCAGCATGACCAAGCAAGCAATGAGCTCATCTGCAAGTCAGCATGATGTGTAATTTGATGGGCTCACGGATTGGGCTTGGATTAATCAATTGATGAGCTAGAGCTATCCATCTTCAAGTTCAGAATGTCTTCTTTCCATGCACACGTGAATTGGCCCAATCCAAGCACAGATGAAAAAGATATGTCCGAAATGAATTTGTAACTCAGTGTTCAGTTTTTACACATTGTTTTCACCATTTTACTTCACATGCCTCAAGTGATACCTAGAGCTTAATGAACTGAATGACAAACACAAAAGAGGTTAAAAGCACAAGGTTAACTCAAAAACATAACTAAATCATAAGCTATAAGGGTATAAAATGATATACAATTGTGAACCGAACACTTGCCAAATGACTCCTCCCACGATGTTATATTGATGCCCAAGTTTTGTTCTCGATCGGAAATCAATAGGTGTCCAAAATTGGACAATTCAAGTTCGAAGGCAGTTCGTTCCGAATTGGAGTGGTTGGTGTATTCCGTAGTTCTAGCGATTGGATTTCACCAAAAACTTGCCAAATGACTCCTCCCACGGTGTTATGATGATGCCCAAGTTTTGGGCTCGAATCGGAAATCAATAGGTGTACGAAATTGGACAATTCAAGTTCAAAGGCAGTTCGTTCCGAATTAGAGTGGTTGGTGTATTCCGTAGTTCTAGCGATTGGATTTCACCAAAAACTTGCCAAATGACTCCTCCCACGGTGTTATGATGATGCCCAAGTTTTGGGCTCGAATCGGAAATCAATAGGTGTACGAAATTGGACAATTCAAGTTCAAATGCAGTTCGTTCCGAATTGGAGTGGTTCTTGTATTCCGTAGTTCTAGCGATTGGATTTGACCCAAAACTTGCCAAATGACTCCTCCCACGATGTTATATTGATGCCCAAGTTTTGTTCTCGATCGGAAATCAATAGGTGTCCAAAATTGGACAATTCAAGTTCGAAGGCAGTTCGTTCCGAATTGGAGTGGTTGGTGTATTCCGTAGTTCTAGCGATTGGATTTCACCCAAAACTTGCAAAATGACTCCTCCCACGGTGTTATGATGATGCCCAAGTTTTGTGCTCGATCGGAAATCAATAGGTGTACAAAATTGGACAATTCAAGTTCAAAGGGAGTTCGTTCCGAATTGGAGTGGTTGGTGTATTCCGTAGTTCTAGCGATTGGATTTCACCCAAAACTTGCCAAATGACTCCTCCCACGATGTTATATTGATGCCCAAGTTTTGTTCTTGATCGGAAATCAATAGGTGTACGAAATTGGACAATTCAAGTTCAAAGGCAGTTCGTTCCGAATTGGAGTGGTTGGTGTATTCCGTAGTTCTAGCGATTGGATTTCACCCAAAACTTGCAAAATGACTCCTCCCACGGTGTTATGATGATGCCCAAGTTTTGTGCTCGATCGGAAATCAATAGGTGTACAAAATTGGACAATTCAAGTTCAAAGGCAGTTCGTTCCGAATTGGAGTGGTTGGTGTATTCCGTAGTTCTAGCGATTGGATTTCACCCAAAACTTGCCAAATGACTCCTCCCACGATGTTATATTGATGCTAAAGTTTTGTTCTCGATCGGAAATCAATAGGTGTACGAAATTGGACAATTCAAGTTCAAAGGCAGTTCGTTCCGAATTGGAGTGGTTGGTGTATTCCGTAGTTCTAGCGATTGGATTTCACCAAAAACTTGCCAAATGACTCCTCCCACGGTGTTATGATGATGCCCAAGTTTTGGGCTCGAATCGGAAATCAATAGGTGTACGAAATTGGACAATTCAAGTTCAAAGGCAGTTCGTTCCGAATTAGAGTGGTTGGTGTATTCCGTAGTTCTAGCGATTGGATTTCACCAAAAACTTGCCAAATGACTCCTCCCACGGTGTTATGATGATGCCCAAGTTTTGGGCTCGAATCGGAAATCAATAGGTGTACGAAATTGGACAATTCAAGTTCAAATGCAGTTCGTTCCGAATTGGAGTGGTTCTTGTATTCCGTAGTTCTAGCGATTGGATTTGACCCAAAACTTGCCAAATGACTCCTCCCACGATGTTATATTGATGCCCAAGTTTTGGGCTCGAATCGGAAATCAATAGGTGTACGAAATTGGACAATTCAAGTTCAAAGGCAGTTCGTTCCGAATTGGAGTGGTTGGTGTATTCCGTAGTTCTAGCGATTGGATTTCACCCAAAACTTGCAAAATGACTCCTCCCACGGTGTTATGATGATGCCCAAGTTTTGTGCTCGATCGGAAATCAATAGGTGTACAAAATTGGACAATTCAAGTTCAAAGGCAGTTCGTTCCGAATTGGAGTGGTTGGTGTATTCCGTAGTTCTAGCGATTGGATTTCACCCAAAACTTGCCAAATGACTCCTCCCACGATGTTATATTGATGCTAAAGTTTTGTTCTCGATCGGAAATCAATAGGTGTACGAAATTGGACAATTCAAGTTCAAAGGCAGTTCGTTCCGAATTGGAGTGGTTGGTATATTCCGTAGTTCTAGCGATTGGATTTCACCAAAAACTTGCCAAATGACTCCTCCCACGGTGTTATGATGATGCCCAAGTTTTGGGCTCGAATCGGAAATCAATAGGTGTACGAAATTGGACAATTCAAGTTCAAAGGCAGTTCGTTCCGAATTAGAGTGGTTGGTGTATTCCGTAGTTCTAGCGATTGGATTTCACCAAAAACTTGCCAAATGACTCCTCCCACGGTGTTATGATGATGCCCAAGTTTTGGGCTCGAATCGGAAATCAATAGGTGTACGAAATTGGACAATTCAAGTTCAAATGCAGTTCGTTCCGAATTGGAGTGGTTCTTGTATTCCGTAGTTCTAACGATTGGATTTGACCCAAAACTTGCCAAATGACTCCTCCCACGATGTTATATTGATGCCCAAGTTTTGTTCTCGATTCGGAAATCAATAGGTGTCCGAAATTGGACAATTCAAGTTCGAAGGCAGTTCGTTCCGAATTGGAGTGGTTGGTGTATTCCGTAGTTCTAGCGATTGGATTTCACCAAAAACTTGCCAAATGACTCCTCCCACGGTGTTATGATGATGCCCAAGTTTTGGGCTCGAATCGGAAATCAATAGGTGTACGAAATTGGACAATTCAAGTTCAAAGGCAGTTCGTTCCGAATTAGAGTGGTTGGTGTATTCCGTAGTTCTAGCGATTGGATTTCACCAAAAACTTGCCAAATGACTCCTCCCACGGTGTTATGATGATGCCCAAGTTTTGGGCTCGAATCGGAAATCAATAGGTGTACGAAATTGGACAATTCAAGTTCAAATGCAGTTCGTTCCGAATTGGAGTGGTTCTTGTATTCCGTAGTTCTAGCGATTGGATTTGACCCAAAACTTGCCAAATGACTCCTCCCACGATGTTATATTGATGCCCAAGTTTTGTTCTCGATCGGAAATCAATAGGTGTCCGAAATTGGACAATTCAAGTTCGAAGGCAGTTCGTTCCGAATTGGAGTGGTTGGTGTATTCCGTAGTTCTAGCGATTGGATTTCACCCAAAACTTGCAAAATGACTCCTCCCACGGTGTTATGATGATGCCCAAGTTTTGTGCTCGATCGGAAATCAATAGGTGTACAAAATTGGACAATTCAAGTTCAAAGGGAGTTCGTTCCGAATTGGAGTGGTTGGTGTATTCCGTAGTTCTAGCGATTGGATTTCACCCAAAACTTGCCAAATGACTCCTCCCACGATGTTATATTGATGCCCAAGTTTTGTTCTTGATCGGAAATCAATAGGTGTACGAAATTGGACAATTCAAGTTCAAAGGCAGTTCGTTCCGAATTGGAGTGGTTGGTGTATTCCGTAGTTCTAGCGATTGGATTTCACCCAAAACTTGCAAAATGACTCCTCCCACGGTGTTATGATGATGCCCAAGTTTTGTGCTCGATCGGAAATCAATAGGTGTACAAAATTGGACAATTCAAGTTCAAAGGGAGTTCGTTCCGAATTGGAGTGGTTGGTGTATTCCGTAGTTCTAGCGATTGGATTTCACCCAAAACTTGCCAAATGACTCCTCCCACGATGTTATATTGATGCCCAAGTTTTGTTCTCGATCGGAAATCAATAGGTGTACGAAATTGGACAATTCAAGTTCAAAGGCAGTTCGTTCCGAATTGGAGTGGTTGGTGTATTCCGTAGTTCTAGAGATTGGATTTCACCAAAAACTTGCCAAATGACTCCTCCCACGGTGTTATGATGATGCCCAAGTTTTGGGCTCGAATCGGAAATCAATAGGTGTACGAAATTGGACAATTCAAGTTCAAAGGGAGTTCGTTCCGAATTGGAGTGGTTGGTGTATTCCGTAGTTCTAGCGATTGGATTTCACCCAAAACTTGCCAAATGACTCCTCCCACGGTGTTATGATGATGCCCAAGTTTTGGGCTCGAATCGGAAATCAATAGGTGTACGAAATTGGACAATTCAAGTTCAAAGGCAGTTCGTTCCGAATTGGTGTGGTTGGTGTATTCCGTAGTTCTAGCGATTGGATTTCACCAAAAACTTGCCAAATGACTCCTCCCACGGTGTTATGATGATGCCCAAGTTTTGGGCTCGAATCGGAAATCAATAGGTGTACGAAATTGGACAATTCAAGTTCAAAGGCAGTTCGTTCCGTATTGGAGTGGTTGGTGTATTCCGTAGTTCTAGCGATTGGATTTCACCAAAAACTTGCCAAATGACTCCTCCCACGGTGTTATGATGATGCCCAAGTTTTGGGCTCGAATCGGAAATCAATAGGTGACCGAAATTGGACAATTCAAGTTCAAAGGCAGTTCGTTCCGAATTGGAGTGGTTGGTGTATTCCGTAGTTCTAGCGATTGGATTTCACCAAAAACTTGCCAAATGACTCCTCCCACGGTGTTATGATGATGCCCAAGTTTTGGGCTCGAATCGGAAATCAATAGGTGTACGAAATTGGACAATTCAAGTTCAAAGGCAGTTCGTTCCGAATTGGAGTGGTTGGTGTATTCCGTAGTTCTAGCGATTGGATTTCACCAAAAACTTGCCAAATGACTCCTCCCACGGTGTTATGATGACGCCCAAGTTTTGGGCTCGAATCGGAAATCAATAGGTGTACGAAATTGGACAATTCAAGTTCAAAGGCAGTTCGTTCCGAATTGGAGTGGTTGGTGTATTCCGTAGTTCTAGCGATTGGATTTCACCCAAAACTTGCCAAATGACTCCTCCCACGATGTTATATTGATGCTAAAGTTTTGTTCTCGATCGGAAATCAATAGGTGTACGAAATTGGACAATTCAAGTTCAAAGGCAGTTCGTTCCGAATTGGAGTGGTTGGTGTATTCCGTAGTTCTAGCGATTGGATTTCACCAAAAACTTGCCAAATGACTCCTCCCACGGTGTTATGATGATGCCCAAGTTTTGGGCTCGAATCGGAAATCAATAGGTGTACAAAATTGGACAATTCAAGTTCAAAGGGAGTTCGTTCCGAATTGGAGTGGTTGGTGTATTCCGTAGTTCTAGCGATTGGATTTCACCCAAAACTTGCCAAATGACGCCTCCCACGATGTTATATTGATGCCCAAGTTTTGTTCTTGATCGGAATCAATAGGTGTACGAAATTGGACAATTCAAGTTCAAAGGCAGTTCGTTCCGAATTGGAGTGGTTGGTGTATTCCGTAGTTCTAGCGATTGGATTTCACCCAAAACTTGCAAAATGACTCCTCCCACGGTGTTATGATGATGCCCAAGTTTTGTGCTCGATCGGAAATCAATAGGTGTACAAAATTGGACAATTCAAGTTCAAAGGCAGTTCGTTCCGAATTGGAGTGGTTGGTGTATTCCGTAGTTCTAGCGATTGGATTTCACCCAAAACTTGCCAAATGACTCCTCCCACGATGTTATATTGATGCCCAAGTTTTGTTCTCGATCGGAAATCAATAGGTGTACGAAATTGGACAATTCAAGTTCAAAGGCAGTTCGTTCCGAATTGGAGTGGTTGGTGTATTCCGTAGTTCTAGCGATTGGATTTCACCAAAAACTTGCCAAATGACTCCTCCCACGGTGTTATGATGATGCCCAAGTTTTGGGCTCGAATCGGAAATCAATAGGTGTACGAAATTGGACAATTCAAGTTCAAAGGCAGTTCGTTCCGAATTAGAGTGGTTGGTGTATTCCGTAGTTCTAGCGATTGGATTTCACCAAAAACTTGCCAAATGACTCCTCCCACGGTGTTATGATGATGCCCAAGTTTTGGGCTCGAATCGGAAATCAATAGGTGTACGAAATTGGACAATTCAAGTTCAAATGCAGTTCGTTCCGAATTGGAGTGGTTCTTGTATTCCGTAGTTCTAGCGATTGGATTTGACCCAAAACTTGCCAAATGACTCCTCCCACGATGTTATATTGATGCCCAAGTTTTGTTCTCGATCGGAAATCAATAGGTGTCCGAAATTGGACAATTCAAGTTCGAAGGCAGTTCGTTCCGAATTGGAGTGGTTGGTGTATTCCGTAGTTCTAGCGATTGGATTTCACCAAAAACTTGCCAAATGACTCCTCCCACGGTGTTATGATGATGCCCAAGTTTTGGGCTCGAATCGGAAATCAATAGGTGTACGAAATTGGACAATTCAAGTTCAAAGGCAGTTCGTTCCGAATTAGAGTGGTTGGTGTATTCCGTAGTTCTAGCGATTGGATTTCACCAAAAACTTGCCAAATGACTCCTCCCACGGTGTTATGATGATGCCCAAGTTTTGGGCTCGAATCGGAAATCAATAGGTGTACGAAATTGGACAATTCAAGTTCAAATGCAGTTCGTTCCGAATTGGAGTGGTTCTTGTATTCCGTAGTTCTAGCGATTGGATTTGACCCAAAACTTGCCAAATGACTCCTCCCACGATGTTATATTGATGCCCAAGTTTTGTTCTCGATTCGGAAATCAATAGGTGTCCGAAATTGGACAATTCAAGTTCGAAGGCAGTTCGTTCCGAATTGGAGTGGTTGGTGTATTCCGTAGTTCTAGCGATTGGATTTCACCCAAAACTTGCAAAATGACTCCTCCCACGGTGTTATGATGATGCCCAAGTTTTGTGCTCGATCGGAAATCAATAGGTGTACAAAATTGGACAATTCAAGTTCAAAGGGAGTTCGTTCCGAATTGGAGTGGTTGGTGTATTCCGTAGTTCTAGCGATTGGATTTCACCCAAAACTTGCCAAATGACTCCTCCCACGATGTTATATTGATGCCCAAGTTTTGTTCTTGATCGGAAATCAATAGGTGTACGAAATTGGACAATTCAAGTTCAAAGGCAGTTCGTTCCGAATTGGAGTGGTTGGTGTATTCCGTAGTTCTAGCGATTGGATTTCACCCAAAACTTGCAAAATGACTCCTCCCACGGTGTTATGATGATGCCCAAGTTTTGTGCTCGATCGGAAATCAATAGGTGTACAAAATTGGACAATTCAAGTTCAAAGGGAGTTCGTTCCGAATTGGAGTGGTTGGTGTATTCCGTAGTTCTAGCGATTGGATTTCACCCAAAACTTGCCAAATGACTCCTCCCACGATGTTATATTGATGCCCAAGTTTTGTTCTCGATCGGAAATCAATAGGTGTACGAAATTGGACAATTCAAGTTCAAAGGCAGTTCGTTCCGAATTGGAGTGGTTGGTGTATTCCGTAGTTCTAGCGATTGGATTTCACCAAAAACTTGCCAAATGACTCCTCCCACGGTGTTATGATGATGCCCAAGTTTTGGGCTCGAATCGGAAATCAATAGGTGTACGAAATTGGACAATTCAAGTTCAAAGGGAGTTCGTTCCGAATTGGAGTGGTTGGTGTATTCCGTAGTTCTAGCGATTGGATTTCACCCAAAACTTGCCAAATGACTCCTCCCACGGTGTTATGATGATGCCCAAGTTTTGGGCTCGAATCGGAAATCAATAGGTGTACAAAATTGGACAATTCAAGTTCAAAGGGAGTTCGTTCCGAATTGGAGTGGTTGGTGTATTCCGTAGTTCTAGCGATTGGATTTCACCCAAAACTTGCAAAATGACTCCTCCCACGGTGTTATGATGATGCCCAAGTTTTGTGCTCGATCGGAAATCAATAGGTGTACAAAATTGGACAATTCAAGTTCAAAGGGAGTTCGTTCCGAATTGGAGTGGTTGGTGTATTCCGTAGTTCTAGCGATTGGATTTCACCCAAAACTTGCCAAATGACTCCTCCCACGATGTTATATTGATGCCCAAGTTTTGTTCTCGAATCGGAAATCAATAGGTGTACGAAATTGGACAATTCAAGTTCAAAGGCAGTTCGTTCCGAATTGGAGTGGTTGGTGTATTCCGTAGTTCTAGCGATTGGATTTCACCAAAAACTTGCCAAATGACTCCTCCCACGGTGTTATGATGATGCCCAAGTTTTGGGCTCGAATCGGAAATCAATAGGTGTACGAAATTGGACAATTCAAGTTCAAAGGGAGTTCGTTCCGAATTGGAGTGGTTGGTGTATTCCGTAGTTCTAGCGATTGGATTTCACCCAAAACTTGCCAAATGACTCCTCCCACGGTGTTATGATGATGCCCAAGTTTTGGGCTCGATCGGAAATCAATAGGTGTACGAAATTGGACAATTCAAGTTCAAAGGCAGTTTGTTCCGAATTGGTGTGGTTGGTGTATTCCGTAGTTCTAGCGATTGGATTTCACCAAAAACTTGCCAAATGACTCCTCCCACGGTGTTATGATGATGCCCAAGTTTTGGGCTCGAATCGGAAATCAATAGGTGTACGAAATTGGACAATTCAAGTTCAAAGGCAGTTCGTTCCGTATTGGAGTGGTTGGTGTATTCCGTAGTTCTAGCGATTGGATTTCACCAAAAACTTGCCAAATGACTCCTCCCACGGTGTTATGATGATGCCCAAGTTTTGGGCTCGAATCGGAAATCAATAGGTGACCGAAATTGGACAATTCAAGTTCAAAGGCAGTTCGTTCCGAATTGGAGTGGTTGGTGTATTCCGTAGTTCTAGCGATTGGATTTCACCAAAAACTTGCCAAATGACTCCTCCCACGGTGTTATGATGATGCCCAAGTTTTGGGCTCGAATCGGAAATCAATAGGTGTACGAAATTGGACAATTCAAGTTCAAAGGCAGTTCGTTCCGAATTGGAGTGGTTGGTGTATTCCGTAGTTCTAGCGATTGGATTTCACCAAAAACTTGCCAAATGACTCCTCCCACGGTGTTATGATGACGCCCAAGTTTTGGGCTCGTATCGGAAATCAATAGGTGTACGAAATTGGACAATTCAAGTTCAAAGGCAGTTCGTTCCGAATTGGAGTGGTTGGTGTATTCCGTAGTTCTAGCGATTGGATTTCACCCAAAACTTGCCAAATGACTCCTCCCACGATGTTATATTGATGCTAAAGTTTTGTTCTCGATCGGAAATCAATAGGTGTACGAAATTGGACAATTCAAGTTCAAAGGCAGTTCGTTCCGAATTGGAGTGGTTGGTGTATTCCGTAGTTCTAGCGATTGGATTTCACCAAAAACTTGCCAAATGACTCCTCCCACGGTGTTATGATGATGCCCAAGTTTTGGGCTCGATCGGAAATCAATAGGTGTACGAAATTTCACAATTCAAGTTCAAAGGCAGTTCGTTCCGAATTAGAGTGGTTGGTGTATTCCGTAGTTCTAGCGATTGGATTTCACCAAAAACTTGCCAAATGACTCCTCCCACGGTGTTATGATGATGCCCAAGTTTTGGGCACGATCGGAAATCAATAGGTGTACGAAATTGGACAATTCAAGTTCAAATGCAGTTCGTTCCGAATTGGAGTGGTTCTTGTATTCCGTAGTTCTAGCGATTGGATTTGACCCAAAACTTGCCAAATGACTCCTCCCACGATGTTATATTGATGCCCAAGTTTTGTTCTCGATCGGAAATCAATAGGTGTCCGAAATTGGACAATTCAAGTTCGAAGGCAGTTCGTTCCGAATTGGAGTGGTTGGTGTATTCCGTAGTTCTAGCGATTGGATTTCACCCAAAACTTGCAAAATGACTCCTCCCACGGTGTTATGATGATGCCCAAGTTTTGTGCTCGATCGGAAATCAATAGGTGTACAAAATTGGACAATTCAAGTTCAAAGGGAGTTCGTTCCGAATTGGAGTGGTTGGTGTATTCCGTAGTTCTAGCGATTGGATTTCACCCAAAACTTGCCAAATGACTCCTCCCACGATGTTATATTGATGCCCAAGTTTTGTTCTTGATCGGAAATCAATAGGTGTACGAAATTGGACAATTCAAGTTCAAAGGCAGTTCGTTCCGAATTGGAGTGGTTGGTGTATTCCCTAGTTCTAGCGATTGAATTTCACCAAAAACTTGTCAAATGACTCCTCCCACGATGTTATATTGATGCCCAAGTTTTGTTCTCGATCGGAAATCAATAGGTGTACGAAATTGGACAATTCAAGTTCGAAGGCAGTTCGTTCCGAATTGGAGTGGTTGGTGTATTCCGTAGTTCTAGCGATTGGATTTCACCCAAAACTTGCCAAATGACTCCTCCCACGGTGTTATGATGATGCCCAAGTTTTGGGCTCGATCGGAAATCAATAGGTGTACGAAATTGGACAATTCAAGTTCAAAGGCAGTTCGTTCCGAATTAGAGTGGTTGGTGTATTCCGTAGTTCTAGCGATTGGATTTCACCAAAAACTTGCCAAATGACTCCTCCCACGGTGTTATGATGATGCCCAAGTTTTGGGCTCGATTGGAAATCAATAGGTGTACGAAATTGGACAATTCAAGTTCAAATGCAGTTCGTTCCGAATTGGAGTGGTTCTTGTATTCCGTAGTTCTAGCGATTGGATTTGACCCAAAACTTGCCAAATGACTCCTCCCACGATGTTATATTGATGCCCAAGTTTTGTTCTCGAATCGGAAATCAATAGGTGTCCGAAATTGGACAATTCAAGTTCGAAGGCAGTTCGTTCCGAATTGGAGTGGTTGGTGTATTCCGTAGTTCTAGCGATTGGATTTCACCAAAAACTTGCCAAATGACTCCTCCCACGGTGTTATGATGATGCCCAAGTTTTGGGCTCGAATCGGAAATCAATAGGTGTACGAAATTGGACAATTCAAGTTCAAAGGCAGTTCGTTCCGAATTAGAGTGGTTGGTGTATTCCGTAGTTCTAGCGATTGGATTTCACCAAAAACTTGCCAAATGACTCCTCCCACGGTGTTATGATGATGCCCAAGTTTTGGGCTCGAATCGGAAATCAATAGGTGTACGAAATTGGACAATTCAAGTTCAAATGCAGTTCGTTCCGAATTGGAGTGGTTCTTGTATTCCGTAGTTCTAGCGATTGGATTTGACCCAAAACTTGCCAAATGACTCCTCCCACGATGTTATATTGATGCCCAAGTTTTGTTCTCGATCGGAAATCAATAGGTGTCCGAAATTGGACAATTCAAGTTCGAAGGCAGTTCGTTCCGAATTGGAGTGGTTGGTGTATTCCGTAGTTCTAGCGATTGGATTTCACCCAAAACTTGCAAAATGACTCCTCCCACGGTGTTATGATGATGCCCAAGTTTTGTGCTCGATCGGAAATCAATAGGTGTACAAAATTGGACAATTCAAGTTCAAAGGGAGTTCGTTCCGAATTGGAGTGGTTGGTGTATTCCGTAGTTCTAGCGATTGGATTTCACCCAAAACTTGCCAAATGACTCCTCCCACGGTGTTATGATGATGCCCAAGTTTTGGGCTCGAATCGGAAATCAATAGGTGTACGAAATTGGACAATTCAAGTTCAAAGGCAGTTTGTTCCGAATTGGTGTGGTTGGTGTATTCCGTAGTTCTAGCGATTGGATTTCACCAAAAACTTGCCAAATGACTCCTCCCACGGTGTTATGATGATGCCCAAGTTTTGGGCTCGAATCGGAAATCAATAGGTGTACGAAATTGGACAATTCAAGTTCAAAGGCAGTTCGTTCCGTATTGGAGTGGTTGGTGTATTCCGTAGTTCTAGCGATTGGATTTCACCAAAAACTTGCCAAATGACTCCTCCCACGGTGTTATGATGATGCCCAAGTTTTGGGCTCGAATCGGAAATCAATAGGTGACCGAAATTGGACAATTCAAGTTCAAAGGCAGTTCGTTCCGAATTGGAGTGGTTGGTGTATTCCGTAGTTCTAGCGATTGGATTTCACCAAAAACTTGCCAAATGACTCCTCCCACGGTGTTATGATGATGCCCAAGTTTTGGGCTCGAATCGGAAATCAATAGGTGTACGAAATTGGACAATTCAAGTTCAAAGGCAGTTCGTTCCGAATTGGAGTGGTTGGTGTATTCCGTAGTTCTAGCGATTGGATTTCACCAAAAACTTGCCAAATGACTCCTCCCACGGTGTTATGATGACGCCCAAGTTTTGGGCTCGAATCGGAAATCAATAGGTGTACGAAATTGGACAATTCAAGTTCAAAGGCAGTTCGTTCCGAATTGGAGTGGTTGGTGTATTCCGTAGTTCTAGCGATTGGATTTCACCCAAAACTTGCCAAATGACTCCTCCCACGATGTTATATTGATGCTAAAGTTTTGTTCTCGATCGGAAATCAATAGGTGTACGAAATTGGACAATTCAAGTTCAAAGGCAGTTCGTTCCGAATTGGAGTGGTTGGTGTATTCCGTAGTTCTAGCGATTGGATTTCACCAAAAACTTGCCAAATGACTCCTCCCACGGTGTTATGATGATGCCCAAGTTTTGGGCTCGAATCGGAAATCAATAGGTGTACGAAATTTCACAATTCAAGTTCAAAGGCAGTTCGTTCCGAATTAGAGTGGTTGGTGTATTCCGTAGTTCTAGCGATTGGATTTCACCAAAAACTTGCCAAATGACTCCTCCCACGGTGTTATGATGATGCCCAAGTTTTGGGCACGAATCGGAAATCAATAGGTGTACGAAATTGGACAATTCAAGTTCAAATGCAGTTCGTTCCGAATTGGAGTGGTTCTTGTATTCCGTAGTTCTAGCGATTGGATTTGACCCAAAACTTGCCAAATGACTCCTCCCACGATGTTATATTGATGCCCAAGTTTTGTTCTCGATCGGAAATCAATAGGTGTCCGAAATTGGACAATTCAAGTTCGAAGGCAGTTCGTTCCGAATTGGAGTGGTTGGTGTATTCCGTAGTTCTAGCGATTGGATTTCACCCAAAACTTGCAAAATGACTCCTCCCACGGTGTTATGATGATGCCCAAGTTTTGTGCTCGATCGGAAATCAATAGGTGTACAAAATTGGACAATTCAAGTTCAAAGGGAGTTCGTTCCGAATTGGAGTGGTTGGTGTATTCCGTAGTTCTAGCGATTGGATTTCACCCAAAACTTGCCAAATGACTCCTCCCACGATGTTATATTGATGCCCAAGTTTTGTTCTTGATCGGAAATCAATAGGTGTACGAAATTGGACAATTCAAGTTCAAAGGCAGTTCGTTCCGAATTGGAGTGGTTGGTGTATTCCCTAGTTCTAGCGATTGAATTTCACCAAAAACTTGCCAAATGACTCCTCCCACGATGTTATATTGATGCCCAAGTTTTGTTCTCGATCGGAAATCAATAGGTGTACGAAATTGGACAATTCAAGTTCGAAGGCAGTTCGTTCCGAATTGGAGTGGTTGGTGTATTCCGTAGTTCTAGCGATTGGATTTCACCCAAAACTTGCCAAATGACTCCTCCCACGGTGTTATGATGATGCCCAAGTTTTGGGCTCGAATGGGAAATCAATAGGTGTACGAAATTGGACAATTCAAGTTCAAAGGCAGTTCGTTCCGAATTAGAGTGGTTGGTGTATTCCGTAGTTCTAGCGATTGGATTTCACCAAAAACTTGCCAAATGACTCCTCCCACGGTGTTATGATGATGCCCAAGTTTTGGGCTCGAATCGGAAATCAATAGGTGTACGAAATTGGACAATTCAAGTTCAAATGCAGTTCGTTCCGAATTGGAGTGGTTCTTGTATTCCGTAGTTCTAGCGATTGGATTTGACCCAAAACTTGCCAAATGACTCCTCCCACGATGTTATATTGATGCCCAAGTTTTGTTCTCGATTCGGAAATCAATAGGTGTCCAAAATTGGACAATTCAAGTTCGAAGGCAGTTCGTTCCGAATTGGAGTGGTTGGTGTATTCCGTAGTTCTAGCGATTGGATTTCACCAAAAACTTGCCAAATGACTCCTCCCACGGTGTTATGATGATGCCCCAGTTTTGGGCTCGAATCGGAAATCAATAGGTGTACGAAATTGGACAATTCAAGTTCAAAGGCAGTTCGTTCCGAATTAGAGTGGTTGGTGTATTCCGTAGTTCTAGCGATTGGATTTCACCAAAAACTTGCCAAATGACTCCTCCCACGGTGTTATGATGATGCCCAAGTTTTGGGCTCGAATCGGAAATCAATAGGTGTACGAAATTGGACAATTCAAGTTCAAATGCAGTTCGTTCCGAATTGGAGTGGTTCTTGTATTCCGTAGTTCTAGCGATTGGATTTGACCCAAAACTTGCCAAATGACTCCTCCCACGATGTTATATTGATGCCCAAGTTTTGTTCTCGATCGGAAATCAATAGGTGTCCAAAATTGGACAATTCAAGTTCGAAGGCAGTTCGTTCCGAATTGGAGTGGTTGGTGTATTCCGTAGTTCTAGCGATTGGATTTCACCCAAAACTTGCAAAATGACTCCTCCCACGGTGTTATGATGATGCCCAAGTTTTGTGCTCGATCGGAAATCAATAGGTGTACAAAATTGGACAATTCAAGTTCAAAGGGAGTTCGTTCCGAATTGGAGTGGTTGGTGTATTCCGTAGTTCTAGCGATTGGATTTCACCCAAAACTTGCCAAATGACTCCTCCCACGATGTTATATTGATGCCCAAGTTTTGTTCTTGATCGGAAATCAATAGGTGTACGAAATTGGACAATTCAAGTTCAAAGGCAGTTCGTTCCGAATTGGAGTGGTTGGTGTATTCCGTAGTTCTAGCGATTGGATTTCACCCAAAACTTGCAAAATGACTCCTCCCACGGTGTTATGATGATGCCCAAGTTTTGTGCTCGATCGGAAATCAATAGGTGTACAAAATTGGACAATTCAAGTTCAAAGGGAGTTCGTTCCGAATTGGAGTGGTTGGTGTATTCCGTAGTTCTAGCGATTGGATTTCACCCAAAACTTGCCAAATGACTCCTCCCACGATGTTATATTGATGCCCAAGTTTTGTTCTCGATCGGAAATCAATAGGTGTACGAAATTGGACAATTCAAGTTCAAAGGCAGTTCGTTCCGAATTGGAGTGGTTGGTGTATTCCGTAGTTCTAGCGATTGGATTTCACCAAAAACTTGCCAAATGACTCCTCCCACGGTGTTATGATGATGCCCAAGTTTTGGGCTCGAATCGGAAATCAATAGGTGTACGAAATTGGACAATTCAAGTTCAAAGGGAGTTCGTTCCGAATTGGAGTGGTTGGTGTATTCCGTAGTTCTAGCGATTGGATTTCACCCAAAACTTGCCAAATGACTCCTCCCACGGTGTTATGATGATGCCCAAGTTTTGGGCTCGAATGGGAAATCAATAGGTGTACGAAATTGGACAATTCAAGTTCAAAGGCAGTTCGTTCCGAATTGGAGTGGTTGGTGTATTCCGTAGTTCTAGCGATTGGATTTCACCAAAAACTTGCCAAATGACTCCTCCCACGGTGTTATGATGACGCCCAAGTTTTGGGCTCGAATCGGAAATCAATAGGTGTACGAAATTGGACAATTCAAGTTCAAAGGCAGTTCGTTCCGAATTGGAGTGGTTGGTGTATTCCGTAGTTCTAGCGATTGGATTTCACCCAAAACTTGCCAAATGACTCCTCCCACGATGTTATATTGATGCTAAAGTTTTGTTCTCGATCGGAAATCAATAGGTGTACGAAATTGGACAATTCAAGTTCAAAGGCAGTTCGTTCCGAATTGGAGTGGTTGGTGTATTCCGTAGTTCTAGCGATTGGATTTCACCAAAAACTTGCCAAATGACTCCTCCCACGGTGTTATGATGATGCCCAAGTTTTGGGCTCGAATCGGAAATCAATAGGTGTACGAAATTTCACAATTCAAGTTCAAAGGCAGTTCGTTCCGAATTAGAGTGGTTGGTGTATTCCGTAGTTCTAGCGATTGGATTTCACCAAAAACTTGCCAAATGACTCCTCCCACGGTGTTATGATGATGCCCAAGTTTTGGGCACGATTGGGAAATCAATAGGTGTACGAAATTGGACAATTCAAGTTCAAATGCAGTTCGTTCCGAATTGGAGTGGTTCTTGTATTCCGTAGTTCTAGCGATTGGATTTGACCCAAAACTTGCCAAATGACTCCTCCCACGATGTTATATTGATGCCCAAGTTTTGTTCTCGATCGGAAATCAATAGGTGTCCGAAATTGGACAATTCAAGTTCGAAGGCAGTTCGTTCCGAATTGGAGTGGTTGGTGTATTCCGTAGTTCTAGCGATTGGATTTCACCCAAAACTTGCAAAATGACTCCTCCCACGGTGTTATGATGATGCCCAAGTTTTGTGCTCGATCGGAAATCAATAGGTGTACAAAATTGGACAATTCAAGTTCAAAGGGAGTTCGTTCCGAATTGGAGTGGTTGGTGTATTCCGTAGTTCTAGCGATTGGATTTCACCCAAAACTTGCCAAATGACTCCTCCCACGATGTTATATTGATGCCCAAGTTTTGTTCTTGATCGGAAATCAATAGGTGTACGAAATTGGACAATTCAAGTTCAAAGGCAGTTCGTTCCGAATTGGAGTGGTTGGTGTATTCCCTAGTTCTAGCGATTGAATTTCACCAAAAACTTGCCAAATGACTCCTCCCACGATGTTATATTGATGCCCAAGTTTTGTTCTCGATCGGAAATCAATAGGTGTACGAAATTGGACAATTCAAGTTCAAAGGCAGTTCGTTCCGAAT
The DNA here is from genome assembly GCA_018703695.1 of Prunus fruticosa. Classification (NCBI taxonomy): domain Eukaryota; kingdom Viridiplantae; phylum Streptophyta; class Magnoliopsida; order Rosales; family Rosaceae; genus Prunus; species Prunus fruticosa. The sequence goes on along the minus strand of CM031918.1, from coordinate 25,142,590 downwards.
TGGAGTGGTTGGTGTATTCCGTAGTTCTAGCGATTGGATTTCACCAAAAACTTGCCAAATGACTCCTCCCACGGTGTTATGATGATGCCCAAGTTTTGGGCTCGAATCGGAAATCAATAGGTGTACGAAATTGGACAATTCAAGTTCAAAGGGAGTTCGTTCCGAATTGGAGTGGTTGGTGTATTCCGTAGTTCTAGCGATTGGATTTCACCCAAAACTTGCCAAATGACTCCTCCCACGGTGTTATGATGATGCCCAAGTTTTGGGCTCGAATCGGAAATCAATAGGTGTACGAAATTGGACAATTCAAGTTCAAAGGCAGTTCGTTCCGAATTGGAGTGGTTGGTGTATTCCGTAGTTCTAGCGATTGGATTTCACCAAAACTTGAAATGCTTCCACGGTGTTATGATGACGCCAGTTTTGGGCTCGATCGGAAATCAATAGGTGTACGAAATTGGACAATTCAAGTTCAAAGGCAGTTCGTTCCGAATTGGAGTGGTTGGTGTATTCCGTAGTTCTAGCGATTGGATTTCACCCAAAACTTGCCAAATGACTCCTCCCACGATGTTATATTGATGCTAAAGTTTTGTTCTCGATCGGAAATCAATAGGTGTACGAAATTGGACAATTCAAGTTCAAAGGCAGTTCGTTCCGAATTGGAGTGGTTGGTGTATTCCGTAGTTCTAGCGATTGGATTTCACCAAAAACTTGCCAAATGACTCCTCCCACGGTGTTATGATGATGCCCAAGTTTTGGGCTCGAATCGGAAATCAATAGGTGTACGAAATTTCACAATTCAAGTTCAAAGGCAGTTCGTTCCGAATTAGAGTGGTTGGTGTATTCCGTAGTTCTAGCGATTGGATTTCACCAAAAACTTGCCAAATGACTCCTCCCACGGTGTTATGATGATGCCCAAGTTTTGGGCACGATCGGAAATCAATAGGTGTACGAAATTGGACAATTCAAGTTCAAATGCAGTTCGTTCCGAATTGGAGTGGTTCTTGTATTCCGTAGTTCTAGCGATTGGATTTGACCCAAAACTTGCCAAATGACTCCTCCCACGATGTTATATTGATGCCCAAGTTTTGTTCTCGATCGGAAATCAATAGGTGTCCAAATTGGACAATTCAAGTTCGAAGGCAGTTCGTTCCGAATTGGAGTGGTTGGTGTATTCCGTAGTTCTAGCGATTGGATTTCACCCAAAACTTGCAAAATGACTCCTCCCACGGTGTTATGATGATGCCCAAGTTTTGTGCTCGATCGGAAATCAATAGGTGTACAAAATTGGACAATTCAAGTTCAAAGGGAGTTCGTTCCGAATTGGAGTGGTTGGTGTATTCCGTAGTTCTAGCGATTGGATTTCACCCAAAACTTGCCAAATGACTCCTCCCACGATGTTATATTGATGCCCAAGTTTTGTTCTTGATCGGAAATCAATAGGTGTACGAAATTGGACAATTCAAGTTCAAAGGCAGTTCGTTCCGAATTGGAGTGGTTGGTGTATTCCCTAGTTCTAGCGATTGAATTTCACCAAAAACTTGCCAAATGACTCCTCCCACGATGTTATATTGATGCCCAAGTTTTGTTCTCGATCGGAAATCAATAGGTGTACGAAATTGGACAATTCAAGTTCGAAGGCAGTTCGTTCCGAATTGGAGTGGTTGGTGTATTCCGTAGTTCTAGCGATTGGATTTCACCCAAAACTTGCAAAATGACTCCTCCCACGGTGTTATGATGATGCCCAAGTTTTGTGCTCGATCGGAAATCAATAGGTGTACAAAATTGGACAATTCAAGTTCAAAGGGAGTTCGTTCCGAATTGGAGTGGTTGGTGTATTCCGTAGTTCTAGCGATTGGATTTCACCAAAAACTTGCCAAATGACTCCTCCCACGGTGTTATGATGATGCCCAAGTTTTGGGCTCGAATCGGAAATCAATAGGTGTACGAAATTGGACAATTCAAGTTCAAATGCAGTTCGTTCCGAATTGGAGTGGTTCTTGTATTCCGTAGTTCTAGCGATTGGATTTGACCCAAAACTTGCCAAATGACTCCTCCCACGATGTTATATTGATGCCCAAGTTTTGTTCTCGATTCGGAAATCAATAGGTGTCCGAAATTGGACAATTCAAGTTCGAAGGCAGTTCGTTCCGAATTGGAGTGGTTGGTGTATTCCGTAGTTCTAGCGATTGGATTTCACCCAAAACTTGCAAAATGACTCCTCCCACGGTGTTATGATGATGCCCAAGTTTTGTGCTCGATCGGAAATCAATAGGTGTACAAAATTGGACAATTCAAGTTCAAAGGGAGTTCGTTCCGAATTGGAGTGGTTGGTGTATTCCGTAGTTCTAGCGATTGGATTTCACCCAAAACTTGCCAAATGACTCCTCCCACGATGTTATATTGATGCCCAAGTTTTGTTCTTGATCGGAAATCAATAGGTGTACGAAATTGGACAATTCAAGTTCAAAGGCAGTTCGTTCCGAATTGGAGTGGTTGGTGTATTCCGTAGTTCTAGCGATTGGTGATAAGTTCATAATTTCACACATTTGTTTGCCTTCATTGCTTAGTAATTTTGTTTAGTTTCTCTTTATTTCAAGTCACTTATCTATGTTTGTGTGTTCTGTAGGTTATGGGAGCAAGAGATCACATTTGATACAATCCATGCATATTAAGGGCTGATTGGGATGAGAGGAATACCACTTGAGGCAGTTGAAGCAAAATGGTGCAAAAACGTGCAAAACCTGGAGCCTGAGTTAGAAGTTCATTTCGGACTTATCTTCTTCATCCGAACTTGGATTGGGACAATACTTGTGTGGTTGGATCAATGACATTCTGAAATTCAAAATGGATATCTTAAAGTCATCATTTGATTCAGCCAAGCCCAATTCGTAAGCCCAAGAAGTTGTTCATCATGCTGACAGGAAGATGAGCTCATTGCATGCTTGGTCATGGTGAGCTAGGCATGAGCTATTGGTTTCTGAATGGAAGCTTGGTCATGCTGACATGTTGATGACCTAGGGCTGCTGGTGGGCTGCTAGTGGGATTTAGTGGAGTAACCATTTCTGATTATCTAATGCAAGTGCATCAACCACATTCTGATTTTCAATTGCAAGTGTTGTATGCATTTGCTATATTCAATTCAGATTTCTCACTCCCAACTCCCTATAAATACCACTTCCATTCCACATTCAATTCATCAACAATCCACATTCAGATTCAGACACACATTCACTCATCCATTACTCCCATACACACATTCACCACAAAGAGAGAAGAGAGCTAGTTGCAAAGGAGGAAGAGCTAGGAGCTGTCCTGGAAACTACCTTGCTGCCACCAGCTAGTTCTTCTATTCTCTTTACTCTATCTATGTATTTCTTATCTTCTGTATTCATAATTATGTTGAACTAATCCATTTTGTTAGGGCTTAGGACGAAGCCCTAGTCATGAATATTCAATGTTATGGATGATTTCATAGTTAATTGATTTCCTTGCTTTCATTATCAAGTTGTTAATCTCCAGCTTATTATGTGCTTGATGTATGTTTTCTTGGAGTAGCTAACTAGGATTTTATGCATCTAGCACAGGTTGGGAAGGGGTTTAGATTCACCAATTCTACTCTCCTTTCACAAGCAACACATGAATGGCCTAAGAATCATTCAAGGGGTTAATAACCATAGGTTGACTAGGACAGATACCATGTTCTAGGACTTGTGTGATTATCATATTCTCAGGGAACTTAATGACTCTTGTATGCTTTATTCTAAGTAGATACCATGCTTAGGTTGCATATTAGAGATCACGTGTTGTGTAGATACCATGCACAATTACATGCCTTAGGAGAATCATGCATCCTGCACCTAGATACCATAGGCTTGTATGCGATAATCTATTGTTAATGAAGCTTGAGTCAATTTCTATGCATTCATAACTTGGATAGGAAAAATAGTGGTGGATTCCAAGGCTCTAACACTTCTCAATCATTGTTTCACAACTTGTTGATTGCTGCCATTGTTTACTTTCCAGCAACTTCATTTCAATCTCTTGTTTTCATTTAAACAACAAAAACCCCCCATTCGAGTGCGTGTGTGGTGCTAGGATTCTGTCCTAGACCTTGCCTTTTGTAAGTTTGTTTGTTTCTTTGTTTTCTGTTTTTCCATCATTCTAAGTAGTTTAACTTGCAACCAAGTTACCATTCTCCGTGGGATCGAACCTCGTATTTACATAAGCTATACTATAAACGGTTCGTGCACTTGCGAGAATTAAAGTTGCTGTTTTTAATAACTCATTTTAGTTGTTAGGAATAGGCTCAACAAGTTTTTGGCGCCGTTGCCGGGGAACCGGTAACGATGGTGCTATAGTTAGATTACTTTGAGTGTTTTCGTTTTTGTTAGTTTTATTTGTTATTTTCGTTTTTTTTTTCTTTCAGTATTCAGTTTTTCTTTTTAGTTGATTATCTCCATTTGAAGGCACTAATTTGGTTCTTGTGTGTGCATGTATGTCTGAATCTGATTCTGAGCCACTATCACCAAGAGCTGCTGCTGTACGTGCTGGTTTGAGGAGGAATTACAGTTCTTCAAGCATTGAATCGAAGAGCTACGAATCTGAAGGTTCAAGAAAGATGGCAGAAATTCCAAACAACAACAATAATGATGAAGGAGGTGGTGCGCTTGTTGTCCAACCTCGGAAACCCCTGCGTGAATTTTCCATTCCTAAAGTCACTGATCAACCTTCATGCATCGTCTATCCTCAACTCACAATTGACAGGTTTGAGCTTAAAAGTGGTATGATTCATCTTCTTCCAACTTATTATGGTAATACCACTGAGGATCCTTACATGCATGTTAAGCAATTCTTTGAAATATGTGCTACAATCAAAATTCAAGGACTTGATGATGAGCAGATTAAGATGAGGCTATTCCCATTCAGTTTGAAAGATAAGGCTAAGTCTTGGTTATACTCTTTGCCTAATGCTTCAATTCGTACTTGGGATGAGCTTTCTAATAAGTTTTTGCAGAAATTCTTTCCAGCTCAAAAGACTAACAAAATTAGAAAGGAAATTCTTGGTTTCACACAAAGAGAAGGAGAAGCGTTTCATGAATGCTGGGAGAGATACAAGGAGATGATGAGTTCTTGCCCACACCACAATATAGAGAGTTGGATGCAAATGCAATCTTTCTATGAAGGTTTGCTTGATTCCGAAAGGATGATGGTAGATGCAACAAGTGGAGAAGGATTGATGAACAAAACAGCAGATGAGGCTTTTACTCTCTTTGAATCTTTGAGTGCTAACTCTCAACAATGGAGCTACAATAAAGGAAGAGGAGCTCCTATGAAAGCTGTGGTCTCTGAGGTAAGTACTAATAATGAGATTAATGCAAAACTTGATGTTATGTGTTCTTTGCTTCAACAGGCAGTGGCTGGTCCTCTTGGAAACAAAGTGGAAGTTCAAGGCCAATCTTTTGCGGACCACATGCTAGAACAAGCAAATGCCCTTCAAGGAAGAAATCCTCAGAATGATCCTTACTCAAACACATACAATCCGGGGTGGAGAAATCATCCTAATTTCAGGTGGAGCAATAATTCAAATGTGCAACAATCTCAAGGACCTCCCCCAGGATTCCAAATACAACAAAGGCAATTCCAGCAAGCTCTCCAACAAGTGCAAGAGCAAAAGGGTGATCAAATGGGAGAATTGCAAGACATGTTCAAGAAGTTCATGGGGCAACAGATGCAAACCAATCAGAATCTTCAAAATGCAGTGAACAAACTAGAAGTGCAAGTTGGGCAGATTGCATCCTCCATGAGCAATAGAGCATCCGGAACTTTTCCGAGCCAAACGGAGGTGAATCCAAGGCATCATGAGCATGTTAAAGCAGTGCACATCTTGAGAAGTGGTAAACAAGTTGATAATAAGGTTGGAAATGCCAATGAAGAGCAAGAAGATGGAGAAAATGTGGAGATCATTCAGCCACCACAAGGGCAGCCCACAGATTCCACCAAACAGCCCCTCAATTCTCTTGGAAAGAGCACAGGCCCTAAGGTATCATTTAAGGCTAATCAAGTTCCAATTTCAACTAATGCTTTTAGGCCTATTGCACCCTTTCCCAGCAGGTTATCAAAGTCAAAGAAAGATCAAGGCTTGGATGGGATAATGGAAATATTCAAGAAAGTGCAAATCAACAATCCACATTCAGATTCAGACACACATTCACTCATCCATTACTCCCATACACACATTCACCACAAAGAGAGAAGAGAGCTAGTTGCAAAGGAGGAAGAGCTAGGAGCTGTCCTGGAAACTACCTTGCTGCCACCAGCTAGTTCTTCTATTCTCTTTACTCTATCTATGTATTTCTTATTTTCTGTATTCATAATTATGTTTAACTAATCCATCTAGTTAGGGCTTAGGATGAAGCCCTAGTCATGAATATTCAATGTTATGGATGATTTCATAGTTAATTGATTTCCTTGCTTTCATTATCAAGTTGTTAACCTCCAGTTTATTATGTGCTTGATGTATGTTTTCTTGGAGTAGCTAACTAGGATTTTATGCATCTAGCACAGGTTGGGAAGGGGTTTAGATTCACCAATTCTACTCTCCTTTCACAAGCAACACATGAATGGCCTAAGAATCATTCAAGGGGTTAATAACCATAAGTTGACTAGGACAGATACCATGTTCTAGGACTTGTGTGATTATCATATTCTCAAGGAACTTAATGACTCTTGTATGCTTTATTCTAAGTAGATACCATGCTTAGGTTGCATATAAGGGATCAGGTGTTGTGTAGATACCATGCACAATCACATGCCTTAGGAGAATCATGCATCCTGCACCTAGATACCATAGGCTTGTATGCGATAATCTATTGTTAATGAAGCTTGAGTCAATTTCTATGCATTCATAACTTGGATAGGAAAACTAGAGGTGGATTCCAAGGCTCTAACACTTCTCAATCATTGTTTCACAACTTGTTCATTGCTGCCATTGTTTACTTTCCAGCACTTCCATTTCATTCCTTGTTTTCATTTCAACAACAAAACCCCCCATTCGAGTGCGTGTGTGGTGCTAGGATTCTGTCCTAGACCTTGCCATTTGTAAGTTTGTTTGTTTCTTTGTTTTCTGTTTTTCCATCATTCTAAGTAATTTAACTTGCAATCAAGTTACCATTCTCCGTGGGATCGACCTCGTATTTACATAAGCTGTACTATAAATGGTTCGTGCACTTGCGAGAATTAAAGTTGCTGTTTTTAATAACTCATTTTAGTTGTTAGGAATAGGCTCAACAAGTTTTTGGCGCCGTTGCTCAGATTCCCAAGTATGCAAAATTTTTGAAGAATCTTTGTACTAACAAGAGGAGATTCAAAGAGCATGAACAGGTTGCATTGAGTGAAGAGGTAAGTGCAGTGTTACAAAGAAAGCTACCTCCAAAGCTAAAGGATCCAGGTTCGTTTTCTATACCTTGCATTGTTGGTGATTTCAAGATTCCAAAAGCTTTGCTTGATCTCGGTGCATCCATTAACCTTATGCCATATCATGTTTATGAGAAACTTAACCTTGGTGAATTGCAAGCCACATCTGTGAGCATTCAATTGGCAGATAGAACTATTAGGTACCCCAAGGGCATTCTAGAAGATGTTTTGGTGAGAGTAGAAGGCTTAATCTTGCCAGCTGATTTCTTAGTCTTGGAGATGGAAGAAGCACCAATTCCTGACAATGAATTGCCCCTCATCTTTGGCCGACCCTTCATGGCTACAGCTAAGACCACGATCGATGTAGCGCAAGGAACTCTTACCATGACCGTTAATGGAGAAACTGTTGCTTTCAAAGTGTTTGATGCTACGAATCTGCCAAATGATGTTCAAGATTGTTTTCAAATTGAAGTATTGGGAAATCAGGGGAAGGAGAGATTTGATGGTCTTTCACATTCACTAGAACCATGCTTGCTGCAAAAAGTAGACAAGGAGGAGCAGGGTGCTGCCCACATGTTCAATGCTACAATTCCTACACACAAGAAGGGGCTGCCCAAATTTGGAGATACTCCAATCATTCCTCCAGTTCTTTGCGATTCTGGTCATAATCAAAAAAGGAAAACAAAAGCAGCATGGAAACGATGGAAAAAGAAAACAAGTTGGGTGAACAATCTTGCAGTGCATAAGGTATGGATTGAGCCCAAACCCCCCCATTCACTATAGCAAGTGTGGATGTCCGGCTGAAGACAAGAAACTTAGCGCTTCTTGGGAGGCAACCCAAGGTGATGAGGAGAAGATAGAAAGTGCAAGAAGCTGCTTGCGTCCTAATCGCTTCAAAGGGGAGTTGTTTTCTAAACTCTAAACATTTGGTTATGTCTTTTCCTTATCTTCTTTCCTTACATTTATGAGGCATTGCTTGTTCTTATACTCTAAACATTGAGGACAATGTTTCATTTAAGTTTGGGGGGAAGGATTTAGTTATTTTGTTTCAAATTGTTATTTTGTTTCAAATTGTCAAAATTTTAAATTTTTAAGTGTGTCTAGTGTCTAAAAACGCAGGATTTTGTGTGTTGTTTCGTTATCCTTTCAAACACCTATGATAAGACTTGGATTTAATTCTAATATGGTTTTTTTCAGAAATTGATAGTCATTGTTTAAGGCCTGTGTGTGATTCTGAGCCAAACGGAGGTGAATCCAAAGCATCATGAGCAAGTTAAAGTAGTGCATATCTTGAGAAGTGGGAAACAAGTGGATAACAAGGTTGGAGATGAGAATGAAGAGCAAGAAGAGGGAGAAAACGTGGAGATCATTCTGCCACCACATGGGCAGCCCACAGATTCCACCAAACAGCCCCTCAATTCTCTTGGAAAGAGCACAGGCCCTAAGGTATCATTTAAGGCTAATCAAGTTCCAATTTCAACTAATGCTTTTAGGCCTATTGCACCCTTTCCCAGCAGGTTATCAAAGTCAAAGAAAGATCAAGGCTTGGATGGGATAATGGAAATATTCAAGAAAGTGCAAATCAACATCCCATTGCTCAGTGCCATTGCTCAGATTCCAAAGTATGCAAAATTTTTGAAGGATCTATGCACTAACAAGAGGAGATTCAAAGAGCATGAACAGGTTGCATTAAGTGAAGAGGTAAGTGCAGTGTTACAAAGAAAGCTACCTCCAAAGCTAAAGGATCCAGGTTCGTTTTCTATACCTTGCATTGTTGGTGATTTCAAGATTCCAAAAGCTTTGCTTGATCTTGGTGCATCCATTAACCTTATGCCATATCATGTTTATGAGAAACTTAACCTTGGTGAGTTGCAAGCCACATCTGTGAGCATTCAATTGGCAGATAGAACTATCAGGTATCCTAGGGGCATTCTAGAAGATGTTTTGGTGAGTGTAGAAGGCCTAATCTTGCCTGCTGATTTCTTAGTCTTGGAGATGGAAGAAGCACCAATTCCTGACAAAGAATTGCCCCTCATCTTTGGCCGACCCTTCATGGCTACTGCTAAGACCATGATCGATGTAGCGGAAGGCACTCTCACCATGACCGTTAATGGAGAAACTGTTGCTTTCAAAGTGTTTGATGCTACGAATCTGCCAAATGATGTTCAAGATTGTTTTCAAATTGACGTATTGGGAAATCCAGGGAATGAGAGATTTGATGGTCTTTCACATTCACTAGAAGCATGCTTGCTGCAAGAAGTAGACAAGGAGGAGCAGGGGGCTGCTCACATGTTCAATTCTACAACTCCTACACACAAGAAGGGGCTGCCCAAATTTGGAGATACTCCAATCATTCCTCCAGTTCTTTGTGATTCAGTTCATAATAAAAAAAGGAAAAGGAAAGCAGCAAGGAAGCGATGGAAAACGAAAACAAGCTTGGTGAACAATCTTGAATTGCATGAGGTGTCAATTGAGCCCAAACCCCCCCATTCACTATAGCAAGTTTGGATGTCCGGCTGAAGACATAAAACTTAGTGCTTCTTGGGAGGCAACCCAAGGTGACGAGGAAAAGATAGAATGTGCAAGAAGCTGCTTGCGTCCTAATCGCTTCAAAGGGGAGTTGTTTTCTAAACTCTAAACATTTGGTTATGTCTTTTCCTTATCTTCTTTCCTTTCATTTATGAGGCATTGCTTGTTCTTATACTCTAAACATTGAGGACAATGTTTCATTTAAGTTTGGGGGGAAGGATTTAGTTATGTTGTTTCAAATTGTCAAATTTTAAAATTTTTAAGTGTGTCTAGTGTCTAAAAACGCAGGATTTTGTGTGTTGTTTCGTTATCCTTTCAAACACCTATGATAAGACTTGGATTTAATTCTAATATGGTTTTTCAGAAATTGATAGTCATTGTTTAAGGACTTTATGTGGTTCTGAGTTCACTTTGTCTTGCATGCCATCCTTGCACTTATTGAGCACTTTGCCAAGTTAGTCCAATTTCTTGCTACTTGGAGATGTTATGCAATTCTACTTATTTCATGATCTTGGTTTCGTACTCTAGAACTTATTTGAATATCTCTTGAGACATTCTGTTGCCATACAATGCTTAGGAAGTGATTTAGGCCATGTTTGAACCGTTTGAGCCTTTTTAACCATCACTCTACATGTATTCATCCCTAGTCAACCCATTTGAGCCTATGTTAAGCCTTTCTTTGTGTAAACCATTCCTACCGTAATAAATCTCTGTTTCTTATCTTTACCTATTCTTTGAGCAATTAAAGCTATCTTCAAAAGAGATTCATAAAGTGTGCAAGGTTTTTAGGAGCAAAAGTGATTCATTTAGTGCCATAACCCAAGTGTTGAAAAGAAATAAGTTTGGGGGTATTGGTAACTAATCAAAAGAGGTAATGAAGTGTGACCAATGTAGTCACGGCCCTAGGGTGTTATAAGGAGAAGATCATGGTGATCTAGGGTAAAGAGCCACAAAATTAGGCCAAATAAACACATTTGAAGTGCTGAAATTATGTTGAAAATCTGCTCATGTTTGTGTTCCTTGCTTGTTACAAAGTTCAGTAATCTCTCATGCTTTTACCTATGCTTTAGTTAGGCTCAAAATGTTGTTTGATGGTTCATATTGTTTCTTTTGTTCTTTGCTTTGTTTGTTTTTTTGTTACTGTGCTTTTTTTTTCTGTTTTGATGTCCTTTTTTCCTTGTGCCTTTTTTGTGTTTTGTTTTTTTTTGTTCCTTTGTTGTGTTTAGGTTGTGGTTTTGACTGTTTTGCTTTGGCATATTTGTTGACACTTTTCTTTAGCCCTTTGGTGTTTTTTTTTGGGATGTGGTTTTCTATTTGTCTTTTCTTTCCTTGCTTTGTTGATTTGGGTGGTTTTTGTGCTTTGCTGCCTCCTGTTTTTTACTCACTATGTGGTGTTCAGCTTTGAGGAGTGCTTCTTAAACTTTAAAAGGAGAAAGAGAAAGTATTGTTAGCTTTGACTATTTTTTTTTACTTTATAATATAGTTTTTGGCAGCCATTGCGTGGCGTTTTCTTTTGGAATTTTTTTGTGGGTGTCTATTTTAGCTTGGTGTTTGGTATTGGCTTCTCCGGTTGCAACCGTTTTTGCAGGTCCTGGGTTGGGAGGCCCCTGGGTTGGAGCTTGTTTTGCCTGGGGGCTTGTGGGAGTGAGGTGGTGTGGGTCTTGTGTCCTCTTTGCCTTTAGGGCTTGCTTTCCCCGGGGGGAGCTCTCTCTTGGCTCCCTTCTTCCTCATTTGTTCTGTTGTTTTGCTGTTTTTTCCGTTCTTCACTTCTTTGTCTTCTGTTTCGTTTTAGTTTCCGTTTTTTGGTTTGTTCTTTTTGTTGTTTTGCTGTTGTGTGTCCCTTGGTTTGCTGTTAGCTTTTGGTTTTGGTTCCCTGCTTTTTGTTGATGGGGTTTTGGACTTTTTTTTGGTTTTTTTTTTATGTTGGTTTTTTTTTGGTTGCTGATATTGGTTGGTTTTCTGGTTTTTTAGCTGTTTTTTTTGCTGTTTTTGTTGTTTTTTTCTGTTTTTCTGTGGTGGGATGTGGTTCTCACCTCTGGTCTCATCTTGTTCGGGTGTTTGGGTGTGGGTGCGTTTTTGGTGCGTGATGACTTGGGTTGGTAGTGGTTTTTCTGTTTTTGTCTGTGTGGTGGCGTGTGGTGCTGGTTGCTCGCGGGTTTGTGTCCCTTGGGTTTGTTTGGTGGTTTGTTGTGTTCTCTGTTTCTATCTTCGTTGTGGTGTTGCTGTAGTATTTGAACCTCTTTGATGGGGTGTGGGTTGGGGGTGTGGCTTGCTGCTTGTGGGGTGGGGGGGGGGGGTGTTGGTTGGGGGTGTGGGTGGGGGGGGGTGGGTTGGTGTGGGGGGGGTGGGGGGTGGGGGGTGGGGTGGTGGTTTTTGGTTGGGTGGTGTGGGGGGGGGTGGGGTGGGGGTGGTGGTGGTTTGGGTGGGTTGTTTGTGGGTTTTGTGGGGTGGGGGTGGGGGGTGTTTTTTTTTTTTTTTTTTGGTGTTTGACTTGTAGATATCTCCATATCTCCTCTTTCATTCAACCACTACCCTAAGCCTCATTACAACCCTTGTAAAGTCCTTTTGATCCTTGGAATTGTATGGTATTACTGTGGAGAGCTGATTTGATAACGAGCTTATGGGGCTCGAAATTCTTGATTGTGCTCTAAGTGTGTGCGCATGTACTTATTTGAGTTGCAGGTGTTGTTCTGATTTGGCATTCACACACTACACGTAAGGATGTTATTGTAAGCTTTGCACACTCTTGAATCATGTGTGGAACTTAGATTGTGATTGTTGTGTTTCTTTGGAACCATATACTTTGGTGATTCTTTGAGGATATTGTTTGGAAGGCTAGCTGCTTATTTTCTGTTTTCTAAGTTGTGGTTTTATTTTGTTTGCTCGAGGACTAGCAAAGTCTAAGTTTGGGGGTATTTGATAAGTTCATAATTTCACACATTTGTTTGCCTTCATTGCTTAGTAATTTTGTTTAGTTTCTCTTTATTTCAAGTCACTTACCTATGTTTGTGTGTTATGTAGGTTAAGGCAGCAAGAGATCACTTTTGTTCAATCCATGCATATTAAGGGCTGATTGGGATGAGAGGAATACACTTGAGGCATTTGAAGCAAAATGGTGCAAAAACGTGCAAAAACTGGAGCCTGAGTTAGAAGTTCATTTCGGACTTTTCTTCTTCATCCGAGCTTGGATTGGGCCAATGTTTGTGTGGTTGGATCAATGACATTCTGAACTTCAAAATGCACATCTTAAAGTCATCATTTGATTCAGCCAAGCCCAATTCGTAAGCCCAAGAAGTTGTTCATCATGCTGACAGGAAGATGAGCTCATTGCATGCTTGGTCATGGTGAGCTAGGCATGAGCTATTGGTTTCTGGATGGAAGCTTGGTCATGCTGACATGTTGATGACCTAGGGCTGCTGGTGGGCTGCTAGTGGGATTTAGTGGAGTAACCATTTCTGATTATCTAATGCAAGTGCATCAACCACATTCTGATTTTCAATTGCAAGTGTTGTATGCATTTGCTATATTCAATTCAGATTTCTCACTCCCAACTCCCTATAAATACCACTTCCATTCCACATTCAATTCATCAACAATCAACAATCCACATTCAGATTCAGACACACATTCACTCATCCATTACTCCCATACACACATTCACCACAAAGAGAGAAGAGAGCTAGTTGCAAAGGAGGAAGAGCTAGGAGCTGTCCTGGAAACTACCTTGCTGCCACCAGCTAGTTTTTCTATTCTCTTTATTCTATCTATGTATTTCTTATCTTCTGTATTCATAATTATGTTGAACTAATCCATTTTGTTAGGGCTTAGGATGAAGCCCTAGTCATGAATATTCAATGTTATGGATGACTTCATAGTTAATTGATATCCTTGCTTTCATTATCAAGTTGTTAACCTCCAGTTTATTATGTGCTTGATGTATGTTTTCTTGGAGTAGCTAACTAGGATTTTATGCATCTAGCACAGGTTGGGAAGGGGTTTAGATTCACCAATTCTACTCTCCTTTCACAAGCAACACATGAATGGCCTAAGAATCATTCAAGGGGTTAATAACCATAAGTTGACTAGGACAGATACCATGTTCTAGGACTTGTGTGATTATCATATTCTCAAGGAACTTAATGACTCTTGTATGCTTTATTCTAAGTAGATACCATGCTTAGGTTGCATATAAGGGATCACGTGTTGTGTAGATACCATGCACAATTACATGCCTTAGGAGAATCATGCATCCTGCACCTAGATACCATAGGCTTGTATGCGATAATCTATTGTTAATGAAGCTTGAGTCAATTTCTATGCATTCATAACTTGGATAGGAAAACTAGTGGTGGATTCCAAGGCTCTAACACTTCTCAATCATTGTTTCACAACTTGTTCATTGCTGCCATTGTTTACTTTCCAGCACTTCCATTTCATTCTCTTGTTTTCATTTCAACAACAAAACCCCCCAATTCGAGTGCGTGTGTGGTGCTAGGATTCTGTCCTAGACCTTGCCATTGTTAGTTAGTGTGTTTCTTTGTTTTCTGTTTTCCCAGCATTCTAAGTAGTTTAACTTGCAACCACGTTACCATTCTCCGTGGGATCGACCTCGTATTTACATAAGCTATACTATAAACGGTTCGTGCACTTGCGAGAATTAAAGTTGCTGTTTTTAATAACTCATTTTAGTTGTTAAGAATAGGCTCAACAAGAGCTGATTTCATAATAACCTTATGGGGTTCGAAATTCTTGATTGTGTTGTAAGTGTGTGCGCATGTACTTATTTGAGTTGCAGGTGTTGTTCGGATTTGGCATTCACACACTACACGTAAGGATGTTATTGTAAGCTTTGCACACTCTTGAATCATGTGTGGAACTTAGATTGTGATTGTTGTCTTTCTTTGGAACCATATACTTTGGTGATTCTTTGAGGATATTGTTTGGAAGGCTAGCTGCTTATTTTCTGTTTTCTAAGTTGTGGTTTTATTTTGTTTGCTCGAGGACTAGCAAAGTCTAAGTTTGGGGGTATTTGATAAGTTCATAATTTCACACATTTGTTTGCCTTCATTGCTTAGTAATTTTGTTTAGTTTCTCTTTATTTCAAGTCACTTATCTATGTTTGTGTGTTCTGTAGGTTATGGGAGCAAGAGATCACATTTGATACAATCCATGCATATTAAGGGCTGATTGGGATGAGAGGAATACCACTTGAGGCATTTGAAGCAAAATGGTGCAAAAACGTGCAAAACCTGGAGCCTGAGTTAGAAGTTCATTTCGGCCTTATCTTCTTCATCCGAACTTGGATTGGGACAATACTTGTGTGGTTGGATCAATGACATTCTGAAATTCAAAATGGATATCTTAAAGTCATCATTTGATTCAGCCAAGCCCAATTCGTAAGCCCAAGAAGTTGTTCATCATGCTGACAGGAAGATGAGCTCATTGCATGCTTGGTCATGGTGAGCTAGGCATGAGCTATTGGTTTCTGAATGGAAGCTTGGTCATGCTGACATGTTGATGACCTAGGGCTGCTGGTGGGCTGCTAGTGGGATTTAGTGGAGTAACCATTTCTGATTATCTAATGCAAGTGCATCAACCACATTCTGATTTTCAATTGCAAGTGTTGTATGCATTTGCTATATTCAATTCAGATTTCTCACTCCCAACTCCCTATAAATACCACTTCCATTCCACATTCAATTCATCAACAATCCACATTCAGATTCAGACACACATTCACTCATCCATTACTCCCATACACACATTCACCACAAAGAGAGAAGAGAGCTAGTTGCAAAGGAGGAAGAGCTAGGAGCTGTCCTGGAAACTACCTTGCTGTTGTTAATAATATGTTAACTCGCAATTGTACGGGCCAATTAGTAGTATAGCAAGACAAGTACGAGGTCGTACCCACGAAGACTGAGAAGTTCAAATTAGTTATGTACTTTAGATTACCGAATTCAAGAAGTTAGGAGAAACAAAATTTAAAGTGAAAGTGATTGTGATTGTGAAAGGAAGTGAGCAAACTGAAATTTCAAATGAAAGCAAATAACAAGTGTAACAAAGAGTGATTTTGAAGGGCTGGAAAATGGATTTGGAGACTAGGGCATTCGATTCACCATAACAATTCAATTCTGGGTTATAAGGAGTCAAGTAACAAGTCTAATTCAGATTCAAAGATTGATTCTAGCTATAGTATGATTAGGCCATGGTGTCTGGTCCTAACCTTGTGTTCCTAATTCCCTAATTTGATCATTTGTTGTCTAACCTAAAATTAAGCATTAGGAACCCATTAAGCATAGAAGAACAATTTAAACAACCAAGCATGTATCTAATCCCTGTTGTCGAATGTCCATACATGCTCTTCTTATTCATAGTTCAATTCGAATTAAAGCATGGTGTCTACTCTTAATTCAAACCAAGATAGTTAACAAACAAGTTCTAATGGTGATCAATCATTCAAACAAGCATGTTAACTTATAAGCATAATGAATAAGAACATGAATCATGAATCAAACTTGAAACTCCAAACTTCAAACTTATAAACCCAGAATATTCATGTTAGGTTACATCGAAGCCCTAGTTATGGATTTAGCTACTCATAATGGAAAAGAGACTTGAATAGAAATGAGAAAACATAATGAATGCAATAAGAGTAGAAAAACCCCTTTTCTGAAGTTCTTGTGGTGTCCAAGGCTTCTCCAAGTGCTTCTCCACTTCTAATGCTTCTCCAAGAGCTTCCCCACTTCTAGAAAGATGTATGAAGGATATGGAGGTGATTTGGGATGATTTTGAGTGAGTGGTGATGGTTGAGACAGATGAAATTCGTAGGGAAAATGGAAGAGAGGTTTGCTGGAGTTGTTTTGGTGATTTGAGGCTGTTTAGAGCTTTGGGTTGATTTCTGGAGTGTTTGGGAAAATGATGGAAGTGTTTGAGGGTAGATGGCTGAATTGTGGTGTTGTGAATCCCAGGATTTTGCTTGATGAAAGTGTTTGGAATGGAAGTGGTATTTATAGGGAGAGGGAAGTGAGAAATCAGAATTGAATATGGCTAATGGACTCAACACTTGCATTTGAAAATCAGAATGTGGTTGATGCACTTGCATTAGATAATCAGAAATGGCTACTCCACTAAATCCCACTAGCAGCCCTAGGTCATCCTCATGTCATCATGACCAAGCTTCCATTCAGAAACCAATAGCTCATCCTCATGTCAGCATGACCAAGCAAGCAATGAGCTCATCTGCAAGTCAGCATGATGTGTAAATTGATGGGCTCACGGATTGGGCTTGGATCACTCAAATGTCGACTTTAAGATGTCCATTTTGAAGTTCAGAATGTTATTGATCCAACCACACAAGTATTGGCCCAATCCCAGCTCGGATTAAGAAGATAACTCCGAAATGAATTTGTAACTCAGTCTTCAGTTTTTACACATTGTTTTCACCATTTTACTTCAAATGCCTCAAGTGATACCTAGGGCTCAATGAACTGAATGACAAACACAAAAGAGGTTAAAAGCACAAGGTTAACTCAAAAACATAACTAAATCATAAGCTATAAGGGTATAAAATAATATATAATTGTGAATCGAACAAATACCCCCAGACCTAGATTTTGCTAGTCCTCGAGCAAAACAAAACAAAAACAAAACAAGAAGTTTAAGTAAACCACTTCCGCAGATAACTCGATTGCATTGAGCATATGCAACAAGCCTTTAAACCTCTAGGCATCCCTAGTAGGAGGAGTTGTGTCTCCTAAGGGTTTAACAGAAACGATACCCATAAACGTTTTACTGACTCTACAAAACAAAGAGGTTAGAAAAACAAACTTTGAAATCAACTAATGAAAATGAAAGAAAACTTTAGTCATACCTCCAACACCATAGAGTTGCCAAGATAGGTGATCAATCAGTGTGTAAAGTGGAAGCTATAGCTCAAAGGCACACGGCTTCAAAGCAAGCATACTCAAACCTTGAATAGAGAACATGCTTCGACTCTAATTCTCACAGATAACACTCAATCACTCATAACCTATGGTTTAATTCTCTCAAGAAAGCATAAATGAGTGTAAGCAATAGAAGCACAAGTTTGGTTAGATCTCATGAAAGGAATCAAATACTAAGAATATAGATACACATATACATACCAGCACCCATGAATACATCCTCAAAGATCAGCTAGGTCTTTCACAAGGTTGTAATGAAAGGCTAAGGTTAGGGAAAATGGAAGAATTGGAAGGAAAAACAAGTAACTTAAGAACATACCAAGGTTGCATTCTTCATTGATCTGCAAGGCATCACTGATTTATAATGGCAAGGCTGCAAACTTCATGGTACCACCTGGCATAGACTTTATTTTTCACACTTAGATCAAATCAAAACACTTTCTCTTTATCTTTCTTATTTGATGATTTGATCGCTTCTTCTTTAACTTCATTGCACAGATGCATACCAATTTTTATTTAGGTACATGGCAGCAACTTCCTTGCTTCAAACTTTATCTTGGCACACCTTGGTATATTTCTAAGCTAGGGTATGGCTGCAATAGGTTAAATATCTCAAATTGAGATACAAAAGTAGGGAAATGATAGAAGAAAAAGGGCTTGAAGTGTTTGGCTTCAAAAGGGCTGATGGAACACACAAATGGGTAGGGTGAAAAGGAAGCACACAGAATGGTTATGCACACATAGCCTAGCATCACTTCAATGAGTTCATTCATGAATGAGAGCAAGCACATGATATCTGCAAAAGAGAAACATCCTTAGTATTCAATCAAAATGGAACAATGAGATCATTTAGAGTGAAATGAAGAAAATGAGTAGAGATGAGAAGTAGAAACACTTTAAACCCTCTCAGGAAAGCAATTAGGCTCAATGTAGCTCACTAGGGTAGTCTCCACTTTTCTCCTTCAAGAATTTGAGCATGGTACTTTAGCCACCAGAATTCTAAGAGCAAAAGCTTTGTGAAGTGCAAAAATTCTGATATGAAAACCTCAATGGCAGCTCCATAGCATTGATTGTATGACATTCTAAAAAAAAAATGACAAAAGAACAAAAATTTAAACCACAAATGAATTAAAATTGAAAACCTTCCCCCCAGACCTGAATTGAACATTGTCCTCAATGTTAAAGCATAGAAAAGATGATTGAGAACACGCAAATGATAAAGGGAAAAGTTAAGAAGACGGTTTAGAGAAACTCCCCCTTGATGCGATTAGGTTGACCCCTACCAAGCACCGTCTTCTTGAACACATGGGTTGCCTCCCAAGAAGCGCCTTAGTTACTGTCTTGGCAAGACATTATGCAATCAGCTAAGTTGATGAATTGGGAGGTTTTGGATCAATGGACTCCTTATATGCAGGATGGTTCACCCAGCTCCTTGTCCTCTTCCTTCTCTTCCTCTGTCTTTTCCTTTTCTTTTGCTTCAAGTGTGCAAGGGGTGTAACTTTGAACATGCCATTGGATGGTTCCAACTTCGTAGAGCATGGATCAAGGGGCTCAAGTGGTAACCCAGAAATTGGTGGAAATGGCAACACTTCTAGGTCAGCTACCACTTCTTGGAACTTTGGTTCAACTTGTTCTTCCTCATTTTGTGAAATGACAACTTCTATAGCATTAGTGGACTGTTTCTGCAAACTCTTAGAAGAAACTTCATCATTCACAACATCAATTGAAAAACAAGTATCAAGAGAGATAGAAGGTTGAGATGGAGGATCAAACACTTTAAATTCAGCAGTTTCACCCAACACAGTCATGGAGAGGGTGCCATCTTTCATATTGATAATTGTATTTGTAGTGGCCATGAATGGTCGTCCTAAGAGAATGGGATCAACACGATCTCCATTTGGGTTGTCCTCCATATCCATCACTACAAAATCAACAGGGAGAATTAGTGTATTAACTTGAACTAGAATATCTTCTACAATACCTTTTGGATATTTGATAGAATGATCAGCTAGTTCAAGACGAATTGAAGTCTTCTTCATCCCTTCTAAACCAAGCTCTTGATAAACTGAATATGGCATTACATTGATGCCTGCTCCCAAGTCCAACATGGCTTTTCCAACCTTCTTGTCTCCAATGTTAATTGGAATGTCAATACTGCCAGGATCTTTTGATTTTGGTGGAAGCTTCCTTTGCAACACAGCACTTACATTCTGGTCGAGCTTTACTCCTTCATTTGGAGCGAAATTGAGCTTGTGAGTTTTCAAGTCCTTGATGAATTTTCCATATGCAGGAATCTGTTCAATAAGATCAAGCAAAGGCAAATTGATATTAACTTTACTCAAAATATCATAAATCTCTTTAAAAGCCTTATCTTGCTTTGCTTTCTTAAGACGGCCTGGAAATGGAATCGGTGGAACATATGGAGCGGGTGGCACGTATCTATCTTCTTGAAGATGTGGTGGCACAAATTTGTCATCCCTTTTATGCAATTGGAATTGTTTGGATTCCTGAGAATCTGATTTGGCCTTAGGAGCAGATTGGGAAGTTTTGAACTGTTCTCCTTCCGAAGTTGTGATCTCCTCCTCTTCATCTTCTACAATCACAACATCATTTGAAAGATTAGAATCAACTTTATTATCAATGATCTTTCCTGATCTGAGCACATGAATGGCCTTGACTTCATGGTTCTTTGGATTGATCTCAGTTTGGCTTGGCCATTTCCCAGGCTGTCTTTGAGTTATTTCAGCAGCTATTTGGCCTAATTGGACTTCCAATTTGGAGATGGCAGCTTGTGTACTTTGCTGAAAATTGGATTGGTTGATTGCCATCTGCTTCACTATATCCTCCAATGATGATGTTTGTTGTGGCCTTTGGAATGAAGGGGGATTGGCTTGATTCTGAGTATTCCTCCATGAAAAGTTTGGATGATTCCTCCAACCTGGATTATAACTTTGAGAGTATGGATCATTTCTTGGACCTTGGTTGTAGGAATTTACCACCTTAGCTTCCCCTTGCACAAATTCTGGATATGCAGCCCCAAGTGGACAAGCTATGGTAGCATGGTCATGAGTTTCGCAGATGCTACACACTTCCTTCGGAGGGTTTCTTGAGTTCAATGCAAGAAGAGCATCTAGCTTTTGTTCCAGTTTTGAAATCTGCACACTAGAAGCATCATTAAAACCACTAACAACACGCTTACCTCTTGTATCCGTATGTTGGGTCTCCATTGCTATTTCCTCAAAGAGTTCGTACGTTTCTTCTGGAGTCTTGGTTTTATAAGAACCACCTGCAAAATTTGTGACAATATTATGACCAGAAGGGGTTAGTCCTTTATAAAACATACGCATTTGAAGCTTCAATGGAATCCCATGATGAGGACATTGATTGAGCAGCCCATTGAATCTCTCCCATGCTTCACAAAACGATTCATCATCTTGCTGTGCAAATAACAAGATCTTGTCCCTAAGCATGTCAGTCTTTTGTGTGGAGAAGTATTTTTCCAAGAACTTCTTTTGAATGGCAGCCCATGTAGTGAGTGAACCAGGCTTCAAAGAATTCAACCAATACTTCGCCTTATCCTTTAAAGTGTATGGAAACACTCTCATTCGAAGTTGATCTTCTGTCACTCCTGTCAAGGGAAAAGAACTTACAACATTAAAAATATCCTTTATATGAGTTAATGGATCTTCATTAGGTAAACCATAAAAGGAAGGTAGCATATTAAGATGAGAAGATTTAAGCTCATAGTTTCGAGCTACAGTGGGCAGGGAAATGCTTGAAGGGGATGCTGGAATTGTTGGGATATCAAGGTCTCCCATGAACTCAATGGCAGCCATCATTTCTTCTTCTTCTTGGTCTGAACTTGCTTCCGAATTTGAAGGTGAAGAACCAGGAAGTTCAGTGTGGACAGCAAGACTTGAAAATGTGGCAAGAGCTTGCTCTTTTGCAGTTGTCAACTCTCTTTCTAGACGATTCTGAACTTCGGAGATCACCCGGTTGGGTTGCAACGATGGTCCTGCGTTCAAGGATTTGGAACGTTGGAACGAAGACCTCACTTGTTCAAGGAATGGATTTCTAGACATAAACTACCTGAAACGGAAAATAACTTGAGTTAATTAGAAACACTAAAAAGAATAGGGTAACCTTGGGCACATAACCAGGGAAGAACTTTCGTTCAGTCCCCGCAACGGCGCCAAAATTTGTTGTTTAATTATGTTAACTCGCAATTGTACGGGCCAATTAGTAGTATAGCAAGACAAGTACGAGGTCGTACCCACGAAGACTGAGAAGTTCAAATTAGTTATGTACTTTAGATTACCGAATTCAAGAAGTTAGGAGAAACAAAATTTAAAGTGAAAGTGATTGTGATTGTGAAAGGAAGTGAGCAAACTGAAATTTCAAATGAAAGCAAATAACAAGTGTAACAAAGAGTGATTTTGAAGGGCTGGAAAATGGATTTGGAGACTAGGGCATTCGATTCACCATAACAATTCAATTCTGGGTTATAAGGAGTCAAGTAACAAGTCTAATTCAGATTCAAAGATTGATTCTAGCTATAGTATGATTAGGCCATGGTGTCTGGTCCTAACCTTGTGTTCCTAATTCCCTAATTTGATCATTTGTTGTCTAACCTAAAATTAAGCATTAGGAACCCATTAAGCATAGAAGAACAATTTAAACAACCAAGCATGTATCTAATCCCTGTTGTCGAATGTCCATACATGCTCTTCTTATTCATAGTTCAATTCGAATTAAAGCATGGTGTCTACTCTTAATTCAAACCAAGATAGTTAACAAACAAGTTCTAATGGTGATCAATCATTCAAACAAGCATGTTAACTTATAAGCATAATGAATAAGAACATGAATCATGAATCAAACTTGAAACTCCAAACTTCAAACTTATAAACCCAGAATATTCATGTTAGGTTACATCGAAGCCCTAGTTATGGATTTAGCTACTCATAATGGAAAAGAGACTTGAATAGAAATGAGAAAACATAATGAATGCAATAAGAGTAGAAAAACCCCTTTTCTGAAGTTCTTGTGGTGTCCAAGGCTTCTCCAAGTGCTTCTCCACTTCTAATGCTTCTCCAAGAGCTTCCCCACTTCTAGAAAGATGTATGAAGGATATGGAGGTGATTTGGGATGATTTTGAGTGAGTGGTGATGGTTGAGACAGATGAAATTCGTAGGGAAAATGGAAGAGAGGTTTGCTGGAGTTGTTTTGGTGATTTGAGGCTGTTTAGAGCTTTGGGTTGATTTCTGGAGTGTTTGGGAAAATGATGGAAGTGTTTGAGGGTAGATGGCTGAATTGTGGTGTTGTGAATCCCAGGATTTTGCTTGATGAAAGTGTTTGGAATGGAAGTGGTATTTATAGGGAGAGGGAAGTGAGAAATCAGAATTGAATATGGCTAATGGACTCAACACTTGCATTTGAAAATCAGAATGTGGTTGATGCACTTGCATTAGATAATCAGAAATGGCTACTCCACTAAATCCCACTAGCAGCCCTAGGTCATCCTCATGTCATCATGACCAAGCTTCCATTCAGAAACCAATAGCTCATCCTCATGTCAGCATGACCAAGCAAGCAATGAGCTCATCTGCAAGTCAGCATGATGTGTAAATTGATGGGCTCACGGATTGGGCTTGGATCACTCAAATGTCGACTTTAAGATGTCCATTTTGAAGTTCAGAATGTTATTGATCCAACCACACAAGTATTGGCCCAATCCCAGCTCGGATTAAGAAGATAACTCCGAAATGAATTTGTAACTCAGTCTTCAGTTTTTACACATTGTTTTCACCATTTTACTTCAAATGCCTCAAGTGATACCTAGGGCTCAATGAACTGAATGACAAACACAAAAGAGGTTAAAAGCACAAGGTTAACTCAAAAACATAACTAAATCATAAGCTATAAGGGTATAAAATAATATATAATTGTGAATTGAACACTTGCTGCCACCAGCTAGTTCTTCTATTCTCTTTACTCTATCTATGTATTTCTTATCTTCTGTATTCATAATTATGTTGAACTAATCCATTTTGTTAGGGCTTAGGATGAAGCCCTAGTCATGAATATTCAATGTTATGGATGATTTCATAGTTAATTGATTTCCTTGCTTTCATTATCAAGTTGTTAATCTCCAGCTTATTATGTGCTTGATGTATGTTTTCTTGGAGTAGCTAACTAGGATTTTATGCATCTAGCACAGGTTGGGAAGGGGTTTAGATTCACCAATTCTACTCTCCTTTCACAAGCAACACATGAATGGCCTAAGAATCATTCAAGGGGTTAATAACCATAGGTTGACTAGGACAGATACCATGTTCTAGGACTTGTGTGATTATCATATTCTCAGGGAACTTAATGACTCTTGTATGCTTTATTCTAAGTAGATACCATGCTTAGGTTGCATATTAGAGATCACGTGTTGTGTAGATACCATGCACAATTACATGCCTTAGGAGAATCATGCATCCTGCACCTAGATACCATAGGCTTGTATGCGATAATCTATTGTTAATGAAGCTTGAGTCAATTTCTATGCATTCATAACTTGGATAGGAAAACTAGTGGTGGATTCCAAGGCTCTAACACTTCTCAATCATTGTTTCACAACTTGTTGATTGCTGCCATTGTTTACTTTCCAGCAACTTCATTTCAATCTCTTGTTTTCATTTAAACAACAAAAACCCCCCATTCGAGTGCGTGTGTGGTGCTAGGATTCTGTCCTAGACCTTGCCTTTTGTAAGTTTGTTTGTTTCTTTGTTTTCTGTTTTTCCATCATTCTAAGTAGTTTAACTTGCAACCAAGTTACCATTCTCCGTGGGATCGACCTCGTATTTACATAAGCTATACTATAAACGGTTCGTGCACTTGCGAGAATTAAAGTTGCTGTTTTTAATAACTCATTTTAGTTGTTAGGAATAGGCTCAACAATTGGATTTCACCCAAAACTTGCAAAATGACTCCTCCCACGGTGTTATGATGATGCCCAAGTTTTGTGCTCGATCGGAAATCAATAGGTGTACAAAATTGGACAATTCAAGTTCAAAGGGAGTTCGTTCCGAATTGGAGTGGTTGGTGTATTCCGTAGTTCTAGCGATTGGATTTCACCCAAAACTTGCCAAATGACTCCTCCCACGATGTTATATTGATGCCCATGTTTTGTTCTCGATTCGGAAATCAATAGGTGTACGAAATTGGACAATTCAAGTTCAAAGGCAGTTCGTTCCGAATTGGAGTGGTTGGTGTATTCCGTAGTTCTAGCGATTGGATTTCACCAAAAACTTGCCAAATGACTCCTCCCACGGTGTTATGATGATGCCCAAGTTTTGGGCTCGAATCGGAAATCAATAGGTGTACGAAATTGGACAATTCAAGTTCAAAGGGAGTTCGTTCCGAATTGGAGTGGTTGGTGTATTCCGTAGTTCTAGCGATTGGATTTCACCCAAAACTTGCCAAATGACTCCTCCCACGGTGTTATGATGATGCCCAAGTTTTGGGCTCGATTGGGAAATCAATAGGTGTACGAAATTGGACAATTCAAGTTCAAAGGCAGTTCGTTCCGAATTGGTGTGGTTGGTGTATTCCGTAGTTCTAGCGATTGGATTTCACCAAAAACTTGCCAAATGACTCCTCCCACGGTGTTATGATGATGCCCAAGTTTTGGGCTCGAATCGGAAATCAATAGGTGTACGAAATTGGACAATTCAAGTTCAAAGGCAGTTCGTTCCGTATTGGAGTGGTTGGTGTATTCCGTAGTTCTAGCGATTGGATTTCACCAAAAACTTGCCAAATGACTCCTCCCACGGTGTTATGATGATGCCCAAGTTTTGGGCTCGAATCGGAAATCAATAGGTGACCGAAATTGGACAATTCAAGTTCAAAGGCAGTTCGTTCCGAATTGGAGTGGTTGGTGTATTCCGTAGTTCTAGCGATTGGATTTCACCAAAAACTTGCCAAATGACTCCTCCCACGGTGTTATGATGATGCCCAAGTTTTGGGCTCGAATCGGAAATCAATAGGTGTACGAAATTGGACAATTCAAGTTCAAAGGCAGTTCGTTCCGAATTGGAGTGGTTGGTGTATTCCGTAGTTCTAGCGATTGGATTTCACCAAAAACTTGCCAAATGACTCCTCCCACGGTGTTATGATGACGCCCAAGTTTTGGGCTCGAATCGGAAATCAATAGGTGTACGAAATTGGACAATTCAAGTTCAAAGGCAGTTCGTTCCGAATTGGAGTGGTTGGTGTATTCCGTAGTTCTAGCGATTGGATTTCACCCAAAACTTGCCAAATGACTCCTCCCACGATGTTATATTGATGCTAAAGTTTTGTTCTCGATCGGAAATCAATAGGTGTACGAAATTGGACAATTCAAGTTCAAAGGCAGTTCGTTCCGAATTGGAGTGGTTGGTGTATTCCGTAGTTCTAGCGATTGGATTTCACCAAAAACTTGCCAAATGACTCCTCCCACGGTGTTATGATGATGCCCAAGTTTTGGGCTCGAATCGGAAATCAATAGGTGTACGAAATTGGACAATTCAAGTTCAAAGGCAGTTCGTTCCGAATTAGAGTGGTTGGTGTATTCCGTAGTTCTAGCGATTGGATTTCACCAAAAACTTGCCAAATGACTCCTCCCACGGTGTTATGATGATGCCCAAGTTTTGGGCTCGAATCGGAAATCAATAGGTGTACGAAATTGGACAATTCAAGTTCAAATGCAGTTCGTTCCGAATTGGAGTGGTTCTTGTATTCCGTAGTACTAGCGATTGGATTTGACCCAAAACTTGCCAAATGACTCCTCCCACGATGTTATATTGATGCCCAAGTTTTGTTCTCGATCGGAAATCAATAGGTGTCCGAAATTGGACAATTCAAGTTCGAAGGCAGTTCGTTCCGAATTGGAGTGGTTGGTGTATTCCGTAGTTCTTGCGATTGGATTTCACCCAAAACTTGCAAAATGACTCCTCCCACGGTGTTATGATGATGCCCAAGTTTTGTGCTCGAATCGGAAATCAATAGGTGTACAAAATTGGACAATTCAAGTTCAAAGGGAGTTCGTTCCGAATTGGAGTGGTTGGTGTATTCCGTAGTTCTAGCGATTGGATTTCACCCAAAACTTGCCAAATGACTCCTCCCACGATGTTATATTGATGCCCAAGTTTTGTTCTTGATCGGAAATCAATAGGTGTACGAAATTGGACAATTCAAGTTCAAAGGCAGTTCGTTCCGAATTGGAGTGGTTGG
Organism: Prunus fruticosa; assembly: GCA_018703695.1. Lineage (NCBI taxonomy): Eukaryota > Viridiplantae > Streptophyta > Magnoliopsida > Rosales > Rosaceae > Prunus > Prunus fruticosa. Next base: position 25,115,441 of record CM031918.1, on the reverse strand, counting down.
TGTATTCCCTAGTTCTAGCGATTGAATTTCACCAAAAACTTGCCAAATGACTCCTCCCACGATGTTATATTGATGCCCAAGTTTTGTTCTCGATCGGAAATCAATAGGTGTACGAAATTGGACAATTCAAGTTCAAAGGCAGTTCGTTCCGAATTGGAGTGGTTGGTGTATTCCGTAGTTCTAGCGATTGGATTTCACCAAAAACTTGCCAAATGACTCCTCCCACGGTGTTATGATGACGCCCAAGTTTTGGGCTCGAATCGGAAATCAATAGGTGTACGAAATTGGACAATTCAAGTTCAAAGGCAGTTCGTTCCGAATTGGAGTGGTTGGTGTATTCCGTAGTTCTAGCGATTGGATTTCACCCAAAACTTGCCAAATGACTCCTCCCACGATGTTATATTGATGCTAAAGTTTTGTTCTCGATCGGAAATCAATAGGTGTACGAAATTGGACAATTCAAGTTCAAAGGCAGTTCGTTCCGAATTGGAGTGGTTGGTGTATTCCGTAGTTCTAGCGATTGGATTTCACCAAAAACTTGCCAAATGACTCCTCCCACGGTGTTATGATGATGCCCAAGTTTTGGGCTCGAATCGGAAATCAATAGGTGTACGAAATTGGACAATTCAAGTTCAAAGGCAGTTCGTTCCGAATTAGAGTGGTTGGTGTATTCCGTAGTTCTAGCGATTGGATTTCACCAAAAACTTGCCAAATGACTCCTCCCACGGTGTTATGATGATGCCCAAGTTTTGGGCTCGAATCGGAAATCAATAGGTGTACGAAATTGGACAATTCAAGTTCAAATGCAGTTCGTTCCGAATTGGAGTGGTTCTTGTATTCCGTAGTACTAGCGATTGGATTTGACCCAAAACTTGCCAAATGACTCCTCCCACGATGTTATATTGATGCCCAAGTTTTGTTCTCGATATTCGGAAATCAATAGGTGTCCAAAATTGGACAATTCAAGTTCGAAGGCAGTTCGTTCCGAATTGGAGTGGTTGGTGTATTCCGTAGTTCTTGCGATTGGATTTCACCCAAAACTTGCAAAATGACTCCTCCCACGGTGTTATGATGATGCCCAAGTTTTGTGCTCGATCGGAAATCAATAGGTGTACAAAATTGGACAATTCAAGTTCAAAGGGAGTTCGTTCCGAATTGGAGTGGTTGGTGTATTCCGTAGTTCTAGCGATTGGATTTCACCCAAAACTTGCCAAATGACTCCTCCCACGATGTTATATTGATGCCCAAGTTTTGTTCTTGATCGGAAATCAATAGGTGTACGAAATTGGACAATTCAAGTTCAAAGGCAGTTCGTTCCGAATTGGAGTGGTTGGTGTATTCCCTAGTTCTAGCGATTGAATTTCACCAAAAACTTGCCAAATGACTCCTCCCACGATGTTATATTGATGCCCAAGTTTTGTTCTCGATCGGAAATCAATAGGTGTACGAAATTGGACAATTCAAGTTCAAAGGCAGTTCGTTCCGAATTGGAGTGGTTGGTGTATTCCGTAGTTCTAGCGATTGGATTTCACCCAAAACTTGCCAAATGACTCCTCCCACGATGTTATGATGATGCCCAAGTTTTGGGCTCGAATCGGAAATCAATAGGTGTACGAAATTGGACAATTCAAGTTCAAAGGCAGTTCGTTCCGAATTGGAGTGGTTGGTGTATTCCGTAGTTCTAGCGATTGGATTTCACCCAAAACTTGCCAAATGACTCCTCCCACGATGTTATATTGATGCTAAAGTTTTGTTCTCGATCGGAAATCAATAGGTGTACGAAATTGGACAATTCAAGTTCAAAGGCAGTTCGTTCCGAATTGGAGTGGTTGGTGTATTCCGTAGTTCTAGCGATTGGATTTCACCAAAAACTTGCCAAATGACTCCTCCCACGGTGTTATGATGATGCCCAAGTTTTGGGCTCGAATCGGAAATCAATAGGTGTACGAAATTGGACAATTCAAGTTCAAAGGCAGTTCGTTCCGAATTAGAGTGGTTGGTGTATTCCGTAGTTCTAGCGATTGGATTTCACCAAAAACTTGCCAAATGACTCCTCCCACGGTGTTATGATGATGCCCAAGTTTTGGGCTCGAATCGGAAATCAATAGGTGTACGAAATTGGACAATTCAAGTTCAAATGCAGTTCGTTCCGAATTGGAGTGGTTCTTGTATTCCGTAGTTCTAGCGATTGGATTTGACCCAAAACTTGCCAAATGACTCCTCCCACGATGTTATATTGATGCCCAAGTTTTGTTCTCGATCGGAAATCAATAGGTGTCCGAAATTGGACAATTCAAGTTCGAAGGCAGTTCGTTCCGAATTGGAGTGGTTGGTGTATTCCGTAGTTCTAGCGATTGGATTTCACCCAAAACTTGCAAAATGACTCCTCCCACGGTGTTATGATGATGCCCAAGTTTTGTGCTCGATCGGAAATCAATAGGTGTACAAAATTGGACAATTCAAGTTCAAAGGGAGTTCGTTCCGAATTGGAGTGGTTGGTGTATTCCGTAGTTCTAGCGATTGGATTTCACCCAAAACTTGCCAAATGACTCCTCCCACGATGTTATATTGATGCCCAAGTTTTGTTCTTGATCGGAAATCAATAGGTGTACGAAATTGGACAATTCAAGTTCAAAGGCAGTTCGTTCCGAATTGGAGTGGTTGGTGTATTCCCTAGTTCTAGCGATTGAATTTCACCAAAAACTTGCCAAATGACTCCTCCCACGATGTTATATTGATGCCCAAGTTTTGTTCTCGATCGGAAATCAATAGGTGTACGAAATTGGACAATTCAAGTTCAAAGGCAGTTCGTTCCGAATTGGAGTGGTTGGTGTATTCCGTAGTTCTAGCGATTGGATTTCACCCAAAACTTGCCAAATGACTCCTCCCACGATGTTATGATGATGCCCAAGTTTTGGGCTCGAATCGGAAATCAATAGGTGTACGAAATTGGACAATTCAAGTTCAAAGGCAGTTCGTTCCGAATTGGAGTGGTTGGTGTATTCCGTAGTTCTAGCGATTGGATTTCACCCAAAACTTGCCAAATGACTCCTCCCACGATGTTATATTGATGCTAAAGTTTTGTTCTCGATCGGAAATCAATAGGTGTACGAAATTGGACAATTCAAGTTCAAAGGCAGTTCGTTCCGAATTGGAGTGGTTGGTGTATTCCGTAGTTCTAGCGATTGGATTTCACCAAAAACTTGCCAAATGACTCCTCCCACGGTGTTATGATGATGCCCAAGTTTTGGGCTCGAATCGGAAATCAATAGGTGTACGAAATTGGACAATTCAAGTTCAAAGGCAGTTCGTTCCGAATTAGAGTGGTTGGTGTATTCCGTAGTTCTAGCGATTGGATTTCACCAAAAACTTGCCAAATGACTCCTCCCACGGTGTTATGATGATGCCCAAGTTTTGGGCTCGAATCGGAAATCAATAGGTGTACGAAATTGGACAATTCAAGTTCAAATGCAGTTCGTTCCGAATTGGAGTGGTTCTTGTATTCCGTAGTTCTAGCGATTGGATTTGACCCAAAACTTGCCAAATGACTCCTCCCACGATGTTATATTGATGCCCAAGTTTTGTTCTCGAATCGGAAATCAATAGGTGTCCGAAATTGGACAATTCAAGTTCGAAGGCAGTTCGTTCCGAATTGGAGTGGTTGGTGTATTCCGTAGTTCTAGCGATTGGATTTCACCCAAAACTTGCAAAATGACTCCTCCCACGGTGTTATGATGATGCCCAAGTTTTGTGCTCGATTGGAAATCAATAGGTGTACAAAATTGGACAATTCAAGTTCAAAGGGAGTTCGTTCCGAATTGGAGTGGTTGGTGTATTCCGTAGTTCTAGCGATTGGATTTCACCCAAAACTTGCCAATGACTCCTCCCACGATGTTATATTGATGCCCAAGTTTTGTTCTTGATCGGAAATCAATAGGTGTACGAAATTGGACAATTCAAGTTCAAAGGCAGTTCGTTCCGAATTGGAGTGGTTGGTGTATTCCGTAGTTCTAGCGATTGATTTCACCAAAAACTTGCCAAATGACTCCTCCCACGGTGTTATGATGATGCCCAAGTTTTGGGCTCGATCGGAAATCAATAGGTGTACGAAATTGGACATTCAAGTTCAAGGCGTTCGTTCCGAATTAGAGTGGTTGGTGTATTCCGTAGTTCTAGCGATTGGATTTCACCAAAATTGCCAATGACTCCTCCCACGTGTTATGATGATGCCCAAGTTTTGGGCTCGATCGGAAATCAATAGGTGTACGAAATTGGACAATTCAAGTTCAAATGCAGTTCGTTCCGAATTGGAGTGGTTCTTGTATTCCGTAGTTCTAGCGATTGGATTTGACCCAAAACTTGCCAAATGACTCCTCCCACGGTGTTATGATGATGCCCAAGTTTTGGGCTCGAATCGGAAATCAATAGGTGTACGAAATTGGACAATTCAAGTTCAAATGCAGTTCGTTCCGAATTGGAGTGGTTCTTGTATTCCGTAGTTCTAGCGATTGGATTTGACCCAAAACTTGCCAAATGACTCCTCCCACGATGTTATATTGATGCCCAAGTTTTGTTCTCGATCGGAAATCAATAGGTGTCCGAAATTGGACAATTCAAGTTCGAAGGCAGTTCGTTCCGAATTGGAGTGGTTGGTGTATTCCGTAGTTCTAGCGATTGGATTTCACCCAAAACTTGCAAAATGACTCCTCCCACGGTGTTATGATGATGCCCAAGTTTTGTGCTCGATCGGAAATCAATAGGTGTACAAAATTGGACAATTCAAGTTCAAAGGGAGTTCGTTCCGAATTGGAGTGGTTGGTGTATTCCGTAGTTCTAGCGATTGGATTTCACCCAAAACTTGCCAAATGACTCCTCCCACGATGTTATATTGATGCCCAAGTTTTGTTCTTGATCGGAAATCAATAGGTGTACGAAATTGGACAATTCAAGTTCAAAGGCAGTTCGTTCCGAATTGGAGTGGTTGGTGTATTCCCTAGTTCTAGCGATTGAATTTCACCAAAAACTTGCCAAATGACTCCTCCCACGATGTTATATTGATGCCCAAGTTTTGTTCTCGATCGGAAATCAATAGGTGTACGAAATTGGACAATTCAAGTTCAAAGGCAGTTCGTTCCGAATTGGAGTGGTTGGTGTATTCCGTAGTTCTAGCGATTGGATTTCATCCAAAACTTGCCAAATGACTCCTCCCACGATGTTATGATGATGCCCAAGTTTTGGGCTCGAATCGGAAATCAGTAGGTGTACGAAATTGGACAATTCAAGTTCAAAGGCAGTTCGTTCCGAATTGGTGTGGTTGGTGTATTCCGTAGTTCTAGCGATTGGATTTCACCAAAAACTTGCCAAATGACTCCTCCCACGGTGTTATGATGACGCCCAAGTTTTGGGCTCGAATCGGAAATCAATAGGTGTACGAAATTGGACAATTCAAGTTCAAAGGCAGTTCGTTCCGAATTGGAGTGGTTGGTGTATTCCGTAGTTCTAGCGATTGGATTTCACCAAAAACTTGCCAAATGACTCCTCCCACGGTGTTATGATGATGCCCAAGTTTTGGGCTCGAATCGGAAATCAATAGGTGTACGAAATTGGACAATTCAAGTTCAAAGGCAGTTCGTTCCGAATTGGACTGGTTGGTGTATTCCGTAGTTCTAGCGATTGAATTTCACCCAAAACTTGCCAAATGACTCCTCCCACGATGTTATATTGATGCCCAAGTTTTGTTCTCGATCGGAAATCAATAGGTGTACGAAATTGGACAATTCAAGTTCAAAGGCAGTTCGTTCCGAATTGGAGTGGTTGGTGTATTCCGTAGTTCTAGCGATTGGATTTCACCCAAAACTTGCCAAATGACTCCTCCCACGGTGTTATGATGATGCCCAAGTTTTGGGCTCGAATCGGAAATCAATAGGTATACGAAATTGGACAATTCAAGTTCAAAGGCAGTTCGTTCCAAATTGGAGTGGTTGGTGTATTCCCTAGTTCTAGCGATTGAATTTCACCAAAAACTTGCCAAATGACTCCTCCCACGATGTTATATTGATGCCCAAGTTTTGTTCTCGATCGGAAATCAATAGGTGTACGAAATTGGACAATTCAAGTTCAAAGGAAGTTCGTTCCGAATTGGAGTGGTTGGTGTATTCCGTAGTTCTAGCGATTGGATTTCACCCAAAACTTGCCAAATGACTCCTCCCACGATGTTATGATGATGCCCAAGTTTTGGGCTCGAATCGGAAATCAATAGGTGTACGAAATTGGACAATTCAAGTTCAAAGGCAGTTCGTTCCGAATTGGAGTGGTTGGTGTATTCCGTAGTTCTAGCGATTGGATTTCACCCAAAACTTGCCAAATGACTCCTCCCACGATGTTATATTGATGCTAAAGTTTTGTTCTCGATCGGAAATCAATAGGTGTACGAAATTGGACAATTCAAGTTCAAAGGCAGTTCGTTCCGAATTGGAGTGGTTGGTGTATTCCGTAGTTCTAGCGATTGGATTTCACCAAAACTTGCCAAATGACTCCTCCCACGGTGTTATGATGATGCCCAAGTTTTGGGCTCGAATCGGAAATCAATAGGTGTACGAAATTGGACAATTCAAGTTCAAAGGCAGTTCGTTCCGAATTAGAGTGGTTGGTGTATTCCGTAGTTCTAGCGATTGGATTTCACCAAAAACTTTCCAAATGACTCCTCCCACGGTGTTATGATGATGCCCAAGTTTTGGGCTCGAATCGGAAATCAATAGGTGTACGAAATTGGACAATTCAAGTTCAAATGCAGTTCGTTCCGAATTGGAGTGGTTCTTGTATTCCGTAGTTCTAGCGATTGGATTTGACCCAAAACTTGCCAAATGACTCCTCCCACGATGTTATATTGATGCCCAAGTTTTGTTCTTGATCGGAAATCAATAGGTGTACGAAATTGGACAATTCAAGTTCAAAGGCAGTTCGTTCCGAATTGGAGTGGTTGGTGTATTCCCTAGTTCTAGCGATTGAATTTCACCAAAAACTTGCCAAATGACTCCTCCCACGATGTTATATTGATGCCCAAGTTTTGTTCTCGATCGGAAATCAATAGGTGTACGAAATTGGACAGTTCAAGTTCAAAGGCAGTTCGTTCCGAATTGGAGTGGTTGGTGTATTCCGTAGTTCTAGCGATTGGATTTCACCCAAAACTTGCCAAATGACTCCTCCCACGATGTTATGATGATGCCCAAGTTTTGGGCTCGATCGGAAATCAATAGGTGTACGAAATTGGACAATTCAAGTTCAAAGGCAGTTCGTTCCGAATTGGAGTGGTTGGTGTATTCCGTAGTTCTAGCGATTGGATTTCACCCAAAACTTGCCAAATGACTCCTCCCACGATGTTATATTGATGCTAAAGTTTTGTTCTCGATCGGAAATCAATAGGTGTACGAAATTGGACAATTCAAGTTCAAAGGCAGTTCGTTCCGAATTGGAGTGGTTGGTGTATTCCGTAGTTCTAGCGATTGGATTTCACCAAAAACTTGCCAAATGACTCCTCCCACGGTGTTATGATGATGCCCAAGTTTTGGGCTCGAATCGGAAATCAATAGGTGTACGAAATTGGACAATTCAAGTTCAAAGGCAGTTCGTTCCGAATTAGAGTGGTTGGTGTATTCCGTAGTTCTAGCGATTGGATTTCACCCAAAACTTGCCAAATGACTCCTCCCACGATGTTATATTGATGCCCAAGTTTTGTTCTTGATCGGAAATCAATAGGTGTACGAAATTGGACAATTCAAGTTCAAAGGCAGTTCGTTCCGAATTGGAGTGGTTGGTGTATTCCCTAGTTCTAGCGATTGAATTTCACCAAAAACTTGCCAAATGACTCCTCCCACGATGTTATATTGATGCCCAAGTTTTGTTCTCGATTCGGAAATCAATAGGTGTACGAAATTGGACAGTTCAAGTTCAAAGGCAGTTCGTTCCGAATTGGAGTGGTTGGTGTATTCCGTAGTTCTAGCGATTGGATTTCACCCAAAAACTTGCCAAATGACTCCTCCCACGGTGTTATGATGATGCCCAAGTTTTGGGCTCGAATCGGAAATCAATAGGTGTACGAAATTGGACAATTCAAGTTCAAAGGCAGTTCGTTCCGAATTAGAGTGGTTGGTGTATTCCGTAGTTCTAGCGATTGGATTTCACCCAAAACTTGCCAAATGACTCCTCCCACGATGTTATATTGATGCCCAAGTTTTGTTCTTGATCGGAAATCAATAGGTGTACGAAATTGGACAATTCAAGTTCAAAGGCAGTTCGTTCCGAATTGGAGTGGTTGGTGTATTCCCTAGTTCTAGCGATTGAATTTCACCAAAAACTTGCCAAATGACTCCTCCCACGATGTTATATTGATGCCCAAGTTTTGTTCTCGATCGGAAATCAATAGGTGTACGAAATTGGACAGTTCAAGTTCAAAGGCAGTTCGTTCCGAATTGGAGTGGTTGGTGTATTCCGTAGTTCTAGCGATTGGATTTCACCCAAAACTTGCCAAATGACTCCTCCCACGATGTTATGATGATGCCCAAGTTTTGGGCTCGAATCGGAAATCAATAGGTGTACGAAATTGGACAATTCAAGTTCAAAGGCAGTTCGTTCCGAATTGGAGTGGTTGGTGTATTCCGTAGTTCTAGCGATTGGATTTCACCCAAAACTTGCCAAATGACTCCTCCCACGATGTTATATTGATGCTAAAGTTTTGTTCTCGATCGGAAATCAATAGGTGTACGAAATTGGACAATTCAAGTTCAAAGGCAGTTCGTTCCGAATTGGAGTGGTTGGTGTATTCCGTAGTTCTAGCGATTGGATTTCACCAAAAACTTGCCAAATGACTCCTCCCACGGTGTTATGATGATGCCCAAGTTTTGGGCTCGAATCGGAAATCAATAGGTGTACGAAATTGGACAATTCAAGTTCAAAGGCAGTTCGTTCCGAATTAGAGTGGTTGGTGTATTCCGTAGTTCTAGCGATTGGATTTCACCAAAAACTTGCCAAATGACTCCTCCCACGGTGTTATGATGATGCCCAAGTTTTGGGCTCGAATCGGAAATCAATAGGTGTACGAAATTGGACAATTCAAGTTCAAATGCAGTTCGTTCCGAATTGGAGTGGTTCTTGTATTCCGTAGTTCTAGCGATTGGATTTGACCCAAAACTTGCCAAATGACTCCTCCCACGATGTTATATTGATGCCCAAGTTTTGTTCTCGATCGGAAATCAATAGGTGTCCGAAATTGGACAATTGAAGTTCGAAGGCAGTTCGTTCCGAATTGGAGTGGTTGGTGTATTCCGTAGTTCTAGCGATTGGATTTCACCCAAAACTTGCAAAATGACTCCTCCCACGGTGTTATGATGATGCCCAAGTTTTGTGCTCGATCGGAAATCAATAGGTGTACAAAATTGGACAATTCAAGTTCAAAGGGAGTTCGTTCCGAATTGGAGTGGTTGGTGTATTCCGTAGTTCTAGCGATTGGATTTCACCCAAAACTTGCCAAATGACTCCTCCCACGATGTTATATTGATGCCCAAGTTTTGTTCTTGATCGGAAATCAATAGGTGTACGAAATTGGACAATTCAAGTTCAAAGGCAGTTCGTTCCGAATTGGAGTGGTTGGTGTATTCCCTAGTTCTAGCGATTGAATTTCACCAAAAACTTGCCAAATGACTCCTCCCACGATGTTATATTGATGCCCAAGTTTTGTTCTCGATCGGAAATCAATAGGTGTACGAAATTGGACAATTCAAGTTCAAAGGCAGTTCGTTCCGAATTGGAGTGGTTGGTGTATTCCGTAGTTCTAGCGATTGGATTTCACCCAAAACTTGCCAAATGACTCCTCCCACGATGTTATGATGATGCCCAAGTTTTGGGCTCGAATCGGAAATCAATAGGTGTACGAAATTGGACAATTCAAGTTCAAAGGCAGTTCGTTCCGAATTGGAGTGGTTGGTGTATTCCGTAGTTCTAGCGATTGGATTTCACCCAAAACTTGCCAAATGACTCCTCCCACGATGTTATATTGATGCTAAAGTTTTGTTCTCGATCGGAAATCAATAGGTGTACGAAATTGGATAATTCAAGTTCAAAGGCAGTTCGTTCCGAATTGGAGTGGTTGGTGTATTCCGTAGTTCTAGCGATTGGATTTCACCAAAAACTTGCCAAATGACTCCTCCCACGGTGTTATGATGATGCCCAAGTTTTGGGCTCGAATCGGAAATCAATAGGTGTACGAAATTGGACAATTCAAGTTCAAAGGCAGTTCGTTCCGAATTAGAGTGGTTGGTGTATTCCGTAGTTCTAGCGATTGGATTTCACCAAAAACTTGCCAAATGACTCCTCCCACGGTGTTATGATGATGCCCAAGTTTTGGGCTCGAATCGGAAATCAATAGGTGTACGAAATTGGACAATTCAAGTTCAAATGCAGTTCGTTCCGAATTGGAGTGGTTCTTGTATTCCGTAGTTCTAGCGATTGGATTTGACCCAAAACTTGCCAAATGACTCCTCCCACGATGTTATATTGATGCCCAAGTTTTGTTCTCGATCGGAAATCAATAGGTGTCCGAAATTGGACAATTCAAGTTCGAAGGCAGTTCGTTCCGAATTGGAGTGGTTGGTGTATTCCGTAGTTCTAGCGATTGGATTTCACCCAAAACTTGCAAAATGACTCCTCCCACGGTGTTATGATGGTGCCCAAGTTTTGTGCTCGATCGGAAATCAATAGGTGTACAAAATTGGACAATTCAAGTTCAAAGGGAGTTCGTTCCGAATTGGAGTGGTTGGTGTATTCCGTAGTTCTAGCGATTGGATTTCACCCAAAACTTGCCAAATGACTCCTCCCACGATGTTATATTGATGCCCAAGTTTTGTTCTTGATCGGAAATCAATAGGTGTACGAAATTGGACAATTCAAGTTCAAAGGCAGTTCGTTCCGAATTGGAGTGGTTGGTGTATTCCCTAGTTCTAGCGATTGAATTTCACCAAAAACTTGCCAAATGACTCCTCCCACGATGTTATATTGATGCCCAAGTTTTGTTCTCGATCGGAAATCAATAGGTGTACGAAATTGGACAATTCAAGTTCAAAGGCAGTTCGTTCCGAATTGGAGTGGTTGGTGTATTCCGTAGTTCTAGCGATTGGATTTCACCCAAAACTTGCCAAATGACTCCTCCCACGATGTTATGATGATGCCCAAGTTTTGGGCTCGAATCGGAAATCAATAGGTGTACGAAATTGGACAATTCAAGTTCAAAGGCAGTTCGTTCCGAATTGGTGTGTGTTGCGTAGATACAGCTGCACCAAAATGGATTAGTTGCATCCTCAACTTGTGATACTCGCAAGTGCACGAACCGTTGATAGTTTAGCGTATGTAAGTGCGAGGTCGATTCCACAGGGATTGGTGATTGAATGATTCAATTCAATTTTCCTACACAAAACAAAAATGAAAACAAAAGAAACAAAACAAGAAGAAAGAATATACATTACAAGAAAAATAAATTACAACTAAGAAAACATTAAGTGAACTAGAAGAACTTTGAGGACGAAAGGAAGTGTTTGGGAAAAGTGTTTGAGGACATGGAGGCTTTTTGGAGAAGAAAGTAGAAGTAGAGAATTGTTTGAGAAAGTGTTTGGAGAATTTGATGAAGAAAGTGTTTGGAAACTTGGAGGATTTTGGAAGAGAAGGTTTGAGAACATTGGGAATTTGGAAGAGATGAGAGATGTGTTTGAGAAAGAGAAGGGAGGAGTATTTGGGAACTTTGAGAATCTTGGAAGAGAAAGTGTTTGGAGAACATGGAGAATTTGGAAGAGAGTGGTTGAGAACTTGGAGAATGTTTATGAACTTGGAGAATTTGAGAACTTAGGGAAGGGAGAAAAAGGTGTTTGTGAAGTGTTTGAGACATGAAGACTTTTGGAAGAGAAGGGAAATGTGTTTGGGAAATTTGGAGAAGGGAGGAGAAAGTGTTTGGGGACTTTGTGAATTTGCAAGAAAGTGTTTGAGAACATGGGAAATGTTTTAGAGCTTGGAGAACTTTGAAAGAGAATAGAGAAGTGTTTGGAGAATTTAGAAGAAAGAAAATTTAGTAGAATGATCTTATTACAACAATTGAGAACTACAAAGGGAAACTAAGAGAATTTGAGGGAGAGAAGGGAAGGGAGCTCTAGAGAAGTGCTTGAGAGCTCCCCCCTTGGGGTGTGTTTACAAGCTTAGAGAACCTCCCTATTTATAGGCCTAGGGGAAGTGAAAATCTGAATTCAAAAAGACTAATGCATACAACACTTGAATTATAAAATCTGAAATGGTTGATGCACTTGAATTAGAAAATATGAATTGGATGATGCACTTGTATTAGAAAATCTTGAATGGCTACTCCACTAAATCCCACTAGCAGCCCTAGCTCATCCTCATGTCAGCATGACCAAGCTTCCAACCAGAAATGATAGCTCATGCCTAGCTCACCATGACCAAGCATCCAACCAGCACATGCTGAGGTCAGCATGACCAGCAACTTCAAGGGCTTACAACTTGGGCTTCCCTTAAGCAAATTAAGACTTTAAGCACTCCAATTTGAAGTTCAGAATGTCTTCTTTCCATCCATATATCATTTGGGCCAATCCAAGGTCGGAGGAGGAAGTTAAGGCCAAAACAAATTGCTAACTCATTTTCCGCGCTGATAAGATCCATCCTGAGCATGGTTCTGTGTTTGCTAGGTAACGGACGCCAGATTTATCCAATGGGACTGAATTTTGGATATGTTATAGTACACACCCATTGGAACAACTTTCATGAAGAATGTGGCCTCATTCGAGCTATGTAGGTTGTTGAAACAAAGCTTGCAATATGACCTACGGAACTGGACTGGCAGGGGGCTGTAGCCAAAATGAGTTTGTCTTTAAGCTCTTCATCCATTCATCCAAATTAGGCCTTAACATGCTTGAATTGCATGAATTATTCTCTCTAAAGCCATCATTATTACCTAAAGCTCAATGAACTGAAAGATAAACACAAAAAGGATTAAAAGCACAAGTTTAACTCAAAAACATAACCAAATCATAAGCTAGAAGGGTACAAAATGATATACAATTATGAACCGATCAGTGTGGTTGGTGTATTCCGTAGTTCTAGCGATTGGATTTCACCAAAAACTTGCCAAATGACTCCTCCCACGGTGTTATGATGACGCCCAAGTTTTGGGCTCGAATCGGAAATCAATAGGTGTACGAAATTGGACAATTCAAGTTCAAAGGCAGTTCGTTCCGAATTGGAGTGGTTGGTGTATTCCGTAGTTCTAGCGATTGGATTTCACCAAAAACTTGCCAAATGACTCCTCCCACGGTGTTATGATGATGCCCAAGTTTTGGGCTCGAATCGGAAATCAATAGGTGTACGAAATTGGACAATTCAAGTTCAAAGGCAGTTCGTTCCGAATTGGAGTGGTTGGTGTATTCCGTAGTTCTAGCGATTGAATTTCACCCAAAACTTGCCAAATGACTCCTCCCACGGTGTTATGATGATGCCCAAGTTTTGGGCTCGAATCGGAAATAAATAGGTGTACGAAATTGGACAATACAAGTTCAAAGGCAGTTCGTTCCGAATTGGAGTGGTTGGTGTATTCCCTAGTTCTAGCGATTGGATTTCACCCAAAACTTGCCAAATGACTCCTCCCACGATGTTATATTGATGCCCAAGTTTTGTTCTCGATCGGAAATCAATAGGTGTACGAAATTGGACAATTCAAGTTCAAAGGCAGTTCGTTCCGAATTGGAGTGGTTGGTGTATTCCGTAGTTCTAGCGATTGGATTTCACCCAAAACTTGCCAAATGACTTCTCCCACAATGTTATGATGATGCCCAAGTTTTGGGCTCGAATCGGAAATCAATAGGTGTACGAAATTGGACAATTCAAGTTCAAAGGCAGTTCGTTCCGAATTGGAGTGGTTGGTGTATTCCGTAGTTCTAGCGATTGGATTTCACCCAAAACTTGTCAAATGACTTCTCCCACAATGTTATGATGATGCCCAAGTTTTGGGCTCGAATCGGAAATCAATAGGTGTACGAAATTGGACAATTCAAGTTCAAAGGCAGTTCGTTCCGAATTGGTGTGGTTGGTGTATTCCGTAGTTCTAGCGATTGGATTTCACCAAAAACTTGACAAATGACTCCTCCCACGGTGTTATGATGATGCCCAAGTTTTGGGCTCGAATCGGAAATCAATAGGTGTACGAAATTGGACAATTCAAGTTCAAAGGCAGTTCGTTCCGAATTGGTGTGGTTGGTGTATTCCGTAGTTCTAGCGATTGGATTTCACCAAAAACTTGCCAAATGACTCCTCCCACGGTGTTATGATGACGCCCAAGTTTTGGGCTCGAATCGGAAATCAATAGGTGTACGAAATTGGACAATTCAAGTTCAAAGGCAGTTCGTTCCGAATTGGAGTGGTTGGTGTATTCCGTAGTTCTAGCGATTGGATTTCACCAAAAACTTGCCAAATGACTCCTCCCACGGTGTTATGATGATGCCCAAGTTTTGGGCTCGATTGGAAATCAATAGGTGTACGAAATTGGACAATTCAAGTTCAAAGGCAGTTCGTTCCGAATTGGAGTGGTTGGTGTATTCCGTAGTTCTAGCGATTGAATTTCACCCAAAACTTGCCAAATGACTCCTCCCACGGTGTTATGATGATGCCCAAGTTTTGGGCTCGAATCGGAAATAAATAGGTGTACGAAATTGGACAATACAAGTTCAAAGGCAGTTCGTTCCGAATTGGAGTGGTTGGTGTATTCCCTAGTTCTAGCGATTGGATTTCACCCAAAACTTGCCAAATGACTCCTCCCACGATGTTATATTGATGCCCAAGTTTTGTTCTTGATCGGAAATCAATAGGTGTACGAAATTGGACAATTCAAGTTCAAAGGCAGTTCGTTCCGAATTAGAGTGGTTGGTGTATTCCGTAGTTCTAGCGATTGGATTTCACCAAAAACTTGCCAAATGACTCCTCCCACGGTGTTATGATGATGCCCAAGTTTTGGGCTCGAATCGGAAATCAATAGGTGTACGAAATTGGACAATTCAAGTTCAAATGCAGTTCGTTCCGAATTGGAGTGGTTCTTGTATTCCGTAGTACTAGCGATTGGATTTGACCCAAAACTTGCCAAATGACTCCTCCCACGATGTTATATTGATGCCCAAGTTTTGTTCTCGATTCGGAAATCAATAGGTGTCCAAAATTGGACAATTCAAGTTCGAAGGCAGTTTGTTCCGAATTGTAGTGGTTGGTGTATTCCGTAGTTCTAGCGATTGGATTTCACCCAAAACTTGCAAAATGACTCCTCCCACGGTGTTATGATGATGCCCAGGTTTTGTGCTCGATCGGAAATCAATAGGTGTACAAAATTGGACAATTCAAGTTCAAAGGGAGTTCGTTCCGAATTGGAGTGGTTGGTGTATTCCGTAGTTCTAGCGATTGGATTTCACCCAAAACTTGCCAAATGACTTCTCCCACGATGTTATATTGATGCCCAAGTTTTGTTCTTGATCGGAAATCAATAGGTGTACGAAATTGGACAATTCAAGTTCAAAGGCAGTTCGTTCCGAATTGGAGTGGTTGGTGTATTCCCTAGTTCTAGCGATTGAATTTCACCAAAAACTTGCCAAATGACTCCTCCCACGATGTTATATTGATGCCCAAGTTTTGTTCTCGATCGGAAATCAATAGGTGTACGAAATTGGACAATTCAAGTTCAAAGGCAGTTCGTTCCGAATTGGAGTGGTTGGTGTATTCCGTAGTTCTAGCGATTGGATTTCACCCAAAACTTGCCAAATGACTCCTCCCACGATGTTATGATGATGCCCAAGTTTTGGGCTCGAATCGGAAATCAATAGGTGTACGAAACTGGACAATTCAAGTTCAAAGGCAGTTCGTTCCGAATTGGTGTGGTTGGTGTATTCCGTAGTTCTAGCGATTGGATTTCACCAAAAACTTGCCAAATGACTCCTCCCACGGTGTTATGATGACGCCCAAGTTTTGGGCTCGATCGGAAATCAATAGGTGTACGAAATTGGACAATTCAAGTTCAAAGGCAGTTCGTTCCGAATTGGAGTGGTTGGTGTATTCCGTAGTTCTAGCGATTGGATTTCACCAAAAACTTGCCAAATGACTCCTCCCACGGTGTTATGATGATGCCCAAGTTTTGGGCTCGAATCGGAAATCAATAGGTGTACGAAATTGGACAATTCAAGTTCAAAGGCAGTTCGTTCCGAATTGGAGGGGTTGGTGTATTCCGTAGTTCTAGCGATTGAATTTCACCCAAAACTTGCCAAATGACTCCTCCCACGGTGTTATGATGATGCCCAAGTTTTGGGCTCGAATCGGAAATAAATAGGTGTACGAAATTGGACAATACAAGTTCAAAGGCAGTTCGTTCCGAATTGGAGTGGTTGGTGTATTCCCTAGTTCTAGCGATTGGATTTCACCCAAAACTTGCCAAATGACTCCTCCCACGATGTTATATTGATGCCCAAGTTTTGTTCTCGATCGGAAATCAATAGGTGTACGAAATTGGACAATTCAAGTTCAAAGGCAGTTCGTTCCGAATTGGAGTGGTTGGTGTATTCCGTAGTTCTAGCGATTGGATGATAAGTTCATAATTTCACACATTTGTTTGCCTTCATTGCTTAGTAATTTTGTTTAGTTTCTCTTTATTTCAAGTCACTTATCTATGTTTGTGTGTTCTGTAGGTTATGGGAGCAAGAGATCACATTTTATTCAATCCATGCATATTAAGGGCTGATTGGGATGAGAGGAATACACTTGAGGCATTTGAAGCAAAATGGTGCAAAAACGTACAAAAACTGGAGCCTGAGTTAGAAGTTCATTTCGGAATTTTCTTCTTCATCCGAGCTTGGATTGGGCCAATGTTTGTGTGGTTGGATCAATGACATTCTGAACTTCAAAATGGACATCTTAAAGTCATCATTTGATTCAGCCAAGCCCAATTCGTAAGCCCAAGAAGTTGTTCATCATGCTGACAGGAAGATGAGCTCATTGCATGCTTGGTCATGGTGAGCTAGGCATGAGCTATTGGTTTCTGGATGGAAGCTTGGTCATGCTGACATGTTGATGACCTAGGGCTGCTGGTGGGCTGCTAGTGGGATTTAGTGGAGTAACCATTTTGATTATCAATGCAAGTGCATCAACCACATTTGATCAATTGCAAGTGTTGTATGCATTGCTATATTAATTAGATTTCACTCCAACTCCTATAAATACCACTCCATTCCACATTCAATTATCAGCATTCACATTAGAAGACACACACATTCACTCATCATTACCCATACACACATTAGTTACCACAAAGAGAGAAGAGAGTAGTGCAAAGGAGGGAGAGCTTGGAGTGTCCTGGAGTTGTGCCACCAACTAGTTTTCTATTTCTTTATTCTATCAGATTTTATTTGTATCATAGTAGTAACTAATCCATAGTTAGGGCTTAGGATGAAGCCAGTCAGAATACAATGATGGATGATTTCATAGTTAATTGATTTCTTGCTCATTGCCAAGTTGTTAATCTCCAATTTATATGTGCTTGATGTATGTTTCTTGAGTAGCTAACTAGGATTATGCATCTAGCAAGGTTGGGAAGGGGTTTAGATTCACCAATTTACTCTCCTTCACAAGCAACACATGAATGGCCTAAGAAAAAGGGGTTAATAACCATAGGTGACAGGAAGATACCATGTCTAGGACGTGGAACAATCAGGGAACTTAATGACCGATGACAAGTAGAACCATGCTAGGTTGCAATTGAGATCAGTGTTGTGTAGATACCATGCACAATTACATGCCTAGGAGAATCATGCATCCTGACCTAGATACCATAGGCTTGTAGGATAATCATTGTGATGAAGCTTGAGTCACTTATGCATCAAACTTGGATAGGAAAACTAGTGGTGGATTCCAAGGCCAACACTTCTAACATTGTCCACAACTTGTTGATACTGCTATTGTTTACTTTCCAGCAATTCCATTCATCTGTTTCACTCAACAACAAAACCCCCATTGTGGTGTGTGGTGCTAGGATCTGTAGACCTTGCCATTGTTAGTTAGTGTGTTTCTGTGTCCAGCATTAGTAGTAACTGCAACCACGTACCATTCTGTGGGATGACCTGTATACATAAGCTATACTAAAACGGTCGTGCACTTGCGAGAATTAAAGTTGCTGTTTTAATAACTCAAGTTGTAAGAATAGGCTCAACAAGTTTGGCGCGTTGTGGGAAGGTAAGATGGTGTATAGTTAGATTACTTGAGTGTTTGTTTTTGTTTTTGTGTATTTTGTTGGTTTTTTTCTTTGTTCTGTCTTCTTTGTAGTGTTATCCCATTTGAAAGCACTAATTGGTTCTTGTGTGTGCATAATGTCGAATGATCTGAGCCACTTTCACCAAGAAGTTTTGCTATAGTGTTGGTTTGAGGAGGAACTATAGTTCTTCAAGTGTTGAATTGAGAGCTAGAATGAAGGTTCAAGCAAGATGGCAGAGATTCCAAACAACAACAATAATGATGAAGGAGGTGGTGCACTTGTTGAACCTGGAAACCCTGGTGAATTTCCATTCCCAAGGTACGAAACCTCGTGATCGTATCCTCAACTCACAATTGAAGGTTTGAGCTTAAAAGTGGTATGATTCATCTTCTTCCAACTTATATGGTAATACCAGAGGATTACATGCATGTTAAGCAATTCTTGAAATATGTGCTACAATCAAAATTCAAGGACTTGATGATGAGCGATAAGATGAGGCTATTCCATTCAGTTTAAAAGATAAGGCTAAGTTTGGTTATATCTTTGCCTAATGCTTCAATTCGTACTTGGGATGAGTTTCTATAAGTTTTTGCAGAAATTCTTTCCAGCTAAAAGACTAACAAGATTAGAAAGGAAATCCTTGGTTTAAGCAAGGAGAAGGAGAAGCTTTCATGAATGTGGGAGAGGTACAAGGAGATGATGAGATCTTGCCCACACCACAATATAGAGAGTTGGATGCAAATGCAATCTTCTATGAAGGTTTGCTTGATTCGAAAGGATGATGGTAGATGCAACAAGTGGAGAAGGATTGATGAACAAAACAGAGATGAGGCTTTTACTCTCTTGAATCTTTGAGTGCTAACTCTCAACAATGGTGCTACAATAAAGGAAGAGGAGCTCCTATGAAAGCTGTGGTCTTGAGGTAAGTGCTAATAATAGATTAATGCAAAACTTGATGTTATGTGTTCTTTGCTTCAACAGGCAGTGACTGGCCCTCTAGGAAACAAAGTGGAAGTTCAAGGCCAATCTTTTGCGGACCACATGCTAGAACAAGCAAATGCCCTTCAAGGAAGGAATCCTAGAATGATCCATACTCAAACACGTACAATCGGGGTGGAGAAACCATCCTAATTTCAGGTGGAGCAATAATTCAAATGTGCAACAATCTCAAGGACCTCCCCAGGATTCCAAATACAACAAAGGCAATTCCAGCAAGCTCCCCAACAAGTTCAAGAGCAAAGGGGTGATCAAATGGGAGAATTGCAAGACATGTTCAAGAAGTTCATGGGGAGAGATGCAAACCAATCAGAATCTTCAAAATGCAGTGAACAAACTCGAAGTGCAAGTTGGGCAGATTGCATCCTCCTTGAGCAATAGAGCATCCGGAACTTTTCCGAGCCAAACGGAGGTGAATCCAAGGCATCATGAGCAAGTTAAAGCAGTGCACATCTTGAGAAGTGGTAAACAAGTTGATAATAAGGTTGGAGATGCTAATGAAGAGCAAGAAGATGGAGAAAACGTGGAGATCATTCAGCCACCACAAGGGCAGCCCAAGATTCCACCAAACAGCCCTCAACACCCTTGGAAAGAGCACAGGCCCTAAGGTATCATCTAATGCTAATCAAGTTCCAATTTCAACTAATGCTTTTAGGCCTATTGCACCCTTTCCCAGAGGTTATCAAAGTCAAAGAAAGATCAAGGCTTGGATGAGATAATGGAAATATTCAAGAAAGTGCAAATCAACATCCCATTGCTCAGTGCCATTGCTCAGATTCCAAAGTATGCAAAATTTTTGAAGGATCTATGCACTAACAAGAGGAGATTCAAAGAGCATGAACAGGTTGCATTAAGTGAAGAGGTGAGTGCAGTCTTACAAAGAAAGCTACCTCCAAAGCTAAAGGATCAGGTTCGTTTTCTATACCTTGCATTGTTGGTGATTTCAAGATTCCAAAAGCTTTGCTTGATCTTGGTGCATCCATTAACCTTATGCCATATCATGTTTATGAGAAACTTAACCTTGGTGAGTTGCAAGCCACATCTGTGAGCATTCAATTGGCAGATAGAACTATTAGGTACCCCAAGGGCATTCTAGAAGATGTTTTGGTGAGAGTAGAAGGCTTAATTTTACCAGCAGATTTCTTGGTGTTGGAAATGGAAGAAGCACCAATTCCTGACAATGAATTACCCCTCATCTTTGGCCGACCCTTCATGGCTACTGCTAAGACCACGATTGATGTAGCACAAGGCACTCTTACCATGACCGTTAATGGAGAAACTGTGGGTTTCAAAGTGTTTGAAGCTACGAATCTGCCAAATGATGTTCAAGATTGTTTTCAAATTGAAGTATTGAGAAATCCAGGGAATGAGAGATTTGATGGTCTTCCACATTCACTAGAAGCATGCTTGCTGCAAAGAGTAGACAAGGAGGAGCAGGGGGCTGCCCACATGTTCAATTCTACAATTCCTACACACAAGAAGGGGCTGCCCAAATTTGGAGATACTCCAATCATCCCTCCAGTTCTTTGCGATTCTATTCATAACCTAAAAAGGAAAACAAAAGCAGCATGGAAACGATGGAAAAAGAAAACAAGTTGGGTGAACAATCTTGCAGTGCATGAGGTGTCATTGAGCCCAAACCCCCCATCACTATAGCAAGTTTGGAAGTCCGGCTGAAGACATGAAACTTAGCGCTTCTTGGGAGGCAACCCAAGGTGATGAGGAGAAGATAGAACGTTCAAGGAGCTTGCTTGCGTCCTAATCGCTTCAAAGGGGAGTTGTTTTCTAAACTCTAAACATTTGGTTATGTCTTTCCTTATCTTCTTCCTTCATTATGAGGCATTGCTTGTTCTTATACTCTAAACATTGAGGACAATGTTTCATTTAAGTTTGAGGGGAAGGATTTAGTTATGTTGTTTCAAATTCTCAAAAATTTTAATTTTTTAAGTGTGTCTAGTGTGTAAAACGCAGGATTTTGTGTGTTGTTTCGTTATCCTTTCTAACACCTATGATAAGACTTGGATTTAACTTTAATATTGTTTTTCAGAAATTGATATCATTGTTTAAGGCCTTTATGTTCTAGTTAACTGCTGCATGCCATCCTTGCACTTAGAGCACCTTGCCAAGTTAGTCCAATTCTTGCTACTTGGAGAGTTATGCAATTCTACTATTTCATGATCTTGGTTTCTACTCTAGAACTTGTTTGAATATCTCTGAGACATTCTGTTGCCATACAATGCTTAGGAAGTGATTTAGGCCATGTTTGAACGTTGAGCTTTCTAACCATCCCTCTACATGTATTCATCCCTAGTCAACCCATTTGACCTACATTAAGCCTTCTGTATAAACCATCCTACCATAATAAATTATGTTCTACTACCTATCTTGAGCAATTAAAGCTATCTTCAAAAGAGATTCATAAAGTTGCAAGGTTTTTAGGAGCAAAAGTGATTCATTAGTGCCATAACCCAAGTGTTGAAAAGTCTAAGTTTGGGGTATTGGTAACTAATCAAAAGAGGTAATGAAGTGTGACCAATGTAGTCACGGCCCTAGGGTGTTTATAAGGAGAAGACATGGTGATCTAGGGTAAAGAGCCACAAAATTAGGCCAAATAAACACATTTGAAGGTGCTGAAATTATGTTGAAAATCTGCCATGTTTGTGTTCCTTGCTTGTTACAAAGTTCAGTAATCTCTCATGCTTACCTATGCTAGTTATGCTCAAAATGTTGTTATATCTCCATATCTCCTCTCATTCAACCACTACCCTAACCCATTACAACCCTTGTAAAGTCCTTTGATCCTTGGTATGATGGTATTATTGTGGAGAGCTGATTTGAAACGAGCTTATGGGCTCGAAATTCTTGATTGTGCTCTAAGTGTGTGCGCATGTACTTATTTAGTTGCAGGTGTTGTTCTGATTTGCATTCACACACTACACGTAAGATGTCATTGTAAGCTTTGCACACTCTTGAATCATGTGTGGAACTTAGATTGTGATTGTTGTGTTCTTTGGAACCATATACTTTGGTGATTCTTTGAGGATATTGTTTGGAAGGCTAGCTGCTTATTCTGTTTTCTAAGTTGTGATTTTATTGTTTGCTCGAGGACTAGCAAAGTCTAAGTTTGGGGTATTTGATAAGTTCATAATTTCACACATTGTTCCTCATCTTAGTATTTGTAGTCCTTCAGCACTACTATTTTGTGTGTCTGTAGGTTATGGGAGCAAGAGATCACATTTTATTCAATCCATGCATATTAAGGGCTGAGGGATGAGAGGAATACACTGAGGCATTTGAAGCAAAATGGTGCAAAAACGTACAAAAACTGGAGCCTGAGTTAGAAGTTCATTTCGGAATTTTCTTCTTCATCCAGCTTGGATTGGGCCAATGTTTGTGTGGTTGGATCAATGACATTCTGAACTTCAAAATGGACATCTTAAAGTCATCATTTGATTCAGCCAAGCCCAATTCGTAAGCCCAAGAAGTTGTTCATCATGCTGACAGGAAGATGAGCTCATTGCATGCTGGTCATGGTGAGCTAGGCATGAGCTATTGGTTCTGGATGGAAGCTTGGTCATCTGACATGTTGATGACCTAGGCTCTTGGGCTGCAGTGGATTTAGTGGAGTAACCATTTCTGATACTAATGCAAGTGCATCAACCACATTCTGATTCAATTGCAAGTGTTGTATCATGCTATATTCAATTCAGATCTCACTCCCAACTCCCTATAAATACCACTCCATCCACATCAATTATCACATCACATCAGAAGACACACACATCACTCATCCATACCTCATACACACATTCAGTTCACCACAAAGAGAGAGAGAGCTAGCTGCAAAGGAGGGAGAGCTGACCCTGATGCTGCCACCAACTAGTTCTCTATCTCTTATTCTATCTATGTATTTCTTATTCTTCATAGTTATGTAACTAATCCATTAGTTAGGGCTTAGGATGAAGCCCTAGCATGAAACAATGTATGGAGATCAAGTTAATGATTTCCTCTCATTGCCAAGTTGTTAATCTCCAATTTATTATGTGCTGATGTATGTCTCGAGAGCTAACTAGGATTTTATGCATCTAGCACAGGTTGGGAAGGGGTTTAGATTCACCAATCACTCTCCTTTCACAAGCAACACATGAATGGCCTAAGATCATCAAGGGTTAATAACCATAGGTTGACTAGGACAGATACCATGTTCTAGGACTTGTGTGATTATCAATCTCAGGAACTTAATGACTCTGTATGCTTTCTAGTAGATACCATCTTAGGTTGCATTTAAGATCACTGTGTGTAGATACCATGCACAATTACATGCCTAGAGAACATGCATCCTCACCTAATACCATAGGCTTGTACGATAATCTATGTGATGAAGCTAGTCACCTCTATGCATTCATAACTGGATAGGAAAACTAGTGGTGGATTCCAAGGCTCTAACACTTCTCAATCATGTCCACAACTGTTGATTACTGCTATTGTTTACTTCCAGCAATTCCATTTCATCTCTTGTTTCACTTCAACAACAAAACCCCCCATTCAGTGCGTGTGTGGTGCTAGGTTCTGTCCTAGACCTTGCCATTGTAGTTAGTGTGTTTCTTGTTTTCTGTTTCCCAGCATTCTAAGAGTTAACTGCAACCACTACCATTCTCCTGATCGACCTCGTATTACATAAGCTATACTATAAACGGTTCTCACTTGCGAGATTAAAGTTGCTGTTTTTAATAACTCATTTAGTTGTTAAGATAGGCTCAACATTGGATTTCACCCAAAACTTGCCAAATGACTTCTCCCACAATGTTATGATGATGCCCAAGTTTTGGGCTCGAATCGGAAATCAATAGGTGTACGAAATTGGACAATTCAAGTTCAAAGGCAGTTCGTTCCGAATTGGAGTGGTTGGTGTATTCCGTAGTTCTAGCGATTGGATTTCACCCAAAACTTGTCAAATGACTTCTCCCACAATGTTATGATGATGCCCAAGTTTTGGGCTCGAATCGGAAATCAATACGTGTACGAAATTGGACAATTCAAGTTCAAAGGCAGTTCGTTCCGAATTGGTGTGGTTGGTGTATTCCGTAGTTCTAGCGATTGGATTTCACCAAAAACTTGACAAATGACTCCTCCCACGGTGTTATGATGATGCCCAAGTTTTGGGCTCGAATCGGAAATCAATAGGTGTACGAAATTGGACAATTCAAGTTCAAAGGCAGTTCGTTCCGAATTGGTGTGGTTGGTGTATTCCGTAGTTCTAGCGATTGGATTTCACCAAAAACTTGCCAAATGACTCCTCCCACGGTGTTATGATGACGCCCAAGTTTTGGGCTCGAATCGGAAATCAATAGGTGTACGAAATTGGACAATTCAAGTTCAAAGGCAGTTCGTTCCGAATTGGAGTGGTTGGTGTATTCCGTAGTTCTAGCGATTGGATTTCACCAAAAACTTGCCAAATGACTCCTCCCACGGTGTTATGATGATGCCCAAGTTTTGGGCTCGAATCGGAAATCAATAGGTGTACGAAATTGGACAATTCAAGTTCAAAGGCAGTTCGTTCCGAATTGGAGTGGTTGGTGTATTCCGTAGTTCTAGCGATTGAATTTCACCCAAAACTTGCCAAATGACTCCTCCCACGGTGTTATGATGATGCCCAAGTTTTGGGCTCGAATCGGAAATAAATAGGTGTACGAAATTGGACAATACAAGTTCAAAGGCAGTTCGTTCCGAATTGGAGTGGTTGGTGTATTCCCTAGTTCTAGCGATTGGATTTCACCCAAAACTTGCCAAATGACTCCTCCCACGATGTTATATTGATGCCCAAGTTTTGTTCTCGATCGGAAATAAATAGGTGTACGAAATTGGACAATTCAAGTTCAAAGGCAGTTCGTTCCGAATTGGAGTGGTTGGTGTATTCCGTAGTTCTAGCGATTGGATTTCACCAAAAACTTGCCAAATGACTCCTCCCACGGTGTTATGATGATGCCCAAGTTTTGGGCTCGAATCGGAAATCAATAGGTGTACGAAATTGGACAATTCAAGTTCAAAGGCAATTCGTTCCGAATTGGAGTGGTTGGTGTATTCCGTAGTTCTAGCGATTGAATTTCACCAAAAACTTGCCAAATGACTCCTCCCACGGTGTTATGATGATGCCCAAGTTTTGGGCTCGAATCGGAAATAAATAGGTGTACGAAATTGGACAATACAAGTTCAAAGGCAGTTCGTTCCGAATTGGAGTGGTTGGTGTATTCCCTAGTTCTAGCGATTGGATTTCACCCAAAACTTGCCAAATGACTCCTCCCACGATGTTATATTGATGCCCAAGTTTTGTTCTCGATCGGAAATCAATAGGTGTACGAAATTGGACAATTCAAGTTCAAAGGCAGTTCGTTCCGAATTGGAGTGGTTGGTGTATTCCGTAGTTCTAGCGATTGGATTTCACCCAAAACTTGCCAAATGACTCCTCCCACGATGTTATGATGATGCCCAAGTTTTGGGCTCGAATTGGAAATCAATAGGTGTACGAAATTGGACAATTCAAGTTCAAAGGCAGTTCGTTCCGAATTGGTGTGGTTGGTGTATTCCGTAGTTCTAGCGATTGGATTTCACCAAAAACTTGCCAAATGACTCCTCCCACGGTGTTATGATGACGCCCAAGTTTTGGGCTCGATCGGAAATCAATAGGTGTACGAAATTGGACAATTCAAGTTCAAAGGCAGTTCGTTCCGAAATTGGAGTGGTTGGTGTATTCCGTAGTTCTAGCGATTGGATTTCACCCAAAACTTGCCAAATGACTCCTCCCACGATGTTATGATGATGCCCAAGTTTTGGGCTCGAATCGGAAATCAATAGGTGTACGAAATTGGACAATTCAAGTTCAAAGGCAGTTCGTTCCGAATTGGAGTGGTTGGTGTATTCCGTAGTTCTAGCGATTGAATTTCACCCAAAACTTGCCAAATGACTCCTCCCACGATGTTATATTGATGCCCAAGTTTTGTTCTCGATCGGAAATCAATAGGTGTACGAAATTGGACAATTCAAGTTCAAAGGCAGTTCGTTCCGAATTGGAGTGGTTGGTGTATTCCGTAGTTCTAGCGATTGGATTTCACCCAAAACTTGCCAAATGACTCCTCCCACGATGTTATGATGATGCCCAAGTTTTGGGCTCGAATCGGAAATCAATAGGTGTACGAAATTGGACAATTCAAGTTCAAAGGCAGTTCGTTCCGAATTGGTGTGGTTGGTGTATTCCGTAGTTCTAGCGATTGGATTTCACCAAAAACTTGCCAAATGACTCCTCCCACGGTGTTATGATGACGCCCAAGTTTTGGGCTCGAATCGGAAATCAATAGGTGTACGAAATTGGACAATTCAAGTTCAAAGGCAGTTCGTTCCGAATTGGAGTGGTTGGTGTATTCCGTAGTTCTAGCGATTGGATTTCACCCAAAACTTGCCAAATGACTCCTCCCACGATGTTATGATGATGCCCAAGTTTTGGGCTCGAATCGGAAATCAATAGGTGTACGAAATTGGACAATTCAAGTTCAAAGGCAGTTCGTTCCGAATTGGAGTGGTTGGTGTATTCCGTAGTTCTAGCGATTGGATTTCACCCAAAACTTGCCAAATGACTCCTCCCACGATGTTATATTGATGCCCAAGTTTTGTTCTCGATCGGAAATCAATAGGTGTACGAAATTGGACAATTCAAGTTCAAAGGCAGTTCGTTCCGAATTGGAGTGGTTGGTGTATTCCGTAGTTCTAGCGATTGGATTTCACCCAAAACTTGCCAAATGACTTCTCCCACAATGTTATGATGATGCCCAAGTTTTGGGCTCGATTGGAAATCAATAGGTGTACGAAATTGGACAATTCAAGTTCAAAGGCAGTTCGTTCCGAATTGGTGTGGTTGGTGTATTCCGTAGTTCTAGCGATTGGATTTCACCAAAAACTTGCCAAATGACTCCTCCCACGGTGTTATGATGATGCCCAAGTTTTGGGCTCGAATCGGAAATCAATAGGTGTACGAAATTGGACAATTCAAGTTCAAATGCAGTTCGTTCCGAATTGGAGTGGTTCTTGTATTCCGTAGTTCTAGCGATTGGATTTGACCCAAAACTTGCCAAATGACTCCTCCCACGATGTTATATTGATGCCCAAGTTTTGTTCTCGATCGGAAATCAATAGGTGTACGAAATTGGACAATTCAAGTTCAAAGGCAGTTCGTTTCCGAATTGGAGTGGTTGTTGTATTCCGTAGTTCTAGCGATTGGATTTCACCCAAAACTTGCCAAATGACTCCTCCCACGGTGTTATGATGACGCCCAAGTTTTGGGCTCGAATCGGAAATCAATAGGTGTACGAAATTGGACAATTCAAGTTCAAAGGCAGTTCGTTCCGAATTGGAGTGGTTGGTGTATTCCGTAGTTCTAGCGATTGGATTTCACCAAAAACTTGCCAAATGACTCCTCCCACGGTGTTATGATGATGCCCAAGTTTTGGGCTCGAATCGGAAATCAATAGGTGTACGAAATTGGACAATTCAAGTTCAAAGGCAGTTCGTTCCGAATTGGAGTGGTTGGTGTATTCCGTAGTTCTAGCGATTGAATTTCACCAAAAACTTGCCAAATGACTCCTCCCACGGTGTTATGATGATGCCCAAGTTTTGGGCTCGATTGGAAATAAATAGGTGTACGAAATTGGACAATACAAGTTCAAAGGCAGTTCGTTCTAAATTGGAGTGGTTGGTGTATTCCCTAGTTCTAGCGATTGGATTTCACCCAAAACTTGCCAAATGACTCCTCCCACGATGTTATATTGATGCCCAAGTTTTGTTCTCGATCGGAAATCAATAGGTGTACGAAATTGGACAATTCAAGTTCAAAGGCAGTTCGTTCCGAATTGGAGTGGTTGGTGTATTCCGTAGTTCTAGCGATTGGATTTCACCCAAAACTTGCCAAATGACTCCTCCCACGATGTTATATTGATGCCCAAGTTTTGTTCTCGAATCGGAAATCAATAGGTGTACGAAATTGGACAATTCAAGTTCAAAGGCAGTTCGTTCCGAATTGGAGTGGTTGGTGTATTCCGTAGTTCTAGCGATTGGATTTCACCCAAAACTTGCCAAATGACTCCTCCCACGATGTTATATTGATGCCCAAGTTTTGTTCTCGATCGGAAATCAATAGGTGTACGAAATTGGACAATTCAAGTTCAAAGGCAGTTCGTTCCGAATTGGAGTGGTTGGTGTATTCCGTAGTTCTAGCGATTGGATTTCACCAAAAACTTGCCAAATGACTCCTCCCACGGTGTTATGATGATGCCCAAGTTTTGGGCTCGAATCGGAAATCAATAGGTGTACGAAATTGGACAATTCAAGTTCAAAGGCAGTTCGTTCCGAATTGGAGTGGTTGGTGTATTCCGTAGTTCTAGCGATTGAATTTCACCAAAAACTTGCCAAATGACTCCTCCCACGGTGTTATGATGATGCCCAAGTTTTGGGCTCGAATCGGAAATAAATAGGTGTACGAAATTGGACAATACAAGTTCAAAGGCAGTTCGTTCCGAATTGGAGTGGTTGGTGTATTCCCTAGTTCTAGCGATTGGATTTCACCCAAAACTTGCCAAATGACTCCTCCCACGATGTTATATTGATGCCCAAGTGTTGCGTAGATTCAGCTGCACCAAAATGGATTCAGCTGCATCCTCAACTTGTGATACTCGCAAGTGCACGAGCCGTTCGGTAGTATAGCATATGTAAGTGCGAGGTCGATCCCACGAGGATTGGTGATTGAATGATCCAATTCATTTCCCTACAAAAAACAGAAATGGAAAAGAAAATAAATAAAACAAGAAAAAGGAAATAACTCAAGCAAATAAGTTCCCAAGCAAATAAGTTCCCAAGTTCATTCAAACTAGCATATTAACTTATAAGCATAATGAATAAGAACAAAAATCATAATTAAAACTTGGAAACTAATTAAACTTGAATACTTAAGAAAGAATGTACATTACAAATAAAAGTAAAGTGGAACTAAGAAAACTTGAAGGAAAACTTAGTAAACTCATAACAATTGACAACTTGAAAGGAAACTAAGAGAATTTGAGGGAGAGAAGGGAAGGGAGCTCTAGAGAAGTGTTTGAGAGCTCCCCCCCTTGGGGTGTGTTTACAAGCATAGAGAACTTCCCTATTTATAGGCCTAGGGGAAGTGAAAAATCTGAATTCAATATGGCTAATGCATACAACACTTGAATTATAAAATCTGAAATGGTTGATGCACTTGTAATAGAAAATCTTGAATGGGTGATGCACTTGTATTAGAAAATCTTGAATGGTTGATGCACTTCACCAATTAGTCCCACTAGCAGCCCTAGGTCATCTTCATGTCACCATGACCAAGCTTCCAACCAGAAATGATAGCTCATGCCTAGCTCACCATGACCAAGCATCCAACCAGCACATGCTGAGGTCAGCATGACCAGCAACTTCAAGGGCTTACAACTTGGGCTTCTCTTAATCAAATTAGGACTTTAAGCACTTGCAATTGAAGTTCAGAATGTCTTCTTTCCAGCCATATGTTATTTGGGCCAATCCAAGGTCGGAGGAAAAAGTTAAGGCCGAAACAAATTGCTAACTCATTTTCCGCGCTGATAAGATCCATCCTGAGCATGGTTCTGTGTTTGCTAGGTAACGGACTCCAGATTTAACCAATGGAGCTGAATTTTGGATATGTTATAGTAGACACCCATTGGAACAAGTTTCATGAAGATCTTCACTTCATTCGAGCCCCATAGAATGCTGATCCAAGGCCAAGAAGTTGACCTACGAAACTGGGCTGGAAATGGACTGTAGCAAAAAATGAGTTTGTCTTTAAGCTCTTCTTCCCTTCATCCAAATCAGGCCTTCACATGCTTGGATTGCATCATTTCCTATCCAAAACCATCATTATTACCTAAATCTCAATTAACTGAAAGATAAACACAAAAAGAATTAAAAGCACAAGTTTAACTCAAAAACATAACCAAATCATAAGCTAGAAGGGTACGAAATGATATGTAAATATGTACTGATCAAATCCCCCAAACCTAGATTTTGCTAGTCCTCGAGCAAAACAACACAAAACAAAGTTAAAAACAAAATAAGAAGTTAACTAAACCACTTCCGCAGGTAACTCGATTGCATTTAGCGTATGCAACAAGCCTTTAAACCTCTAGGCATCCCTAGGAGGAGGAGTTGTGTCTCCTGAGGGTTTAACAAATTTCAATACCCACAAACGTTTTTCTAACTCTACAAAACAAAGTGGTTAGAAAACTTTACTAACTTTGTTAGTCCTTAAGCAAAATAAAACAAAAACAAAAACAAAAATAATTACAAAAATAAAAAAAAGAATAAAAATAAAACTCAAAACAATCTTTCCGAACATTTTCTAAAGAGAAATGACTTATGCACATGACTCAAAAGTTTTAACAATAAAAACTCAATTTAGACATTATTTACAAGGCGGAAAAGTTCAAAACATAATATGCTCAAAGTGTAGTAGTGTGATTGCCAAATGCAACAAATTCTCCAATCTTAGTTTTCACACAATTTCAAAAATCATACCAAGCACAAATGCAACTTCAAATCTCACCAAAGTTGTCCTCTCACAAATGAATCACTCAGAAGAGGGCTACAATGCAACACTCAGTTATAAACATGAGATTAGAGTTAAATCATAAGGAACTTAACTCAAAAATAGGAAGATGGAGAACTTGCATTAATATGATCTCAAGAAGGATGCCAAACACTTAAAAGTAAGAAAATGCATGCAATTCAACCATATGACATTTAAGATCAATTTAGGTCTTTAACATAGGTTGTAATGGGGCCAAGGGTGTAAGGTGAGTAAGAAATGAAAGGTATGGATAATACAAAGTCCAAGGAACTCAAAAATGTAAGAGCATAAAATAATTATTTACAACACTTCGAATCATCACGATTAGATATTTTCTTTACATGATCAAAACTCCTTATACCTTCATTTACAATGATTTAAACTCCTTTCCAAACACCAATGAAACCCAAAAATGAAATTTCAATCAACTACCATTTAATCAGAACTTTTCTCTTTTCTTTCACCAATTGTGTGAAGTTCTATAATTTTTTTTTTTTATGTAATATCCCTTCCCAAACTTAGCATGAAAAACACATCCAAATTAGAGCTCATGAGTTCCTTAGAAAGGTAAATTCTTGTTTTTCGGGCTAAAGCTAGGAATTGCAATTGGTAAAATGAAAAAAAAAGTTTACATGTAGGCTCAAAATGGTTAACAATGGAAAATCATGCTTAAGCATGCATAAGGTTAGCTTGAAAGGCACAAACGATCCAAAGGTGGCCTTAATATCATTTCTTAAATGTCATGAAATCAAATTGCAAAAGAATGAATGACTTTTAAGTGTTCAACCAAATCAATGAATAATGAGATCAAACAACAACTTTGATGACAAGAAAATAAGAGTATGTGTATAACACTCATGAAATGAAGCACAAGGCTCAAAAGCTCACATTATATGGTTATATAAGTCTAATTTATGCTTGATTCAATTCTTTAGATCATTCAAATCCTTTTAATTGGAAAATTGTGAAACAAATGGCAAGTGCAAAGAAGGTTTCGAACATATCATGCTAGAACAATGCCAAATTTATTTATTTTATTTTATTTTTTTAAGTTTTTTTTTTTTTAACAATAAAAAGTTACAAAAAGAAAAATAATAAATAATAAATAAATAAAATTCAATTTTTATTTAAGTCATGCAACATTTATCTCAATCTCATCATATGTGTTCGGAAAGTGACTCAAAAACAAAACAAAACAAAACAAGACTCAAAATAAAAGAAAAGAAAGCAATAATTTTTTTATTTTTTTTTAAGACAAACCAAATTTACTTGCTAAACTCCAATACCCCCAAACCTAGAAATGAACATTGTCCTCAATGTTTTAAAAATTAGTCACAAGCAATGTCATAACAAGAAATGAAAAGTACTAAAGTAAATAAAAATCACAAATAAAATAAAATAATTACAAAAATAAAAATTACAAAACAAACAAACAAATAAAAAGAAACGAAACAGGTAAAACACTCGAAACAGAAAGCCCTAAACAATCTTACGCAAACCAAAACCTAAACAATTGAAAACCCAACCCAAAAGAAGTTAACACATTTTGAAACCTAACAACGGTGAAAACCCGACCCGTAATGAAATCCGAAGCCCACACGTTTGTTATTATTTTTTTTTTTATTTTTTTTTAATTTAATGAAACGTGAAGTGGGAGTGCAAAGGCGGAATTTATGGAAAGAAAGAGTGCGGTCCCTGCTGCCTCGGTTCCTAGGAAGTGACAGGCAAAAGGAGTGAGGGACGTGTCGGCGCACAGAGGACGCTTTCACATCCCCCAAGCCAGAATTATTGGCCTCTTGGGTGAAGCGGGACGACTTTTTCACTTTGAAGGTGGTGAAAGGTGAAAATGCAATTAAGGGGAGTTGGGAAACGGGTGCGGCGACATATAGAGATAAGCCGTAAGGGCCACACAGAACTCATAACCGACGGCTAGGGTTTAGCAGATTAAGTCTATAAAAGGTAAAAATAAAGGGTAAAAAAAACACACAAACTCAGAAACACACAAAATAGAAAAGAAGGAAAGAAGAAAAACGAGTGAGAAATCAAATGGCCTCTTCCTACCCATTTTCGTTGGATCTCAACCTAGCTCCACCGACTTAGACACGAGGCCAAGCAGCGGCACCAGTATGGATGCCCTACTTTGCCTCCGCAAGGGGGCCTGTGACAGGAGCTGACTCATACTCCTGGACAACGATGTTGCCATTGGAGTGGGCAGAAATCTAGTGACTCCTAAAGATATACGTGTGTTTGGCACAAGGGATGATAATCGGGTTGCGAGTGATGCCATGGCATTGAGCGTGCAGAGTCAGCATGTGTCGCAAGTTTGGGACATCGCCTACTTGCGAAGTCCCATGAGGTAGAGGTGCTGAAAGGTCAGTTGGCGGCGGAGCGAAGTATGGTTGAAGAGTGCCAGACTGCTACAAAAAGCTTGAAAAGGGAGAGGTCAAGGATAGTGGAGGTGAATCGACACCAGCTAGAGGTATTGCGGGACGAGAATAAAAACCTATCAAAAATGGTAGAGTTGTACTCTCGCGACATGCGAAAACAGCTGGAGGACCTAGACCGACCGGGTAAACGCAAGCAACCAGATCGCGAGAGTAGTTACGCTCAAGCTAAGATTGCGATCTTTGGGAGCTCAAGTGGTGAGCCCCAAGAGGCTGTGCGTGAAGCCCCGGAAGAGGATAGCCAGAGGGCCAAACTCAAAGCTCCTATGGTCGAGACACCTAGCGCGGGAAAAAATGATTTCTACCTGTTTTTATTTTTTTGGTTGTTTTTGTTTTTGTTATTTTGGTTTCAGAAATAAAAGAGTAAAGTTGCAGAAGGAAAAAGAAAAAGACAAAGAAAACACACTTCCCAAACTTAAATCTAACAAAAACGACAAATGGAAAATAAAGCACACTTCCCAAACTTAAATAAAACAAAAATAATAAACGGAAAAGAAAGCACAGTTCCCTAACTAAAATAAAACAAAGATGATAGCCGAAAGGGAAAGGCAAAAACACAAAGCTCTAGAAAATGAAAGTAATGGGCAAAAACATAAAACACCAGAAAAAACACGGAAGTAAAAAGAAAAGTAAAGTGAAAGTAAAGGTGCTCCCCCTTGAAGCGATTAGGTCGATCATGCCCGGGAAATCCGCAGTGGTGTTGGCTCTCTCTCATCAGCATATGCCTATTTAAATCACATCTCTGCAAGCAGATGATACCCAGCATTTCTTCCTGCAAACTCAAGGGAAAACATCAAAAAAATTCAGAAGCAAAACAAATGGCATCCTCATGCACTCACCTTGATGATCTCAACCTTGAGCTCTCACTTGCACCACCGAATGCCCAGATAAGGGCTCGTCCAAACCCCTGTCTTCCCAAACTCCACATATCATCACGGTACGGCATCAAACTTTGCTGATGCAATACCTAACTTTGCTGAGGTAATGCCGAACAGAGCAGTGCTGCCTGGGAACATTGATTGGCAGGAGCTAACTCCAGCAGATCACCTGCATGTGGCACGTAGGTCTGACAAGATGGCGGTGGATGAGTCCCACGATTTAACTGTGCTCCAAGCGGTCTCGGCTACCAATTTGGGCATGCGACTACTGGCGAGGACACGGGAGTGTGCCGCTCTGAGCGAGGAAGTGGCTTCCTTGAAGGCTATGGTGGCGGACCTGCAGAAACGGCTCTCACTGTGCCACTCAGCATGTGGAAGCACTGCAGAGGAAAAATGATGACCATGTAGAACTCTGGAGATCCTATGTTGCGTAGATTTAGCTGCACCAAAATGGATTCAGCTACATCCTCAACTTGTGATACTCGCAAGTGCACGAGCCGTTGGTAGTTTAGCATATGTAAGTGCGAGGTCGATTCCAAGGGATTGGTGATTGAATGATCCAACTCAGTTTTCCTACACAAAACAAAAATGAAAACAAAAGAAACAAAAGAAGAAGAAAGAAAAGAACTAAGACAAGATGGTGAGGTTTTAGAATCCACCCTAATTGTTCTAATCATGTTATGGCAGCAAGTAAACAAATTGATTCACTCATGAAGATGCTCACAAATAAGTCCATGGTGTTTGGATCAAATTGTATTGAACATCACAAGGACCCCAAGCATGGTGTTTACATTAGGAGACCTAGAAACCAAATCACATGAGTTGCTAATGGATGGAATGAAGATGATCCCCAAACCTTCCCAACAAGAGCAAAATGCATAAAACCTTAGGTGATCAATCAAAGGATGCAAAACAGCTCCATTAAAATAGTGAAGAAGAATTCATGAATGAAATCAAACTTTATAAACTCAAACCATGATACAAGACTAGCAAGATGTTTATTAAAACTAATAACAGAAAAACAAAGTAAAACAAAGGAAATACAAGAAGAAAATAAAAGACAAAGGGAGGAGAAGAAGATAAGGACAGCATGCTAGAGATTGAAAAGATTCATCTCCATGGCTGCCAGGAGGCCAAAGCCTCCCAGCTGCCTTCTCCCTTCTCTCCCTTTGTGACTCTCAACTTTCCCTCTCTTTGTGTACAATGGAAGTGTAAATGATGGAATGAAATTCTGGCTCTCTAAGCTCTCTAGAGACTCCCTATTTATAGGCACAAGGGTTAGGTGAATCAGATTATACAATTAAGTTCACCAACCACACAAATTTCACCTAACACACTTGCATTAGATAATCAGAAATGGTTGTTGCACTTCACCAACAAATTCCACCAGCAGCCCTAGCTCATCAATATGTCAGCATGACCAAGCATCCATCCAGAAACCAATACCTCATGCCTAGCTCACCATGACCAAGCATCCATCAGCTCATCCTTATGTCAGCATGATGTGTATTTTCATGGGCTTACGAATTGGGCTTGGCTGAATCAAATGACAACTTTAAGATATCCATTGTGAAGTTCAGAATGTCTCTGATCCAACCACACAAGTATTGGCCCAATCCAAGCTCGGATGAAGAAGATAACGCTGAAATGAACCTCTAACTCAATCTCCAGTTTTTGCACGTTTTTGCACCATATTGCTTCAAATGCTCTCATGCTCAATTGCCCTACAAAACACACAAAGAGAGGCAAATAACTTAGAAATCGAAGAAACTAAGCAAAAGAAGTAAGTAAATAGGGTACGTATATGTATGAAATTATGATCTTAACACACCCTCAAACTTAGATTTTGCTAGTCCTCGAGCAAAACAAAAGAAAAACAAAGATAAAATCAAAACAAGAAGTTAACTAGACCACTTTCGTAGGTAACTCGATTGCATTGAGCGTATGCAACAAGCCTTTAAACCTCTAGGCATCCCTAGTAGGAGGAGTTGTGTCTCCTGAGGGTTTAACAGATATCGATACCCACAAACGTTTTACTGACTCTACAAAACAAAATGGTTAGAAAACTTAATAGATTTGTTAGTCCTTAAGCAAAACAAAAACAAAAACAAAAACAAAGACGTTAACCTTCCAACCGGTCAAAAATGTTAAACTTCATAGACATGGCTCAACAAGGAACAAAACAAGCACTAAGGAAGTTCTAAACATTATTCAAGTGCTACCACAATCTCACAAAAATCATGCTGAAGGTGTGTGTGTGAAGTAGCCATGAAGATACAACTCATGCTTCTCAAACAACGATATGAATTCCTGCAAGAATGAACACAAGTTTGCCAAGCTAAACCAAAATCAATAGGACTTTACTTATGGATGTAATGGGGTTATGGTAATGGTTAGAAAAAGAATTGATATGAAAACACAAGGTCTAAAGAACAAAGTAGAGCATGTCATGTAAACAAGATCATGGACGTTTGAAATGTAAGGCACAGAAATTGAAAAGCTCACAACACCAGATTTTGCAATTGAATCACTTCACAATTTGATTTTGACGTTTACACACTTTGTATAAAATATGGCCCAATTTTGCGGCTCTTCACCCTAGATCACCTTGATTTCTCCTTATATCACCCTAGGGCCGTGACTACATTGGCCACACTTCTTTTCTCTTTTTGTTTTCGTTTTTTTTTTATAGCTCATTTGTTGCCTTGAATGCATTACAATCTCAAATACAATCATACTCTACATGTCCCCTAGATGGTAGGATGTTTAATGGATGATAAGGTGATAGAAAGAAATGGCTAAGTGTTTGGGCACAAAAGGGTTTACAATGGAATATGTATTGTATGGGTTGATGGAGGAAAAAGAAAGAGGCTTAACAAAGATGGCCTAAATCATATCTTAGTTATAACTTAACATTCAATGAATCACACAAGCAAAAAGGCATACAATTGGGTAAGACATGCAAGAGGTGTATAGTCATGGCTTAGATGCATAGAAAGCTCAAAAATAATTATGTGAGACTTAGCTAGCAAAAGAATAAGATTCAGACCTAACACAATGCTTATCAAATTCCTAAGAGCCATATTAGAAGTTAGACTCAAGATTTATCATTGGTGTGGAAGGAAAACTGAAAATGACTCAAAGAAAAAAAACAGAAAAAGAAAAACGAGAGGTTTCAAATTGCTGTTTTGCTCAATTTCAACATCTAATCTGTTTTGACATGTAACTTTCAAACCACTTGGTCAAATTTAACGTTCTTTATGTTGTTGGATTCAGCATGAAAAAATGAAGAACACAACGCGAGCCAAACTTTCAAAACAGTAGCAGAAAATAAAAGTTTTGTAGCAATGAAGAAGCCTACGTTTTCAAACACAAACACAAAAACTAAAAAAAAAAACTTTCCTCACCACCAAACTTAAATGAAGCATTGCCCTCAATGTTTGAATCCATGTAAAGCATGCAATGCACATAAAATCCAGGGTAAAGAAATGAAATGAAAGAAATAAAATAAAAGAAAGAGAGTTTAGAACTTCCCCTTGAAGACAATGAGAGGGAAATGCACATAGTATGGCAGCACATGTTCTTCTTTGAGTATTTGGATCAGCTGCTCATCATGTTTCTCCCACATCAAGGAAAAGAAAACCCTAACAAAAATAAAACAGAAAATGAGGCACAACTAAGAATGAGTAGCAGTTATTATACAAATGAAAGAGATATGATCGGAATGCTTCCTTTGAAGTGATAGCTGGAGGGTGGTTGGCCATAGCAGCTGGAGGTCGACTTCTCCGCTGCTCCATACTCCATGTTTCTATGGATTGGGTTGTCTCCTCTCTTTCCCTCTTTCTTATTGAGCTACTTCAGAAATGCTTAAAGAAAGACAGGGAAACTTGAAATAGATTTTTAGATTTATTGGATTAGGAACCAGAACATAAATGAAAGGGATAAACTAAACTAAAACATCAAGATTAGGGATTCAATTTCACCACAAACATCTAATTCCATGCTTCAAAGTAACAAGCATCAAAGTAAATCAAACTAGCTTATGGAGTTCGTTCTTTCTCAAATATGATTATCCATTTGGTGTGTGGTTGTAATCAAGTATTCAGAACAAGTATTTAGCTATGGTGTTTAGTCTAAACACAAATTCCAAACCCATTAAGAACAAGAAGAACAATAAAGAACCAAGTAGAATTTAAACATGGTGTTTGTCTTCAATATCTACCCATCCATTCACTAATCAGTCCAAGAGTCATATGGTGTTTATGTAAACTTGAACAAGATATTTAATTAAGAGCAAGTGAATGAAACCAAAAACTAGCAATAATCAACATGCTACTTGAACCTTTTTTTTTTTGTGTTGTGTAAGCTGGGACTCAAACCCAGTTCTCTTGCTTGTCAGGCAATTGTCCTTGTCCGTTGGACTACAAACACAACTTATCAATTAACCTCATTAACTTTAAAACATGAAACTGTCTAGTCATAAAAAAGATAAAAATAAATAAAAAGTAGGAAAACCAAATAGAATCAAGCAATGTTACCAATCCCCGGCAACGGCGCCAAAAACTTGTTGCGTAGATTTAGCTGCACCAAAATGGATTCAGCTACATCCTCAACTTGTGATACTCGCAAGTGCACGAGCCGTTGGTAGTTTAGCATATGTAAGTGCGAGGTCGATTCCACAGGGATTGGTGATTGAATGATCCAACTCAGTTTTCCTACACAAAACAAAAATGAAAACAAAAGAAACAAAAGAAGAAGAAAGAAAAGAACTAAGACAAGATGGTGAGGTTTTAGAATCCACCCTAATTGTTCTAATCATGTTATGGCAGCAAGTAAACAAATTGATTCACTCATGAAGATGCTCACAAATAAGTCCATGGTGTTTGGATCAAATTGTATTGAACATCACAAGGACCCCAAGCATGGTGTTTACATTAGGAGACCTAGAAACCAAATCACATGAGTTGCTAATGGATGGAATGAAGATGATCCCCAAACCTTCCCAACAAGAGCAAAATGCATAAAACCTTAGGTGATCAATCAAAGGATGCAAAACAGCTCCATTAAAATAGTGAAGAAGAATTCATGAATGAAATCAAACTTTATAAACTCAAACCATGATACAAGACTAGCAAGATGTTTATTAAAACTAATAACAGAAAAACAAAGTAAAACAAAGGAAATACAAGAAGAAAATAAAAGACAAAGGGAGGAGAAGAAGATAAGGACAGCATGCTAGAGATTGAAAAGATTCATCTCCATGGCTGCCAGGAGGCCAAAGCCTCCCAGCTGCCTGCCTTCTCCCTTCTCTCCCTTTGTGACTCTCAACTTTCCCTCTCTTTGTGTACAATGGAAGTGTAAATGATGGAATGAAATTCTGGCTCTCTAAGCTCTCTAGAGACTCCCTATTTATAGGCACAAGGGTTAGGTGAATCAGATTATACAATTAAGTTCACCAACCACACAAATTTCACCTAACACACTTGCATTAGATAATCAGAAATGGTTGTTGCACTTCACCAACAAATTCCACCAGCAGCCCTAGCTCATCAATATGTCAGCATGACCAAGCATCCATCCAGAAACCAATACCTCATGCCTAGCTCACCATGACCAAGCATCCATCAGCTCATCCTTATGTCAGCATGATGTGTATTTTCATGGGCTTACGAATTGGGCTTGGCTGAATCAAATGACAACTTTAAGATATCCATTGTGAAGTTCAGAATGTCTCTGATCCAACCACACAAGTATTGGCCCAATCCAAGCTCGGATGAAGAAGATAACGCTGAAATGAACCTCTAACTCAATCTCCAGTTTTTGCACGTTTTTGCACCATATTGCTTCAAATGCTCTCATGCTCAATTGCCCTACAAAACACACAAAGAGAGGCAAATAACTTAGAAATCGAAGAAACTAAGCAAAAGAAGTAAGTAAATAGGGTACGTATATGTATGAAATTATGATCTTAACATCCTACAAGTACGAGACAATAGAGGTAAGCCATGATGA
Source organism: Prunus fruticosa (assembly GCA_018703695.1). NCBI lineage: Eukaryota > Viridiplantae > Streptophyta > Magnoliopsida > Rosales > Rosaceae > Prunus > Prunus fruticosa. The sequence continues at coordinate 25,075,139 of CM031918.1, read as the reverse complement.
TGAAGAAGATGAAGAAGATGAAGAAGAAGAAGAAGAAGAAGAAGAAGAAGAAGAAGAAGAAGTTTGTTTGTTTGTTTGTTTGTTTTTTTTTTTTTTTAATTTACTTGAATGTTTTTTTTTTTTAATGCAATGTTTGAAATAAAATAAAAATGTGTTTCTAACACTCAGAAATAAACTAACTAATCATACCATAAAAACAAAAAAAACAAAAAATAAAAATAAAAATAAAAACAACGACTAAACAAAATAAATACAAAAACTAACTTAACAAAACAAAAACAAAAACAAAATAAAAACAAAGACTAAACATAAAATAAAACAAAGAAAATAAAAAAAACTTAGTTTAAAAACACACGAATATACAAGCAACTCACGGATGACCAATTAAGTGCCTCAGAAAACACAGCCAGGGGATCCGGGAAGGTTGGAGGGGTCACAATGGTCCCGCTTAAAAACCAAACTTCTTAGACACCGAAGGTGTCGCCTAAAGAACTCCTAGACACTGTATTGACGGAAGTGCTTACCTGGAGTTACCATAAGTCAGCTCATATGAAAAATCTTTTTGAATTTTTGAATTTTGAACTTTTAGTTTTTAAGATAAGAGAAAAAAAAAATTAAGATAACAAACCATAAATGAAAATGAACTAAGTACTCTAAACAAACTCAAACAAACGACATAAATTGTTGTACTAAAAGAAACAAACCAAGAAATAAACTGAATTTAAAGAAGAGAAAGGATTGAAATGCTCCCCCTTGAAGCGATTAGGTCGAGTATGGATGCATTTGGAGGTCGCGACTTCTCCCACTGCTCCACACTTCCCATTCTTATGATTGAGGTTGCCATCTCTCTCCATTTTTATTAAGCTGTCATAAATTGCTAAAACAAACACACAAACTTGAAATGGAATTAAAAGGATTAGGAAATAAAAGGAAAATCAACACACATCCAATTTCATGCTTCAAAGCAACAAGCAACAAAGTAAATTAAACTAGTTTATGAAGTTCGTTCTTTCTCAAATATGATTATCCATATGGTGTGTGGTTTTAATCAAGTATTCAGAAAAAGCATTTAGCTATGGTGTTTAGTCTAAACACAAATTCCGAACCCATTAAGAACAAGAAGAACAATAAAGAACCAAGTAGAATTTAAACATGGTGTTTGTCTTCAATATCTACCCATTCATTCACTAATCAGTCCAAGAGTCATATGGTGTTTATGTAAACTTGAACAAGATAATTAATTAAGAACAAGTGAATGAAACCATAAACTATAAATAATCAACATGCTACTTGAACCTTTTTGTTTTTGGGTGTTGTGTAAGCTGGGACTCAAACCCAGTTCTCTTGCTTGTCAGGCAATTGTCCTTGTCCGTTGGACTACAAACACAACTTATCAATTAACCTCATTAACTTTAAACCATGAAACTGTCCAGTTATAAAAAAAAATTAAAAAAAAAGTAGGAAAACCAAATAGAATCAAGCGATGTTACCAATCCCCGGCAACGGCGCCAAAAACTTGTTGCGTAGATTCAGCTGCACCAAAATGGATTCAGCTGCATCCTCAACTTGTGATACTCGCAAGTGCACGAGCCGTTCGGTAGTATAGCATATGTAAGTGCGAGGTTCGATCCCACGAGGATTGGTGATTGAATGATCCAATTCATTTCCCTACAAAAAACAGAAATGGAAAAGAAAATAAATAAAACAAGAAAAAAGGAAATAACTCAAGCAAATAAGTTCCCAAGCAAATAAGTTCCCAAGTTCATTCAAACTAGCATATTAACTTATAAGCATAATGAATAAGAACAAAAATCATAATTAAAACTTGGAAACTAATTAAACTTGAATACTTAAGAAAGAATGTACATTACAAATAAAAGTAAAGTGGAACTAAGAAAACTTGAAGGAAAACTTAGTAAACTCATAACAATTGACAACTTGAAAGGAAACTAAGAGAATTTGAGGGAGAGAAGGGAAGGGAGCTCTAGAGAAGTGTTTGAGAGCTCCCCCCCTTGGGGTGTGTTTACAAGCATAGAGAACTTCCCTATTTATAGGCCTAGGGGAAGTGAAAAATCTGAATTCAATATGGCTAATGCATACAACACTTGAATTATAAAATCTGAAATGGTTGATGCACTTGTATTAGAAAATCTTGAATGGTTGATGCACTTCACCAATTAGTCCCACTAGCAGCCCTAGGTCATCTTCATGTCACCATGACCAAGCTTCCAACCAGAAATGATAGCTCATGCCTAGCTCACCATGACCAAGCATCCAACCAGCACATGCTGAGGTCAGCATGACCAGCAACTTCAAGGGCTTACAACTTGGGCTTCTCTTAATCAAATTAGGACTTTAAGCACTTGAAATTGAAGTTCAGAATGTCTTCTTTCCAGCCATATGTTATTTGGGCCAATCCAAGGTCGGAGGAAAAAGTTAAGGCCGAAACAAATTGCTAACTCATTTTCCGCGCTGATAAGATCCATCCTGAGCATGGTTCTGTGTTTGCTAGGTAACGGACTCCGGATTTATCCAATGGAGCTGAATTTTGGATATGTTATAGTAGACACCCATTGGAACAAGTTTCATGAAGATCTTCACTTCATTCGAGCCCCATAGAATGCTGATCCAAGGCCAAGAAGTTGACCTACGAAACTGGGCTGGAAATGGACTGTAGCAAAAAATGAGTTTGTCTTTAAGCTCTTCTTCCCTTCATCCAAATCAGGCCTTCACATGCTTGGATTGCATCATTTCCTATCCAAAACCATCATTATTACCTAAATCTCAATTAACTGAAAGATAAACACAAAAAGAATTAAAAGCACAAGTTTAACTCAAAAACATAACCAAATCATAAGCTAGAAGGGTACGAAATGATATGTAAATATGTACTGATCACCAAGTTTTGTTCTCTTATCGGAAATCAATAGGTGTACGAAATTGGACAATTCAAGTTCAAAGGCAGTTCGTTCCGAATTGGAGTGGTTGGTGTATTCCGTAGTTCTAGCGATTGGATTTCACCCAAAACTTGCCAAATGACTCCTCCCACGATGTTATGATGATGCCCAAGTTTTGGGCTCTATCGGAAATCAATAGGTGTACGAAATTGGACAATTCAAGTTCAAAGGCAGTTCGTTCCGAATTGGTGTGGTTGGTGTATTCCGTAGTTCTAGCGATTGGATTTCACCAAAAACTTGCCAAATGACTCCTCCCACGGTGTTATGATGACGCCCAAGTTTTGGGCTCGAATCGGAAATCAATAGGTGTACGAAATTGGACAATTCAAGTTCAAAGGCAGTTCGTTCCGAATTGGAGTGGTTGGTGTATTCCGTAGTTCTAGCGATTGGATTTCACCCAAAACTTGCCAAATGGCTCCTCCCACGGTGTTATGATGATGCCCAAGTTTTGGGCTCGAATCGGAAATCAATAGGTGTACGAAATTGGACAATTCAAGTTCAAAGGCAGTTCGTTCCGAATTGGAGTGGTTGGTGTATTCCGTAGTTCTAGCGATTGAATTTCACCAAAAACTTGCCAAATGACTCCTCCCACGGTGTTATGATGATGCCCAAGTTTTAGGCTCGATTCGGAAATAAATAGGTGTACGAAATTGGACAATACAAGTTCAAAGGCAGTTCGTTCCGAATTGGAGTGGTTGGTGTATTCCCTAGTTCTAGCGATTGGATTTCACCCAAAACTTGCCAAATGACTCCTCCCACGGTGTTATATTGATGCCCAAGTTTTGGGCTCGATCGGAAATCAATAGGTGTACGAAATTGGACAATTCAAGTTCAAAGGCAGTTCGTTCCGAATTGGAGTGGTTGGTGTATTCCGTAGTTCTAGCGATTGGATTTCACCAAAAACTTGCCAAATGACTCCTCCCACGGTGTTATGATGATGCCCAAGTTTTGGGCTCGAATCGGAAATCAATAGGTGTACGAAATTGGACAATTCAAGTTCAAAGGCAGTTCGTTCCGAATTGGAGTGGTTGGTGTATTCCGTAGTTCTAGCGATTGGATTTCACCAAAAACTTGCCAAATGACTCCTCCCACGGTGTTATGATGATGCCCAAGTTTTGTTCTCTATCGGAAATCAATAGGTGTACGAAATTGGACAATTCAAGTTCAAAGGCAGTTCGTTCCGAATTGGAGTGGTTGGTGTATTCCCTAGTTCTAGCGATTGGATTTCACCCAAAACTTGCCAAATGACTCCTCCCACGATGTTATATTGATGCCCAAGTTTTGTTCTCGATTCGGAAATCAATAGGTGTACGAAATTGGACAATTCAAGTTCAAAGGCAGTTGTTCCGAATTGTAGTGGTTGGTGTATTCCGTAGTTCTAGCGATTGGATTTCACCCAAAACTTGCCAAATGACTCCTCCCACGATGTTATGATGATGCCCAAGTTTTGGGCTCGAATCGGAAATCAATAGGTGTACGAAATTGGACAATACAAGTTCAAAGGCAGTTCGTTCCGAATTGGAGTGGTTGGTGTATTCCCTAGTTCTAGCGATTGGATTTCACCCAAAACTTGCCAAATGACTCTGTTGTTTAATTATGTTAACTCGCAAGTGTACGTGCCAATCAGTAGTATAGCAAAGACAAGAACGAGGTCGTACCCACGAGGACTGAGAAGTTCAAATTAGTTATGTACTTAGATTACCGAATTCAAGAAGTTAGGAAGTTAAGTCTAAAACAGAATTTAAAGTGAGAGTGATTGTGATTGTGATTGTGAAAGGAAATGAAGAAATTGAGATTTCAAACGAAACAAGTAAACGAGTGCAGCAAGGGTGGTTTTGAAGATTGAAAAATGGATTTGGAGACTAGGGCATTCGAATCACCATAACAATTCAACTCTGGGTTATAAGGAGTCAAATAACAAGTCTAATTCAGATTCAAAGATTGATTCTAGCTAAAGTATGATTAAGCCATGGTGTTTGGTCCTAACCTTGTGTTCCTAATTCCCTAATTTGATCATTTGTTGTCTAACCTAAAATTAAGCATTAGGAACCCATTAAGCATAGAAGAACATTTTAAACAACCAAGTATGTATCTAATCCCTGTTGTCGAATGTCCATACATACTCTTACTATTTATAGTTCAATTCGAATTAAAGTAGGGTGTATACTCTTAATTCAAACCAAGATACACAAATCAAAATGGTAGCTAGGCATTCTGATCAGCATATAGGCAGATATGCAAAATGAATAAGAACATGAATCATGAATCAAACTTGAAACTTGAACTTTATAAACCCAGAATATTCATGTTAGGTTACATCGAAGCCCTAGTGATGGATTTAGTTACTCATAATGGAAAAGAGACTTGAACAGAAATGAGAAAACATAATGAATGCAATAAGAGTAGAAAAACCCCTTTTCTGAAGTTCTTGTGGTGTCCAAGGCTTCTCCAAGTGCTTCTCCACTTCTAATGCTTATCCAAGGGCTTCTGTTGCGTAGATACAGCTGCTCCAAAATTGATTCAACTGCATCCTCAACTTGTGATACTCGCAAGTGCACGAGCCGTTGGTAGTTTAGCGTATGTAAGTGCGAGGTTTCGATTCCACAGGGATTGGTGATTGAAGGATCCAACTCAGTTTTCCTACACAAAACATAAATGAAAACAAAAGGAAATAAATAAAACAAGGAAGAAAGAAAATAACTAACTCAAGTAGATAAGTTCCCAAGTTCAATTAGATTAACGGATTGATTCTAGCTAATGTATGATTAAGCCATGGTGTTTGGTCATAACCTTGTGTTCCTAATTCCCTAATTTGATCATTTGTTGTCTAACCTAAAATTAAGCATTAGGAACCCATTAAGCATAGAAGAACAATTTAAACAACCAAGCATGTATCTAATCCCTGTTGTCGAATGTCCATACATACTCTTCCTATTCATAGTTCAATTCGAATTAAAGCATGGTGTATACTCTTAATTCAAACCAAGATAGCTAACATGCAAGCCTAAATGGTGATCAATCATTCAAACTAGCATATTAACTTATAAGCATAATGAATAAGAACATGAACCATAATTGAAACTTGGAAACTAATCAAACTTGAAACTAAAGAAAAGAATTTACATAAGGAAAAGTAAAGTAGAACTTGGAAAGACTTAAAGAAAATTTCAGCACAAAAGATTTCATTACAACAATTGAAAACTAGAAAGAGAAACTAAGAGAATTTGAGGGAGAGAAGGGAAGGGAGCTCTAGAGAAGTGTTTGAGAGCTCCCCCCCTTGGGGTGTGTTTACAAGCATAGAGAACTTCCCTATTTATAGGCCTAGGGAAAGTGAAAAATCTGAATTCAATATGGCTAATGCATACAACACTTGAATTATAAAATCTAAAATGGTTGATGCACTTGTAATAGAAAATCTGAAATGGGTGATGCACTTGTATTAGAAAATCTTGAATGGTTGATGCACTTCACCAATTAATCCCACTAGCAGCCCTAGGTCATCTTCATGTCACCATGACCAAGCTTCCAACCAGAAATGATAGCTCATGCCTAGCTCACCATGACCAAGCATCCAACCAGCACATGCTGAGGTCAGCATGACCAGCAACTTCAAGGGCTTACAACTTGGGCTTCTCTTAATCAAATTAGGACTTTAAGCACTTGAAATTGAAGTTCAGAATGTCTTCTTTCCAGCCATATGTTATTTGGGCCAATCCAAGGTCGGAGGAAAAAGTTAAGGCCGAAACAAATTGCTAACTCATTTTCCGCGCTGATAAGATCCATCCTGAGCATGGTTCTGTGTTTGCTAGGTAACGGACTCCAGATTTATCCAATGGAGCTGAATTTTGGATATATTATAGTAGACACCCATTGGAACAAGTTTCATGAAGATCTTCACTTCATTAGAGCCCCATAGCATGCTGATCCAAGGCCAAGAAGTTGACCTACGAAACTGGGCTGGAAATGGACTGTAGCAAAAAATGAGTTTGTCTTTAAGCTCTTCTTCCCTTCATCCAAATCAGGCCTTCACATGCTTGGATTGCATCATTTCCTATCCAAAGCCATCATTATTACCTAAATCTCAATTAACTGAAAGATAAACACAAAAAGAATTAAAAGCACAAGTTTAACTCAAAAACATAACCAAATCATAAGCTAGAAGGGTACAAAATGATATGTAAATATGTACTGATCAAATACCCCCAAACCTAGATTTTGCTAGTCCTCGAGCAAAACAACACAAAACAAAGTTAAAAACAAAATAAGAAGTTAACTAAACCACTTCCGCAGGTAACTCGATTGCATTTAGCGTATGCAACAAGCCTTTAAACCTCTAGGCATCCCTAGGAGGCGGAGTTGTGTCTCCTGAGGGTTTAACAGATATGATACCCACAAACGTTTTTCTAACTCTACAAAACAAAGTGGTTAGAAAACTTTACTAACTTTGTTAGTCCTTAAGCAAAATAAAACAAAAACAAAAACAAAAATAATTACAAAAATAAAAAAAAGAATAAAAATAAAACTCAAAACAATCTTTCCGAACATTTTCTAAAGAGAAATGACTTATGCACATGACTCAAAAGTTTTAACAATAAAAACTCAATTTAGACATTATTTACAAGGCGGAAAAGTTCAAAACATAATATGCTCAAAGTGTAGTAGTGTGATTGCCAAATGCAACAAATTCTCCAATCTTAGTTTTCACACAATTTCAAAAATCATACCAAGCACAAATGCAACTTCAAATCTCACCAAAGTTGTCCTCTCACAAATGAATCACTCAGAAGAGGGCTACAATGCAACACTCAGTTATAAACATGAGATTAGAGTTAAATCATAAGGAACTTAACTCAAAAATAGGAAGATGGAGAACTTGCATTAATATGATCTCAAGAAGGATGCCAAACACTTAAAAGTAAGAAAATGCATGCAATTCAACCATATGACATTTAAGATCAATTTAGGTCTTTAACATAGGTTGTAATGGGGCCAAGGGTGTAAGGTGAGTAAGAAATGAAAGGTATGGATAATACAAAGTCCAAGGAACTCAAAAATGTAAGAGCATAAAATAATTATTTACAACACTTCGAATCATCACGATTAGATATTTTCTTTACATGATCAAAACTCCTTATACCTTCATTTACAATGATTTAAACTCCTTTCCAAACACCAATGAAACCCAAAAATGAAATTTCAATCAACTACCATTTAATCAGAACTTTTCTCTTTTCTTTCACCAATTGTGTGAAGTTCTATAATTTTTTTTTTTTAATGTAATATCCCTTCCCAAACTTAGCATGAAAAACACATCCGAATTAGAGCTCATGAGTTCCTTAGAAAGGTAAATTCTTGTTTTTCGGGCTAAAGCTAGGAATTGCAATTGGTAAAATGAAAAAAAAAGTTTACATGTAGGCTCAAAATGGTTAACAATGGAAAATCATGCTTAAGCATGCATAAGGTTAGCTTGAAAGGCACAAACGATCCAAAGGTGGCCTTAATATCATTTCTTAAATGTCATGAAATCAAATTGCAAAAGAATGAATGACTTTTAAGTGTTCAACCAAATCAATGAATAATGAGATCAAACAACAACTTTGATGACAAGAAAATAAGAGTATGTGTATAACACTCATGAAATGAAGCACAAGGCTCAAAAGCTCACATTATATGGTTATATAAGTCTAATTTATGCTTGATACAATTCTTTAGATCATGCAAATCCTTTTAATTGGAAAATTGTGAAACAAATGGCAAGTGCAAAGAAGGTTTCGAACATATCATGCTAGAACAATGCCAAATTTATTTATTTTATTTTATTTTTTTAAGTTTTTTTTTTTTACAATAAAAAGTTACAAAAAGAAAAATAATAAATAATAAATAAATAAAATTCAATTTTTATTTAAGTCATGCAACATTTATCTCAATCTCATCATATGTGTTCGGAAAGTGACTCAAAAACAAAACAAAACAAAACAAGACTCAAAATAAAAGAAAAGAAAGCAATAATTTTTTTTTTTTTTTTTTTTTTTTTTTTTTAAGACAAACCAAATTTACTTGCTAAACTCCAATACCCCCAAACCTAGAAATGAACATTGTCCTCAATGTTTTAAAAATTAGTCACAAGCAATGTCATAACAAGAAATGAAAAGTACTAAAGTAAATAAAAATCACAAATAAAATAAAATAATTACAAAAATAAAAATTACAAAACAAACAAACAAATAAAAAGAAACGAAACAGGAAAAACACTCTAAACAGAAAGCCCTAAACAATCTTACGCAAACCAAAACCTAAACAATTGAAAACCCAACCCAAAAGAAGTTAACACATTTTGAAACCTAACAACGGTGAAAACCCGACCCGTAATGAAATCCGAAGCCCACACGTTTGTTATTATTTTTTTTTTTATTTTTTTTTAATTTAATGAAATGTGAAGTGGGAGTGCAAAGGCGGGATTTATGGAAAGAAAGAGTGCGGTCCCTGCTGCCTCGGTTCCTAGGAAGTGACAGGCAAAAGGAGTGAGGGACGTGTCGGCGCACAGAGGACGCTTTCACATCCCCCAAGCCAGAATTATTGGCCTCTTGGGTGAAGCGGGACGACTTTTTCACTTTGAAGGTGGTGAAAGGTGAAAATGCAATTAAGGGGAGTTGGGAAACGGGTGCGGCGACATATAGAGATAAGCCGTAAGGGCCACACAGAACTTAGAACCGACGGCTAGGGTTTAGCAGATTAAGTCTATAAATGGTAAAAGGAAAGGGTAAAAAAAAATACACAAACTCAGAAACACACAAAATAGAAAAGAAGGAAAGAAGAAAAACGAGTGAGAAATCAAATGGCCTCTTCCTACCCATTTTCGTTGGATCTCAACCTAGCTCCACCGACTCAGACACGAGGCCAAGCAGCGGCACCAGGATGGATGCCCTACTTTGCCTCCGCAAGGGGCCCTGAAGGAGCTCACTGACTCATACTCCTGGACAACGATGTTGCCATTGGAGTGGGCAGAAATCTAGTGACTCCTAAAGATATACGTGTGTTTGGGACAAGGGATGACAACCGAGTCACGAGTGATGCCCTGGCACTGAGCGTGCAGAGTACTGCATGTGTTGCAAGTTTGGGGCATCGCCTACTTGCGAAATCCCATGAGGTAGAGATTCTGAAGGTCAGTTGCGGCGGAGCGAAGTATGGTTGAAGAGTGCCAGACTGCTACAAAAAGCTTGAAAAGGGAGGGCAAAGATAGTGGAGGTGAATCGACACCAGCTAGAAGTATTGCGGGACGAGAATAAAAACCTATCAAAGATGGTAGAGTTGTATTCTCGTGACATGAGAAAGCAGCTGGAGGACCTAGACCGACCGGGTAAACGCAAGCAAGCAGATCGCGAGAGTAGTTACGCTCAAGCTAAGATTGCGATCTTTGGGGGCTCAAGTGGTGAGCCCCAAGAGGCTGTGCGTGAAGCCCCGGAAGAGGATAGCCAGAGGGCCAAACTCAAAGCTCCTATGGTCGAGACACCTAGTGCTATGAAGAAATGATTTCTACTGCATTTTTTATTTTATTTTGTTGTTTTTGTATTTTCGTTATTTTGTTTCGGAAATAAAAGAGGAAGGTTGCAGAAAGAAAAAGAAAAAGAAAAAGAAAACACACTTCCTAACTAAAATAAAACAAAGACGACAAACGGGAAAAGAAAGCACACTTCCCAAATGAAATAAGACAAAGATAGCCGAAAGTAACGGGCAAAAACATAAAACACCAGAAAAACACGGAAAAAAAAAAGTAAAGCAAAGTGAAAGTTAATGTGCTCCCCCTTGAAGCGATTAGGTCCAGACATGCCCTGGAAATCCGAAATGGTGTTGGCTCTCTCTCATCAGCATATGCCTATTTAAACCACACCTCTGCAAGCAGATGATACCCAGCATTTCTTCCTGCAAACTCAAGGAAAAACATCAAAAAATTCAGAAGCAAAACAAATGGCATCCTCATGCACTCACCTTGATGATCTCAACCTTGAGCTCTCACTTGCACCACCAAATGCCCAGATAAGGGCTCCTCCAACTCCTGCCTTCCCAAACTCTTCATATCATCACGGCACTGCCTCAAACTTTGCTCTAGGCAATACCGAACCTTTCTGAGGCAATGCCGAACAGGTCAGTGCTGCCTGGGAACATTGATTGGCAGGAAACTAACTCCAGGAGATCACCTGCATGTGGCACGTAGGTCTGACAAGATGGCGGTGGATGAGTCCCACGATTTAACTGTGCTCCAAGCGGTCTCGGCTACCAATTTGGGCATGCGACTACTGGCGAGGACACGGGAGTGTGCCGCTCTGAGCGAGGAAGTGGCTTCTTTGAAGGCTATGGTGGCGGACCTGCAGAAGCGGCTCTCCGTGCCACTCAGCATGTGGAAGCACTGGAGAGGAAAAATGATGACCATGTAGAACCTTGGAGATCCTACAAGTACGAGACAATAGAGGTAAGCCATGATGATGATGAAGATGAAGAAGATGAAGAAGAAGAAGAAGAAGAAGAAGAAGAAGAAGTTTGTTTGTTTTTTTTTAATTTACTTGAATGTTTTTTTTTTTTTTTTTTTTTTTGTTTTTAATGCAGTGTTTGAAATAAAATAAAAATGTGTTTCTAACACTCAGAAATAAACTAACTAATCATACCATAAAAACAAAAACAAAATAAAAAAACAAAATAATAACAACGACTAAACAAAATAAATACAAAAACTAACTTAACAAAACAAAAACAAAAACAAAATAAAAACAAAGACTAAACATAAAATAAAACAAAGAAAATAAAAAAAACTTAGTTTAAAAACACACGAATATACAAGCAACTCACGGATGACCAGTTAAGTGCCTCAGAAAAACACAGCCAGGGGATCCTGGAAGGTTGGAGGGGTCACAATGGTCCCGCTTAAAACCCAAACTTCTTAGACACCGAAGGTGTCGCCTAAAGAACTCCTAGACACTGGATTGACGGAAGTGCTTACTGGAGTTACCATAAGTCAGCTCATATGAAAAATCTTTTTGAATTTTTGAATTTTGAATTTTTAGTTTTTAAGATAAGAGAGAAAAAAAAAATTAAGATAAAATGAGACAACAAACCATAAATGAAAATGAACTAAGTACTCTAAACAAACTCAAACAAACGACATAAATTGTTGTACTAAAAGAAACAAACCAAGAAATAAACTGAATTTAAAGAAGAGAAAGGATTGAAATGCTCCCCCTTGAAGCGATTAGGTCGAGTATGGATGCACTTGGAGGCCGCGACTTCTCCCACTGCTCCACACTTCCCTTCTTTGAAGTTGCCTTCTTTCTCCCTTTTTATTGAGCTATTTACATTGCTAGAACAAGCACACACAAAAACTTGAAACGGAATTAAAAGGATTAGGAAATAAATTTAAAAAAAACTAAAAAAAAAAGGAAAAATAAACACTTCCATGTTTCAAAGTAACAAGCAACAAAGTAAATCAAACTAGCTTATGGAGTTCGTTCTTTCTCAAATATGATTATCCATATGGTGTGTGGTTTTAATCAAGTATTCAGAAAAAGCATTTAGCTATGGTGTTTAGTCTAAACACAAATTCCGAACCCATTAAGAACAAGAAGAACAATAAAGAACCAAGTAGAATTTAAACATGGTGTTTGTCTTCAATATCTACCCATTCATTCACTAATCAGTCCAAGAGTCATATGGTGTTTATGTAAACTTGGACAAGATATTTAATTAAGAGCAAGTGAAGGAAACCATAAACTAGAAATAACCAACATGCTACTTAAACCTCTTGTGTGTTGTGTAAGCTGGACTCAAACCCAGTTCTCTTGCTTGTCAGGCAATTGTCCTTGTCCGTTGGACTACAAACACAACTTGTCAATTAACGTCATTAACTTTAAAACATGACACTGTCTAGTTATATACAAAAAAATAAATAAAAAGTAGGAAAACCAAATAGAATCAAACAATGTTACCGATCCCCGCAACGGCGCCAAAAACTTGTTGCGTAGATACAGCTGCTCCAAAATTGATTCAACTGCATCCTCAACTTGTGATACTCGCAAGTGCACGAGCCGTTGGTAGTTTAGCGTATGTAAGTGCGAGGTCGATTCCACAGGGATTGGTGATTGAAGGATCCAACTCAGTTTTCCTACACAAAACATAAATGAAAACAAAAGGAAATAAATAAAACAAGGAAGAAATAAAATAACTAACTCAAGTAGATAAGTTCCCAAGTTCAATTAGATTAACGGATTGATTCTAGCTAATGTATGATTAAGCCATGGTGTTTGGTCATAACCTTGTGTTCCTAATTCCCTAATTTGATCACTTGTTGTCTAACCTAAAATTAAGCATTAGGAACCCATTAAGCATAGAAGAACAATTTAAACAACCAAGCATGTATCTAATCCCTGTTGTCGAATGTCCATACATACTCTTCCTATTCATAGTTCAATTCGAATTAAAGCATGGTGTATACTCTTAATTCAAACCAAGATAGCTAACATGCAAGCCTAAATGGTGATCAATCATTCAAACTAGCATATTAACTTATAAGCATAATTGATCGGTTCATAATTGTATATCATTTTGTACCCTTCTAGCTTATGATTTGGTTATGTTTTTGAGTTAAACTTGTGCTTTTAATCCTTTTTGTGTTTATCTTTCAGTTCATTGAGCTATAGGTAATAATGATGGCTTTAGAGAGAATAATTCATGCAATTCAAGCATGTTAAGGCCTAATTTGGATGAATGGATGAAGAGCTTAAAGACAAACTCATTTTGGCTACAGCCCCCTGCCAGTCCAGTTCCGTAGGTTATATTGCAAGCTTTGTTTCAACAACCTACATAGCTCGAATGAGGCCACATTCTTCATGAAAGTTGTTCCAATGGGTGTGTACTATAACATATCCAAAATTCAGCCTCATTGGATAAATCTGGCGTCCGTTACCTAGCAAACACAGAACCATGCTCAGGATGGATCTTATCAGCGCGGAAAATGAGTTAGCAATTTGTTTTGGCCTTAACTTCCTCCTCCGACCTTGGATTGGCCCAAATGATATATGGCTGGAAAGAAGACATTCTGAACTTCAAGTTGGAGTGCTTAAAGTCTTAATTTTCTTAAGGGAAGCCCAAGTTGTAAGCCCTTGAAGTTGCTGGTCATGCTGACCTCAGCATGTGCTGGTTGGATGCTTGGTCATGGTGAGCTAGGCATGAGCTATCATTTCTGGTTGGAAGCTTGGTCATGCTGACATGAGGATGAGCTAGGGCTGCTAGTGGGATTTAGTGGAGTAGCCATTCAAGATTTTCTAATACAAGTGCATCATCCAATTCATATTTTCTAATTCAAGTGCATCAACCATTTCAGATTTTATAATTCAAGTGTTGTATGCATTAGTCTTTTTGAATTCAGATTTTCACTTCCCTTAGGCCTATAAATAGGGAGGTTCTATAAGCTTGTAATAACACCCCAAGGGGGGAGCTCTCAAGCACCTCTCTAGAGCTCCCTTCCCTTCTCTCCCTTAAATTCTCTTAGTTTCCCTTTGTAGTTCTCAATTGTTGTAATAAGATCATTCTAGTAAATTTTCTTTGTACTAAATCTCAAACACTTTTCCTTTCTCTTCTTCTAAATTCTTCAAACACTCTCTTCTCCAAACACTTCCCAAACACTTCTCCCATTCCTTCATCAAATTCTCCAAATTTCCCAAACACATTTCCCTTTTCTTCCAAAATCCTCAAGTTTCCCAAACACCTTTCTCTTCTCCAAGTTCTCAAATACTTTCTTCTCCCTTCTCAAATTCTCCAAACACTTTTCCCAAACACCTCTCATTTCTTCCTCAAAGTTCTCTTAGTTTCCTTAAATGTTTTCTTAGTTGTAATTTATTTTTCTTGTAATGTACATTCTTTCTTCTTGTTTTGTTCTTTTGTTTTTATTTCTGTTTTGTGTAGGAAACTAAATTGGATCATTCAATCACCAATCCCTGTGGAATCGACCTCGCACTTACACATGCTATACTACCCAACGGTTCGTGCACTTGCGAGTATCACAAGTTGAGGATGCAGCTGAATCCATTTTGGTGCAGCTAAATCTACGCAACAAGTTTTTGCGCCGTTGCCGGGATCGGTAACATTGTTTAATTCTATTTGGTTTTTCTACTTTTTATTTATTTTTATCTTTTGTATAACTGGACAGTTTCATGTTTTAAAGTTAATGAGGTTAATTGATAAGTTGTGTTTGTAGTCCAACTGACAAGGACAATTGCCTGACAAGCAAGAGAACTGGGTTTGAGTCCCAGCTTACACAACACCCAAAAACAAAAAGGTTCAAGTAGCATGTTGATTATTTCTAGTTTATGGTTTCATTCACTTGCTCTTAATTAAATATCTTGTTCAAGTTTACATAAACACCATATGACTCTTGGACTGATTAGTGAATGAATGGGTAGATATTGAAGACAAACACCATGTTTAAATTCTACTTGGTTCTTTATTGTTCTTCTTGTTCTTAATGGGTTCAGAATTTGTGTTTAGACTAAACACCATAGCTAAATATATTTTCTGAATACTTGATTAAAACCACACACCATATGGATAATCATATTTGAGAAAGAACGAACTCCATAAGCTAGTTTGATTTACTTTGTTACTTATTACTTTGAAGCATGAAATTGGACGTGTGTTGATTTTCCTTTCCATTTTAGTTTTTATTTCCTAATCCTTTAATTCTGTTCAAGTTTTTTGTGTTCGTTTTAGCAATTTATATCAGTTTAATAAAAATGGAGAGAGATGGTAACCTCAATCATAAGAATGGGGAGTGTGGAGTAGTGGGAGAAGTCGCGACCTCCAATTGCATCACGTTTCGACCTAATCGCTTCAAGGGGGAGTATTCCAATCCTTTCTCTTTAGTTGTTTTGTTATTATTTCAGTAATTTTAATTTTCTATTTTTAAAAAAAAATAAATAAATTAAAAAGATTTTTTATATTAGCTGACTCGTGGTAACTCCAGCTGAGCGTCTCCGTCAAATAGTGTCTAGGAGTTCTTTAGGCGACACCTTCGGTGTCTAAGAAGTTTGGGTTTTAAGTGGGACCTTTGTGACCCCTCCAACCTTCCCGGATCCCCTGGCTGTGTTTTTCTGAGGCCCTTAACTGGTCATCCATGAGTTGCTTGTATATTTGTGTGTTTTAAAAAACAAAACAAAACGAAAAAAAATTTAAAAATATTTTAAAAAAAAATTTGAAATTTGAGTTTTTATTTATTTGCCTTGTAAATTGCAATTTGGAACTTCTTTGTTTTTTTTTTCTTTGTGTGGTCAGTTAGTTGTAAATAATAATAAATTTTAAATTTAAAAAAAAAATCAATTTGGAACTTTTTTGTTTTGTTAAGTTAGTTTATGTATTTATTTACGTGGTGTGGTTAGTTAGTTTATTTCTGAGTGTTAAAAACACATTTTTATTTCACTCAAACATTACAAACAAAGAAAAAAAAAGTAAAAAAAATTAAAAAAAAAAAAAAACATTCAAGTAAATTAAAAATAAAAACAACATCTTCTTCATCTTCATCTTCATCTTCATGGCATGGCTCTGTTATCTCTTACTTGCAGAATCTGCAGCAGCTCCACATGGTCCTCATTTTTCTCTCCAAGTGCTTCCACGTGCTGATTGGCAAGGAGAGCCGCTTCTGGAGTCCGCCACCATAGCCTTCAAGGAAGCTATTTCCTCGCTCATCGCGGCACACTCCCGTGTTCTCGCCAGCAATCGCATGCCCAAATTGGTAGCCGAGACCGCGTGGAGCACAGTTAAGTTGTGGGACTCCTCCACCGCTGCTTTGTCAGACCTCTTTGCCATATGCAGGTGATCTGTCGATGTGAGCTTGCTGCCAATCATGCCTTCTAGCAGCACTGCTCTCTTCGACACTGCCTCAGAAAAGTTCGGTATTACCTCAGCAAAGTTTGAGGCCGTACCGTGATGATATGTGGAGTTTGGGAAGACATGGTTTGGACGAGCCCTTATCCGCGCATTCGGTGGCGCAAGGGACAATTCAAGGTTTAGATCATCAAGGTGAGTGCATGAAGATGCCATTGTTTTGTTTTTGGATTTTTTGATGTTTTCTCTGAATTTGGAGGAAGAAATGTGGGGTGCTCTTCTACTTCACCGAGATGTGTTTAAATAGACTTATGCAGGACGAGGGAGCCGAAAGCACTTCGGATCTCGAGGGTGCTATCCTGTGCTCTTTTCTCTCGGATCCCTTCATTTCTGGCGCAAATTGCGAGCGCATTTTTTAAAAGGGAGCATGTCGACACTTTAACTTACTTTTGCCTCCCCGTTTTCTGATGTTTGTGTTTTTGCTTTTTCAATTGTTATTTTATTTATTATGTTTTTTTTTCAATTGTTTTCTTCTTGTTTGTCAGGTTTCTCAAGAATTTGGTTGGAAGAAGAGATAAAATTAAAGATGCGTCTTGGACACCTGGTGCAAGAATCTCATCTCTTCCTTTAAATTCTTGTTTGAATTGTGTGTTTATTTCAGTTTTTATTTTTATTTTGTTTTTATTTAATTAGGTAGTATAATTTAAAACTCATAGTATATTCTTTGAAGGAGCTAAACTTTTGGTAACTCCAGTGAGCAACCGCAGTCTATACAGTGTCTAGGAGTTCTTTAGGCGGCACCTTCGGTGTCTAAGAAGTTTGGGTTTTAAGAGGGACCATTGTGACCCCTCCAACCTTCCCGGATCCCCTGGCTGTTTTTTCTGAGGCCCTTAACTGGTCATCCTTAAGTTTTTCTCTTAAAAGAAAAAGCAGTTACTTGTGTGTTTACTTAACTAAAAATAAAAATGCATGTTTGGGTTTTCATGTTTTTGTTTGATCGTCGTTTTTTAAATTTAGGATCATTCGTGTCTTTGAGATAACATAACTTTTTATTTCCCAATTAAAAAAAAAAAACAAACAAACATACATTTTAAAGTAAATAATAAATAAAAACTGAAATCATTTCTCCTTGGCCTTCGGTGTCTCGACCATAGGAGCTTTTAGTTTGGCCATCTGGTTGTCCTCTTCCGGGGCTTCACGCACAGCCTCTTGGGGCTCATCACTTGAGCTCCCAAAGATCGCAATCTTAGCTTCAGGATAACTTTTCTCGCGATCTGGTTTCTTGCGTTTGCCCGGTCGGTCTAGGTCTTCCAGCTGTTTCCGCATGTCGCGAGAGTACAACTCTACCATCTTTGATAGGTTTTTATTCTCATCCCGCAATACTTCTAGCTGTGTCGATTCACCTCCACTATCCTGGCCCTCTCCCTTTTCAAGCTCTTTATAGCACTCTGACACTCTTCAACCATACTGTGCTCCGCCGCTAACTGACCTTTCAGCACCTCTACCTCATGGGACTTCGCAGTAGGCGATGAACCAAACTTGCGACACATGCTGGACTCTGCATGCTCAGTGCCAAGGCATCACTCATGACCCGATTGTCATCCCTTGTCCCGAACACACGTATATCTTTAGGAGTCACCAAATTTCTGCCAACTCCAATGGCAACATCGTTGTCCAGGAGTATTGAGTCATTGACAGGTACAGGCCCCCGTGCGGAGGCAAAGTAGGGCATCCATACTGGTGCTACTGCTTGGCCTCGTGTTTGAGTCGGTGGAGCTAGGTTGAGATCCAAGGAAAAGGGGTAGGAAGAGGCCATTTGATTTCTCAGTTTTTTTTTTTTCTTGCTTCTTTTCTCTTTTGGGTTTCTGAGTTTGTGTTTTTGTTTTTTTTTTCCCCTTCTTTTTCCTTCTTATAGACAGTCTTTCACAAAACCCTAGCCATCGCAGCATTTCTGAATCTCCAGCATTCCTCCAGTCCCACAACCTTCTCGCTTTCCAACCGTACCCAACTCATTTATCTCGACATGTCTTTTCTGAACGGACGCGTTCAGGAAAAGTCTTCGCGCCTTTCCATGAGCCCGTAATTTCAGCTTGTGAAATCCGGTGCTTCAATCCGTCGACACGTGGCTCCTGCTTTCTGCCCGTGACTATCCATGAGACGACATCAGGGACCACATTCCCTCTTTTTAGAAATCCCGCTTTGCGCTCATAATTCACGTTTTATCTTTTTAAGAAAAACAAAAACAAAAATTAAATTTAAACGTGTGGGCTTCGGAATTCATTTTGGGTCGGGTTTTACCGTTGTTGGGTTAATTTCATTTTGGGTTGGGCTTTCAATTATTTGGGTTTCAGTTTGTGTAAGACTATCTGTTAGGGCTTACTGTTTTGAGTGTTTTACTGTTTCGTGTTTTTTTTTTTAATTTGATTGTTTGTTTTGTAATTTTTATTTTTGTTTTATTTTTGTATGTTTTGTGATTTTTATTTGCTTTAATACCATTCATTTGTTGTTATGACATTGTTTGTGGCTAATTTTTAAACATTGAGGACAATGTTCATTTCTAGGTTTGGGGGTATTGGAGTTTTGCATGTATTTGTTTTTTTCATAATTTTAGCATGTATTTGTTTTTTTTTTCTTAATTTTAAAATGAAAAAAAAAAAAAAAATTTGCTTGTTTTTCTTCTATTTGAGTCTTATTTTTGTTTTGAGTCACTTTCCGAACACTTATGATGAGATTGTGATAAATGTTTGCATGACTTAAATGAAAATTGAATTTTATTTATTTATTATTTATTCTTTTTCCTTGTAATTTTTTTTAATTCTTTTAATTTTTTTAAAAAAATTAAAATTAAAAAATAAATTTTTTTTGCATTGTTCTAGCATGATATGTTTCAAACCTTCTTTACACTTGCCATTTGTTTCATAATTTTCCAATTAAAGGATTTGCATTATCTAAAGAATTGTATGAAGCATAAATTAGACTTATATAACCAACCATATAAAGTGAGCTTTTGAGCCTTGTCCTTCAATTCATGAGTGTTATATACATACTCTTATTTTCTTGTCATCTAAGTTGTTGTTTGATCTCATTATTCATTGATTTGGTTGAACATTTAAAAGTCATTCATTCTTGTGCAATTTGACTTCATGACATTTAAAGAAATGATATTAAGGCATTCTTTGGATCGTTTGTGCCTTTCAAGCTAACCTTATGCATGCTTAAGCATGATTTTCCATTGTTAACCATTTTGAGCCTACATGTAAACCTTTTCTTTTATTTACCAATTTTATTTCCTCGCCTTAGCCCGAAAAACAAATATTTACCTTTTCTAAGGAACTCATGAGCTTTAATTCGGGTGTGTTTTTCATGCTAAGTTTGGGAATGGATATTACTTTAAAGAAAAAAAAAAAAAAAAAAAGAAGAAGAAGAAATTCACACAATTGGTGAAATGAAAAGAAAAAAAATGTTATGAGTAAATGGTAGTTGAATGAAATTTCGTTTTTGGGTTTCATTGGTGTTTGGAAAGGAGTTTAAATCATTGTAAATGAAGGTATAAGGAGTTTTGATCATGTAAAAGAAACAACAAAGTAAATCAAACTAGCTTATGGAGTTCGTTCTTTCTCAAATATGATTATCCATATGGTGTGTGGTTTTAATCAAGTATTCAGAAAAAGCATTTAGCTATGGTGTTTAGTCTAAACACAAATTCCGAACCCATTAAGAACAAGAAGAACAATAAAGAACCAAGTAGAATTTAAACATGGTGTTTGTCTTCAATATCTACCCATTCATTCACTAATCAGTCCAAGAGTCATATGGTGTTTATGTAAACTTGGACAAGATATTTAATTAAGAGCAAGTGAAGGAAACCATAAACTAGAAATAACCAACATGCTACTTAAACCTCTTGTGTGTTGTGTAAGCTGGGACTCAAACCCAGTTCTCTTGCTTGTCAGGCAATTGTCCTTGTCCGTTGGACTACAAACACAACTTGTCAATTAACGTCATTAACTTTAAAACATGACACTGTCTAGTTATATACAAAAAAATAAATAAAAAGTAGGAAAACCAAATAGAATCAAACAATGTTACCGATCCCGGCAACGGCGCCAAAAACTTGTTGCGTAGATACAGCTGCTCCAAAATTGATTCAACTGCATCCTCAACTTGTGATACTCGCAAGTGCACGAGCCGTTGGTAGTTTAGCGTATGTAAGTGCGAGGTCGATTCCACAGGGATTGGTGATTGAAGGATCCAACTCAGTTTTCCTACACAAAACATAAATGAAAACAAAAGGAAATAAATAAAACAAGGAAGAAAGAAAATAACTAACTCAAGTAGATAAGTTCCCAAGTTCAATTAGATTAACGGATTGATTCTAGCTAATGTATGATTAAGCCATGGTGTTTGGTCATAACCTTGTGTTCCTAATTCCCTAATTTGATCACTTGTTGTCTAACCTAAAATTAAGCATTAGGAACCCATTAAGCATAGAAGAACAATTTAAACAACCAAGCATGTATCTAATCCCTGTTGTCGAATGTCCATACATACTCTTCCTATTCATAGTTCAATTCGAATTAAAGCATGGTGTATACTCTTAATTCAAACCAAGATAGCTAACATGCAAGCCTAAATGGTGATCAATCATTCAAACTAGCATATTAACTTATAAGCATAATTGATCGGTTCATAATTGTATATCATTTTGTACCCTTCTAGCTTATGATTTGGTTATGTTTTTGAGTTAAACTTGTGCTTTTAATCCTTTTTGTGTTTATCTTTCAGTTCATTGAGCTATAGGTAATAATGATGGCTTTAGAGAGAATAATTCATGCAATTCAAGCATGTTAAGGCCTAATTTGGATGAATGGATGAAGAGCTTAAAGACAAACTCATTTTGGCTACAGCCCCCTGCCAGTCCAGTTCCGTAGGTTATATTGCAAGCTTTGTTTCAACAACCTACATAGCTCGAATGAGGCCACATTCTTCATGAAAGTTGTTCCAATGGGTGTGTACTATAACATATCCAAAATTCAGCCTCATTGGATAAATCTGGCGTCCGTTACCTAGCAAACACAGAACCATGCTCAGGATGGATCTTATCAGCGCGGAAAATGAGTTAGCAATTTGTTTTGGCCTTAACTTCCTCCTCCGACCTTGGATTGGCCCAAATGATATATGGCTGGAAAGAAGACATTCTGAACTTCAAGTTGGAGTGCTTAAAGTCTTAATTTTCTTAAGGGAAGCCCAAGTTGTAAGCCCTTGAAGTTGCTGGTCATGCTGACCTCAGCATGTGCTGGTTGGATGCTTGGTCATGGTGAGCTAGGCATGAGCTATCATTTCTGGTTGGAAGCTTGGTCATGCTGACATGAGGATGAGCTAGGGCTGCTAGTGGGATTTAGTGGAGTAGCCATTCAAGATTTTCTAATACAAGTGCATCATCCAATTCATATTTTCTAATTCAAGTGCATCAACCATTTCAGATTTTATAATTCAAGTGTTGTATGCATTAGTCTTTTTGAATTCAGATTTTCACTTCCCTTAGGCCTATAAATAGGGAGGTTCTATAAGCTTGTAATAACACCCCAAGGGGGGAGCTCTCAAGCACCTCTCTAGAGCTCCCTTCCCTTCTCTCCCTTAAATTCTCTTAGTTTCCCTTTGTAGTTCTCAATTGTTGTAATAAGATCATTCTAGTAAATTTTCTTTGTACTAAATCTCAAACACTTTTCCTTTCTCTTCTTCTAAATTCTTCAAACACTCTCTTCTCCAAACACTTCCCAAACACTTCTCCCATTCCTTCATCAAATTCTCCAAATTTCCCAAACACATTTCCCTTTTCTTCCAAAATCCTCAAGTTTCCCAAACACCTTTCTCTTCTCCAAGTTCTCAAATACTTTCTTCTCCCTTCTCAAATTCTCCAAACACTTTTCCCAAACACCTCTCATTTCTTCCTCAAAGTTCTCTTAGTTTCCTTAAATGTTTTCTTAGTTGTAATTTATTTTTCTTGTAATGTACATTCTTTCTTCTTGTTTTGTTCTTTTGTTTTTATTTCTGTTTTGTGTAGGAAACTAAATTGGATCATTCAATCACCAATCCCTGTGGAATCGACCTCGTACTTACACATGCTATACTACCCAACGGTTCGTGCACTTGCGAGTATCACAAGTTGAGGATGCAGCTGAATCCATTTTGGTGCAGCTGAATCTACGCAACAATAATGAATAAGAACATGAACCATAATTGAAACTTGGAAACTAATCAAACTTGAAACTAAAGAAAAGAATTTACATAAGGAAAAGTAAAGTAGAACTTGGAAAGACTTAAAGAAAATTTCAGCACAAAAGATTTCATTACAACAATTGAAAACTAGAAAGAGAAACTAAGAGAATTTGAGGGAGAGAAGGGAAGGGAGCTCTAGAGAAGTGTTTGAGAGCTCCCCCCCTTGGGGTGTGTTTACAAGCATAGAGAACTTCCCTATTTATAGGCCTAGGGAAAGTGAAAAATCTGAATTCAATATGGCTAATGCATACAACACTTGAATTATAAAATCTAAAATGGTTGATGCACTTGTAATAGAAAATCTGAAATGGGTGATGCACTCGTATTAGAAAATCTTGAATGGTTGATGCACTTCACCAATTAATCCCACTAGCAGCCCTAGGTCATCTTCATGTCACCATGACCAAGCTTCCAACCAGAAATGATAGCTCATGCCTAGCTCACCATGACCAAGCATCCAACCAGCACATGCTGAGGTCAGCATGACCAGCAACTTCAAGGGCTTACAACTTGGGCTTCTCTTAATCAAATTAGGACTTTAAGCACTTGAAATTGAAGTTCAGAATGTCTTCTTTCCAGCCATATGTTATTTGGGCCAATCCAAGGTTGGAGGAAGAAGTTAAGGCCGAAACAAATTGCTAACTCATTTTCCGCGCTGATAAGATCCATCCTGAGCATGGTTCTGTGTTTGCTAGGTAACGGACTCCAGATTTATCCAATGGAGCTGAATTTTGGATATGTTATAGTAGACACCCATTGGAACAAGTTTCATGAAGATCTTCACTTCATTAGAGCCCCATAGCATGCTGATCCAAGGCCAAGAAGTTGACCTACGAAACTGGGCTGGAAATGGACTGTAGCAAAAAATGAGTTTGTCTTTAAGCTCTTCTTCCCTTCATCCAAATCAGGCCTTCACATGCTTGGATTGCATCATTTCCTATCCAAAGCCATCATTATTACCTAAATCTCAATTAACTGAAAGATAAACACAAAAAGAATTAAAAGCACAAGTTTAACTCAAAAACATAACCAAATCATAAGCTAGAAGGGTACAAAATGATATGTAAATATGTACTGATCAGCTTCCCCACTTCTAGAAAGATGTATGAAGGATATGGAGTGTTTGAGGATGGATGGAGAGGGTTTTGTGGGGTTGTGAATCCCAGGCTTGCACACCTTGAATCTGGAATTGAAGAGGTATTTATAGGGGGAGGGAAGTGAGAAATCAGAATTGAATATAGCAATTACCTAACACACTAGAATTAGATAATCAGAAATGGTTGGTGAACTTCACCAACAAATCCCACCAGCAGCCATAGCTCATCATCATGTCAGCATGACCAAGCTTCCATCCAGAAACCAATAGCTCATCCTCATGTCAGGACATGACCAAGCAAGCAATGAGCTCATCTGGAGTCAGCATGATGTGTAATTTGATGGGCTCACGGATTGGGCTTGAATTAATCAATTGATGAGTTAGAGCTATCCATCTTCAATTTCAGAATGTCTTCTTTCCATGCACATGTGAATTGGCCCAATCCAAGCACAGATGAAAAAGATATGTCCAAAATGAATTTGTAACTCAGTCTTCAGCTTTTACACATTGTTTTCACCATTTTACTTCAAATGCCTCAAGTGATACCTAGAGCTCAATGAACTGAATGACAAACACAAAAGAGGTTAAAAGCACAAGGTTAACTCAAAAACATAACGAAATCATAAGCTAGAAGGGTACAAAATGATATACAATTATGAACCGAACAGACTCCTCCCACGATGTTATATTGATGCCCAAGTTTTGTTCTCGATCGGAAATCAATAGGTGTACGAAATTGGACAATTCAAGTTCAAAGGCAGTTCGTTCCGAATTGGTGTGGTTGGTGTATTCCGTAGTTCTAGCGATTGGATTTCACCAAAAACTTGCCAAATGACTCCTCCCACGGTGTTATGATGATGCCCAAGTTTTGGGCTCGAATCGGAAATCAATAGGTGTACGAAATTGGGCAATTCAAGTTCAAAGGCAGTTCGTTCCGAATTGGAGTGGTTGGTGTATTCCGTAGTTCTAGCGATTGGATTTCACCCAAAACTTGCCAAATGACTCCTCCCACGATGTTATATTGATGCCAAAGTTTTGTTCTCGATCGGAAATCAATAGGTGTACGAAATTGGACAATTCAAGTTCAAAGGCAGTTCGTTCCGAATTGGAGTGGTTGGTGTATTCCATAGTTCTAGCGATTGGATTTCACCAAAAACTTGCCAAATGACTCCTCCCACGGTTTTATGATGATGCCCAAGTTTTGGGCTCGAATCGGAAATCAATAGGTGTACGAAATTGGACAATTCAAGTTCAAAGGCAGTTCGTTCCGAATTGGAGTGGTTGGTGTATTCCGTAGTTCTAGCGATTGGATTTCACCAAAAACTTGCCAAATGACTCCTCCCACGGTGTTATGATGATGCCCAAGTTTTGGGCTCGATTGGAAAATCAGGAGGTGTACGAAATGGGACAATACAAGTTCAAAGGCAGTTCGTTCCGAATTGGAGTGGTTGGTGTATTCCCTAGTTCTAGCGATTGGATTTCACCCAAAACTTGCCAAATGACTCCTCCCACGATGTTATATTGATGCCCAAGTTTTGTTCTCGATCGGAAATCAATAGGTGTACGAAATTGGACAATTCAAGTTCAAAGGCAGTTCGTTCCGAATTGGAGTGGTTGGTCTATTCCGTAGTTCTAGCGATTGGATTTCACCCAAAACTTGGCAAATGACTCCTCCCACGATGTTATGATGATGCCCAAGTTTTGGGCTCGAATCGGAAATCAATAGGTGTACGAAATTGGACAATTCAAGTTCAAAGGCAGTTCGTTCCGAATTGGTGTGGTTGGTCTATTCCGTAGTTCTAGCGATTGGATTTCACCAAAAACTTGCCAAATGACTCCTCCCACGCTGTTATGATGATGCCCAAGTTTTGTTCTCGATCGGAAATCAATAGGTGTACGAAATTGGACAATTCAAGTTCAAAGGCAGTTCATTCCGAATTGGAGTGGTTGGTGTATTCCCTAGTTCTAGCGATTGGATTTCACCCAAAACTTGCCAAATGACTCCTCCCACGATGTTATATTGATGCCCAAGTTTTGTTCTCGATCGGAAATCAATAGGTGTATGAAATTGGACAATTCAAGTTCAAAGGCAGTTCGTTCCGAATTGGAGTGGTTGGTGTATTCCGTAGTTCTAGCGATTGGATTTCACCCAAAACTTGCCAAATGACTCCTCCCACGGTGTTATGATGATGCCCAAGTTTTGGGCTCGAATCGGAAATCAATAGGTGTACGAAATTGGACAATTCAAGTTCAAAGGCAGTTCGTTCCGAATTGGAGTGGTTGGTGTATTACGTAGTTCTAGCGATTGGATTTCACCCAAAACTTGCCAAATGACTCCTCCCACGATGTTATATTGATGCCCAAGTTTTGTTCTCGATCGGAAATCAATAGGTGTACGAAATTGGACAATTCAAGTTCAAAGGCAGTTCGTTCCGAATTGGAGTGGTTGGTGTTTCCGTAGTTCTAGCGATTGGATTTCACCCAAAACTTGCCAAATGACTTCTCCCACAATGTTATGATGATGCCCAAGTTTTGGGCTCGAATCGGAAATCAATAGGTGTACGAAATTGGACAATTCAAGTTCGAAGGCAGTTCGTTCCGAATTGGAGTGGTTGGTGTATTCCGTAGTTCTAGCGATTGGATTTCACCCAAAACTTGCCAAATGACTCCTCCCACGATGTTATATTGATGCCCAAGTTTTGTTCTCGATCGGAAATTAATCGGTGCATATTTATATATCATTTTGTACCCTTCTAACTTATGATTTAGTTACGTTTTGAGTTAAACTTGTGCTTTTAACTTCTTTTGTGTATGTTTCAGTGTTATAAGCTTAGGACTCACTAATTGCATTTTGGAGACAAATTAGCTCAAAACGGTGTCTGCAGATCAGTCAACTTCACGGATTGGACTGTACTTGCTCAAGAAGAACCAGATAATGAGCCATACATCATTGGAAAGCTACGGAAGTCTATTTTCTGTAGAATTTTACGGTTCATGATTCCGAATCTTCTAGAGAAAGTTCTACATGTTTTGGCAACCTAAGGTCAAATTCGGCAGCATCTGCGTTACTGGGCCAAAAATCACATTTGAAGGCCTGCCCGATTTTTCCTTGAGTTGGGCTGCATATGCTTGGAAAGATAAGACAAAGAGCTTCAAGATCCATATTTTTCCAGATTTTTCAGGATGGACCCACAAGCCCAAAACGAGCCCACAAGCTGGCTGCAATGCATTGTCATGCATGACATATGCATGATGATGTGTTGTTGATTGTGGGAAAGTTTGGTGAAGCATATTCAATACCTATTAATTGAGTGGAATTTTGCAGCAACCAAATGAATTGAAAGATGTTGAAGTGGATGATGCAACACTAAGCCTAAAGACAAGAGGAATTATTTTCAAATGCAATTGTGTGTTAGGTTAGGTTGGTGAATTAAGTGTTGTGTGTTAGGTGAAGTTAGTGTGGTTAGTGAATTCAATTGTATATTCAGATTTTCATCTCCCCTAAGCCTATAAATAGGGAAGTTCTCTAAGCTTGTAATCACACCCCAAGGGGGGGAGCTCTCAAACACTTCTCTAGAGCTCCCTTCCCTTCTCTCCCTCAAATTCTCTTAGTTTCCCTTTGTAGTTCTCAATTGTTGTAATAAGATCATTCTACTAAATTTTCTTTGTCCTAAATCTCAAACACCTTCCCTTTCTCTTCTTCTAAATTCTCCAAACACTTCTCTATTCTCTTTCAAAGTTCTGCATGCTCTAAAACATTTCCCAAATACAATTCCCACTCTCTTCCAAAATTCTCAAAGTTCCCAAACACTTCTCCCATTCCTTCATCAAATTCTCCAAAGTTCTTAAACACGTTTCCTTTCTCTTCTCCAAATTTCCCAAACACATTTCCCTTCTCTTCCAAAAGTCTCCATGTCTCAAACACTTCACAAACACTTTTCTCTCCCTTCCCTAAGTTCTCAAATTCTCCAAGTTCACAAACATTCTCCAAGTTCTCAAACACTCTCTTCCAAATTCTCAAAGTTCTCAAACACTTCTCTCTCATTCTCATCCAAACTCTCCATGTTCTCAAATGCTGTACAAAACCCTTTTTGCTTCTTTTGTTTTCATTTCTGTTTTGTGTAGGAAAATTGAATTGGATCATTCAATCACCAATCCCTGTGGAATCGACCTCGCACTTACATATGCTATACTACCGAACGGCTCGTGCACTTGCGAGTATCACAAGTTGAGGATGCAGCTGAATCCATTTTGGTGCAGCTAAATCTACGCAACAAGTTTTTGGCGCCGTTGCCGGGATCGGTAACATTGTTTGATTCTATTTGGTTTTCCTACTTTTTATTATTTTTATTTTTTGTATATAACTAGACAGTTTCATGTTTTAAAGTTAATGACGTTAATTGACAAGTTGTGTTTGTAGTCCAACGGACAAGGACAATTGCCTTACAAGCAAGAGAACTGGGTTTGAGTCCCAGCTTACACAACACAAAAACAAAAGAGGTTCAAGTAGCATGTCGATTATTTCTTGTTTATGGTTTCATTCACTTGTTCTTAATTAAATATCTTGTTCAAGTTTACATAAACACCATATGACTCTTGGACTGATTAGTGAATGAATGGGTAGATATTGAAGACAAACACCATGTTTAAATTCTACTTGGTTCTTTATTGTTCTTCTTGTTCTTAATGGGTTCGGAATTTGTGTTTAGACTAAACACCATAGCTAAATGTTTTTTCTGAATACTTGATTAAAACCACACACCATATGGATAATCATATTTGAGAAAGAACGAACGTCATAAACTAGTTTTATTTACTTTGTTGCTTGTTACTTTGAAACATGAAAGTGTTGATTTTTCCTTTTCATTTTTTAGTTTTTTTTAATTTATTTCCTAATCCTTTTAATTCTGTTTCAAGTTTTTATTTGTGCTTGTTTTAGCAATTTATGACAGTTTAATAAAAATGGAGAGAGATGGCAACCTCAATCATAAGAATGGGAAGTGTGGAGCAGTGGGAGAAGTCGCGACCTCCAAGTGCATTCATACTCGACCTAATCGCTTCAAGGGGGAGCATTTCAATCCTTTCTCTTTACTTGTTATTATTTTAAATTTCTGTTTCTTTTTTATAAAAAAATTATAAAAATTATAAAAAAATTAAAAAGTTAGAAAAAATTAAAAAAAAGATTTTTCATATGAGCTGACTTATGGTAACTCCAGGAAGCACTTCCGTCAATACAGTGTCTAGGAGTTCTTTAGGCGACACCTTCGTTGTCTAAGAAGTTTGGGTTTTAAGAGGGACCTTTGTGACCCTTCCAACCTTCCCGGATCCCCTGGCTGTATTTTCTGAGACCCTTAACTGGTCATTCGTGAGTTGCTTGTATATTTGTTGATCAGTACATATTTACATATCATTTTGTACCCTTCTAGCTTATGATTTGGTTATGTTTTTGAGTTAAACTTGTGCTTTTAATTCTTTTTGTGTTTATCTTTCAGTTAATTGAGATTTAGGTAATAATGATGGCTTTGGATAGGAAATGATGCAATCCAAGCATGTGAAGGCCTGATTTGGATGAAGGGAAGAAGAGCTTAAAGACAAACTCATTTTTTGCTACAGTCCATTTCCAGCCCAGTTTCGTAGGTCAACTTCTTGTCCTTGGATCAGCATGCTATGGGGCTCGAATGAAGTGAAGATATTCATGAAACTTGTTCCAATGGGTGTCTACTATAACATATCCAAAAGTCAGCTCCATTGGATAAATCTGGAGTCCGTTACCTAGCAAACACAGAACCATGCTCAGGATGGATCTTATCAACGCGGAAAATGAGTTAGCAATTTGTTTCGGCCTTAACTTTTTCCTCCGACCTTGGATTGGCCCAATTAACATATGGCTGGAAAGAAGACATTCTGAACTTCAATTTCAAGTGCTTAAAGTCCTAATTTGATTAAGATAAGCCCAAGTTGTAAGCCCTTGAAGTTGCTGGTCATGCTGACCTCAGCATGTGCTGGTTGGATGCTTGGTCATGGTGAGCTAGGCATGAGCTATCATTTCTGGTTGGAAGCTTGGTCATGGTGACATGAAGATGACCTAGGGCTGCTAGTGGGATTAATTGGTGAAGTGCATCAACCATTCAAGATTTTCTAATACAAGTGCATCAACCATTTTAGATTTTATAATTCAAGTGTTGTATGCATTAGCCATATTGAATTCAGATTTTTCACTTCCCCTAGGCCTATAAATAGGGAAGTTCTCTATGCTTGTAAACACACCCCAAGGGGGGAGCTCTCAAACACTTCTCTAGAGCTCCCTTCCCTTCTCTCCCACAAATTCTCTTAGTTTCATTTTCTAGTTTTCAATTGTTGTAATGAAATATTTGTGCTGAAATTCTCCTTAAGTTTTTCTTTGTTCCACTTTACTTTTCATTATGTAAATTCTTTTCTTTTGTTTCTAGTTTGATTAGTTTCCAAGTTTCAATTATGGTTCATGTTCTTATTCATTATGCTTATAAGTTAATATGCTAGTTTGAATGATTGATCACTATTTAGGCTTGCATGTTAGCTATCTTGGTTTGAATTAAGAGTATACACCATGCTTTAATTCGAATTGAACTATGAATAGGAAGAGTATGTATGGACATTCGACAACATGGATTAGATAACATGCTTGGTTGTTTAAATTGTTCTTCTATGCTTAATGGGTTCCTAATGCTTAGTTTTAGGTTAGACAACAAATGATCAAATTAGGGAATTAGGAACACAAGGTTAGGACCAAACACCATGGCCTAATCATACATTAGCTAGAATCAATCCATTAATCTAATTGAACTTGGGAACTTATCTACTTGAGTTAGTTATTTTCTTTCTTCCTTGTTTTATTTATTTCCTTTTGTTTTCATTTATGTTTTGTGTAGGAAAACTGAGTTGGATCCTTCAATCACCAATCCCTGTGGAATCGACCTCGCACTTACATACGCTAAACTACCAACGGCTCGTGCACTTGCGAGTATCACAAGTTGAGGATGCAGTTGAATCAATTTTGGAGAGCAGCTGTATCTACGCAACAAGTTTTTGGCGCCGTTGCCGGGGATTGGTAACATTGTTTGATTCTATTTGGTTTTCCTACTTTTTATTTATTTTTATCTTTTTTTATAACTAGACAGTTTCATGTTTTAAAGTTAATGAGGTTAATTGATAAGTTGTGTTTGTAGTCCAACTGACAAGGACAATTGCCTGACAAGCAAGAGAACTGGGTTTGAGTCCCAGCTTACACAACACCCAAAAACAAAAAGGTTCAAGTAGCATGTTGATTATTTCTAGTTTATGGTTTCATTCACTTGCTCTTAATTAAATATCTTGTTCAAGTTTACATAAACACCATATGACTCTTGGACTGATTAGTGAATGAATGGGTAGATATTGAAGACAAACACCATGTTTAAATTCTACTTAGTTCTCTATTGTTCTTCTTGTTCTTAATGGGTTCGGAATTTGTGTTTAGACTAAACACCATAGCTAAATGTTTTTTCTGAATACTTGATTAAAACCACACACCATATGGATAATCATATTTGAGAAAGAACGAACTTCATAAACTAGTTTAATTTACTTTGTTGCTTGTTGCTTTGAAGCATGAAATTGGATGTGTGTTGATTTTCCTTTTATTTCCTAACCCTTTTAATTCCATTTCAAGTTTGTGTGTTTGTTTTAGCAATTTATGACAGCTTAATAAAAATGGAGAGAGATGGCAACCTCAATCATAAGAATGGGAAGTGTGGAGCAGTGGGAGAAGTCGCGACCTCCAAATGCATCCATACTCGACCTAATCGCTTCAAGGGGGAGCATTTCAATCCTTTCTCTTTTTTAAATTCAGTTTATTTCTTGGTTTGTTTCTTTTAGTACAACAATTTATGTCGTTTGTTTGAGTTTGTTTAGAGTACTTAGTTCATTTTCATTTATGGTTTGTTATCTTAATTTTTTTTTTCTCTTATCTTAAAAACTAAAAATTCAAAATTCAAAAATTCAAAAAGATTTTTCATATGAGCTGACTTATGGTAACTCCAGTAAACACTTCCGTCAATACAGTGTCTAGGAGTTCTTTAGGCGACACCTTCGGTGTCTAAGAAGTTTGGGTTTTAAGCGGGACCATTGTGACCCCTCCAACCTTCCCGGATCCCCTGGCTGTGTTTTCTGAGGCCCTAAACTGGTCATCCGTGAGTTACTTGTATATTCGTGTGTTTTTAAACTAAGTTTTTTTTATTTTCTTTGTTTTATTTTCTATTTAGTCTTTGTTTTTATTTTGTTTTTGTTTTTGTTTTGTTAAGTTAGTTTTTGTATTTATTTTGTTTAGTCGTGGTTTTTATTTTGTTTTTTATTTTGTTTTTGTTTTTATGGTATGATTAGTTAGTTTATTTCTGAGTGTTAGAAACACATTTTTATTTTATTTCAAACACTGCATTAAAAACAAAAAAAAACAAAAAAAAAACAAAACAAAAAACAAAAAAAAAACATTCAAGTAAATTAAAAAAAACAAAAAAAAACAAACTTCTTCTTCTTCTTCTTCTTCTTCTTCTTCTTCTTCTTCTTCTTCTTCTTCGTCTTCATCATCATCATGGCTTACCTCTATTGTCTCGTACTTGTAGGATCTCCAAGGTTCTACATGGTCATCATTTTTCCTCTCCAGTGCTTCCACATGCTGAGTGGCACAATAGAGCCGCTTCTGGAGGTCCGCCACCATAGCCTTCAAGGAAGCCACTTCCTCGCTCAGAGCGGCACACTCCCGTGTCCTCGCCAGGAGTCGCATGCCCAAATTGGTAGCCGAGACCGCTTGGAGCACAGTTAAATCGTGGGACTCATCCACCGCCATCTTGTTAGACCTACGTGCCACATGCAGGTGACCTGCTGGAGTTAGATTACTGCCAATCAATGTTCCCAGGCACTGACCCTGTTCAGCATTGCCTCAGAAAGGTTCGGTATTGCCTCAGCAAAGTTTGAGGCAGTGCCGTGATGATATGAAGAGTTTGGGAAGACAGGAGTTGGAGGAGCCCTTATCTGGGCATTTGGTGGTGCAAGGGATAGCTCAAGGTTGAGATCATCAAGGTGAGTGCATGAGGATGCCATTTGTTTTGCTTCTGAATTTTTTGATGTTTTTCCTTGAGTTTGCAGGAAGAAATGCTGGGTATCATCCGCTTGCAGAGGTGTGGTTTAAATAGGCATATGCTGATGAGAGAGAGCCAACACCATTTCGGATTTCCCGGAGGCTCTGACCTAATCGCTTCAAGGGGGAGCACATTAACTTTCACTTTACTTTACTTTTTTTTTCCGTGTTTTCTGCTATTTTATGTTTTTGACCGTTACTTTCGGCTATCTTTGTCTTATTTCAGTTTGGGAAGTGTGCTTTCTTTTCCCGTTTGTCGTCTTTGTTTTATTTTAGTTAGGAAGTGTGTTTTCTTTTTCTTTTTCTTTTTCTTTCTTCCAACCTTCCTCTTTTATTTCCGAAACAAAATAACGAAAATACAAAAACAACAACATAAAATAAAAACATCAATAATACAGTAGAAGTCATTTCTTCTCGGTGCTTGGTGTCTCGACCATTGGAGCTTTGAGTTTGGCCCTCTGGCTATCCTCTTCCGGGGCATCACGCACAGCCTCTTGGGGCTCATCACTTGAGCTCCCAAAGATCGTAATCTTAGCTTGAGCGTAACTACTCTCGCGATCTGCTTGCTTGCGTTTACCCGGTCGGTCTAGGTCCTCCAGCTGCTTTCTCATGTCACGAGAATACAACTCTACCATTTTTGTTAGGCTTCTATTCTCATCCCGCAATACTTCTAGCTGGTTTCGATTCACCTCCACTATCCTTGCCCTCTCCCTTTTCAAGCTTTTTATAGCAGTCTGACACTCTTCAACCATACTTCGCTCCGCCGCTAACTGACCTTTCAGAATCTCTACCTCATGGGATTTCGCAAGTAGGCGATGCCCCAAACTTGCAACACATGCTGGACTCTCACGCTTAGTGCCAGGGCATCACTCGTGACTCAGTTGTCATCCCTTGTCCCAAACACACGTATATCTTTAGGAGTTACTAGATTTCTGCCAACTCCAATGGCAACATCGTTGTCTAGGAGTATTGAGTCATTGACAGTCACAGGCCCTCGTGCAGAGGCAAAGTATGGCACCCATACCTGGTGCCGTTGCTTGGCCCCATGTCTGAGTTGGTGGAGCTAGGTTGAGATCCAACAAAAATGGGTAGTTAGAGGCCATTTGATTTCTCACTCGCTTTTCTTCTTTCTTTCGTTTCTCTTTTGTGTGTTTCTGAGTTTGTGTTTTTCACCATTTCTTTTTGGCTTTTTATAGACTTAGTCTGCTAAACCCTAGCCGCTGCGGTTCTGAGTTCTGTGCGGCCCTTACGGCTTATCTCTATATGTCGCCGCACCCGTTTCCCAACATCCCTTAATTGCATTTTCATCTTCCACCACCTTCACATGAAAAGTCGTCGCGCCTTCCTACGAGGCCAATAATTTTGGCTTGGGGGATGTGACAGCTGCCCTCTGCGCCGACACGTCCCTCACCCCTTTTACCCGTGACTTCCCAGGAACCAAGGCATCAGGGACCACACTCTTTCTTTTTAGAAATCCCGCCTTCGCGCTCCCAATTCACGTTTCATTTAAAAAATAAAAATAAATAAAAATAAAATTGAACATGTGGGCTTTGGACTTCATTGTGGGCTTCGGGTTTTCACCGTTGTTTAGGTTTCAAAGTGGGTTAACTTTCTTGTGGGTTGGATTTTCAATCGTTTGGGTTTTGGTTTGCGTAAGACTGTCTGTTAGGGCTTTCTGTTTCGAGTGTTTTACTGTTTCGTTTCTTTTTATTTGTTTGTTTGTTTTGTAATTTTTATTTTTGTAATTATTTTATTTTATTTGTGATTTTTATTTACTTTAGTACTTTTCATTTTTTGTCTTAGTTCTTTTCTTTCTTCTTCTTTTGTTTCTCTTGTCTCCATTTCTGTTTTGTGTAGGAAAACTGAGTTGGATCATTCAATCACCAATCCCTGTGGAATCGACCTCGCACAACGGAACCAAAAAACTTGTTGCGTAGATTCAACTGCACCAAAATGGATTCAGCTGCATCCTCAACTTGTGATACTCGCAAGTGCACGAGCCGTTGGTAGTTTAGCATATGTAAGTGCGAGGTCGATTCCACAGGGATTGGTGATTGAATGATCCAACTCAGTTTTCCTACACAAAACAAAAATGAAAACAAAAGAAACAAAACAAGAAGAAAGAAAGTAACTAAGACAAGATGGTGTTGTTTTAGAATCCACCCTAATTGTTCTAATCATGTTATGGCAGCAAGTAAACAAATTGATTCACTCATGAAGATGCTCATAAATAAGTCCATGGTGTTTGGATCAAATTGCATTGAACATCACAAGGACCCCAAGCATGGTGTTTACATTAGGAGACCTAGAAACCAAATCACATGAGTTGCTAATGGATGGAATGAAGATGATCCCCAAACCTTCCCAACAAGAGCAAAATGCATAAAACCTCAGGTGATCAATCAAAGGATGCAAAAACAGCTCCATTAAATTAGTGAAGAAGAATTCATGAATGAAATCAAACTTTATAAACTCAAACCATGATACAAGACTAGCAAGATGTTTATTACAACTAAGAACAGAAAAACAAAGAAAATACAAGAAGAAAATAAAAGACAAAGGGAGGAGAAGAAGATAAGGACAGCATGCTAGAGATGGAAAAGAATCATCTCCATGGCTGCTAGGAGGCCAAAGCCTCCCAGCTGCTGCCTTCTCCCTTCTCTCCCTTTGTGACTCTCAACTCTCCCTCTCTTTGTGTACAATGGAAGTGTAAATTATGGAATGAAATTTTGTGCTCTCTAAGCTCTCTAGAGACTCCCTATTTATAGGCACAAGGGTTAGGTGAAACAGATTATACAATTAAGTTCACCAACCACACAAATTTCACCTAACACACTTGCATTAGATAATCAGAAATGGTTGTTGCACTTCACCAACAAATCCCACCAGCATCCATAGCTCATCAATATGTCAACATGACCAAGCATCCATCCAGAAACCAATACCTCATGCCTAGCTCACCATGACCAAGCATCCATCAGCTCATCCTTATGTCAGCATGATGTGCAGCTTCAAGGGCTTACGAATTGGGCTTGGCTGAATCAAATGACAACTTTAAGATGTCCATTGTGAAGTTCAGAATGTCTCTGATCCAACCACACAAATATTGGCCCAATCCAAGCTCGGATGAAGAAGATAACGCCAAAATGAACTTCCACCTCAGTCTCCAGTTTTGCACCTTATTGCTTCATTGGCCTTAACATGCTTTAATTGCATGAATTATGCTCTCTTGCTCTATTGGCCTACAAAACACACAAAGAGAGGCAAATAACTCAAAATTCTAAGAAACTAAACAAAATGAGTAAGTAAATTGGGCATGAATATGTATGAAAATATGAGCTTAACACACCCCCAAACTTTGATTTTGCTAGTCCTCGAGCAAAACAAAAAGAAAACAAAAATAAAAACAAAACAAGAAGTTAACTAGACCACTTTCGTAGGTAACTCGATTGCATTGAGCGTATGCAACAAGCCTTTAAACCTCTAGGCATCCCTAGTAGGAGGAGTTGTGTCTCCTGAGGGTTTAACAGATTCAGAATACCCACAAACGTTTTACCTGACTCTACAAAACAAAATGGTTAGAAAACTTAATAGATTTGTTAGTCCTTAAGCAAAACAAAAACAAAAACAAAAACAAAGACGTTAACCTTCCAACCGGTCAAAAATGTTAAACTTCATAGACATGGCTCAACAAGGAACAAAACAAGCACTAAGGAAGTTCTAAACATTATTCAAATGCTACCACAATCTCACACAAATCATGTTCAAGGTGTGTGTGTGAAGTAGCCATGAAGATACAACTCATGCTTCTCAAACAACGATATGAATTCCTGCAAGAATGAGCACAAGTTTGCCAAGTTAAACCAAAATCAATAGGACTTTACTCATGGATGTAATGGGGTTATGGTAATGGTTAGACAAAGAATGAATATGAAAACACAAAGTCTAAGGAACAAAGTAGAGCATAATATGTAAACAAGATCATGGACGTTTGAAATGTAAGGCACATAAAATGAAAAGCTCACAACACCAGATTTTGCAATTGAATCACTTCACAATTTGGTTTTGACATTTACACACTTTGTATAATATTTGGCCCAATTTTGCGGCTCTTCACCCTAGATCACCTTGATTTCTCCTTATATCACCCTAGGGTCGTGACTACATTGGCCACACTTCTTTTCTCTTTTTATTTTATTTTATTTTTCAGCTCATTTGTTGCCTTGAATGCATTACAATCTCAAATACAATCATACTCTACATGTCCCCTAGATGGTAGGGTGTTTAATGGATGATAAGGTGATAGAAAGAAATGGCTAAGTGTTTGGGCACAAAAGGGTTTACAATGGAATATGTATTGTAGGGGTTGATGGAGGAAAAAGAAATAGGCTTAACAAAGATGGCCTAAATCATATCTTAGTTATAACTTAACATTCCAGTGAATCACACAAGCAAAAATGCATACAATTGGGTAAGACATGCAAGAGGTGTATAGTCATGGCTAAAGTGCATAGAAAGCTCAAGAATAATTATGTGAGACTTAGCTAGAAAAAGAATAAGATTCAGACCTAACACAATGCTTATCAAATTCCTAAGAGCCATATTAGAAGTTATACTCAAGATTTATCATTGTTGAGCCTATTCTTAACAACTAAAATGAGTTATTAAAAACAGCAACTTTAATTCTCGCAAGTGCACGAACCGTTTATAGTATAGCTTATGTAAATACGAGGTTCGATCCCACGGAGAATGGTATCGTGGTTGCAAGTTAAACTACTTAGAATGCTGGGAAAACAGAAAACAAAGAAAACACACTAACTAACAATGGCAAGGTCTAGGACAGAATCCTAGCACCACACACGCACTCGAAATGGGGGGTTTTGTTGTTGAAGTGAAAACAAGAGAATGAAATGGAAGTGCTGGAAAGTAAACAATAGCAGCAATCAACAAGTTGTGAAACAATGATTGAGAAGTGTTAGAGCCTTGGAATCCACCACTAGTTTTCCTATCCAAGTTATGAATGCATAGAAAGTGACTCAAGCTTCATCAACAATAGATTATCGCATACAAGCCTATGGTATCTAGGTGCAGGATGCATGATTCTCCTAAGGCATGTAATTGTGCATGGTATCTACACAACACGTGATCTCTAATATGCAACCTAAGCATGGTATCTACTTAGAATAAAGCATACAAGAGTCATTAAGTTCCCTGAGAATATGATAATCACACAAGTCCTAGAACATGGTATCTGTCCCTAGTCAACCTGTGGTCATTAACCCCTTGAATGATTCTTAGGCCATTCATGTGTTGCTTGTGAGAGGAGAGTAGAATTGGTGAATCTAAACCCCTTCCCAACCTGTGCTAGATGCATAAAATCCTAGTTAGCTACTCCAAGAAAACATACATCAAGCACATAATAAACTGGAGATTAACAACTTGGCAATGAAAGCAAAGAAATCAATTAACTATGAAATCATCCATAACATTGAATATTCATGACTAGGGCTTCATCCTAAGCCCTAACTAAATGGATTAGTTAAACATAACTATGAATACAGAAAATAAGAAATACATAGATAGAATAAAGAGAATAGAAGAACTAGTTGGTGGCAGCAACTCCCAGGACAGCTCCAAGCTCTCCCTCCTTTGCAGCTAGCTCTCTTCTCTTTTTGTGGTGAATCTGAATGTGTGTATGAGAGTAATGGATGGAGTGAATGTGTGTGTCTCCCTCTTGTGAATGAGCTGAAACTCTCTATTTGTAGACTTCAAATTCGTCCTCCCAATGGCTGGTGTAGACAGCCCACCATAAATCCTGGAAACTGCTCCCTGATTTGTGCAAACATGTTTTCCTATAATTAAGCATGCCATGTTTTGCTCCTTGGGACTTCCAATGCTGAAATGCCTCCCTAATTTGCTCAACATGTTAGGTCTAAATTCAGATACAGCTCAGTTGAGGCACAAGGCTCAAAGGGAGTGTGGAACACAAGGCACAATAGCTGGCAGCTGCATATTAAAATCCTCTTGAGTATGCTTCAGTGTTTCATGGTCTAAGGACTCCAGTTATGTTCAATTGGGCTGAATTTTGGATATGTTATACTAGACACCAATCTGAACAACTTCTGTGAAGGACGTCTCATCATCCAAGTTGTGTAGAGTGCTGAAATGAGGCCTGCAAGATGACCCACGAAATTGGACTGACAAGGAGTGTGACCCAAATTGGGTATGTCTTTAAGCTTATATTCCTCTTGTGCCAATAAGCCCTTAACATGCATGGATTGTATCAAATGTGATCTCTTGCTGCCTTAACCTACAAAACACACAAACATAGGTAAGTGACTAGAAATAAAGAGAAACTAAACAAAATTACTAAGTAACGAAGGCATGCAAATGTGTGAAATTATGAACTTATCAAATACCCCCAAACTTAGATTTTGCTAGTCCTCGAGCAAACAAAATAAAACTACAACTAAGAAAACAGAAAATAAGCAGCTAGCCTCCCAAACAATATCCTCAAAGAATCACCACAGTATATGGTTCCAAAGAAACACAACAATCACAATCTAAGTTCCATACATGATTCAAGAGTGTGCAAAGCTTACAATGACATCCTTAAGTGTAGTGTGTGAATGCCAAATCAGAACAACACCTGCAACTCAAATAAGTACATGCGCACACACTTACAACACAATCAAGAATTTCGAACCCCATAAGCTCGTTATCAGATCAGCTCTCCACAGTAATATCATACAATACCAAGGATCAAGAGGACTTTACAAGGGTTGTAATGAGGCTAGGGTAATGGTTGAATGAAAGAGGAGATATGAATATATGACATTTTGAGCACAACTAAAGCATAGGTAAAAGCATCAGAGATTACTGAACTTTTTAAAACAAGCAAGGACACATACATGAGCAGATTTCCAACATAATTTCAGCACTTTCAAATGTGTTCATTTGGCCTAATTTTGTGGCTCTTTACCCTAGATCACCATGATCTCTCCTTATTGTTCCTAGGGTCGTGACTACATTGGTCACACTTCATTACCTCTTTTGATTAGTTACCAATACCCCCAAACTTATTTCTTTCAACACTTGGGTTATGGCACTACCTGATTCACTTTTGCTCCAAAAACCTTGCATCTTTATGACTAGCTTTAATTGCTCAAAGAATAGGTAAAGATAAGAAACAGAGATTTATTATGGTAGGAATGGTTTACACAAAGAAAGGATTAACGTAGGCTCAAATGGGTTGACTAGGGATGAATACATGTAGAGGGATGGTTAGAAAGGCTCAAACGGTTCAAACATGGCCTGAATCACTTCCCAAGTATTGTATGGCAACAGAATGTCTCAAGAGATATTCAAATAAGTTCTAGAGTACGAAACCAAGATCATGAGATAAGTAGAATTACATAACATCTCCAAGTAGCAAGAAATTGGACTAACTTGGCAAAGTGCTCAATAAGTGCAAGGATGGCATGCAAGACAAAGTTCACTCAGAACCACACAAAGACCTTAAACAATGACTGTCAATTTCTGCAAAACCATATTAGAATTAAATCCAAGTCTTATCATAGGTGTTTGGAAGGATAACGAAACAACACACAAAATCCTGCGTTTTTAGACACTAGACACACTTAAAAATTTTAAAATTTGACAATTTGAAACAACATAACTGAATCCTTCCCCCCAAACTTAAATGAAACATTGTCCTCAATGGTTAGAGTGTAAGAACAAGCAATGCCTCAGAAATGAAGGAAAGAAGAGAAGGAAAAGACATAGACAAATGGTAGAGTTTAGAAAACAACTCCCCTTTGAAGCGATTAGGACGCAAGCAAGCTCCTTGCACGTTCTATCTTCTCCTCATCACCTTGGGTTGCCTCCCAAGAAGCGCTAAGTTTTATGTCTTCAGCCGGACGTCCAAACTTTGGTGAGCTTCAAGAGAGTGGTGGAGGCTTGGGCTCAATCGACACCTCATGCACTGCAAGATTGGTCACTAAGCTTGTTTTCTTTTTCCATCGCTTCCTTGCTGCTTTCCTTTTCCTTTTATGATTATGAACAGAATGGCAATGAACTGGAGGAGTGATTGGAGGATCTCCAAATTTATGTGTAGGAATTGTAGCATTGAACATGTGGGCAGCCCCCTGCTCCTCATTCTCTACTCCTTGCAGCAAGCATGCTTCTAGTGAATGGGAAAGACCATCAAATCTCTCTTTCCCTGGATTCCCCAATACTTCAATTTGAAAACAATCTTGAACATCATTTGGCAGATTTGTGGTATCAAACACTTTGAAAGCAACAGTTTCTCCATTAACGGTCATGGTGAGAGTGCCTTGCGCTACATCGATCGTGGTCTTAGCAGTAGCCATGAAGGGTCGACCAAAGATGAGGGGCAATTTGTTGCGTAGATTTAGCTGCACCAAAATGGATTCAGCTGCATCCTCAACTTGTGATACTCGCAAGTGCACGAGCCGTTGGTAGTTTAGCATATGTAAGTGCGAGGTCGATTCCACAGGGATTGGTGATTGAATAATCCAATTCAGTTTTCCTACACAAAACAGAAATGAAAACAAGAGAAACAAAACAAGAAGAAAGAAAAGAATTAAGACAAGATGGTGAGGTTTTAGAATCCACCCTAATTGTTCTAATCATGTTATGGCAGCAAGTAAACAAATTGATTCACTCATGAAGATGCTCACAAATAAGTCCATGGTGTTTGGATCAAATTGCATTGAACATCACAAGGACCCCAAGCATGGTGTTTACATTAGGAGACCTAGAAACCAAATCACATGAGTTGCTAATGGATGGAATGAAGATGATCCCCAAACCTTCCCAACCAGAGCAAAAATGCATAAAACCTCAGGTGATCAATCAAAGGATGCAAAAACAGCTCCATTAAAATAGTGAAGAAGAATTCATGAATGAAATCAAACTTTATAAACTCAAACCATGATACAAGACTAGCAAGATGTTTATTACAACTAATAACAGAAAAACAAAGTAAAACAAAGGAAATACAAGAAGAAAATAAAAGACAAAGGGAGGAGAAGAAGATAAGGACAGCATGCTAGAGATGGAAAAGAATCATCTCCATGGCTGCCAGGAGGCCAAAGCCTCCCAGCTGCCTGCCTTCTCCCTTCTCTCCCTTTGTGACTCTCAACTCTCCCTCTCTTTGTGTACAATGGAAGTGTAAATGATGGATCTCAGGATATCAATTGTATGTGGAATGGAAGTGGTATTTATAGGGAGAGGGGAGTGGGAAATCTGAATTGAATATGGCAATGACCTAACACACTTGCATTAGATAATCAGAAATGGTTACTCCACTAAATCCCACTAGCAGCCCTAGCTCATCCTTATGTCAGCATGACCAAGCTTCCATT
The DNA here is from genome assembly GCA_018703695.1 of Prunus fruticosa. Classification (NCBI taxonomy): domain Eukaryota; kingdom Viridiplantae; phylum Streptophyta; class Magnoliopsida; order Rosales; family Rosaceae; genus Prunus; species Prunus fruticosa. Next base: position 25,032,404 of record CM031918.1, on the reverse strand, counting down.
CAGAAATCAATAGCTCATGCCTAGCTCATCATGACCAAGCATGCAATGAGCTCATCTTCCTGTCAGCATGATGTGTATTTCCATGGTCTCACGAATTGGGTTGGGCTGAATCAAATGATGACTTTAAGATGTCCACTTTGAATTTCAGAATGTTATTGATCCAACCACACAAGTATTGGCCCAATCCAAGTTCGGATGAAGAATATAAGTCCAAAATGAACTTCTAACTCAGGCTCCAGTTTTTGCACGTTTTTGCACCATTTTGCTTCAAATGCCTCAAGTGTATTCCTCTCATGCCAAACAGCCCTTAATATGCATGGATTGCATGAATTATGCTCTTTTGCTCTCTTGGCCTACAAAACACACAAAGAGAGGCAAATAACTTAGAAATCTAATAAACTAAGCAAAATGAGTAAGTAAATTGGGCATGTATATGTATGAAAATATGAGCTTAACACACCCCCAAACTTAGATTTTGCTAGTCCTCGAGCAAAACAAAATAAGAAGTTAACTAGACCACTTTCGTAGGTAACTCGATTGCATTGAGCGTATGCAACAAGCCTTTAAACCTCTAGGCATCCCTAGTAGGAGGAGTTGTGTCTCCTGAGGGTTTAATAGATACGATACCCACAAACGTTTTACCTGACTCTACAAAACAAAATGGTCAAAAACTTAATAGATTTGTTAGTCTAAACAAAACAAAAAACAAAAACAAAACAAAAACAAAAACGTTAACCTTCCAACCGAACAGAAATTTTAAACTTCATAGACATGGCTCAACAAGGAACAAAACAAGCACTAAGGAAGTTCTAAACATTATTCAAGTGCTACCACAATCTCACAAAAATCATGCTCAAGGTGTGTGTGTGAAATAGCCATGAAGATACAACTCATGCTTCTCAAACAACGATATGAATTCCTGCAAGAATGAACACAAGTTTGCCAAGCTAAACCAAAATCAATAGGACTTTACTCATGGATGTAATGTAATGGTTAGAAAAGAAATGGATATGGAAACACAAGGTCTAAAGAACAAAGTAGAGCATGACATGTAAACAAGATCATTGACATTTGAAATGTAAGGCACATAAATTGAAGAGCTCACAAAACCAGATTTTGCAATTGAATCACTTCACAATTTGAATTTGACATTTACACACTTTGTATAATAGTTGGCCCAATTTTGCGGCTCTTCACCCTAGATCACCTTGATTTCTCCTTATATCACCCTAGGGTCGTGACTACATTGGCCACACTTCTTTTCTCTTTTGATTTTTTTTTTTAGATCATTTATTGCCTTGAATACATTACAATCTCAAATACAATCATACTCTACAAGTCCCCTAGATGATAGGATGTTTAATGGATGATAAGGTGATAGAAACAAATGGCTAAATGTTTGAGCACAAAAGGGTTTACAATGGAATATGTATTGTATGGGTTGATGGAGGAAAAAGAAAGAGGCTTAACAAAGATGGCCTAAATCATATCTTAGTTATAAACTTAACATTCCAGTGAATCACACAAGCAAAAATGCATACAATTGGGTAAGACATGCAAGAGTTGTATAATCATGGCTAGAGTGCATAGAAAGTGTTGTGTAGATACAGCTTCACCAAAATGGGTTCAATTGCATCCTCAACTTGTGATACTCGCAAGTGCACGAACCGTTCGGTAGTATAGCATATGTAAGTGCGAGGTCGATCCCACGAGGATTGGTGATTGAATGATCCAATTCATTTCCCTACAAAAAAACAGAAATGGAAAAGAAAATAAATAAAACAAGAAAAAGGAAATAACTCAAGCAAATAAGTTCCCAAGTTCAATTAGATTAACGGATTGATTCTAGCTAAAGTATGATTAGGCCATGGTGTCTGGTTCTAACCTTGTGTTCCTAATTCCCTAATTTGATCATTTGTTGTCTAACCTAAAACTAAGCATTAGGAACCCATTAAGCATAGAAGAACAATTTAAACAACCAAGCATGTATCTAATCCCTGTTGTCGAATGTACATACATACTCTTCCTATTCATAGTTCAATTCGAATTAAAGCATGGTGTCTACTCTTAATTCAAACCAAGATAGCTAACATGCAAGCCTAAATGGTGATCAATCATTCAAACTAGCATATTAACTTATAAGCATAATGAATAAGAACAAAAATCATAATTGAAACTTGGAAACTAATTAAACTTGAATACTTAAGAAAGAATGTACATTACAAATAAAAGTAAAGTGGAACTAAGAAAACTTGAAGGAAAACTTAGTAAACTCATAACAATTGACAACTTGAAAGGAAACTAAGAGAATTTGAGGGAGAGAAGGGAAGGGAGCTCTAGAGAAGTGTTTGAGAGCTCCCCCCTTGGGGTGTGTTTACAAGCATAGAGAACTTCCCTATTTATAGGCCTAGGGGAAGTGAAAAATCTGAATTCAATATGGCTAATGCATACAACACTTGAATTATAAAATCTGAAATGGTTGATGCACTTGTAATAGAAAATCTTGAATGGGTGATGCACTTGTATTAGAAAATCTTGAATGGTTGATGCACTTCACCAATTAATCCCACTAGCAGCCCTAGGTCATCTTCATGTCACCATGACCAAGCTTCCAACCAGAAATGATAGCTCATGCCTAGCTCACCATGACCAAGCATCCAACCAGCACATGCTGAGGTCAGCATGACCAGCAACTTCAAGGGCTTACAACTTGGGCTTCTCTTAATCAAATTAGGACTTTAAGCACTCGAAATTGAAGTTCAGAATGTCTTCTTTCCAGCCATATGTTATGTGGGCCAATCCAAGGTCGGAGAAAAAAGTTAAGGCCGAAACAAATTGCTAACTCATTTTCCGCGCTGATAAGATCCATCCTGAGCATGGTTCTGTGTTTGCTAGGTAACGGACTCCAGATTTATCCAATGAGGCTGAATTTTGGATATGTTATAGTAAACACCCATTGGAACAACTTTCATGAAGAATGTGGCCTCATTAGAGCTATGTAGGTTGCTGAAACAAAGCTTGGAATATGACCTACGAAACTGGACTGGCAGGGGGCTGTAGCAAAAATGAGTTTGTCTTTAAGCTCTTCTTCCCTTCATCCAAATCAGGCCTTCACATGCTTGGATTGCATCATTTCCTATCCAAAGCCATCATTATTACCTAAATCTCAATTAACTGAAAGATACACACAAAAAGGATTAAAAGCACAAGTTTAACTTGATAAGTTCATAATTTCACACATTTGCATGCCTTCATTGCTTAGTAATTTTGTTCAGTTTCTCTTTATTTCGAGTCACTTATCTATGTTTGTGTGTTCTGTAGGTTATGGGAGCAAGAGATCACATTTGCTACAATCCATGCATATTAAGGGCTGATTGGGATGAGAGGAATACACTTGAGGCATTTGAAGCAAAATGGTGCAAAAACGTGCAAAAACTGGAGCCTGAGTTAGAAGTTCATTTCGGACTTTTCTTCTTCATCCGAGCTTGGATTGGGCCAATGTTTGTGTGGTTGGATCAATGACATTCTGAACTTCAAAATGGACATCTTAAAGTCATCATTTGATTCAGCCAAGCCCAATTCGTAAGCCCAAGAAGTTGTTCATCATGCTGACAGGAAGATGAGCTCATTGCATGCTTGGTCATGGTGAGCTAAGCATGAGCTATTGGTTTCTGGATGGAAGCTTGGTCATGCTGACATGTTGATGACCTAGGGCTGCTGGTGGGCTGCTAGTGGGATTTAGTGGAGTAACCATTTCTGATTATCTAATGCAAGTGCATCAACCACATTCTGATTTTCAATTGCAAGTGTTGTATGCATTTGCTATATTCAATTCAGATTTCTCACTCCCAACTCCCTATAAATACCACTTCCATTCCACAATCAACAATCAACAATTCACATTCAGATTCAGACACATTCACTCATCCATTACTCCCATACACACATTCACCACAAAGAGAGAAGAGAGCTAGTTGCAAAGGAGGAAGAGCTAGGAGCTGTCCTGGAAACTACCTTGCTGCCACCAGCTAGTTCTTCTATTCTCTTTACTCTATCTATGTATTTCTTATTTTCTGTATTCATAATTATGTTGAACTAATCCATTTTGTTAGGGCTTAGGATGAAGCCCTAGTCATGAATATTCAATGTTATGGATGATTTCATAGTTAATTGATTTCCTTGCTTTCATTATCAAGTTGTTAATCTCCAGCTTATTATGTGCTTGATGTATGTTTTCTTGGAGTAGCTAACTAGGATTTTATGCATCTAGCACAGGTTGGGAAGGGGTTTAGATTCACCAATTCTACTCTCCTTTCACAAGCAACACATGAATGGCCTAAGAATCATTCAAGGGGTTAATAACCATAAGTTGACTAGGACAGATACCATGTTCTAGGACTTGTGTGATTATCATATTCTCAAGGAACTTAATGACTCTTCTATGCTTTATTCTAAGTAGATACCATGCTTAGGTTGCATATTAGAGATCACGTGTTGTGTAGATACCATGCACAATTACATGCCTTAGGAGAATCATGCATCCTGCACCTAGATACCATAGGCTTGTATGCGATAATCTATTGTTAATGAAGCTTGAGTCAATTTCTATGCATTCATAACTTGGATAGGAAAACTAGTGGTGGATTCCAAGGCTCTAACACTTCTCAATCATTGTTTCACAACTTGTTCATTGCTGTCATTGTTTACTTTCCAGCACTTCCATTTCATTCTCTTGTTTTCATTTCAACAACAAAACCCCCCATTTTGAGTGCGTGTGTGGTGCTAGGATTCTGTCCTAGACCTTGCCATTTGTAAGTTTGTTTGTTTCTTTGTTTTCTGTTTTTCCATCATTCTAAGTAATTTAACTTGCAACCAAGTTACCATTCTCCGTGGGATCGAACCTCGTATTTACATAAGCTATACTATAAATGGTTCGTGCACTTGCGAGAATTAAAGTTGCTATTTTTAATAACTCATTTTAGTTGTTAAGAATAGGCTCAACAAGTTTTGGCGCCGTTGCCGGGAAGGGTAACGATGGTGCTATAGTTAGATTACTTTCAGTGTTTTTTGTTTTTGTTAGTTTTATTTGTTATTTTCGTTGGTTTTTCTTTCAGGATTCAGTTTTTCTCTTTTTAGTTGTTATCTCCATTTGAAGGCACTAATTTGGTTCTTGTGTGTGCATATATGTCCGAAATCTGAATCTGAGCCACTCTCACCAAGAGGCAGCTGCTGCTACGTGCTGGTTTGAGGAGGAGTTATAGTTCTTCAAACGTTGAATCTAAGAGCTACGAATCTGAAGGTTCAAGCGAGATGGCTGAGATTCCAAACAACAACAATAATGATGAAGGAGGCGGTGCACTTGTTGTCCAACCTCGGAAACCCCTACGTGAATTTTCCATTCCCAAAGTCACTGATCAACCTTCGTGCATCGTCTATCCTCAACTCACAATTGACAGGTTTGAGCTTAAAAGTGGTATGATTCATCTTCTTCCAACTTATTATGGTAATACCACTGAGGATCCGTACATGCATGTTAAGCAATTCTTTGAAATATGTGCTACAATCAAAATTCAAGGACTTGATGATGAGCAGATTAAGATGAGGCTATTCCCATTCAGTTTAAAAGATAAGGCTAAGTCTTGGTTATATTCTTTGCCTAATGCTTCAATTCGTACTTGGGATGAGCTTTCTAATAAGTTTTTGCAGAAATTCTTTCCAGCTCAAAAGACTAACAAGATTAGAAAGGAAATCCTTGGTTTCAAGCAAGGAGAAGGAGAAGCTTTTCATGAATGCTGGGAGAGGTACAAGGAGATGATGAGATCTTGCCCACACCACAATATAGAGAGTTGGATGCAAATGCAATCTTTCTATGAAGGTTTGCTTGATTCCGAAAGGATGATGGTAGATGCAACAAGTGGAGAAGGACTGATGAACAAAACAGCAGATGAGGCTTTTTCTCTATTTGAATCTTTGAGTGCTAACTCTCAACAATGGTGCTACAATAAAGGAAGAGGAGCTCCTATGAAAGCTGTGGTCTCTGAGGTAAGTACTAATAATGAGATTAATGCAAAACTTGATGTTATGTGTTCTTTGCTTCAACAGGCAGTGACTGGTCCTCTAGGAAACAAAGTGGAAGTTCAAGGCCAATCTTTTGCGGACCACATGCTAGAACAAGCAAATGCCCTTCAAGGAAGAAATCCTCAGAATGATCCATACTCAAACACATACAATCCTGGGTGGAGAAATCATCCTAATTTCAGGTGGAGCAATAATTCAAATGTGCAACAATCTCAAGGACCTCCCCCAGGATTCCAAATACAACAAAGGCAATTCCAGCAAGCTCCCCAACAAGTTCAAGAGCAAAGGGGTGATCAAATGGGAGAATTGCAAGACATGTTCAAGAAGTTCATGGGGCAACAGATGCAAACCAATCAGAATCTTCAAAATGCAGTGAACAAACTAGAAGTGCAAGTTGGGCAGATTGCATCCTCCTTGAGCAATAGAGCATCCGAACTTTTCCGAGCCAAACGGAGGTGAATCAAAGGCATCATGAGCAAGTTAAAGCAGTGCACATCTTGAGAAGTGGTAAACAAGTTGATAATAAGGTTGGAGATGCCAATGAAGAGCAAGAAGAGGGAGAAAACGTGGAGATCATTCAGCCACCACAAGGGCAGCCCACAAGTTCCACCAAACAGCCCCTCAATGCTCCTGGAAAGAGCACAGGCCCTAAGGTATCATCTAATGCTAATCAAGTTCCAATTTCAACTAATGCTTTTAGGCCTATTGCACCCTTTCCCAGCAGGTTATCAAAGTCAAAGAAAGATCAAGGCTTGGATGAGATAATGGAAATATTCAAGAAGGTGCAAATCAACATCCCATTGCTCAGTGCCATTGCTCAGATTCCAAAGTATGCAAAATTTTTGAAGGATCTATGCACTAACAAGAGGAGATTCAAAGAGCATGAACAGGTTGCATTAAGTGAAGAGGTGAGTGCAGTGTTACAAAGAAAGTTACCTCCAAAGCTAAAGGATCCAGGTTCGTTTTCTATACCTTGTATTGTTGGTGATTTCAAGATTCCAAAAGCTTTGCTTGATCTCGGTGCGTCCATTAACCTTATGCCATATCATGTTTATGAGAAACTTAACCTTGGTGAGTTGCAAGCCACATCTGTGAGCATTCAATTGGCAGATAGAACTATTAGGTACCCCAAGGGCATTCTAGAAGATGTTTTGGTAAGAGTAGAAGGCTTAATCTTGCCAGCTGATTTCTTAGTCTTGGAGATGGAAGAAGCACCAATTCCTGACAATGAATTGCCCCTCATCTTTGGCCGACCCTTCATGGCTACTGCTAAGACCACGATCGATGTAGCGCAAGGCACTCTCACCATGACCGTCAATGGAGAAACTGTGGCTTTCAAAGTGTTTGAAGCAACGAATCTGCCAAATGATGTTCAAGAGTGTTTTCAAATTCAAGTATTGGACAATCCAGGGAAAGAGAGATTTGATGGTCTTTCATATTCACTAGAAGCATGCTTGCTGCAAAGAGTAGACAAGGAGGAGCAGGGGGCTGCCCACATGTTCAATGCTACAATGCCTACACACAAGAAGGGGCTGCCCAAATTTGGAGATACTCCAAACATTCCTCCTATTCTTTGTTATTCAGTTCATAATCAAAAAAGGAAAACAAAAGCAGCATGGAAACGATGGAAAAAGAAAACAAACTTGGTGAACTCCCTTGCAGTGCATAAGGTATGGATTGAGCCCAAACCCCCCCATTCACTATAGCAAGTGTGGATGTCCGGCTGAAGACAAGAAACTTAGCGCTTCTTGGGAGGCAACCCAAGGTGACGAGGAGAAGATAGAACATGCAAGGAGCTGCTTGCGTCCTAATCGCTTCAAAGGGGAGTTGTTTTCTAAACTCTAACATTTGGTTATGTCTTTTCCTTATCTTCTTTCCTTACATTTATGAGGCACTGCTTGTTCTTATACTCTAAACATTGAGGACAATGTTTCATTTAAGTTTGGGGGGAAGGATTTAGTTATGTTGTTTCAAATTGTCAAAATTTTAAATTTTTTAAGTGTGTCTAGTGTCTAAAACGCAGGATTTTGTGTGTTGTTTCGTTATCCTTTCAAACACCTATGATAAGACTTGGATTTAACTTTAATATGGTTTTTCAGAAATTGATAGTCATTGTTTAAGGCCTGTGTGTGATTCTGAGTTAACTTTGTCTTGCATGCCATCCTTGCACTTATTGAGCACTTTGCCAAGTTAGTCCAATTTCTTGCTACTTGGAGATGTTATGCAATTCTACTTATTTCATGATCTTGGTTTCGTACTCTAGAACTTGTTTGAATATCTCTTGAGACATTCTGTTGCCATACAATGCTTAGGAAGTGATTTAGGCCATGTTTGAACCGTTTGAGCTTTTCTAACCATCCCTCTACATGTATTCATCCCTAGTCAACCCATTTGAGCCTATGTTAAGCCTTTCTTTGTGTAAACCATTCCTACCATAATAAATCTCTGTTTCTTATCTTTACCTATTCTTTGAGCAATTAAAGCTATCTTCAAAAGAGAGTCATAAAGATGCAAGGTTTTTAGGAGCAAAAGTGATTCATTTAGTGCCATAACCCAAGTGTTGAAAAGAAATAAGTTTGGGGGTATTGGTAACTAATCAAAAGAGGTAATGAAGTGTGACCAATGTAGTCACGGCCCTAGGGTGTTATAAGGAGAAAATCATGGTGATCTAGGGTAAAGAGCCACAAAATTAGGCCAAATAAACACATTTTAAGTGCTGAAATTATGTTGAAAATCTGCTCATGTATGTGTTCCTTGCTTGTTACAAAGTTCAGTAATCTCTCATGCTTTTACCTATGCTTTAGTTGTGCTCAAAATGTTGTTATATCTCCATATCTCCTCTTTCATTCAACCACTACCCTAAGCCTCATTACAACCCTTGTAAAGTCCTTTTGATCCTTGGTATTGTATGGTATTATTGTGGAGAGCTGATTTGATAACGAGCTTATGGGGCTCGAAATTCTTGATTGTGCTCTAAGTGTGTGCGCATGTACTTATTTGAGTTGCAGGTGTTGTTCTGATTTGGCATTCACACACTACACGTAAGGATGTCATTGTAAGCTTTGCACACTCTTGAATCATGTGTGGAACTTAGATTGTGATTGTTGTGTTTCTTTGGAACCATATACTTTGGTGATTCTTTGAGGATATTGTTTGGAAGGCTAGCTGCTTATTTTCTGTTTTCTAAGTTGTAGTTTTATTTTGTTTGCTCGAGGACTAGCAAAGTCTAAGTTTGGGGGTATTTGATAAGTTCATAATTTCACACATTTGCATGCCTTCATTGCTTAGTAATTTTGTTCAGTTTCTCTTTATTTCGAGTCACTTATCTATGTTTGTGTGTTCTGTAGGTTATGGGAGCAAGAGATCACATTTGCTACAATCCATGCATATTAAGGGCTGATTGGGATGAGAGGAATACACTTGAGGCATTTGAAGCAAAATGGTGCAAAAACGTGAAAAAACTGGAGCCTGAGTTAGAAGTTCATTTCGGACTTTTCTTCTTCATCCGAGCTTGGATTGGGCCAATGTTTGTGTGGTTGGATCAATGACATTCTGAACTTCAAAATGGACATCTTAAAGTCATCATTTGATTCAGCCAAGCCCAATTCGTAAGCCCAAGAAGTTGTTCATCATGCTGACAGGAAGATGAGCTCATTGCATGCTTGGTCATGGTGAGCTAAGCATGAGCTATTGGTTTCTGGATGGAAGCTTGGTCATGCTGACATGTTGATGACCTAGGGCTGCTGGTGGGCTGCTAGTGGGATTTAGTGGAGTAACCATTTCTGATTATCTAATGCAAGTGCATCAACCACATTCTGATTTTCAATTGCAAGTGTTGTATGCATTTGCTATATTCAATTCAGATTTCTCACTCCCAACTCCCTATAAATACCACTTCCATTCCACAATCAACAATCAACAATTCACATTCAGATTCAGACACATTCACTCATCCATTACTCCCATACACACATTCACCACAAAGAGAGAAGAGAGCTAGTTGCAAAGGAGGAAGAGCTAGGAGCTGTCCTGGAAACTACCTTGCTGCCACCAGCTAGTTCTTCTATTCTCTTTACTCTATCTATGTATTTCTTATTTTCTGTATTCATAATTATGTTGAACTAATCCATTTTGTTAGGGCTTAGGATGAAGCCCTAGTCATGAATATTCAATGTTATGGATGATTTCATAGTTAATTGATTTCCTTGCTTTCATTATCAAGTTGTTAATCTCCAGCTTATTATGTGCTTGATGTATGTTTTCTTGGAGTAGCTAACTAGGATTTTATGCATCTAGCACAGGTTGGGAAGGGGTTTAGATTCACCAATTCTACTCTCCTTTCACAAGCAACACATGAATGGCCTAAGAATCATTCAAGGGGTTAATAACCATAAGTTGACTAGGACAGATACCATGTTCTAGGACTTGTGTGATTATCATATTCTCAAGGAACTTAATGACTCTTCTATGCTTTATTCTAAGTAGATACCATGCTTAGGTTGCATATTAGAGATCACGTGTTGTGTAGATACCATGCACAATTACATGCCTTAGGAGAATCATGCATCCTGCACCTAGATACCATAGGCTTGTATGCGATAATCTATTGTTAATGAAGCTTGAGTCAATTTCTATGCATTCATAACTTGGATAGGAAAACTAGTGGTGGATTCCAAGGCTCTAACACTTCTCAATCATTGTTTCACAACTTGTTCATTGCTGTCATTGTTTACTTTCCAGCACTTCCATTTCATTCTCTTGTTTTCATTTCAACAACAAAACCCCCCATTTCGAGTGCGTGTGTGGTGCTAGGATTCTGTCCTAGACCTTGCCATTTGTAAGTTTGTTTGTTTCTTTGTTTTCTGTTTTTCCATCATTCTAAGTAATTTAACTTGCAACCAAGTTACCATTCTCCGTGGATCGAACCTCGTATTTACATAAGCTATACTATAAATGGTTCGTGCACTTGCGAGAATTAAAGTTGCTATTTTTAATAACTCATTTTAGTTGTTAAGAATAGGCTCAACATAACTCAAAAACATAACCAAATCATAAGCTAGAAGGGTACAAAATGATATACAATTATGAACCGATCAAATACCCCCAAACCTAGATTTTGCTAGTCCTCGAGCAAAACAACACAAAACAAAGTTAAAAACAAAATAAGGAGTTAACTAAACCACTTCCGCAGGTAACTCGATTGCATTTAGCGTATGCAACAAGCCTTTAAACCTCTAGGCATCCCTAGGAGGAGGAGTTGTGTCTCCTGAGGGTTTAACAGATACGGTACCCACAAACGTTTTTCTAACTCTACAAAACAAAGTGGTTAGAAAACTTTACTAATTTTGTTAGTCCTTAAGCAAAATAAAACAAAAACAAAAACAAAAATAATTACAAAAACAAAAACAAAAATAAAAATAAAAATAAAAAAAGTAAAAATAAAACTCTGAAAACAATCTTTCCGAACATTTTCTGAAAAAGAAATGACTCATGCTCATGACTCAAAAGTTTTAACAATAAAAACTCAATTTTAAACATTATTTACAAGGTGGCAAAGTTCAAAACACAACATGCTCAAAGTGTAGTAGTGTGATAGCCAAATGCAACAAATTCCCCAATCTTAGTTTTCACACAATTTCAAAAATTATACCAAGCACAAATGCAACTTCAAATCTCACCAAAGTTGTCCTCTTACAAATGAATCACTCAAAAGAGGGCTACAATGCAACACTCAGTTATAAACATGAGATTAGAGTTAAATCATAAGGAACTTAACTCAAAAATAGGAAGATGAAGAACTTGCATTAATATGATCTCAAGAAGGATGCCAAACACTAAAAAGTAAGAAAATGGATGCAATTCAACCACATGACATTTAAGATCAATTTAGGTCTTTATTATAGGTTGTAATGGGGCCAAGGGTGTAAGGTGAGTGAGAAATGAAACGTATGGATAAAACAAAGTCCAAGGAACTCAAAATATAAGAGCATAAAACAATTGTTTACAAGACTTCGAATCATCATGATTAGATTTTTTTTTCTTTTAAATGATCAAAACTCCTTATACCTTCATTTGAACAAACGCCTATTTATTTTGAAGGCCCAAAGATAAATTTCAATCAACCACCACTTTTCTCTTTTCTTTCACCAATTGATGAACCTTTTTTTTTTTTTTTTTAAATATCCCTTCCCAAACTTAGCATGAAAAGCACATCCGATTTAGAGCTCATGAGTTCCTTAGAAAGGTAAATATTTGTTTTTCAGGCTAAGGCGAGGAAATATAATTGGTTAAGTGAAAGAAAAGGTTTACATGTAGGCTCAAAATGGTTAACAATGGAAAATCATGCTTAAGCATGCATAAGGTTAGCTTGAAAGGCACAAACGATCCAAAGATGGCCTTAATGTCATTTCTTAAATGTCATGAAATCAAATTACAAAAGAATGAATGACTTTTAAGTGTTCAACCAAATCAATGAATAATGAGATCAAACAACAACTTTGATGACAAGAAAATAAGAGTATGTGTATAACACTCAAGAAATGAAGCACAAGGCTCACAAGCTCACATTATATGGTTATATAAGTCTAATTTGTGCTTCATACGATTCTTTAGATCATGCAAATCCTTTAATTGGAAAATTGTGAAACAAATGGCAAGTGCAAAGAAGGTTTCGAACATATCATGCTAGAACAATGCCAATTTTATTTTATAAAAATGTTAAATTTTAAATTTTTAAATTTTTTATATATATATAAAATAATAATAAAATGAAATCCAATTTTTATTTAAGTCATGAAAACATTTATCACAATCTCATCATAAGTGTTCGGAAAGTGACTCAAAACAAAACAAGACTCAAAATATAGAAAAAAGAAAAACAAGCGAGAAATTAATTAATTATTATTATTTATTATTATTTTTTTTTTAAACCAAATTTACTTGCTAAACTCCAATACCCCCATACCTAGAAATGAACATTGTCCTCAATGTTTAAAAATTAGGAACAAGCAATGTCATAACAAGAAATGAAAGTATTAAGGCAAATAAAAAAAATAAAATACAAAAATAAAATAATTACAAAATAAAAATTACAAAACAAACAAACAAATTAAAAAAAAAACGAAATAGTAAAACACTCTGAAACAAAAAAAAAAGCCCTAAACAAACAGTCTTACGCAAACCAAAACCCAAACGATTGAAAACCCAACCCAAAAGAAGTTAACACACTTTGAAACCTAACAACGGTGAAAACCCGACCCGCAAAGAAATCCGAAGCCCACACGTTTGTTATTATTATTTTTATTTTTTTAATTTAATGAAACGTGAAATGGGAGCGCAAAGGCGGAATAAGAAAGAGTGTGGTCCCTGCTGCCTCGGTTCCTAGGAAGTGACAGGCAAAAAGAGTGAGGGACGTGTCGGCGCGAGAGGCTGCTTTCACATCCCCCAAGCTAGACTTATTGGCCTCTTGGGTGAAGCGGACGACTTTTTCACTTTGAAGGTGGTGAAAGGTGAAAATGCAATTAAGGGGAGTTGGGAAACGGGTGCGGCGACATATAGAGATAAGCCGTAAGGGCCACACAGAACTTAGAACCGACGGCTAGGGTTTAGCAGACTAAGTCTATAAAAGGTAAAAAGAAAGGGTAAAAAAAACACACAAACTCAGAAACACACAAAATAGAAAAGAAGGAAAGAAGAAAAACGAGTGAGAAATCAAATGGCCTCTTCCTACCCATTTTCGTTGGATCTCAACCTAGCTCCACCGACTCAGACACGAGGCCAAGCAGCGGCACCAGGATGGATGCCCTACTTTGCCTCCGCAAGGGGGTCTGTGACAGGTAGCTGACTCAATACTCCTGGAAAACGATGTTGCCATTGGAGTGGGCAGAAATCTAGTGACTCCTAAAGATATACGTGTGTTCGGGACAAGGGATGACAATCGAGTCGCGAGTGATGCCATGGCACTCAGCGTGCAGAGTACAGCATGTGTCGCAAGTTTGGGACATCGCCTACTGCGAAGTCCCATGAGGTAGAGGTGCTGAAAGGTCAGTTGGCGGCGGAGCGAAGTATGGTTGAAGAGTGTCAGACTGCTATAAAAAGCTTGAAAAGGGAGAGGTCAAGGATAGTGGAGGTGAATCGACACCAGCTAGAGGTATTGCGGGACGAGAATAAAAACCTATCAAAAATGGTAGAGTTGTACTCTCGCACATGCGAAAGCAGCTGGAGGACCTAGACCGACCGGGTAAACGCAAGCAACCAGATCGCGAGAGTAGTTACGCTCAAGCTAAGATTGCGATCTTTGGGAGCTCAAGTGGTGAGCCCCAAGAGGCTGTGCAAGAAGCCCAGGAAGAAGATAGCCAGAGGGCCAAACTCAAAGCTCCAATGGTCGAGACACCGAGCACTGAAGAAATGATTTCTACTGCATTATTGTTGTTTTTAAGTTATTTTATTTTTTTGGTTGTTTTTGTTTTTGTTATTTTGTTTTGGGAATAAAAGAGTGAATTTGCATAAGGAAAAAGAAAACGGAAAAGAAGCACACTTCCCAAACTTAAATCAAACGAAGACGACAAACGGAAATGGAAGCACAGTTCCCTAACTAAAATAAAATAAAGATGATAGCCGAAAGGGAAAAGCAGAAACACAAAGCTCTAGAAAATGAAAGTAACGGGCAAAAATATTAAACACCAGAAAACACGGAAAAAAGAAAAGTAAAGTGAAAGTAAAGGTGCTCCCCCTTGAAGCGATCAGGTTGAGCATGCCCGGGAAATCCGAAGTGGTACTGGCTCTCTCTCATCAGCATATGTCTATTTAAACCACGCCTCTACAAACGGATGATACCCAGCATTTCTTCCTGCAAACTCAAAGAAAAACATCAAAAAATTCATAAGCAAAACAAATGGCATCCTCATGCACTCACCTTGATGATCTCAACCTTGAACTGTCCCTTGCACCACCAAATGCCCAGAAAAGGGCTCCTCCAACCCCTGTCTTCCCAAACTCTTCATATCATCACGGCACGGCCTCAAACTTTGCTGAGGCAATACCGAACCTTTCTGAGGTAATGCCGAACAGGGTCAGTGCTGCCTGGGAACATTGATTGGCAGGAAGCTAACTCCAGCAGATCACCTGCATGTGGCACGTAGATCTGACAAGATGGCGGTGGATGAGTCCCACGATTTAACTGTGCTCCAAGCGGTCTCGGCTACCAATTTGGGCATGCGACTACTGGCGAGGACACGGGAGTGTGCCGCTCTGAGTGAGGAAGTGGCTTCCTTGAAGGCTATGGTGGCGGACATGCAGAAGCGGCTCTATTGTGCCACTCAGCATGTGGAAGCACTGCAGAGGAAAAATGATGACCATGTAGAACCTTGGAGATCCTACAAGTACGAGACAATAGAGGTAAGCCATGATGATGATGAAGATGAAGAAGAAGAAGAAGAAGAAGTTTGTTTTTTTTTTTTTTTTTTTTTTAATTTACGTGAATGTTTTTTTTGTTTTTTTTGTTTTTTGTTTTTTTTTTGTTTTTTTGTTTTTTTTTGTTTTTAATGCAGTGTTTGAAATAAAATAAAAATGTGTTTCTAACACTCAGAAATAAACTAACTAATCATACCATAAAAACAAAAACAAAATAAAAACCACGACTAAACAAAATAAATACAAAAACTAACTTAACAAAACAAAAACAAAATAAAAACAAAGACTAAACAGAAAATAAAACAAAGAAAATAAAAAAAACTTAGTTTAAAAACACACGAATATACAAGCAACTCACGGATGACCAGTTTAGGGCCTCAGAAAACACAACCAGGGGATCCGGGAAGGTTGGAGGGGTCACAATGGTCCCGCTTAAAACCCAAACTTCTTAGACACCGAAGGTGTCGCCTAAAGAACTCATAGACACTGGATTGACGGAAGTGCTTACCTGGAGTTACCATAAGTCAGCTCATATGAAAAATCTTTTTGAATTTTTGAATTTTGAATTTTTAGTTTTTAAGATAAGAGAAAAAAAAAATTAAGATAACAAACCATAAATGAAAAGGAACTAAGTACTCTAAACAAACTCAAACAAACGACATAAATTGTTGTACTAAAAGAAACAAACCAAGAAATAAACTGAATTTAAAGAAGAGAAAGGATTGAAATGCTCCCCCTTGAAGCGATTAGGTCGAGTATGGATGCATTTGGAGGTCGCGACTTCTCCCACTGCTCCACACTTCCCATTCGTATGATTGAGGTTGCCATCTCTCTCCATTTTTATTAAGCTGTCATAAATTGCTAAAACAAACACACAAACTTGAAATGGAATCAAAAGGGTTAGGAAATAAAAGGAAAAACACACATCCAATTCCATGCTTCAAAGTAAGCAGCAAGGTAAATTAAACTAGTTTATGGAGTTCGTTCTTTCTCAAATATGATTATCCATATGGTGTGTGGTTTTAATCAAGTATTCAGAAAAAGTATTTAGCTATGGTGTTTAGTCTAAACACAAATTCCGAACCCATTAAGAATAAGAAGAACAATAAAGAACCAAGTAGAATTTAAACATGGTGTTTGTCTTTAATATCTACCTACTCATTCACTAATCAGTCCAAGAGTCATATGGTGTTTATGTAAACTTGAACAAGATATTTAATTAAGAACAAGTGAATGAAACCATAAACAAGAAATAACCAACATGCTACTTGAACCTCTTTTGTGTTGTGTAAGCTGGGACTCAAACCCAGTTCTCTTGCTTGTCAGGCAATTGTCCTTGTCCGTTGGACTACAAACACAACTTGTCAATTAACGCCATTAACCTTAAAACATGAAACTGTCTAGTTATATACAAAAACAAAAAAATAAATAAAAAGTAGGAAAACCAAATAGAATCAAACAATGTTAACGATCCCGGCAACGGCGCCAAAAACTTGTTGTGTAGATACAGCTTCACCAAAATGGGTTCAATTGCATCCTCAACTTGTGATACTCGCAAGTGCACGAACCGTTCGGTAGTATAGCATATGTAAGTGCGAGGTCGATCCCACGAGGATTGGTGATTGAATGATCCAATTCATTTCCCTACAAAAAAACAGAAATGGAAAAGAAAATAAATAAAACAAGAAAAAGGAAATAACTCAAGCAAATAAGTTCCCAAGTTCAATTAGATTAACGGATTGATTCTAGCTAAAGTATGATTAGGCCATGGTGTCTGGTTCTAACCTTGTGTTCCTAATTCCCTAATTTGATCATTTGTTGTCTAACCTAAAACTAAGCATTAGGAACCCATTAAGCATAGAAGAACAATTTAAACAACCAAGCATGTATCTAATCCCTGTTGTCGAATGTACATACATACTCTTCCTATTCATAGTTCAATTCGAATTAAAGCATGGTGTCTACTCTTAATTCAAACCAAGATAGCTAACATGCAAGCCTAAATGGTGATCAATCATTCAAACTAGCATATTAACTTATAAGCATAATGAATAAGAACAAAAATCATAATTGAAACTTGGAAACTAATTAAACTTGAATACTTAAGAAAGAATGTACATTACAAATAAAAGTAAAGTGGAACTAAGAAAACTTGAAGGAAAACTTAGTAAACTCATAACAATTGACAACTTGAAAGGAAACTAAGAGAATTTGAGGGAGAGAAGGGAAGGGAGCTCTAGAGAAGTGTTTGAGAGCTCCCCCCCTTGGGGTGTGTTTACAAGCATAGAGAACTTCCCTATTTATAGGCCTAGGGGAAGTGAAAAATCTGAATTCAATATGGCTAATGCATACAACACTTGAATTATAAAATCTGAAATGGTTGATGCACTTGTAATAGAAAATCTTGAATGGGTGATGCACTTGTATTAGAAAATCTTGAATGGTTGATGCACTTCACCAATTAATCCCACTAGCAGCCCTAGGTCATCTTCATGTCACCATGACCAAGCTTCCAACCAGAAATGATAGCTCATGCCTAGCTCACCATGACCAAGCATCCAACCAGCACATGCTGAGGTCAGCATGACCAGCAACTTCAAGGGCTTACAACTTGGGCTTCTCTTAATCAAATTAGGACTTTAAGCACTCGAAATTGAAGTTCAGAATGTCTTCTTTCCAGCCATATGTTATGTGGGCCAATCCAAGGTCGGAGAAAAAAGTTAAGGCCGAAACAAATTGCTAACTCATTTTCCGCGCTGATAAGATCCATCCTGAGCATGGTTCTGTGTTTGCTAGGTAACGGACTCCAGATTTATCCAATGAGGCTGAATTTTGGATATGTTATAGTAAACACCCATTGGAACAACTTTCATGAAGAATGTGGCCTCATTAGAGCTATGTAGGTTGCTGAAACAAAGCTTGGAATATGACCTACGAAACTGGACTGGCAGGGGGCTGTAGCAAAAATGAGTTTGTCTTTAAGCTCTTCTTCCCTTCATCCAAATCAGGCCTTCACATGCTTGGATTGCATCATTTCCTATCCAAAGCCATCATTATTACCTAAATCTCAATTAACTGAAAGATACACACAAAAAGGATTAAAAGCACAAGTTTAACTCAAAAACATAACCAAATCATAAGCTAGAAGGGTACAAAATGATATACAATTATGAACCGATCAGAAAGCTCAAACATAATTATGTGAGACTTAGCTAGCAAAAGAATAAGATTCAGACCTAACACAATGCTTATCAAATTCCTAAGAGCCATATTAGAAGTTAGACTCATGATTTATCATTGGTGTGGGAAGGAAAACTGAAAATGACTCAAAGAAAAGAAACAGAAAAGAAAAACGTGAGGTTTCAAATTGCTGTTTTGCTCAATTTCAACATATAATCTGTTTTGACATGTAACTTTCGAACCACTTGGTCAAATTTAACGTTCTTTATGTCGTTGGATTCAGTATGAAAAAATGAAGAACACAACGAGGACCAAACTTTCAAAACAGAAGCAGAAAATAAAAAATTTGTAGCAATGAAGAAGCCTACGTTTTCACAAACACAAAAACTAAAAACTTTCCAGCAACTAACAAAACTTTCCAGCACTCCCAAACTTAAATGAAGCATTGCCCTCAATGTTTGAATCCATGAAAAGCATGCAATGCACAATAAATCCAGGGTAAAGGAATGAAATGAAGGAAATAAAGAAATAGAGTTTAGAACTTCCCCTTGAAGACAATGAGAGGGAAATGCACATAGTATGGCAGCACATGTTCTTCTTAGAGTATTTGGGTCAGCTGCTCATCATGTTTCTCCCACATCAAGGAAAAGAAAACCCTAACAAAAACAAAACAGAAAATGAGAAAAAACTAAGCATGAGTAGCAATTATTATACAAATGAAAGAGATATGATTGGAATGCTTCCCTTTGAAGTGATAGCTGGAGAGTGGTTGGCCATAGCAGCTGGAGGTCGACTTCTCCGCTGCTCCATACTCCATGTTTCTATGGATTGGGTTGTCTCCTCTCTCTCCCTCTTTCTTATTGAGCTACTTCAGAAATTCTTAAAGAAAGACAAGGAAACTTGAAACAAAATTTCAGATTTGTTGGATTAGGAAACCATAAGATAAATGAAAAGGATAAACTAAACTAAAACATCAAGATTAGGGATTCAACTTCACCACAAACATCAAATTTCATGCTTCAAAGTAACAAGCATCAAAGTAAATCAAACTAGCTTATGGAGTTCGTTCTTTCTCAAATATGATTATCCATATGGTGTGTGGTTTTAATCAAGTATTCAGAACAAGTATTTAGCTATGGTGTTTAGTCTAAACACAAATTCCAAACCCATTAAGAACAAGAAGAACAATAAAGAACCAAGTAGAATTTAAACATGGTGTTTGTCTTCAATATCTACCCATCCATTCACTAATCAGTCCAAGAGTCATATGGTGTTTATGTAAACTTGGACAAGATATTTAATTAAGAACAAGTGAATGAAACCAGAAACTAGCAATAATCAACATGCTACTTGAACCTTTTTTTGTGTTGTGTAAGCTGGGACTCAAACCCAGTTCTCTTGCTTGTCAGGCAATTGTCCTTGTCAGTTGGACTACAAACACAACTTATCAATTAACCTCATTAACTTTAAAACATGAAACTGTCCAGTTATAAAAAAAATAAAAAATAAAAAAAAGTAGGAAAACCAAATAGAATCAAGCGATGTTACCAATCCCCGGCAACGGCGCCAAAAACTTGTTGCGTAGATTTAGCTGCACCAAAATGGATTCAGCTGCATCCTCAACTTGTGATACTCGCAAGTGCACGAGCCGTTGGTAGTTTAGCATATGTAAGTGCGAGGTCGATTCCACAGGGATTGGTGATTGAATAATCCAATTCAGTTTTCCTACACAAAACAGAAATGAAAACAAGAGAAACAAAACAAGAAGAAAGAAAAGAATTAAGACAAGATGGTGAGGTTTTAGAATCCACCCTAATTGTTCTAATCATGTTATGGCAGCAAGTAAACAAATTGATTCACTCATGAAGATGCTCACAAATAAGTCCATGGTGTTTGGATCAAATTGCATTGAACATCACAAGGACCCCAAGCATGGTGTTTACATTAGGAGACCTAGAAACCAAATCACATGAGTTGCTAATGGATGGAATGAAGATGATCCCCAAACCTTCCCAACCAGAGCAAAAATGCATAAAACCTCAGGTGATCAATCAAAGGATGCAAAAACAGCTCCATTAAAATAGTGAAGAAGAATTCATGAATGAAATCAAACTTTATAAACTCAAACCATGATACAAGACTAGCAAGATGTTTATTACAACTAATAACAGAAAAACAAAGTAAAACAAAGGAAATACAAGAAGAAAATAAAAGACAAAGGGAGGAGAAGAAGATAAGGACAGCATGCTAGAGATGGAAAAGAATCATCTCCATGGCTGCCAGGAGGCCAAAGCCTCCCAGCTGCGCCTTCTCCCTTCTCTCCCTTTGTGACTCTCAACTTTCCCTCTCTTTGTGTACAATGGAAGTGTAAATGATGGATCTCAGGATATCAATTGTATGTGGAATGGAAGTGGTATTTATAGGGAGAGGGGAGTGGGAAATCTGAATTGAATATGGCAATGACCTAACACACTTGCATTAGATAATCAGAAATGGTTACTCCACTAAATCCCACTAGCAGCCCTAGCTCATCCTCATGTCAGCATGACCAAGCTTCCATTCAGAAATCAATAGCTCATGCCTAGCTCATCATGACCAAGCATGCAATGAGCTCATCTTCCCTCGAGCATGATGTGTATTTCCATGGTCTCACGAATTGGGTTGGGCTGAATCAAATGATGACTTTAAGATGTCCACTTTGAATTTCAGAATGTCATTGATCCAACCACACAAGTATTGGCCCAATCCAAGTTCGGATGAAGAATATAAGTCCAAAATGAACTTCTAACTCAGGCTCCAGTTTTTGCACGTTTTTGCACCATTTTGCTTCAAATGCCTCAAGTGTATTCCTCTCATGCCAAACAGCCCTTAATATGCATGGATTGCATGAATTATGCTCTTTTGCTCTCTTGGCCTACAAAACACACAAAGAGAGGCAAATAACTTAGAAATCTAATAAACTAAGCAAAATGAGTAAGTAAATTGGGCATGTATATGTATGAAAATATGAGCTTAACACAATTCATTGTCAGGAATTGGTGCTTCTTCCATCTCCAAGACCAAGAAATCAGCTGGCAAAATCAGCTCCTCCACTTTCACCAAAACATCTTCTAGAATGCCCCTAGGGTACCTGATAGTTCTATCTGCCAATTGAATGCTCACACATGTGGCTTGCAACTCACCAAGGTTAAGTTTCTCATAAACATGATATGGCATAAGGTTTAGATGCACCAAAAGCATGTCGGTCTTTTGTGTGGAGAAGTATTTTTCCAGGAACTTCTTTTGAATGGCAGCCCATGTAGTGAGTGAACCCGGCTTCAAAGAATTCAACCAATATTTCGCCTTATCCTTCAAAGTGTATGGAAACACTCTCATTCGAAGTTGATCTTCTGTCACTCCTGTCAAGGGAAAAGAGCTAACAACATTAAAAATATCCTTTATATGTGTTAATGGATCTTCATTAGGTAAACCATAAAAGGAAGGTAACATATTAACATGAGAAGATTTAAGCTCATAGTTTCGAGCTACAGTGGGCAGCGAAATGCTTGAAGGGGATGCTGGAATTGTTGGGATATCAAGGTCTCCCATGAACTCAATGGCAGCCATCATTTCTTCTTCTTCTTGGTCTGAACTTGTTTCCAATTTGAAGGTGAAGAACCAGGAAGTTCAAAGAATGGCCTTTTAGACATAAACTACCTGAAACAGAAAATTAGATTAATTAGAAACACTAAAAAGAATAGGGTAACCTTGGGCACATAACCAGGGAAGAACTTTCGTTCAGTCCCCGGCAACGGCGCCAAAAACTTGTTGTTTAATTATGTTAACTCGCAAGTGTACGTGCCAATTAGTAGTATAGCAAAACAAATACGAGGTCGAACCCACAAGGACTAAGAAGTTAAAACTAGTTATGTACTTAGATTACCAAATTCAAGAAGTAGGAAGTTAAGTCTAAAACAGAATTTAAAGTGAGAGTGATTGTGATTGTGATTGTGAAAGAAAAAGTAATGAACAAACTGAGATTGCAAGCAAAACAAGTAAACAAGTGCAGCAAAGATGGTTTTGAAGATTGAAAAACAGATTTGGAGACTAGGGCATTTGATTCACCATAACAATTCAATTCCAGGTTATAAAGATTCAAGTGACAAGTCTAATTCAGATTCAAAGATTGATTCTAGCTAATGTATGATTAAGCCATGGTGTCTGGTCCTAACCTTGTATTCCTAATTCCCTAATTTGATCATTTGGTGTCTAACCTAAATTAAGCATTAGGAATCCATTAAGCATAGAAGAACATTTTAAACAACCAAGTATGTATCTAATCCAGATTGTCGAATTCTCATACACACTCTTCCTATTCATAGTTCAATTTGAATTAAAGCATGGTGTCTACTCTTAATTCAAACCAAGATATACAAATCTGAATGGTAGCTAGGCATTCCGATCAGCATATAGGCAATTTGGCAAAATGAATAAGAACATGAATCATGAATCAAACTTGAAACTTGAAATTTATAAACCCAGAATATTCATGTTAGGTTACATCAAAGCCCTAGTTATGGATTTAGTTACTCATAATGGAAAAGAGACTTGAACAGAAATGAGAAAACATAATGAAAGCAATAAGAGTAGAAAAACCCCTTTTCTGAAGTTCTTGTGGTGTCCAAGGCTTCTCCAAGTGCTTCTCCACTTCTAATGCTTCTTCAAGAGCTTCCCCACTTCTAGAAGGATGTATGAAGGATATGGAGGTGATTTGGGATGAGTTTGAGTGAGTGGTGATGGTTGAGAGAGATGAAATTCGTAGGGAAGTGGAAGAGAGGTTTGCTGGAGTTGTTTTGGTGAGATGGGGCTGTTTAGAGCTTTTGGTTGATTGCTGGAGTGTTTTGGTGATTTGAGAGTGTTTGAGGAGGGCTGGAGTGAATTGTGGGGTTGTGAATCCCAGGATTTGTTGTTTGGGAAAATAATGGAAGTGTTTGAGGGAGGATGGAGTGAAGGATGGCTGAATTGTGGGGTTGTGAATCCCAGGCTTGCACCCTTTGAATCTGGAATTGAAGATGTATTTATAGGGGAATGGAGGTGAGAAATCAGAATTGAATATAGCAATCACCTAACACACTTGCATTAGATAATCAGAAATGGTTGTTGCACTTCACCAACAATTCCCACCAGCAGCCATAGGTCATCCTCATGTCAGCATGACCACGCTTCCATTCAGAAACCAAGAGCTCATCCTCATGTCAGCATGACCAAGCAAGCAATGAGCTCATCTTCCTGTCAGCATGATGAACAACTTCTTGGGCTCACGGATTGGGCTTGGATCACACAAATGTCGACTTTAAGATGTCCATTTTGAAGTTCAGAATGTCATTGATCCAACCACACAAGTATTGGCCCAATCCAAGCTCGGATGAAGAAGATAAGTTCGAAATGAACTTCTAACTCAGGCTCCAGTTTTTGCACGTTTTTGCACCATTTTACTTCACAAGCCTCAAGTGATACCTAGAGCTCAATGAACTGAATGAAAAACACAAAAGAGGTTAAAAGCACAAGGTTAACTCCAAAACATAACTAAATCATAAGCTATAAGGGTATAAAATGATATACAATTGTGAACCGAACAAAAAACACTTATTACTACTACTTAGACTCACAAGTAATTCTAAGACTAAACAGAATTTAAATGAAGTTTTGTTGAATTTGTTGGAATGAAAACTACACAAAGGAAATGCAAAACAACAAGTGACTGAAAACTACTAAAAGGGAATGCAAAATAGCAAGTTACCAGCAAGTAGTTGTTTAGAAAATTTAGAGACAAAGGAGACAAGCACTAGGGGTTCAACTTCACCATGACAATCCAATTTCAAGCTACAAGTTAACAATCACCTAAGTTGATTACAATTTCTGGAGTTCGTTCTTTCTTATGTATGATTATCCATATGGTGTTTGGTTTTAATCAAGTACTGTTGCGTAGATACAACTGCACCAAAATGGGTTCAACTGCATCCTCAACTTGTGATACTCGCAAGTGCACGAACCGTTGGTAGTTTAGCGTATGTAAGTGCGAGGTCGATTCCACAGGGATTGGTGATTGAATGATCCAACTCAGTTTTCCTACACAAAACAGAAATGGAAACAAGAGAAACAAAACAAGAAGAAATAAAAGAACTAAGACAAGATGGTGAGGTTTTAGAATCCACCCTAATTGTTCTAATCATGTTATGGCAGCAAGTAAACAAATTGATTCACTCATGAAGATGCTCACAATAAGTCCATGGTGTTTGGATCAAATTGTATTGAACATCACAAGGACCCCAAGCATGGTGTTTACATTAGGAGACCTAGAAACCAAATCACATGAGTTGCTAATTGATGGAATGAAGATGATCCCCAAACCTTCCCAACAAGAGCATAACGCATAAAACCTTAGGTGATCAATCAAAGGATGCAAAACAGCTCCATTCAAATAGTGAAGAAGAATTCATGAATGAAATCAAACTTTATAAACTCAAACCATGATACAAGACTAGCAAGATGTTTATTAAAACTAATAACAGAAAAACAAAGTAAAAGAAAGAAAATACAAGAAGAAAATAAAAGACAAAGGGAGGAGAAGAAGATAAGGACAGCATGCTAGAGATGGAAAAGATTCATCTCCATGGCTGCCAGGAGGCCAAAGCCTCCCAGCTGCTGCCTTCTCCCTTCTCTCCCTTTGTGACTCTCAACTTTCCCTCTCTTTGTGTACAATGGAAGTGTAAAATTGGAACTCTGAATCTGTCTTGAATGTGGAATGGAAGTGGTATTTATAGGGAGAGGGGAGTGGGAAATCTGAATTGAATATGGCTAATGGACTCAACACTTGCATTAGAAAATCAGAAATGGTTGCTCCACTAAATCCCACTAGCAGCCCTAGCTCATCCTCATGTCAGCATGACCAAGCTTCCATTCAGAAACCAATAGCTCATGCCTAGCTCATCATGACCAAGCATGCAATGAGCTCATCTTCCTGTCAGCATGATGTGTATTTCCATGGGCTCACGAATTGGGTTGGGCTGAATCAAATGATGACTTTAAGATGTCCATTTTGAAGTTCAGAATGTCATTGATCCAACCACACAAGTATTGGCCCAATCCAAGTTCGGATGAAGAAGATAAGTCCGAAATGAACGTCTAACTCAGGCTCCAGTTTTTGCACGTTTTTGCACCATCTTGCTTCAAATGCCTCAAGTGTATTCCATGCATCCGAATGAGGCCTTAACATGCTTGAATTGCATGAATTATGCTCTTTTGCTCTCTTGGCCTACAAAACACACAAAGAAAGGCAAATAACTTAGAAATATAAGAAACTAAACAAAATGAGTAAGTAAATTGGGCATGTATATGTATGAAATTATGAGCTTAACACACCCCCAAACTTAGATTTTGCTAGTCCTCGAGCAAAACAAAAGGAAAACGAAGAAAAACAAAACAAAATAAGAAGTTAACTAGACCACTCTCGTAGGTAACTCGATTGCATTGAGCGTATGCAACAATCCTTTAAACCTCTAGGCATCCCTAGTAGGAGGAGTTGTGTCTCCTGAGGGTTTAACAGATTAGATACCCACAAACGTTTTACTGACTCTACAAAACAAAGTAGTCAAAAACTTAATAGATTTGTTAGTCTAAACAAAACAAAAAACAAAAACAAAACAAAAACAAAAACGTTAACCTTCCAACTGAACAGAAATTTTAAACTTCATAGAGATGTCTCAACAAGGAACAAAACAAGCACTAAGGAAGTTCTAAACATTATTCAAGTGCTACCACAATCTCACAAAAATCATGCTCAAGGTGTGTGTGTGAAATAGCCATGAAGATACAACTCATGCTTCTCAAACAACGATATGAATTCCTGCAAGAATGAACACAAGTTTGCCAAGCTAAACCAAAATCAATAGGACTTTACTCATGGATGTAATGTAATGGTTAGAAAAGGAATGGATATAGAAACACAAGGTCTAAAGAACAAAGTAGAGCATGACATGTAAACAAGATCATTGACATTTGAAATGTAAGGCACATAAATTGAAGAGCTCACAACACCAGATTTTGCAATTGAATCACTTCACAATTTGATTTTGACATTTACACACTTTGTATAATATTTGGCCCAATTTTGCGGCTCTTCACCCTAGATCACCTTGATTTCTCCTTATATCACCCTAGGGTCGTGACTACATTGGCCACACTTCTTTTCTCTTTTTCTTTTGATTTTTTTTGATTTTATTTTTTATAGCTCATTTATTGCCTTGAATACATTACAATCTCAAATACAATCATACTCTACATGTCCCCTAGATGTTAGGATGTTTAATGGATGATAAGGTGATAGAAAGAAATGGCTAAGTGTTTGGGCACAAAATGGTTTACAATGGAACATTTATTGTATGGGTTGATGGAGGAAAAAGAAAGAGGCTTAACAAAGATGGCCTAAATCATATTTTAGTTATAACTTAGCATTCCAGTGAATCACACAAGCAAAAATGCATACAATTGGGTAAGACATGCAAGAGTTGTATAATCATGGCTTAGGTGCTTAGAAAGCTCAAGAATAATTATGTGAGACTTAGCTAGCAAAAGAATAAGATTAAGACCTAACACAATGCTTATCAAATTCCTAAGAGCCATATTAGAAGTTAGACTCAAGATTTATCATTGGTGTGGGAAGGAAAACTGAAAATGACTTAAAGAAAAGAAACAGAAAAGAAAAACGTGAGGTTTCAAATTGCTGTTTTGCTCAATTTCAACATCTAATCTGTTTTGACATGTAACTTTCAAACCACTTGGTCAATTTTAACGTTCTTTATGTCGATGGATTCAACATGAAAAAATGAAGAATACAACGGGGACCAAACCTTCAAAACAGTAGCAGAAAATAAAATTTGTAGCAATGAAGAAGCCTACGTTTTCAAACACAAACACAAAAACTAAAAAAACTTTCCAGCACCCCCAAACTTAAATGAAGCATTGTCCTTAATGTTTGAATCCATGTAAAGCATACAATGCACATGAAATCCAGGGTAAAGAAATGAAATGAAAGAAATAAAAGAAAGAGAGTTTAGAACTTCCCCTTGAAGACAATGAGAGGGAAATGCACATAGTATGGCAGCACATGTTCTTCTTTGAGTATTTGGGTCAGCTCCTCATCATGTTTCTCCCACATCAAGGAAAAGAAAACCCTAACAAAAACAAAACAGAAAATGAGACACAGCTAAGAATGAGTAGCAGTTATTATACAAATGAAAGAGATATGATTGGAATGCTCCCTTTCAAGTGATAGCTGGAGAGTGGTTGGCCTTAGCAGCTGGAGGTCGACTTCTCCGCTGCTCCATACTCCATGCTTCAATGGATTGGGTTGTCTCCTCTCTTTCCCTCTTTCTTATTGAGCTACTTCAGAAATTCTTAAAGAAAGACAAGGAAACTTGAAACAAAATTTCAGATTTGTTGGATTAGGAAACCATAACTTAAATGAAAAGGATAAACTAAACTAAAACATCAAGATTAGGGATTCAACTTCACCACAAACATCTAATTCCTTGCTTCAAAGTAACAAGCATCAAAGTAAATCAAACTAGCTTATGGAGTTCGTTCTTTCTCAAATATGATTATCCATTTGGTGTGTGGTTGTAATCAAGTATTCAGAACAAGTATTTAGCTATGGTGTTTAGTCTAAACACAAATTCCAAACCCATTAAGAACAAGAAGAACAATAAAGAACCAAGTAGAATTTAAACATGGTGTTTGTCTTCAATATCTACCCATCCATTCACTAATCAGTCCAAGAGTCATATGGTGTTTATGTAAACTTGAACAAGATATTTAATTAAGAACAAGTGAATGAAACCATAAACCAGAAATAATGAACATGCTACTTGAACCCTTTCTTTGGTGTTGTGTAAGCTGGGACTCAAACCCAGTTCTCTTGCTTGTCAGGCAATTGTCCTTGTCCGTTGGACTACAAACACAACTTATCAATTAACCTCATTAACTTTAAAACATGAAACTGTCTAGTTATATACAAAAAATAAAAATAATAAAAAGTAGGAAAACCAAGTAGAATCAAACAATGTTACCGATCCCGGCAACGGCGCCAAAAACTTGTTGCGTAGATACAACTGCACCAAAATGGGTTCAACTGCATCCTCAACTTGTGATACTCGCAAGTGCACGAACCGTTGGTAGTTTAGCGTATGTAAGTGCGAGGTCGATTCCACAGGGATTGGTGATTGAATGATCCAACTCAGTTTTCCTACACAAAACAGAAATGGAAACAAGAGAAACAAAACAAGAAGAAATAAAAGAACTAAGACAAGATGGTGAGGTTTTAGAATCCACCCTAATTGTTCTAATCATGTTATGGAAGCAAGTAAACAAATTGATTCACTCATGAAGATGCTCACAATAAGTCCATGGTGTTTGGATCAAATTGTATTGAACATCACAAGGACCCCAAGCATGGTGTTTACATTAGGAGACCTAGAAACCAAATCACATGAGTTGCTAATTGATGGAATGAAGATGATCCCCAAACCTTCCCAACAAGAGCATAACGCATAAAACCTTAGGTGATCAATCAAAGGATGCAAAACAGCTCCATTCAAATAGTGAAGAAGAATTCATGAATGAAATCAAACTTTATAAACTCAAACCATGATACAAGACTAGCAAGATGTTTATTAAAACTAATAACAGAAAAACAAAGTAAAAGAAAGAAAATACAAGAAGAAAATAAAAGACAAAGGGAGGAGAAGAAGATAAGGACAGCATGCTAGAGATGGGAAAGATTCATCTCCATGGCTGCCAGGAGGCCAAAGCCTCCCAGCTGCCCTTCTCCCTTCTCTCCCTTTGTGACTCTCAACTTTCCCTCTCTTTGTGTACAATGGAAGTGTAAAATTGGAACTCTGAATCTGTCTTGAATGTGGAATGGAAGTGGTATTTATAGGGAGAGGGGAGTGGGAAATCTGAATTGAATATGGCTAATGGACTCAACACTTGCATTAGAAAATCAGAAATGGTTGCTCCACTAAATCCCACTAGCAGCCCTAGCTCATCCTCATGTCAGCATGACCAAGCTTCCATTCAGAAACCAATAGCTCATGCCTAGCTCATCATGACCAAGCATGCAATGAGCTCATCTTCCTGTCAGCATGATGTGTATTTCCATGGGCTGTTGAGCCTATTCTTAACAACTAAAATGAGTTATTAAAAACAGCAACTTTAATTCTCGCAAGTGCACGAACCATTTATAGTATAGCTTATGTAAATACGAGGTTCGATCCCACGGAGAATGGTAACTTGGTTGCAAGTTAAATTACTTAGAATGATGGACAAAACAGAAAAGGAACAAACAAACAAACTGACAATGACAAGGTCTAGGACAGAATCCTAGCCTCACACACGCACTCGAATGGGGGGTTTTTGTTGTTTAAATGAAAACAAGAGAATGAAATGGAAGTGCTGGAAAGTAAACAATGGCAAGAATGAACTAGTTGTGAAACAATGATTTAGAAGTGTTAGAGCCTTGGAATCCACCACTAGTTTTCCTATCCAAGTTATGAATGCATAGAAATTGACTCAAGCTTCATTAACAATAGATTATCGCATACAAGCCTATGGTATCTAGGTGCAGGATGCATGATTCTCCTAAGGCATGTGATTGTGCATGGTATCTACACAACACCTGATCCCTTATATGCAACCTAAGCATGGTATCTACTTAGAATAAAGCATACAAGAGTCATTAAGTTCCTTGAGAATATGATAATCACACAAGTCCTAGAACATGGTATCTGTCCTAGTCAACTTATGGTTATTAACCCCTTGAATGATTCTTAGGCCATTCATGTGTTGCTTGTGAAAGGAGAGTAGAATTGGTGAATCTAAACCCCTTCCCAACCTGTGCTAGATGCATAAAATCCTAGTTAGCTACTCCAAGAAAACATACATCAAGCACATAATAAGCTGGAGATTAACAACTTGATAATGAAAGCAAGGAAATCAATTAACTATGAAATCATCCATAACATTGAATATTCATGACTAGGGCTTCATCCTAAGCCCTAACAAAATGGATTAGTTAAACATAATTATGAATACAGAAAATAAGAAATACATAGATAGAGTAAAGAGAATAGAAGAACTAGCTGGTGGCAGCAAGGTAGTTTCCAGGACAGCTCCTAGCTCTTCCTCCTTTGCAACTAGCTCTCTTCTCTCTTTGTGGTGAATGTGCGTATGGGAGTAATGGATGAGTGAATGTGTGTCTGAATCTGAATGTGGATTGTTGATTGTTGATTGTGGAATGGAAGTGGTATTTATAGGGAGTTGGGAGTGAGAAATCTGAATTGAATATAGCAAATGCATACAACACTTGCAATTGAAAATCAGAATGTGGTTGATGCACTTGCATTAGATAATCAGAAATGGTTACTCCACTAAATCCCACTAGCAGCCCACCAGCAGCCCTAGGTCATCAACATGTCAGCATGACCAAGCTTCCATCCAGAAACCAATAGCTCATGCTTAGCTCACCATGACCAAGCATGCAATGAGCTCATCTTCCTGTCAGCATGATGAACAACTTCTTGGGCTTACGAATTGGGCTTGGCTGAATCAAATGATGACTTTAAGATGTCCATTTTGAAGTTCAGAATGTCATTGATCCAACCACACAAACATTGGCCCAATCCAAGCTCGGATGAAGAAGAAAAGTCCGAAATGAACTTCTAACTTAGGCTCCAGTTTTTGCACGTTTTTGCACCATTTTGCTTCAAATGCCTCAAGTGTATTCCTCTCATCCCAATCAGCCCTTAATATGCATGGATTGTAGCAAATGTGATCTCTTGCTCCCATAACCTACAGAACACACAAACATAGATAAGTGACTCGAAATAAAGAGAA
Organism: Prunus fruticosa; assembly: GCA_018703695.1. Lineage (NCBI taxonomy): Eukaryota > Viridiplantae > Streptophyta > Magnoliopsida > Rosales > Rosaceae > Prunus > Prunus fruticosa. The sequence goes on along the minus strand of CM031918.1, from coordinate 25,000,805 downwards.
ACTGAACAAAATTACTAAGCAATGAAGGCATGCAAATGTGTGAAATTATGAACTTATCAAATACCCCCAAACTTAGACTTTGCTAGTCCTCGAGCAAACAAAATAAAACTACAACTTAGAAAACAGAAAATAAGCAGCTAGCCTTCCAAACAATATCCTCAAAGAATCACCAAAGTATATGGTTCCAAAGAAACACAACAATCACAATCTAAGTTCCACACATGATTCAAGAGTGTGCAAAGCTTACAATGACATCCTTACGTGTAGTGTGTGAATGCCAAATCAGAACAACACCTGCAACTCAAATAAGTACATGCGCACACACTTAGAGCACAATCAAGAATTTCGAGCCCCATAAGCTCGTTATCAAATCAGCTCTCCACAATAATACCATACAATACCAAGGATCAAAAGGACTTTACAAGGGTTGTAATGAGGCTTAGGGTAGTGGTTGAATGAAAGAGGAGATATGGAGATATAACAACATTTTGAGCACAACTAAAGCATAGGTAAAAGCATGAGAGATTACTGAACTTTGTAACAAGCAAGGAACACATACATGAGCAGATTTTCAACATAATTTCAGCACTTAAAATGTGTTTATTTGGCCTAATTTTGTGGCTCTTTACCCTAGATCACCATGATTTTCTCCTTATAACACCCTAGGGCCGTGACTACATTGGTCACACTTCATTACCTCTTTTGATTAGTTACCAATACCCCCAAACTTATTTCTTTTCAACACTTGGGTTATGGCACTAAATGAATCACTTTTGCTCCTAAAAACCTTGCATCTTTATGACTCTCTTTTGAAGATAGCTTTAATTGCTCAAAGAATAGGTAAAGATGAGAAACAGAAATTTATTATGGTAGGAATGGTTTATACAAAGAAAGGCTTAACGTAGGCTCAAATGGGTTGACTAGGGATGAATACATGTAGAGGGATGGTTAGAAAGGCTCAAACGGTTCAAACATGGCCTAAATCACTTCCTAAGCATTGTATGGCAGCAAGATGTCTCAAGAGATATTCAAATAAGTTCTAGAGTGCGAAACCATGATCATGAAATAAGTAGAATTGCATAACATCTCCAAGTAGCAAGAAATTGGACTAACTTGGCAAAGTGCTCAATAAGTGCAAGGATGGGATGCAAGACAAAGTTAACTCAGAATCACACACAGGCCTTAAACAATGACTATCAATTTCTGAAAAACCATATTAAAGTTAAATCCAAGTCTTATCATAGGTGTTTGAAAGGATAACGAAACAACACACAAAATCCTGCGTTTTTAGACACTAAACACACTTAAAAATTTAAAATTTTGACAATTTGAAACAACATAACTAAATCCTTCTCCCCAAACTTAAATGAAACATTGTCCTCAATGTTTAGAGTATAAGAACAAGCAATGCCTCATAAATGAAAGGAAAGAAGATAAGGAAAAGACATAACAAAATGTTAGAGTTTAGAAAACAACTCCCCTTTGAAGCGATTAGGACGCAAGCAGCTCCTTGCATGTTCTATCTTCTCCTCGTCACCTTGGGTTGCCTCCCAAGAAGCGCTAAGTTTTATGTCTTCAGCCGGACATCCAAACTTGCTATAGTGAATGGGGGGGTTTGGGCTCAATTGACACCTCATGCATTGCAAGGGAGTTCACCAAGTTTGTTTTCTTTTTCCATCGTTTCCATGCTGCTTTTGTTTTCCTTTTTTGATTATGAACTGAATAACAAAGAATAGGAGGAATGTTTGGAGTATCTCCAAATTTGGGCAGCCCCTTCTTGTGTGTAGGCATTGTAGCATTGAACATGTGGGCAGCCCCCTGCTCCTCCTTGTCTACTCTTTGCAGCAAGCATGCTTCTAGTGAATATGAAAGACCATCAAATCTCTCTTTCCCTGGATTGTCCAATACTTGAATTTGAAAACACTCTTGAACATCATTTGGCAGATTCGTTGCTTCAAACACTTTGAAAGCCACAGTTTCTCCATTGACGGTCATGGTGAGAGTGCCTTGCGCTACATCGATCGTGGTCTTAGCAGTAGCCATGAAGGGTCGGCCAAAGATGAGGGGCAATTCATTGTCAGGAATTGGTGCTTCTTCCATCTCCAAGACTAAGAAATCAGCTGGCAAGATTAAGCCTTCTACTCTTACCAAAACATCTTCTAGAATGCCCTTGGGGTACCTAATAGTTCTATCTGCCAATTGAATGCTCACAGATGTGGCTTGCAACTCACCAAGGTTAAGTTTCTCATAAACATGATATGGCATAAGGTTAATGGACGCACCGAGATCAAGCAAAGCTTTTGGAATCTTGAAATCACCAACAATACAAGGTATAGAAAACGAACCTGGATCCTTTAGCTTTGGAGGTAACTTTCTTTGTAACACTGCACTCACCTCTTCACTTAATGCAACCTGTTCATGCTCTTTGAATCTCCTCTTGTTATTGCAAAGATTCTTCAAAAATTTTGCATACTTGGGAATCTGAGCAATGGGATGTTGATTTGCACCTTCTTGAATATTTCCATTATCTCATCCAAGCCTTGATCTTCTTTGACTTTGATAACCTGCTGGGAAAGGGTGCAATAGGCCTAAAAGCATTAGTTGAAATTGGAACTTGATTAGCATTAGATGATACCTTAGGGCCTGTGCTCTTTCCAAGGGTGTTGAGGGGCTGTTTGGGGGAACTTGTGGGCTGCCCTTGTGGTGGCTGAATGATCTCCACGTTATCTCCATCTTCTTGCTCTTCATTGGCATCTCCAACCTTATTATCAACTTGTTTGCCACTTCTCAAGATGTGCACTGCTTTAACTTGCTCATGATGCCTTGGATTCACCTCCGTTTGGCTTGGAAATGTTCCGGATGCTCTATTGCTCAAGGAGGATGCAATCTGCCCAACTTGCACTTCTAGTTTGTTCACTGCATTTTGAAGATTCTGATTGGTTTGCATCTGTTGCCCCATGAACTTCTTGAACATGTCTTGCAATTCTCCCATTTGATCACCCTTTTGTTCTTGCACTTGTTGGGGAGCTTGCTGGAATTGCCTTTGTTGTATTTGGAATCCTGGGGGAGGTCCTTGATATTGTTGCACATTTGAATTATTGCTCCACCTGAAATTAGGATGATTTCTCCACCCCGGATTGTATGTGTTCGAGTAAGGATCATTCTAGGATTCCTTCCTTGAAGGGCATTTGCTTGCTCTACCATGTGCTTTGCAAAAGATTGGTCTTGATCTTCCACTTTGTTTCCTAGAGGGCCAGTCACTGCCCGTTGAAGCAAAGAACACATAACATCAAGTTTTGCATTAATCTCATTATTAGTACTTACCTCAGAGACCACAGCTTTCATAGGAGCTCCTCTTCCTTTATTGTAGCACCATTGTTGAGAGTTAGCACTCAAAGATTCAAAGAGAGTAAAAGCCTCATCTGCCTGTTTTGTTCATCAGTCCTTCTCCACTTGTTGCATCTACCATCATCCTTTCGGAATCCAGCAAACCTTCATAGAAAGATTGCATTTGCATCCAACTCTCTATATTGTGGTGTGGGCAAGATCTCATCATCTCCTTGTACCTCTCCCAGCATTCATGAAAAGCTTCTCCTTCTCCTTGCTTGAAACCAAGAATTTCCTTTCTAATCTTGTTAGTCTTTTGAGCTGGAAAGAATTTCTGCAAAAACTTATTAGAAAGCTCATCCCAAGTACGAATTGAAGCATTAGGCAAAGAGTATAACCAAGACTTAGCCTTATCTTTTAAACTGAATGGGAATAGCCTCATCTTAATCTGCTCATCATCAAGTCCTTGAATTTTGATTGTAGCACATATTTCAAAGAATTGCTTAACATGCATGTAAGGATCCTCAGTGGTATTACCATAATAAGTTGGAAGAAGATGAATCATACCACTTTTAAGCTCAAACCTGTCAATTGTGAGTTGAGGATAGACGATGCATGAAGGTTGATCGGTGACCTTGGGAATGGAAAATTCACGCAGGGGTTTCCGAGGTTGGGCAACAAGCGCACCACCTCCTTCATCATTATTGTTGTTGTTGTTTGGAATCTCTGCCATCTTGCTTGAACCTTCCGATTCGTAGCTCTTAGATTCAATGCTTGAAGAACTGTAATTCCTCCTCAAACCAACACGTATAGCAAAACTTCTTGGTGAAAGTGGCTCAGAATCAGATTCGGACATATATGCACACACAAGAACCAAATTAGTGCTTTCAAATGGAGATAACAACTAAAAAGAAAGACTGAATACTGAAAGAAAAACCAATGAAAATAACAAATAAAACTAACAAAAACAAAAACACTCAAAGTAATCTAACTATAGCACCATCGTTACCGGTTCCCCGGCAACGGCGCCAAAAACTTGTTGAGCCTATTCTTAACAACTAAAATGAGTTATTAAAAACAGCAACTTTAATTCTCGCAAGTGCACGAACCATTTATAGTATAGCTTATGTAAATACGAGGTTGATCCCACGGAGAATGGTAACTTGGTTGCAAGTTAAATTACTTAGAATGATGGACAAAACAGAAAAGGAACAAACAAACAAACTGACAATGACAAGGTCTAGGACAGAATCCTAGCACCACACACGCACTCGAATGGGGGGTTTTTGTTGTTTAAATGAAAACAAGAGAATGAAATGGAAGTGCTGGAAAGTAAACAATGGCAAGAATGAACTAGTTGTGAAACAATGATTTAGAAGTGTTAGAGCCTTGGAATCCACCACTAGTTTTCCTATCCAAGTTATGAATGCATAGAAATTGACTCAAGCTTCATTAACAATAGATTATCGCATACAAGCCTATGGTATCTAGGTGCAGGATGCATGATTCTCCAAAGGCATGTGATTGTGCATGGTATCTACACAACACCTGATCCCTTATATGCAACCTAAGCATGGTATCTACTTAGAATAAAGCATACAAGAGTCATTAAGTTCCTTGAGAATATGATAATCACACAAGTCCTAGAACATGGTATCTGTCCTAGTCAACTTATGGTTATTAACCCCTTGAATGATTCTTAGGCCATTCATGTGTTGCTTGTGAAAGGAGAGTAGAATTGGTGAATCTAAACCCCTTCCCAACCTGTGCTAGATGCATAAAATCCTAGTTAGCTACTCCAAGAAAACATACATCAAGCACATAATAAGCTGGAGATTAACAACTTGATAATGAAAGCAAGGAAATCAATTAACTATGAAATCATCCATAACATTGAATATTCATGACTAGGGCTTCATCCTAAGCCCTAACAAAATGGATTAGTTAAACATAATTATGAATACAGAAAATAAGAAATACATAGATAGAGTAAAGAGAATAGAAGAACTAGCTTGGTGGCAGGCAAGGTAGTTTCCAGGACAGCTCCTAGCTCTTCCTCCTTTGCAACTAGCTCTCTTCTCTCTTTATGGTGAATGTGTGTATGGGAGTAATGGATGAGTGAATGTGTGTCTGAATCTGAATGTGGATTGTTGATTGTTGATTGTGGAATGGAAGTGGTATTTATAGGGAGTTGGGAGTGAGAAATCTGAATTGAATATAGCAAATGCATACAACACTTGCAATTGAAAATCAGAATGTGGTTGATGCACTTGCATTAGATAATCAGAAATGGTTACTCCACTAAATCCCACTAGCAGCCCACCAGCAGCCCTAGGTCATCAACATGTCAGCATGACCAAGCTTCCATCCAGAAACCAATAGCTCATGCTTAGCTCACCATGACCAAGCATGCAATGAGCTCATCTTCCTGTCAGCATGATGAACAACTTCTTGGGCTTACGAATTGGGCTTGGCTGAATCAAATGATGACTTTAAGATGTCCATTTTGAAGTTCAGAATGTCATTGATCCAACCACACAAACATTGGCCCAATCCAAGCTCGGATGAAGAAGAAAAGTCCGAAATGAACTTCTAACTCAGGCTCCAGTTTTTGCACGTTTTTGCACCATTTTGCTTCAAATGCCTCAAGTGTATTCCTCTCATCCCAATCAGCCCTTAATATGCATGGATTGTAGCAAATGTGATCTCTTGCTCCCATAACCTACAGAACACACAAACATAGATAAGTGACTCGAAATAAAGAGAAACTGAACAAAATTACTAAGCAATGAAGGCATGCAAATGTGTGAAATTATGAACTTATCATGGGCTCACGAATTGGGTTGGGCTGAATCAAATGATGACTTTAAGATGTCCATTTTGAAGTTCAGAATGTCATTGATCCAACCACACAAGTATTGGCCCAATCCAAGTTCGGATGAAGAAGATAAGTCCAAAATGAACTTCTAACTCAGGCTCCAGTTTTTGCACGTTTTGCACCATTTTGCTTCAAATGCCTCAAGTGTATTCCATGCATCCAAATGAGGCCTTAACATGCTTTAATTGCATGAATTATGCTCTTTTGCTCTCTTGGCCTACAAAACACACAAAGAGAGGTAAATAACTCAGAATTATAGGAAACTAAGCAAAAGAACTAAGTAAATAGAGCATGTATATGTATGAAATTATGAGCTTAACAAGTACTCAGAAAACACAAATTAGCTATGGTGTTTAGCCTAGGTTATGTATCTGAATCCATTAAGCTTAAGAAGAACACAAAGGAACCAAGTAAACATTTAAACATGGTGTTTGTCCTAAATGCATTACCCACTCATTCACTAATCGGTTCAAGAGTCATATGGTGTTTATGTAAACTTGAACTAGATAACCAACATGCATGTGTTCATAATGGCCAGTTATTTAAACATGCATAAAGATTCAACTAAGAACAAGTGAATGAGACCAGAAAATTAGAAGTAATCAACAAAGGTTAATTAACTTGAAACATGAAATTGTCTTGTCAGGTTACATTGAAACCCTAGCTATGGATTTAGCTGCTCATAATGAGAAAGAAATTAAGACATAAATGAGAAAACATAATGAATGCAATAAGAGTGTTGAGCCTATTCTTAACAACTAAAATGAGTTATTAAAAACAGCAACTTTAATTCTCGCAAGTGCACGAACCGCTTATAGTATAGCTTATGTAAATACGAGGTCGATCCCACGGAGAATGGTAACGTGGTTACAAGTCAAACTACTTAAATGCTGGGAAAACAAAGAAACAAACCAACTAACAATGGCAAGGTCTAGGACAGAATCCTAGCACCACACACGCACTCAAAATGGGGGGTTTTGTTGTTCAAATGAAAACAAGATAATGAAATGGAAGTGCTGGAAAGTAAACAATGGCAGCAATCAACAAGTTGTGAAACAATGATTGAGAAGTGTTAGAGCCTTGGAATCCACCACTAGTTTTCCTATCCAAGTTATGAATGCATAGAAAGTGACTCAAGCTTCATCAACAATAGATTATCGCATACAAGCCTATGGTATCTAGGTGCAGGATGCATGATTCTCCTAAGGCATGTAATTGTGCATGGTATCTACACAACACGTGATCTCTAATATGCAACCTAAGCATGGTATCTACTTAGAATAAAGCATACAAGAGTCATTAAGTTCCCTGAGAATATGATAATCACACATGGTATCTGTCCTAGTCAACCTATGGTTATTAACCCCTTGAATGATTCTTAGGCCATTCATGTGTTGCTTGTGAAAGGAGAGTAGAATTGGTGAATCTAAACCCCTTCCCAACCTGTGCTAGATGCATAAAATCCTAGTTAGCTACTCCAAGAAAACATACATCAAGCACATAATAAACTGGAGATTAACAACTTGGCAATGAAAGCAAGGAAATCAATTAACCATGAAACCATCCATAACATTGAATATTCATAACTAGGGATTCATCCTAAGCCCTAACTAAATGGATTAGTTAAACATAACTATGAATACAGAAATTAAGAAATACATAGATAGAATAAAGAGAAGAGAAGAACTAGTTGGTGGCAGCAAGGTAGTTCCCAGGACAGCTCCAAGCTCTCCCTCCTAGCTCTCTTCTTCACTTGTGGTGAATCTGAATGTGTGTGTGAGTAATGGATGAAGTGAATTATTGAATGAATGTTTCTGAATGTCTTGGAGTTCTCTATTTATAGAGTGGAAATTCGTCATCCCCTAGGCTGGTGAAGCACAACTCACTCAGCTGCTGCCCAACTGCCAAGTCTGCCCAATAAATGCTAGCTGACTGCCCAATACATGCCAGCTGCTCCAGCTCCCAAGTCTGCCCAATAAATACTAGCTTGACTTTTGTTCATTTTTCTGAGTTCCCAAGCTAATTTGTCTCCCATGTGTGGCTGCTGTTAAGTGTAGCACATGGCTCCAGGTATGTGGCCACACTAAATGTGACAGCAGCCAACAATGACTTTCTGTGAACCTGGTTGAGTGTTTCACATGCAAAAGGCTCCAGATTTATCCAATTGGGCTGAAATTTGGATATGTTATAATAGACCCCAACTGGAACAACTTCTATGAAGGATGTCTCTTCATTACAGCTGTGTAGGTTGCTGAAATGAGGCCTGCAAGATGGCCCACGAAATTGGACTGATAAGGAGTGTGACCCAAATTGGGTCTGTCTTTAAGCTTATATTCCTCTTGTGCCAATTAGCCCAAAACATGCATGGATTGCATCAAATGTGATCTCTTGCTACCTTAACCTACAAAACACACAAACATAGGTAAGTGACTCAAGATAAAGAGAAACTAAACAAAATCACTAAGTAAAGAAGGCACGCAAATGTATGAAATTATGGACTTATCAAATACCCCCAAACTTAGATTTTGCTAGTCCTCGAGCAAAACAAAATAAAACTACAACTTAGAAAACAGAAAATAAGCAGCTAGCTTTCCAAACAATATCCTCAAAGAATCACCAAAGTGTATGGTTCCAAAGAAACACAACAATCACAATCTAAGTTCCACACATGGTTCAAGAGTAAGTGTTAAGCTCATAATTTCATACATATACGTACCCTATTTACTTACTTCTTTTGCTTAGTTTCTTAGAATTTTGAGTTATTTGCCTCTCTTTGTGTGTTTTGTAGGCCAATAGAGCAAGAGAGCATAATTCATGCAATTAAAGCATGTTAAGGCCAATGAAGCAATATGGTGTAAAAACGTGCAAGAGCTGGAGACTGAGGTTGAAGTTCATTTCTTCCTTATCTTCTTCATCCGAGCTTGGATTGGCCCAACACTTGTGTGGTTGGATCAGAGACATTCCGAACTTCACAATGGACATCTTAAAGTTGTCATTTGATTCAGCCAAGCCCAATTCGTAAGCCCATGAAAATACACATCATGCTGACATAAGGATGAGCTGATGGATGCTTGGTCATGGTGAGCTAGGCATGAGGTATTGGTTTCTGGTTGGATGCTTGGTCATGCTGACATACTGATGAGCTAGGGCTGCTGGTGGGATTTGTTGGTGAAGTGCAACAACCATTTCTGATTATCTAATGCAAGTGTGTTAGGTGAAATTTGTGTGGTTGGTGAACTTAATTGTATAATCTGATTCACCTAACCCTTGTGCCTATAAATAGGGAGTCTCTAGAGAGCTTAGAGAGCAGAATTTCATTCCATCTTTTACATTTCCATTGTACACAAAGAGAGGGAAAGTTGAGAGTCACAAAGGGAGAGAAGGGAGAAGGCAGCAGCTGGGAGGCTTTGGCCTCCTGGCAGCCATGGAGATGATTCTTTTCCATCTCTAGCATGTTGTCCTTATCTTCTTCTCCTCCCTTTGTCTTTTATTTTATTCTTGTATTTTCTTTGTTTTACTTTGTTTTTCTGTAATAAGCTTTAATAAACATCTTGCTAGTCTTGTACAATGGTTTGAGTTTATAAAGTTTGATTTCATTCATGAATTCTTCTTCACTGTTTTAATGGAGCTGTTTTGCATCCTTTGACTGATCACCTAAGGTTTTATGCGTTATGCTCTTGTTGGGAAGGTTTGGGGATCATCTTCATTCCATCCATTAGCAACTTATGTGATTTGGTTTCTAGGTCTCCTGTAAACACCATGCTTGGGGTCCTTGTGATGTTCAATACAATTTGATCCAAACACCATGGACTTATTTATGAGCATCTTCATGAGTGAATCAATTTGTTTACTTGCTGCCATAACATGATTAGAACAATTAGGGTGGATTCTAAAACCTCACCATCTTGTCTTAGTTCTTTTTTTTCTTCTTGTTTTGTTTCTCTTGTTTTCATTTCTGTTTTGTGTAGGAAAACTGAATTGGATTATTCAATCACCAATCCCTGTGGAATCGACCTCGCACTTACATATGCTAAACTACCAACGGCTCGTGCACTTGCGAGTATCACAAGTTGAGGATGCAGCTGAATCCATTTTGGTGCAGCTAAATCTACGCAACAAGTTTTGGCGCCGTTGCCGGGGATTGGTAACATCGCTTGATTCTATTTGGTTTTCCTACTTTTTATTTATTTTTATATTTTTTATAACTGGACAGTTTCATGTTTTAAAGTTAATGAGGTTAATTGATAAGTTGTGTTTGTAGTCCAACGGACAAGGACAATTGCCTGACAAGCAAGAGAACTGGGTTTGAGTCCCAGCTTACACAACACAAAAAAAAAGGGTTCAAGTAGCATGTTGATTATTTCTAGTTTCTGGTTTCATTCACTTGTTCTTAATTAAATATCTTGTTCAAGTTTACATAAACACCATATGACTCTTGGACCGATTAGTGAATGGATGGGTAGATATTGAAGACAAACACCATGTTTAAATTCTACTTGGTTCTTTATTGTTCTTCTTGTTCTTAATGGGTTTAGAATTTGTGTTTAGACTAAACACCATAGCTAAATACTTGTTCTGAATACTTGATTACAACCACACACCAAATGGATAATCATATTTGAGAAAGAACGAACTCCATAAGCTAGTTTGATTTACTTTGATGCTTGTTACTTTGAAGCATGGAATTTGATGTTTGTGGTGAAGTTGAATCCCTAATCTTGATGTTTTAGTTTAGTTTATCATTTTCATTTATGTTATCGTTTCCTAATCCAATAAATCTGAAAATCTGTTTCAAGTTTCCTTGGCTTTCTTTAAGCATTTCTGAAGTAGCTCAATAAGAAAGAGGGAAAGAGAGGAGACAACCCAATTCATAGAAGCATGGAGTATGGAGCAGCGGAGAAGTCGACCTCCAGCTGCTATGGCCAACCACGCTCCAGCTAATCACTTCAAAGGGAGCATTCCAATCATATCTCTTTCATTTGTATAATAATTGCTACTCATTCTTAGTTTTGTCTCATTTTCTGTTTTGTTTTTGTTAAGGTTTTCTTTTCCTTGATGTGGGAGAAACATGATGAGCAGCTGACCCAAATACTCAAAGAAGAACATGTGCTGCCTTACTATGTGCATTTCCCTCTCATTGTCTTCAAGGGGAAGTTCTAAACTCTCTTTCTTTTTCTTTTTTCATTTCATTTCTTTACCCTGGATTTCATGTGCATTGCATGCTTTGGATTCAAATATTGAGGGCAATGCTTCATTTAAGTTTGGGGGTGCAGGAAGTTTTCTTTTAGTTTTCTTTAGTTTTTGTGTTTGTGTCTGAAAACGTAGGCTTCTTCATTGCTACAAATTTTATTTTCTGCTTCTGTTTTGAAAGTTTGGTCCGCGTTGTGTTCTTCATTTTTTCATGTTGAATCCAACGACATAAAGAGCGTTAAATTTGACCAAGTGGTTTGAAAGTTACATGTCAAAACAGATTAGATGTTGAAATTGAGCAAAACAGCAATTTGGAACCTCACGTTTTTCTTTTTCTGTTTCTTTTCTTTTAGTCATTTTCAGTTTTCCTTCCTACACCAATGATAAATCATGAGTCTAACTTCTAATATGGCTCTTAGGAATTTGATAAGCATTGTGTTAGGTCTGAATCTTATTCTTTTGCTAGCTAAGTCTCACATAATTATGTTTGAGCTTTCTATGCACTTTAGCCATGATTATACAACTCTTGCATGTCTTACCCAATTGTATGCATTTTTGCTTGTGTGATTCACTGGAATGTTAAGTTATAACTGAGATATGATTTAGGCCATCTTTGTTAAGCCTCTTTCTTTTTCCTCCATCAACCCATACAATACATATTCCATTGTAAACTCTTTTGTGCCCAAACACTTAGCCATTTCTTTCTATCACCTTATCATCCATTAAACATCCTACCATCTAGGGGACTTGTAGAGTATGATTGTATTTGAGATTGTAATGTATTAAAGGCAATAAATGAGCTATAAAAAAAATCAATTGAAAAAGAGAAAAGAAGTGTGGCCAATGTAGTCACGACCCTAGGGTGATATAAGGAGAAATCAAGGTGATCTAGGGTGAAGAGCCGCAAAATTGGGCCAAATATTATACAAAGTGTGTAAACATCAAAATCAAATTGTGAAGTGATTCAATTGCAAAATCTGGTGTTGTGAGCTTTTCAATTTTTGTGCCTTACATTTCAAATGTCAATGATCTTGTTTACATGTCATGCTCTATTTTGTTCCTTAGCCTTTGTGTTTCAATATCCATTCCTTTTCTAACCATTACATTACATCCATGAGTAAAGTCCTATTGATTTTGGTTTAGCTTGGCAAACTTGTGTTCATTCTTGCAGGAATTCATATCGTTGTTTGAGAAGCATGAGTTGTATCTTCATGGCTACTTCACACACACACCTTGAGCATGATTTTTGTGAGATTGTGGTAGCACTTGAATAATGTTTAGAACTTCCTTAGTGCTTGTTTTGTTCCTTGTTGAGCCATGTCTATGAAGTTTAAAATTTCTGTTCGGTTGGAAGGTTAACGTTTTAGTTTTTGTTTTGTTTTTGTTTTTTGTTTTGTTTAGACTAACAAATCTATTAAGTTTTTGACTACTTTGTTTTGTAGAGTCAGGAAAACGTTTGTGGGTATTCGATATTGTTAAACCCTCAGGAGACACAACTCCTCCTACTAGGGATACCTAGAGGTTTAAAGGCTTGTTGCATACGCTCAATGCAATCGAGTTACCTACGAAAGTGGTCTAGTTAACTTCTTGTTTTGTTTTATCTTTGTTTTTCTTTTGTTTTGCTCGAGGACTAGCAAAATCTAAGTTTGGGGGTGTGTTAAGCTCATAATTTCATACATATACGTACCCTATTTACTTACTTCTTTTGCTTAGTTTCTTAGAATTTTGAGTTATTTGCCTCTCTTTGTGTGTTTTGTAGGCCAATAGAGCAAGAGAGCATAATTCATGCAATTAAAGCATGTTAAGGCCAATGAAGCAATATGGTGTAAAAACGTGCAAGAGCTGGAGACTGAGGTTGAAGTTCATTTCTTCCTTATCTTCTTCATCCGAGCTTGGATTGGCCCAACACTTGTGTGGTTGGATCAGAGACATTCCGAACTTCACAATGGACATCTTAAAGTTGTCATTTGATTCAGCCAAGCCCAATTCGTAAGCCCATGAAAATACACATCATGCTGACATAAGGATGAGCTGATGGATGCTTGGTCATGGTGAGCTAGGCATGAGGTATTGGTTTCTGGTTGGATGCTTGGTCATGCTGACATATTGATGAGCTAGGGCTGCTGGTGGGATTTGTTGGTGAAGTGCAACAACCATTTCTGATTATCTAATGCAAGTGTGTTAGGTGAAATTTGTGTGGTTGGTGAACTTAATTGTATAATCTGATTCACCTAACCCTTGTGCCTATAAATAGGGAGTCTCTAGAGAGCTTAGAGAGCAGAATTTCATTCCATCTTTTACATTTCCATTGTACACAAAGAGAGGGAAAGTTGAGAGTCACAAAGGGAGAGAAGGGAGAAGGCAGCAGCTGGGAGGCTTTGGCCTCCTGGCAGCCATGGAGATGATTCTTTTCCATCTCTAGCATGTTGTCCTTATCTTCTTCTCCTCCCTTTGTCTTTTATTTTATTCTTGTATTTTCTTTGTTTTACTTTGTTTTTCTGTAATAAGCTTTAATAAACATCTTGCTAGTCTTGTACAATGGTTTGAGTTTATAAAGTTTGATTTCATTCATGAATTCTTCTTCACTGTTTTAATGGAGCTGTTTTGCATCCTTTGACTGATCACCTAAGGTTTTATGCGTTATGCTCTTGTTGGGAAGGTTTGGGGATCATCTTCATTCCATCCATTAGCAACTTATGTGATTTGGTTTCTAGGTCTCCTGTAAACACCATGCTTGGGGTCCTTGTGATGTTCAATACAATTTGATCCAAACACCATGGACTTATTTATGAGCATCTTCATGAGTGAATCAATTTGTTTACTTGCTGCCATAACATGATTAGAACAATTAGGGTGGATTCTAAAACCTCACCATCTTGTCTTAGTTCTTTTTTTTCTTCTTGTTTTGTTTCTCTTGTTTTCATTTCTGTTTTGTGTAGGAAAACTGAATTGGATTATTCAATCACCAATCCCTGTGGAATCGACCTCGCACTTACATATGCTAAACTACCAACGGCTCGTGCACTTGCGAGTATCACAAGTTGAGGATGCAGCTGAATCCATTTTGGTGCAGCTAAATCTACGCAACAGTAAGCGAAGCTCACAATGACATCCTTAAGTGTAGTGTGTGAATGCCAAATCAGAACAACACCTGCAACTCAAATAAGTACATGCGCACACACTTAGAGCACAAATGGGTTGGCTAGGGATGAATACATATAGAGGGATGGTTAGAAAGGCTCAAACGATTCAAACATGGCCTAAATCACTTCCTAAGCATTGTATGGCAACATAATGTCTCAAGAGATATTCAAATAAGTTCTAGAGTACGAAACCAAGATTATAAGTAGAATTGCACAACGTCTCCAAGTGGCAAGAAATTGGACTAACTTGGCAAAGTGCTCAATAAGTGCAAGGATGGCATGCAAGACAAAGTTAACTCAGAACCACACAAAGGCCTTAAACAATGACTGTCAATTTCTGAAAAAACCATATTAGCATTAAATTCAAGTCTTATCATAGGTGTTTGGAAGGATAACAAAACAACACACAAAATCCTGCGTTTTTAGACACTAGACACACTAAAAAAAAAAAAAATTACAATTTGACAATTTGAAACAACATAACTAAATCCTTCCCCCAAACTTAAATGAAACATTGTCCTCAATGGTTAGAGTGTAAGGACAAGCAATGCCTCATAAATGAAAGAAAGAAGGTAAGGAAAAGACATAGCCAAATGGTAGAGTTTAGAAAACAACTCCCCTTTGAAGTGATTAGGACGCCAGCAAGTTCCTTGCACGTTCTATTTTCTCCTCATCACCTTGGGTTGCCTCCCAAGAAGCGCTAAGTTTTATGTCTTCACCCGGACGTCCAAACTTTGGTGAGCTTCAAGAGAGTGGTGGAGGCTCCTTGAGTGATTGAGATTCAATATTGGCATCAAAGTTGGCATCAAAGTAAGGTTTCAACCGATGTCCGTTCACCTTGAAGGTGCTGCCATCCTTAATGTTTTGAATCTCCACTGCGCCATGATCAAACACATTAGTAATAACAAAAGGGCCAATCCACCGAGAACGAAGCTTACCTGGGAAGAGAACCTTTTGTCCTTTCCCAAATGTCTTCCTGAGAATTTTCTTGTCATGATACTGCTTTGTTTTCTCCTTATAAAGCTTAGCGTTCTCATACGCCTCATGTCGCAACTCCTCCAACTCATTGAGTTGAAGCCTCTGTTGCGTAGATTCAGCTGCACCAAAATGGGTTCAACTGCATCCTCAACTTGTGATACTCGCAAGTGCACGAGCCGTTGGTAGTTTAGCGTATGTAAGTGCGAGGTCGATTCCACAGGGATTGGTGATTGAATGAGCCAATTCAATTTTCCTACACAAAACAGAAATGGAAACAAGAGAAACAAAACAAGAAGAAAGAAAGTAACTAAGACAAGATGGTGTTGTTTTAGAATCCACCCTAATTGTTCTAATCATGTTATGGCAGCAAGTAAACAAATTGATTCACTCATGAAGATGCTCACAAATAAGTCCATGGTGTTTGGATCAAATTGTATTGAACATCACAAGGACCCCAAGCATGGTGTTTACATTAGGAGACCTAGAAACCAAATCACATAAGTTGCTAATGGATGGAATGAAGATGATCCCCAGACCTTCCCAACAAGAGCATAACGCATAAAACCTTAGGTGATCAATCAAAGGATGCAAAACAGCTCCATTCAAACAGTGAAGAAGAATTCATGAATGAAATCAAACTTTATAAACTCAAACCATTATACAAGATTAGCGAGATGTTTATTACAATTAATAACAGAAAAACAAAGTAAAACAAAGAAACTACAAGAAGAAAATAAAAGACAAAGGGAGGAGAAGAAGATAAGGACAGCATGCTAGAGATGGAAAAGATTCATCTCCATGGCTGCCAGGAGGCCAAAGCCTCCCAGCTGCCTGCCTTCTCCCTTCTCTCCCTTTGTGACTCTCAACTTTCCCTCTCTTTGTGTACAATGGAAGTGTAAATTATGGAATGAAATTCTGGCTCCCTAAGCTCTCTAGTGACTCCCTATTTATTGGCACAAGGGTTAGGTGAATCAGATTATACAATTAAGTTCACCAACCACACAAATTTCACCTAACACACTTGCATTAGATAATCAGAAATGGTTGTTGCACTTCACCAACAAATCCCACCAGCAGCCCTAGCTCATCAATATGTCAGCATGACCAAGCATCCATCCAGAAACCAATACCTCATGCCTAGCTCACAATGATCAAGCATCCATCAGCTCATCCTTATGTCAGCATGATGTGTATTTTCATGGGCCTACGAATTGGGCTTGGCTGAATCAAATGACAACTTTAAGATGTCCATTGTAAAGTTCAGAATGTCTCTGATCCAACCACACAAGTAGTGGCCCAATCCAAGCTCCGGATGAAGAAGATAACGCTGAAATGAACGTCTACCTCAGTCTCCAGCTCTTGCACGTTTTTGCACCATATTGCTTCATTGGCCTTAACATGCTTTAATTGCATGAATTATGCTCTCTTGCTCTATTGGCCTACAAAACACACAAAGAGAGGCAAATAACTCAAAATTCTAAGAAACTAAGCAAAAGAAGTAAGTAAATAGGGTACGTATATGTATGAAATTATGAGCTTAACACACCCCCAAACTTAGATTTTGCTAGTCCTCGAGCAAAACAAAAGAAAAACAAAAACAAAACAAGAAGTTAACTAGACCACTTTCGTAGGTAACTCGATTGCATTGAGCGTATGCAACAAGCCTTTAAACCTCTAGGCATCCCTAGTAGGAGGAGTTGTGTCTCCTAAGGGTTTAACAGATTCAGAATACCCACAAACGTTTTACCTGACTCTACAAAACAAAATGGTTAGAAAACTTAATAGATTTGTTAGTCCGTAAGCAAAACAAAAACAAAGACGTTAACCTTCCAACCGGTCAAAAATGTTAAACTTCATAGACATGGCTCAACAAGGAACAAAACAAGCACTAAGGAAGTTCTAAACATTATTCAAGTGCTACCACAATCTCACAAAAATCATGCTCAAGGTGTGTGTGTGAAATAGCCATGAAGATACAACTCATGCTTCTCAAACAACGATATGAATTCCTGCAAGAATGAACACAAGTTTGCCAAGCTAAACCAAAATCAATAGGACTTTACTTATGGATGTAATGGGGTTATGGTAATGGTTAGACGAAGAATGGATATGAAAACACAAAGTCTAAGGAACAAAGTAGAGCATAATATGTAAACAAGATCATGGACGTTTGAAATGTAAGGCACAGAATTTGAAAAGCTCACAACACCAGATTTTGTAATTGAATCACTTCACAATTTGGTTTTGACATTTACATACTTTGTATAATATTTGGCCCAATTTTGCGGCTCTTCACCCTAGATCTCCTTGATTTCTCCTTATATCACCCTAGGGTCGTGACTACATTGGCCACACTTCTTTTCTCTTTTTGTTTTCGTTTTTTTTTTTTAGCTCATTTGTTGCCTTGAATGCATTACAATCTGAAATACAATTGTTGCGTAGATTTAGCTGCACCAAAATGGATTCAGTTACATCCTCAACTTGTGATACTCGCAAGTGCACGAGCCGTTGGTAGTTTAGCGTATGTAAGTGCGAGGTCGATTCCACAGGGATTGGTGATTATTCCAACTCAGTTTTCCTACACAAAACAGAAATGGAAAAAGAAAGAAACAAAACAAGAAGAAAGAAAGTAACTAAGACAAGATGGTGTTGTTTTAGAATCCACCCTAATTGTTCTAATCATGTTATGGCAGCAAGTAAACAAATTGATTCACTCATGAAGATGCTCACAAATAAGTCCATGGTGTTTGGATCAAATTGCATTGAACATCACAAGGACCCCAAGCATGGTGTTTACATTAGGAGACCTAGAAACCAAATCACATGAGTTGCTAATGGATGGAATGAAGATGATCCCCAAACCTTCCCAACAAGAGCAAAATGCATAAAACCTCAGGTGATCAATCAAAGGATGCAAAAACAGCTCCATTAAATTAGTGAAGAAGAATTCATGAATGAAATCAAACTTTATAAACTCAAACCATGATACAAGACTAGCAAGATGTTTATTAAAACTAATAACAGAAAAACAAAGTAAAACAAATGAAATACAAGAAGAAAATAAAAGACAAAGGGAGGAGAAGAAGATAAGGACAGCATGCTAGAGATGGAAAAGAATCATCTCCATGGCTGCCAGGAGGCCAAAGCCTCCCAGCTGCCGCCTTCTCCCTTCTCTCCCTTTGTGACTCTCAACTTTCCCTCTCTTTGTGTACAATGGAAGTGTAAATTATGGAATGAATTTCTGGCTCTCTAGAGACTCCCTATTTATAGGCATAGAGGTTAGGTGAATCAGATTATACAATTAAGTTCACCAACCACACCTATTTCACCTAACACACTTGCATTAGATAATCAGAAATGGTTGTTGCACTTCACCAACAAATCCCACCAGCAGCCATAGCTCATCATTATGTCAGCATGACCAAGCATCCATCCAGAAACCAATACCTCATGCCTAGCTCACCATGACCAAGCATCCATCAACTCATCCTTATGTCAGCATGATGTGCAGCTTCAAGGGCTTACGAATTGGGCTTGGCTGAATCAAATGACAACTTTAAGATGTCCATTGTGAAGTTCAGAATGTCTCTGATCCAACCACACAAGTATTGGCCCAATTCAAGCTCGTATGAAGAAGATAACGCTGAAATGAACGTCTATCTCAGTCTCCAGCTTTTGCACGTTTTTGCACCACATTGCTTCAAATGCCTTAAGTTGTATTCCTCTCATGCTCTCATGCTCTATTGGCCTACAAAACACACAAAGAGAGGCAAATAACTCAAAATTCTAAGAAACTAAGCAAAATGAGTAAGTAAATAGGGTACGTATATGTATGAAATTATGAGCTTAACACACCCCCAAACTTAGATTTTGCTAGTCCTCGAGCAAAACAAAAGAAAAACAAAGATAAAAAGAAAACAAGAAGTTAACTAGACCACTTTCGTAGGTAACTCGATTGCATTGAGCGTATGCAACAAGCCTTTAAACCTCTAGGCATCCCTAGTAGGAGGAGTTGTGTCTCCTGAGGGTTTAACAGATATCAATACCCACAAACGTTTTACTGACTCTACAAAACAAAATGGTTAGAAAACTTAATAGATTTGTTAGTCCTTAAGCAAAACAAAAACAAAAACAAAAACAAAGACGCTAACCTTCCAACCGGACAAAAATGTTAAACTTCATAGACATGGCTCAACAAGGAACAAAACAAGCACTAAGGAAGTTCTAAACATTATTCAAATGCTACCACAATCTCACACAAATCATGTTCAAGGTGTGTGTGTGAAGTAGCCATGAAGATACAACTCATGCTTCTCAAACAACGATATGAATTCCTGCAAGAATGAGCACAAGTTTGCCAAGTTAAACCAAAATCAATAGGACTTTACTCATGGATGTAATGGGGTTATGGTAATGGTTAGACAAAGAATGAATATGAAAACACAAAGTCTAAGGAACAAAGTAGAGCATAATATGTAAACAAGATCATGGACGTTTGAAATGTAAGGCACAGAAAATGAAAAGCTCACAACACCAGATTTTGCAATTGAATCACTTCACAATTTGGTTTTGACATTTACACACTTTGTATAATATTTGGCCCAATTTTGCGGCTCTTCACCCTAGATCACCTTGATTTCTCCTTATATCACCCTAGGGTCGTGACTACATTGGCCACACTTCATTTCTCTTTTTATTTTAATTTTTTTTTTTTTTCAAATAGCTCATTTGTTGCCTTGAATACATTACAATCTGAAATACAATCATGCTCTACATGTCCCCTAGATGGTAGGATGCTTAATGGATGATAAGGTGATAGAAAGAAATGGCTAAGTGTTTGGGCACAAAAGGGTTTACAATGGAATATGTATTGTAGGGGTTGATGGAGGAAAAAGAAAAAGGCTTAACAAAGATGGCCTAAATCATATCTTAGTTATAACTTAACATTCCAGTGAATCACACAAGCAAAAAGGCATACAATTGGGTAAGACATGCAAGAGTTGTATAATCATGGCTAAAGTGCATAGAAAGCTCAAGAATAATTATGTGAGACTTAGCTAGCAAAAGAATAAGATTCAGACCTAACACAATGCTTATCAAATTCCTAAGAGCCATATTAGAAGTTAGACTCAAGATTTATCATTGGTGTGGGAAGGAAAACTGAAAATGACTCAAAGAAAAAGAAACAGAAAAGAAAAACGTGAGGTTTCAAATTGCTGTTCTGCTCAATTTCAACATCTAATCTGTTTTGACATGTAACTTTCAAACCACTTGGTCAAATTTAACGTTCTTAATGTCGTTGGATTCAGCATGAAAAAATGAAGAACACAACGCGGACCAAACTTTCAAAACAGTAGCAGAAAATAAAATTATTGTAGCAATGAAGAAGCCTACGTTTTCAACACAAACACAAAAACTAAAAACTTTCCAGCAACCCAAAACTTAGATGAAGCATTGTCCTCAATGTTTGAATCCATGTAAAGCATACAATGCACATAAAATCCAGGGTAAAGAAATGAAATGAAAGAAATAAAAGAAAGAGAGTTTAGAACTTCCCCTTGAAGACAATGACAGGGAAATGCACATAGTATGGCAGCACATGTTCTTCTTTGAGTATTTGGATCAGCTGCTCATCATGTTTCTCTCACATCAAGGAAAAGAAAACCCTAACAAAAACAAAACAGAAAACGAGAAAAAACTACAAATGAAAGAGATATGATCGGAATGCTCCCTTTGAAGTGATTAGCTGGAGAGTGATTGGCCATAGCAGCTGGAGGTCGACTTCTCCGTTGCTCCATACTCCATGGTTCTATGGATTGGGTTGTCGCCTCTCTTTCCCTCTTTCTTATTGAGCTACTTCAGAAATGCTTAAAGAAAGACAAGGAAACTTGAAACAAAATTTCAGATTTGTTGGATTAGGAAACCATAACTTAAATGAAAATGATAAACTAAACTAAAACATCATGATTAGGGATTCAACTTCACCATAAACATCTAATTCCATGCTTCAAAGTAACAAGCATCAAAGTAAATCAAACTAGCTTATGGAGTTCGTTCTTTCTCAAATATGATTATCCATTTGGTGTGTGGTTGTAATCAAGTATTCAGAACAAGTATTTAGCTATGGTGTTTAGTCTAAACACAAATTCCAAACCCATTAAGAACAAGAAGAACAATAAAGAACCAAGTAGAATTTAAACATGGTGTTTGTCTTCAATATCTACCCATCCATTCACTAATCAGTCCAAGAGTCATATGGTGTTTATGTAAACTTGAACAAGATATTTAATTAAGAGCAAGTGAATGAAACCAGAAACTAGCAATAATCAACATGCTACTTGAACCTTTTTTTGTGTTGTGTAAGCTGGGACTCAAACCCAGTTCTCTTGCTTGTTAGGCAATTGTCCTTGTCCGTTGGACTACAAACACAACTTATCAATTAACCTCATTAACTTTAAAACATGAAACTGTCTGGTTATAAAAAAGATAAAAATAAATAAAAAGTAGGAAAACCAAATAGAATCAAGCAATGTTACCAATCCCCGGCAACGGCGCCAAAAACTTGTTGCGTAGATTTAGCTGCACCAAAATGGATTCAGCTACATCCTCAACTTGTGATACTCGCAAGTGCACGAGCCGTTGGTAGTTTAGCGTATGTAAGTGCGAGGTCGATTCCACAGGGATTGGTGATTATTCCAACTCAGTTTTCCTACACAAAACAGAAATGGAAAAAGAAAGAAACAAAACAAGAAGAAAGAAAGTAACTAAGACAAGATGGTGTTGTTTTAGAATCCACCCTAATTGTTCTAATCATGTTATGGCAGCAAGTAAACAAATTGATTCACTCATGAAGATGCTCACAAATAAGTCCATGGTGTTTGGATCAAATTGCATTGAACATCACAAGGACCCCAAGCATGGTGTTTACATTAGGAGACCTAGAAACCAAATCACATGAGTTGCTAATGGATGGAATGAAGATGATCCCCAAACCTTCCCAACAAGAGCAAAATGCATAAAACCTCAGGTGATCAATCAAAGGATGCAAAAACAGCTCCATTAAATTAGTGAAGAAGAATTCATGAATGAAATCAAACTTTATAAACTCAAACCATGATACAAGACTAGCAAGATGTTTATTAAAACTAATAACAGAAAAACAAAGTAAAACAAATGAAATACAAGAAGAAAATAAAAGACAAAGGGAGGAGAAGAAGATAAGGACAGCATGCTAGAGATGGAAAAGAATCATCTCCATGGCTGCCAGGAGGCCAAAGCCTCCCAGCCTGCTGCCTTCTCCCTTCTCTCCCTTTGTGACTCTCAACTTTCCCTCTCTTTGTGTACAATGGAAGTGTAAATTATGGAATGAATTTCTGGCTCTCTAGAGACTCCCTATTTATAGGCATAGAGGTTAGGTGAATCAGATTATACAATTAAGTTCACCAACCACACCTATTTCACCTAACACACTTGCATTAGATAATCAGAAATGGTTGTTGCACTTCACCAACAAATCCCACCAGCAGCCATAGCTCATCATTATGTCAGCATGACCAAGCATCCATCCAGAAACCAATACCTCATGCCTAGCTCACCATGACCAAGCATCCATCAGCTCATCCTTATGTCAGCATGATGTGCAGCTTCAAGGGCTTACGAATTGGGCTTGGCTGAATCAAATGACAACTTTAAGATGTCCATTGTGAAGTTCAGAATGTCTCTGATCCAACCACACAAGTATTGGCCCAATTCAAGCTCGTATGAAGAAGATAACGCTGAAATGAACGTCTATCTCAGTCTCCAGCTTTTGCACGTTTTTGCACCACATTGCTTCAAATGCCTTAAGTTGTATTCCTCTCATGCTCTCATGCTCTATTGGCCTACAAAACACACAAAGAGAGGCAAATAACTCAAAATTCTAAGAAACTAAGCAAAATGAGTAAGTAAATAGGGTACGTATATGTATGAAATTATGAGCTTAACACACCCCCAAACTTAGATTTTGCTAGTCCTCGAGCAAAACAAAAGAAAAACAAAGATAAAAAGAAAACAAGAAGTTAACTAGACCACTTTCGTAGGTAACTCGATTGCATTGAGCGTATGCAACAAGCCTTTAAACCTCTAGGCATCCCTAGTAGGAGGAGTTGTGTCTCCTGAGGGTTTAACAGATATCAATACCCACAAACGTTTTACCTGACTCTACAAAACAAAATGGTTAGAAAACTTAATAGATTTGTTAGTCCTTAAGCAAAACAAAAACAAAAACAAAAACAAAGACGCTAACCTTCCAACCGGACAAAAATGTTAAACTTCATAGACATGGCTCAACAAGGAACAAAACAAGCACTAAGGAAGTTCTAAACATTATTCAAATGCTACCACAATCTCACACAAATCATGTTCAAGGTGTGTGTGTGAAGTAGCCATGAAGATACAACTCATGCTTCTCAAACAACGATATGAATTCCTGCAAGAATGAGCACAAGTTTGCCAAGTTAAACCAAAATCAATAGGACTTTACTCATGGATGTAATGGGGTTATGGTAATGGTTAGACAAAGAATGAATATGAAAACACAAAGTCTAAGGAACAAAGTAGAGCATAATATGTAAACAAGATCATGGACGTTTGAAATGTAAGGCACAGAAAATGAAAAGCTCACAACACCAGATTTTGCAATTGAATCACTTCACAATTTGGTTTTGACATTTACACACTTTGTATAATATTTGGCCCAATTTTGCGGCTCTTCACCCTAGATCACCTTGATTTCTCCTTATATCACCCTAGGGTCGTGACTACATTGGCCACACTTCATTTCTCTTTTTATTTTAATTTTTTTTTTTTTTCAAATAGCTCATTTGTTGCCTTGAATACATTACAATCTGAAATACAATCATGCTCTACATGTCCCCTAGATGGTAGGATGCTTAATGGATGATAAGGTGATAGAAAGAAATGGCTAAGTGTTTGGGCACAAAAGGGTTTACAATGGAATATGTATTGTAGGGGTTGATGGAGGAAAAAGAAAAAGGCTTAACAAAGATGGCCTAAATCATATCTTAGTTATAACTTAACATTCCAGTGAATCACACAAGCAAAAAGGCATACAATTGGGTAAGACATGCAAGAGTTGTATAATCATGGCTAAAGTGCATAGAAAGCTCAAGAATAATTATGTGAGACTTAGCTAGCAAAAGAATAAGATTCAGACCTAACACAATGCTTATCAAATTCCTAAGAGCCATATTAGAAGTTAGACTCAAGATTTATCATTGGTGTGGGAAGGAAAACTGAAAATGACTCAAAGAAAAAGAAACAGAAAAAGAAAAACGTGAGGTTTCAAATTGCTGTTCTGCTCAATTTCAACATCTAATCTGTTTTGACATGTAACTTTCAAACCACTTGGTCAAATTTAACGTTCTTAATGTCGTTGGATTCAGCATGAAAAAATGAAGAACACAACGCGGACCAAACTTTCAAAACAGTAGCAGAAAATAAATTATTGTAGCAATGAAGAAGCCTACGTTTTCAGACACAAACACAAAAACTAAAAACTTTCCAGCAACCCAAAACTTAGATGAAGCATTGTCCTCAATGTTTGAATCCATGTAAAGCATACAATGCACATAAAATCCAGGGTAAAGAAATGAAATGAAAGAAATAAAAGAAAGAGAGTTTAGAACTTCCCCTTGAAGACAATGACAGGGAAATGCACATAGTATGGCAGCACATGTTCTTCTTTGAGTATTTGGATCAGCTGCTCATCATGTTTCTCCCACATCAAGGAAAAGAAAACCCTAACAAAAACAAAACAGAAAACGAGAAAAAACTACAAATGAAAGAGATATGATCGGAATGCTCCCTTTGAAGTGATTAGCTGGAGAGTGATTGGCCATAGCAGCTGGAGGTCGACTTCTCCGTTGCTCCATACTCCATGGTTCTATGGATTGGGTTGTCGCCTCTCTTTCCCTCTTTCTTATTGAGCTACTTCAGAAATGCTTAAAGAAAGACAAGGAAACTTGAAACAAAATTTCAGATTTGTTGGATTAGGAAACCATAACTTAAATGAAAATGATAAACTAAACTAAAACATCATGATTAGGGATTCAACTTCACCATAAACATCTAATTCCATGCTTCAAAGTAACAAGCATCAAAGTAAATCAAACTAGCTTATGGAGTTCGTTCTTTCTCAAATATGATTATCCATTTGGTGTGTGGTTGTAATCAAGTATTCAGAACAAGTATTTAGCTATGGTGTTTAGTCTAAACACAAATTCCAAACCCATTAAGAACAAGAAGAACAATAAAGAACCAAGTAGAATTTAAACATGGTGTTTGTCTTCAATATCTACCCATCCATTCACTAATCAGTCCAAGAGTCATATGGTGTTTATGTAAACTTGAACAAGATATTTAATTAAGAGCAAGTGAATGAAACCAGAAACTAGCAATAATCAACATGCTACTTGAACCTTTTTTTGTGTTGTGTAAGCTGGGACTCAAACCCAGTTCTCTTGCTTGTCAGGCAATTGTCCTTGTCCGTTGGACTACAAACACAACTTATCAATTAACCTCATTAACTTTAAAACATGAAACTGTCTGGTTATAAAAAAGATAAAAATAAATAAAAAGTAGGAAAACCAAATAGAATCAAGCAATGTTACCAATCCCCGGCAACGGCGCCAAAAACTTGTTGCGTAGATTTAGCTGCACCAAAATGGATTCAGCTACATCCTCAACTTGTGATACTCGCAAGTGCACGAGCCGTTGGTAGTTTAGCGTATGTAAGTGCGAGGTCGATTCCACAGGGATTGGTGATTATTCCAACTCAGTTTTCCTACACAAAACAGAAATGGAAAAAGAAAGAAACAAAACAAGAAGAAAGAAAGTAACTAAGACAAGATGGTGTTGTTTTAGAATCCACCCTAATTGTTCTAATCATGTTATGGCAGCAAGTAAACAAATTGATTCACTCATGAAGATGCTCACAAATAAGTCCATGGTGTTTGGATCAAATTGCATTGAACATCACAAGGACCCCAAGCATGGTGTTTACATTAGGAGACCTAGAAACCAAATCACATGAGTTGCTAATGGATGGAATGAAGATGATCCCCAAACCTTCCCAACAAGAGCAAAATGCATAAAACCTCAGGTGATCAATCAAAGGATGCAAAAACAGCTCCATTAAATTAGTGAAGAAGAATTCATGAATGAAATCAAACTTTATAAACTCAAACCATGATACAAGACTAGCAAGATGTTTATTAAAACTAATAACAGAAAAACAAAGTAAAACAAATGAAATACAAGAAGAAAATAAAAGACAAAGGGAGGAGAAGAAGATAAGGACAGCATGCTAGAGATGGAAAAGAATCATCTCCATGGCTGCCAGGAGGCCAAAGCCTCCCAGCTGCCTTCTCCCTTCTCTCCCTTTGTGACTCTCAACTTTCCCTCTCTTTGTGTACAATGGAAGTGTAAATTATGGAATGAATTTCTGGCTCTCTAGAGACTCCCTATTTATAGGCATAGAGGTTAGGTGAATCAGATTATACAATTAAGTTCACCAACCACACCTATTTCACCTAACACACTTGCATTAGATAATCAGAAATGGTTGTTGCACTTCACCAACAAATCCCACCAGCAGCCATAGCTCATCATTATGTCAGCATGACCAAGCATCCATCCAGAAACCAATACCTCATGCCTAGCTCACCATGACCAAGCATCCATCAGCTCATCCTTATGTCAGCATGATGTGCAGCTTCAAGGGCTTACGAATTGGGTTTGGCTGAATCAAATGACAACTTTAAGATGTCCATTGTGAAGTTCAGAATGTCTCTGATCCAACCACACAAGTATTGGCCCAATTCAAGCTCGTATGAAGAAGATAACGCTGAAATGAACGTCTATCTCAGTCTCCAGCTTTTGCACGTTTTTGCACCACATTGCTTCAAATGCCTTAAGTTGTATTCCTCTCATGCTCTCATGCTCTATTGGCCTACAAAACACACAAAGAGAGGCAAATAACTCAAAATTCTAAGAAACTAAGCAAAATGAGTAAGTAAATAGGGTACGTATATGTATGAAATTATGAGCTTAACACACCCCCAAACTTAGATTTTGCTAGTCCTCGAGCAAAACAAAAGAAAAACAAAGATAAAAAGAAAACAAGAAGTTAACTAGACCACTTTCGTAGGTAACTCGATTGCATTGAGCGTATGCAACAAGCCTTTAAACCTCTAGGCATCCCTAGTAGGAGGAGTTGTGTCTCCTGAGGGTTTAACAGATTACAATACCCACAAACGTTTTACTGACTCTACAAAACAAAATGGTTAGAAAACTTAATAGATTTGTTAGTCCTTAAGCAAAACAAAAACAAAAACAAAAACAAAGACGCTAACCTTCCAACCGGACAAAAATGTTAAACTTCATAGACATGGCTCAACAAGGAACAAAACAAGCACTAAGGAAGTTCTAAACATTATTCAAATGCTACCACAATCTCACACAAATCATGTTCAAGGTGTGTGTGTGAAGTAGCCATGAAGATACAACTCATGCTTCTCAAACAACGATATGAATTCCTGCAAGAATGAGCACAAGTTTGCCAAGTTAAACCAAAATCAATAGGACTTTACTCATGGATGTAATGGGGTTATGGTAATGGTTAGACAAAGAATGAATATGAAAACACAAAGTCTAAGGAACAAAGTAGAGCATAATATGTAAACAAGATCATGGACGTTTGAAATGTAAGGCACAGAAAATGAAAAGCTCACAACACCAGATTTTGCAATTGAATCACTTCACAATTTGGTTTTGACATTTACACACTTTGTATAATATTTGGCCCAATTTTGCGGCTCTTCACCCTAGATCACCTTGATTTCTCCTTATATCACCCTAGGGTCGTGACTACATTGGCCACACTTCATTTCTCTTTTTATTTTAATTTTTTTTTTTTTTCAAATAGCTCATTTGTTGCCTTGAATACATTACAATCTGAAATACAATCATGCTCTACATGTCCCCTAGATGGTAGGATGCTTAATGGATGATAAGGTGATAGAAAGAAATGGCTAAGTGTTTGGGCACAAAAGGGTTTACAATGGAATATGTATTGTAGGGGTTGATGGAGGAAAAAGAAAAAGGCTTAACAAAGATGGCCTAAATCATATCTTAGTTATAACTTAACATTCCAGTGAATCACACAAGCAAAAAGGCATACAATTGGGTAAGACATGCAAGAGTTGTATAATCATGGCTAAAGTGCATAGAAAGCTCAAGAATAATTATGTGAGACTTAGCTAGCAAAAGAATAAGATTCAGACCTAACACAATGCTTATCAAATTCCTAAGAGCCATATTAGAAGTTAGACTCAAGATTTATCATTGGTGTGGGAAGGAAAACTGAAAATGACTCAAAGAAAAAGAAACAGAAAAGGAAAAACGTGAGGTTTCAAATTGCTGTTCTGCTCAATTTCAACATCTAATCTGTTTTGACATGTAACTTTCAAACCACTTGGTCAAATTTAACGTTCTTAATGTCGTTGGATTCAGCATGAAAAAATGAAGAACACAACGCGGACCAAACTTTCAAAACAGTAGCAGAAAATAAAATTATTGTAGCAATGAAGAAGCCTACGTTTTCAGACACAAACACAAAAACTAAAAACTTTCCAGCAACCCAAAACTTAGATGAAGCATTGTCCTCAATGTTTGAATCCATGTAAAGCATACAATGCACATAAAATCCAGGGTAAAGAAATGAAATGAAAGAAATAAAAGAAAGAGAGTTTAGAACTTCCCCTTGAAGACAATGACAGGGAAATGCACATAGTATGGCAGCACATGTTCTTCTTTGAGTATTTGGATCAGCTGCTCATCATGTTTCTCCCACATCAAGGAAAAGAAAACCCTAACAAAAACAAAACAGAAAACGAGAAAAAACTACAAATGAAAGAGATATGATCGGAATGCTCCCTTTGAAGTGATTAGCTGGAGAGTGATTGGCCATAGCAGCTGGAGGTCGACTTCTCCGTTGCTCCATACTCCATGGTTCTATGGATTGGGTTGTCGCCTCTCTTTCCCTCTTTCTTATTGAGCTACTTCAGAAATGCTTAAAGAAAGACAAGGAAACTTGAAACAAAATTTCAGATTTGTTGGATTAGGAAACCATAACTTAAATGAAAATGATAAACTAAACTAAAACATCATGATTAGGGATTCAACTTCACCATAAACATCTAATTCCATGCTTCAAAGTAACAAGCATCAAAGTAAATCAAACTAGCTTATGGAGTTCGTTCTTTCTCAAATATGATTATCCATTTGGTGTGTGGTTGTAATCAAGTATTCAGAACAAGTATTTAGCTATGGTGTTTAGTCTAAACACAAATTCCAAACCCATTAAGAACAAGAAGAACAATAAAGAACCAAGTAGAATTTAAACATGGTGTTTGTCTTCAATATCTACCCATCCATTCACTAATCAGTCCAAGAGTCATATGGTGTTTATGTAAACTTGAACAAGATATTTAATTAAGAGCAAGTGAATGAAACCAGAAACTAGCAATAATCAACATGCTACTTGAACTTTTTTTTGTGTTGTGTAAGCTGGGACTCAAACCCAGTTCTCTTGCTTGTCAGGCAATTGTCCTTGTCCGTTGGACTACAAACACAACTTATCAATTAACCTCATTAACTTTAAAACATGAAACTGTCTGGTTATAAAAAAGATAAAAATAAATAAAAAGTAGGAAAACCAAATAGAATCAAGCAATGTTACCAATCCCCGGCAACGGCGCCAAAAACTTGTTGCGTAGATTTAGCTGCACCAAAATGGATTCAGCTAC
Source organism: Prunus fruticosa (assembly GCA_018703695.1). Lineage (NCBI taxonomy): Eukaryota > Viridiplantae > Streptophyta > Magnoliopsida > Rosales > Rosaceae > Prunus > Prunus fruticosa. Next base: position 24,970,422 of record CM031918.1, on the reverse strand, counting down.
ATCCTCAACTTGTGATACTCGCAAGTGCACGAGCCGTTGGTAGTTTAGCGTATGTAAGTGCGAGGTCGATTCCACAGGGATTGGTGATTATTCCAACTCAGTTTTCCTACACAAAACAGAAATGGAAAAAGAAAGAAACAAAACAAGAAGAAAGAAAGTAACTAAGACAAGATGGTGTTGTTTTAGAATCCACCCTAATTGTTCTAATCATGTTATGGCAGCAAGTAAACAAATTGATTCACTCATGAAGATGCTCACAAATAAGTCCATGGTGTTTGGATCAAATTGCATTGAACATCACAAGGACCCCAAGCATGGTGTTTACATTAGGAGACCTAGAAACCAAATCACATGAGTTGCTAATGGATGGAATGAAGATGATCCCCAAACCTTCCCAACAAGAGCAAAATGCATAAAACCTCAGGTGATCAATCAAAGGATGCAAAAACAGCTCCATTAAATTAGTGAAGAAGAATTCATGAATGAAATCAAACTTTATAAACTCAAACCATGATACAAGACTAGCAAGATGTTTATTAAAACTAATAACAGAAAAACAAAGTAAAACAAATGAAATACAAGAAGAAAATAAAAGACAAAGGGAGGAGAAGAAGATAAGGACAGCATGCTAGAGATGGAAAAGAATCATCTCCATGGCTGCCAGGAGGCCAAAGCCTCCCAGCTGCTGCCTTCTCCCTTCTCTCCCTTTGTGACTCTCAACTTTCCCTCTCTTTGTGTACAATGGAAGTGTAAATTATGGAATGAATTTCTGGCTCTCTAGAGACTCCCTATTTATAGGCATAGAGGTTAGGTGAATCAGATTATACAATTAAGTTCACCAACCACACCTATTTCACCTAACACACTTGCATTAGATAATCAGAAATGGTTGTTGCACTTCACCAACAAATCCCACCAGCAGCCATAGCTCATCATTATGTCAGCATGACCAAGCATCCATCCAGAAACCAATACCTCATGCCTAGCTCACCATGACCAAGCATCCATCAGCTCATCCTTATGTCAGCATGATGTGCAGCTTCAAGGGCTTACGAATTGGGTTTGGCTGAATCAAATGACAACTTTAAGATGTCCATTGTGAAGTTCAGAATGTCTCTGATCCAACCACACAAGTATTGGCCCAATTCAAGCTCGTATGAAGAAGATAACGCTGAAATGAACGTCTATCTCAGTCTCCAGCTTTTGCACGTTTTTGCACCACATTGCTTCAAATGCCTTAAGTTGTATTCCTCTCATGCTCTCATGCTCTATTGGCCTACAAAACACACAAAGAGAGGCAAATAACTCAAAATTCTAAGAAACTAAGCAAAATGAGTAAGTAAATAGGGTACGTATATGTATGAAATTATGAGCTTAACACACCCCCAAACTTAGATTTTGCTAGTCCTCGAGCAAAACAAAAGAAAAACAAAGATAAAAAGAAAACAAGAAGTTAACTAGACCACTTTCGTAGGTAACTCGATTGCATTGAGCGTATGCAACAAGCCTTTAAACCTCTAGGCATCCCTAGTAGGAGGAGTTGTGTCTCCTGAGGGTTTAACAGATCATAATACCCACAAACGTTTTACCTGACTCTACAAAACAAAATGGTTAGAAAACTTAATAGATTTGTTAGTCCTTAAGCAAAACAAAAACAAAAACAAAAACAAAGACGCTAACCTTCCAACCGGACAAAAATGTTAAACTTCATAGACATGGCTCAACAAGGAACAAAACAAGCACTAAGGAAGTTCTAAACATTATTCAAATGCTACCACAATCTCACACAAATCATGTTCAAGGTGTGTGTGTGAAGTAGCCATGAAGATACAACTCATGCTTCTCAAACAACGATATGAATTCCTGCAAGAATGAGCACAAGTTTGCCAAGTTAAACCAAAATCAATAGGACTTTACTCATGGATGTAATGGGGTTATGGTAATGGTTAGACAAAGAATGAATATGAAAACACAAAGTCTAAGGAACAAAGTAGAGCATAATATGTAAACAAGATCATGGACGTTTGAAATGTAAGGCACAGAAAATGAAAAGCTCACAACACCAGATTTTGCAATTGAATCACTTCACAATTTGGTTTTGACATTTACACACTTTGTATAATATTTGGCCCAATTTTGCGGCTCTTCACCCTAGATCACCTTGATTTCTCCTTATATCACCCTAGGGTCGTGACTACATTGGCCACACTTCATTTCTCTTTTTATTTTAATTTTTTTTTTTTTTCAAATAGCTCATTTGTTGCCTTGAATACATTACAATCTGAAATACAATCATGCTCTACATGTCCCCTAGATGGTAGGATGCTTAATGGATGATAAGGTGATAGAAAGAAATGGCTAAGTGTTTGGGCACAAAAGGGTTTACAATGGAATATGTATTGTAGGGGTTGATGGAGGAAAAAGAAAAAGGCTTAACAAAGATGGCCTAAATCATATCTTAGTTATAACTTAACATTCCAGTGAATCACACAAGCAAAAAGGCATACAATTGGGTAAGACATGCAAGAGTTGTATAATCATGGCTAAAGTGCATAGAAAGCTCAAGAATAATTATGTGAGACTTAGCTAGCAAAAGAATAAGATTCAGACCTAACACAATGCTTATCAAATTCCTAAGAGCCATATTAGAAGTTAGACTCAAGATTTATCATTGGTGTGGGAAGGAAAACTGAAAATGACTCAAAGAAAAAGAAACAGAAAAAGAAAAACGTGAGGTTTCAAATTGCTGTTCTGCTCAATTTCAACATCTAATCTGTTTTGACATGTAACTTTCAAACCACTTGGTCAAATTTAACGTTCTTAATGTCGTTGGATTCAGCATGAAAAAATGAAGAACACAACGCGGACCAAACTTTCAAAACAGTAGCAGAAAATAAAATTATTGTAGCAATGAAGAAGCCTACGTTTTCAGACACAAACACAAAAACTAAAAACTTTCCAGCAACCCAAAACTTAGATGAAGCATTGTCCTCAATGTTTGAATCCATGTAAAGCATACAATGCACATAAAATCCAGGGTAAAGAAATGAAATGAAAGAAATAAAAGAAAGAGAGTTTAGAACTTCCCCTTGAAGACAATGACAGGGAAATGCACATAGTATGGCAGCACATGTTCTTCTTTGAGTATTTGGATCAGCTGCTCATCATGTTTCTCCCACATCAAGGAAAAGAAAACCCTAACAAAAACAAAACAGAAAACGAGAAAAAACTACAAATGAAAGAGATATGATCGGAATGCTCCCTTTGAAGTGATTAGCTGGAGAGTGATTGGCCATAGCAGCTGGAGGTCGACTTCTCCGTTGCTCCATACTCCATGGTTCTATGGATTGGGTTGTCGCCTCTCTTTCCCTCTTTCTTATTGAGCTACTTCAGAAATGCTTAAAGAAAGACAAGGAAACTTGAAACAAAATTTCAGATTTGTTGGATTAGGAAACCATAACTTAAATGAAAATGATAAACTAAACTAAAACATCATGATTAGGGATTCAACTTCACCATAAACATCTAATTCCATGCTTCAAAGTAACAAGCATCAAAGTAAATCAAACTAGCTTATGGAGTTCGTTCTTTCTCAAATATGATTATCCATTTGGTGTGTGGTTGTAATCAAGTATTCAGAACAAGTATTTAGCTATGGTGTTTAGTCTAAACACAAATTCCAAACCCATTAAGAACAAGAAGAACAATAAAGAACCAAGTAGAATTTAAACATGGTGTTTGTCTTCAATATCTACCCATCCATTCACTAATCAGTCCAAGAGTCATATGGTGTTTATGTAAACTTGAACAAGATATTTAATTAAGAGCAAGTGAATGAAACCAGAAACTAGCAATAATCAACATGCTACTTGAACTTTTTTTTGTGTTGTGTAAGCTGGGACTCAAACCCAGTTCTCTTGCTTGTCAGGCAATTGTCCTTGTCCGTTGGACTACAAACACAACTTATCAATTAACCTCATTAACTTTAAAACATGAAACTGTCTGGTTATAAAAAAGATAAAAATAAATAAAAAGTAGGAAAACCAAATAGAATCAAGCAATGTTACCAATCCCCGGCAACGGCGCCAAAAACTTGTTGCGTAGATTTAGCTGCACCAAAATGGATTCAGCTACATCCTCAACTTGTGATACTCGCAAGTGCACGAGCCGTTGGTAGTTTAGCGTATGTAAGTGCGAGGTCGATTCCACAGGGATTGGTGATTATTCCAACTCAGTTTTCCTACACAAAACAGAAATGGAAAAAGAAAGAAACAAAACAAGAAGAAAGAAAGTAACTAAGACAAGATGGTGTTGTTTTAGAATCCACCCTAATTGTTCTAATCATGTTATGGCAGCAAGTAAACAAATTGATTCACTCATGAAGATGCTCACAAATAAGTCCATGGTGTTTGGATCAAATTGCATTGAACATCACAAGGACCCCAAGCATGGTGTTTACATTAGGAGACCTAGAAACCAAATCACATGAGTTGCTAATGGATGGAATGAAGATGATCCCCAAACCTTCCCAACAAGAGCAAAATGCATAAAACCTCAGGTGATCAATCAAAGGATGCAAAAACAGCTCCATTAAATTAGTGAAGAAGAATTCATGAATGAAATCAAACTTTATAAACTCAAACCATGATACAAGACTAGCAAGATGTTTATTAAAACTAATAACAGAAAAACAAAGTAAAACAAATGAAATACAAGAAGAAAATAAAAGACAAAGGGAGGAGAAGAAGATAAGGACAGCATGCTAGAGATGGAAAAGAATCATCTCCATGGCTGCCAGGAGGCCAAAGCCTCCCAGCTGCTGCCTTCTCCCTTCTCTCCCTTTGTGACTCTCAACTTTCCCTCTCTTTGTGTACAATGGAAGTGTAAATTATGGAATGAATTTCTGGCTCTCTAGAGACTCCCTATTTATAGGCATAGAGGTTAGGTGAATCAGATTATACAATTAAGTTCACCAACCACACCTATTTCACCTAACACACTTGCATTAGATAATCAGAAATGGTTGTTGCACTTCACCAACAAATCCCACCAGCAGCCATAGCTCATCATTATGTCAGCATGACCAAGCATCCATCCAGAAACCAATACCTCATGCCTAGCTCACCATGACCAAGCATCCATCAGCTCATCCTTATGTCAGCATGATGTGCAGCTTCAAGGGCTTACGAATTGGGCTTGGCTGAATCAAATGACAACTTTAAGATGTCCATTGTGAAGTTCAGAATGTCTCTGATCCAACCACACAAGTATTGGCCCAATTCAAGCTCGGATGAAGAAGATAACGCTGAAATGAACGTCTATCTCAGTCTCCAGCTTTTGCACGTTTTTGCACCACATTGCTTCAAATGCCTTAAGTTGTATTCCTCTCATACTCTCATGCTCTATTGGCCTACAAAACACACAAAGAGAGGCAAATAACTCAAAATTCTAAGAAACTAAGCAAAATGAGTAAGTAAATAGGGTACGTATATGTATGAAATTATGAGCTTAACAACAATCATACTCTACATGTCCCCTAGATGCTAGGATGTTTAATGGATGATAAGGTGATAGAAAGAAATGGCTAAGTGTTTGAGCACAAAAGGGTTTACAATGGAATATGTATTGTATGGGTTGATGGAGGAAAAAGAAAGAGGCTTAACAAAGATGGCCTAAATCATGTCTTAGTTATAACTTAACATTCCAGCTGAATCACACAAGCAAAAAGGCATACAATTGGGTAAGACATGCAAGAGTTGTATAATCATGGCTAAAGTGCATAGAAAGCTCAAGCATAATTATGTGAGACTTAGCTAGCAAAAGAATAAGATTCAGACCTAACACAATGCTTATCAAATTCCTAAGAGCCATATTAGAAGTTAGACTCAAGATTTATCATTGGTGTGGGAAGGAAAACTGAAAATGACTCAAAGAAAAGAAACAGAAAAAGAAAAACGTAAGGTTTCAAATTGCTGTTTTGCTCAATTTCAACATCTAATCTGTTTTGACATGTAACTTTCAAACCACTTGGTCAATTTTAACGTTCTTTATGTCATTGGATTCAACATAAAAAAATGAAGAACACAACGCATACCAAACTTTCAAAACAGAAGCAGAAAATAAAAATTTTAGCAATGAAGAAGCCTACGTTTTCAGACACAAACACAAAAACTAAAAACTTTCCTCACCCCCAAACTTAAATGAAGCATTGTCCTCAATATTTGAATCCAAAGCATGCAATGCACATGAAATCCAGGGTAAAGGAAGGAAATGAAAGAAATAAAAGAAAGAGAGTTTAGAACTTCCCCTTGAAGACAATGAGAGGGAAATGCACATAGTATGGCAGCACATGTTCTTCTTTGAGTATTTGGGTCAGTTGCTCATCATGTTTCATCCACAACAAGGAAAAGAAAACCCTAACAAAAACAAAACAGAAAATGAGAAAAAACTAAGCATGAGTAGCAGTTATTATACAAATGAAAGAGATATGATCGGAATGTTCCCTTTGAAGTGATTAGTTGGAGCGTGGTTGGCCATAGCAGCTGGAGGTCGACTTCTCCGCTGCTCCATACTCCATGTTTTTATGGATTGGGTTGTCTCTCTCTTTCCCTCTTTCTTATTGAGCTACTTCAGAAATGCTTAAAGAAAGACAAGGAAACTTGAAACAGAATTTCAGATTTGTTGGATTAGGAAACCATAACTTCAATGAAAATGATAAACTAAACTAAAACATCAAGATTAGGGATTCAACTTTACCACAAACATCAAATTCCATGCTTCAAAGTAACAAGCATCAAAGTAAATCAAACTAGCTTATGGAGTTCGTTCTTTCTCAAATATGATTATCCATTTGGTGTGTGGTTGTAATCAAGTATTCAGAACAAGCATTTAGCTATGGTGTTGCGTAGATTCAGCTGCACGAAAAATGGATTCAGCTGCATCCTCAACTTGTGATACTCGCAAGTGCACGAACCGTTGGTAGTTTAGCGTATGTAAGTGCGAGGTCGATTCCACAGGGATTGGTGATTGAATGATCCAATTTAGTTTCCTACACAAAACAGAAATAAAAACAAAAGAACAAAACAAGAAGAAAGAATGTACATTACAAGAAAAATAAATTACAACTAAGAAAACATTTAAGGAAACTAAGAGAACTTTGAGGAAGAAATGAGAAGTGTTTGGGAAAAGTGTTTGGAGACTTTGAGAAGGGAGAAGAAAGTATTTGAGAACTTGGAGAAGAGAAAGGTGTTTGGGAAACTTGAGGATTTTGGAAGAAAAGGGAATTGTGTTTGAGAGCTTTGATGATTTGGAAGGGAAGAGAGATTTGTTTGAGAAAGTGTTTGGAGAACATGGAGAATGTTTGTGAACTTGGAGAATTTGAGAACTTAGGGAGTGGAGAGAAAGGTGTTTGTGAAGTGTTTGAGACATGGAGACTTTTGGAAGAGAAGGGAAATGTGTTTGGGAAATTTGGAGAATTTGATGAAGGAATGGGAGAAGTGTTTGGGAAGTGTTTGGAGAAGAGAGTGTTTGAAGAATTTAGAAGAAGAGAAAGGAAAAGTGTTTGAGATTTAGTACAAAGAAAATTTACTAGAATGATCTTATTACAACAATTGAGAACTACAAAGGGAAACTAAGAGAATTTGAGGGAGAGAAGGGAAGGGAGCTCTAGAGAAGTGCTTGAGAGCTCCCCCCCTTGGGGTGTGTTTACAAGCTTAGGAAACCTCACTATTTATAGGCCTAAGGAGGTTGAAAATCTGAATTATACAATTGAGTTATGTAAACACACTAACTTCACCTAACACACTACACTTAATTCACCAACTTAACCTAACACACAATTGCATTTGAAAACAATTCCTCTTGTCTTTAGGCTTAGTGTTGCATCATCCACTTCAACATCTTTTGGCTCATTTGGCTGCTGCAAAATTCCACTCAAATATATGTATTGAATATGCTTCACCAAACTTTCCCACAATCAACAACACTTCATCATGCATATGTCATGCATGACAATGCATTGCAGCCAGCTTGTGGGCTCGTTTTGGGCTTGCGGCTCCAGTCTGAAAAATCTGGAAAAATATGGATCTTGAAGCTCTTTGTCTTATCTTTCCAAGCATATGCAGCCCAACTCAAGGAAAAATCGGAAAGGCCATCAAATGTGATTTTTGGCCCAGTAACGCAGATGCTGCCGAATTTGACCTTAAGTTGCCAAAACATGTATAACTTTCTCTAGAAGACTCGGAATCATGAACCGTAAAATTCTACAGAAACTAGACTTCCGTATCTTTCCAATGATGTATGGCTCATTTTCTGGTTCTTCTTGAGAAAGTACAGTCCAATCCGTGAAGTTGACTGATCTGCAGACACCGTTTTGAGTTAACTTGTTTCCAAAATGCAATTAGTGAGTCCTTAAGCTTATGACACTGAAACAAACACAAAACTTATTAAAAGCACAAGTTTAACTCAAAAACATAACCAAATCATAAATTAAAAGGGTACAAAATGATATGTAAATATGCACCGATCAAATACCCCCAAACCTAGATTTTGCTAGTCCTCGAGCAAAAGAAAAACAAAACAAAGAGAAAAACAAAACAAGAAGTTAACTAGACCACTTTCGCAGGTAATTCGATTGCATTTAGCTTATGCAACAAGCCTTTAAACCTCTAGGCATCCCTAGTAGGAGGAGTTGTGTCTCCTAAGGGTTTAACAATATCATATACCCACAAACGTTTTACTGACTCTGTAAAACAAAGTAATTAGAAAACTTAAAAGATTGTTAGTCCTTAAACAAAACCAAAAATAAAAATAAAAACAAACATAAATACATTACTTAACAAAAACAAAAACAAAAACAAAAACGATTACAAAAATAAAAAGAACTCAAAACAATCTTTCCGAACATTTTCTGAAGAGAAATGACTCATACACATGACTTAAACGTTTTATTAATAAAAGCTCAATTTTTAGACATTATTTACAAAGCGGCAAAGTTCTAAACACAATATTCTCAAAGTGTAGTAGTGTGATAGCCAAATGCAACAAATTCTCCAATCTTAGTTTTCACACAATTTCAAAAATCATACAAAGCACAAGTTCAACTTCAAATCTCACCAAAGTTGTCCTCTCACAAATGAATCACTCAGAAGAGGGCTATAATGCAACACTCAGTTATAAACATGAGAACATAGTTAAACCATAAGAGACTTAACTCGAAATAGAAAGATGAAGAACTTACATTAATATGATCTCAAGAAGGATGCCAAACACTTAAAAGTAGAAAAATGTATGCAATTCAACCACATGGCATTTAAGATCAATTTAGGTCTTTCGTATAGGTTGTAATGGGGCCAAGGGTGTATGGTGAGTAAGAAATGAAAGGTATGGATAATACAAAGTCCAAGGAACTCGCAATGTAAGAGCATAAAACAATTGTTTACAAGACTTCGAATCATCACGAATAGATTTTTTTTTCTTTTACATGATCAAAACTCCTTATACCTTCATTTACAATGATTCATACTCCTTTCCTTTAATTGAACAAACACCAATTATTTTGAAGGCCCAAAAATGAAATTTCTACCAACCACCACTTAACTTTTTTCTTTTCTTTCACCAATTGTGTGAATTTTTTTTTTTTTTTTTTTTTTTTTTTTGAAATGTAACACCTCTTCTCAAACTTAGCGTGAAAAAAACACATCCAAATTAAAGCTCATGAGTTCCTTAGAAAGGTAAATATTTGTTTTTCAGGCTAAGGCGAGGAAATACAATTGGTAAATGAAAGAAAAGGTTTACATGTAGGCTCAAAAATGGTTAACAATGGAAAATCATGCTTAAGCATGCATAAGGTTAGCTTGAAAGGCACAAACGATCCAAAGAATGCCTTAATATCATTTCTTTAAATGTCATGAAGTCAAATTGCACAAGAATGAATGACTTTTAAGTGTTCAACCAAATCAATGAATAATGAGATCAAACAACAACTTTGATAACAAAAAAATAAGAGTACATGTATAACACTCATGAATTGAAGGACAAGGCTCAAAAGCTCACTTTATATGGTTGGTTATATAAGTCTAATTTATGCTTCATACAATTCTTTAGATTATGAAAATCCTTTAATTGGAAAATTATGAAACAAATGGCAAGTGTAAAGAAGGTTTCAAGCATGTCATGATAGAACAATGCCAAATTTTTTTTTTTTTAAGAAATTTTTAATTTTTAATTTTTATAAAGAAAAGAAACACTAAAATAAAATGAAATCCAATTTTTATTTAAGTCATGCAAACATTTATCACTATCTCATCATAAGTGTTCGGAAAGTGACTCAAAAACAAAACAAGACTCAAATAGAAGAAAAACAAACAATTTTTAATTTTTTAATTTTTTAATTAAGAAAAAAAATAATACATGCTAAACTCCAATACCCCCAAACCTAGAATGAACATTGTCCTCAATGTTTAAAACTTAGCCACAAACAATGTTATAACAACAAATGAAAGGTATTAAAGCAAATAAAAATCACAAAACATACAAAAATAAAATAAAACAATTACAAAAATTACAAAACAAACAATCAAATTAAAAAAAAAAAACACGAAACAGTAAAACACTCAAAACAGTAAGCCATAACAGATAGTCTTACATCAACTGAAACCCAAACAATTGAAAGCCCAACCCAAAATGAAATTAACCCAACAACGGTAAAACCCGACCCAACCTGAAATCTGAAGCCCACATGTTTTAATTTAATTTTTTTTCTTAAAAAGATAAAACGTGAATTATGAGCGCAAAGCGGGATTTCTAAAAAGAGGGAATGTGGTCCCTGATGTCGTCTCATGGATAGTCACGGGCAGAAGGCAGGAGCCACGTGTCGACGCATAGAGGTGTCGCAGATCCACAAGCGAAAATTACGGGCTCATGGAAAGGCGCGAGGAATTTTCCTGAACGCGTCCGTTCAGAAAAGACATGTCGAGATAAATGAGTTGGGTACGGTTGGAAAGTGAGATGGTTGTGGGACTCGAGGAACACTGGAGATTCAGAAAATGCTCAAACGCTGCACTGGCTAGGGTTTTGTGAAAGACTATGTCTATATAAAGGAAAAAGGAGGGGGAAAAAACAAAAAAACACAAACTCAGAAACACACAAAAGAGAAAACAAGCAAGAAAAAGAAAAAGAAAAGTGAGAAATCAAATGGCGTCTACCTCCTGTTGCGTAGATTCAGCTGCACAAAAATCATTCAGCTGCATCCTCAACTTGTGATACTCGCAAGTGCACGAGCCGTTGGTAGTTTAGCATATGTAAGTGCGAGGTCGATTCCACAGGGATTGGTGATTGAATGATCCAACTCAGTTTTCCTACACAAAACAGAAATGGAAACAAGAGAAACAAAACAAGAAGAAAGAAAAGAACTAAGACAAGATGGTGAGGTTTTAGAATTCACCCTAATTGTTCTAATCATGTTATGGCAGCAAGTAAACAAATTGATTCACTCATGAAGATGCTCACAAATAAGTCCATGGTGTTTGGATCAAATTGCATTGAACATCACAAGGACCCCAAGCATGGTGTTTACATTAGGAGACCTAGAAACCAAATCACATAAGTTGCTAATGGATGGAATGAAGATGATCCCCAAACCTTCCCAACAAGAGCATAATGCATAAAACTTTAGGTGATCAATCAAAGGATGCAAAACAGCTCCATTAAAACAGTGAAGAAGAATTCATGAATGAAATCAAACTTTATAAACTCAAACCATGATACAAGACTAGCAAGATGTTTATTACAACTAATAACAGAAAAACAAAGTAAAACAAAGAAAATACAAGAAGAAAATAAAAGACAAAGGGAGGAGAAGAAGATAAGGACAACATGCTAGAGATGAAAAAGAATCATCTCCATGGCTGCCAGGAGGCCAAAGCCTCCCAGCTGCCTGCCTTCTCCCTTCTCTCCCTTTGTGACTCTCAACTTTCCCTCTCTTTGTGTACAATGGAAGTGTAAATTATGGAATGCAATTCTGGCTCTCTAAGCTCTCTATTTATAGGCACAAGGGTTAGGTGAATCAGATTATACAATTAAGTTCACCAACCACACAAATTTCACCTAACACACTTGCATTAGATAATCAGAAATGGTTGTTGCACTTCACCAATAACTTCCACCAGCAGCCCTAGCTCATCAATATGTCAGCATGACCAAGCATCCATCCAGAAACCAATACCTCATGCCTAGCTCACCATGACCAAGCATCCATCAGCTCATCCTTATGTCAGCATGATGTGTAGCTTCAAGGGCTTACGAATTGGGCTTGGCTGAATCAAATGACAACTTTAAGATGTCCATTGTGAAGTTTAGAATGTCTCTGATCCAACCACACAAGTATTGGCCCAATCCAAGCTCGGATGAAGAAGATAAGACCGAAATGAACTTCTACCTCAGTCTCCAGCTCTTGCAAGTTTTTGCACCATAATGCTTCATTGGCCTTAACATGCTTTAATTGCATGAATTACGCTCTCTTGCTCTATTGGCCTACAAAACACACAAAGAGAGGCAAATAACTCAAAATTCTATGAAACTAAGCAAAAGAAGTAAGTAAGTAGGGTACGTATATGTATGAAATTATGAGCTTAACACACCCCCAAACTTAGATTTTGCTAGTCCTCGAGCAAAACAAAAGAAAAACAAAAACAAAACAAGAAGTTAACTAGACCACTTTCGTAGGTAACTCGATTGCATTGAGCGTATGCAACAAGCCTTTAAACCTCTAGGCATCCCTAGTAGGAGGAGTTGTGTCTCCTGAGGGTTTAACAGATACGATACCCACAAACGTTTTACCTGACTCTACAAAACAAAATGGTTAGAAAACTTAATAGATTTGTTAGTCCTTAAGCAAAACAAAAACAAAAACAAAAACAAAGACGTTAACCTTCCAACCGGTCAAAAATGTTAAACTTCATAGACATGGCTCAACAAGGAACAAAACAAGCACTAAGGAAGTTCTAAACATTATTCAAGTGCTACCACAATCTCACACGAATCATGCTCAAGGTGTGTGTGTGTGAAACAGCCATGAAGATACAACTCATGCTTCTCAAACAACGATATGAATTCCTGCAAGAATGAGCACAAGTTTGCCAAGCTAAACCAAAATCAATAGGACTTTACTCATGGATGTAATTGGGTTATGGTAATGGTTAGACAAAGAATGGATATGAAAACACAAAGTCTAAGGAACAAAGTAGAGCATGTCATGTAAACAAGATCATGGACGTTTGAAATGTAAGGCACGGAAAATGAAAAGCTCACAACACCAGATTTTGCAATTGAATCACTTCACAATTTGGTTTTGACATTTACACACTTTGTATAATATTTGGCCCAATTTTGCGGCTCTTCACCCTAGATCACCTTGATTTCTCCTTATATCACCCTAGGGTCGTGACTACATTGGCCACACTTCTTTTCTCTTTTTCTTTTCGTTTTTTTTTTAGCTCATTTGTTGCCTTGAATGCATTACAATCTGAAATACAAACACACTCTACAAGTCCCTTAGATGGTAGGATGTTTAATGGATGATAAGGTGATAGAAAGAAATGGCTCAGTGTTTGGTCACAAAAGGGGTTTACAATGGAATATGTATTGTATGGGTTGATGGAGGAAAAAGAAATAGGTTTAACAAAGATGGCCTAAATCATATCTGAGTTATAACTTAACATTCCAGTGAATCACACAAGCAAAAATGCATACAATTGGGTAAGACATGCAAGAGTTGTATAATCATGGCTAAAGTGCATAGAAAGCTCAAGAATAATTATGTGAGACTTAGCTAGCAAAAGAATAAGATTCAGACCTAACACAATGCTTATCAAATTCCTAAGAGCCATATTAGAAGTTAGACTCAAGATTTATCACTGGTGTGGGAAGAAAAACTGAAAATGACTCAAGAAAAGAAACAGAAAAGAAAAACGTGAGGTTTCAAATTGCTGTTTTGCTCAATTTCAACATATAATCTGTTTTGACATGTAACTTTCAAACCACTTGGTCAATTTTAACGTTCTTTATGTCGTTGGATTCAGCATGCAAAAATGAAGAACACAACGTGGACCAAACTTTCAAAACAGTAGCAGAAAATAAAAATGATAGCAAATGAAGAAGCCTACGTTTTCAGACACAAACACAAAAACTAAAAAAAAAACTTTCCTCACCCCCAAACTTAAATGAAGCATTGCCCTCAATGTTTGAATCCATGTAAAGCATGCAATGCACATAAAATCCAGGGTAAAGAAATGAAATGAAAGAAATAAAAGAAAGAGAGTTTAGAACTTCCCCTTGAAGACAATGAGAGGGAAATGCACATAGTATGGCAGCACATGTTCTTCTTTGAGTATTTGGATCAGCTGCTCATCATGTTTCTCCCACATCAAGGAAAAGAAAACCCTAACAAAAACAAAACAGAAAATGAGAAAAAACTAAGCATGAGTAGCAGTTATTATACAAATGAAAGAGATATGATTGGAATGCTCCCTTTGAAGTGATAGCTGGAGCGTGGTTGGCCATAGCAGCTGGAGGTCGACTTCTCCGCTGCTCCATACTCCATGTTTCTATGGATTGGGTTGTCTCCTCTCTTTCCCTCTTTCTTATTGAGGTACTTCAGAAATGCTTAAAGAAAGACAAGGAAACTTGAAACAAAATTTTAGATTTGTTGGATTAGGAAACCATAACTTAAATGAAAAGGATAAACTAAACTAAAACATCAAGATTAGGGATTCAACTTCACCACAAACATCAAATTCCATGCTTCAAAGTAACAAGCATCAAAGTAAATCAAACTAGCTTAGGGAGTTCGTTCTTTCTCAAATATGATTATCCATTTGGTGTGTGGTTGTAATCAAGTATTCAGAACAAGTATTTAGCTATGGTGTTTAGTCTAAACACAAATTCCAAACCCATTAAGAACAAGAAGAACAATAAAGAACCAAGTAGAATTTAAACATGGTGTTTGTCTTCAATATCTACCCATCCATTCACTAATCAGTCCAAGAGTCATATGGTGTTTATGTAAACTTGAACAAGATATTTAATTAAGAACAAGTGAATGAAACCAAAAACTAGCAATAATCAACATGCTACTTGAACCTTTTTTTTTGTGTTGTGTAAGCTGGGACTCAAACCCAGTTCTCTTGCTTGTCAGGCAATTGTCCTTGTCCGTTGGACTACAAACACAACTTATCAATTAACCTCATTAACTTTAAAACATGAAACTGTCTAGTTATAAAAAAGTTAAAAATAAATAAAAAGTAGGAAAACCAAATAGAATCAAGCAATGTTACCAATCCCCGGCAACGGCGCCAAAAACTTGTTGCGTAGATTCAGCTGCACAAAAATCATTCAGCTGCATCCTCAACTTGTGATACTCGCAAGTGCACGAGCCGTTGGTAGTTTAGCATATGTAAGTGCGAGGTCGATTCCACAGGGATTGGTGATTGAATGATCCAACTCAGTTTTCCTACACAAAACAGAAATGGAAACAAGAGAAACAAAACAAGAAGAAAGAAAAGAACTAAGACAAGATGGTGAGGTTTTAGAATTCACCCTAATTGTTCTAATCATGTTATGGCAGCAAGTAAACAAATTGATTCACTCATGAAGATGCTCACAAATAAGTCCATGGTGTTTGGATCAAATTGCATTGAACATCACAAGGACCCCAAGCATGGTGTTTACATTAGGAGACCTAGAAACCAAATCACATAAGTTGCTAATGGATGGAATGAAGATGATCCCCAAACCTTCCCAACAAGAGCATAATGCATAAAACTTTAGGTGATCAATCAAAGGATGCAAAACAGCTCCATTAAAACAGTGAAGAAGAATTCATGAATGAAATCAAACTTTATAAACTCAAACCATGATACAAGACTAGCAAGATGTTTATTACAACTAATAACAGAAAAACAAAGTAAAACAAAGAAAATACAAGAAGAAAATAAAAGACAAAGGGAGGAGAAGAAGATAAGGACAACATGCTAGAGATGAAAAAGAATCATCTCCATGGCTGCCAGGAGGCCAAAGCCTCCCAGCTGCTGCCTTCTCCCTTCTCTCCCTTTGTGACTCTCAACTTTCCCTCTCTTTGTGTACAATGGAAGTGTAAATTATGGAATGCAATTCTGGCTCTCTAAGCTCTCTATTTATAGGCACAAGGGTTAGGTGAATCAGATTATACAATTAAGTTCACCAACCACACAAATTTCACCTAACACACTTGCATTAGATAATCAGAAATGGTTGTTGCACTTCACCAATAACTTCCACCACCAGCCCTAGCTCATCAATATGTCAGCATGACCAAGCATCCATCCAGAAACCAATACCTCATGCCTAGCTCACCATGACCAAGCATCCATCAGCTCATCCTTATGTCAGCATGATGTGTAGCTTCAAGGGCTTACGAATTGGGCTTGGCTGAATCAAATGACAACTTTAAGATGTCCATTGTGAAGTTTAGAATGTCTCTGATCCAACCACACAAGTATTGGCCCAATCCAAGCTCGGATGAAGAAGATAAGACCGAAATGAACTTCTACCTCAGTCTCCAGCTCTTGCAAGTTTTTGCACCATAATGCTTCATTGGCCTTAACATGCTTTAATTGCATGAATTACGCTCTCTTGCTCTATTGGCCTACAAAACACACAAAGAGAGGCAAATAACTCAAAATTCTATGAAACTAAGCAAAAGAAGTAAGTAAGTAGGGTACGTATATGTATGAAATTATGAGCTTAACACCTACCCCTTTTCGTTGGATCTCAACCTAGCTCCATCGACTCAAACACGAGGCCAAGCAGGAGCACCAGGATGGATGCCCTACTTTGCCTCCGCACGGGGCCAGTGACTGTCAATGACTCAATACTCCTGGACAACGATGTTGCCATTGGAGTTGGCAGAAATTTGGTGACTCCTAAAGATATACGTGTGTTCGGGACAAGGGATGACAACCGGGTCATGAGTGATGCCCTGGCACTGAGCATGCAGAGTACAGCATGTGTCGCAAGTTTGGTTCATCGCCTACTTGCGAAGTCCCATGAGGTAGAGGTGCTGAAAGGTCAGTTAGCGGCAGAGCACAGTATGGTTGAAGAGTGTCAGAGTGCTATAAAAAGCTTGAAAAGGGAGAGGTCAAGGATAGTGGAGGTGAATCGACACCAGCTAGAAGTATTGCGAGACGAGAATAAGAACCTATCAAAGATGGTAGAGTTGTACTCTCGCGACATGCGAAAACAGCTGGAAGACCTAGACCGACCGGGTAAACGCAAGAAACCAGATCGCGAGAAAAGTTATACCTGAAGCTAAGATTGCGATCTTTGGGAGCTCAAGTGATGAGCCCCAAGAGGCTGTGCGTGAAGCCCCGGAAGAGGACAGCCAGAGGGCCAAACTAAAAGCTCCTATGGTCGAGACACCGAGCGCCAAGAAGAAATGATTTCAGCTTTTATTTATTTTTTTAATTTTAAAAATGTATGTGCGTTTTTTTTTTAATTGGGAAATAAAAACGTTATGTTATCTCAAAGACACGAATAACCCTAAATTTAAAGAACGACGATCAAACAAAAACATGAAAACCCAAACATGCATTTTTATTTTTAGTTAAGTAAACACACATGTAACTGCTTTTTCCTTTTAAGAGAAAAACTTAAGGATGACCAGTTAAGGGCCACAGAAAACACAGCCAGGGGATCCGGGAAGGTTGGAGGGGTCACAATGGTCCCGCTTAAAACCCTAACTTCTTAGACACCGAAGGTGTCGCCTTAAAGAACTCCTAGACACTGGATAGACTGCGGTTGCTCACTGGAGTTACCAAAAGTTTAGCTCCTTCAAAGAATATCCTATGAGTTTTAAATTATACTACATAATTAAATAAAAACAAAATAAATAAATAAAAACTGAAATAAACACACAATTCAAACAAGAATTTAAAAGAAGAGTTGGGATTCTTGCACCAGGTGTCCAAGACGCATCTTTAATTTTTGTCTCTTCTTCAAATTAAATTCTTAAGAAACCTGTCAAACAAGAAGAAAACAATTGAGAAAAAAAAACAAAATAAAATAACAACAAAAAAAGCAAAAACACAAACATCAGAAAAAGGGGAGGCAAAAGTAAGTGAAAGTGTAGACATGCTCCCTTTTTTAAAAAACGCGCTCGCAATTTACGGCAGAAATGAAGGGATCCGAGAGAAAATAGCACAGGATAGCACCATCGAGATCCGAAGAGCTTTCGGCTCCCTCGTCGGTATAAGTCTATTTAAACTCGTTTTGGTGAAGTAGAAGAGCACCTCGCATTTCTTCCTGCAAATTTAGAGAAAAACATCAAAATATCCAGAAACAAAACAATGGCATCTTCATGCACTCACCTTGATGATCTAAACCTTGAATTGTCCCTTGCGCCACCGAATGCGCATATAAGGGCTCCTACAAACCCTGTCTTCCCAAACTCCACATATCATCACGGTACGGCCTCAAACTTTGCTGAGGTAATACCGAACTTTTCTGAGGCGGTGTCGAACGAAGGGCGCTGCTCCTGGAAGGCATGATTGGCAGCAAGCTCACACCGACGGATCATCTGAATGTGGCGCAGAGGTCTGACAAGGCAGCAGTGGAGGAGTCCCACAATTTAACTGTGCTGCACGCGGTCTCGGCTACCAACTTGGGCATGCGATTATTGGCGAGGACACGGGAGTGTGCCGCGCTGAGCGAGGAAGTAGCTTCCTTGAAGGCTATGGTGGCGGACTCCAGAAGCGGCTCTATTGTGCCAATCAGCACGTGGAAGCACTGCAGAGAAAAAATGAGGACCATGTGGAGCTGCTGGAGATTCTGCAAGTAAGAGAGAATAGAGGCATGCCATGAAGATGAAGATGAAGAAGAAGAAGTTGTTGTTTTTATTTTTAATTTACTTGAATGTTTTGTTTTTGTTCTTGTTTTTGTTTTTGTTTTTTTAACTTTTTTTTTTAACTTTGTTTGTAATGCACTGTTTGAGTGAAATAAAAATTGCGTTTTTAACACTCAGAAATAAACTAACTAACCACACCACGTAAATAAATACATAAACTAAATCAAAACAAAAAAAAGAAAACAAAGAAGTTCCAAATTGATTTTTTATTTATTTTTATTTACAACTAACTGACCACACAAATAAAGAAAAAACAAAGAAGTTCCAAATTGCAATTTACAAGGAAAAATAAATAAAAAATCAAATTTCAATTTTTTTTTTTTTAAGTTTTTTTTTTAATTTTTTTTTAGTTTAGTTTAGTTTAGGAAATAAAAACTAAAATGGAAAGGAAAATCAACACACGTCCAATTTCATGCTTCAAAGTAATAAGTATCAAAGTAAATCAAACTAGCTTATGGAGTTCGTTCTTTCTCAAATATGATTATCCATATGGTGTGTGGTTTTAATCAAGTATTCAGAAAAAGCATTTAGCTATGGTGTTTAGTCTAAACACAAATTCCGAACCCATTAAGAACAATAAGAACAATAAAGAACCAAGTAGAATTTAAACATGGTGTTTGTCTTCAATATCTACCCATTCATTCACTAATCAGTCCAAGAGTCATATGGTGTTTATGTAAACTTGAACAAGATAATTAATTAAGAGCAAGTGAATGAAACCATAAACTAGAAATAATCAACATGCTACTTAAACCTTTTTGTTTTTGGGTGTTGTGTAAGCTGGGACTCAAACCCAGTTCTCTTGCTTGTCAGGCAATTGTCCTTGTCCGTTGGACTACAAACACAACTTATCAATTAACCTCATTAACTTTAAAACATGAAACTGTTCAGTTATAAAAAAGATAAAAATAAATAAAAAGTATGAAAACCAAATAGAATCAAGCAATGTTACCGATCCCGGCAACGGCGCCAAAAACTTGTTGCGTAGATTCAGCTGCACGAAAATGGATTCAGCTGCATCCTCAACTTGTGATACTCGCAAGTGCACGAACCGTTGGTAGTTTAGCGTATGTAAGTGCGAGGTCGATTCCACAGGGATTGGTGATTGAATGATCCAATTTAGTTTCCTACACAAAACAGAAATAAAAACAAAAGAACAAAACAAGAAGAAAGAATGTACATTACAAGAAAAATAAATTACAACTAAGAAAACATTTAAGGAAACTAAGAGAACTTTGAGGAAGAAATGAGAAGTGTTTGGGAAAAGTGTTTGGAGACTTTGAGAAGGGAGAAGAAAGTATTTGAGAACTTGGAGAAGAGAAAGGTGTTTGGGAAACTTGAGGATTTTGGAAGAAAAGGGAATTGTGTTTGAGAGCTTTGATGATTTGGAAGGGAAGAGAGATTTGTTTGAGAAAGTGTTTGGAGAACATGGAGAATGTTTGTGAACTTGGAGAATTTGAGAACTTAGGGAGTGGAGAGAAAGGTGTTTGTGAAGTGTTTGAGACATGGAGACTTTTGGAAGAGAAGGGAAATGTGTTTGGGAAATTTGGAGAATTTGATGAAGGAATGGGAGAAGTGTTTGGGAAGTGTTTGGAGAAGAGAGTGTTTGAAGAATTTAGAAGAAGAGAAAGGAAAAGTGTTTGAGATTTAGTACAAAGAAAATTTACTAGAATGATCTTATTACAACAATTGAGAACTACAAAGGGAAACTAAGAGAATTTGAGGGAGAGAAGGGAAGGGAGCTCTAGAGAAGTGCTTGAGAGCTCCCCCCCTTGGGGTGTGTTTACAAGCTTAGGAAACCTCACTATTTATAGGCCTAAGGAGGTTGAAAATCTGAATTATACAATTGAGTTATGTAAACACACTAACTTCACCTAACACACTACACTTAATTCACCAACTTAACCTAACACACAATTGCATTTGAAAACAATTCCTCTTGTCTTTAGGCTTAGTGTTGCATCATCCACTTCAACATCTTTTGGCTCATTTGGCTGCTGCAAAATTCCACTCAAATATATGTATTGAATATGCTTCACCAAACTTTCCCACAATCAACAACACTTCATCATGCATATGTCATGCATGACAATGCATTGCAGCCAGCTTGTGGGCTCGTTTTGGGCTTGCGGCTCCAGTCTGAAAAATCTGGAAAAATATGGATCTTGAAGCTCTTTGTCTTATCTTTCCAAGCATATGCAGCCCAACTCAAGGAAAAATCGGAAAGGCCATCAAATGTGATTTTTGGCCCAGTAACGCAGATGCTGCCGAATTTGACCTTAAGTTGCCAAAACATGTATAACTTTCTCTAGAAGACTCGGAATCATGAACCGTAAAATTCTACAGAAACTAGACTTCCGTATCTTTCCAATGATGTATGGTTCATTTTCTGGTTCTTCTTGAGAAAGTACAGTCCAATCCGTGAAGTTGACTGATCTGCAGACACCGTTTTGAGTTAACTTGTTTCCAAAATGCAATTAGTGAGTCCTTAAGCTTATGACACTGAAACAAACACAAAACTTATTAAAAGCACAAGTTTAACTCAAAAACATAACCAAATCATAAATTAAAAGGGTACAAAATGATATGTAAATATGCACCGATCATATGGTGTTTAGTCTAAACACAAATTCCAAACCCATTAAGAACAAGAAGAACAATAAAGAACCAAGTAGAATTTAAACATGGTGTTTGTCTTCAATATCTACCCATCCATTCACTAATCAGTCCAAGAGTCATATGGTGTTTATGTAAACTTGAACAAGATATTTAATTAAGAACAAGTGAATGAAACCATAAACCAGAAATAATCAACATGCTACTTGAACCCTTTTTTTTGTTTTGTGTTGTGTAAGCTGGGACTCAAACCCAGTTCTCTTGCTTGTTAGGCAATTGTCCTTGTCCGTTGGACTACAAACACAACTTATCAATTATCCTCATTAACTTTAAAACATGAAACTGTCCAGTTATAAAAAAGTAGGAAAACCAAATAGAATCAAGCAATGTTACCAATCCCCGGCAACGGCGCCAAAAACTTGTTGCGTAGATTCAGCTGCACCAAAATGGGTTCAACTGCATCCTCAACTTGTGATACTCGCAAGTGCACGAGCCGTTGGTAGTTTAGCGTATGTAAGTGCGAGGTCGATTCCACAGGGATTGGTGATTGAATGATCCAATTCAATTTTCCTACAAAAACAGAAATGGAAACAAGAGAAACAAAACAAGAAGAAAGAAAGTAACTAAGACAAGATGGTGTTGTTTTAGAATCCACCCTAATTGTTCTAATCATGTTATGGCAGCAAGTAAACAAATTGATTCACTCATGAAGATGCTCACAAATAAGTCCATGGTGTTTGGATCAAATTGTATTGAACATCACAAGGACCCCAAGCATGGTGTTTACATTAGGAGACCTAGAAACCAAATCACATAAGTTGCTAATGGATGGAATGAAGATGATCCCCAGACTTTCCCAACAAGAGCATAACGCATAAAACCTTAGGTGATCAATCAAAGGATGCAAAACAGCTCCATTCAAACAGTGAAGAAGAATTCATGAATGAAATCAAACTTTATAAACTCAAACCATTATACAAGATTAGCGAGATGTTTATTACAATTAATAACAGAAAAACAAAGTAAAACAAAGAAACTACAAGAAGAAAATAAAAGACAAAGGGAGGAGAAGAAGATAAGGACAGCATGCTAGAGATGGAAAAGATTCATCTCCATGGCTGCCAGGAGGCCAAAGCCTCCCAGCTGCTGCCTTCTCCCTTCTCTCCCTTTGTGACTCTCAACTTTCCCTCTCTTTGTGTACAATGGAAGTGTAAATTATGGAATGAAATTCTGGCTCCCTAAGCTCTCTAGAGACTCCCTATTTATAGGCACAAGGGTTAGGTGAATCAGATTATACAATTAAGTTCACCAACCACACAAATTTCACCTAACACACTTGCATTAGATAATCAGAAATGGTTGTTGCACTTCACCAACAAATCCCACCAGCAGCCCTAGCTCATCAATATGTCAGCATGACCAAGCATCCATCCAGAAACCAATACCTCATGCCTAGCTCACCATGATCAAGCATCCATCAGCTCATCCTTATGTCAGCATGATGTGTATTTTCATGGGCCTACGAATTGGGCTTGGCTGAATCAAATGACAACTTTAAGATGTCCATTGTAAAGTTCAGAATGTCTCTGATCCAACCACACAAGTAGTGGCCCAATCCAAGCTCGGATGAAGAAGATAACGCTGAAATGAACGTCTACCTCAGTCTCCAGCTCTTGCACGTTTTTGCACCATATTGCTTCATTGGCCTTAACATGCTTTAATTGCATGAATTATGCTCTCTTGCTCTATTGGCCTACAAAACACACAAAGAGAGGCAAATAACTCAAAATTCTAAGAAACTAAGCAAAAGAAGTAAGTTAATAGGGTACGTATATGTATGAAATTATGAGCTTAACAGCCTCCTCTTTTCACCAGCAGCTTTCATATCAAAATTGAAGGCCTTGATTGCCCAATAAGGCCTGTGCTCAAGCTCCACTGGTAAGTGACAAGGTTTACCGAAAACAAGTCTATATGGAGACATACCTATAGGGGTCTTATAAGCAGTCCTATAAGCCCACAATGCATCATCCAAACGCATGGACCAATCCTTCCTTGTGGTGTTCACTGTCTTCTCAAGTATGTGCTTAATCTCCCTATTGCTTATCTCAACCTGCCCACTAGTTTGAGGATGATAGGGTGTTGCCACCTTATGCGTGATTCCATATTTCTTCAAGAGTGCTGCAAATGCTTGGTTAACAAAGTGGGAGCCACCATCACTAATGATTGCTCTAGGTGTGCCAAACCTCGTAAAAATATTTCCTTTGAGAAAACTGATCACAACCTTAGCATCATTAGTTCTAGTGGCAATGGCTTCCACCCATTTGGAAACATAATCAACAGCAACTAATATATATTCAAATCCATAAGAAGTAGGAAAAGGGCCCATGAAATCAATTCCCCAAACATCAAATATATCAATGATTAAGATATTAGTGAGAGGCATCTGATTTCTAGCATGCAAATTACCCATTCTTTGGCATCTATCACATGAAGCACAAAAAGTATAGGCATCCTTAAAAAGGGTAGGCCAAAAGAAACCAGATTGTAGTACTTTGTTGGCAGTCTTCTTTGCCCCAAAATGGCCTCCGCATGCATGGGAGTGACAAAACTCCAGAATGCTCTTGAAATCACCTTCAGGCACACACCTTCGAATTACTTGGTCTGGACAATGCTTGAATAGATATGGATCATCCCAAAAGTAGTATCTTGCTTGCTTCCTAAGCTTGTCACGTTGAAACATAGATAACCCTGTAGGGAGTTCGTTCCTGCACAAATAGTTAACAATATCAGCAAACCAAGGCAACTGATTAAGAGAATTCAAAGCACAAATAGAGAAGAGTTGCTCATCAGGGAAGCTTTCACGTAATGGCAAGGAATCCTCCTCTTCATTAGATACATGCACCAATCTACTCAAGTGATCAGCCACCACATTCTCACTTCCTTTCTTATCTTTTATCTCCAAGTCAAACTCTTGCAACAAGAGAATCCATCTAATGAGGCGTGGCTTGGCATCCTTCTTAGCTAACAAGTATTTCAATGCTGCATGATCAGTGTAAACAATGACCTTGTTAGTAATCAAATATGATCTGAACTTCTCTAAAGCAAATATGACAGCTAACAACTCCTTCTCTGTGGTGGAATAGTTGAGTTGGGCATCATTGAGGGTTCTACTAGCATAGTAGATGGCATGTGGCTTCTTATCAACTCGCTGCCCCAAAACAGCTCCAATGGCATAATCTGAAGCGTCACACATCAGTTCAAAAGGCAAGCTCCAATCCGGTGGCATAATGATTGGGGCAGTTGTGAGCATCATTTTCAAAGTATTGAAAGCATTTTCACAGTTTTGATCAAACACAAAATCCATGTCCTTGGTAAGGAGATTTCACAAAGGCCTTGCAATCTTAGAAAAATCTTTAATGAAACGCCTATAGAAACCTGCATGGCCAAGGAAAGAACGTACTTCTTTGACAGAAGTAGGTGAGGGCATAGAGGCAATCAAATCAATTTTAGCTTTATCTACCTCAATTCCGTTACTAGAGATGACATGACCAAGAACTATGCCTTGGTTAACCATAAAATGACATTTTTCCCAATTAAGCACAAGGTTACTCTGTTCACATCTAGCCAACACCTTAGATAAATTATGCAAACATTGATCAAAAGAATCACCAAAAACAGAGAAGTCATCCATGAATACCTCAATGAACCTTTCTACCATGTCGGAGAAAATGCTCATCATGCACCTTTGAAAAGTGGCTGGGGCGTTGCAGAGACCAAAAGGCATCCTTCTATAAGCAAAAGTGCCAAAGGGACACGTGAAGGTCGTCTTTTCTTGATCCTCTGGGGCTATGGCGATTTGATTGTAGCCTGAATATCCATCAAGGAAGCAATAGTGACTATGGCCAGCCAATCTCTCAAGCATCTGATCAATGAATGGAAGAGGAAAGTGATCCTTGCTTGTTGCTGTGTTGAGCTTCCTATAATCAATGCAAACTCTCCAGCCCGTGGTCATCCGTGTAGGCACAAGCTCGTTTGCTTCATTCTTCACCACTGTGATACCTGATTTCTTGGGGACAACTTGTACCTGGGCTCACCCATTTACCTGCGAGAAATAGGGTAAATAATACCAACATCTAAAAGCTTCATTACCTCTTTCTTTACCACGTCCTTCATGTTTGGATTTAGACATCTTTGGGCATCCCTCTTAGGCATTGCATTGTCCTCCAATAGTATCCTATGCATGCACAGTGTTGGACTTATGCCTTTGATATCTGCAATGCTCCACCCAATTGCAGTTTTGTGCTCTTTTAGAACTCTCAAAAGCTTCTTCTCATCATCTGGTTCAAGGTGTGAGGCAATGATAACAGGTAGAGTCTCATTTTCACCTAAATAAGCATATTTCAGGTGTGTTGGCAATTGCTTTAATTCCAACTCTGGTGCCTGCACAATAGAAGGTAAAACCTTATTAGTGGGTGGGGGTAATGATTCAAATTGGTTTGCATACCTCTTTCCAACTTCTATATAGCTATCCATGCTGCAGACAAGCTCAAGAAGTAAAGGAGAGATCACAGCCTCTAATCTGTCCACTTCTTCTTTCCTTAAGCTTTGTGTGATGCATGCTTCAATAGGCTCCAAATAACTCATAGGCAGTGCTTCTTTCACCATATTCTCAATTGCATCAAGCTGGAAAACTTCATGCTCATCACTTGGGAACTTGGAGGCTTCAAACACTTTGAATGCTATTGTCTCATCAAACACGTTCATGGTCAATGTACCCTTCTTCACATCAATAGTTGTGCCGGCAGTTGCCATGAATGGCCGACCTAGAATGAGTGGTAACTGATTGTCATGAATTGGTGCTTCTTCCATTTCCAACACCAAGAAATCAGCTGGCAAGATTAGCTCTTCCACTTTCACCAAAACATCTTCTAGAATGCCCTTAGGGTACCTGATAGTTCTATCTGCCAATTGAATGCTCACAGATGTGGCTTGCAACTCACCAAGGTTAAGTTTCTCATAAACATGATATGGCATAAGGTTTATGGATGCACCAAGATCAATGTTGAGCCTATTCTTAACAACTAAAATGAGTTATTAAAAACAGCAACTTTAATTCTCGCAAGTGCACGAACCATTTATAGTACAGCTTATGTAAATACGAGGTTCGATCCCACGGAGAATGTGTTGCGTAGATTCAGCTGCACCAAAATGGGTTCAACTGCATCCTCAACTTGTGATACTCGCAAGTGCACGAACCGTTGGTAGTATAGCATATGTAAGTGCGAGGTCGATTCCACAGGGATTGGTGATTGAATGATCCAATTCAATTTTCCTACACAAAACAAAAATGAAAACAAAAGAAACAAAACAAGAAGAAAGAATGTACATTACAAGAAAAATAAATTACAACTAAGAAAACATTAAGTGAACTAGAAGAACTTTGAGGAAGAAAGGAAGTGTTTGGGAAAAGTGTTTGAGAATATGGAAACTTTTGGAGAAGAAAGGAAAGTGGTGTTTGAGAACTTTGTGGATTTTGGAAGAGCATGTGTTTGAGAGCTTTGAGAAGGGAGAAGAAAGTGTTTGGAAAGTGTTTGAGAATTTGATGAAGGAATGGGAGAAGTGTTTGGGAACTTTGAGAATCTTGGAAGAGAGTGGGAATTGTATTTGGGAAATGTTTTAGAGCATGGAGAACTTTAAAAGAGAATAGAGAAGTGTTTGGAGATTTAATAAAAAGAAAATTTAGTAGAAGGATCTTATTACAACAATTGAGAAACTACAAAGGGAAACTAAGAGAATTTGAGGGAGAGAAGGGAAGGGAGCTCTAGAGAAGTGTTTGAGAGCTCCCCCCCTTGGGGTGTTTTTACAAGCTTAGAGAACTTCCCTATTTATAGGCCTAGGGGAAGTGAAAATCTGAATTCAAAAAGACTAATGCATACAACACTTGAATTATAAAATCTGAAATGGTTGATGCACTTGTATTAGAAAATCTTCAATGGTTGATGCACTTGTATTAGAAAATCTTCAATGGTTGATGCACTTGTATTAGAAAATCTTCAATGGTTGATGCACTTCACCACTAAATCCCACCAGCAGCCCTAGCTCATCTTCATGTCACCATGACCAAGCTTCCAACCAGAAATGATAGCTCATGCCTAGCTCACCATGACCAAGCATCCAACCAGCACATGCTGAGGTCAGCATGACCAGCAACTTCAAGGGCTTACAACTTGGGCTTCTCTTAATCAAATTAGGACTTTAAGCACTCCAAATTGAAGTTCAGAATGTCTTCTTTCCAGCCATATGTTATTTGGGCCAATCCAAGGTCGGAGGAAGAAGTTAAGGCCGAAACAAATTGCTAACTCATTTTCCGCGCTGATAAGATCCATCCTGAGCATGGTTCGGTGTTTGCTAGGTAACGGACTCCATATTTATCCAATGGGGCTGAATTTTGGATATGTTATAGTACACACCCATTGGAACAACTTTCATGAAAAATGTGGCCTCATTCGAGTTATGTAGGTTGCTGAAACAAAGCTTGCAATATGACCTACGGAACTGGACTGGCAGGGGGCTGTAGCCATAATGAATTTGTTTTTAAGCTCTTCATCAATTCATCCAAATTAGGCCTTAACATGCTTGAATTGCATGAATTATGCTCTCCAAAGCCATCATTGTTACCTAAAGCTCAATTAACTGAAAGATAAACACAAAAAGAATTAAAAGCACAAGTTTAACTCAAAAACATAACCAAATCATAAGCTAGAAGGGTACAAAATGATATGTAATTTATGCACCGATCAAATACCCCCAAACCTAGATTTTGCTAGTCCTCGAGCAAAACAAAAGGAAAACTAAGATAAAAACAAACAAGAAGTTAATTAAACCACTTTCGTAGGTAACTCGATTGCATTTAGCGTATGCAACAAGCCTTTAAACCTCTAGGCATCCCTAGTAGGAGGAGTTGTGTCTCCTGAGGGTTTAACAATATCAATACCCACAAACGTTTTTCTAACTCTACAAAACAAAATGGTTAGAAAACTTAAAAGATTGTTAGTCGATAAGCAAAACCAAAAACAAAAACAAACATAAATACATTAACAAAAACAAAAAAATAAAACAAAAACAAAAATAAAAAAAACAATTACAAAAATAAAACGAACTCAAAACAATCTTTCCGAACATTTTCTGAAGAGAAATGACTCATGCACATGACTTAAACGTTTTAACAATAAAAGCTCAATTTTTAGACATTATTTACAAAGCGGCAAAGTTCTAAACATAATATGCTCAAAGTGTAGTAGTGTGATAGCCAAATGCAACAAATTCCTCAATCTTAGTTTTCACACAATTTCAAAAATCATACAAAGCATAAGTTTAACTTCAAATCTCACCAAAGTTGTCCTCTCACAAATGAATCACTCAGAAGAGGGCTATAATGCATCACTCAGTTATAAACATGAGAATAGAGTTAAACCATAAGGACTTAACTCGAAATAGAAAGATGAAGAACTTGCATTAATATGATCTCAAGAAGGATGCCAAACACTTAAAAGTAAGAAAATGGATGCAATTCAACCACATGACATTTAAGATCAATTTAGGTCTTTAGTAAAGGTTGTAATTGGGCCAAGGGTGTAAGGTGAGTAAGAAATGAAAGGTATGGATAATACAAAGTCCAAGGAACTCGCAATGTAAGAGCATAAAATAATTATTTACAAGACTTCGAATCATCACGATTAGATTTTTTCTTTTACATTATCAAAACTCCTTATACCTTCATTTACATTGATTGATACTCCTTTCCTTTAATTGAACAAACACCAATTTATTTTGAAGGCCCAAAAATGAAATTTTCAATCAACCACCACTTAACTTTTCTCTTTTCTTTCACCAATTGTGTGAATTTTTTTTTTTTTTCCTTCGAAATGTAACACCCATTCCCAAACTTAGTATGAAAAACACATCCCAATTTAAGCTCATGAGTTCCTTAGAAAGGTAAATATTTGTTTTTCAGGCTAAGGCAAGGGAGTAAAATTGGTTAAATGAAAGAAAAGGTTTACATGTAGGCTCAATACGGTTAACTGTTGAGCCTATTCTTAACAACTAAAATGAGTTATTAAAAACAGCAACTTTAATTCTCGCAAGTGCACGAACCGTTTGTAGTATAGCTTATGTAAATACGAGGTCGATCCCACGGAGAATGGTAACGTGGTTGCAAGTTAAACTACTTAGAATGCTGGGAACACATAAAACAAAGAAACAAACCAACTAACAATGGCAAGGTCTAGGACAGAATCCTAGCACCACACACGCACTCGAAATGGGGGGGTTTTGTTGTTGAAGTGAAAACAAGAGAATGAAATGGAAGTGCTGGAAAGTAAACAATGGCAGCAATGAATAAGTTGTGAAACAATGATTGGGAAGTGTTAGAGCCTTGGAATCCACCTCTAGTCTTCCTATCCAAGTTATGAATGCATAGAAATTGACTCAAGCTTCATCAACAATAGATTATCGCATACAAGCCTATGGTATCTAGGTGCAGGATGCATGATTCTCCTAAGGCATGTAATTGTGCATGGTATCTACACAACACGTGATCCCTTATATGCAACCTAAGCATGGTATCTACTTAGAATAAAGCATACAAGAGTCATTAAGTTCCCTGAGAATATGATAATCACACAAGTCCTAGAACATGGTATCTGTCCTAGTCAACTTATGGTTATTAACCCCTTGAATGATTCTTAGGCCATTCATGTGTTGCTTGTGAAAGGAGAGTAGAATTGGTGAATCTAAACCCCTTCCCAACCTGTGCTAGATGCATAAAATCCTAGTTAGCTACTCCAAGAAAACATACATCAAGCACATAATAAACTGGAGGTTAACAACTTGATAATGAAAGCAAGGATATCAATTAACTATGAAGTCATCCATAACATTGAATATTCATGACTAGGGCTTCATCCTAAGCCCTAACAAAATGGATTAGTTCAACATAATTATGAATACAGAAGATAAGAAATACATAGATAGAATAAAGAGAATAGAAAAACTAGCTGGTGGCAGCAAGGTAGTTTCCAGGACAGCTCCTAGCTCTTCCTCCTTTGCAACTAGCTCTCTTCTCTCTTTGTGGTGAATGTGTGTATGGGAGTAATGGATGAGTGAATGTGTCTGTTTCTGAATCTGAATTGTTGATGAATTGAATGTGGAATGGAAGTGGTATTTATAGGGAGTTGGGAGTGAGAAATCTGAATTGAATATAGCAAATGCATACAACACTTGCAATTGAAAATCAGAATGTGGTTGATGCACTTGCATTAGATAATCAGAAATGGTTACTCCACTAAATCCCACTAGCAGCCCACCAGCAGCCCTAGGTCATCAACATGTCAGCATGACCAAGCTTCCATCCAGAAACCAATAGCTCATGCCTAGCTCACCATGACCAAGCATGCAATGAGCTCATCTTCCTGTCAGCATGATGAACAACTTCTTGGGCTTACGAATTGGGCTTGGCTGAATCAAATGATGACTTTAAGATGTCCAGTTTGAAGTTCAGAATGTCATTGATCCAACCACACAAACATTGGCCCAATCCAAGCTCGGATGAAGAAGAAAAAAGTCCAAAATGAACTTCTAACTCAGGCTCCAGTTTTTGCACGTTTTTGCACCATTTTGCTTCAAATGCCTCAAGTGTATTCCTCTCATCCCAATCAGCCCTTAATATGCATGGATTGAATAAAATGTGATCTCTTGCTCCCATAACCTACAGAACACACAAACATAGATAAGTGACTTGAAATAAAGAGAAACTAAACAAAATTACTAAGCAATGAAGGCAAACAAATGTGTGAAATTATGAACTTATCAAATACCCCCAAACTTAGACTTTGCTAGTCCTCGAGCAAACAAAATAAAACCACAACTTAGAAAACAGAAAATAAGCAGCTAGCCTTCCAAACAATATCCTCAAAGAATCACCAAAGTATATGGTTCCAAAGAAACACAACAATCACAATCTAAGTTCCACACATGATTCAAGAGTGTGCAAAGCTTACAATGACATCCTTACGTGTAGTGTGTGAATGCCAAATCAGAACAACACCTGCAACTCAAATAAGTACATGCGCACACACTTAGAGCACAATCAAGAATTTCGAGCCCCATAAGCTCGTTATCAAATCACCTCTCCACAGTAATACCATACAATACCAAGGATCAAAAGGACTTTACAAGGGTTGTAATGAGGCTTAGGGTAGTGGTTGAATGAAAGAGGAGATATGGAGATATAACAACATTTTGAGCATAACTAAAGCATATGTAAAAGCATGAGAGATTACTGAACTTTGTAACAAGCAAGGAACACATACATGAGCAGATTTTCAACATAATTTCAGCACCTTCAAATGTGTTAATTTGGCCTAATTTTGTGGCTCTTTACCCTAGATCACCATGATCTTCTCCTTATAACACCCTAGGGCCGTGACTACATTGGTCACACTTCATTACCTCTTTTGATTAGTTACCAATACCCCCAAACTTATTTCTTTTCAACACTTGGGTTATGGCACTCAAGAATCACTTTTGCTCCTAAAAACCTTGCATCTTTATGACTCTCTTTTGAAGATAGCTTTAATTGCTCAAAGATAAGAAATAGAGATTTATTATGGTAGGAATGGTTTACACAAAGAAAGGCTTAACGTAGGCACAAATGGGTTGACTAGGGATGAATACATGTAGAGGGATGGTTAGAAAAGCTCAAACGATTTAAACACGGCCTAAATCACTTCCTAAGCATTGTATGGCAGCAAGATGTCTCAAGAGATATTCAAATTAGTTCTAGAGTACGAAACCAAGATCATGAAATAAGTAGAATTGCATAACGTCTCCAAGTAACAAGAAATTGGACTAACTTGGCAAAGTGCTCAATAAGTGCAAGGATGGCATGCAAGACAAAGTGAACTCAGAACCACATAAAGTCCTTAAACAATGACTATCAATTTCTGAAAAACCATATTAGAATTAAATCCAAGTCTTATCATAGGTGTTTGAAAGGATAACGAAACAACACACAAAATCCTGCGTTTTAGACACTAGACACACTTAAAAATTTTAAAATTTGACAATTTGAAACAACATAACTAAATCCTTCCCCCCAAACTTAAATAAAACATTGTCCTCAATGTTTAGAGTATAAGAACAAGCAATGCCTCATAAATGAAAGGAAAGAAGATAAGGAAAAGACATAACCAAATGTTTAGAGTTTAGAAAACAACTCCCCTTTGAAGCGATTAGGACGCAAGCAGCTTCTTGCACGTTCTATCTTCTCCTCGTCACCTTGGGTTGCCTCCCAAGAAGCGCTAAGTTTTATGTCTTCAGCCAGACATCCAAACTTGTTATAGTGAATGGGGGGGTTTGGGCTCAATTGACACCTCATGCACTGCAAGATTGTTCACCCAACTTGTTTTCTTTTTCCATCGTTTCCATGCTGCTTTTGTTTTCCTTTTTAGGTTATGAATAGAATCGCAAAGAACTGGAGGGATGATTGGAGTATCTCCAAATTTGGGCAGCCCCTTCTTGTGTGTAGGAATTGTAGAATTGAACATGTGGGCAGCCCCCTGCTCCTCCTTGTCTACTCTTTGCAGCAAGCATGCTTCTAGTGAATGTGGAAGACCATCAAATCTCTCCTTCCCTGGATTGTCCAATACTTCAATTTGAAAACAATCTTGAACATCATTTGGCAGATTCGTAGCTTCAAACACTTTGAAAGCCACAGTTTCTCCATTAACGGTCATGGTGAGAGTGCCTTCCGCTACATCGATCGTGGTCTTAGCAGTAGCCATGAAGGGTCGACCAAAGATGAGGGGCAATTCATTGTCAGGAATTGGTGCTTCTTCCATCTCCAAGACTAAGAAATCAGCTGGCAAGATTAAGCCTTCTACTCTCACCAAAACATCTTCTAGAATGCCCTTGGGGTACCTAATAGTTCTATCTGCCAATTGAATGCTCACAGATGTGGCTTGCAATTCACCAAGGTTAAGTTTCTCATAAACATGATATGGCATAAGGTTAATGGATGCACCGAGATCAAGCAAAGCTTTTGGAATCTTGAAATCACCAACAATGCAAGGTATAGAAAACGAACCTGGATCCTTTAGCTTTGGAGGTAGCTTTCTTTGTAACACTGCACTTACCTCTTCACTTAATGCAACTTGTTCATGCTCTTTGAATCTCCTCTTGTTAGTGCATAGATCCTTCAAAAATTTTGCATACTTTGGAATCTGAGCAATGGCACTGAACAATGGGATGTTGATTTGCACTTTCTTGAATATTTCCATTATCTCATCCAAGCCTTGATCTTTCTTTGACTTTGATAACCTGCTGGGAAAGGGTGCAATAGGCCTAAAAGCATTAGATGAAATTGGAACTTGATTAGCATTAGATGATACCTTAGGGCCTGTGCTCTTTCCAAGAGTATTGAGGGGCTGTTTGGTGGAGTCTGTGGGCTGCCCTTGTGGTGGCTGAATGATCTCCATGTTTTCTCCATCTTCTTGCTCTTCATT
Organism: Prunus fruticosa; assembly: GCA_018703695.1. NCBI lineage: Eukaryota > Viridiplantae > Streptophyta > Magnoliopsida > Rosales > Rosaceae > Prunus > Prunus fruticosa. Next base: position 24,936,306 of record CM031918.1, on the reverse strand, counting down.
AGCATCTCCAACCTTATTATCAACTTGTTTACCACTTCTCAAGATGTGCACTACTTTAACTTGCTCATGATGCTTTGGATTCACCTCCGTTTGGCTTGGAAAAGTTTCCGATGCTCTATTGCTCATGGAGGATGCAATCTGCCCAACTTGCACTTCTAGTTTGTTCACTGCATTTTGAAGATTCTGATTGGTTTGCATCTGTTGCCCCATGAACTTCTTGAACATGTCTTGCAATTCTCCCATTTGATCACCCCTTTGCTCTTGAACTTGTTGGGGAGCTTGCTGGAATTGCCTTTGTTGTATTTGGAATCCTGGGGGAGGTCCTTGAGATTGTTGCACATTTGAATTATTGCTCCACCTGAAATTAGGATGATTTCTCCACCCCGGATTGTATGTGTTTGAGTAAGGATCATTCTGAGGATTCCTTCCTTGAAGGGCATTTGCTTGTTCTAGCATGTGGTCCGCAAAAGATTGGCCTTGAACTTCCACTTTGTTTCCTAGAGGGCCATTCACTGCCTGTTGAAGCAAGGAACACATAACATCAAGTTTTGCATTAATCTCATTATTAGTACTTACCTCAGAGACCACAGCTTTCATAGGAGCTCCTCTTCCTTTATTGTAGCACCATTGTTGAGAGTTAGCACTTAAAGATTCAAAGAGAGTAAAGGCCTCATCTGCTGTTTTGTTCATCAGTCCTTCTCCACTTGTTGCATCTACCATCATCCTTTCGGAATCAAGCAAACCTTCATAGAAAGATTGCATTTGCATCCAACTCTCTATGTTGTGGTGTGGGCAAGATCTCATCATCTCCTTGTACCTCTCCCAGCATTCATGAAAAGCTTCTCCTTCTCCTTGCTTGAAACCAAGAATTTCCTTTCTAATCTTGTTAGTCTTTTGAGCTGGAAAGAATTTCTGCAAAAACTTATTAGAAAGCTCATCCCAAGTACGAATTGAAGCATTAGGCAAAGAGTATAACCAAGACTTAGCCTTATCTTTTAAACTGAATGGGAATAGCCTCATCTTAATCTGCTCATCATCAAGTCCTTGAATTTTGATTGTAGCACATATTTCAAAGAATTGCTTAACATGCATGTAAGGATCCTCAGTGGTATTACCATAATAAGTTGGAAGAAGATGAATCATACCACTTTTAAGCTCAAACCTGTCAATTGTGAGTTGAGGATAGACGATGCATGAAGGTTGATCAGTGACTTTGGGAATGGAAAATTCACGCAGGGTTTCCGAGGTTGGGCAACAAGCGCACCACCTCCTTCACCATCATTGTTGTTTGGAATCTCTGCCATCTTGCTTGAACCTTCAGATTCGTAGCTCTTAGATTCAGAGCTTGAAGAACTATAACTCCTCCTCAAACCAACACGCATAGCAAAACTTCTTGGTGAAAGTGGCTCAGAATCAGATTCAGACATACATGCACACACAAGAACCAAATTAGTGCTTTCAAATGGAGATAACAACTAAAAAGAAAGACTGAATACTGAAAGAAAAACCAATGAAAATAACAAATAAAACTAACAAAAACAAAAACACTCAAAGTAATCTAACTATAGCACCATCGTTACCGGTTCCCGGCAACGGCGCCAAAAACTTGTTGAGCCTATTCTTAACAACTAAAATGAGTTATTAAAAACAGCAACTTTAATTCTCGCAAGTGCACGAACCGTTTGTAGTATAGCTTATGTAAATACGAGGTCGATCCCACGGAGAATGGTAACGTGGTTGCAAGTTAAACTACTTAGAATGCTGGGAACACATAAAACAAAGAAACAAACCAACTAACAATGGCAAGGTCTAGGACAGAATCCTAGCACCACACACGCACTCGAAATGGGGGGGTTTTGTTGTTGAAGTGAAAACAAGAGAATGAAATGGAAGTGCTGGAAAGTAAACAATGGCAGCAATGAATAAGTTGTGAAACAATGATTGGGAAGTGTTAGAGCCTTGGAATCCACCTCTAGTCTTCCTATCCAAGTTATGAATGCATAGAAATTGACTCAAGCTTCATCAACAATAGATTATCGCATACAAGCCTATGGTATCTAGGTGCAGGATGCATGATTCTCCTAAGGCATGTAATTGTGCATGGTATCTACACAACACGTGATCCCTTATATGCAACCTAAGCATGGTATCTACTTAGAATAAAGCATACAAGAGTCATTAAGTTCCCTGAGAATATGATAATCACACAAGTCCTAGAACATGGTATCTGTCCTAGTCAACTTATGGTTATTAACCCCTTGAATGATTCTTAGGCCATTCATGTGTTGCTTGTGAAAGGAGAGTAGAATTGGTGAATCTAAACCCCTTCCCAACCTGTGCTAGATGCATAAAATCCTAGTTAGCTACTCCAAGAAAACATACATCAAGCACATAATAAACTGGAGGTTAACAACTTGATAATGAAAGCAAGGATATCAATTAACTATGAAGTCATCCATAACATTGAATATTCATGACTAGGGCTTCATCCTAAGCCCTAACAAAATGGATTAGTTCAACATAATTATGAATACAGAAGATAAGAAATACATAGATAGAATAAAGAGAATAGAAAAACTAGCTGGTGGCAGGCAAGGTAGTTTCCAGGACAGCTCCTAGCTCTTCCTCCTTTGCAACTAGCTCTCTTCTCTCTTTGTGGTGAATGTGTGTATGGGAGTAATGGATGAGTGAATGTGTCTGTTTCTGAATCTGAATTGTTGATGAATTGAATGTGGAATGGAAGTGGTATTTATAGGGAGTTGGGAGTGAGAAATCTGAATTGAATATAGCAAATGCATACAACACTTGCAATTGAAAATCAGAATGTGGTTGATGCACTTGCATTAGATAATCAGAAATGGTTACTCCACTAAATCCCACTAGCAGCCCACCAGCAGCCCTAGGTCATCAACATGTCAGCATGACCAAGCTTCCATCCAGAAACCAATAGCTCATGCCTAGCTCACCATGACCAAGCATGCAATGAGCTCATCTTCCTGTCAGCATGATGAACAACTTCTTGGGCTTACGAATTGGGCTTGGCTGAATCAAATGATGACTTTAAGATGTCCAGTTTGAAGGTCAGAATGTCATTGATCCAACCACACAAACATTGGCCCAATCCAAGCTCGGATGAAGAAGAAAAGTCCGAAATGAACTTCTAACTCAGGCTCCAGTTTTTGCACGTTTTTGCACCATTTTGCTTCAAATGCCTCAAGTGTATTCCTCTCATCCCAATCAGCCCTTAATATGCATGGATTGAATAAAATGTGATCTCTTGCTCCCATAACCTACAGAACACACAAACATAGATAAGTGACTTGAAATAAAGAGAAACTAAACAAAATTACTAAGCAATGAAGGCAAACAAATGTGTGAAATTTTTATTTTTATTTTTAATTAAGAAATACCCCCAAACCTAGAAATGAACATTGTCCTCAATGTTTAAAAATTAGCCACAAACAATGTCATAACAACAAATGAAAGGTATTAAAGAAAATAAAAATTACAAAACACACAAAAATAAAATAAAACAATTACAAAATAAAAATTACAAAACAAACAAACAAACAAAAAGGAAAACAGTTAAACACTCAAAACATTAAGCCCTAAACAGACAGTCTTACGCAAACTGAAACCCAAACAATTGAAAGCCCAACCCAAAATGAAATTAACCCAACAACGGTAAAACCCAACCCAACATGAAATCTGAAACCCACATGTTTTAATTTTTTTTTTTTTAATTTAAGATGAAACGTGAATTGGGTTCTGAAACATGGGTCATTGATGTCTCGAGAGAGCGAGACACGTGTCGACGCATAGAGGCGCCGCAGACTCCACAAGCAGAAATTACGGGGCCATGGAAAGGTGCGACGACTTTGCCTGAACGCGTCCGTTCAGACAAAGCAAGTCGTGACAAATGAGTTGGAAACGGTTGGAAAGTGAGAAGGTCGTGGGACTTGAGGAACGCTTGGGGATTCAGAAAATGCTTAGACGCTGCAATGGTTAGGGTTTGTCAAAGACTACATCTATAAGAAAGAAAAAGAAGGGGAAAAACACAAACGCACAAACACACAAAAGAGAAAACAAGCAAGAAAAAGAAAAAGAAAAGTGAGAAATCAAATGGCTTCTTCCTACCCATTTTCTTTGGATCTCAACCTAGCTCCACCGACTCAAACACGAGGCCAAGCAGGAGCACCAGTATGGATGCCCTACTTTGCCTCCGCACGGGGGCCTGTGACCGTCAATGACTCAATACTCCTGGACAACGATGTTGCCATTGGAGTTGGCAGAAATTTGGTGACTCCTAAAGATATACGTGTGTTCGGGACAAGGGATGACAACCGGGTCATGAGTGATGCCCTGGCACTGAGCATGCAGAGTCCAGCATGTGTCGCAAGTTTGGTTCATCGCCTACTGCGAAGTCCCATGAGGTAGAGGTGCTGAAAGGTCAGTTAGCGGCGGAGCACAGGATGGTTGAAGAGTGTCAAAGTGCTATAAAAAGCTTGAAAAGGGAGAGGGCCAGGATAGTGGAGGTGAATCGACACCAGCTAGAAGTATTGCGGGACGAGAATAAAAGCCTATCAAAGATGGTAGAGTTGTACTCTCGCGACATGCGAAAACAGCTGGAGGACCTAGACCGACCGGGTAAACGCAAGAAACCAGATCGCGAGAAAAGTTATACTGAAGCTAAGATTGCGATCTTTGGGAGCTCAAGTGATGAGCCCCAAGAGGCTGTGCGTGAAGCCCCGGAAGAGGACAGCCAGAGGGCCAAACTCAAAGCTCCTATGGTCGAGACACCGAGCGCCCAAAAAAATGATTTCAGCTTTTTATTTATTTATTTAATTTTAAAATGTATGTTTTTTTTAAAAAATAAAAAAATAAAAATTGGGAAATAAAAAGTTATGTTATCTCAAAGACACGAATGACCCTAAATTTAAAGAACGACGATCAAACAAAAAACATGAAAACCCAAACATGCATTTTTATTTTTAGTTAAGTAAACACACAAGTAACTGCTTTTTCTTTTAAGAGAAAAACTTAAGGATGACCAGTTAAGGGCCTCAGAAAAACACAGCCAGGGGATCCGGGAAGGTTGGAGGGGTCACAATGGTCCCGCTTAAAACCCTAACTTCTTAGACACCGAAGGTGTCGCCTTAAAGAACTCCTAGACACTGGATATAGACTGCGGTTGCTCACTGGAGTTACCAAAAGTTTAGCTCCTTCAAAGAATATCCTATGAGTTTTAAATTATACTACCTAATTAAATAAATAAAAAACTGAAATAAACACACAATTCAAACAAGAATTTAAAAGAAGAGATGGGATTCTTGCACCAGGTGTCCAAGACGCATCTTTAATTTTATCTCTTCTTCCAACCAAATTCTTAAGAAACCTGTCAAACAAAAAAAAAAACAAGTTAATTTTAAATTAAAAAGAAAAACAATGAATAAAGAAAAATAAAATAAAATAAAAAGAAAAAGGAAAACACACTTCCCCAAACTTAAATCAAACAAAGACGACAAACGGAAAAAAAAGCACAGTTCCCTAACTAAAATAAACTAAAGATGATAGCCGAAAGGGAAAAGCAAAAACACAAAGCTCTAGAAAATGAAAGTAACTGGCAAAAATATTAAACACCAGAAAAACACGGAGAAAAAAAAAAAAAAAAAAAAAAGTAAAGTAAAGGTGCTCCCCCTTGAAGCAATTAGGTTCAGACATGCCCGGGAAATCCGAAATGGTGTTGGCACCCTCATCAGCATATGTCTATTTAAACCACACCTCTTCAAGCGGATGATACCCAGCATTTCTTCCTGCAAACTCAAAGAAAAACATCAAAAAATTCTGAAACAAAACAATGGCATCCTCATGCGCTCACCTTGATGATCTCAACCTTGAATTGACCCTTGCGCCACCGAATGCGCAGATAAGGGCTCCTACAAACCATGTCTTCCCAAACTCCACATATCATCATGGTACGGCCTCAAACTTTGCTGAGGTAATACCGAACTTTTCTGAGGTAGTGCCGAACAGAGCAGTGCTGCTGGGCAACATGATTGGCAGTAAACTCACATCGGCAGATCACCTGCATGTGGCACAGAGGTCCGAACAAGGCTGCAGGAGAGGAGTCCCACAATTTAACGGTGCTCCATGCGGTCTCAGCTACCAATTTGGGTATGCGATTCCTGGCGAGGACACGGGAGTGTGCCGCGCTGAGCGAGGAAGTATCTTCCTTGAAGGCTATGGTGGCGGACTCCAGAAGCGGCTCTCCTGTGGCAATCAGCACGTGGAAGCACTGGAGAGAAAAAATGAGGACCATGTGGAGCTGCTGCAAATTCTGCAAGTAAGAGAGAAATAGAGGCATGCCATGAAGATGATGATGATGATGAAGAAAAAGAAGAAGAAGAAGAAGAAGAAGTTAAATGAGGACATTGTTGTTGTTTTGTTTTTGTTTTTTTTTTTTTTTTTGTTTTTTTGTTTTTTTGTTTTTTTTTTTTTTTTTTTTTGCAGTGTTTGAAATAAAATAAAAATGTGTTTTTAACACTCAGAAATAAACTAACTAACCATACCACAAAAACAAAAAAAAAACAAAAAAAAAATAAAAAAAAAACGACTAAACAAAATAAATACAAAAACTAACTTAACAAAACAAAAACAAAAACAAAACAAAAACAAAAACTAAACAGAAAAGAAAACAAAGAAAATAAAAAAAACTTAATTTAAAAACACATGAATATACAAGCAACTCACGGATGACCAGTTAAGGGCCTCAGAAAACACAGCCAGGGGATCCGGGAAGGTTGGAGGGGTCACAATGGTCCCGCTTAAAACCCAAACTTCTTAGACACCGAAGGTGTCGCCTATAGAACTCCTAGACACTGATATTGACGGAGACGCTCACAGGAGTTACCACGAGTCAGCTCATATAAAAAATCTTTTTAATTTTTTTTTTTAATAAAAGAAATAGAAATTTAAAATTACTGAAATAATAACAAAACAACTAAAGAGAAAGGATTGGAATACTCCCCCTTGAAGCGATTAGGTCGAGCGTGATGCATTTGGAGGTCGCGACTTCTCCCACTACCCCACACTCCCCATTCTTATGATTGAGGTTACCATCTCTCTCCATTTTTATTAAGCTGACATTACTTGCTAAAACAAACACAGAAAACTTGAAACAGAATTAAAGGATTAGGAAAAAACTAAAATGATAAGGAAAATCAACACAGTCCAATTTCATGCTTCAAAGTAATAAGCAGCAAAGTAAATCAAAACTAGCTTATGAAGTTCGTTCTTTCTCAAATATGATTATCCATATGGTGTGTGGTTTTAATCAAGTATTCAGAAAAAGCATTTAGCTATGGTGTTTAGTCTAAACACAAATTCCGAACCCATTAAGAACAAGAAGAACAATAAAGAACCAAGTAGAATTTAAACATGGTGTTTGTCTTCAATATCTACCCATTCATTCACTAATCAGTCCAAGAGTCATATGGTGTTTATGTAAACTTGAACAAGATATTTAATTAAGAGCAAGTGAATGAAACCATAAACTAGAAATAATCAACATGCTACTTGAACCTTTTTGTTTTTGGGTGTTGTGTAAGCTGGGACTCAAACCCAGTTCTCTTGCTTGTCAGGCAATTGTCCTTGTCAGTTGGACTACAAACACAACTTATCAATTAACGCCATTAACTTTAAAACATGAAACTGTGCAGTTATGAAAAAGATAAAAATAAATAAAAAGTAGGAAAACCAAATAGAATCAAACAATGTTACCGATCCCGGCAACGGCGCCAAAAACTTGTTGCGTAGATTCAGCTGCACCAAAATGGGTTCAACTGCATCCTCAACTTGTGATACTCGCAAGTGCACGAACCGTTGGTAGTATAGCATATGTAAGTGCGAGGTCGATTCCACAGGGATTGGTGATTGAATGATCCAATTCAATTTTCCTACACAAAACAAAAATGAAAACAAAAGAAACAAAACAAGAAGAAAGAATGTACATTACAAGAAAAATAAATTACAACTAAGAAAACATTAAGTGAACTAGAAGAACTTTGAGGAAGAAAGGAAGTGTTTGGGAAAAGTGTTTGAGAATATGGAAACTTTTGGAGAAGAAAGGAAAGTGGTGTTTGAGAACTTTGTGGATTTTGGAAGAGCATGTGTTTGAGAGCTTTGAGAAGGGAGAAGAAAGTGTTTGGAAAGTGTTTGAGAATTTGATGAAGGAATGGGAGAAGTGTTTGGGAACTTTGAGAATCTTGGAAGAGAGTGGGAATTGTATTTGGGAAATGTTTTAGAGCATGGAGAACTTTAAAAGAGAATAGAGAAGTGTTTGGAGATTTAATAAAAAGAAAATTTAGTAGAAGGATCTTATTACAACAATTGAGAAACTACAAAGGGAAACTAAGAGAATTTGAGGGAGAGAAGGGAAGGGAGCTCTAGAGAAGTGTTTGAGAGCTCCCCCCTTGGGGTGTTTTTACAAGCTTAGAGAACTTCCCTATTTATAGGCCTAGGGGAAGTGAAAATCTGAATTCAAAAAGACTAATGCATACAACACTTGAATTATAAAATCTGAAATGGTTGATGCACTTGTATTAGAAAATCTTCAATGGTTGATGCACTTGTATTAGAAAATCTTCAATGGTTGATGCACTTGTATTAGAAAATCTTCAATGGTTGATGCACTTCACCACTAAATCCCACCAGCAGCCCTAGCTCATCTTCATGTCACCATGACCAAGCTTCCAACCAGAAATGATAGCTCATGCCTAGCTCACCATGACCAAGCATCCAACCAGCACATGCTGAGGTCAGCATGACCAGCAACTTCAAGGGCTTACAACTTGGGCTTCTCTTAATCAAATTAGGACTTTAAGCACTCCAAATTGAAGTTCAGAATGTCTTCTTTCCAGCCATATGTTATTTGGGCCAATCCAAGGTCGGAGGAAGAAGTTAAGGCCGAAACAAATTGCTAACTCATTTTCCGCGCTGATAAGATCCATCCTGAGCATGGTTCGGTGTTTGCTAGGTAACGGACTCCAGATTTATCCAATGGGGCTGAATTTTGGATATGTTATAGTACACACCCATTGGAACAACTTTCATGAAGAATGTGGCCTCATTCGAGTTATGTAGGTTGCTGAAACAAAGCTTGCAATATGACCTACGGAACTGGACTGGCAGGGGGCTGTAGCCATAATGAATTTGTTTTTAAGCTCTTCATCAATTCATCCAAATTAGGCCTTAACATGCTTGAATTGCATGAATTATGCTCTCCAAAGCCATCATTGTTACCTAAAGCTCAATTAACTGAAAGATAAACACAAAAAGAATTAAAAGCACAAGTTTAACTCAAAAACATAACCAAATCATAAGCTAGAAGGGTACAAAATGATATGTAATTTATGCACCGATCAGAATGGTAACTTGGTTGCAAGTTAAATTACTTAGAATGATGGAAAAACAGAAAACAAGAAACAAACAAACTAACAAATGGCAAGGTCTAGGACAGAATCCTAGCACCACACACGCACTCGAAAATGGGGGGTTTTGTTGTTGAAATGGAAACAAGATAATGAAATGGAAGTGCTGGAAAGTAAACAATAGCAGCAATCAACAAGTTGTGAAACAATGATTGAGAAGTGTTAGAGCCTTGGAATCTACCACTAGCCTTCCTATCCAAGTTATGAATGCATAGAAATTGACTCAAGCTTCATTAACAATAGATTATCGCATACAAGCCTATGGTATCTAGGTGCAGGATGCATGATTCTCCTAAGGCATGTAATTGTGCATGGTATCTACACAACACGTGATCTCTAATATGCAACCTAAGCATGGTATCTACTTAGAATAAAGCATACAAGAGTCATTAAGTTCCCTGAGAATATGATAATCACACAAGTCCTAGAACATGGTATCTGTCCTAGTCAACCTATGGTTATTAACCCCTTGAATGATTCTTAGGCCATTCATGTGTTGCTTGTGAAAGGAGAGTAGAATTGGTGAATCTAAACCCCTTCCCAACCTGTGCTAGATGCATAAAATCCTAGTTAGCTACTCCAAGAAAACATACATCAAGCACATAATAAGCTGGAGATTAACAACTTGATAATGAAAGCAAGGAAATCAATTAACTATGAAATCATCCATAACATTGAATATTCATGACTAGGGCTTCATCCTAAGCCCTAACAAAATGGATTAGTTAAACATAATTATGAATACAGAAAATAAGAAATACATAGATAGAGTAAAGAGAATAGAAGAACTAGCTGGTGGCAGCAAGGTAGTTTCCAGGACAGCTCCTAGCTCTTCCTCCTTTGCAACTAGCTCTCTTCTCTCTTTGTGGTGAATGTGTGTATGGGAGTAATGGATGAGTGAATGTGTGTCTGAATCTGAATGTGGATTGTTGATGTCTTGAATGTGGAATGGAAGTGGTATTTATAGGGAGTTGGGAGTGAGAAATCTGAATTGAATATAGCAAATGCATACAACACTTGCAATTGAAAATCAGAATGTGGTTGATGCACTTGCATTAGATAATCAGAAATGGTTACTCCACTAAATCCCACTAGCAGCCCACCAGCAGCCCTAGGTCATCAACATGTCAGCATGACCAAGCTTCCATCCAGAAACCAATAGCTCATGCCTAGCTCACCATGACCAAGCATGCAATGAGCTCATCTTCCTGTCAGCATGATGAACAACTTCTTGGGCTTACGAATTGGGCTTGGCTGAATCAAATGATGACTTTAAGATGTCCATTTTGAAGTTCAGAATGTCATTGATCCAACCACACAAACATTGGCCCAATCCAAGCTCGGATGAAGAAGAAAAGTCCGAAATGAACTTCTAACTCAGGCTCCAGTTTTTGCACGTTTTTGCACCATTTTGCTTCAAATGCCTCAAGTGTATTCCTCTCATCCCAATCAGCCCTTAATATGCATGGATTGTATCAAATGTGATCTCTTGCTCCCATAACCTACAGAACACACAAACATAGATAAGTGACTCGAAATAAAGAGAAAACTGAACAAAATTACTAAGCAATGAAGGCAAACAAATGTGTGAAATTATGAACTTATCAAATACCCCCAAACTTAGACTTTGCTAGCCCTCGAGCAAACAAAATAAAACCACAACTTAGAAAACAGAAAATAAGCAGCTAGCCTTCCAAACAATATCCTCAAAGAATCACCAAAGTATATGGTTCCAAAGAAACACAACAATCACAATCTAAGTTCCACACATGATTCAAGAGTGTGCAAAGCTTACAATGACATCCTTACGTGTAGTGTGTGAATGCCAAATCAGAACAACACCTGCAACTCAAATAAGTACATGCGCACACACTTAGAGCACAATCAAGAATTTCGAGCCCCATAAGCTCGTTATCAAATCAGCTCTCCAGGAATACCATACAATACCAAGGATCAAAAGGACTTTACAAGGGTTGTAATGAGGCTTAGGGTAGTGGTTGAATGAAAGAGGAGATATGGAGATATAACAACATTTTGAGCATAACTAAAGCATATGTGAAAGGATGAGAGATTACTGAACTTTGTAACAAGCAAGGAACACATACATGAGCAGATTTTCAACATAATTTCAGCACTTCAAATGTGTTAATTTGGCCTAATTTTGTGGCTCTTTACCCTAGATCACCATGATCTTCTTCTTATAACACCCTAGGGCCGTGACTACATTGGTCACACTTCATTACCTCTTTTGATTAGTTACCACAACCCCCAAACTTATTTCTTTTCAACACTTGGGTTATGGCACTGAAGAATCACTTTTGCTCCTAAAAACCTTGCAATCTTTATGACTCTCTTTTGAAGATAGCTTTAATTGCTCAAAGAATAGGTAAAGATAAGAAACAGAGATTTATTATGGTAGGAATGGTTTACACAAAGAAAGGCTTAACATAGGCTCAAATGGGTTGACTAGGGATGAATACATGTAGAGGGATGGTTAGAAAAGCTCAAACGGTTCAAACATGGCCTAAATCACTTCCTAAGCATTGTATGGCAACAAGATGTCTCAAGAGATATTCAAATAAGTTCTAGAGTACGAAACCAAGATCATGAAATAAGTAGAATTGCATAACATCTCCAAGTAGCAAGAAATTGGACTAACTTGGCAAAGTGCTCAATAAGTGCAAGGATGGCATGCAAGACAAAGTGAACTCAGAACCACATAAAGTCCTTAAACAATGACTATCAATTTCTGAAAAACCATATTAGAATTAAATCCAAGTCTTATCATAGGTGTTTGAAAGGATAACGAAACAACACACAAAATCCTGCGTTTTTAGACACTAGACACACTTAAAAAATTTTAAAATTTTGACAATTTGAAACAACATAACTAAATCCTTCGCCCCAAACTTAAATGAAACATTGTCCTCAATGTTTAGAGTATAAGAACAAGCAGTGCCTCATAAATGTAAGGAAAGAAGATAAGGAAAAGACATAACCAAATGTTAGAGTTTAGAAAACAACTTCCCTTTGAAGCGATTAGGACGCAAGCAGCTCCTTGCATGTTCTATCTTCTCCTCGTCACCTTGGGTTGCCTCACAAGAAGCGCTAAGTTTTATGTCTTCAGCCGGACATCCAAACTTGCTATAGTGAATGGGGGGGTTTGGGCTCAATTGACACCTCATGCACTGCAAGAGAGTTCACCAAGTTTGTTTCCCTTTTCCATCGCTTCCTTGCTGCATTCCTTTTCCTTTTTTGATTACGAACTGAATCACAAAGAACTGGAGGGATGATTGGAGCATCTCCAAATTTGGCCAGCCCCTTCTTGTGTGTAGGAATTGTAGAATTGAACATGTGGGCAGCCCCCTGCTTCTCCTTGCTTACTCTTCGCAGCAAGCATGCTTCTAGTGAATGTGAAATACCATCAAATCTCTCCTTCCCTGAATTGGCCAATACTTCAATTTGAAAACAATCTTGAACATCATTTGGCAGATTCGTAGCATCAAACACTTTGAAAGCAACAGTTTCTCCATTAACGGTCATGGTGAGAGTGCCTTCCGCTACATCGATCGTGGTCTTAGCAGTAGCCATGAAGGGTCGACCAAAGATGAGGGGCAATTCATTGTCAGGAATTGGTGCTTCTTCCATCTCCAAGACTAAGAAATCAGCAGGCAAGATTAAGCCTTCTACTCTCACCAAAACATCTTCTAGAATGCCCTTGGGGTACCTAATAGTTCTATCTGCCAATTGAATGCTCACAGATGTGGCTTGCAACTCACCAAGGTTAAGTTTCTCATAAACATGATATGGCATAAGGTTAATGGATGCACCAAGATCAAGCAAAGCTTTTGGAATCTTGAAATCACCAACAATGCAAGGTATAGAAAACGAACCTGGATCCTTTAGCTTTGGAGGTAGCTTTCTTTGTAACACTGCACTTACCTCTTCACTCAATGCAACCTGTTCATGCTCTTTGAATCTCCTCTTGTTAGTGCAAAGATTCTTCAAAAATTTTGCATACTTTGGAATCTGAGCAATGGCACTGAGCAATGGGATGTTGATTTGCACTTTCTTGAATATTTCCATTATCCCATCCAAGCCTTGATCTTTCTTTGACTTTGATAACCTGCTGGGAAAGGGTGCAATAGGCCTAAAAGCATTAGTTGAAATTGGAACTTGATTAGCATTAGATGATACCTTAGGGCCTGTGCTCTTTCCAAAAGCATTGAGGGGCTGTTTGGTGGAATCTGGGCTGCCCTTGTGGTGGCTGAATGATCTCCACGTTTTCTCCATCTTCTTGCTCTTCATTGGCATCTCCAACCTTATTATCAACTTGTTTGCCACTTCTCAAGATGTGCACTGCTTTAACTTGCTCATGATGCCTTGGATTCACCTCCGTTTGGCTTGGAAATGTTCCGGATGCTCTATTGCTCAAGGAGGATGCAATCTGCCCAACTTGCACTTCTAGTTTGTTCACTGCATTTTGAAGATTCTGATTGGTTTGCATCTGTTGCCCCATGAACTTCTTGAACATGTCTTGCAATTCTCCCATTTGATCACCCCTTTGCTCTTGAACTTGTTGGGGAGCTTGCTGGAATTGCCTTTGTTGTATTTGGAATCCTGGGGGAGGTCCTTGAGATTGTTGCACATTTGAATTATTGCTCCACCTGAAATTAGGATGATTTCTCCACCCCGGATTGTATGTGTTTGAGTAAGGATCATTCTGAGGATTTCTTCCTTGAAGGGCATTTGCTTGTTCTAGCATGTGGTCCGCAAAAGATTGGCCTTGAACTTCCACTTTGTTTCCTAGAGGGACAGTCACCGCCCGTTGAAGCAAAGAACACATAACATCAAGTTTTGCATTAATCTCATTATTAGTACTTACCTCAGAGACCACTGCTTTCATAGGAGCTCCTCTTCCTTTATTGTAGCACCATTGTTGAGAGTTAGCACTCAAAGATTCAAAGAGAGTAAAAGCCTCATCTGCTGTTTTGTTCATCAGTCCTTCTCCACTTGTTGCATCTACCATCATCCTTTCGGAATCCAGCAAACCTTCATAGAAAGATTGCATTTGCATCCAACTCTCTATATTGTGGTGTGGGCAAGATCTCATCATCTCCTTGTACCTCTCCCAGCATTCATGAAAAGCTTCTCCTTCTCCTTGCTTGAAACCAAGAATTTCCTTTCTAATCTTGTTAGTCTTTTGAGCTGGAAAGAATTTCTGCAAAAACTTATTAGAAAGCTCATCCCAAGTACGAATTGAAGCATTAGGCAAAGAGTATAACCAAGACTTAGCCTTATCTTTTAAACTGAATGGGAATAGCCTCATCTTAATCTGCTCATCATCAAGTCCTTGAATTTTGATTGTAGCACATATTTCAAAGAATTGCTTAACATGCATGTAAGGATCCTCAGTGGTATTACCATAATAAGTTGGAAGAAGATGAATCATACCACTTCTAAGCTCAAACCTGTCAATTGTGAGTTGAGGATAGACGATGCACGAAGGTTGATCGGTGACTTTGGGAATGGAAAATTCACGCAGGGGTTTCCGAGGTTGGACAACAAGCGCACCACCTCCTTCATTATTATTGTTGTTGTTTGGAATCTCTGCCATCTTGCTTGAACCTTCAGATTCGTAGCTCTTAGATTCAACGCTTGAAGAACTGTAATTCCTCCTCAAACAAGCACGTACAGGAAGCAGCTCTTGGTGATAGTGGCTCAGTTTCAGATTATGACATATATGCACACACAAGAACCAAATTAGTGCCTTCAAATGGAGATAACAAAGAAAAACAGAATACAAAAAGAAAAACCAACGAAATGAAAAAAAATTAAAACTTAAGAAAAAAAGAAACACTCAAAGTAATCTAACTATAGCACCATCGTTACCGGTTCCCCGGCAACGGCGCCAAAAACTTGTTGAGCCTATTCTTAACAACTAAAATGAGTTATTAAAAACAGCAACTTTAATTCTCGCAAGTGCACGAACCGCTTATAGTATAGCTTATGTAAATACGAGGTTCGATCCCACGGAGAATGGTAACGTGGTTACAAGTCAAACTACTTAAATGCTGGGAAAACAAAGAAACAAACCAACTAACAATGGCAAGGTCTAGGACAGAATCCTAGCACCACACACGCACTCAAAATGGGGGGTTTTGTTGTTCAAATGAAAACAAGATAATGAAATGGAAGTGCTGGAAAGTAAACAATGGCAGCAATCAACAAGTTGTGAAACAATGATTGAGAAGTGTTAGAGCCTTGGAATCCACCACTAGTTTTCCTATCCAAGTTATGAATGCATAGAAAGTGACTCAAGCTTCATCAACAATAGATTATCGCATACAAGCCTATGGTATCTAGGTGCAGGATGCATGATTCTCCTAAGGCATGTAATTGTGCATGGTATCTACACAACACGTGATCTCTAATATGCAACCTAAGCATGGTATCTACTTAGAATAAAGCATACAAGAGTCATTAAGTTCCCTAAGAATATGATAATCACACAAATTCTAGAACATGGTATCTGTCCTAGTCAACCTATGGTTATTAACCCCTTGAATGATTCTTAGGCCATTCATGTGTTGCTTGTGAAAGGAGAGTAGAATTGGTGAATCTAAACCCCTTCCCAACCTGTGCTAGATGCATAAAATCCTAGTTAGCTACTGTTGCGTAGATTCAGCTGCACCAAAATGGGTTCAACTGCATCCTCAACTTGTGATACTCGCAAGTGCACGAACCGTTGGTAGTTTAGCGTATGTAAGTGCGAGGTCGATTCCACAGGGATTGGTGATTGAATGATCCAATTCAGTTTTCCTACACAAAACAAAAATGAAAACAAAAGAAACAAAACAAGAAGAAAGAATGTACATTACAAGAAAAATAAATTACAACTAAAAGAACATTAAAGAAATTAAAAGAACTTGAGGAAGAAAGGAAAGTGTTTGAGAGCTTGGAGGAGGGAGAAGAAAATGTTTGACAACTTTAGAGAATTTTGGAAGAACATTTGTTTGAGAGCTTCGAGGAATTTGGAAGAGTGTGTTTGAGAACTTGGAGGATGTTTGGAAGGGAAGAGAAATGTGTTTGGGAAATTTGGAGAAGGGAGGAGAAAGTGTTTGAGAAGTTTAGAGAATTTGGAAGAGTAAGGAAAGTGGTGTTTGGGAACTTTGTGGATTTTGGAAGAGAGTGTTTGAGGACTTAGATGATTTGGAAGAGAAAGTGTTTGGAGAACATGGGGAATTTGGAAGGGAAGAGACATGTGTTTAGGGTTTGGAGAGTGTTTGGAAGAGAATAGAGAAGTGCTTGAGATTCAATAAAAAGAAAATTTAGTAGAATGATCTTATTACAACAATTGAGAACTACAAAGGGAAACTAAAAGAATTTGAGGGAGAGAAGGGAAGGGAGCTCTAGAGAAGTGCTTGAGAGCTCCCCCCCTTGGGGTGTGTTTACAAGCATAGAGAACTTCCCTATTTATAGGCCTAGGGGAAGTGAAAAATCTGAATTCAATATGGCTAATGCATACAACACTTGAATTATAAAATCTGAAATGGTTGATGCACTTGTAATAGAAAATCTTGAATGGGTGATGCACTTGTATTAGAAAATCTTGAATGGTTGATCCACTTCACCAATTAATCCCACTAGCAGCCCTAGGTCATCTTCATGTCACCATGACCAAGCTTCCAACCAGAAATGATAGCTCATGCCTAGCTCACCATGACCAAGCATCCAACCAGCACATGCTGAGGTCAGCATGACCAGCAACTTCAAGGGGTTACAACTTGGGCTTCTCTTAATCAAATTAGGACTTTAAGCACTCGAAATTGAAGTTCAGAATGTCTTCTTTCCAGACATATGTTATTTGGGCCAATCCAAGGTCGGAGGAAAAAGTTAAGGCCGAAACAAATTGCTAACTCATTTTCCGAGCTGATAAGATCCATCCTGAGCATGGTTCTGTGTTTACTAGGTAACGGACTCCAGATTTATCCAATGGGGCTGAATTTTGGATATGTTATAGTAAACACCCATTGGAACAACTTTCATGAAGAATGTGGCCTCATTAGAGCTATGTAGGTTGCTGAAACAAAGCTTGCAATATGACCTACGAAACTGGACTGGCAGGGGGCTGTAGCAAAAAATGAGTTTATCTTTAAGCTCTTCTTCCCTTCATCCAAATCAGGCCTTCACATGCTTGGATTGCATCATTTCCTATCCAAAGCCATCATTATTACCTAAATCTCAATTAACTGAAAGATACACACAAAAAGGATTAAAAGCACAAGTTTAACTCAAAAACATAACCAAATCATAAGCTAGAAGGGTACAAAATGATATACAATTATGGACCGATCAAATACCCCCAAACCTAGATTTTGCTAGTCCTCGAGCAAAACAACACAAAACAAAGTTAAAAACAAAATAAGAAGTTAACTAAACCACTTCCGCAGGTAACTCGATTGCATTTAGCGTATGCAACAAGCCTTTAAACCTCTAGGCATCCCTAGGAGGAGGAGTTGTGTCTCCTGAGGGTTTAACAGATATCAATACCCACAAACGTTTTTCTAACTCTACAAAACAAAGTGGTTAGAAAACTTTACTAACTTTGTTAGTCCTTAAGCAAAATAAAACAAAAACAAAAACAAAAATAATTACAAAAATAAAAAAAAGAATAAAAATAAAACTCAAAACAATCTTTCCGAACATTTTCTAAAGAGAAATGACTTATGCACATGACTCAAAAGTTTTAACAATAAAAACTCAATTTAGACATTATTTACAAGGCGGAAAAGTTCAAAACATAATATGCTCAAAGTGTAGTAGTGTGATTGCCAAATGCAACAAATTCTCCAATCTTAGTTTTCACACAATTTCAAAAATCATACCAAGCACAAATGCAACTTCAAATCTCACCAAAGTTGTCCTCTCACAAATGAATCACTCAGAAGAGGGCTACAATGCAACACTCAGTTATAAACATGAGATTAGAGTTAAATCATAAGGAACTTAACTCAAAAATAGGAAGATGGAGAACTTGCATTAATATGATCTCAAGAAGGATGCCAAACACTTAAAAGTAAGAAAATGCATGCAATTCAACCATATGACATTTAAGATCAATTTAGGTCTTTAACATAGGTTGTAATGGGGCCAAGGGTGTAAGGTGAGTAAGAAATGAAAGGTATGGATAATACAAAGTCCAAGGAACTCAAAAATGTAAGAGCATAAAATAATTATTTACAACACTTCGAATCATCACGATTAGATATTTTCTTTACATGATCAAAACTCCTTATACCTTCATTTACAATGATTTAAACTCCTTTCCAAACACCAATGAAACCCAAAAATGAAATTTCAATCAACTACCATTTAATCAGAACTTTTCTCTTTTCTTTCACCAATTGTGTGAATTTCTATAATTTTTTTTTTAATGTAATATCCCTTCCCAAACTTAGCATGAAAAACACATCCGAAATTAGAGCTCATGAGTTCCTTAGAAAGGTAAATTCTTGTTTTTCGGGCTAAAGCTAGGAATTGCAATTGGTAAAATGAAAAAAAAAGTTTACATGTAGGCTCAAAATGGTTAACAATGGAAAATCATGCTTAAGCATGCATAAGGTTAGCTTGAAAGGCACAAACGATCCAAAGGTGGCCTTAATATCATTTCTTAAATGTCATGAAATCAAATTGCAAAAGAATGAATGACTTTTAAGTGTTCAACCAAATCAATGAATAATGAGATCAAACAACAACTTTGATGACAAGAAAATAAGAGTATGTGTATAACACTCATGAAATGAAGCACAAGGCTCAAAAGCTCACATTATATGGTTATATAAGTCTAATTTATGCTTGATACAATTCTTTAGATCATGCAAATCCTTTTAATTGGAAAATTGTGAAACAAATGGCAAGTGCAAAGAAGGTTTCGAACATATCATGCTAGAACAATGCCAAATTTATTTATTTTTTTTTAATTTTTTTTAAAAAAAAATAAAAAATAAAAGAATTAAAAAATTACAAGGAAAAAGAATAAATAATAAATAAATAAAATTCAATTTTCATTTAAGTCATGCAAACATTTATCACAATCTCATCATAAGTGTTCGGAAAGTGACTCAAAACAAAAACAAGACTCAAATAGAAGAAAAACAAGCAATTTTTTTTTTTTTTAAATTAAGAAAAAAATAAATAATACATGCTAAACTCCAATACCCCCAAACCTAGAAATGAACATTGTCCTCAATGTTTAAAAATTAGCCACAAACAATGTCATAACAACAAATGAAAGGTATTAAAGCAAATAAAAAATCACAAAACATACAAAAATAAAATAAAACAATTACAAAATAAAAATTACTAAACAAACAAAAAAACAAACAAAAAAAAATTAAAATAAAACAGTAAACCATAATCACACAATTCTGAAACCCAAAAAATTGAAAGCCCAACCCAAAATGAAATTAACCCAACAGTGAAAAATCTGAAGCCCACACGTTTAAATTTTAATTTTTTTTAAATACATAAAACGTGAATTATGAGCGCAAAGCGGGATTTCTGAAAAGAGGGAATGTGGTCCCTGATGTCGTCTCATGGATAGTCACGGGCAGAAGCAGGAGCCACGTGTCGACGCATAGAGGCGCCGCAGACTCCACAAGCAGAAATTACGGGGCCATGGAAAGGCGCGACGACTTTGCTGAACGCGTCCGTTCAGACAAAGCAAGTCGTGACAAATGAGTTGGAAACGGTTGGAAAGTGAGATGGTTGTGGGACTCGAGGAACGCCTGGGGATTTCAGAAAATGCTTAGACGCTGCGATGGCTAGGGTTTGTCAAAGACTATGTCTATAAGAAGGAAAACGAAGGGGAAAAAAACAAAAAAAACACAAACTCAGAAACACAAAAGAGAAAAGAAGCAAGAAATACTGAGAAATCAAATGGCCTCTTCCTACCCCTTTTCTTTGGATCTCAACCTAGCTCCACCGACTCAAACACGAGGCCAAACAGGAGCACCAGTATGGATGCCCTACTTTGCCTCCGCACGGGGCCTGGACCGTCAATGACTCAATACTCCTGGACAACGATGTTGCCATTGGAGTTGGTAGAAATTTGGTGACTCCTAAAGATATACGTGTGTTCGGGACAAGGGATGACAATCGGGTCATGAGTGATGCCCTGGCACTGAGCATGCAGAGTCAGCATGTGTCGCAAGTTTGGTTCATCGCCTACTTGCGAAGTCCCATGAGGTAGAGGTGCTGAAAGGTCAGTTAGCGGCGGAGCACAGGATGGTTGAAGAGTGTCAAAGTGCTATAAAAAGCTTGAAAAGGGAGCGGTCAAGGATAGTGGAGGTTAATCGACACCAGCTAGACGTATTGCGGGACGAGAATAAAAACCTATCAAAGATGGTAGAGTTGTACTCTCGCGACATGCGAAAACAGCTGGAAGACCTAGACCGACCGGGCAAACGCAAGAAACCAGATCGCGAGAAAAGTTATACTGAAGCTAAGATTGCGATCTTTGGGAGCTCAAGTGATGAGCCCCAAGAGGCTGTGCGTGAAGCCCCGAAGAGGACAACCAGATGGCCAAACTAAAAGCTCCTATGGTCGAGACACCGAAGGCCAAGGAGAAATGATTTCAGTTTTTATTTATTATTTACTTTAAAATGTATGTTTGTTTGTTTTTTTTTTAATTGGGAAATAAAAAGTTATGTTATCTCAAAGACACGAATGATCCTAAATTTAAAGAACGACGATCAAACAAAAACATGAAAACCCAAACATGCATTTTTATTTTTAGTTAAGTAAACACACAAGTAACTGCTTTTTCTTTTAAGAGAAAAACTGAAGGATGACCAGTTAAGGGCCTCAGAAAACACAGCCAGGGGATCCGGGAAGGTTGGAGGGGTCACAATGGTCCCTCTTAAAACCCAAACTTCTTAGACACCGAAGGTGCCGCCTAAAGAACTCCTAGACACTGTATAGACTGCGGTTGCTCACTGGAGTTACCAAAAGTTTAGCTCCTTCAAAGAATATCCTATGAGTTTTAAATTATACTAACTAATTAAATAAAAACAAAATAAATAAATAAATAAATAAAAACTAAAATAAACACGCAATTCAAACAAGAATTTAAAAGAAGAGATGAGATTCTTGCACCAGGTGTCCAAGACGCATCTTTAATTTTGTCTCTACTTCCACTACATTCTTGAGAAACCTGACAAACAAGAAGAAAACAATTGAAAAAAAACAAAACAAAATAAAATAACAACTGAAAAAAAGAAAAAACACAAACATCAGAAAACAGGGAGGCAAAAGTAAGTGAAAGTGTAGTCATTGATCAGTACATATTTACATATCATTTTGTACCCTTCTAGCTTATGATTTGGTTATGTTTTTGAGTTAAACTTGTGCTTTTAATTCTTTTTGTGTTTATCTTTCAGTTAATTGAGATTTAGGTAATAATGATGGCTTTGGATAAGAAATGATGCAATCCAAGCATGTGAAGGCCTGATTTGGATGAAGGGAAGAAGAGCTTAAAGACAAACTCATTTTTTGCTACTGTCCATTTCCAGCCCAGTTTCGTAGGTCAACTTCTTGGCCTTGGATCAGCATGCTATGGGGCTCGAATGAAGTGAAGATCTTCATGAAACTTGTTCCAATAGGTGTCTACTATAACATATCCAAAATTCAGCTCCATTGGATAAATCTGGAGTCCGTTACCTAGCAAACACAGAACCATGCTCAGGATGGATCTTTTCTTTACACAAAAGATTTCATTACAACAATTGAAAACTAGAAAGAGAAACTAAGAGAATTTGAGGGAGAGAAGGGAAGGGAGCTCTAGAGAAGTGTTTGAGAGCTCCCCCCCTTGGGGTGTGTTTACAAGCATAGAGAACTTCCCTATTTATAGGCCTAGGGGAAGTGAAAAATCTGAATTCAATATGGCTAATGCATACAACACTTGAATTATAAAATCTAAAATGGTTGATGCACTTGTAATAGAAAATCTGAAATGGGTGATGCACTTGTATTAGAAAATCTTGAATGGTTGATGCCCTTCACCAATTAATCCCACTAGCAGCCCTAGGTCATCTTCATGTCACCATGACCAAGCTTCCAACCAGAAATGATAGCTCATGCCTAGCTCACCATGACCAAGCATCCAACCAGCACATGCTGAGGTCAGCATGACCAGAAACTTCAAGGGCTTACAACTTGGGCTTCTCTTAATCAAATTAGGACTTTAAGCACTTGAAATTGTAGTTCAGAATGTCTTCTTTCCAGCCATATGTTATTTGGGCCAATCTAAGGTCGGAGGAAAAAGTTAAGGCCGAAACAAATTGCTAACTCATTTTCCGCGCTGATAAGATCCATCCTGAGCATGGTTCTGTGTTTGCTAGGTAACGGACTCCAGATTTATCCAATGGAGCTGAATTTTGGATATGTTATAGTAGACACCTATTGGAACAAGTTTCATGAAGATCTTCACTTCATTCGAGCCCCATAGCATGCTGATCCAAGGCCAAGAAGTTGACCTACGAAACTGGGCTGGAAATGGACAGTAGCAAAAAATGAGTTTGTCTTTAAGCTCTTCTTCCCTTCATCCAAATCAGGCCTTCACATGCTTGGATTGCATCATTTCTTATCCAAAGCCATCATTATTACCTAAATCTCAATTAACTGAAAGATAAACACAAAAAGAATTAAAAGCACAAGTTTAACTCAAAAACATAACCAAATCATAAGCTAGAAGGGTACAAAATGATATGTAAATATGTACTGATCAGTCATGCTCCCTTTTTTAAAAAACGTGCTCGCAATTTGCGGCAGAAATGAAGGGATCCGAGAGAAAAGAGCACAGGATAGCACCCTCGAGATCCGAAGTGCTTTCGGCTCCCTCGTCCGCATAAGTCTATTTAAACTCATCTCGGTGAAGTAGAAGAGCACCCTCATTTCTTCCTGCAAATTCAGAGAAAAACATCAAAAAATCCAAAAACAAACAAATGGCATCCTCATGCACTCACCTTGATGATCTCAACCTTGAATTGTCCCTTGCGCCACCGAATGCGCAGATAAGGGCTCGTCCAAACCATGTCTTCCCAAACTCCACATATCATCACGGTACGGCCTCAAACTTTGCTGAGGTAATACCGAACTTTTCTGAGGCAGTGCCGAAGAGAGCAGCGCTGCTGGAAGGCATGATTGGCAGCAAGCTCACATCGACAGATCATCTCCATGTGGCAAAGAGGTCTGACAAGGCAGCAGTGGAGGAGTCCCACAATTTAACTGTGCTCCACGCGGTCTCGGCTACCAACTTGGGCATGCGATTATTGGCGAGGACACGGGAGTGTGCCGCGCTGAGCGAGGAAGTAGCTTCCTTGAAAGCTATGGTGGCGGACTTGCAGAAGCGGCTCTACTATGCCAATCAGCACGTGGAAGCACTGGAGAGGAAGAATGAGGACCATGTGGAGCTGCTGCAGATTCTGCAAGTAAGAGAGAATAGAGGCATGCCATTGTTGAGCCTATTCTTAACAACTAAAATGAGTTATTAAAAACAGCAACTTTAATTCTCGCAAGTGCACGAACCATTTATAGTACAGCTTATGTAAATACGAGGTTCGATCCCACGGAGAATGGTAACTTGGTTGCAAGTTAAATTACTTAGAATGATGGAAAAACAGAAAACAAGAAACAAACAAACTAACAAATGGCAAGGTCTAGGACAGAATCCTAGCACCACACACGCACTCGAAATGGGGGGTTTTGTTGTTGAAATGGAAACAAGATAATGAAATGGAAGTGCTGGAAAGTAAACAATAGCAGCAATCAACAAGTTGTGAAACAATGATTGAGAAGTGTTAGAGCCTTGGAATCTACCACTAGCCTTCCTATCCAAGTTATGAATGCATAGAAATTGACTCAAGCTTCATTAACAATAGATTATCGCATACAAGCCTATGGTATCTAGGTGCAGGATGCATGATTCTCCTAAGGCATGTAATTGTGCATGGTATCTACACAACACGTGATCTCTAATATGCAACCTAAGCATGGTATCTACTTAGAATAAAGCATACAAGAGTCATTAAGTTCCCTGAGAATATGATAATCACACAAGTCCTAGAACATGGTATCTGTCCTAGTCAACCTATGGTTATTAACCCCTTGAATGATTCTTAGGCCATTCATGTGTTGCTTGTGAAAGGAGAGTAGAATTGGTGAATCTAAACCCCTTCCCAACCTGTGCTAGATGCATAAAATCCTAGTTAGCTACTCCAAGAAAACATACATCAAGCACATAATAAGCTGGAGATTAACAACTTGATAATGAAAGCAAGGAAATCAATTAACTATGAAATCATCCATAACATTGAATATTCATGACTAGGGCTTCATCCTAAGCCCTAACAAAATGGATTAGTTAAACATAATTATGAATACAGAAAATAAGAAATACATAGATAGAGTAAAGAGAATAGAAGAACTAGCTGGTGGCAGCAAGGTAGTTTCCAGGACAGCTCCTAGCTCTTCCTCCTTTGCAACTAGCTCTCTTCTCTCTTTGTGGTGAATGTGTGTATGGGAGTAATGGATGAGTGAATGTGTGTCTGAATCTGAATGTGGATTGTTGATGTCTTGAATGTGGAATGGAAGTGGTATTTATAGGGAGTTGGGAGTGAGAAATCTGAATTGAATATAGCAAATGCATACAACACTTGCAATTGAAAATCAGAATGTGGTTGATGCACTTGCATTAGATAATCAGAAATGGTTACTCCACTAAATCCCACTAGCAGCCCACCAGCAGCCCTAGGTCATCAACATGTCAGCATGACCAAGCTTCCATCCAGAAACCAATAGCTCATGCCTAGCTCACCATGACCAAGCATGCAATGAGCTCATCTTCCTGTCAGCATGATGAACAACTTCTTGGGCTTACGAATTGGGCTTGGCTGAATCAAATGATGACTTTAAGATGTCCATTTTGAAGTTCAGAATGTCATTGATCCAACCACACAAACATTGGCCCAATCCAAGCTCGGATGAAGAAGAAAAGTCCGAAATGAACTTCTAACTCAGGCTCCAGTTTTTGCACGTTTTTGCACCATTTTGCTTCAAATGCCTCAAGTGTATTCCTCTCATCCCAATCAGCCCTTAATATGCATGGATTGTATCAAATGTGATCTCTTGCTCCCATAACCTACAGAACACACAAACATAGATAAGTGACTCGAAATAAAGAGAAACTGAACAAAATTACTAAGCAATGAAGGCAAACAAATGTGTGAAATTATGAACTTATCAATCAAGCAAAGCTTTTTGAAACTTAAAATCACCAACTATACAAGGTATTGAAAACGAACCTGGATCCTTTAGCTTTGGAGGTAGCTTTCTTTGTAACACTGCACTTACCTCTTCACTCAATGCAACATGTTCATGCTCTTTGAATCTCCTCTTGTTAGTGCATAGATCCTTCAAAAATTTTGCATACTTGGGAATCTGAGCAATGGCATTGAGCAATGGGATGTTAATTTGCACCTTCTTGAATATTTCCATTATCTCATCCAAGCCTTGATCTTTCTTTGACTTTGATAACCTGCTGGGAAAGGGTGCAATAGGCCTAAAAGCATTAGTTGAAATTGGAACTTGATTAGCATTAGATGATACCTTAGGGCCTGTGCTCTTTTCAAGAGTATTGAGGGGCTGTTTGGTGGAATCTGGGGCTGCCCTTGTGGTGGCTGAATGATCTCCACGTTATCTCCATCTTCTTGCTCTTCATTGGCATCTCCAACCTTATTATCAACTTGTTTGCCACTTCTCAAGATGTGCACTGCTTTAACTTGCTCATGATGCCTTGGATTCACCTCCGTTTGGCTTGGAAATGTTCCGGATGCTCTATTGCTCAAGGAGGATGCAATCTGCCCAACTTGCACTTCTAGTTTGTTCACTGCATTTTGAAGATTCTGATTGGTTTGCATCTGTTGCCCCATGAACTTCTTGAACATGTCTTGCAATTCTCCCATTTGATCACCCCTTTGCTCTTGAACTTGTTGGGGAGCTTGCTGGAATTGCCTTTGTTGTATTTGGAATCCTGGGGGAGGTCCTTGAGATTGTTGCACATTTGAATTATTGCTCCACCTGAAATTAGGATGATTTCTCCACCCCGGATTGTATGTGTTTGAGTAAGGATCATTCTGAGGATTTCTTCCTTGAAGGGCATTTACTTGTTCTAGCATGTGGTCCGCAAAAGATTGGCCTTGAACTTCCACTTTGTTTCCTAGAGGGCCAGTCACTGCCCGTTGAAGCAAAGAACACATAACATCAAGTTTTGCATTAATCTCATTGTTAGTACTTACCTCAGAGACCACTGCTTTCATAGGAGCTCCTCTTCCTTTATTGTAGCACCATTGTTGAGAGTTAGCACTCAAAGATTCAAAGAGAGTAAAAGCCTCATCTGCTGTTTTGTTCATCAGTCCTTCTCCACTTGTTGCATCTACCATCATCCTTTCGGAATCCAGCAAACCTTCATAGAAAGATTGCATTTGCATCCAACTCTCTATATTGTGGTGTGGGCAAGATCTCATCATCTCCTTGTACCTCTCCCAGCATTCATGAAAAGCTTCTCCTTCTCCTTGCTTGAAACCAAGAATTTCCTTTCTAATCTTGTTAGTCTTTTGAGCTGGAAAGAATTTCTGCAAAAACTTATTAGAAAGCTCATCCCAAGTGCGAATTGAAGCATTAGGCAAAGAGTATAACCAAGACTTAGCCTTATCTTTTAAACTGAATGGGAATAGCCTCATCTTAATCTGCTCATCATCAAGTCCTTGAATTTTGATTGTAGCACATATTTCAAAGAATTGCTTAACATGCATGTAAGGATCCTCAGTGGTATTACCATAATAAGTTGGAAGAAGATGAATCATACCACTTTTAAGCTCAAACCTGTCAATTGTGAGTTGAGGATAGACGATGCATGAAGGTTGATCAGTGACTTTGGGAATGGAAAATTCACGCAGGGTTTCCGAGGTTGGGCAACAAGCGCACCACCTCCTTCACCATCATTGTTGTTTGGAATCTCTGCCATCTTGCTTGAACCTTCAGATTCGTAGCTCTTAGATTCAGAGCTTGAAGAACTATAACTCCTCCTCAAACCAACACGTATAGCAAAACTTCTTGGTGAAAGTGGCTCAGAATCAGATTCAGACATACAGGCACACACAAGAACCAAATTAGTGCTTTCAAATGGAGATAACAACTAAAAAGAAAGACTGAATACTGAAAGAAAAACCAATGAAAATAACAAATAAAACTAACAAAAACAAAAACACTCAAAGTAATCTAACTATAGCACCATCGTTACCGGTTCCCGGCAACGGCGCCAAAAACTTGTTGAGCCTATTCTTAACAACTAAAATGAGTTATTAAAAACAGCAACTTTAATTCTCGCAAGTGCACGAACCATTTATAGTACAGCTTATGTAAATACGAGGTCGATCCCTACGGAGAATGGTAACTTGGTTGCAAGTTAAATTACTTAGAATGATGGAAAAACAGAAAACAAGAAACAAACAAACTAACAAATGGCAAGGTCTAGGACAGAATCCTAGCACCACACACGCATTCGAAATGGGGGGTTTTGTTGTTGAAATGGAAACAAGATAATGAAATGGAAGTGCTGGAAAGTAAACAATAGCAGCAATCAACAAGTTGTGAAACAATGATTGAGAAGTGTTAGAGCCTTGGAATCTACCACTAGCCTTCCTATCCAAGTTATGAATGCATAGAAATTGACTCAAGCTTCATTAACAATAGATTATCGCATACAAGCCTATGGTATCTAGGTGCAGGATGCATGATTCTCCTAAGGCATGTAATTGTGCATGGTATCTACACAACACGTGATCTCTAATATGCAACCTAAGCATGGTATCTACTTAGAATAAAGCATACAAGAGTCATTAAGTTCCCTGAGAATATGATAATCACACAAGTCCTAGAACATGGTATCTGTCCTAGTCAACCTATGGTTATTAACCCCTTGAATGATTCTTAGGCCATTCATGTGTTGCTTGTGAAAGGAGAGTAGAATTGGTGAATCTAAACCCCTTCCCAACCTGTGCTAGATGCATAAAATCCTAGTTAGCTACTCCAAGAAAACATACATCAAGCACATAATAAGCTGGAGATTAACAACTTGATAATGAAAGCAAGGAAATCAATTAACTATGAAATCATCCATAACATTGAATATTCATGACTAGGGCTTCATCCTAAGCCCTAACAAAATGGATTAGTTAAACATAATTATGAATACAGAAAATAAGAAATACATAGATAGAGTAAAGAGAATAGAAGAACTAGCTGGTGGCAGCAAGGTAGTTTCCAGGACAGCTCCTAGCTCTTCCTCCTTTGCAACTAGCTCTCTTCTCTCTTTGTGGTGAATGTGTGTATGGGAGTAATGGATGAGTGAATGTGTGTCTGAATCTGAATGTGGATTGTTGATTTCTTGAATGTGGAATGGAAGTGGTATTTATAGGGAGTTGGGAGTGAGAAATCTGAATTGAATATAGCAAATGCATACAACACTTGCAATTGAAAATCAGAATGTGGTTGATGCACTTGCATTAGATAATCAGAAATGGTTACTCCACTAAATCCCACTAGCAGCCCACCAGCAGCCCTAGGTCATCAACATGTCAGCATGACCAAGCTTCCATCCAGAAACCAATAGCTCATGCCTAGCTCACCATGACCAAGCATGCAATGAGCTCATCTTCCTGTCAGCATGATGAACAACTTCTTGGGCTTACGAATTGGGCTTGGCTGAATCAAATGATGACTTTAAGATGTCCATTTTGAAGTTCAGAATGTCATTGATCCAACCACACAAACATTGGCCCAATCCAAGTTTGGATGAAGAAGATAAGTCCGAAATGAACTTCTAACTCAGGCTCCAGTTTTTGCACGTTTTGCACCATTTTGCTTCAAATGCCTCAAGTGTATTCCTCTCATCCCAATCAGCCCTTAATATGCATGGATTGAATAAAATGTGATCTCTTGCTCCCATAACCTACAGAACACACAAACATAGATAAGTGACTTGAAATAAAGAGAAACTAAACAAAATTACTCAGCAATGAAGGCAAACAAATGTGTGAAATTATGAACTTATCAGCCATGAAGATGAAGATGTTGTTTTTATTTTTAATTTACTTGAATGTTTTTTTTTTTTTTTAATTTTAACTTTTTTTCTTTGTTTGTAATGCAGTGTTTGAGTGAAATAAAAATATGTTTTTAATACTCAGAAATAAACTAACTAACCACACCACGTAAATAAATACATAAACTAACTTAACAAAACAAAAAAAAGAAAGCAAAGAAGTTCCAAATTGATTTTTTTAAAAATTTATTATTATTTACAACTAACTGACCACACAAAGAAAAAAAAAACAAAAAAGTTCCAAATTTCAATTTACAAGGAAAATAAATAAAAACTCATATTTCAAATTTTTTTTTTTATTTAAATTTTTTTAAATTTTAAATTTTTGTTTTGTTTTGTTTTTTTTTTTTTTAAAACACACAAATATACAAGCAACTCATGGATGACCAGTTAAGGGCCTCAGAAAACACAGCCAGGGGATCCGGGAAGGTTGGAGGGGTCACAAAGGTCCCACTTAAAACCCAAACTTCTTAGACACCGAAGGTGTCGCCTAAAGAACTCCTAGACACTGGATTGACGGAGACGCTTCCTGGAGTTACCACGAGTCAGCTCATATAAAAAATCTTTTTTAATTTTTTTTTTTTTAATAAAAGAAATAGAAAATTAAAATTACTGAAATAATAACAAAACAACTAAAGAGAAAGGATTGGAATACTCCCCCTTGAAGCGATTAGGTCGAGCGTGATGCATTTGGAGGTCGCGACTTCTCCCACTACTCCACACTCCCCATTCTTATGATTGAGGTTACCATCTCTCTCCATTTTTATTAAGCTGTCATAAATTGCTAAAACAAACACAGAAAACTTGAAACAGAATTAAAGGATTAGGAAATAAAAACTAAAATGAAAAGGAAAATCAACACACGTCCAATTTCATGCTTCAAAGTAACAAGCAACAAAGTAATCAAACTAGCTTATGAAGTTCGTTCTTTCTCAAATATGATTATCCATATGGTGTGTGGTTTTAATCAAGTATTCAGAAAATGCATTTAGCTATGGTGTTTAGTCTAAACACAAATCCTGAACCCATTAAGAACAAGAAGAACAATAAAGAACCAAGTAGAATTTAAACATGGTGTTTGTCTTCAATATCTACCCATTCATTCACTAATCAGTCCAAGAGTCATATGGTGTTTATGTAAACTTGAACAAGATATTTAATTAAGAGCAAGTGAATGAAACCATAAACTAGAAATAATCAACATGCTACTTGAACCTTTTTGTTTTTGGGTGTTGTGTGTTAAGCTCATATTTTCATACATATACATGCCCAATTTACTTACTCATTTTGCTTAGTTTCTTAGATTTCTAAGTTATTTGCCTCTCTTTGTGTGTTTTGTAGGCCAAGAGAGCAAAAGAGCATAATTCATGCAATCCATGGATATTAATGGCTGATTGGCATGAGAGGAATACACTTGAGGCATTTGAAGCAAAATGGTGCAAACGTGCAAAAACTGGAGCCTGAGTTAGAAGTTCATTTCGGACTTATCTTCTTCATCCGAACTGGGATTAGGACAATACTTGTGTGGTTGGATCAATGACATTCTGAACTTCAAAACGGACATCTTAAAGTCATCATTTGATTCAGCCCAAGCCAATTCGTGAGCCCATGGAAATACACATCATGCTGACTTGCAGATGAGCTCATTGCTTGCTTGGTCATGCTGACATGAGGATGAGCTATTGGTTTCTGAATGGAAGCTTGGTCATGCTGACATGAGGATGAGCTAGGGCTGCTAGTGGGATTTAGTGGAGCAACCATTTGTGATTTTCTAATGCAAGTGTTGAGTCCATTAGCCATATTCAATTCAGATTTCCCACTCCCCTCTCCCTATAAATACCACTTCCATTCCACATTCAATTGACATCCTGAGTTCCATCATTCACACTTCCATTGTACACAAAGAGAGGGAAAGTTGAGAGTCACAAAGGGAGAGAAGGGAGAAGGCAGCAGCTGGGAGGCTTTGGCCTCCTGGCAGCCATGGAGATGAATCTTTTCCATCTCTAGCATGCTGTCCTTATCTTCTTCTCCTCCCTTTGTCTTTTATTTTCTTCTTGTATTTTCTTTGTTTTACTTTGTTTTTCTGTTATTAGTTGTAATAAACATCTTGCTAGTCTTGTATCATGGTTTGAGTTTATAAAGTTTGATTTCATTCATGAATTCTTCTTCACTAATTTAATGGAGCTGTTTTTGCATCCTTTGATTGATCACCTGAGGTTTTATGCGTTTTGCTCTTGTTGGGAAGGTTTGGGGATCATCTTCATTCCATCCATTAGCAACTCATGTGATTTGGTTTCTAGGTCTCCTAATGTAAACACCATGCTTGGGGTCCTTGTGATGTTCAATGTAATTTGATCCAAACACCATGGACTTATTTGTGAGCATCTTCATGAGTGAATCAACTTGTTTACTTGCTGCCATAACATGATTAGAACAATTAGGGTGGATTCTAAAACCTCACCATCTTGTCTTAGTTCTTTTCTTTATTCTTGTTTTGTTTCTCTTGTTTTCATTTCTGTTTTGTGTAGGAAAACAGAATTGGATCATTCAATCACCAATCCCTGTGGAATCGACCTCGCACTTACATACGCTAAACTACCAACGGTTCGTGCACTTGTGAGTATCACAAGTTGAGGATGCAGTGAATCCAATTTGGTGCAGCTGAATCTACACAACAAGTCTTTGGCGCCGTTGCCGGGGATTGGTAACATCGCTTGATTCTATTTGGTTTTCCCACTTTTTTATTTTTTATTTTTATAACTGGACAGTTTCATGTTTTAAAGTTAATGAGGTTAATTGATAAGTTGTGTTTGTAGTCCAACGGACAAGGACAATTGCCTGACAAGCAAGAGAACTGGGTTTGAGTCCCAGCTTACACAACACAAAAAAAAAAGGTTCAAGTAGCATGTTGATTATTTCTAGTTTTTGGTTTCATTCACTTGTTCTTAATTATATATCTTGTCCAAGTTTACATAAACACCATATGACTCTTGGACTGATTAGTGAATGGATTGGTAGATATTGAAGACAAACACCATGTTTAAATTCTACTTGGTTCTTTATTGTTCTTCTTGTTCTTAATGGGTTTGGAATTTGTGTTTAGACTAAACACCATAGCTAAATGCTTTTTCTGAATACTTGATTAAAACCACACACCATATGGATAATCATATTTGAGAAAGAACGAACTCCATAAGCTAGTTTGATTTACTTTGATGCTTGTTACTTTGAAGCATGAAATCAGATGTTTGTGGTGAAGTTGAATCCCTAATCTTGATGTTTTAGTTTAGTTTATCATTTTCATTTATGTTATGGTTTCCTAATCAAACAAATCTGAAAATCTATTTCAAGTTTCCTTGTCTTTGTTTAAGCATTTCTGAAGTAGCTCAATAAGAAAGAGGGAGAGAGATGAGAAAACCCAATCCATAGAAACATGGAGTATGGAGTAGCGGAGAAGTCGACCTCCAGCTGCTATGGCCAACCACGCTCCAGCTATCACTTCAAAGGGAAGCATTCCGATCATATCTCTTTCATTTGTATAATAACTGCTACTCATTCTTAGTTGTGTCTCATTTTCTGTTTTGTTTTTGTTAGGGTTTTCTTTTCCTTGATGTGGGAGAAACATGATGAGCAGCTGACCCAAATACTCAAAGAAGAACATGTGCTGCCATGCTATGTGCATTACCCTCTCATTGTCTTCAAGGGGAAGTTCTAAACTCTCTTTCTTTTATTTCTTTCATTTCATTCCTTTACCCTGGATTTCATGTGCATTGCATGCTATATATGGATTCAAACATTGAGGACAATGCTTCATTTAAGTTTGGGGGTGCTGGAAAGTTTTTTTTTTAGTTTTTGTGTTTGTGTCTGAAAACGTAGGCTTCTTCATTGCTACAAAAATTTTATTTTCTGCTACTGTTTTGAAAGTTTGGTCCGCGCTGTGTTCTTCATTTTTTCATGTTGAATCCAACGACATAAAGAACGTTAAATTTGACCAAGTGGTTTGAAAGTTACAAGTCAAAACAGATTAGATGTTGAAATTGAGCAAAACAGCAATTTGAAACCTCACGTTTTTCTTTTCTGTTTCTTTTCTTTGAGTCATTTTCAGTTTTCCTTCCCACACCAATGATAAATCTTGAGTCTAACTTCTAATATGGCTCTTAGGAATTTGATAAGCATTGTGTTAGGTCTGAATCTTATTCTTTTGCTAGCTAAGTCTCACATAATTATGTTTGAGCTTTCTATGCACTTTAGCCATGATTATACAACTCTTGCATGTCTTACCCAATTGTATGCATTTTTGCTTGTGTGATTCACTGGAATGTTAAGTTTATAACTAAGATATGATTTAGGCCATCTTTGTTAAGCCTCTTTCTTTTTCCTCCATCAACCCATACAATATATATTCCATTGTAAACCCTTTTGTGCTCAAACACTTAGCCATTTCTTTCTATCACCTTATTATCCATTAAACATCCTATCATCTAGGGGACATGTAGAGTATGATTGTATTTGAGATTGTAATGTATTCAAGGCAATAAATGAGCTATAAAAAAAAATGAAAAGAAAAAGAGAAAAGAAGTGTGGCCAATGTAGTCACGACCCTAGGGTGATATAAGGAGAAATCAAGGTGATCTAGGGTGAAGAGCCGCAAAATTGGGCCAACTATTATACAAAGTGTGTAAATGTCAAAATCAAATTGTGAAGTGATTCAATTGCAAAATCTGGTGTTGTGAGCTCTTCAATTTATGTGCCTTACATTTCAAATGTCAATGATCTTGTTTACATGTCATGCTCTACTTTGTTCTTTAGTCCTTGTGTTTCCATATCCATTCCTTTTCTAACCATTACATTACATCCATGAGTAAAGTCCTATTGATTTTGGTTTAGCTTGGCAAACTTGTGTTCATTCTTGTAGGAATTCATATCGTTGTTTGAGAAGCACGAGTTGTATCTTCATGGCTATTTCACACACACACCTTGAGCATGACTTTTGTGAGATTGTGGTAGCACTTGAATAATGTTTAGAACTTCCTTAGTGCTTGTTTTGTTCCTTGTTGAGTCATGTCTATGAAGTTTAAAATTTCTGTCGGTTGGAAGGTTAACGTTTTTGTTTTTGTTTTGTTTTGTTTTTGTTTTTTGTTTTGTTTGGACTAACAAATCTATTAAGTTTTCTAACCATTTTGTTTTGTAGAGTCAGTAAAACGTTTGTGGGTATCGTATTGTTAAAACCCTCAGGAGACACAACTCCTCCTACTAGGGATGCCTAGAGGTTTAAAGGCTTGTTGCATACGCTCAATGCAATCGAGTTACCTACGAAAGTGGTCTAGTTAACGTCTTGAAGTTTTTATCTTTGTTTTTCTTTTGTTTTGCCCGAGGACTAGCAAAATCTAAGTTTGGGGGTGTGTTAAGCTCATAATTTCATACATATACGTACCCTATTTACTTACTTCTTTTGCTTAGTTTCTTAGAATTTTGAGTTATTTGCCTCCCTTTGTGTGTTTTGTAGGCCAAGAGAGCAAGAGATCACATTTGATACAATCCATGCATATTAAGAGCATGAGAGCATGAGAGGAATACAACTTAAGGCATTTGAAGCAATATGGTGCAAAAACGTGCAAAAAATGGAGCCTGAGTTAGAAGTTCATTTTGGACTTATCTTCTTCATCCGAACTTGGATTGGGCCAATACTTGTGTGGTTGGATCAATGACATTCTGAACTTCAAAATGGACATCTTAAAGTCATCATTTGATTCAGCCCAACCAAATTCGTGAGCCCATGGAAATACACATCATGCTGAGGAAGATGAGCTCATTGCATGCTTGGTCATGATGAGCTAGGCATGAGCTATTGGTTTCTGAATGGAAGCTTGGTCATGCTGAC
This sequence comes from Prunus fruticosa, assembly GCA_018703695.1. Classification (NCBI taxonomy): domain Eukaryota; kingdom Viridiplantae; phylum Streptophyta; class Magnoliopsida; order Rosales; family Rosaceae; genus Prunus; species Prunus fruticosa. The sequence goes on along the minus strand of CM031918.1, from coordinate 24,900,716 downwards.
CTGAGGATGAGCTAGGGCTGCTAGTGGGATTTAGTGGAGCAACCATTTCTGATTTTCTAATGCAAGTGTTGAGTCCATTAGCCATATTCAATTCAGATTTCCCACTCCCCTCTCCCTATAAATACCACTTCCATTCCACATTCAAATGACATCCTGAGATCCATCATTTACACTTCCATTGTACACAAAGAGAGGGAAAGTTGAGAGTCACAAAGGGAGAGAAGGGAGAAGGCAGCAGCTGGGAGGCTTTGGCCTCCTGGCAGCCATGGAGATGATTCTTTTCCATCTCTAGCATGCTGTCCTTATCTTCTTCTCCTCCCTTTGTCTTTTATTTTCTTCTTGTATTTTCTTTGTTTTACTTTGTTTTTCTGTTATTAGTTGTAATAAACATCTTGCTACTCTTGTATCATGGTTTGAGTTTATAAAGTTTGATTTCATTCATGAATTCTTCTTCACTATTTTAATGGAGCTGTTTTGCATCCTTTGATTGATCACCTAAGGTTTTATGCGTTATGCTCTTGTTGGGAAGGTTTGGGGATCATCTTCATTCCATCCATTAGCAACTCATGTGATTTGGTTTCTAGGTCTCCTAATGTAAACACCATGCTTGGGGTCCTTGTGATGTTCAATGTAATTTGATCCAAACACCATGGACTTATTTGTGAGCATCTTCATGAGTGAATCAACTTGTTTACTTGCTGCCATAACATGATTAGAACAATTAGGGTGGATTCTAAAACCTCACCATCTTGTCTTAGTTCTTTTCTTTATTCTTGTTTTGTTTCTCTTGTTTTCATTTCTGTTTTGTGTAGGAAAACAGAATTGATCATTCAATCACCAATCCCTGTGGAATCGACCTCGCACTTACATACGCTAAACTACTAACGGTTCGTGCACTTGTGAGTATCACAAGTTGAGGATGCAGTGAATTCAAAATGGATTTCAGCTGCACCAAAATGGATTCAACTGCATCCTCAACTTGTGATACTCGCAAGTGCACGAACCGTTGGTAGTTTAGCGTATGTAAGTGCGAGGTCGATTCCACAGGGATTGGTGATTGAATGATCCAACTCAGTTTTCCTACACAAAACAGAAATGGAAACAAGAGAAACAAAACAAGAAGAAAGAAAAGAACTAGGACAAGATGGTGAGGTTTTAGAATCCACCCTAATTGTTCTAATCATGTTATGGCAGCAAGTAAACAAGTTGATTCACTCATGAAGATGCTCACAAATAAGTCCATGGTGTTTGGATCAAATTACATTGAACATCACAAGGACCCCAAGCATGGTGTTTACATTAGGAGACCTAGAAACCAAATCACATGAGTTGCTAATGGATGGAATGAAGATGATCCCCAAACCTTCCCAACAAGAGCATAACGCATAAAACCTTAGGTGATCAATCAAAGGATGCAAAACAGCTCCATTAAAATAGTGAAGAAGAATTCATGAATGAAATCAAACTTTATAAACTCAAACCATGATACAAGAGTAGCAAGATGTTTATTACAACTAATAACAGAAAAACAAAGTAAAACAAAGAAAATACAAGAAGAAAATAAAAGACAAAGGGAGGAGAAGAAGATAAGGACAGCATGCTAGAGATGGAAAAGAATCATCTCCATGGCTGCCAGGAGGCCAAAGCCTCCCAGCTGCTGCCTTCTCCCTTCTCTCCCTTTGTGACTCTCAACTTTCCCTCTCTTTGTGTACAATGGAAGTGTAAATGATGGATCTCAGGATGTGAATTGAATGTGGAATGGAAGTGGTATTTATAGGGAGAGGGGAGTGGGAAATCTGAATTGAATATGGCTAATGGACTCAACACTTGCATTAGAAAATCACAAATGGTTGCTCCACTAAATCCCACTAGCAGCCCTAGCTCATCCTCATGTCAGCATGACCAAGCTTCCATTCAGAAACCAATAGCTCATCCTCATGTCAGCATGACCAAGCAAGCAATGAGCTCATCTGGAGTCAGCATGATGTGTATTTCCATGGGCTCACGAATTGGCTTGGGCTGAATCAAATGATGACTTTAAGATGTCCGTTTTGAAGTTCAGAATGTCATTGATCCAACCACACAAGTATTGTCCCAATCCCAGTTCGGATGAAGAAGATAAGTCCAAAATGAACTTCTAACTCAGGCTCCAGCTTTTGCACGTTTGCACCATTTTGCTTCAAATGCCTCAAGTGTATTCCTCTCATGCCAATCAGCCATTAATATCCATGGATTGCATGAATTATGCTCTTTTGCTCTCTTGGCCTACAAAACACACAAAGAGAGGCAAATAACTTAGAAATCTAAGAAACTAAGCAAAATGAGTAAGTAAATTGGGCATGTATATGTATGAAAATATGAGCTTAACAAGACTTAGCTAGCAAAAGAATAAGATTCAGACCTAACACAATGCTTATCAAATTCCTAAGAGCCATATTAGAAGTTAGACACAAGATTTATCATTGGTGTGGGAAGGAAAACTGAAAATGACTCAAAGAAAAGAAACAGAAAAAAAAAACGTGAGGTTTCAAATTGCTGTTTTGCTCAATTTCAACATCTAATCTGTTTTGACATGTAACTTTAAAACCACTTGGTCAAATTTAACGTTCTTTATGTCGTTGGATTCAGCATGAAAACATGAAGAACACAACGCGGACCAAACTTTCAAAACAGTAGCAGAAAATAAAGTTTGTAGCAATGGAGAAGCCTACGTTTTCAGACACAAACACAAAAACTAAAAAAAACTTTCCTCACCCCCAAACTTAAATGAAGCATTGCCCTCAATGTTTGAATCCATGTAAAATATACAATGCACATGAAATCCAGGGTAAAGGAATGAAATGAAAAAAGAAAAAGAAAGAGAGTTTAGAACTTCCCCTTGAAGACAATGAGAGGGTAATACACATAGTATGGCAGCACATGTTCTTCTTTGAGTATTTGGGTCAGCTGCTCATCATGTTTCTCCCACATCAAGGAAAAGAAAACCCTAACAAAAACAAAACAGAAAATGAGAAAAACTAAGCATGAGTAGCAATTATTATACAAATGAAAGAGATATGATTGGAATGCTTCCCCTTTGAGGTGATTAGCTGGAGAGTGGTTGGCCATAGCAGCTGGAGGTCGACTTCTCCGCTACTCCATACTCCATGCGTTTATGAATTGGGTTGTCTCCTCTCTCTCCCTCTTTCTTATTGAGCTACTTCAGAAATGTTTAAACAAAGACAAGGAAACTTGAAACAGATTTTCAGATTTATTGGATTAGGAACCAGAACATAATTGAAAAGGATAAACTAAACTAAAACATCAAGATTAGGGATTCAACTTCACCACAAACATCTAATTCCATGCTTCAAAGTAACAAGCATCAAAGTAAATCAAACTAGCTTATGGAGTTCGTTCTTTCTCAAATATGATTATCCATATGGTGTGTGGTTTTAATCAAGTATTCAGAAAAAGCATTTAGCTATGGTGTTTAGTCTAAACACAAATTCCAAACCCATTAAGAACAAGAAGAACAATAAAGAACCAAGTAGAATTTAAACATGGTGTTTGTCTTCAATATCTACCCATCCATTCACTAATCAGTCCAAGAGTCATATGGTGTTTATGTAAACTTGAACAAGATATTTAATTAAGAGCAAGTGAATGAAACCAGAAACTAGAAATAATCAACATGCTACTTGAACCTCTTTTTTTTGTGTTGTGTAAGCTGGGACTCAAACCCAGTTCTCTTGCTTGTCAGGCAATTGTCCTTGTCCGTTGGACTACAAACACAACTTATCAATTTACCTCATTAACTTCAAAACATGAAACTGTCCAGTTATGAAAAAGATAAAAATAAATAAAAAGTAGGAAAACCAAATAGAATCAAGCGATGTTACCAATCCCCGGCAACGGCGCCAAAACTTGTTGTGTAGATTCAGCTGCACCAAATTGGATTCACTGCATCCTCAACTTGTGATACTCACAAGTGCACGAACCGTTGGTAGTTTAGCGTATGTAAGTGCGAGGTCGATTCCACAGGGATTGGTGATTGAATGATCCAATTCTGTTTTCCTACACAAAACAGAAATGAAAACAAGAGAAACAAAACAAGAATAAAGAAAAGAACTAAGACAAGATGGTGAGGTTTTAGAATCCACCCTAATTGTTCTAATCATGTTATGGCAGCAAGTAAACAAGTTGATTCACTCATGAAGATGCTCACAAATAAGTCCATGGTGTTTGGATCAAATTACATTGAACATCACAAGGACCCCAAGCATGGTGTTTACATTAGGAGACCTAGAAACCAAATCACATGAGTTGCTAATGGATGGAATGAAGATGATCCCCAAACCTTCCCAACAAGAGCATAACGCATAAAACCTTAGGTGATCAATCAAAGGATGCAAAACAGCTCCATTAAAATAGTGAAGAAGAATTCATGAATGAAATCAAACTTTATAAACTCAAACCATGATACAAGAGTAGCAAGATGTTTATTACAACTAATAACAGAAAAACAAAGTAAAACAAAGAAAATACAAGAAGAAAATAAAAGACAAAGGGAGGAGAAGAAGATAAGGACAGCATGCTAGAGATGGAAAAGAATCATCTCCATGGCTGCCAGGAGGCCAAAGCCTCCCAGCTGCTGCCTTCTCCCTTCTCTCCCTTTGTGACTCTCAACTTTCCCTCTCTTTGTGTACAATGGAAGTGTAAATGATGGATCTCAGGATGTGAATTGAATGTGGAATGGAAGTGGTATTTATAGGGAGAGGGGAGTGGGAAATCTGAATTGAATATGGCTAATGGACTCAACACTTGCATTAGAAAATCACAAATGGTTGCTCCACTAAATCCCACTAGCAGCCCTAGCTCATCCTCATGTCAGCATGACCAAGCTTCCATTCAGAAACCAATAGCTCATCCTCATGTCAGCATGACCAAGCAAGCAATGAGCTCATCTGCAAGTCAGCATGATGTGTATTTCCATGGGCTCACGAATTGGCTTGGGCTGAATCAAATGATGACTTTAAGATGTCCGTTTTGAAGTTCAGAATGTCATTGATCCAACCACACAAGTATTGTCCCAATCCCAGTTCGGATGAAGAAGATAAGTCCGAAATGAACTTCTAACTCAGGCTCCAGTTTTTGCACGTTTGCACCATTTTGCTTCAAATGCCTCAAGTGTATTCCTCTCATGCCAATCAGCCATTAATATCCATGGATTGCATGAATTATGCTCTTTTGCTCTCTTGGCCTACAAAACACACAAAGAGAGGCAAATAACTTAGAAATCTAAGAAACTAAGCAAAATGAGTAAGTAAATTGGGCATGTATATGTATGAAAATATGAGCTTAACAAGTCTCACATAATTACGTTTGAGCTTTCTATGCACTTTAGCCATGATTATACAACTCTTGCATGTCTTACCCAATTGTATGCATTTTTGCTTGTGTAATTCACTGGAATGTCAACTTTATAACTAAGATATGATTTAGGCCATCTTTGTTAAGCCTCTTTCTTTTTCCTCCATCAACCCATACAATACATATTCCATTGTAAACCATTTTGTGCCCAAACACTTAGCCATTTCTTTCTATCACCTTATCATCCATTAAACATCCTACCATCTAGGGGACATGTAGAGTATGATTGTATTTGAGATTGTAATGTATTCAAGGCAATAAATGAGCTATAAAAAAATCAAAAGAAAAAGAGAAAAGAAGTGTGGCCAATGTAGTCACGACCCTAGGGTGATATAAGGAGAAATCAAGGTGATCTAGGGTGAAGAGCCGCAAAATTGGGCCAAATATTATACAAAGTGTGTAAATGTCAAAATCAAATTGTGAAGTGATTCAATTGCAAAATCTGGTGTTGTGAGCTCTTCAATTTATGTGCCTTACATTTCAAATGTCCATGATCTTGTTTACATGACATGCTCTACTTTGTTCCTTAGACTTTGTGTTTTCATATCCATTCTTTGTCTAACCATTACCATAACCCCATTACATCCATGAGTAAAGTCCTATTGATTTTGGTTTAGCTTGGCAAACTTGTGTTCATTCTTGCAGGAATTCATATCGTTGTTTGAGAAGCATGAGTTGTATCTTCATGGCTATTTCACACACACACCTTGAGCATGATTTTTGTGAGATTGTGGTAGCACTTGAATAATGTTTAGAACTTCCTTAGTGCTTGTTTTGTTCCTTGTTGAGCCATGTCTATGAAGTTTAAAATTTCTGTTCGGTTGGAAGGTTAACGTTTTTGTTTTTGTTTTGTTTTTGTTTTTTGTTTTGTTTAGACTAACAAATCTATTAAGTTTTTGACTACTTTGTTTTGTAGAGTCAGTAAAACGTTTGTGGGTATTTTAATTTGTTAAACCCTCAGGAGACACAACTCCTCCTACTAGGGATGCCTAGAGGTTTAAAGGCTTGCTGCATACGCTCAATGCAATCGAGTTACCTACGAAAGTGGTCTAGTTAACTTCTTATTTTGTTTTGTTTTTCTTTGTTTTTCTTTTGTTTTGCTCGAGGACTAGCAAAATCTAAGTTTGGGGGTGTGTTAAGCTCATATTTTCATACATATACATGCCCAATTTACTTACTCATTTTGCTTAGTTTCTTAGATTTCTAAGTTATTTGCCTCTCTTTGTGTGTTTTGTAGGCCAAGAGAGCAAAAGAGCATAATTCATGCAATCCATGGATATTAATGGCTGATTGGCATGAGAGGAATACACTTGAGGCATTTGAAGCAAAATGGTGCAAACGTGCAAAAACTGGAGCCTGAGTTAGAAGTTCATTTCGGACTTATCTTCTTCATCCGAACTGGGATTGGGACAATACTTGTGTGGTTGGATCAATGACATTCTGAACTTCAAAACGGACATCTTAAAGTCATCATTTGATTCAGCCCAAGCCAATTCGTGAGCCCATGGAAATACACATCATGCTGACTTGCAGATGAGCTCATTGCTTGCTTGGTCATGCTGACATGAGGATGAGCTATTGGTTTCTGAATGGAAGCTTGGTCATGCTGACATGAGGATGAGCTAGGGCTGCTAGTGGGATTTAGTGGAGCAACCATTTGTGATTTTCTAATGCAAGTGTTGAGTCCATTAGCCATATTCAATTCAGATTTCCCACTCCCCTCTCCCTATAAATACCACTTCCATTCCACATTCAATTCACATCCTGAGATCCATCATTTACACTTCCATTGTACACAAAGAGAGGGAAAGTTGAGAGTCACAAAGGGAGAGAAGGGAGAAGGCAGCAGCTGGGAGGCTTTGGCCTCCTGGCAGCCATGGAGATGATTCTTTTCCATCTCTAGCATGCTGTCCTTATCTTCTTCTCCTCCCTTTGTCTTTTATTTTCTTCTTGTATTTTCTTTGTTTTACTTTGTTTTTCTGTTATTAGTTGTAATAAACATCTTGCTACTCTTGTATCATGGTTTGAGTTTATAAAGTTTGATTTCATTCATGAATTCTTCTTCACTATTTTAATGGAGCTGTTTTGCATCCTTTGATTGATCACCTAAGGTTTTATGCGTTATGCTCTTGTTGGGAAGGTTTGGGGATCATCTTCATTCCATCCATTAGCAACTCATGTGATTTGGTTTCTAGGTCTCCTAATGTAAACACCATGCTTGGGGTCCTTGTGATGTTCAATGTAATTTGATCCAAACACCATGGACTTATTTGTGAGCATCTTCATGAGTGAATCAACTTGTTTACTTGCTGCCATAACATGATTAGAACAATTAGGGTGGATTCTAAAACCTCACCATCTTGTCTTAGTTCTTTTCTTTATTCTTGTTTTGTTTCTCTTGTTTTCATTTCTGTTTTGTGTAGGAAAACAGAATTGGATCATTCAATCACCAATCCCTGTGGAATCGACCTCGCACTTACATACGCTAAACTACCAACGGTTCGTGCACTTGTGAGTATCACAAGTTGAGGATGCAGTGAATCCAATTTGGTGCAGCTGAATCTACACAACATTGTGTAAGCTGGGACTCAAACCCAGTTCTCTTGCTTGTCAGGCAATTGTCCTTGTCCGTTGGACTACAAACACAACTTATCAATTAACCTCATTAGCTTTAAAACATGAAACTGTCAAGTTATGAAAAAGATAAAAATAAATAAAAAGTAGGAAAACCAAATAGAATCAAACAATGTTACCGATTCCCCGGCAACGGCGCCAAAAACTTGTTGCGTAGATTTCAGCTGCACCAAAATGGGTTCAACTGCATCCTCAACTTGTGATACTCGCAAGTGCACGAACCGTTGGTAGTTTAGCGTATGTAAGTGCGAGGTCGATTCCACAGGGATTGGTGATTGAATGATCCAATTCAGTTTTCCTACACAAAACAAAAATGAAAACAAAAGAAACAAAACAAGAAGAAAGAATGTACATTACAAGAAAAATAAATTACAACTAAAAGAACATTAAAGAAATTAAAAGAACTTGAGGAAGAAAGGAAAGTGTTTGAGAGCTTGGAGGAGGGAGAAGAAAATGTTTGACAACTTTAGAGAATTTTGGAAGAACATTTGTTTGAGAGCTTCGAGGAATTTGGAAGAGAGTGTTTGAGAACTTGGAGGATGTTTGGAAGGGAAGAGAAATGTGTTTGGGAAATTTGGAGAAGGGAGGAGAAAGTGTTTGAGAAGTTTAGAGAATTTGGAAGAGTAAGGAAAGTGGTGTTTGGGAACTTTGTGGATTTTGGAAGAGAGTGTTTGAGGACTTAGATGATTTGGAAGAGAAAGTGTTTGGAGAACATGGGGAATTTGGAAGGGAAGAGACATGTGTTTAGGGTTTGGAGAGTGTTTGGAAGAGAATAGAGAAGTGCTTGAGATTCAATAAAAAGAAAATTTAGTAGAATGATCTTATTACAACAATTGAGAACTACAAAGGGAAACTAAAAGAATTTGAGGGAGAGAAGGGAAGGGAGCTCTAGAGAAGTGCTTGAGAGCTCCCCCCTTGGGGTGTGTTTACAAGCATAGAGAACTTCCCTATTTATAGGCCTAGGGGAAGTGAAAAATCTGAATTCAATATGGCTAATGCATACAACACTTGAATTATAAAATCTGAAATGGTTGATGCACTTGTAATAGAAAATCTTGAATGGGTGATGCACTTGTATTAGAAAATCTTGAATGGTTGATCCACTTCACCAATTAATCCCACTAGCAGCCCTAGGTCATCTTCATGTCACCATGACCAAGCTTCCAACCAGAAATGATAGCTCATGCCTAGCTCACCATGACCAAGCATCCAACCAGCACATGCTGAGGTCAGCATGACCAGCAACTTCAAGGGGTTACAACTTGGGCTTCTCTTAATCAAATTAGGACTTTAAGCACTCGAAATTGAAGTTCAGAATGTCTTCTTTCCAGCCATATGTTATTTGGACCAATCCAAGGTCGGAGGAAAAAGTTAAGGCCGAAACAAATTGCTAACTCATTTTCCGAGCTGATAAGATCCATCCTGAGCATGGTTCTGTGTTTGCTAGGTAACGGACTCCAGATTTATCCAATGGGGCTGAATTTTGGATATGTTATAGTAAACGCCCATTGGAACAACTGTCATGAAGAATGTGGCCTCATTAGAGCTATGTAGGTTGCTGAAACAAAGCTTGCAATATGACCTACGAAACTGGACTGGCAGGGGGCTGTAGCAAAAAATGAGTTTGTCTTTAAGCTCTTCTTCCCTTCATCCAAATCAGGCCTTCACATGCTTGGATTGCATCATTTCCTATCCAAAGCCATCATTATTACCTAAATCTCAATTAACTGAAAGATACACACAAAAAGGATTAAAAGCACAAGTTTAACTCAAAAACATAACCAAATCATAAGCTAGAAGGGTACAAAATGATATACAATTATGGACCGATCAGCTACTCCAAGAAAACATACATCAAGCACATAATAAACTGGAGATTAACAACTTGGCAATGAAAGCAAGGAAATCAATTAACCATGAAACCATCCATAACATTGAATATTCATAACTAGGGCTTCATCCTAAGCCCTAACTAAATGGATTAGTTAAACATAACTATGAATACAGAAATTAAGAAATACATAGATAGAATAAAGAGAAGAGAAGAACTAGTTGGTGGCAGCAAGGTAGTTCCCAGGACAGCTCCAAGCTCTCCCTCCTAGCTCTCTTCTTCACTTGTGGTGAATCTGAATGTGTGTGTGAGTAATGGATGAAGTGAATTATTGAATGAATGTTTCTGAATGTCTTGGAGTTCTCTATTTATAGAGTGGAAATTCGTCATCCCCTAGGCTGGTGAAGCACAACTCACTCAGCTGCTGCCCAACTGCCAAGTCTGCCCAATAAATGCTAGCTGACTGCCCAATACATGCCAGCTGCTCCAGCTCCCAAGTCTGCCCAATAAATACTAGCTTGACTTTTGTTCATTTTTCTGAGTTCCCAAGCTAATTTGTCTCCCATGTGTGGCTGCTGTTAAGTGTAGCACATGGCTCCAGGTATGTGGCCACACTAAATGTGACAGCAGCCAACAATGACTTTCTGTGAACCTGGTTGAGTGTTTCACATGCAAAAGGCTCCAGATTTATCCAATTGGGCTGCAATTTGGATATGTTATAATAGACCCCAACTGGAACAACTTCTATGAAGGATGTCTCTTCATTACAGCTGTGTAGGTTGCTGAAATGAGGCCTGCAAGATGGCCCACGAAATTGGACTGATAAGGAGTGTGACCCAAATTGGGTCTGTCTTTAAGCTTATATTCCTCTTGTGCCAATCAGCCCAAAACATGCATGGATTGCATCAAATGTGATCTCTTGCTACCTTAACCTACAAAACACACAAACATAGGTAAGTGACTCAAGATAAAGAGAAACTAAACAAAATCACTAAGTAAAGAAGGCACGCAAATGTATGAAATTATGGACTTATCAAAGAGTAGAAAAACCCCTTTTCTGAAGTTCTTGTGGTGTCCAAGGCTTCTCCAAGTGCTTCTCCACGTCTAATGCTTCTCCAAGAGCTTTCTCACGTCTAGAAGAATGTATGAAGGATATGGAGGTGATTTGGGATGAGTTTGAGTGAGTGGTGATGGCTGAGGAAGATGAAATTCGTAGGGGATTGTGAGAGTGTTTGAGGATAATTTCTGAATGTGTTTGGGAAAATGATGGAAGTGTTTGAGGGGGGATGGAGTGAAGGATGGCTGAATTGTGGGGTTGTGAATCCCAGACTTGCACACCTTGAATCTGGAATTGAAGAGGTATTTATAGGGGGAGGGAAGTGAGAAATCAGAATTGAATATAGCAATTACCTAACACACTTGCATTAGATAATCAGAAATGGTTGGTGAACTTCACCAACAAATCCCACCAGCAGCCATAGCTCATCATCATGTCAGCATGACCAAGCTTCCATCCAGAAACCAATAGCTCATCCTCATGTCAGCATGACCAAGCAAGCAATGAGCTTATCTGGAGTCAGCATGATGTGTAATTTGATGGGCTGTTTAGAGCTTTGGATTGATTGCTGGAGTGTTTGGGGTTGTGAGAGTGTTTGAGGATAATTTCTGAATGTGTTTGGGAAAATGATGAAAGTGTTTGAGGTAGGATGGAGTGAGGGATGGCTGAATTGTGGGGTTGTGAATCCCAGGCTTGTACACCTTGAATCTGGAATTGAAGAGGTATTTATAGGGGGAGGGAAGTGAGAAATCAGAATTGAATATAGCAATGACCTAACACACTTGCATTAGATAATCAGAAATGGTTGTTGCACTTCACCAACAAATCCCACCAGCAGCCATAGCTCATCATCATGTCAGCATGACCAAGCTTCACCAACAAATCCCACCAGCAGCCATAGCTCATCCTCATGTCAGCATGATCAAGCAAGCAATGAGCTCATCTCCAAGTCAGCATGATGTGTCTTTTGATGGGCTCACGGATTGGGCTTGGATTAATCAATTGGTGAGCTTGAGCTATCCATCTTCAAGTTCAGAATGTCTTCTTTCCATGCACACATGAATTGGCCCAATCCAAGGACAGATGAAAAAGATATGTCCGAAATGAATTTGTAACTCAGTCTTCAGTTTTTACACATTGTTTTCACCATTTTACTTCAAATGCCTCAAATGATACCTAGAGCTCAATGAACTGAATGACAAACACAAAAGAGGTTAAAAGCACAAGGTTAACTCAAAAACATAACGAAATCATAAGCTAGAAGGGTACAAAATGATATACAATTGTGAACCGAACAAATACCCCAACCTAGATTTTGCTAGTCCTCGAGCAAAACAAAACAAAACAAAACCAAGAAGTTAAGTAGACCACTTCCGCAGGTAACTCGATTGCATTGAGCATATGCAACAAGCCTTTAAACCTCTAGGCATCCCTAGTAGGAGGAGTTGTGTCTCCTAAGGGTTTAACAGAAACGATACCCATAAACGCTTTTCCTGACTCTACAAAACAAAGTGGTTAGAAAAACAAACTTTCATATCAATTAATGAAAAGAAAACTTTAGTCATACCTCCAACACCATAGAGTTGCCAAGATAGGTGATCAATCATTGTGTACAAGTGGAAGCTATGCTCAAAGGCACACGGCTTCAAAGCAAGCACACTCAAACCTTGAATAGAGAACATGCTTCAACTCTAATTCTCACAGATAACACTCAATCACTCAGAACCTACGGTTAAATTCTCTCAAGAAAGTATAAGTGAGAGTATGAAATAGAAACACAAGTTGATGTTAGATCTCAAGAAGGGAATCAAATACTACCCTAACCTTAGCCTTTCATTACAACCTTGTGAAAGACCTAGCTGATCTTTGAGGATGTATTCATGGGTGCTGGTAAGTATGTGTGTATCTCTATTCTTAGTATTTGATTCCCTTCTTGAGATCTAACCAAATTTGTGCTTCTATTTAATACACTCACTTATGCTTTCTTGAGAGAATTAAACCATAGGTTCTGAGTGATTGAGTGTTATCTGTGAGAATTAGAGTCAAAGCATGTTCTCTATTCAAGGTTTGAGTGTGCTTGCTTTGAACCCGTGTGCCTTTGAGCTATAGCTTCCACTTGTACACACTGATTGATCACCTATTTTGGCAACTCTATGGTGTTGGAGGTATGACTAAAAGTTTTCTTTCATTTTCATTAGTTGATTTCAAAGTTTGTTTTTCTAACCACTTTGTTTTGTAGAGTCAGGAAAGCGTTTATGGGTACCGTTTCTGTTAAACCCTTAGGAGACACAACTCCTCCTACTAGGGATGCCTAGAGGTTTAAAGGCTTGTTGCATATGCTCAATGCAATCGAGTTACCTGCGGAAGTGGTCTACTTAACTTCTTGTTTTTGTTTTGTTTTGTTTTGTTTTGCTCGAGGACTAGCAAAATCTAGGTCTGGGGGTATTTGTTCGGTTCACAATTGTATATCATTTTATACCCTTATAACTTATGATTTAGTTATGTTTTTGAGCTTTTAACCTCTTTTGTGTTTGTCATTCAGTTCATTGAGCTCTAGGTATCACTTGAGGCATTTGAAGTAAAATGGTGAAAACAATGTGTAAAAACTGAAGACTGAGTTACAAATTCATTTCGGACATATCTTTTTGATCTGTGCTTGGATTGGGCCAATTTACATGTGCATGGAAAGAAGACATTCTGAACTTGAAGATAGACAGCTCAAAGTCGACATTTGATTGATCCAAGCCCAATCCGTGAGCCCATCAAATTACACATCCTGCTGACTTGCAGATGAGCTCATTGCTTGCTTGGTCATGCTGACATGAGGATGAGCTATTGGTTTCTGGATGGAAGCTTGGTCATGCTGACATGATGATGAGCTATGGCTGCTGGTGGGATTTGTTGGTGAAGTTCACCAACCATTTCTGATTATCTAATGCAAGTGTGTCAGGTAATTGCTATATTCAATTCTGATTTCTCACTTCCCTCCCCCTATAAATACCTCTTCAATTCCAGATTCAAAGTGTGCAAGTCTGGGATTCACAACCCCACAATTCAGCCATCCTTCACTCCATCCCCCCTCAAACACTCTCACAGTCCCAAACACTCCAGCAATCAACCAAAAGCTCTAAACAGCCTCAAATCACCAAAACAACTCCAGCAAACCTCTCTTCTATTTCCCTACGAATTTCATCTTCCTCAGCCATCACCACTCACTCAAACTCATGCCAAATCACCTCCATATCCTTCATACATCCTTCTAGACGTGAGAAAGCTCTTGGAGAAGCATTAGACGTGGAGAAGCACTTGGAGAAGCCTTGGACACCACAAGAACTTCAGAAAAGGGGTTTTTCTACTCTTATTGCATTCATTATGTTTTCTCATTTATGTCTTAATTTCTTTCTCATTATGAGCAGCTAAATCCATAGCTAGGGTTTCAATGTAACCTGACAAGACAATTTCATGTTTTAAGTTAATGTTACCCTTTGTTGATTACTTCTAATTTTCTGGTCTCATTCACTTGTTCTTAGTTGAATCTTTATGCATGTTTAAATAACTGGCCATTATGAACACATGCATGTTGGTTATCTAGTTCAAGTTTACATAAACACCATATGACTCTTGAACCGATTAGTGAATGAGTGGGTAATGCATTTAGGACAAACACCATGTTTAAATGTTTACTTGGTTCCTTTGTGTTCTTCTTAAGCTTAATGGATTCAGATACATAACCTAGACTAAACACCATAGCTAAGTTGTGTTTTCTGAGTACTTGATTAAAACCAAACACCATATGGATAATCATACATAAGAAAGAACGAACTCCAGAAATTGTAATCAACTTAGGTGATTGTTAACTTGTAGCTTGAAATTGGATTGTCATGGTGAAGTTGAACCCCTAGTGCTTGTCTCCTTTGTCTCTCAATTTTCTAAACAACTACTTGCTGGTAACTTGCTATTTTGCATTCCCTTTTAGTAGTTTTCAGTGACTTGTTGTTTTGCATTTCCTTTGTGTAGTTTTCATTCCAATAAACTCAACAAAACTTCATTTAAATTCTGTTTAGTATTACTTGTGAGTCTAAGTAGTAGTAATAAGTGTTTTTCATCCAAGTCTCTGTGGAACGACCTCGTGCTTGCATTCCTATACTATAATTGGTTCGTGCACTTGCGAGAAATAGATAGAGTAAAATCTGTCCAACAGCCTCCCAAGAAGCGCCTTAGTTAATGTCTTGGCAAGACATTATGCAATCAGCTTATGATGAGTTGGGGGGTTTCGGATCAATCGTCTCAAGATAGTTCACCCAACTTCTTCTTCTCTTCCTTCGCTTCCTCTGTCTTTTTTTTTTTCTTTTTCTTCATGTCTGTAATGATCAGTTCATAATTGTGTATCATTTTGTACCTCTCTAGCTTATGATTTGGTTATGTTATTGAGTTAAACTTGTGCTTTTAATCCCCTTTCTGTTTGTCATTCAGTTTATTGGGCCTTAGGTAGCAATGGTGGCTTTGGATAAGAAGAGTTGCAAAGGGGTGCAAAAACGAGCAGA
Source organism: Prunus fruticosa (assembly GCA_018703695.1). Taxonomy (NCBI): domain Eukaryota; kingdom Viridiplantae; phylum Streptophyta; class Magnoliopsida; order Rosales; family Rosaceae; genus Prunus; species Prunus fruticosa. Next base: position 24,885,238 of record CM031918.1, on the reverse strand, counting down.
CTGAGTTAGCAATTCATTCTGGACTTATCTTTTTCATCTGAGCTTGGATTGGGCCAAATAACTTGTGGTTAGAAAGAGGAGATTCTGAACTGCAGGATGGACTACTCTAACATATCAATTGATGAAGCCAGGCCCAATTCGTGAGCCCATCAAGTTGCACCATGCTCAGGATTGCAGCTGCCAGCTGATGAGCTGTCACCTCCTTTAAGCCATGTGCCTCACCCCAGCTGTAACTGACTTTGGCAGCCAAAAGAAGACCACATGGGTTGGCAGCCAAAAGAAGACCACATGGGTTGGCAGCCAAAAGAAGACCACATGGGTTGGCAGCCAAAAGAGGACCACATGGGTTGGCAGCCAAAAGAAGACCACATGGGTTGGCAGCCAAAAGAAGACCACATGGGTTGGCAGCCACAACTGATCAGCTTTGAACCCATGTGAAGAAAGCTTGCAGCAGCAAAAGATGAAGGATGGTGTGGGAATATCATCATGATGTTCCTCCCTCTTAGCCCTATAAATAGAGAGGTCTTCAAGCTTCAGAAAAACACACACCCACCCCATACACTCTAGGTACACAGCCAGATACTCTAAACTGCCCCAAAACACCAAAACAGCTCCAGAAAACCTCCCTTCTATTTCCTACGAATTTCCTCTCTCTCAACCATCACCACTCACTCAAACTCATCCCAAATCACCTCCATATCCTTCATACATCCTTCTAGACGTGGAGAAATTCTTGAAGAAGCATTGGACACCACAAGAACTTCAGAAAAAGGGTTTCTTTTACTCTTATGGCTTTCATTATGTTTTCCCATTTCTGTTTTAGTTTCTTTTCCATTATGAGTAGCTAAATCCATAACTAGGGCTTCGATGTAACCTAACATGAATATTCTGGGTTTATAAGTTTGGAGTTTCAAGTTTGATTCATGATTCATGTTCTTATTCATTATGCTTATAAGTTAACATGCTTGTTTGAATGATTGATCACCATTAGAACTTGTTTGTTAACTATCTTGGTTTGAATTAAGAGTAGACACCATGCTTTAATTCGAATTGAACTATGAATAAGAAGAGTATGTATGGACATTCGACAACAGGGATTAGATACATGCTTGGTTGTTTAAATTGTTCTTCTATGCTTAATGGGTTCCTAATGCTTAATTTTAGGTTAGACAACAAATGATCAAATTAGGGAATTAGGAACACAAGGTTAGGACCAAACACCATGGCCTAATCATACTTTAGCTAGAATCAATCTTTGAATCTGAATTAGACTTGTTACTTGACTCCTTATAACCCAGAGTTGAATTGTTATGGTGATTCGAATGCCCTAGTCTCCAAATCCATTTTCCAGCCCTTCAAAATCACTCTTTATTACACTTGTTTATTTGCTTTCATTTGCAATTTCAGTTTGCTCACTTCCTTTCACAATCACAATCACTCTCACTTTAAATTCTGTTTTAGACTTAACTTCCTAACTTCTTGAATTCGGTAATCTACGTACATAACTAATTTGAACTTCTCAGTCTTCGTGGGTACGACCTCGTACTTGTCTTGCTATACTACTAATTGCCCCGTACAATTGCGAGTTAACATAATATTAACAACAAATTTTGGCGCCGTTGCCGGGGGACTGAATGAAAGTTCTTCCCTGGTTATGTGCCCAAGGTTACCCTATTCTTTTTAGTGTTTCTAATTAATCTAATTTTCTGTTTCAGGTTGTTTATGTCTAAAAGGCCATTACTTGAACAAGTGAGGTCTTCGTTTCAACGTTCCAGATCTTTGAACGCAGGACCATCGTTGCAACCCAACCGAGTGATCTCTGAAGTTCAGAATCGTCTAGAAAGAGAGTTGTCAACTGCAAAAGAGCAAGCTCTTGCCACATTTTCAAGTCTTGCTCTCCACACTGAACTTCCTGGTTCTTCACTTTCAAATTCGGAAGCAAGTTCAGACCAAGAACAAGAAGAAGAGATGGCTGCCAATGAGTTCATGGGAGACCTTGATATCCCAACAATTCCAACATCTCCTTCAAGCATCTTGCTTCCCACTGTAGCTCGAAACTATGAGCTTAAATCTTCTCATCTTAATATGTTACCTTCCTTTTATGGTTTACCTAATGAAGATCCATTAACTCATATAAAGGATATTTTTAATGTTGTTAGCTCTTTTCCCTTGACAGGAGTGACAGAGGATCAACTTCGAATGAGAGTGTTTCCATACACTTTGAAGGATAAGGCGAAATATTGGTTGAATTCTTTGAAGCCGGGATCACTCACTACATGGGCTGCCATTCAAAAGAAGTTCCTGGAAAAATACTTCTCCACGCAAAAGACCGACATGCTTAGGGATAAGATCTTGTTATTTGCACAGCAAGATGACGAGTCGTTTTGTGAAGCATGGGAGAGGTTCAATGGGCTTCTCAATCAATGTCCTCATCATGGGATTCCATTGAAGCTTCAAATGCGTATGTTTTATAAAGGACTAACCCCTTCTAGTCATAATATTGTCACAAATTTTGCAGGTGGTTCTTATAAAACCAAAACTCCAGAAGAAACGTACGAACTCTTTGAGGAAATAGCAATGGAGACCCAACATACGGATACAAGAGGTAAGCGTATTGTTAGTGGTTCTAATGATGCTTCTAGTGTGCAGATTTCAAAACTGGAACAAAAGCTAGATGCTCTTCTTGCATTGAACTCAAGAAACCCTCCTAAGGAAGTGTGTAGCATTTGTGAAGCTCATGACCATGCTACCATAGCTTGTCCACTTGGGGCTGCATATCCAGAATTTGTGCAAGAGGAAGCTAAGGTGGTAAATTCCTACAACCAAGGTCCAAGAAATGATCCATACTCTCAAAGTTATAATCCAGGTTGGAGGAATCATCCAAACTTTTCATGGAGGAATACTCAGAATCAAGCCAATCCCCCTTCATTCCAAAAGCCACAACAAACATCATCATTGGAGGATATAGTTAAGCAGATGGCAATCAACCAATCCAATTTCCAGCAAACTACACAAGCTGCCATTGCCAAATTGGAAGTTCAAATAGGCCAAATAGCTGCTGAAATATCTCAAAGAGAGCCTGGGAAATGGCCAAGCCAAACTATGATCAATCCAAAGAACCCAGAAGCCAAGGCCATTCATGTGCTCAGATCAGGTAAGATCATTGATAATAAAGTTGATTCTAATCTTTCAAATGATGTTGTGATTGTAGAAGATGAAGAGGAGGAGACCATGGCTACGGAAGGAGAACAACTCAAAACTTCTCAATCTGCTCCTAAGGCCAAATCAGATTCTCAGAAATCCGATCAAGTCCAATTGCATAAAAGGGATGACAAATTTGTGCCACCACATCTTCAAGAAGATAGATATGTGCCACCCGCTCCATATGTTCCACAGATTCCATTCCCAGGCCGTCTTAAGAAAGCAAAGCAAGATAAGGCTTTTAAAGAGATTTATGATATTTTGAGTAAAGTTAATATCAATTTGCCTTTGCTTGATCTTATTGAACAGATTCCTGCATATGGAAAATTCATCAAGGACTTGAAAACTCACAAGCTCAATTTCGCTCCAAATGAAGGAGTAAAGCTCGACCAGAATGTAAGTGCTGTGTTGCAAAGGAAGCTTCCACCAAAACTAGATGATCCTGGCAGCTTTGACATTCCCATTAACATTGGAGGCAAGAAGGTTGGAAGAGCCATGTTGGACTTGGGAGCAAGCATCAATGTTATGCCATATTCAGTTTATCAAGAGCTTGGCTTAGAAGGGATGAAGAAGACTTCAATGCGACTTGAACTAGCTGATCATTCTATAAAATATCCAAAAGGTATTGTAGAAGATATTCTAGTTCAAGTTAATACACTAATTCTCCCTGCTGATTTTGTAGTGATGGACATGGAAGATAATCCAAATGGAGATCGTGTTGATCCCATTCTCCTTGGCAGGCCATTCATGGCCACTCAGACACAATCATCAAAGTGAAAGATAGCACCCTCTCCATGACTGTTTTGGGTGAAACTGTTCAATTTAAAATGCTTAATGCTCTATCTCAACCTTCTATCTCTCTTGATTCTTGCTTTTCAATTGATGTTGTGGATCATGAGGTTTCTTCCAAAATTTTGCAGAGAAAGTCTAATGATGCTCTAGAAGCTGTCTTAACACAAGAAGAGCAAGATCTTTGTGAAATGGAGTTCCAAGAAGTGGTGGCTGCCTTAGAAGTGTTTCTGCCATACCCACCATCCTTTAGGCCACCAATCGAGCCTCTTGGACCATCATCCACGAAATTGGAGCCATCCATTGTCATCCCACCAAAGCTAGAACTTAAACCTCTTCCCGATCATCTTAAATATACATATTTGGGTGCTAACGAAACTCTCCCTGTTATAATTGCTGCAGGTCTCTCCTCACATGAAGAAGAGAGCTTAATTAAAGTTCTAAAAGAGCATAAAACAGCCATTGGGTGGACCATAGCAGACATCAAAGGAATTAGTCCAAGCATGTGCATGCATCGGATTTTAATGGAAGAAGACAGCAAACCATCCCGTGATGCCCAAAGGAGGCTAAATCCCAACATGAAAGAGGTGGTTAGAGCTGAAGTTTTAAAGCTACTCGATGTAGGAATCATCTATCCAATTTCAGATTCTAAGTGGGTGAGCCCTGTGCAAGTTGTTCCAAAGAAGTCCGGAATCACCGTTGTGAAGAATGAGAAGAATGAGCTAGTTCCTACACGAACTGTCACTGGTTGGAGAGTTTGCATTGATTACAGGAAGTTGAACACATCCACTAGAAAAGATCATTTCCCCTTGCCTTTTATTGATCAAATGCTTGAACGTTTATCTGGCCATGCTTACTATTGTTTTCTTGATGGTTTTTCAGGTTATAATCAAATTCCCATTGCTCCGGAGGACCAAGAGAAAACCACATTCACATGCCCATTCGGTACATTTGCTTATAGAAGGATGCCATTTGGTTTGTGCAATGCTCCAGCAACCTTCCAAAGATGCATGATGGCAATCTTTTCAGATATGGTGGAACGATTCATTGAGGTATTTATGGATGATTTTTCAGTTTTTGGTTCCTCCTTTGATGATTGTCTTCACCACTTGTCTCTAGTGCTTAAAAGATGCCAGGAAACAAATCTGATTTTGAATTGGGAGAAGTGTCACTTCATGGTGAGACAAGGCATTGTACTAGGACATGTGATTTCAAGCAAGGGAATCGAAGTGGATAAAGCCAAGATCGACCTCATCTCAAATCTTCCACCCCCTACCTCTGTTAAAGGAGTTAGAAGCTTTCTAGGTCATGCTGGATTCTATAGAAGGTTCATCAAAAATTTCTCAAGCATTACAAGGCCATTGTGTAATCTCCTTGCTAAGGATGCTGTTTTTGAGTTTAATGAAGCTTGTCTAGAAGCTTTTACTACCTTGAAGAGGGAGCTAACTTCAGCCCCTATTATCATAGCTCCGGATTGGTCTTTACCATTTGAAATAATGTGTGATGCCTCTGACTTTGCTATTGGTGCAGTTTTAGGTCAAAAGAAGAACAAGCTACCCCATGTGATTCATTATGCTAGCCGGACCTTGAATGATGCTCAAATCAACTACTCCACAACAGAGAAGGAGTTGCTTGCTGTGGTTTTTGCTTTAGAAAAATTTCGTTCTTACCTTGTTGGTTCTAAAGTAATTGTTTATTCTGACCATGCAGCTCTTAGATACTTGCTCACTAAGAAGGATGCCAAACCACGCTTGATTAGATGGATTCTCTTGCTGCAAGAATTCGATTTGGAGATTCGAGATAAGAAGGGATGTGAGAATGTGGTAGCTGATCATTTGAGCAGAATTGTGGTTGAAGAAAAAGGAGCAGCTGTGCTACCCTTGAATGAGACTTTCCCTGATGAACAACTATATGCTGCTCAAGTCAAAGAGCCATGGTATGCTGATTTTGTTAATTATCTTGCTTGTGGTGTCCTTAGAAATGATCTAACTTCTCAGGACAAGAAGAAGTTCTTTTCCATGGTGAAACATTATGTATGGGATGAACCTTTCTTATTCAAGCATTGCCCAGATCAACTCATCAGAAGATGTGTTCCAAGAAGAAGAGCAAGAAAGCATACTTAGGCATAGCCACGAATTGGCTTGTGGAGGTCACTTTGGAGCTAAGAAAACAGCACTTAAAATTCTGCAATCTGGTTTCTTTTGGCCCACTCTATTCAAAGATGCATTTAATTTTTGTGTTAAGTGTGATAGGTGCCAAAGGATGGGGAACATAAGTCGCAGGAACGAAATGCCATTGAATAACATACTTGTTGTGGAGCTCTTCGATGTATGGGGTATTGATTTCATGGGACCATTTCCATCTTCCTTTGGTTATACTTACATACTTGTTGCTGTTGATTATGTGTCTAAATGGGTGGAAGGCATAGCCACCAAAACCAATGATCATAAGGTGGTGCTAAAATTCTTGAAGGATAATATTTTCACAAGGTTTGGTACTCCAAGGGCTGTCATTAGTGATGGAGGCAGCCACTTCTGGAACAAGCCATTCGAAGCACTCATGAAAAAGTACAACATCACCCATCGAGTCTCTACACCATATCATCCTCAAACTTCTGGCCAAGTGGAAATAAGCAATAGAGAAATTAAGCACATCCTGGAGAAGGTGGTGAACAATACAAGAAAAGATTGGGCTGCCAAGCTCAATGATGCATTATGGGCTTATAGGACTGCATATAAGACTCCCATCGGAATGAGCCCTTATCGTCTTGTGTTTGGGAAAGCATGCCACCTGCCAATGGAGCTTGAACACAATGCTTTTTGGGCCATCAAGAAGTTGAATTTTGATCTGGACAAGGCTGGCCATGTTAGAAAGTTTCAGCTCAATGAATTGGAAGAAATCAGACATGAGTCTTATGAGAATGCAAAGCTTTACAAAGAACGAACCAAGAGTTACCATGACAGAAACATTCAACGGAAAGAGTTCTCCAAAGGTATGTCAGTTCTTTTGTTTAACTCACGTTTGCGTCTCTTTCCAGGAAAATTGAAGTCTAGGTGGCTTGGGCCATTCACCGTGGTCAATGTTTCTCCCTATGGAGCTGTGGAAATTCAAAACCCTAAAGATGGCTCAACTTTCAAAGTAAATGGACAACGTTTAAAGCCATTCTATGAGGGAATTTCAGCTGGCATTCAAGCAGGCCATGTGGTGGATCAACTTGCCTTTGTACCATCAACTTAGCTGATTACATAATGTCTTGCCAAGACATTAACTAAGGCGCTTCTTGGGAGGCAACCCATGTGTTCAAGAAGAGAGGTGCTTGGTAGCGGTCGACCTAATCGCATCAAGGGGGAGTTTCTCTAAACCTTCTTCTTAACTTTTCCCCTTATCATTTACATGTTCTCAATCATCTTCACTTTGCTTTAACATTGAGGACAATGTTCAATTCAGGTCTGGGGGGAGGTTTTCAATTTTCAATTTTCTCATCCATTTGTGTTTTCAATTTTCGTTCTCTTGTGACTTTTTTTTTTTTTTTAGAATGTCATACAATCAGTACTATGGAGCTGCTATTTGAGGTTTTCATATCAGAATTGTGCACTTCACAAAGCTTTTGCTCTTAGAATTCTGGTGGCTAAAGTACCATGCTCAAATTCTTGAAGGAGAATAGTGGAGACTACCCTAGTGAGCTATATCGAGCCTAATTTCTTTCTTGAGAGGGTTTAAAGTGTTTCTACTTCTCATCTCTACTCATTTTCTTCATTTCACTCTAAATGATCTCATTGTTCCATTTTGATTGAATACTAAGGATGATTTCTCTCTTTTGCAGATATCATGTGCTTGCTCTCACCCATGAATGAACTCATTGAAGTGATGCTAGGCTATGTGTGCATAACCATTCTTTGTGCTGTCTTTTCACTCTACCCATTTGTGTGTTCCATTAGCTCTCTTGCAGCCAAACACTTCAAGCCTTCTTCTTCTATCACCCTCATCATTTTCCCTACCTTTGTATCTCAATCTGAGATATTTAACCATTGCAGCCATACCCTAGCTTAGAAATATACCAAGGTGTGCCAAGATCACGTTTGAGGCAAGGAAGTTGCTGCCATGTACCTAAATAAAAATTGGTATGCATCTGTGCAATGAAGTTAAAGAAGAAGCGACCAAATCAGCAAATAAGAAAGATAAAGAGAAAGTGTTTCGATTTGATCTAAGTGTGAAAAATAAATTCTGTGCCAGGTGATACCATGAAGTTTGCAGCCATGCCATTCTAAACCAATGATACCTTGCAGATCAAAGAAGAATGCAACCTTGGTATGTTCTTAAGTTACTTGTTTTTCCTTCCAATTCTTCCATTTCCCCTAACCTTAGCCTTTCATTACAACCTTGTAAAAGACCTAGCTGATCTTTGAGGATGTATTCATGGTTGCTGTAAGTATGTGTGTATCTCTATTCTTAGTATTTGATTCCTTTCATGAGATCTAACCAAACTTGTGCTTCTATTTCTTACACTCATTTATGCTTTCTTGAGAGAATTAAACCATAGGTTCTGAGTGATTGAGTGTTATCTGTGAGAATTAGAGTCGAAGCATGTTCTCTATTCAAGGTTTGAGTGTGCTTGCTTTGAAGCCGTGTGCCTTTGAGCTATAGCTTCCACCTTACACAATGATTGATCACCTATCTTGGCAACTCTATGGTATTGGAGGTATGACAAAAGTTAGTTGATTTCAAAGTTTTACTAATCACTTTGTTTTGTAGAGTCAGGAAAGCGTTTGTGGGTATCGTTTCTGTTAAACCCTCAGGAGACACAACTCCTCCTACTAGGGATGCCTAGAGGTTTAAAGGCTTGTTGCATATGCTCAATGCAATCGAGTTACCTGCGGAAGTGGTTTAGTTAACTTCTTGTTTTGTTTTGTGTTGTTTTGCTCGAGGACTAGCAAAATCTAGGTCTGGGGGTATTTGATCAGTTCATAATTGTGTATCATTTTGTACCTCTCTAGCTTATGATTTGGTTATGTTATTGAGTTAAACTTGTGCTTTTAATCCCCTTTCTGTTTGTCATTCAGTTTATTGGGCCTTAGGTAGCAATGGTGGCTTTGGATAAGAAGAGTTGCAAAGGGGTGCAAAAACGAGCAGACTGAGTTAGCAATTCATTCTGGACTTATCTTTTTCATCTGAGCTTGGATTGGGCCAAATAACTTGTGGTTAGAAAGAGGAGATTCTGAACTGCAGGATGGACTACTCTAACATATCAATTGATGAAGCCAGGCCCAATTCGTGAGCCCATCAAGTTGCACCATGCTCAGGATTGCAGCCTGCCAGCTGATCAGCTGTCACCTCCTTTAAGCCATGTGCCTCACCCCAGCTGTAACTGACTTTGGCAGCCAAAAGAAGACCACATGGGTTGGCAGCCAAAAGAAGACCACATGGGTTGGCAGCCAAAAGAAGACCACATGGGTTGGCAGCCAAAAGAGGACCACATGGGTTGGCAGCCAAAAGAAGACCACATGGGTTGGCAGCCAAAAGAAGACCACATGGGTTGGCAGCCACAACTGATCAGCTTTGAACCCATGTGAAGAAAGCTTGCAGCAGCAAAAGATGAAGGATGGTGTGGGAATATCATCATGATGTTCCTCCCTCTTAGCCCTATAAATAGAGAGGTCTTCAAGCTTCAGAAAAACACACACCCACCCCATACACTCTAGGTACACAACCAGATACTCTAAACTGCCCCAAAACACCAAAACAGCTCCAGAAAACCTCCCTTCTATTTCCTACGAATTTCCTCTCTCTCAACCATCACCACTCACTCAAACTCATCCCAAATCACCTCCATATCCTTCATACATCCTTCTAGACGTGGAGAAATTCTTGAAGAAGCATTGGACACCACAAGAACTTCGAAAAAGGGTTTCTTTTACTCTTATGGCTTTCATTATGTTTTCCCATTTCTGTTTTAGTTTCTTTTCCATTATGAGTAGCTAAATCCATAACTAGGGCTTCGATGTAACCTAACATGAATATTCTGGGTTTATAAGTTTGGAGTTTCAAGTTTGATTCATGATTCATGTTCTTATTCATTATGCTTATAAGTTAACATGCTTGTTTGAATGATTGATCACCATTAGAACTTGTTTGTTAACTATCTTGGTTTGAATTAAGAGTAGACACCATGCTTTAATTCGAATTGAACTATGAATAAGAAGAGTATGTATGGACATTCGACAACAGGGATTAGATACATGCTTGGTTGTTTAAATTGTTCTTCTATGCTTAATGGGTTCCTAATGCTTAATTTTAGGTTAGACAACAAATGATCAAATTAGGGAATTAGGAACACAAGGTTAGGACCAAACACCATGGCCTAATCATACTTTAGCTAGAATCAATCTTTGAATCTGAATTAGACTTGTTACTTGACTCCTTATAACCCAGAGTTGAATTGTTATGGTGATTCGAATGCCCTAGTCTCCAAATCCATTTTCCAGCCCTTCAAAATCACTCTTTATTACACTTGTTTATTTGCTTTCATTTGCAATTTCAGTTTGCTCACTTCCTTTCACAATCACAATCACTCTCACTTTAAATTCTGTTTTAGACTTAACTTCCTAACTTCTTGAATTCGGTAATCTACGTACATAACTAATTTGAACTTCTCAGTCTTCGTGGGTACGACCTCGTACTTGTCTTGCTATACTACTAATTGCCCCGTACAATTGCGAGTTAACATAATATTAACAACATGTAACTTTGGACATTGGGATGACATTGGACGGTTCCAATTTCATAGAGCATGGGATGACATTGGGCTCAAGTGGTAACCCAGAAATTGATGGAAATGGCTGGAACACTTCTAGGGCAGCTACCACTTCTTGGAACTTTGCTTCAACTTGTTCTTCCTCTGCTTGTGCAATGACAACTTCTAATGCATCAATGGACTGTTTCTGCAAACTATTAGAAGAAACTTCATCATTCACAACATCAATTGAAAAACAGGTATCAAGAGAGATAGAAGGTTGAGATGGAGGATCAAACACTTTAAATTCAGCAGTTTCATCCAACACAGTCATGGAGAGGGTGCCATCTTTCATATTGATAATTGTGTTTGTTGTGGCCATGAATGGTCGTCCTAAAAGAATGGGATCAACACGATCTCCATTTGGATTGTCCTCCATATGCATCACTACAAAATCAACAGGGAGAATTAGTGTATCAACTTGAACTAGAATATCTTCTACAATACCTTTTGGATATTTGATAGAATGATCAGCTAGTTCAAGACGAATTGAAGTCTTCTTCATCCCTTCTAAGCCAAGCTCTTGATAAACTGAATATGGCATTACATTGATGCCTGCTCCTAAGTCCAACATGGCTCTTCCAACCTTCTTGTCTCCAATGTTAATTGGAATGTCAAAACTGCCAGGATCTTTTGATTTTGGTGGAAGCTTCCTTTGCACCACAGCACTTACATTCTGGTCGAGTTTTACTCCTTCATTTGGAGCGAAATTGAGCTTGTGAGTTTTCAAGTCCTTGATGAATTTTCCGTATGCAGGAATCTGTTCAATAAGATCAAGCAAGGGCAAATTGATATTAACTTTACTCAAAATATCATAAATCTCTTTAAAAGCCTTATCTTGCTTTGCTTTCTTAAGACGGCCTGGAAATGGAATCTGTGGAACATATGGAGCGGGTGGCACGTATCTATCTTCTTGAAGATGTGGTGGCACAAATTTGTCATCCCTTTTATGCAATTGGAATTGGTCGGATTTCTGAGAATCTGATTTGGCCTTAGGAGCAGATTGAGAAGTTTCCGGTTGTTCTCCTTCCGTAGCCATGGTCTCTTCCTCTTCATCTTCTACAATCACAACATCATTTGAAAGATTAGAATCAACTTTATTATCAATGATCTTACCTGATCTGAGCACATGAATGGCCTTGACTTCATGGTTCTTTGGATTGATCTCAGTTTGGCTTGGCCATTTCCCAGTTCTCTTTGAGTTATTTCAGCAGCTATTTGGCCTAATTGGACTTCCAATTTGGAGATGGCAGCTTGTGTAGTTTGCTGAAAATTGGATTGATTGATTGCCATCTGCTTCACTATATCTTCCAAAGATGATGATGATGGTTGTGGCCTTTCAAATGAAGGGGGATTTGCTTGATTCTGGGTATTCCTCCATGAAAAGTTTGGATGATTCCTCCAACCTGGATTATAACTTTGAGAGTATGGATCATTTCTTGGATCTTGGTTGTACGAATTTACCACCTTAGCTTCCTCTTGCACAAATTCTGGGTATGCAGCCCCAAGTGGACAAGCTATGGTAGCATGGTCATGAGTTTCACATATGCTACACACTTCCTTCGAAGGGTTTCTTGAGTTCAATGCAAGAAGAGCATCTAGCTTTTGTTCCAGTTTTGAAATCTGCACACTAGAAGAGTCATTAAAACCATTAACAACACGCTTACCTCTTGTATCCGTATGTTGGGTCTCCATTGCTATCCCTTGTTGCGTAGATTTAGCTGCACCAAAATGGATTCAGCTACATCCTCAAAAACAAAAACTAAAAAAAAAAACTTTCCAGCACCCCCAAACTTAAATGAAGCATTGACCTCAATGTTTGAATCCATGTAAAGCATGCAATGGACATGAAATCCAGGGTAAAGGAATGAAATGAAAGAAATAAAAGAAAGAGAGTTTAGAACTTCCCCTTGAAGACAATGAGAGGGTAATTCATATAGTATGGCAGCACATGTTCTTCTTTGAGTATTTGGGTCAGCTGCTCAACATGTTCTCCCACATCAAGGAAAAGAAAACCCTAACAAAAACAAAACAGAAAATGAGACACAACTTATTATGAGTAGCAGTTATTATACAAATGAAAGAGATATGATTGGAATGCTCCCTTTGAAGTGATTAGTTGGAGAGTGGTTGGCCATAGCAGCTGGAGGTCGACTTCTCCGCTGCTCCATACTCCATGCTTCTATGGATTGGGTTGTCTCCTCTCTTTCCCTCTTTCTTATTGAGCTACTTCAGAAATGCTTAAAGAAAGACAAGGAAACTTGAAACAGATTTTTAGATTTATTGAATTAGGAACCAGAACATAAATGAAAAGGATAAACTAAACTAAAACATCAAGATTAGGGATTCAACTTCACCACAAACATCTAATTCCATGGTTCAAAGTAACAAGCATCAAAGTAAATCAAACTAGCTTATGGAGTTCGTTCTTTCTCAAATATGATTATCCATTTGGTGTGTGGTTGTAATCAAGTATTCAGAACAAGTATTTAGCTATGGTGTTTAGTCTAAACACAAATTCCAAACCCATTAAGAACAAGAAGAACAATAAAGAACCAAGTAGAATTTAAACATGGTGTTTGTCTTCAATATCTACCCATCCATTCACTAATCGGTCCAAGAGTCATATGGTGTTTATGTAAACTTGAACAAGATATTTAATTAAGAGCAAGTGAATGAAACCAGAAACTAGCAATAATCAACATGCTACTTGAACCTCTTTTGTGTTGTGTAAGCTGGGACTCAAACCCAGTTCTCTTGCTTGTCAGGCAATTGTCCTTGTCCGTTGGACTACAAACACAACTTATCAATTAACCTCATTAACTTTAAAACATGAAACTGTCTAGTTATAAAAAAGATAAAAATAAATAAAAAGTAGGAAAACCAAATAGAATCAAGCAATGTTACCAATCCCCGGCAACGGCGCCAAAAACTTGTTGCGTAGATTTAGCTGCACCAAAATGGATTCAACTGCATCCTCAACTTGTGATACTCGCAAGTGCACGAGCCGTTGGTAGTTTAGCATATGTAAGTGCGAGGTCGATTCCACAGGGATTGGTGATTGAATGATCCAACTCAGTTTTTCTACACAAAACAGAAATGGAAACAAGAGAAACAAAACAAGAAGAAAGAAAAGAACTAAGACAAGATGGTGAGGTTTTAGAATCCACCCTAATTGTTCTAATCATGTTATGGCAGTAAGTAAACAAATTGATTCACTCATGAAGATGCTCACAAATAAGTCCATGGTGTTTGGATCAAATTGTATTGAACATCACAAGGACCCTGATCGGTTCATAATTGTATATTATTTCTTACCCTTCTAGCTTATGATTTGGTTATGTTTTTAAGTTAAACTTGTGCTTTTAATCCTTTTTGTGTTTATCTTTCAGTTAATTGAGATTTAAGTAACAATGATGGCTTTGGAGAACATAATTCATGCAATTCAAGCATGTTAAGGCCTAATTTGGATGAATGGATGAAGAGCTTAAAGACAAACTCATTTTGGCTACAGCCCCCTGCCAGTCCAGTTCCGTAGGTCATATTGCAAGCTTTGTTTCAACAACCTACATAGCTCGAATGAGGCCACATTCTTCATGAAAGTTGTTCCAATGGGTGTTTACTATAACATATCCAAAATTCAGCCCCATTGGATAAATCTGGCGTCCGTTACCTAGCAAACACAGAACCATACTCAGGATGGATCTTATCAGCGCGGAAAATGAGTTAGCAATTTGTTTTGGCTTTAACTTCCTCCTCCGACCTTGGATTGGCCCAAATGATATATGGCTGGAAAGAAGACATTCTGAACTTCAAATTGGAGTGCTTAAAGTCTTAATTTTCTTAAGGGAAGCCCAAGTTGTAAGCCCTTGAAGTTGCTGGTCATGCTGACCTCAGCATGTGCTGGTTGGATGCTTGGTCATGGTGAGCTAGGCATGAGCTATCATTTCTGGTTGGAAGCTTGGTCATGCTGACATGAGGATGAGCTAGGGCTGCTAGTGGGATTTAGTGGAGTAGCCATTCAAGATTTTCTAATACAAGTGCATCATCCAATTCATATTTTCTAATTCAAGTGCATCAACCATTTCAGATTTTATAATTCAAGTGTTGTATGCATTAGTCTTTTTGAATTCAGATTTTCACTTCCCCTAGGCCTATAAATAGGGAGGTTCTCTAAGTTTGTAAACACACCCCAAGGGGGGGAGCTCTCAAGCACTTCTCTAGAGCTCCCTTCCCTTCTCTCCCTCAAATTCTCTTAGTTTCCCTTTGTAGTTCTCAATTGTTGTAATAAGATCATTCTACTAAATTTTCTTTCTTCTAAATTCTCAAACATCTCTCTATTCTCTTTCAAATTCTCTAAAGTCTCCATGTCTCAAACACTTCACAAACACCTTTCTCTCCCTTCCCTAAGTTCTCAAATTCTCCAAGTTCATAAACATTCTCCAAGTTCTTAACCACTTTCTTCTCCCTTCTCAAAGCTTTCAAACACATGCTCTTCCAAATTCCACATGCTCTCAAACACATTCTCTCTTCCAAAATCCTCAAGCTTCCCAAACACTTTCTCTCTTCTCTTCCAAATTCCACAAAGTTCCCAAACACCACTTTCCTTACTTTCTCATCTCTTCTCCAAACTTTCCAAACACTTCTCCCATTCCCTCATCAAATTCTCTAAAGTTCTTAAACACTTTCCTTCCTTCCTCAAATGCTCTCGTTAATGTTCTCTTAGTTGTAATTTATTTTTCTTGTAATGTACATTCTTTCTTCTTGTTTTGTTTCTTTTGTTTTCATTTTTGTTTTGTGTAGGAAAATTGAATTGGATCATTCAATCACCAATCCCTGTGGAATCGACCTCGCACTTACATATGCTATACTACCAACGGTTCGTGCACTTGCGAGTATCACAAGTTGAGGATGCAGTTGAACCCATTTTGGTGCAGCTGAATCTACGCAACAAGTTTTTGGCGCCGTTGCCGGGATCGGTAACATTGTTTGATTCTATTTGGTTTTCCTACTTTTTATTTTTATTTTTTGTATATAACTGGACAGTTTCATGTTTTAAAGTTAATGATGTTAATTGACAAGTTGTGTTTGTAGTCCAACGGACAAGGACAATTGCCTGACAAGCAAGAGAACTGGGTTTGAGTCCCAGCTTACACAACACCCAAAAACAAAAAGGTTCAAGTAGCATGTTGATTATTTCTAGTTTATGGTTTCATTCACTTGCTCTTAATTAAATATCTTGTTCAAGTTTACATAAACACCATATGACTCTTGGACTGATTAGTGAATGAATGGGTAGATATTGAAGACAAACACCATGTTTAAATTCTACTTGGTTCTTTATTGTTCTTCTTGTTCTTAATGGGTTCGGAATTTGTGTTTAGACTAAACACCATAGCTAAATGCTTTTTCTGAATACTTGATTAAAACCACACACCATATGGATAATCATATTTGAGAAAGAACGAACTTCATAAGCTAGTTTGATTACTTTGTTGCTTGTTACTTTGAAGCATGAAATTGGACGTGTGTTGATTTTCCTTTCCATTTTAGTTTTTATCTCCTAATCCTTTAATTCTGTTTCAAGTTTTCTGTGTTTGTTTTAGCAAGTAATGTCAGCTTAATAAAAATGGAGAAAGATTGTAACCTCAATCATAAGAATGGGGAGTGTGAAGTAGTGGGAGAAGTCGCGACCTCCAAATGCATGACGCTCGACCTAATCGCTTCAAAGGGGAGTATTCCAATCCTTTCTCTTTAGTTGTTTTGTTATTATTTCAGTAATTTCAATTTTCTATTTCTTTTATTAAAAAAAAAATTTAAAAAGATTTTTTATATGAGTTGACTCGTGGTAACTCCAGTGAGCGTCTCCGTCAATACCAGTGTCTAGGAGTTCTTTAGGCGACACCTTCGGTGTCTAAGAAGTTTGGTTTTTAAGCGGGACCATTGTGACCCCTCCAACCTTCCCGGATCCCCTGGCTGTATTTTCTGAGGCCCTTAACTGGTCATCCATGAGTTGCTTGTATATTTGTGTTTTTTTTTTACTAAAAAAAAAAAAAATTAAAAAATTAATAATTTTAAAAAAAATTGAAATTTGAGTTTTTATTTATTTTTCCTTGTAACTTGCAATTTGGAACTTCTTTTTTTTTTCTTTGTGTGGTCAGTTAGTTGTAAATAAATTTAAAATTTTAAAAAAATCAATTTGGAACTTCTTTGTTTTCTTTTTTTGTTTTGTTAAGTTAGTTTATGTATTTATTTACGTGGTGTGGTTAGTTAGTTTATTTCTGAGTGTTAAAAACACATTTTTATTTCATTCAAACACTGCATTAAAAAAAAACAAAAACAAAAAAAAAAAACAAAAAACATTCAAGTAAAATTTAAAAAAAAAAAAAAAAAAAACAAAAACAACAACTTCTTCTTCTTCTTCTTCATTTTCATCTTCATCTTCATGGCATGCCTCTGTTATCTCTGACTTGCAGAATCTGCAGCAGCTCCACATGGTCCTCATTTTTCTCTCAGTGCTTCCACGTGCTGATTAGCACAGGAAAGCCGCTTCTGCAGTCCGCCACCATAGCCTTCAAGGAAGCTATTTCCTCGCTCATCGCGGCACACTCCCGTGTCCTCGCCAGGAATCGTATGCCCAAATTGGTAGCCGAGACCGCGTGGAGCACCGTTAAATTGTGGGACTCCTCCACTGCTGCCTTGTCAGACCTCTTTGCCACATGCAGATGATCTGTCGATGTGAGCCTCTGCTAATCATGCCTCCCAGGAGCACTGCTCTGTTCGGCACTGCCTCAGAAAAGTTCGGTATTACCTCAGCAAAGTTTGAGGCCGTACCGTGATGATAGGTGGAGTTTGGGAAGACATGGTTTGGACGAGCCCTTATCTGCGCATTCGGTGGCGCAAGGGACAATTCAAGGTTTAGATCATCAAGGTGAGTGCATGAAGATGCCATTGATTTGTTTTTGGATTTTTTGATGTTTTCTCTGAATTTGGAGGAAGAAATGTGGGGTGCTCTTCTACTTCACCAAAACGAGTTTAAATAGACTTATACAGACAAGGGAGCCGAAAGCACTTCGGATCTCGAGGGTGCTATCCTGTGTTCTTTTCTCTCGGATCCCTTCATTTCTGCCGCAAATTGCGAGCACGTTTTTTTAAAAGGGAGCATGTCGACACTTTAACTTACTTTTGCCTCCCTGTTTTTCTGATGTTTGTGTTTTTGCTTTTTCAATTGTTATTTTATTTATTTTGTTTTTTTTCAATTGTTTTCTTCTTGTTTGTCAGGTTTCTCAAGAATTTAAGTTGAAGAAGAGACAAAATTAAAGATGCGTCTTGGACACCTGGTGCAAGAATCCCAACTCTTCTTTTAAATTCTTGTTTGAATTGCGTGTTTATTTCAGTTTTTTTTTTTATTTTGTTTTTATTTAATTAGGTAGTATAATTTAAAACTCATAGGATATTCTTTGAAGGAGCTAAACTTTTGGTAACTCCAGTGAGCAACCGCAGTCTATACAGTGTCTAGGAGTTCTTTAGGCGGCACCTTCGGTGTCTAAGAAGTTTGGGTTTTAAGAGGGACCATTGTGACCCCTCCAACCTTCCCGGATCCCCTGGCTGTGTTTTTCTGAGGCCCTTAACTGGTCATCCTTAAGTTTTTCTCTTAAAATAAGCAGTTACTTGTGTGTTTACTTAACTAAAAATAAAATGCATGTGTTGGGTTTTCATGTTTTTGTTTGATCGTCGTTCTTTAAATTTAGGGTTATTCGTGTCTTTGAGATAACATAACTTTTTATTTCCCAATTAAAAAAAAAAAAAAAAAAAAAAAAAAAAAAAACATACACTTTAAAATTAAATAAATAAAAGCTGAAATCATTTCTTCTTGGCGCTCGGTGTCTCGACCATAGGAGCTTTGAGTTTGGCCCTCTGGCTGTCCTCTTCCGGGGCTTCACGCACAGCCTCTTGGGGCTCATCACTTGAGCTCCCAAAGATCGCAATCTTAGCTTTAGTATAACTTTTCTCGCGATCTGGTTTCTTGCGTTTACCCGGTCGGTCTAGGTCCTCCAGCTGTTTTCGCATGTCGCGAGAGTACAACTCTACAATCTTTGTTAGGTTTTTATTCTCGTCCCGCAACACTTCTAGCTGGTGTCGATTCACCTCCACTATCCTTGACCGCTCCCTTTTCAAGCTTTTTATAGCACTTTGACACTCTTCAACCATACTGTGCTCCGCCGCTCACTGACCTTTCAGCACCTCTACCTCATGGGACTTCGCAAGTAGGCGATGAACCAAACTTGCGACACATGCTGTACTCTGCATGCTCAGTGCCAGGGCATCACTCATGACCCGATTGTCATCCCTTGTCCCGAACACACGTATATCTTTAGGAGTCACCAAATTTCTGCCAACTCCAATGGCAACATCGTTGTCCAGGAGTATTGAGTCATTGACAGTCACAGGCCCCGTGCGGTGGCAAAGTAGGGCATCCATACCTGGTGCTACCTGCTTGGCCTCGTGTTTGAGTCGGTGGAGCTAGGTTGAGATCTAACGAAAAGGGGTAGGAAGAAGCCATAGATTTCTCACTTTTTTTTTCGTGTTCTTGCTTGTTTTCTCTTTTGTGTGTTTCTGAGCTTGTGTTTTTTGTTTTTTCCCCCTCCTTTTTCCTTCTTATAGACATAGTCTTTCACAAAACCCTAGCCAGTGCAGCGTCGTAAGCATTTTCTGAATCTCCAGCGTTCCTCGAGTCCCACAACCATCTCACTTTCCAACAGTTTCCAACTTATTTGTCACGACTTGCTTTGTCTGAACGGACGCGTTCAGCAAAGTCGTCGCGCCTTTCCATGGCCCCGTAATTTCTGCTTGTGGAGTCTGCGGCGCTTCTATGCGTCGACACGTGTCTCGCCCTGTCTCTTGGTCCTTTACACTGAACCGAGACATCATGACCCATGTTTTAAAAAATAATCCCGCTCTTTGTGTTTCTAATCACGGTTCGATAGTTTTTTTTTACAAAACTAAAATAAATAATAAAAAAAAATAAAAGCCGGAAATGAAAACAAATTGTGGGTCGGGTTTCACTTTAGTTTGGGTTTCTAAGTGGGTCAAATTCACCGTGGTTTGTGTTTTGAAATTGTGGGCTTTGGGCTTCAAAATTTTATTGTTTGGGTTTCAGTTTGTGTAAGACTATCTGTTAGGGCTTACTGTTTTGAGTGTTTTACTGTTTCGTTTTTTTTATATATTTTATATTTTATATTTGTTTGATTGTTTTGTAATTTTTATTTTGTAATTATTTTATTTTATTTTTGTATGTTTTGTGATTTTTATTTGCTTTAATACCTTTCATTTGTTGTTATGACATTGTTTGTGGCTAATTTTTAAACATTGAGGACAATGTTCATTTCTAGGTTTGGGGGTATTGGAGTTTAGCATGTATTAATTTTTTTTTTTCTTAATTAAAAAAAAAAAAAATTGCTTGTTTTTCTTCTATTTGAGTTTTGTTTTTGTTTTGAGTCACTTTCCGAACACTGTTCGGTTCACAATTGTATATCATTTTGTACCCTTATTGCTTATGATTTAGTTATGTTTTTGAGTTAACCTTGTGCTTTTAACCTCTTTTGTGTTTGTTATTCAGTTTATTGAGCTCTAGGTATCACTTGAGGCATTTGAAGTAAAATGGTGAAAAATAATGTGTAAAAACTGGTGACTGAGTTACAAGTTCATTTCGGACTTATCTTCTTCATCCGAGCTTGGATTGGGCCAATACTTGTGTGGTTGGATCGATGACATTCTGAACTTGAAGAGTGATAGCTCAAAGTCGACATTTGATTGATCCAAGCCCAATTCGTGAGCCCATGGAAATACACATCATGCTGACATAAGGATGAGCTGATGGATGCTTGGTCATGGTGAGCTAGGCATGAGGTATTGGTTTCTGGATGGATGCTTGGTCATGCTGACATATTGATGAGCTATGGCTGCTGGTGGGATTAGTTGGTGAAGTGCAGCAACCACATTCTGATTTTCAATTGCAAGTGTGTTAGGTGATTGCCATAATTAATTCTGATTTCTTACTTCCCTCTCCCTATAAATACAACTTCCATTCCAGATTCAAAGTGTGCAAGCCTGGGATTCACAACCCCACAAAACCCTCTCCATCCATCCTTAAACACTCCCATACACTCTAGGTGCAAGCCTGGGATTCACAACCCCACAATTCAGCCATCCTTCACTCCATCCTCCCTCAAACACTTCCATCATTTTCCCAAACACATTCAGAAACTATCCTCAAACACTCTCACAATCCCAAACACTCCAGCAATCAACCAAAAGCTCTAAACAGCCCCAAATCACCAAAACAGCTCCAGCAAACCTCTCTTCCATTTCCCTACGAATTTCATCTTTCTTAGCCATCACCACTCACTCAAACTCATCCCAAATCACCTCCATATCCTTCATACATCCTTCTAGAAGTGAGGAAGCTCTTGGAGAAGCATTAGACGTGGAGAAGCACTTGGAGAAGCCTTGGACACCACAAGAACTTCAAAAAAGGGGTTTTTCTACTCTTATTGCATTCATTATGTTTTCTCATTTCTGTCTTAATTTCTTTCTCATTATGAGCAGCTAAATCCATAGCTAGGGTTTCAATGTAACCTGACAAGACAATTTCATGTTTTCAAGTTAATGTTACTCTTGTTGATTACTTCTAATTTTCTGGTCTCATTCACTTGTTCTTAGTTGAATCTTTATGCATGTTTAAATAACTGGCCACTATGAACACATGCATGTTGGTTATCTAGTTCAAGTTTACATAAACACCATATGACTCTTGAACCGATTAGTGAATGAGTGGGTAATGCATTTAGGACAAACACCATGTTTAAATGTTTACTTGGTTCTTTTGTGTTCTTCTTAAGCTTAATGGATTCAGATTCATAGCCTAGACTAAACACCATAGCTAAGTTGTGTTTCTGAGTACTTGATTAAAACCAAACACCATATGGATAATCATACATAAGAAAGAACGAACTCCAGAAATTTTAATCAACTTAGGTGATTGTTAACTTGTTGCTTGAAATTGGATTGTCATGGTGAAGTTGAAACCCTAGTGCTTGTCTCCTTTCTCTCTAAATTTCTAAACATCTACTTGCTGATCACTTGCTATTTTGCATTCCCTTTTAGTAGTTTTCAGTCACTTGCTATTTGCTTTCCCTTTTTGTAGTTGTTACTCCAAACAAACTCAACACAACCTCATTTAAATTCTGTTTAGTCTTAGGATTACTTGTGAGTCTAAGCAGTAGTAATAAGTGTCTTTCATCCAAGTCTCTGTGGAACGACCTCGTGCTTGCATTCCTATACTATAATTGGTTCGTGCACTTGCGAGAAATAGATAGAGTAAAATCTATCCAACAAGAAAATGGCGCCGCTGCCGGGGACTTGATTAAGAGTCTTGTTACTATTGCTTACTTTCTTTAGTTTTTCTTTGTTTTCAGGTATTTGCATGTCGAGCAAACCATTTCTTGAACAAGTTGTATCAGCGGTCAAGAAACACTCTCAATCCGGAACCATTAGGATCCAACCAATCCGTGGTACACAACAACCATCACTGGCTGAAGTTGAAGTTGAACGCAGGCTTGATCAAGCAAGGGAGGCAGCCATTGAATCTATTCTCAATCCCTTAGAAGCCGAAACCTCCAAATCAACAAGCTCAGAAGAATACTCTTTGTTCAACATCTTTAACTCAGATCAAGAAGAAGAGGAGGAAGAAGAAAAGATGGCAGCTAATGACCAACTTGCTTTGGAGGATCTTGCTCAACCAATCATACCAAATTCACCTTCATGCATCTTGCTGTCCAGAGAAGCTAGAAATTATGAGCTTAAATCTTCTCACTTTCAAATGCTTCCTTCTTTTTATGGTTTACCTAACGAAGATCCTTTGGCTCACATTAAAGAATTTTATACTGTTGTTTGCACTTTGCCTTTGAAGGATGTGTCTGAAGCAAATCTGAAGATGAGGGTTTTCCCTTACACTTTGAAAGATAGAGCAAAGACTTGGTTTATGTCGTTAACCCCTGGATCACTAACCACTTGGGATGCTGTTGCTAAGAAGTTCTTGGAGAAGTTTTTCTCTGCCCAAAAGACAGCCACCTTGAGGTCCAAGATTTTCAACTTCTCACAACATGATGGTGAACCATTCAACGAATGCTGGGAGCGTTTCAAAGGAACTCTAATGCAATGTCCACATCATGGGTTACCTCTATACTTACAAATGCAAATTTTTTATGATGGACTAACCGAAACTTGTCAATCTACTGTCAATAATGCTGCAGGTGGAGCTTTAAAGAAAAAGAATGCTCAAGAGTCTTATGACATATTTGAGATGTTGGGATCCAATGCTCAACACAAAGATACAAGAGGTAAAACTGGTATTTATGAGATTAGTCCTAACAATGAGCTTGCTTCGCAGGTGGCTAGTTTACAAAGGAAGCTTGATGCTGTGCTCAATATGGTACCTAAAGCTCCTCAAGTTGAAGTTTGTGCTATTTGCAATTCTCAAGGACACTCAACTCACATGTGTTCAGCTAGTAATGCTTATCCTGAGTTTGTCCAAGAACAAGCCCACATGATGAATTCTTACAACCAAAGGCCAAGAAATGATCCCTTCTCGAACACTTATAATCCGGGTTGGAGGAATCACCCAAATTTCTCTTGGAGCGACAATCAAGCAAGTTCATCATTCCAGCCTAAACCAAGTTCATTGGAGGACACAGTCAAGATGTTGGCCCAAAATACTTTGCAATTCCAGCAAACTACTAATGGTGCTCTTCAACAACATTCTGCTGCCCTTACTAAGATAGAGATTCAATTGGGACAAATTGCAGATACTTTGAACCAAAGAGAACCTGGAAAATTCCCTAGCCAACCAAATGTGAATCCCAAGCATCATGAGCAAGCCAAAGCAATCTCAGTTCTAGAAGTGGTAAGGTTATTGACAATAAAGTTGGCAAAGAATTTACTAATCATGATGTTGTGAATGCAGGTGATGAACAGAAGGAAGAGATGACACCAAAAGAAGCAATTCCCATTGGCAAGTCAACAATTTCACCTATATTGCACAAGGCCGAGAACCCTTATGTGCCACCAATTCCTTTCCCTGGACGTCTTGCTAAAAGCAAACAGGATAAGTCTTTTACTGAAATCTATGATATACTTAGTAAAGTCAATGTTAACTTGCCTTTGCTTGATGTGATCAGGAACATGCCAACTTATGCTAAATTTTTTAAGGAGTTGAACTCACACAAGAGAAGGTATAGTCCTCATGAGAAGGTGTTGGTGTCTGAAAATGTGAGTGCTGTCCTTCAAAGAAAACTTCCTCCTAAGCTCAAGGATCCAGGTAGTTTTACCATCGACATAACCATTGGAGATAAACGAGCTGAGAAAGCCATGTTGGATTTAGGTGCAAGTATCAATCTGATGCCTTATTCAGTGTACCTTCAACTTGGTTTGGGAAAATTAAAATCCACCACACTCAGCTTACAACTTGCTGATGGTTCAGTGAAATATCCTAGAGGTATTATTGAAGATATTTTGGTTCAAGTTGATAAGCTAATATTGCCTGCAGATTTTGTAGTGATAGACATGGAAGATGCACCCATTCATGATCGTGAGCTGCCTATCTTGCTTGGAAGACCATTCATGGCCACAGCAAACACTCTTATTGATGTGAAAAATGGCATTCTGAAAATGACAGTCCTTGGCCAAACCATAGAATTCAAAGTGTTTGAATCCTTAACTCATCCTTCTAATTCACTTGATTGTTTTTCAATTGATTGTTTGGATTCCCTGGTTTTGTCTAAGTTTGTGCAGGCACAATCTGATGATGCCTTAGAAATTGTTTTGACACAACCTTTAGGTGACCTTGATGATGAATCTGAGTTCCAGGAAGTGGTAGCTGCCCTTGAAGTGTTCCAGCCATTCCCACCATTTTCTGGGCCACCACTTGAGCCTCCTGGACCATGCTCTATGAAGTTGGAACCATCCAATGTCACCTCAATGTTGAATGTTGCACTCCTTACACACATGAAGAAAAAGAGAAGAAAAAAGACAGAGGAAGCGAAGGAAGAGGAGAAGAAGTTGGGTGAACTATGTTGAGAGAATTAATCTGAAACCCCCCAACTCACCATAAGCAGATTGCATGATGTCTTGCCAAGACATTAACTAAGGCGCTTCTTGGGAGGCAACCCATGTGTTCAAGAAGAAGGTGTTTGTTAGCGGTCAACCTAATCGCATCAAGGGGGAGTTTCTCTATACCTTCTTCTTAACATTTCCCTTTATCATTTGCACGTTCTCAATCATCTTTTCTATGCTTTAACATTGAGGACAATGTTCAATTCAGGTCTAGGGGGAAGGTTTTCAATTTTCGTTCATTTATGTTTTCAGTTTTCTTTCATTGTGTTTAACAGTTTTTGTTTTTAGAATGTCATACAATCAATGCTATGGAGCTGCCATTGAGGTTTTCATATCAAAATTTTGCACTTCACAAAGCTTTTGCTCTTAGAATTCTGGTGGCTAAAGTACCATGCTCAAATTCTTGAAGGAGAATAGTGGAGACTACCCTAGTGAGCCATATCGAGCCTAATCGCTTTCTTGAGAGGGTTTAAAGTGTTCTATTTCTCATCCATACTTATTTTCTTCAATTCACTCTAATTGATCTCATTGTTCCATTTTGATTGAATACTAAGGATGATTCTCTTTTGCAGATATCATGTGCTTGCTCTCATTCATGAATGAACTCATTGAAGTGATGCTAGGCTATGTGTGTATAACCATTTTGTGTGCTTTCTTTTCACCCTACCTATATGTGTGTTCCATCAGCCCTCTTGTAGCCAAACACTTCAAGCCTTTTTCTTCTATCACCCTCATCATTTCCCTAACTTTGTATCTCAATCTGAGATATTCCCTTATTGTAGCCATACCCTATACTTAGAAATATACCAAGGTGTGCCAAGATAAAGTTTGAAGCAAGGAAGTTGCTGCCATGTACCTCAAAGAAAATTGGTGTGATTCTGTGCAATAAAGTTAAAGAAGATGCAGATCAAATCAACAAAGATGAAAGTGTTTCAATGTGATCTAAGTGTGAAAAATAAAGTCCATGCCAAGTGAAACCATGAAGTTTGCAGCCATGCCATTCTAAAATCAATGTTGCCTTGCAGATTAATGAAGCTGCAACCTTGGTATGTTTTTAAGTTACTTGTTTTTCCTTCCAATTCTTCCATTTCCCCTAAACCTTAGCCTTTCATTACAACCTTGTGAAAGACCTAGCTGATCTTTGAGGATGTATTCATGGGTGCTGGTAAGTATGTGTATATCTCTATTCTTAGTATTTGATTCCTTTCATGAGATCTAACCAAATTTGTGCTTCTATTTCATACACTCACTTATGATTTCTTGAGAGAATTAAACCATAGGTTCTGAGTGATTGAGTGTTTTCTGTGAGAATTAGAGTTGAAGCATGTTCTCTATTCAAGGTTTGAGTGTGCTTGCTTTGAAGCCGTGTGCCTTTGAGCTATAGCTTCCACTTTACACACTGATTGATCACCTATCTTGGCAACTCTATGGTGTTGGAGGTATGACTAAAAGTTTTCTTTCATTTTTATTAGTTGATTTCAAAGTTTGTTTTTCTAACCACTTTGTTTTGTAGAGTCAGGAAAGCGTTTATGGGTATCGTTTCTGTTAAACCCTTAGGAGACACAACTCCTCCTACTAGGGATGCCTAGAGGTTCAAAGGCTTGTTGCATATGCTCAATGCAATCGAGTTACCTGCGGAAGTGGTTTACTTAACTTCTTGTTTTTGTTTTGTTTTGTTTTGCTCGAGGACTAGCAAAATCTAGGTCTGGGGTATTTGTTCGGTTCACAATTGTATATCATTTTGTACCCTTATTGCTTATGATTTAGTTATGTTTTTGAGTTAACCTTGTGCTTTTAACCTCTTTTGTGTTTGTTATTCAGTTTATTGAGCTCTAGGTATCACTTGAGGCATTTGAAGTAAAATGGTGAAAAATAATGTGTAAAAACTGGTGACTGAGTTACAAGTTCATTTCGGACTTATCTTCTTCATCCGAGCTTGGATTGGGCCAATACTTGTGTGGTTGGATCGATGACATTCTGAACTTGAAGAGTGATAGCTCAAAGTCGACATTTGATTGATCCAAGCCCAATTCGTGAGCCCATGGAAATACACATCATGCTGACATAAGGATGAGCTGATGGATGCTTGGTCATGGTGAGCTAGGCATGAGGTATTGGTTTCTGGATGGATGCTTGGTCATGCTGACATATTGATGAGCTATGGCTGCTGGTGGGATTAGTTGGTGAAGTGCAGCAACCACATTCTGATTTTCAATTGCAAGTGTGTTAGGTGATTGCCATAATTAATTCTGATTTCTTACTTCCCTCTCCCTATAAATACAACTTCCATTCCAGATTCAAAGTGTGC
The DNA here is from genome assembly GCA_018703695.1 of Prunus fruticosa. Taxonomy (NCBI): domain Eukaryota; kingdom Viridiplantae; phylum Streptophyta; class Magnoliopsida; order Rosales; family Rosaceae; genus Prunus; species Prunus fruticosa. Next base: position 24,857,978 of record CM031918.1, on the reverse strand, counting down.
AAGCCTGGGATTCACAACCCCACAAAACCCTCTCCATCCATCCTTAAACACTCCCATACACTCTAGGTGCAAGCCTGGGATTCACAACCCCACAATTCAGCCATCCTTCACTCCATCCTCCCTCAAACACTTCCATCATTTTCCCAAACACATTCAGAAACTATCCTCAAACACTCTCACAATCCCAAACACTCCAGCAATCAACCAAAAGCTCTAAACAGCCCCAAATCACCAAAACAGCTCCAGCAAACCTCTCTTCCATTTCCCTACGAATTTCATCTTTCTTAGCCATCACCACTCACTCAAACTCATCCCAAATCACCTCCATATCCTTCATACATCCTTCTAGAAGTGAGGAAGCTCTTGGAGAAGCATTAGACGTGGAGAAGCACTTGGAGAAGCCTTGGACACCACAAGAACTTCAGAAAAGGGGTTTTTCTACTCTTATTGCATTCATTATGTTTTCTCATTTCTGTCTTAATTTCTTTCTCATTATGAGCAGCTAAATCCATAGCTAGGGTTTCAATGTAACCTGACAAGACAATTTCATGTTTTCAAGTTAATGTTACTCTTGTTGATTACTTCTAATTTTCTGGTCTCATTCACTTGTTCTTAGTTGAATCTTTATGCATGTTTAAATAACTGGCCACTATGAACACATGCATGTTGGTTATCTAGTTCAAGTTTACATAAACACCATATGACTCTTGAACCGATTAGTGAATGAGTGGGTAATGCATTTAGGACAAACACCATGTTTAAATGTTTACTTGGTTCTTTTGTGTTCTTCTTAAGCTTAATGGATTCAGATTCATAGCCTAGACTAAACACCATAGCTAAGTTGTGTTTCTGAGTACTTGATTAAAACCAAACACCATATGGATAATCATACATAAGAAAGAACGAACTCCAGAAATTTTAATCAACTTAGGTGATTGTTAACTTGTTGCTTGAAATTGGATTGTCATGGTGAAGTTGAAACCCTAGTGCTTGTCTCCTTTCTCTCTAAATTTCTAAACATCTACTTGCTGATCACTTGCTATTTTGCATTCCCTTTTAGTAGTTTTCAGTCACTTGCTATTTGCTTTCCCTTTTTGTAGTTGTTACTCCAAACAAACTCAACACAACCTCATTTAAATTCTGTTTAGTCTTAGGATTACTTGTGAGTCTAAGCAGTAGTAATAAGTGTCTTTCATCCAAGTCTCTGTGGAACGACCTCGTGCTTGCATTCCTATACTATAATTGGTTCGTGCACTTGCGAGAAATAGATAGAGTAAAATCTATCCAACAAACACTTATGATGAGATAATGATAAATCTTTGCATGACTTAAATAAAATTTGAATTTCATTTTATTTTAGTGTTTTTTTTATTTATTAAAAAAAAAATAAAAAAAATTGGCATTGTTCTATCATGATATGTTTGAAACCTTTGCACTTGCCATTTGTTTCATAATTTTCCAATTAAAGGATTTGCATAATCTAAAGAATTGTATGAAGCATAAATTAGACTTATATAACCAACCATATAAAGTGAGCTTTTGAGCCTTGTACTTCAATTCATGAGTGTTACATGTACTCTTATTTTCTTGTCATCAAAGTTGTTGTTTGATCTCATTATTCATTGATTTGGTTGAACACTTAAAAGTCATTCATTCTTGTGCAATTTGATTTCATGACATTTAAAGAAATGATATTAAGGCCTTCTTTGGATCGTTTGTGCCTTTCAAGCTAACCTTATGCATGCTTAAGCATGATTTTCCATTGTTAACCATTTTGAGCCTACATGTAAACCTTTTCTTTCATTTAACCAATTTTATTTCCTCGCCTTAGCCTGAAAAACAAATATTTACCTTTCTAAGGAACTCATGAGCTTTAATTGGGATGTGTTTTTCATACTAAGTTTGGGAATGGGTGTTACATTTCGAAGAAAAAGAGAAAAAAAAAACACACAATTGGTGAAAGAAAAGAGAAAAGTGGTGGTTGAATGAAATTTCATTTTTGGGCCTTCAAAATAAATTGGTGTTTGTTCAATTAAAGGAAAAGAGTGTGAATCATTGTAAATGAAGGTATAAGGAGTTTTGATCATGTAAAAGAAAAAAATCTAATCGTGATGATTCGAAGTCTTGTAAACAATTGTTTTATGCTCTTACATTGCGAGTTCCTTGGACTTTGTATTATCCATACCTTTCATTTCTTACTCACCTTACACCCTTGGCCCCATTACAACCTATGTTAAAGACCTAAATTGATCTTAAATGTCATGTGGTTGAATTGCATCCATTTCTTACTTTTAAGTGTTTGGCATCCTTCTTGAGATCATATTAATGCAAAGTTCTTCATCTTTCTATTTCGAGTTAAGTCCTTATGGTTTAACTCTATTCTCATGTTTATAACTGAGTGATGTATTATAGCCCTCTTCTGAGTGATTCATTTGTGAGAGGACAACTTTGGTGAGATTTGAAGTTGAACTTGTGCTTTGTATGATTTTCGAAATTGTGTGAAAACTAAGATTGGGAAATTTGTTGCATTTGGCTTTCACACTACTACATTTTGAGCATATTGTGTTTAGAATTTTGCCGCTTTGTTAATAATGTCTAAAAATTGAGTTTTTATTGTTAAAACGTTTAAGTCATGTGCATGAGTCATTTCTCTTCAGAAAATGTTCGGAAAGATTGTTTTGAGTTCGTTTTATTTTTGTAGTTCTTTTTTTATTTTTTGTTTTTGTTTTTGTTAATGTATTTATGTTTGTTTTTTGTTTTGGTTTTGCTTAAAGACTAACAATCTTTTAAGTTTTCTAACCATTTTGTTTTGTAGAGTTAGAAAAACGTTTGTGGGTATCTGATATTTGTTAAACCCTCAGGAGACACAACTCCTCCTACTAGGGATGCCTAGAGGTTTAAAGGCTTGTTGCATATGCTAAATGCAATCGAGTTACCTACGAAAGTGGTTTAGTTAACTTCTAGTTTTGTTTTTAACTTTGTTTTGTGTTGTTTTGCTCGAGGACTAGCAAAATCTAGGTTTGGGGGTATTTGATCGGTTCATAATTGTATATTATTTCTTACCCTTCTAGCTTATGATTTGGTTATGTTTTTAAGTTAAACTTGTGCTTTTAATCCTTTTTGTGTTTATCTTTCAGTTAATTGAGATTTAAGTAACAATGATGGCTTTGGAGAACATAATTCATGCAATTCAAGCATGTTAAGGCCTAATTTGGATGAATGGATGAAGAGCTTAAAGACAAACTCATTTTGGCTACAGCCCCCTGCCAGTCCAGTTCCGTAGGTCATATTGCAAGCTTTGTTTCAACAACCTACATAGCTCGAATGAGGCCACATTCTTCATGAAAGTTGTTCCAATGGGTGTTTACTATAACATATCCAAAATTCAGCCCCATTGGATAAATCTGGCGTCCGTTACCTAGCAAACACAGAACCATACTCAGGATGGATCTTATCAGCGCGGAAAATGAGTTAGCAATTTGTTTTGGCTTTAACTTCCTCCTCCGACCTTGGATTGGCCCAAATGATATATGGCTGGAAAGAAGACATTCTGAACTTCAAATTGGAGTGCTTAAAGTCTTAATTTTCTTAAGGGAAGCCCAAGTTGTAAGCCCTTGAAGTTGCTGGTCATGCTGACCTCAGCATGTGCTGGTTGGATGCTTGGTCATGGTGAGCTAGGCATGAGCTATCATTTCTGGTTGGAAGCTTGGTCATGCTGACATGAGGATGAGCTAGGGCTGCTAGTGGGATTTAGTGGAGTAGCCATTCAAGATTTTCTAATACAAGTGCATCATCCAATTCATATTTTCTAATTCAAGTGCATCAACCATTTCAGATTTTATAATTCAAGTGTTGTATGCATTAGTCTTTTTGAATTCAGATTTTCACTTCCCCTAGGCCTATAAATAGGGAGGTTCTCTAAGTTTGTAAACACACCCCAAGGGGGGAGCTCTCAAGCACTTCTCTAGAGCTCCCTTCCCTTCTCTCCCTCAAATTCTCTTAGTTTCCCTTTGTAGTTCTCAATTGTTGTAATAAGATCATTCTACTAAATTTTCTTTCTTCTAAATTCTCAAACATCTCTCTATTCTCTTTCAAATTCTCTAAAGTCTCCATGTCTCAAACACTTCACAAACACCTTTCTCTCCCTTCCCTAAGTTCTCAAATTCTCCAAGTTCATAAACATTCTCCAAGTTCTTAACCACTTTCTTCTCCCTTCTCAAAGCTTTCAAACACATGCTCTTCCAAATTCCACATGCTCTCAAACACATTCTCTCTTCCAAAATCCTCAAGCTTCCCAAACACTTTCTCTCTTCTCTTCCAAATTCCCCAAAGTTCCCAAACACCACTTTCCTTACTTTCTCATCTCTTCTCCAAACTTTCCAAACACTTCTCCCATTCCCTCATCAAATTCTCTAAAGTTCTTAAACACTTTCCTTCCTTCCTCAAATGCTCTCGTTAATGTTCTCTTAGTTGTAATTTATTTTTCTTGTAATGTACATTCTTTCTTCTTGTTTTGTTTCTTTTGTTTTCATTTTTGTTTTGTGTAGGAAAATTGAATTGGATCATTCAATCACCAATCCCTGTGGAATCGACCTCGCACTTACATATGCTATACTACCAACGGTTCGTGCACTTGCGAGTATCACAAGTTGAGGATGCAGTTGAACCCATTTTGGTGCAGCTGAATCTACGCAACAGACCCCAAGCATGGTGTTTACATTAGGAGACCTAGAAACCAAATCACATAAGTTACTAATGGACGGAATGAAGATGATCCCCAAACCTTCCCAACAAGAGCAAAATGCATAAAACCTCAGGTGATCAATCAAAGGATGCAAAAACAGCTCCATTAAAATAGTGAAGAAGAATTCATGAATGAAATCAAACTTTATAAACTCAAACCATGATACAAGACTAGCAAGATGTTTATTACAACTAATAACAGAAAACAAAGTGAAACAAAGAAAATACAAGAAGAAAATAAAAGACAAAGGGAGGAGAAGAAGATAAGGACAGCATGCTAGAGATGGAAAGGAATCATCTCCATGGCTGCTAGGAGGCCAAAGCCTCCCAGCTGCGCCTTCTCCCTTCTCTCCCTTTGTGACTCTCAACTTTCCCTCTCTTTGTGTACAATGGAAGTGTAAATTATGGAATGAAATTCTGAGTTTCTAAGCTCTCTAGAGACTCCCTATTTATAGGCATAAGGGTTAGGTGAATCAGATTATACAATTAAGTTCACCAACCACACAAATTTCACCTAACACACTTGCATTAGATAATCAGAAATGGTTGTTGCACTTCACCAACAAATCCCACCAGCAGCCATAGCTCATCAATATGTCAGCATGACCAAGCATCCATCCAGAAACCAATACCTCATGCCTAGCTCACCATGACCAACCATCCATCAGCTCATCCTTATGTCAGCATGATGTGCAGCTTCAAGGGCTTACGAATTGGGCTTGGCTGAATCAAATGACAACTTTAAGATGTCCATTGTGAAGTTTAGAACGTCTCTGATCCAACCGCACAAGTATTGGCCCAATCCAAGCTCGGATGAAGAAGATAACGCTGAAATGAACGTCTACCTCAGTCTCCAGATTTTGCAAATTTTTGCACCATATTGCTTCATTGGCCATAACATGCTTTAATTGCATGAATTATGCTCTCTTGCTCTATTGGCCTACAAAACACACAAAGAGAGGCAAATAACTCAAAATTCTAAGAAACTAAGCAAAAGAAGTAAGTAAATAGGGTACGTATATGTATGAAATTATGAGCTTAACATCCCTTCAAAGAGTTCATACGTTTCTTCCTGAGTCTTGGTCTTATAAGAACCACCTGCAAAATTTGTGACAATATTATGACTAGAAGGGGTTAGTCCTTTATAAAACATACGCATTTGAAGCTTCAATGGAATCCCATGATGAGGACATTGATTGAGCAGCCCATTGAATCTCTCCCATGCTTCACAAAACGACTCGTCATCTTGCTGTGCAAATAACAAGATCTTATCCCTAAGCATGTCGGTCTTTTGTGTGGAGAAGTATTTTTCCAGGAACTTCTTTTGAATGGCAGCCCATGTAGTGAGTGATCCCGGCTTCAAAGAATTCAACCAATACTTCGCCTTATCCTTTAAAGTGTATGGAAACACTCTCATTCGAAGTTGATCTTCTGTCACTCCTGTCAAGGGAAAAGAGCTAACAACATTAAAAATATCCTTTATATGGGTTAATGGATCTTCATTAGGTAAACCATAAAAGGAAGGTAACATATTAAGATGAGAAGATTTAAGCTCATAGTTTCGAGCTACAATGGGCAGCGAAATGCTTGAAGGGGATGCTGGAATTGTTGGGATATCAAGGTCTCCCATGAACTCAATGGCAGCCATCATTTCTTCTTCTTCTTGGTCTGAACTTGCTTCCGAATTTGAAGGTGAAGAACCAGGAAGTTCAGTGTGGAGAGCAAGACTTGTAAATGTAGCAAGAGCTTGCTCTTTTGCAGTTGACAACTCCCTTTCTAGACGATTCTGAATTTCAGAGGTCACACGATTCGGTTGCAATGATGGTCCTGCGTTCAAAGATCTGGAATGTTGGAACGAAGACCTCACTTGTTCAAGGAATGGCCTGTTAGACATAAACTACCTGAAACAGAAAATTAGATTAATTAGAAACACAAAAAAGAATAGGGTAACCTGATCGGTGCATATTTACATATCATTTTGTATCCTTCTAACTTATGATTTAGTTATTTTTTTGAGTTAAACTTGTGCTTTTAATAAGTTTTGTGCTTGTTTCAGTGTTATAAGCTCGAGACTCACTAATTGCATTTTGGAGACAAGTTAGCTCAAAACGGTGTCTGCAGATCAGTCAACTTCACGGATTGGACTGTACTTGCTCAAGAAGAACCAGATAATGAACCATACATCATTGGAAAGATACGGAAGTCTAGTTTCTGTAGAATTTTACGGTTCATGATTCCGAGTCTTCTAGAGAAAGTTATACATGTTTTGGCAACTTAAGGTCAAATTCGGCAGCATCTGCGTTACTGGGCCAAAAATCACATTTGAAGGCCTTCCCGATTTTTCCTTGAGTTGGGCTGCATATGCTTGGAAAAATAAGACAAAGAGCTTCAAGATCCATATTTTTCCAGATTTTTCAGATTGAAGCCACAAGCCCAAAACGAGCCCACAAGCTGGCTGCATGGATTGTCATGCATGACATATGCATGATGAAGTGTTGTTGATTGTGGGAAAGTTTGGTGAAGCATATTCAATACCTATAATTGAGTGGAATTTTGCAGCAGCCAAATGAGCCAAAAGATGATGAAGTGGGAGTTGCAACACTAAGCCTAAAGACAAGAGGAATTGTTTTCAAATGCAATTGTGTGTTAGGTTAAGTTGGTGAATTAAGTGTAGTGTGTTAGGTGAAGTTAGTGTGTTTAGATAATTCAATTGTATAAATCAGATTTTTCAACTTCCTTAGGCCTATAAATAGGGAAGTTCTCTAAGCTTGTAATCACACCCCAAGGGGGGGAGCTCTCAAACACTTCTCTAGAGCTCCCTTCCCTTCTCTCCCTCAAATTCTCTTAGTTTCCCTTTGTAGTTCTCAATTGTTGTAATAAGATCATTCTACTAAATTTTCTTTGTACTAAATCTCAAACACTTTTCCTTCTTCTTCTAAATTCTTCAAACACTCTCTTCTCCAAACACTTCCCAAACACTTCTCCCATTTCCTTCATCAAATTCTCTAAAGCTTTCAAACACATGTTCTTCCCAAATCCACAAAGTTCTCAAACATCTCTCTACTTTCTTCTCTAAAAGTCTCCATGTCTCAAACACTTCACAAACACATTTCTCTCCCTTCCCTAAGTTCTCAAATTCTCCAAGTTCACAAACATCCTCCAAGTTCTCAACCACTCTCTTCCAAATTCTCTAAGTTCTCAAACACTTCCCAAACACCTTTCTCTTCTCCAAGTTCTCAAATACTTTCTTCTCCCTCCTCAAAGTTCTCAAACACTTCCTTTCTTCCTCAAAGTTCTCTTAGTTTCCTTAATGTTTTCTTAGTTGTAATTTATTTTTCTTGTAATGTACATTCTTTCTTCTTGTTTTGTTTCTTTTGTTTTCATTTTTGTTTTGTGTAGGAAAATTGAATTAGATCAATCAATCACCAATCCCTGTGGAATAGACTGTTGAGCCTATTCTTAACAACTAAAATGAGTTATTAAAAACAGCAACTTTAATTCTCGCAAGTGCACGAACCGTTTATAGTATAGCTTATGTAAATACGAGGTCGATCCCACGGAGAATGGTAACTTGGTTGCGAGTTAAATTACTTAGAATGATGGACAAAACAGAAAAGGAACAAACAAACAAACTAACAATGGCAAGGTCTAGGACAGAATCCTAGCACCACACACGCAGTTTGAAATGGGGGGGGTTTTGTTGTTGAGATGAAAACAAGATAATGAAATAGAAGTGCTAGAAAGTAACAATGGCAGCAATCAACAAGTTGTGAAACAATGATTGAGAAATGTTAGAGCCTTGGAATCTACCACAAGTCTTCCTATCCAAGTTATGAATGCATAGAAATTGACTCAAGCTTCATTAACAATAGATTATCGCATACAAGCCTATGGTATCTAGGTGCAGGATGCATGATTCTCCTAAGGCATGTAATTGTGCATGGTATCTACACAACACGTGATCTCTAATATGCAACCTAAGCATGGTATCTACTTAGAATAAAGCATACAAGAGTCATTAAGTTCCCTGAGAATATGATAATCACACAAGTCCTAGAACATGGTATCTGTCCTAGTCAACGTATGGTTATTAACCCCTTGAATGATTCTTAGGCCATTCATGTGTTGCTTGTGAAAGGAGAGTAGAATTGGTGAATCTAAACCCCTTCCCAACCTGTGCTAGATGCATAAAATCCTAGTTAGCTACTCCAAGAAAACATACATCAAGCACATAATAAGCTGGAGATTAACAACTTGGCAATGAAAAAGCAAGGAAATCAATTAACTATGAAATCATACATAACATTGAATATTCATGACTAGGGCTTCATCCTAAGCCCTAACTTAATGGATTAGTTACACATGACTAAGAATACAGAAAATAAGAAATACATAGATAGATTAAAGAGAAGAGAAGAAGAACTAGTTGGTGGCAGCAAGGTAGTTCCCAGGACAGCTCCAAGCTCAGCTAGCTCTCTCCTCACTTTGTGGTGAATCTGAATGTGTGTATGAAGTGAATGTGTGAGAGGGGATTGTGAATCTCAGGATATGAGTTGTGTCTTGAATGTGGAATGGATGTGGTATTTATAGGGAGAGGGGAGGGATAAATCTGAATTTAATATAGCAATTACCTAACACACTTGCATTAGATAATCAGAAATGGTTGTTGGACTTCACCAACAAATCCCACCAGCAGCCCTAGCTCATCAATATGTCAGCATGACCAAGCATCCATCAGCTCATCCTTATGTCAGCATGATGTGTATTTTCATGGGCTTACGAATTGGGCTTGGCTGAATCAAATGAGGACTTTAAGATGTCCATTGTGAAGTTCAGAATGTCTCTGATCCAACCACACAAGTATTGGCCCAATCCAAGCTCGGATGAAGAAGATAAGTCAGAAATGAACTTCTAACTCAATCTCCAGTTTGCACGTTTTTGCACCATTTTGCTTCAATGGATTCCTCTCATGCCAATCAGCCCTTAATATGCATGGATTGTACCAAAAGTGATCTCTTGCTGCCATAACCTACAAAACACACAAACATAGGTAAGTGACTCGAAATAAAGAGAAACTAAACAAAATCACCAAGTAAAGAAGGCATGCAAATGTGTGAAATTATGAACTTATCATAGACCTCGCACTTACATATGCTATACTCCTGAACGGCTCGTGCACTTGCGAGTATCACAAGTTGAGGATGCAGTTGAACCCATTTTGGTGCAGCTGAATCTACGCAACATAACCTTGGGCACATAACCAGGGAAGAACTTTCATTCAGTCCCCGGCAACGGCGCCAAAAACTTGTTGTTTAATTATGTTAACTCGCAAGTGTACGTGCCAATCAGTAGTATAGCAAAGACAAGAACGAGGTCGTACCCACGAGGACTGAGAAGTTCAAATTAGTTATGTACTTAGATTACCGAATTCAAGAAGTTAGGAAGTTAAGTCTAAAACAGAAATTAAAGTGAGAGTGATTGTGATTTTGAAAGGAAGTGAGCAAACTCAAATTGCAAATGAAATCAAATAAACAAGTGTAACAAAGAGTGATTTTGAAGGGCTGGAAAACGGATTTGGAGACTAGGGCATTCGAATCACCATAACAATTCAACTCTGGGTTATAAGGAGTCAAGTAACAAGTCTAATTCAGATTCAAAGATTGATTCTAGCTAAAGTATGATTAAGCCATGGTGTTTGGTCCTAACCTTGTGTTCCTAATTCCCTAATTTGATCATTTGTTGTCTAACCTAAAATTAAGCATTAGGAACCCATTAAGCATAGAAGAACATTTTAAACAACCAAGTATGTATCTAATCCCTGTTGTCGAATGTCCATACATACTCTTCCTATTCATAGTTCAATTCGAATTAAAGTAGGGTGTATACTCTTAATTCAAACCAAAATATACAAATCAAAATGGTAGCTAGGCATTCTGATCAGCATATAGGCAGGTATGCAAAATGAATAAGAATATGAATCATGAATCAAACTTGAAACTTGAACTTTATAAACCCAGAATATTCATGTTAGGTTACATCGAAGCCCTAGTGATGGATTTAGCTACTCATAATGGGAAGGAGACTTGAACAGAAATGAGAAAACATAATGAAAGCAATAAGAGTAGAAAAACCCCTTTTTCTGAAGTTCTTATGGTGTCCAAGGCTTCTCCAAGTGCTTCTCCACTTCTAATGTTTATCCAAGAGCTTACCCACTTCTAGAAAGATGTATGAAGGATATGGAGGTGATTTGGGATGAATTTGAGTGAGTGGTGATGGCTAAGAAAGATGAAATTCGTAGGGAAATGGAAGAGAGGTTTTCTGGAGTTGTTTTGGTGGTTTGAGGCTGTTTAGAGCTTTGGATTGATTGCTGGGGTGTTTGGGGTTGTGAGAGTGTTTGAGGATAATTTCTGAATGTGTTTGGGAAAATGATGGAAGTGTTTGAGGTAGGATGGAGTGAGGGATGGCTGAATTGTGGGGTTGTGAATCCCAGGCTTGTACACCTTGAATCTGGAATTGAAGAGGTATTTATAGGGGGAGGGAAGTGAGAAATCAGAATTGAATATAGCAATGACCTAACAAACTTGCATTAGATAATCAGAAATGGTTGTTGCACTTCACCAACAAATCCCACCAGCAGCCATAGCTCATCATCATGTCAGCATGTCCAAGCTTCACCAACAAATCCCACCAGCAGCCATAGCTCATCCTCATGTCAGCATGACCAAGCAAGCAATGAGCTCATCTGCAAGTCAGCATGATGTGTCTTTTGATGGGCTCACGGATTGGGCTTGGATTAATCAATTGGTGAGCTTGAGCTATCCATCTTCAAGTTCAGAATGTCTTCTTTCCATGCACACGTGAATTGGCCCAATCCAAGCACAGATGAAAAAGATATGTCCAAAATGAATTTGTAACTCAGTCTTCAGTTTTTACACATTGTTTTCACCATTTTACTTCAAATGCCTCAAATGATACCTAGAGCTCAATGAACTGAATGACAAACACAAAAGAGGTTAAAAGCACAAGGTTAACTCAAAAACATAACGAAATCATAAGCTAGAAGGGTACAAAATGATATACAATTGTGAACCGAACAACACTCCATTAATGGAAAATACATTTGAATCATAATAAACATGGAGAGAGTAAGAAAAACCCGTGAAGAACGAATTATGTTGTTGAAGAGCTCCTAACAGCTTCCACCATGTATGCTGCAACCATAGATGAAGAGTGGTGTAGATGGTGTGGACTGTGTTTGGGAATTGATGGGATGGTGGAGGATGGAGTGATCTGGGGAGAGTGTATGAGGCTGTGGTTGATGAAGGTTTGAGAGGGGATGGTGCTGGGATGAGTGGTCTGCTAGGAATTGGAAGAGAGGGATTGTGAATTCCAGGATATTGTGTGTGTCATGAATGTGGAATGGAAGTGATATTTATAGGGAGAAGGAAAGGGGATATCTGAATTCAATATGGCAATGACCTAACACACTTGTATTAGAAAAATCAGAAATGGTTGTTGCACTTCACCAATAAATCCCACCAGCAGCCCTACCTCATCATCATGTCAGCATGACCAAGCTTCCAACCAGAAACAATAGCTCATGCCTAGCTCACCATGACCAAGCATCCAATGAGCTCATCTGGAGTCAGCATGACAAACATCTTCTTGGGCTTACGGATTGGGCTTGGCTGAATCAAATGACGGCTTTAAGATGTCCATTGTGAAGTTCAGAATGTCTCTGATCCAAACACACAAGTATTGGCCCAATCCAAGCTCAGATGAAGAAGATAGGTCCGAAATGAATTTCTAACTCAGTCTCCAGCTTTTGCACGTTTCTGCTCCATTTTGCTTCAAATGCCTCAAGTGGTACCTAGAGCTCAATGAACTGAATAACAAACACAAATTGGATTAAAAGCACAAGTTTTATTTAAAAACATAACCAAACAATAGGGTAGATTGATACAAAATGATACAGAATTATGCATTGATCATCCTCCCACGATGTTATGATGATGCCCAAGTTTTGGGCTCGAATCGGAAATCAAAAGGTGTACGAAATTGGACAATTCAAGTTCAAAGGTAGTTACTTCCGAATTGGAGTGGTTGGTGTATTAAGTAGTTCTAGCGATTGGATTTCACCCAAAACTTGCCAAATGACTCCTCCCACGATGTTATATTGATGCCCAAGTTTTGGGCTCGAATCGGAAATCAATAGGTGTACGAACTTGGACAATTCAAGTTCAAAGGCAGTTCGTTCCGAATTGGAGTGGTAGGTGTATTCCGTAGTTCTAGCGATTGGATTTCACCCAAAACTTGCCAAATGACTCCTTCCACGATGTTATATTGATGCCCAAGTTTTGGGCTCGAATCGGAAATCAATAGGTGTACGAACTTGGACAATTCAAGTTCAAAGGCAGTTCGTTCCGAATTGGAGTGGTTGGTGTATTCCGTAGTTGTAGCGATTGGATTTCACCCAAAACTTGCCAAATGACTCCTCCCACGATGTTATATTGATGCCCAAGTTTTGGGCTCGAATCGGAAATCAATAGGTGTACGAACTTGGACAATTCAAGTTCAAAGGCAGTTCGTTCCGAATTGGAGTGGTTGGTGTATTCCGTAGTTCTACCGATTGGATTTCACCCAAAACTTACCAAATGACTCCTCCCACGATGTTATGATGATGCCCAAGTTTTGGGCTCGATCGGAAATCAATAGGTGTACGAACTTGGACAATTCAAGTTCAAAGGCAGTTCGTTCCGAATTGGAGTGGTTGGTGTATTCCGTAGTTCTAGCGATTGGATTTCACCCAAAACTTGCCAAATGACTCCTCCGACGATGTTATATTGATGCCCAAGTTTTGTCCTCGATCGGAAATCAATAGGTGTACGAAATTGGACAATTCAAGTTCAAAGGCTGTTCGGTCCGAATTGGAGTGGTTGGTGTATTCCGTAGTTCTAGCGATTGGATTTCACCCAAAACTTGCCAAATGACTCCTCCCACGATGTTATCATGATGCCCAAGTTTTGGGCTCGAATCGGAAATCAATAGGTGTACGAAATTGGACAATTCAAGTTCAAAGGCAGTTCGTTCCGAATTGGAGTTGTTGGTGTATTCCGAAGTTCTAGCTATTGGATTTCACACAAAACTTGCCAAATGACTCCTCCCACGATGTTATGATGATGCCCAAGTTTTGGGCTCGAATCGGAAATCAATAGGTGTACGAAATTGGACAATTCAAGTTCAAAGGCAGTTCGTTCCGAAATGGAGTGGTTGGTGTATTCCGTAGTTCTAGCGATTGGATTTCACCCAAAACCTACCAAATGACTCCTCCCACTATATTACAATGATGCCCAAGTTTTGGGCTCGAATCGGAAATCAATAGGTGTACGAAATTGGACAATTCAAGTTCAAAGGCAGTTCGTTCCGAATTCGAGTGGTTGGTGTATTTCGTAGTTCTAGTGATAAGTCCATAATTTCATACATTTGCATGCCTTCTTTACTTAGTGATTTTGTTTAGTTTCTCTTTATCTTGAGTCACTTACCTATGTTTGTGTGTTTTGTAGGTTAAGGTAGCAAGAGATCACATTTGATGCAATCCATGCATGTTTTGGGCTGATTGGCACAAGGGGAATATAAGCTTAAAGACAGACCCAATTTGGGTCACACTCCTTATCAGTCCAATTTCGTGGGCCATCTTGCAGGCCTCATTTCAGCAACCTACACAGCTGTAATGAAGAGACATCCTTCATAGAAGTTGTTCCAGTTGGGGTCTATTATAATATATCCAAATTGCAGCCCAATTGGATAAATCTGGAGCCTTTTGCATGTGAAACACTCAACCAGGTTCACAGAAAGTCATTGTTGGCTGCTGTCACATTTAGTGTGGCCACATACCTGGAGCCATGTGCTACACTTAACAGCAGCCACACATGGGAGACAAATTAGCTTGGGAACTCAGAAAAATGAACAAAACTCAAGCTAGCATTTATTGGGCAGACTTGGGAGCTGGAGCAGCTGGCATGTATTGGGCAGTCAGCTAGCATTTATTGGGCAGACTTGGCAGTTGGGCAGCAGCTGAGTGAGTTGTGCTTCACCAGCCTAGGGGATGACGAATTTCCACTCTATAAATAGAGAACTCCAAGACATTCAGAAACATTCATTCAATAATTCACTTCATCCATTACTCACACACACATTCAGATTCACCACAAGTGAAGAAGAGAGCTAGGAGGGAGAGCTTGGAGCTGTCCTGGGAACTACCTTGCTGCCACCAACTAGTTCTTCTCTTCTCTTTATTCTATCTATGTATTTCTTAATTTCTGTATTCATAGTTATGCTTAACTAATCCATTTAGTTAGGGCTTATGATGAAGCCCTAGTTATGAATATTCAATGTTATGGATGGTTTCATGGTTAATTGATTTCCTTGCTTTCATTGCCAAGTTGTTAATCTCCAGTTTATTATGTGCTTGATGTATGTTTTCTTGGAGTAGCTAACTAGGATTTTATGCATCTAGCACAGGTTGGGAAGGGGTTTAGATTCACCAATTCTACTCTCCTTTCACAAGCAACACATGAATGGCCTAAGAATCATTCAAGGGGTTAATAACCATAGGTTGACTAGGACAGATACCATGTTCTAGGACTTGTGTGATTATCATATTCTCAGGGAACTTAATGACTCTTGTATGCTTTATTCTAAGTAGATACCATGCTTAGGTTGCATATTAGAGATCACGTGTTGTGTAGATACCATGCACAATTACATGCCTTAGGAGAATCATGCATCCTGCACCTAGATACCATAGGCTTGTATGCGATAATCTATTGTTGATAAAGCTTGAGTCAATTTCTATGCATTCATAACTTGGATAGGAAAACTAGTGGTGGATTCCAAGGCTCTAACACTTCTAAATCATTGTCTCACAACTTGTTCATTGCTGCCATTGTTTACTTTCCAGCACTTCCATTTCATTCTCTTGTTTTTATTTCAACAACAAAAACCCCCCATTTTCGGGTGCGTGTGTGGTGCTAGGATTCTGTCCTAGACCTTGAGTAATTAGCAAGAGGCATTGTTGAATTCGACCTTGCCTTTAGTTAGTTAGTCAGTTTCTTTATTTTCTGTTTTCCAGCATTCTAAGTAATTTAACTTGGAACCAAGTTACCATTCTCCGTGGATCGACCTCGTATTTACATAAGCTATACTATAAACGGTTCGTGCACTTGCGAGAATTAAAAGTTGCTATTTTTGATAACTCATTTTAGTTGTTAAGAATAGGCTCAACATCTAGCGATTGGATTTCACCCAAAACTTGCCAAATGACTCCTCCCACGATGTTATGATGATGCCCAAGTTTTGGGCTCGATCGGTGTTGGAGTTTAACTTATCTATTTCTCGAGTGCGGACCATTATTATATAACATTTCTTATAAATTATTACTATACTTAACTACAGTAATCTACTAAATTTAAATGAGGTTTTTATTTTTTTAGAACACTAAAAAGGAAAAGATATACAAGTTGAAAATAAAGGGAAGCAAAATAGCAAGAAGAGTAGAGTAAAATTAGAAGGGAAATAGGATCATATTTCACAACATAATCACTTTTTTTTTTTCTTTTTTTTTTATCCATTGGTTTGTTTATTACTCTAGCTTTTTATTTATATTTTTTGAATTTATCATTTCCACTATTCACTTTTCAGTCTTGTTTATTTGTTCATCCACAAAACTACAGAAATAAGAGAAATAATGAAAAGAAATTGAGTATAAACTAGCTTGATTCCTTAATAGAAGAATGAAGAAAGAGAAAAATAATGAAGAATAAGAGAGAAAAACCCTTTGTTCTTGGTTCCAGTTCTGTGTTTGTTTTGGCTTTACTTTTTTGTATGGTATTTGTTTTTATGTTGGTTTAGGTAGGGTCTTGGATTGGGCTTTGACTTTTGTATTTTTATTTGTTTGGTTTTTTTGGGATTGAAGTGGGGATGGGTGGATTTGGTTTCTTTTTTTTGTGATGTTGGTTTCCGCTCACTTTTTTGTTTTTAGGGGGGGTTT
This sequence comes from Prunus fruticosa, assembly GCA_018703695.1. NCBI lineage: Eukaryota > Viridiplantae > Streptophyta > Magnoliopsida > Rosales > Rosaceae > Prunus > Prunus fruticosa. Next base: position 24,841,186 of record CM031918.1, on the reverse strand, counting down.
TTATGGCTGGAATTTTTTTGTTTATTTTTTGTTCTCCTATCCTGCCTTCTTTGTTCCTTTTCAAAACCTAGCTCATGCCTGCTCACATCCCATTTTTTTTTTTTTTTGGCTTTCTTTTCTTCTATTTTTTATTATTTCCTTTCCAATTTATTCTTTCTCTTTCTTTTCACCTTTCTTCAAATCTTGATCTAATATTAGTTAATGGTTTTTTCCTTTTCTTTGACCAAAAAAACAAATTAAATCTCTTCTACTTGCACAGCTTACCTTTCATCCTTTTTTTTTTTCTTTTTTCTTCCTTATTTATCATAATAAATAAGAATTTGTATCCTCCCCTGTTCCTTTCTTTTTTCTCCCTTCCTACCTTTCTTTACTCTTTTATCTCCTTTTTTTTTACTAGTGGTTTTTTTTTTTGATTCTTCCTTCCTCGTTTTTCCTTTCTTTGGGTGTTATATTAATCGGTTCTTTTGTTTTTTTCTTTTTTCCTTCATTTTATTTTCACACTTTCACATTAACCTTTCATTTTTTTTTATTTCCCTTAATGCTCTTCCTTTTTTCCACCTTTATTTTTTATTTTATGTTTTTTTTTTGGCTTGCTTGGTTTGTTTTTGTTCCTCCTCTCTTTTTTTCTTCTTTTTTTTCTTTTTTTTTATAATTAATTTATTGCATTAGGTTTTTGTATTTTTTCCTTTTTTTTTACTTTTCTTTTTTTTTTTCTCTTTTTTTTTTTTTATTTAAACTCCTTCTTTTTTTCTTTTTTTTTTTCCCTTTTTTTGCGTACAAACCTTCTTCCTGCACTGGGTTGCCTCCCAGCGCCTTGTTTTCTTGGCAGACTTTGCCTTTGTTTGGGGGTTTGGATCTGTCTCGTTTCACCCCTTCTTCTCCTCTTCCTTTCCTTTTTTCTCATGTGCAGTTTTTGACTCCATTGATTTCCAACTTCTGACATGGTCGGGCTCGTGGTAACCCGATTGTGTCTGATTTCTGGGCGCTCCCTTCTTGGAACTTTTCATCAGGTCACCTAAGGTTGTGTCAAACTTTCTAAGCATCTCTTTCCTGACAAACTTGACAACCGGGATCAAACATCTTGAAACATCAGTGATTGAGATGAGTTAAGGATTCAAACACTTTGAATTCTATGGTTTGGCCAAGGACTGTCATTTTCAGTATGCCATTTTTCACATCAATAAGAGTGTTTGCTGTGGCCATGAATGGTCTTCCAAGCAAGATAGGCAGCTCACGATCATGAATGGGTGCATCTTCCATGTCTATCACTACAAAATCAGCAGGCAATATTAGCTTATCAACTTGAACCAAAATATCTTCAATAATACCTCTAGGATATTTCACTGAACCATTAGCAAGTTGTAAGCTGAGTGTGGTGGATTTTAATTTTCCCAAACCAAGTTGCAAGTACACTGAATAAGGCATTAGATTGATACTTGCACCTAAATCCAACATGGCTTTCTCAGCTCGTTTATCTCCAATGGTTATGCCGATGGTAAAACTACCTGGATCCTTGAGTTTAGGAGGAAGTTTTCTTTGAAGGACAGCACTCACATTTTCAGACACCAACACCTTCTCATGAGGACTATACCTTCTCTTGTGTGAGTTCAACTCTTTAAAAAATTTAGCATAAGTTGGCATGTTCCTGATCACATCAAGGGAAGGCAAGTTAACATTGACTTTACTAAGTATATCATGGATTTCAGGAAAAGACTTATCCTGTTTGCTTTTAGCAAGACGTCCAGGAATTGGTGGCACATAAGGGTTCTTGGCCTTGTGCAATATAGGTGAAATTGTTGACTTGCCAATGGGAATTGCTTCTTTTGGTGTCATCTCTTCCTTGTGTTCATCACCTGCATTCACAACATCATGATTAGTAACTTCTTTGCCAACTTTATTATCAATAACCTTACCACTTCTAGAACTGAGATTGCGTTGGCTTGCTCATGATGCTTGGGATTCACATTTGGTTGGCTAGGGAATTTTCCAGGTTCTCTTTGGTTCAAAGTATCTGCAATTTGTCCCAATTGAATCTCTATCTTAGTAAGGGCAGCAGAATGTTGTTGAAGAGCATCATTAGTAGTTTGCTGGAATTGCAAAGTATTTTGGGCCAACATCTTGACTGTGTCCTCCAATGAACTTGGTTTAGGCTGGAATGATGAACTTGCTTGATTGTCGCTCCAAGAGAAATTTGGGTGATTCCTCCAACCCGGATTATAAGTGTTCGAGAAGGGATCATTTCTTGGCCTTTGGTTGTAAGAATTCATCATGTGGGCTTGTTCTTGGACAAACTCAGGATAAGTATTACTAGCTGAACACATGTGAGTTGAGTGTCCTTGAGAATTGCAAATAGCACAAACTTCAACTTGAGGAGCTTTAGGTCCCATATTGAGCACAGCATCAAGCTTCCTTTGTAAACTAGCCACCTGCGAAGCAAGCTCATTGTTAGGACTAATCTCATAGATACAGCCTTACCTCTTGTATCTTTGTGTTGAGCATTGGATCCCAACATCTCAAATATGTCATATGACTCTTGAGCATTTTTTTCTTTAAAGCTCCACCTCAGCATTATTGACAGTAGATTGACAAGTTTCGGTTAGTCCATCATAAAAAATTTGCATCTGTAAGTATAGAGGTAACCCGTGATGTGGACATTGCATTAGAGTTCCTTTGAAACGCTCCCAGCATTCGTTGAATGGTTCGCCATCATGTTGTGAGAAGTTGAAAATCTTGGACCTCAAGGTGGCTGTCTTTTGGGCAGAGAAAAACTTCTCCAAGAACTTCTTAGCAACAGCATCCCAAGTGGTTAGTGATCCAGGGGTTAACGACATAAACCAAGTCTTTGCTCTATCCTTCAAAGTGTAAGGGAAGACCCTCATCCTCAGATTTGCTTCAGACACATCCTTCAAAGGCAAAGTACAAACAACAGTATAAAATTCTTTAATGTGAGCCAAAGGATCTTCGTTAGGTAAACCATAAAAAGAAGGAAGCATTTGAAAGTGAGAAGATTTAAGCTCATAGTTTCTAGCTTCTCTGGACAGCAAGATGCATGAAGGTGAATTTGGTATGATTGGTTGAGCAAGATCCTCCAAAGCAAGTTGGTCATGGGCTGCCATCTTTTCTTCTTCTTCTTCTTCTTCTTGATCTGAGTTAAAGATGTTGAACAGAGTACTCTTCTGAGCTTGTTGAATTGGAGGTTTCGGCTTCTAAGGGATTGAGAATAGATTCAATGGCTGCCTCCTTCCTTTAACAAGCCTTCGTTCAAATTCAGCCAGTGATGGTTGTTGTGTACCACGGATTGGTTGGATTCGAATGGTTCAGGATTGAGAGTGTTTCTTGACCGCTGATACAACTTGTTCAAGCAATGGTTTGCTGACATGCAAATACCTGAAAACAAAGAAAAACTAAAGAAAGTAAGCAATAGAAATAAGACTTTTAATCAAGTCCCCTGCGGCGCCATTTACTTGTTGGACAGATTTAACTCTATTATTTCTCGCAAGTGCACGGACCAATTATAGTATAGGAATGCAAGCACGAGGTCGTTCCACAGAGACTTGGATGAAAGACACTTATTACTACTACTTAGACTCACAAGTAATCCTAAGACTAAACAGAATTTAAATGAGGTTGTGTTGAGTTTGTTTTGAGTAACAACTACAAAAAGGAAAAGCATATAGCAAGTGATTGAAAACTTCAAAAGGGAATGCAAAATAGCAAGTAACCAGCAAGTAGATGTTTAGAAATTTAGAGAGAAAGGAGACAAGCACTAGGGTTTCAACTTCACCATGACAATCCAATTTCAAGCAACAAGTTAACAATCACCTAAGTTGATTACAATTTCTGGAGTTCGTTCTTTCTTATGTATGATTATCCATATGGTGTTTGGTTTTAATCAAGTACTCAGAAACACAACTTAGCTATGGTGTTTAGTCTAGGCTATGAATCTGAATCCATTAAGCTTAAGAAGAACACAAAAGAACCAAGTAAACATTTAAACATGGTGTTTGTCCTAAATGCATTACCCACTCATTCACTAATCGGTTCAAGAGTCATATGGTGTTTATGTAAACTTGAACTAGATAACCAACATGCATGTGTTCATAGTGGCCAGTTATTTAAACATGCATAAAGATTCAACTAAGAACAAGTGAATGAGACCAGAAAATTAGAAGTAATCAACAAGAGTAACATTAACTTGAAAACATGAAATTGTCTTGTCAGGTTACATTGAAACCCTAGCTATGGATTTAGCTGCTCATAATGAGAAAGAAATTAAGACAGAAATGAGAAAACATAATGAATGCAATAAGAGTAGAAAAACCCCTTTTCTGAAGTTCTTGTGGTGTCCAAGGCTTCTCCAAGTGCTTCTCCACGTCTAATGCTTCTCCAAGAGCTTCCTCACTTCTAGAAGGATGTATGAAGGATATGGAGGTGATTTGGGATGAGTTTGAGTGAGTGGTGATGGCTAAGAAAGATGACATTCGTAGGGAAATGGAAGAGAGGTTTGCTGGAGCTGTTTTGGTGATTTGGGGCTGTTTAGAGCTTTTGGTTGATTGCTGGAGTTTGGGATTGTGAGAGTGTTTGAGGATAGTTTCTGAATGTGTTTGGGAAAATGATGGAAGTGTTTGAGGGAGGATGGAGTGAAGGATGGCTGAATTGTGGGGTTGTGAATCCAGGCTTGCACCTAGAGTGTATGGGAGTGTTTAAGGATGGATGGAGAGGGTTTTGTGGGGTTGTGAATCCAGGCTTGCACACCTTGAATCTGGAAATGAATTGGTATTTATAGGGGAAGGGAGGTGAGAAATCAGAATTGAATATGGCTAATGGACTAACACTTGCATTAGATAATCAGAAATGGGCTAATGGACTGAACACTTGCATTAGATAATCAGAAATGGTTGCTCCACTAAATCCACTAGCAGCCTAGCTCATCCTCATGTCAGCATGACCAAGCTTCCATTCAAAAACCAATAGCTATGCCTAGCTCACCATGACCAAGCATGCAATGAGCTCATCTCAAGTCAGCATGATGTGTAATTTTATGGGCTCACGGATTGGGCTTGGATCAATCAAATGTCGACTTTGAGCTATCAATCTTCAAGTTAAGAATGTCATCGATCTAACCACACAAGTATTGGCCCAATCCAAGCTCGGATGAAGAAGATAAGTCCAAAATGAACTTGTAACTCAGTCACCAGTTTTTACACATTATTTTCACCATTTTACTTCAAATGCCTCAAGTGATACCTAGAGCTCAATAAACTGAATAACAAACACAAAAGAGGTTAAAAGCACAAGGTTAACTCAAAAACATAACTAAATCATAAGCAATAAGGGTACAAAATGATATACAATTGTGAACCGAACAATTGGAAATCAATAGGTGTACGAAATTGGACAATTCAAGTTCAAAGGCAGTTCGTTCCGAATTGGAGTGGTTGGTGTATTCCGTAGTTCTAGCGATTGGATTTCACCCAAAAATTGCCAAATGACTCCAACCACGATGTTATATTGATGCCCAAGTTTTGTTCTCATTTTGAAATCATAGGTGTACGAAATTGGACAATTCAAGTTCAAAGGCGTTTCGTTCCGAATTGGAGTGGTTGGTGTATTCCGTAGTTCTAGCGATTGGATTTCACCCAAAACTTGCCAAATGACTCCTCCCACGATGTTATATTGATGCCCAAGTTTTGTTCTCGATCGGAAATCAATAGGTGTACGAAATTGGACAATTCAAGTTCAAAGGCAGTTCGTTCCGAATTGGAGTGGTTGGTGTATTCCGAAGTTCTAGCGATTGGATTTCACCCAAAACTTGTCAAATGACTCCTCCCACGATGTTATGATGATGCCCAAGTTTTGGGCTCGATCGGAAATCAATAGGTGTACGAAATAGGACAATTCAAGTTCAAAGGCAGTTCGTTCCGAATTGGAGTGGTTGGTGTATTCCGTAGTTCTGGCGATTGGATTTCACCCAAAACTTGCCAAATGACTCCTCCCACGATGTTACGATGATGCCCAAGTTTTGGGCTAGATCGGAAATCAATAGGTGTACGAAATTGGACAATTCAAGTTCAAAGGCAGTTCGTTCCGAATTGGAGTGGTTGGTGTATTCCGTAGTTCTAGCTATTGGATTTCACCCAAAACTTGCCAAATGACTCCTCCCACGATGTTACGATGATGCCCAAGTTTTGGGCTCGAATCGGAAATCAATAGGTGTACGAAATTGGACAATTCAAGTTCAAAGGCAGTTCGTTCCGAATTGGAGTGGTTGGTGTATTCCGTAGTTCTAGCGATTGGATTTCACCTAAAACTTGCCAAATGACTCCTCCCACGATGTTACGATGATGCCCAAGTTTTGGGCTCGAATCGGAAAATCAATAGGTGTACGAAATTGGACAATTCAAGTTCAACGGCAGTTCGTTCCGAATTGGAGTGGTTGGTGTATTCCGTAGTTCTAGCGATTGGATTTCACCCAAACCTTGCCAAATGACTCCTCCCACGATGTTATATTGATGCCCAAGTTTTGGGCTCGAATCGGAAATCAATAGGTGTACGAAATAGGACAATTCAAGTTCAAAGGCAGTTCGTTCCGAATTGGAGTGGTTGGTGTATTCCGTAGTTCTGCCGATTGGATTTCACCCAAAACTTGCCAAATGACTCCTCCCACGATGTTATATTGATGCCCAAGTTTTGGGCTCGATCGGAAATCAATAGGTGTACGAAATTGGACAATTCAAGTTCAAAGGCAGTTCGTTCCGAATTGGAGTGGTTGGTGTATTCCGTAGTTCTAGCGATTGGATTTCACCCAAAACTTGCCAAATGACTCGTCCCACGATGTTATGATGATGCCCAAGTTTTGGGCTCGAATCGGAAATCAATAGGTGTACGAAATTGGACAATTCAAGTTCAAAAGCAGTTCCTTCCGAATTGGAGTGGTTGGTGTATTAAGTAGTTCTAGCGATTGGATTTCACCCAAAACTTGCCAAATGACTCCTCCCACGATCTTATATTGATGCCCAAGTTTTGTTCTCGATTATTCGGAAATCAATAGGTGTACGAAATTGGACAATTCAAGTTCAAAGGCAGTTCATTCCGAATTGGGGTGGTTGGTGTATTCCGTAGTTCTAGCGATTGGATTTCACCCAAAACTTTCAAAATGACTCCTCCCACGGTGTTATGAGGATGCCCAAGTTTTTTGCTCGATCGGAAATCAATAGGTGTATAAAATTGGACAATTCAAGTTCAAAGGCAGTTCGTTCCGAATTGGAGTGGTTGGTGTATTCCGTAGTTCTAGCGATTGGATTTCACCCAAAACTTGCCAAATGACTCCTCCCACGATGTTATATTGATGCCCAAGTTTTGGGCTCGATTCGGAAATTAATAGGTGTACGAAATTGGACAATTCATGTGTTGGATAGATTTTACTCTATCTATTTCTCGCAAGTGCACGAACCAATTATAGTATAGGAATGCAAACACGAGGTCGTTCCAGAGAGACTTGGATGAAAGACACTTAATACTACTACTTAGACTCACAAGTAATCCTAAGACTAAACAGAATTTAAATGAAGTTGTTTTGAGTTTGTTGGAATGAAAACTGCAAAAAGGAAATGCAAAGTAGCAAGTGACCAGCAAGTAGATGTTTTAGAAAGTTGAGAGACAAAGGAGACAAGCACTAGGGTTTCAACTTCACCATGACAATCCAATTTCAAGCTACAAGTTAACAATCACCTAAGTTGATTACAATTTCTGGAGTTCGTTCTTTCTTATGTATGATTATCCATATGGTGTTTGGTTTTAATCAAGTACTCAGAAAACACAACTTAGCTATGGTGTTTAGTCTAAGTTATGAATCTGAATCCATTAAGTTTAAGAAGAACACAAAGGAACCAAGTAAACATTTAAACATGGTGTTTGTCCTAAATGCATTACCCACTCATTCACTAATCGGTTCAAGAGTCATATGGTGTTTATGTAAACTTGAACTAGATAACCAACATACATGTGTTTATAATGGCCAGTTATTTAAACATGCATAAAGATTCAACTAAGAACAAGTGAATGAGACCAGAAAATTAGAAGTAATCAACAAAGGGTAACATTAACTTGAAAACATGAAATTGTCTTGTCAGGTTACATTGAAACCGTAGTTATGGGAATTAGTTACACTCCATTAATGGAAAATACATTTGAATCATAATAAACATGGAGAGAGTAAGAAAAACCCGTGAAGAACGAATTGTTGAAGAGCTCCTCACAGCTTCCACCATATATGATGCAACCAGAGATGAAGAGTGGTGTAGATGGTGTGGATTGTGTTTGGGAATTGATGGGATGATGGAGGCTGTGGTTGATGAAGGTTTGAGAGGGGATGGTGCTGGGATGAGTGGTCTGCTAGGAATTGGAAGAGAGGGATTTTGAATTCTAGGATATTGTGTGTGTCATGAATGTGGAATGGAAGTGATATTTATAGGGAGAAGGAAAGGGGATATCTGAATTCAATATGGCAATGACCTAACACACTTGTATTAGAAAAATCAGAAATGGTTGTTGCACTTCACCAATAAATCCCACCAGCAGCCCTACCTCATCATCATGTCAGCATGACCAAGCTTCCAACCAGAAACAATAGCTCATGCCTAGCTCACCATGACCAAGCATCTTCTTGGGCTTACGAATTGGGCTTGGCTGAATCAAATGACGGCTTTAAGATGTCCATTGTGAAGTTCAGAATGTCTCTGATCCAACCACACAAGTATTGGCCCAATCCAAGCTCAGATGAAGAAGATAGGTCCGAAATGAAATTCTAACTCAGTCTCCAGTTTTTGCACGTTTTTGCTCCATTTTGCTTCAAATGCCTCAAGTGGTACCTAGAGCTCAATGAACTGAATAACAAACACAAATTGGATTAAAAGCACAAGTTTTATTTAAAAACATCACCAAACAATAGGGTAGATTGATACAAAATGATACAGAATTATGCATTGATCAATACCCCAAACCTATATTTTGCTGGTCCTCAAGCAAAACTAAAACTTAAACAACACACAAAACAAAACTTATTACACCATTTTCGCAGATGTCACGATTGCATTGAGCATATACAATAAGCCTTTAAACCTCTAGGTGTCCCTAGTAGGAGGAGTTGTGTCTCCTGAGGGTTTACAGTGATGACTCCCACAAACATCAACAAATTCTGCAAGATAACTAATAGTTAAAGAATCACTTTTAAACAAACTAAGGAAAACCAATGAATGCACAATCACACTTTCAAAACTAATGGTATGCCACTTCAGATCTTCACACCAGGGTGTATAGTGTATTGCCACTGCAAAAAGAATTCCAGCATTGAAGTCACCGTACTCAAATACATAGATAGAAATCGCCTCAACTCTAGGTCTCACGGGTATCGCTCAAATCTTCACAAAGAACCTAGGGTTTAGTTTCTCAACAAGCATATGTGAGTGACGTTATGTAAAGGGAAGCAAGATTTCACATATGAAATAATCATAAAACAAAAGCACGATTTCTGGAAATAAGATCTCATGAAAGGAAATCAAATGCTAAGAACATAGAAAGAATACATTGCATACCAGCACTCATGAACCTTACTTCCCCAAAGATCAGTTAGGTCTTAATCAAGCTTGTAATGTCAGGTTGAGGGTAGGGGTTATGAAAAGAAGGGAAATGAAAACTAAGAACTCAAGAACTGATCGGTTCATAATTGTATATCATTTTGTACCCTTCTAACTTATGATTTGGTTATGTTTTTGAGTTAAACTTGTGCTTTTAATCCTTTTTGTGTTTATCTTTCAGTTAATTGATATTTAGGTAACAATGATGGCTTCGGATAGGAAATGATGCAATCCAAGCATGTTAAGGCATGATTTGGATGAAGGGAAGAAGAGCTTAAAGACAAACTCATTTTTTTGCTACAGCCCCCTACCAGTCCAGTTTCGTAGGTCATATTGCAAGCTTTGTTTCAGCAATCTACACAGCTCGGATGAGGCAGCATTCTTCATGAAAGTTGTTCCAATGGGTTTATACTATAACATATCCAAATTTCAGCCCCATTAGATAAATGTGGAGTCAGTTACCTAGCAAACACCGAACCATACTCAGGATGGATTTTTGTCAGCGAGCAAAACGAGTTAGAAATTTGTTTTGGCCTTAACTTTTTCATCCGAGCTTGGATTGGGCCAATACTTGTGTGGTTGGATCCCACACATTCTGAACTTCAATTTGGAGTGCTTAAAGTCGTCATTTGCTTAAGAGAAGCCCAATTCGTAAGCCCTTGAAGTTGCTGGTCATGCTGACTTGCAGATGAGCTCATTGCTTGCTTGGTCATGCTGACATGAGGATGAACTATTGGTTTCTGGATGGAAGCTTGGTCATGCTGACATGAAGATAAGCTAGGGCTGCTGGTGGGATTTATTGGTGAAGTGCATCAACAATTTTCTAATACAAGTGCATCAACCAATTCAGATTTTATAATAAAAGTGTTGTATGCATTAGCCATTTTGAATTCAGATTTTCACTTCCCTTAGGCCTATAAATAGGGAAGTTCTCTAAGCTTGTAATCACACCCCAAGGGGGGAGCTCTCAAACACTTCTCTAGAGCTCCCTTCCCTTCTCTCCCTCAAATTCTCTTAGTTTCATTTTCTAGTTTTCAATTGTTGTAATGAAATATTTGTGCTGAAATTCTCCTTAAGTTTTTCTTTGTTCCACTTTACTTTTCATTATGTAAATTCTTTTCTTTAGTTTCAAGTTTGATTAGTTTCCAAGTTTCAATTATGGTTCATGTTCTTATTCATTATGCTTATAAGTTAACATGCTTGTTTGAATGATTGATCACCATTTAGGTTTGCATGTTAGCTATCTTGGTTTGAATTAAGAGTATACACCATGCTTTAATTCGAATTGAACTATGAATAGGAAGAGTATGTATGGACATTCGACAACAGGGATTAGATACATGCTTGGTTGTTTAAATTGTTCTTCTATGCTTAATGGGTTCCTAATGCTTAATTTTAGGTTAGACAACAAATGATCAAATTAGGGAATTAGGAACACAAGATTAGGACCAAACACCATGGCCTAATCATACATTAGCTAGAATCAATCCATTAATCTAATTGAACTTGGGAACTTATCTACTTGAGTTAGTTATTTTCTTTCTTCCTTGTTTTATTTATTTCCTTTTGTTTTCATTTATGTTTTGTGTAGGAAAACTGAATTGGATTATTCAATCACCAATCCCTGTGGAATCGACCTCGCACTTACATATGCTAAACTACCAACGGCTCGTGCACTTGCGAGTATCACAAGTTGAGGATGCAGTTGAATCAATTTTGGTGCAGCTGAAATCTACGCAACAAGAACATGCCAAGAGTGCTCCTTCTTGCTGCAAGGTAAATGGCTACATTATGTGAATTTTCAAGGCAATGACCTGTGCTCCATTGAACTGAATTTGAACTTTGATCAAGAACTGGCCCTCTTTTGCTTTGTTAATTTTTTTTTTTTTATAAACGAATTTGGCCCTCTTTTGCTTTTCTCCTTGAATTGCACTAACACACTGATTCTCTCCATTTGCTTGGTATAACGCCCATCCTTGCTTCTTCATTTTGTTGAGATCTTGACATGTTCTCCAGTTATAGGGTATGGCTAAACAAGGGATGGTATCTTAGATTAAGATACAAGGGTAGGAGTAATGTGGGTGATGAAAGAAAGGCTTAAGTATTTGGATACAAAATTGGGTAAAGGAAGCACACAACAGGGAGGGATATCAAAGCCTTTAGTGACTTAAACACACATAGCCTACATCATATCAATGGGTACATCCTTTCCACAAATGTCAGCAAGCAATATAGCATCTGCAAAAGATCCAATAGTTCTTAGTATTCGATGAATATAATGAGATCAACATAAAAGGAATCTGGGAAGTTGTAAGAGTAGAAACAAGTAAAACCCTCTCAAGGAATGGAATAGGCTCAAATTAGCTCACTAGGGTAGTCTCCACAATTCTTCTAAAGATATATGAGTATGGCACCTTCTGGACCGAAATTCCAATTGCATGACAGTGTGTATGGCTTAAATTCTGATGCAAACACTTCCATGGCAGCACACTAGCAAAGAATTAGTGACAATGACATTGCATATACATCTTCATTAGTAAGCAAAAAGAAATCTTTCACTAAGACTCAGAAATTCAACAACAGACTCAAAAATTCAACAAGTTTCATCCCACACCCCAAACCTGAATGAAACATTGTCCTCAATGTTTTAAAAGAAAGGAAACACAATGCAAAAACATACTAGACATAAAATGCACGAAAGGAAACAACTCTAACTAAAATAAAAACAACATAACCTGGTATTGCAAGCAGTTAGGGTGTGGTGAACTCAAGGGAGTCCACAGCTTGTGTTTCCACAACATCATCCAAGTATTGTTTCAATCGCTGCCCATTCACCTTGAAAGTTGTCCTGTCCCTTAGGTTCTCAATCTCAACAGCTCCATGAGGGAAAACTTGAAGCACCTTGAACGGCCCCAGCCATCTAGATTTCAATTTACCTGGAAAGAGACGCAAACGTGAGTCATATAACAAAACTTTCATACCTGGCTTGAACTCTTTCCTGAGGATGGCCTTGTCATGATAGCGTTTGGTCCTCTCTTTGTAGATTTTTGCATTCTCATAAGCTTCGTTCCTTAGCTCCTCCAACTCATTGATCTGCAATTTTCTAACATTCCCAGCTTCTTTGAGATCAAAATTGAACTTTTTAATTGCTCAATATGCTCTGTGCTCAAGTTCCATTGGTAGGTGACAAGCCTTCCCAAACACAAGTCGATAAGGGCTCATCCCAATGGGGGTTTTATAAGCTGTCCTATATGCCCAGAGTGCATCATTGAGTCGTAGTGCCCAATCTTTTCGAGTCGGATTGACAGTTTTCTCCAAAATGTTCTTAATCTCTCTATTGCTGATCTCAACTTGTCCAGAAGTTTGGGGATGATATGGAGTTGCCACTCTATGTGTGATATTGTACTTCTTCATTAAGCCCTCAAATGGTTTGTTACAGAAGTGGCTGCCACCATCACTAATGACAGCCCTAGGAGTTCCAAACCTAGTGAAAATCACATCTCTCAGGAATTTCAGGACAACTCTATGATCATTAGTCCTTGTAGCCAATGCCTCCACCCATTTTGATACATAATCTACAGCAACAAGAATGTAAGTATAACCCAAAGAGGAATGATCATTAGTCCTTGTAGCCAATGATAGCGTTTGTATTCCGTAGTTCTAGCGATTGGATTTCACCCAAAACTTGCCAAATGACTCCTCCCACGATGTTATGATGATGCCCAAATTTTGGGCTCGAATCGGAAATCAATAGGTGTACGAAATTGGACAATTCAAGTTCAAAGGCAGTTCCTTCCGAATTGGAGTGGTTGGTGTATTAAGTAGTTCTAGCGATTGGATTTCACCCAAAACTTGCCAAATGACTCCTCCCACGATGTTATATTGATGCCCAAGTTTTGTTCTCGATCGGAAATCAATAGGTGTACGAAATTGGACAATTCAAGTTCAAAGGCAGTTCGTTCCGAATTGGGGTGGTTGGTGTATTCCGTAGTTCTAGCGATTGGATTTCACCCAAAACTTTCAAAATGACTCCTCCCACGGTGTTATGAGGATGCCCAAGTTTTGTGCTCGATCGGAAATCAATAGGTGTATAAAATTGGACAATTCAAGTTCAAAGGCAGTTCGTTCCGAATTGGAGTGGTTGGTGTATTCTTTTCGGTTCACAATTGTATATCATTTTGTACCCTTCTAGCTTATGATTTCGTTATGTTTTTGAGTTAACCTTGTGCTTTTAACCTCTTTTGTGTTTGTCATTCAGTTCATTGAGCTCTAGGTATCACTTGAGGCATTTGAAGTAAAATGGTGAAAACAATGTGTAAAAACTGAAGACTGAGTTACAAATTCATTTCGGACATATCTTTTTCATCTCAGCTTGGATTGGGCCAATTCACGTGTGCATGGAAAGACGACATTCTGAACTTGAAGATGGATAGCTCTAGCTCATCAATTGATTAATCCAAGCCCAATCCGTGAGCCCATCAAATTACACATCATGCTGACTTGCAGATGAGCTCATTGCTTGCTTGGTCATGCTGACATGATGATGAGCTATGGCTGCTGGTGGGATTTGTTGGTGAAGTTCACCAACCATTTCTGATTATCTAATGCAAGTGTGTTAGGTAATTGCTATATTCAATTCTGATTTCTCACTTCCCTCCCCCTATAAATACCTCTTCAATTCCAGATTCAAGGAGTGCAAGCCTGGGATTCACAACCCCACAATTCAGCCATCCTTCACTCTCACAACCCCAAACACTCCAGAAATCAATCCAAAGCTCTAAACAGCCTCAAACCACCAAAACAACTCCAGAAAACCTTTCTTCCATTTTCCTACGAATTTCATCTTTCTTAGCCATCACCACTCACTCAAACTCATCCCAAATCACCTTCATATCCTTCATACATCTCTCTAGAAGTGGGGAATCTCTTGGAGAAGCATTAGAAGTGGAGAAGCACTTGGAGAAGCCTTGGACACCACAAGAACTTCAGAAAAGGGGTTTTTCTACTCTTATTGCATTCATTATGTTTTCTCATTTCTGTTCAAGTCTCTTTCCCATTATGAGTAGCTAAATCCATCACTGGGGCTTCGATGTAACCTAACATGAATATTCTGGGTTTATAAAGTTCAAGTTTCAAGTTTGATTCATGATTCGTGTTCTTATTCATTTTGCATACCTGCCTATATGCTGATCAGAATGCCTAGCTACCATTTTGATTTGTGTATCTTGGTTTGAATTAAGAGTATACACCCTACTTTAATTCGAATTGAACTATGAATAGGAAGAGTATGTATGGACATTCGACAACAGGGATTAGATACATACTTGGTTGTTTAAAATGTTCTTCTATGCTTAATGGGTTCCTAATGCTTAATTTTAGGTTAGACAACAAATGATCAAATTAGGGAATTAGGAACACAAGGTTAGGACCAAACACCATGGCTTAATCATACTTTAGCTAGAATCAATCTTTGAATCTGAATTAGACTTGTTACTTGACTCCTTATAACCCAGAGTTGAATTGTTATGGTGAATCGAATGCCCTAGTCTCCAAATCCGTTTTCCAGCCCTTCAAAATCACTCTTTGTTACACTTGTTTATTTGCTTTCATTTGCAATTTGAGTTTGCTCACTTCCTTTCACAATCACAATCACTCTCACTTTAATTTCTGTTTTAGACTTAACTTCCTAACTTCTTGAATTCGGTAATCTAAGTACATAACTAATTTGAACTTCTCAGTCCTCGTGGGTACGACCTCGTTCTTGTCTTTGCTATACTACTGATTGGCACGTACACTTGCGATATTCCGTAGTTCTAGCGATTGGATTTCACCCAAAACTTGCCAAATAACTCCTCCCACGATGTTATATTGATGCCCAAGTTTTGTTCTCGATCGGAAATCAATAGGTGTACGAAATTGGACAATTCAAGTTCAAAGGCAGTTCGTTCCGAGTTGGAGTGGTTGGTGTATTCCGTAGTTCTAGTGATTGGATTTCACCCAAAACTTGCCAAATGACTCCTCCCACGAT
This sequence comes from Prunus fruticosa, assembly GCA_018703695.1. Lineage (NCBI taxonomy): Eukaryota > Viridiplantae > Streptophyta > Magnoliopsida > Rosales > Rosaceae > Prunus > Prunus fruticosa. The sequence goes on along the minus strand of CM031918.1, from coordinate 24,825,523 downwards.
GTTATGATGATGCCCAAGTTTTGGGCTCGATCGGAAATCAATAGGTGTACGAAATTGGACAATTCAAGTTCAAAGGCAGTTCGTTCCGAATTGGAGTGGTAGGTGTATTCCGTAGTTCTAGCGATTGGATTTCACCCAAAACATGCCAAATGACTCCTCCCACGTTGTTATATCGATGCCCAAGTTTTGTTCTCGATCGGAAATCAATAGGTGTACGAAATTGGACAATTCAAGTTCAAAGGCAGTTCGTTCCGAATTGGAGTGGTTGGTGTATTCCGTAGTTCTAGCGATTGAATTTCACCCAAAACTTGCAAAATGACTCCCTGTTAAGCTTGGATTGGGCCAATAGTTGTGTGGTTGGATCAGAGACATTCTGAACTTCACAATGGACATCTTAAAGTTGTCATTTGATTCAGCCAAGCCCAATTCGTAAGCCCTTGAAGCTACACATCATGCTGACATAAGGATGAGCTGATGGATGCTTGGTCATGGTGAGCTAGGCATGAGGTATTGGTTTCTGGATGGATGCTTGGTCATGCTGACATATTGATGAGCTAGGGCTGCTGGTGGGATTTGTTGGTGAATTGCAACAACCATTTCTGATTATCTAATGCAAGTGTGGTTGGTGAACTTAATTGTATAATCTGATTCACCTAACCCTTGTGCCTATAAATAGGGAGTCTCTAGAGAGCTTAGGAACTCAGAATTTCATTCCATAATTTACACTTCCATTGTACACAAAGAGAGGGAAAGTTGAGAGTCACAAAGGGAGAGAAGGGAGAAGGCAGGCAGTGGGAGGCTTTGGCCTCCTAGCAGCCATGGAGATGATTCCTTTCCATCTCTAGCATGCTGTCCTTATCTTCTTCTCCTCCCTTTGTCTTTTATTTTCTTCTTGTATTTTCTTTGTTTCACTTTGTTTCACTTTGTTTTCTGTTATTAGTTGTAATAAACATCTTGCTAGTCTTGTATCATGGTTTGAGTTTATAAAGTTTGATTTCATTCATGAATTCTTCTTCACTATTTTAATGGAGCTGTTTTTGCATCCTTTGATTGATCACCTGAGGTTTTATGCATTTTGCTCTTGTTGGGAAGGTTTGGGGATCATCTTCATTCCGTCCATTAGCAACTTATGTGATTTGGTTTCTAGGTCTCCTAATGTAAACACCATGCTTGGGGTCCTTGTGATGTTCAATACAATTTGATCCAAACACCATGGACTTATTTGTGAGCATCTTCATGAGTGAATCAATTTGTTTACTTACTGCCATAACATGATTAGAACAATTAGGGTGGATTCTAAAACCTCACCATCTTGTCTTAGTTCTTTTCTTTCTTCTTGTTTTGTTTCTCTTGTTTCCATTTCTGTTTTGTGTAGAAAAACTGAGTTGGATCATTCAATCACCAATCCCTGTGGAATCGACCTCGCTCTTACATATGCTAAACTACCAACGGCTCGTGCACTTGCGAGTATCACAAGTTGAGGATGTAGCTGAATCCATTTTGGTGCAGCTAAATCTACGCAACAAGTTTTTGGCGCCGTTGCTTGGGATCGGTAACATTGTTTGATTCTATTTGGTTTTCCTAGTTTTTATTATTTTTATTTTTTGTATATAACTAGACAGTTTCATGTTTTAAAGTTAATGAGGTTAATTGATAAGTTGTGTTTGTAGTCCAACGGACAAGGACAATTGCCTGACAAGCAAGAGAACTGGGTTTGAGTCCCAGCTTACACAACACCAAAGAAAGGGTTCAAGTAGCATGTTGATTATTTCTTGTTTATGGTTTCATTCACTTGTTCTTAATTAAATATCTTGTCCAAGTTTACATAAACACCATATGACTCTTGGACCGATTAGTGAATGGATGGGTAGATATTGAAGACAAACACCATGTTTAAATTCTACTTGGTTCTTTATTGTTCTTCTTGTTCTTAATGGGTTTGGAATTTGTGTTTAGACTAAACACCATAGCTAAATACTTGTTCTGAATACTTGATTACAACCACACACCAAATGGATAATCATATTTGAGAAAGAACGAACTCCATAAGCTAGTTTGATTTACTTTGATGCTTGTTACTTTGGAGCATGGAATTAGATGTTTGTGGTGAAGTTGAATCCCTAATCTTGATGTTTTAGTTTAGTTTATCCTTTTCATTTATGTTCTGGTTTCCTAATCCAACAAATCTGAAATTTTGTTTCAAGTTTCCTTGTCTTTCTTTAAGCATTTCTGAAGTAGCTCAATAAAAAAGAGGGAAAGAGAGGAGACAACCCAATCCATAGAACATGGAGTATGGAGCAGCGGAGAAGTCGATCTCCAGCTGCTATGGCCAACCACGCTCCAGCTAATCACTTCAAAGGGAGCATTCCGATCATATCTCTTTCATTTGTATAATAACTGCTACTCATGCTTAGTTGTGTCTCATTTTCTGTTTTGTTTTTGTTAGGGTTTTCTTTTCCTTGATGTGGGAGAAACATGATGAGCAGCTGACCCTAATACTCAAAGAAGAACATGTGCTGCCATACTATGTGCATTTCCCTCTCATTGTCTTCAAGGGGAAGTTCTAAACTCTCTTTCTTTTATTTCTTTCATTTCATTCCTTTACCCTGGATTTCATGTGCATTGCATGCTTTTCATGGATTCAAACATTGAGGACAATGCTTCATTTAAGTTTGGGGGTGAGGAAAGTTTTTTTTAGTTTTTGTGTTTGTGTCTGAAAACGTAGGCTTCTTCATTGCTAAATTTATTTTATTTTTTGCTACTGTTTTGAAAGTTTGGTCCGCGTTGTGTTCTTCATTTTTTCATGCTGAATCCAACGACATAAAGAACGTTAAATTTGACCAAGTGGTTTGAAAGTTACATGTCAAAACAAATTAGATGTTGAAATTGAGCAAAACAGCAATTTGAAACCTCACGTTTTTCTTTTTCTGTTTCTTTTTCTTTGAGTCATTTTCAGTTTTCCTTCCCACACCAATAATAAATCTTGAGTCTAACTTCTAATATGGCTCTTAGGAATTTTATAAGCATTGTGTTAGGTTTGAATCTTATTCTTTTGCTAGCTAAGTCTCACATAATTATGCTTGAACTTTCTATGCACTTTAGCCATGATTATACAACTCTTGCATGTCTTACCCAATTGTATGCATTTTTGCTTGTGTGATTCACTGGAATGTTAAGTTATAACTAAGATATGATTTAGGCCATCTTTGTTAAACCTATTTCTTTTTCCTCCATCAACCCCTACAATACATATTCCATTGTAAACCCTTTTGTACCCAAACACTTAGCCATTTCTTTCTATCCCCTTATCATCCATTAAACATCCTACCATCTAAGGGACTTCTAGAGCGTGTTTGTATTTCAGATTGTAATGCATTCAAGGCAACAAATGAGTTCAAAAGAAAAAGAGAAAAGAAGTGTGGCCAATGTAGTCACGTCCCTAGGGTGATATAAGGAGAAATCAAGGTGATCTAGGGTGAAGAGCCGCAAAATTGGGCCAAATATTATACAAAGTGTGTAAACGTCAAAATCAAATTGTGAAGTGATTCAATTGCAAAATCTGGTGTTGTGAGCTTTTCAATTTCTGTGCCTTACATTTCAAATGTCCATGATCTTGTTTACATATTATGCTCTACTTTGTTCCTTAGACTTTGTGTTTCATATCCATTCTTTGTCTAACCATTACCATAACCCCATTACATCCATGAGTAAAGTCCTATTGATTTTGGTTTAGCTTGGCAAACTTGTGCTCATTCTTGCAGGAATTCATATCGTTGTTTGAGAAGCATGAGTTGTATCTTCATGGCTACTTCACACACACACCTTCAGCATGATTTTTGTGAGATTGTGGTAGCACTTGAATAATGTTTAGAACTTCCTTAGTGCTTGTTTTGTTCCTTGTTGAGCCATGTCTATGAAGTTTAACATTTTTGACAGGTTGGAAGGTTAACGTCTTTGTTTTTGTTTTTGTTTTTGTTTTGCTTAAGGACTAACAAATCTATTAAGTTTTCTAACCATTTTGTTTTGTAGAGTCAGTAAAACGTTTGTGGGTATCGTATCTGTTAAACCCTCAGGAGACACAACTCCTCCTACTAGGGATGCCTAGAGGTTTAAAGGCTTGTTGCATATGCTCAATGCAATCGAGTTACCTACGAAAGTGGTCTAGTTAACTCCATTAGCCATATTCAATTCAGATTTCCCACTCCCCTCTCCCTATAAATACCACTTCCATTCCACATTCAACACAGATCCTGAGATCCATCATTTACACTTCCATTGTACACAAAGAGAGGGAAAGTTGAGAGTCACAAAGGGAGAGAAGGGAGAAGGCAGCACCTGGGAGGCTTTGGCCTCCTAGCAGCCATGGAGATGATTCCTTTCCATCTCTAGCATGCTGTCCTTATCTTCTTCTCCTCCCTTTGTCTTTTATTTTCTTCTTGTATTTTCTTTGTTTCACTTTGTTTTCTGTTATTAGTTGTAATAAACATCTTGCTAGTCTTGTATCATGGTTTGAGTTTATAAAGTATGATTTCATTCATGAATTCTTCTTCACTATTTTAATGGAGCTGTTTTTGCATCCTTTGATTGATCACCTGAGGTTTTCTGCATTTTGCTCTTGTTGGGAAGGTTTGGGGATCATCTTCATTCCGTCCATTAGCAACTTATGTGATTTGGTTTCTAGGTCTCCTAATGTAAACACCATGCTTGGGGTCCTTGTGATGTTCAATACAATTTGATCCAAACACCATGGACTTATTTGTGAGCATCTTCATGAGTGAATCAATTTGTTTACTTACTGCCATAACATGATTAGAACAATTAGGGTGGATTCTAAGACCTCACCATCTTGTCTTAGTTCTTTTCTTTCTTCTTGTTTTGTTTCTCTTGTTTCCATTTCTGTTTTGTGCAGAAAAATTGAGTTGGATCATTCAATCACCAATCCCTGTGGAATCGACCTCGCACTTACATATGCTAAACTACCAACGGCTCGTGCACTTGCGAGTATCACAAGTTGAGGATGTAGTGTTGCGTAGATTCAGCTGCACCAAAATGGATTCACTGCATCCTCAACTTGTGATACTCGCAAGTGCACGAGCCGTTGGTAGTTTAGCAAATGTAAGTACGAGGTCGATTCCACAGGGATTGGTGATTGAATAATCCAATTCAGTTTTCCTATACAAAACAGAAATGAAAACAAAAGAAACAAAACAAGAAGAAAGAAAAGAACTAAGACAAGATGGTGAGGTTTTAGAATCCACCCTAATTGTTCTAATCATGTTATGGCAGCAAGTAAACAAATTGATTCACTCATGAAGATGCTCACAAATAAGCCCATGGTGTTTGGATCAAATTGCATTGAACATCACATGGACCCCAAGCATGGTGTTTACATTAGGAGACCTAGAAACCAAATCACATAAGTTGCTAATGGATGGAATGAAGATGATCCCCAAACCTTCCCAACAAGAGCATAACGCATAAAACCTTAGGTGATCAGTCAAAGGATGCAAAACAGCTCCATTAAAACAGTGAAGAAGAATTCATGAATGAAATCAAACTTTATAAACTCAAACCATGATACAAGACTAGCAAGATGTTTATTACAACTAATAACAGAAAACAATGAAAATACAAGAAGAAAATAAAAGACAAAGGGAGGAGAAGAAGATAAAGACAGCATGCTAGAGATGGAAAAGAATCATCTCCATGGCTGCCAGGAGGCCAAAGCCTCCCAGCTGCTGCCTTCTCCCTTCTCTCCCTTTGTGACTCTCAACTTTCCCTCTCTTTGTGTACAATGGAAGTGTAAATGATGGATCTCAGGATCTGTGTTGAATGTGGAATGGAAGTGGTATTTATAGGGAGAGGGGAGTGGGAAATCTGAATTGAATATGGCTAATGGACTCAACACTTGCATTAGAAAATCAGAAATGGTTGTTCCACTAAATCCCACTAGCAGCCCTAGCTCATCCTCATGTCAGCATGACCAAGCTTCCATTCAGAAACCAATAGCTCATGCCTAGCTCATCATGACCAAGCATGCAATGAGCTCATCTTCCTGTCAGCATGATGTGTATTTCCATGGGCTCACGAATTGGGTTGGGCTGAATCAAATGATGACTTTAAGTTGTCCATTTTGAAGTTCAGAATGTCATTGATCCAACCACACAAGTATTGGCCCAATCCAAGTTCGGATGAAGAAGATAAGTCCGAAATGAACTTCTAACTCAGGCTCCAGTTTTTGCACGTTTTTGCACCATCTTGCTTCAATTGCCTCAAGTATATTCCTCTCATGCCAATCAGCCTTTAATATGCATGGATTGCATGAATGATGCTCTTTTGCTCTCTTGGCCTATAAAACACACAAAGACAGGCAAATAACTCAGAAATCTAATAAACTAGAGAAAAGAAGTAAGTAAATAGGGCATGTATATGTATGAAAATGTGAGCTTAACACACCCCCAAACTTAGATTTTGCTAGTCCTCGAGCAAAACAAAAGAAAAACAAAGAAAAACAAAACAAAATAAGAAGTTAACTTGACCACTTTCGTAGGTAACTCGATTGCATTGAGCGTATGCAACAAGCCTTTAAACCTCTAGGCATCCCTAGTAGGAGGAGTTGTGTCTCCTGAGGGTTTAACAATTACGATACCCACAAACGTTTTACTGACTCTACAAAACAAAGTAGTCAAAAACTTAATAGATTTGTTAGTCTAAACAAAACAAAAAACAAAAACAAAACAAAAACAAAAACGTTAACCTTCCAACCGAACAGAAATTTTAAACTTCATAGACATGGCTCAACAAGGAACAAAACAAGCACTAAGGAAGTTCTAAACATTATTCAAGTGCTACCACAATCTCACAAAAATCATGCTCAAGGTGTGTGTGTGAAATAGCCATGAAGATACAACTCATGCTTCTCAAACAACGATATGAATTCCTGCAAGAATGAACACAAGTTTGCCAAGCTAAACCAAAATCAATAGGACTTTACTCATGGATGTAATGTAATGGTTGGAAAAGTAATGGATATTGAAACACAAAGTCTAAGGAACAAAGTAGAGCATATCTTGTAAACAAGATCATCGACATTTGACATGTAAGGCACAAAAATTTAAGAGCTCACAGCACCAGATTTTGCAATTGAATCACTTCACAATTTGATTTTGACATTTACACACTTTGTATAATATTTGGCCCAATTTTGCGGCTCTTTACCCTAGATCACCTTGATTTCTCCTTATATCACCCTAGGGTCGTGACTACATTGGCCACACTTCTTTTCTCTTTTTCTTTTGGTTTTTTTTTTTTAGCTCATTCATTGCCTTGAATACATGACAATCTCAAATACAATCATACTCTACAAGTCCCCTAGATGGTAGGATGTTTAATGGATGATAAGGTGATAGAAAGAAATGGCTAAGTGTTTGGGCACAAAGGGGTTTACAATGGAATATGTATTGTATGGGTTGATGGAAGAAAAAGAAAGAGGCTTAACAAAGATGGCCTAAATCATATCTTAGTTATAACTTAACATTCCAGTGAATCACACAAGCAAAAATGCATACAATTGGGTAAGACATGCAAGAGTTGTATAATCATGGCTAAAGTGCATAGAAAGCTCAAACATAATTATGTGAGACTTAGCTAGCAAAAGAATAAGATTCAGACCTAACACAATGCTTATCAAATTCCTAAGAGCCATATTAGAAGTTAGACTCATGATTTATCATTGGTGTGGGAAGGAAAACTGAAAATGACTCAAAGAAAAGAAACAGAAAAAGAAAAACGTGAGGTTTCAAATTGCTGTTCTGCTCAATTTCAACATATAATCTATTTTGACATGTAACTTTCAAACCACTTGGTCAAATTTAACGTTCTTAATGTTGTTAGATTCAGCATGAAAAAATGAAGAACACAACGCGGAACAAACTTTCAAAACAGTAGCAGAAAATAAAAATTTTGTAGCAATGAAGAAGCCTACGTTTTCAGACACAAACACAAAAACTAAAAAAAACTTTCCTCACCCCCAAACTTAAATGAAGCATTGTCCTTAATGTTTGAATCCATGTAAAGCATGCAATGCACATAAAAATCCAGGGTAAAGGAATGAAATGAAAGAAATGAAAGAAATAAAAGAAAGAGAGTTTAGAACTTCCCCTTGAAGACAATGAGAGGGTAATTCATATAGTATGGCAGCACATGTTCTTCTTTGAATATTTGGGTCAGCTGCTCAACATGTTTCTCCCACATCAAGGAAAAGGAAACCCTAACAAAAACAAAACCGAAAATGAGACACAACTAAGAATGAGTAGCAGTTATTATACAAATGAAAGAGATATGATCGGAATGCTCCCTTTGAAGTGATTAGCTGGAGAGTGGTTGGCCATAGCAGCTGGAGGTCGACTTCTCCGCTGCTCCATACTCCATGCTTCTATGGATTGGGTTGTCTCCTCTCTCTCCCTCTTTCTTATTGAGCTACTTCAGAAATGCTTAAAGAAAGACAAGGAAACTTGAAACAAAATTTCAGATTTGTTGGATTAGGAAACCATAACTTAAATGAAAATGATAAACTAAACTAACACATCAAGATTAGGGATTCAACTTCACCACAAACATCTAATTCCATGCTTCAAAGTAACAAGCATCAAAGTAAATCAAACTAGCTTATGGAGTTCGTTCTTTCTCAAATATGATTATCCATATGGTGTGTGGTTTTAATCAAGTATTCAGAAAAAGCATTTAGCTATGGTGTTTAGTCTAAACACAAATTCCGAACCCATTAAGAACAAGAAGAACAATAAAGAACCAAGTAGAATTTAAACATGGTGTTTGTCTTCAATATCTACCCATTCATTCACTAATCAGTCCAAGAGTCATATGGTGTTTATGTAAACTTGGACAAGATATTTAATTAAGAGCAAGTGAATGAAACCATAAACTAGAAATAATCAACATGCTACTTGAACCTTTTTTTGTTTTTTGTGTTGTGTAAGCTTGGGACTCAAACCCAGTTCTCTTGCTTGTCAGGCAATTGTCCTTGTCCGTTGGACTACAAACACAACTTATCAATTATCCTCATTAACTTTAAAACATGAAACTGTCCAGTTATAAAAAAGATAAAAATAAATAAAAAGTAGAAAAACCAAATAGAATCAAGCAATGTTACCAATCCCCGGCAACGGCGCCAAAAACTTGTTGCGTAGATTCAGCTGCACCAAAATGGATTCACTGCATCCTCAACTTGTGATACTCGCAAGTGCACGAGCCGTTGGTAGTTTAGCATATGTAAGTGCGAGGTCGATTCCACAGGGATTGGTGATTGAATAATCCAATTCAGTTTTCCTACACAAAACAGAAATGAAAACAAAAGAAACAAAACAAGAAGAAAGAAAAGAACTAAGACAAGATGGTGAGGTTTTAGAATCCACCCTAATTGTTCTAATCATGTTATGGCAGCAAGTAAACAAATTGATTCACTCATGAAGATGCTCACAAATAAGCCCATGGTGTTTGGATCAAATTGCATTGAACATCACAAGGACCCCAAGCATGGTGTTTACATTAGGAGACCTAGAAACCAAATCACATAAGTTGCTAATGGATGGAATGAAGATGATCCCCAAACCTTCCCAACAAGAGCATAACGCATAAAACCTTAGGTGATCAGTCAAAGGATGCAAAACAGCTCCATTAAAACAGTGAAGAAGAATTCATGAATGTTAAGCTCATAATTTCATACATATACATGCCCAATTTACTTACTTCTTTTGCTCAGTTTCTTCGATTTCTAAGTTATTTGCCTCTCTTTGTGTGTTTTGTAGGCCAATAGAGCAAGAGAGCATAATTCATGCAATTAAAGCATGTTAAGGCCAATGAAGCAATATGGTGCAAAAATGTGCAAAAGCTGGAGACTGAGGTAGAAGTTCATTTCGGCCTTATCTTCTTCATCCGAGCTTGGTTTGGGCCAATACTTGTGTGGTTGGATCAGAGACATTCTGAACTTCACAATGGACATCTTAAAGTTGTCATTTGATTCAGCCAAGCCCAATTCGTAGGCCCATGAAAATACACATCATGCTGACATAAGGATGAGCTGATGGATGCTTGGTCATGGTGAGCTAGGCATGAGGTATTGGTTTCTGGAAGGATGCTTGGTCATGCTGACATATTGATGAGCTATGGCTGCTGGTGGGATTTGTTGGTGAAGTGCAACAACCATTTCTGATTATCTAATGCAAGTGTGTTAGGTGAAATTTGTGTGGTTGGTGAACTTAATTGTATAATCTGATTCACCTAACCCTTGTGCCTATAAATAGGGAGTCTCTAGAGAGCTTAGAGAGCCAGAATTTCATTCCATAATTTACACTTCCATTGTACACAAAGAGAGGGAAAGTTGAGAGTCACAAAGGGAGAGAAGGGAGAAGGCAGCAGCTGGGAGGCTTTGGCCTCCTAGCAGCCATGGAGATGATTCTTTTCCATCTCTAGCATGCTGTCCTTATCTTCTTCTACTCCCTTTGTCTTTTATTTTCTTCTTGTATTTCCCTTTGTTTTACTTTCTTTTTCTGTTATTAGTTTTAATAAACATCTTGCTAGTCTTGTATCATGGTTTGAGTTTATAAAGTTTGATTTCATTAATGAATTCTTCTTCACTATTTTAATGGAGCTGTTTTGCATCCTTTGATTGATCACCTAAGGTTTTATGCGTTATGCTCTTGTTGGGAAGGTTTGGGGATCATCTTCATTCCATCCATTAGCAACTTATGTGATTTGGTTTCTAGGTCTCCTAATGTAAACACCATGCTTGGGGTCCTTGTGATGTTCAATGCAATTTGATCCAAACACCATGGACTTATTTGTGAGCATCTTCATGAGTGAATCAATTTGTTACTTGCTGCCATAACATGATTAGAACAATTAGGGTGGATTCTAAAACAACACCATCTTGTCTTAGTTACTTTCTTTCTTCTTGTTTTGTTTCTCTTGTTTCCGTTTCTGTTTTGTGTAGGAAAACTGAGTTGGATCATTCAATCACCAATCCCTGTGGAATCGACCTCGCACTTACATATGCTAAACTACCAACGGCTCGTGCACTTGCGAGTATCACAAGTTGAGGATGCAGCTGAATCCATTTTGGTGCAGCTAAATCTACGCAACAATGAATGAAATCAAACTTTATAAACTCAAACCATGATACAAGACTAGCAAGATGTTTATTACAACTAATAACAGAAAACAATGAAAATACAAGAAGAAAATAAAAGACAAAGGGAGGAGAAGAAGATAAAGACAGCATGCTAGAGATGGAAAAGAATCATCTCCATGGCTGCCAGGAGGCCAAAGCCTCCCAGCTGCCTTCTCCCTTCTCTCCCTTTGTGACTCTCAACTTTCCCTCTCTTTGTGTACAATGGAAGTGTAAATGATGGATCTCAGGAGTCTGTGTTGAATGTGGAATGGAAGTGGTATTTATAGGGAGAGGGGAGTGGGAAATCTGAATTGAATATGGCTAATGGACTCAACACTTGCATTAGAAAATCAGAAATGGTTGTTCCACTAAATCCCACTAGCAGCCCTAGCTCATCCTCATGTCAGCATGACCAAGCTTCCATTCAGAAACCAATAGCTCATGCCTAGCTCATCATGACCAAGCATGCAATGAGCTCATCTTCCTGTCAGCATGATGTGTATTTCCATGGGCTCACGAATTGGGTTGGGCTGAATCAAATGATGACTTTAAGTTGTCCATTTTGAAGTTCAGAATGTCATTGATCCAACCACACAAGTATTGGCCCAATCCAAGTTCGGATGAAGAAGATAAGTCCGAAATGAACTTCTAACTCAGGCTCCAGTTTTTGCACGTTTTTGCACCATCTTGCTTCAATTGCCTCAAGTATATTCCTCTCATGCCAATCAGCCTTTAATATGCATGGATTGCATGAATGATGCTGTTTTGCTCTCTTGGCCTATAAAACACACAAAGACAGGCAAATAACTCAGAAATCTAATAAACTAGAGAAAAGAAGTAAGTAAATAGGGCATGTATATGTATGAAAATGTGAGCTTAACATGTAGCTGAATCCATTTTGGTGCAGCTAAATCTACGGAACACTCCCACGATGTTATGATGATGCCCAAGTTTTGGGCTCGAATCGGAAATCAATAGGTGTACGAAATTGGACAATTCAAGTTCAAAGGCAGTTCGTTCCGAATTGGAGTGGTAGGTGTATTCCATAGTTCTAGCGATTGGATTTCACCCAAAACATTCCAAATGACTCCTCCCACGATGTTATATTGATGCCCAAGTTTTGTTCTCGATCGGAAATCAATAGGTGTACGAAATTGGACAATTCAAGTTCAAAGGCAGTTCGTTCCGAATTGGAGTGGTTGGTGTATTCCGTAGTTCTAGCGATTGGATTTCACCCAAAACTTGCAAAATGACTCGTCACACGTTGTTATGATGATGCCCAAGTTTTGTGCTCGATCGGAAATCAATAGGTGTACAAAATTGGACAATTCAAGTTCAAAGGCAGTTCGTTCCGAATTGGAGTGGTTGGTGTATTCCGTAGTTCTAGCGGTTGGATTTCACCCAAAACTTGTAAAATGACTCCTCCCACGGTGTTATGATGATGCCCAAGTTTTGTGCTCGATCGGAAATCAATAGGTGTACAAAATTGGACAATTCAAGTTCAAAGGCAGTTCGTTCCGAATTGGAGTGGTTGGTGTATTCCGTAGTTCTAGCGATTGGATTTCACCCAAAACTTGCCAAATGACTCGTCCCACGATGTTATATTGATGCCCAAGTTTTGTTCTCGATCGGAAATCAATAGGTCTACGAAATTGGACAATTCAAGTTCAAAGGCAGTTTGTTCCGAATTGGAGTGGTTGGTGTATTCCGTAGTTCTAGCGATTGGATTTCACCCAAAACTTGCAAAATGACTCGTCCCACGGTGTTATGATGATGCCCAAGTTTTGTGCTCGATCGGAAATCAATAGGTGTACAAAATTGGACAATTCAAGTTCAAAGGCAGTTCGTTCCGAATTGAAGTGGTTGGTGTATTCCATAGTTCTAGCGATTGGATTTCACCCAAAACTTGCAAAATGACTCCTCCCACGATGTTATGATGATGCCCAAGTTTTGGGCTCGATTGGAAATCAATAGGTGTACGAAATTGGACAATTCAAGTTCGAAGGCAGTTCGTTCCGAATTGGAGTGGTAGGTGTATTCCGTAGTTCTAGCGATTGTATTTCACCCAAAACATGCCAAATGACTCCTCCCACGATGTTATGATGATGCCCAAGTTTTGGGCTCGAATCGGAAATCAATAGGTGTACGAAATTGGACAATTCAAGTTCGAAGGCAGTTCGTTCCGAATTGGAGTGGTAGGTGTATTCCGTAGTTCTAGCGATTGGATTTCACCCAAAACATGCCAAATGACTCCTCCCACGATGTTATATTGATGCCCAAGTTTTGTTCTCGATCGGAAATCAATAGGTGTACGAAATTGGACAATTCAAGTTCAAAGGCAGTTCGTTCCGAATTGGAGTGGTTGGTATATTCCGAAGTTCTAGCGATTGGATTTCACCCAAAACTTGCCAAATGACTCGTCCCACGATGTTATGATGATGCCTAAGTTTTGGGCTCGAATCGGAAATCAATAGGTGTACGAAATTGGACAATTCAAGTTCAAAGGCAGTTCGTTCCGAATTGGAGTGGTTGGTGTATTCCGTAGTTCTAGCGGTTGGATTTCACCCAAAACTTGTAAAATGACTCCTCCCACGTTGTTATGATGATGCCCAAGTTTTGTGCTCGATCGGAAATCAATAGGTGTACAAAATTGGACAATTCAAGTTCAAAGGCAGTTCGTTCCGAATTGGAGTGGTTGGTGTATTCCGTAGTTCTAGCGATTGGATTTCACCCAAAACTTGCCAAATGACTCGTCCCACGATGTTATATTGATGCCCAAGTTTTGTTCTCGATCGGAAATCAATAGGTGTACGAAATTGGACAATTCAAGTTCAAAGGCAGTTCGTTCCGAATTGGAGTGGTTGGTGTATTCCGTAGTTCTAGCGATTGGATTTCACCCAAAACTTGCAAAATGACTCCTCCCACGATGTTATGATGATGCCCAAGTTTTGGGCTCGAATCGGAAATCAATAGGTGTACGAAATTGGACAATTCAAGTTCAAAGGCAGTTCGTTCCGAATTGGAGTGGTAGGTGTATTCCGTAGTTCTAGCGATTGGATTTCACCCAAAACATGCCAAATGACTCCTCCCACGATGTTATATTGATGCCCAAGTTTTGTTCCCGATCGGAAATCAATAGGTCTACGAAATTGGACAATTCAAGTTCAAAGGCAGTTCGTTCCGAATTGGAGTGGTTGGTGTATTCCGTAGTTCTAGCGATTGGATTTCACCCAAAACTTGCAAAATGACTCCTCCCACGATGTTATGATGATGCCCAAGTGTTGGGCTCGAATCGGAAATCAATAGGTGTACGAAATTGGACAATTCAAGTTCAAAGGCAGTTCGTTCCGAATTGGAGTGGTTGGTGTATTCCGTAGTTCTAGCGATTGGATTTCACCCAAAACTTCCCAAATGACTCATCCCACGATGTTATATTGATGCATAGGTTTTGTTCTCGATCGGAAATCAATAGGTGTACGAAATTGGACAATTCAAGTTCAAAGGCAGTTCGTTCCGAATTGGAGTGGTAGGTGTATTCCGTAGTTCTAGCGATTGGATTTCACCCAAAACATGCCAAATGACTCCTCCCACGATGTTATATTGATGCCCAAGTTTTGTTCTCGATCGGAAATCAATAGGTCTACGAAATTGGACAATTCAAGTTCAAAGGCAGTTCGTTCCGAATTGGAGTGGTTGGTGTATTCCGTAGTTCTAGCGATTGGATTTCACCCAAAACTTGCAAAATGACTCCTCCCACGATGTTATGATGATGCCCAAGTTTTGGGCTCGAATCGGAAATCAATAGGTGTACGAAATTGGACAATTCAAGTTCAAAGGCAGTTCGTTCCGAATTGGAGTGGTAGGTGTATTCCGTAGTTCTAGCGATTGGATTTCACCCAAAACATGCCAAATGACTCCTCCCACGATGTTATATTGATGCCCAAGTTTTGTGCTCGATCGGAAATCAATAGGTCTACGAAATTGGACAATTCAAGTTCAAAGGCAGTTCGTTCCGAATTGGAGTGGTTGGTGTATTCCGTAGTTCTAGCGATTGGATTTCACCCAAAACTTGCCAAATGACTCCTCCCACGATGTTATGATGATGCCTAGGTTTTGTTCTCGATCGGAAATCAATAGGTGTACGAAATTGGACAATTCAAGTTCAAAGGCAGTTCGTTCCGAATTGGAGTGGTAGGTGTATTCCGTAGTTCTAGCAATTGGATTTCACCCAAAACATGCCAAATGACTCCTCCCACGATGTTATATTGATGCCCAAGTTTTGTTCTCGATTTCGGAAATCAATAGGTCTACGAAATTGGACAATTCAAGTTCAAAGGCAGTTCGTTCCGAATTGGAGTGGTTGGTGTATTCCGTAGTTCTAGCGATTGGATTTCACCCAAAACTTCCCAAATGACTCATCCCACGATGTTATATTGATGCATAGGTTTTGTTCTCGATCGGAAATCAATAGGTGTACGAAATTGGACAATTCAAGTTCAAAGGCAGTTCGTTCCGAATTGGAGTGGTAGGTGTATTCCGTAGTTCTAGCGATTGGATTTCACCCAAAACATGCCAAATGACTCCTCCCACGATGTTATATTGATGCCCAAGTTTTGTTCTCGATCGGAAATCAATAGGTGTACGAAATTGGACAATTCAAGTTCAAAGGCAGTTCGTTCCGAATTGGAGTGGTTGGTGTATTCCGTAGTTCTAGCGGTTGGATTTCACCCAAAACTTGTAAAATGACTCCTCCCACGTTGTTATGATGATGCCCAAGTTTTGTGCTCGATCGGAAATCAATAGGTGTACAAAATTGGACAATTCAAGTTCAAAGGCAGTTCGTTCCGAATTGGAGTGGTTGGTGTATTCCGTAGTTCTAGCGATTGGATTTCACCCAAAACTTGCCAAATGACTCGTCCCACGATGTTATATTGATGCCCAAGTTTTGTTCTCGATCGGAAATCAATAGGTGTACGAAATTGGACAATTCAAGTTCAAAGGCAGTTCGTTCCGAATTGGAGTGGTTGGTGTATTCCGTAGTTCTAGCGATTGGATTTCACCCAAAACTTGCAAAATGACTCCTCCCACGATGTTATGATGATGCCCAAGTTTTGGGCTCGAATCGGAAATCAATAGGTGTACGAAATTGGACAATTCAAGTTCAAAGGCAGTTCGTTCCGAATTGGAGTGGTAGGTGTATTCCGTAGTTCTAGCGATTGGATTTCACCCAAAACATGCCAAATGACTCCTCCCACGATGTTATATTGATGCCCAAGTTTTGTTCCCGATTCGGAAATCAATAGGTCTACGAAATTGGACAATTCAAGTTCAAAGGCAGTTCGTTCCGAATTGGAGTGGTTGGTGTATTCCGTAGTTCTAGCGATTGGATTTCACCCAAAACTTGCAAAATGACTCCTCCCACGATGTTATGATGATGCCCAAGTGTTGGGCTCTATCGGAAATCAATAGGTGTACGAAATTGGACAATTCAAGTTCAAAGGCAGTTCGTTCCGAATTGGAGTGGTTGGTGTATTCCGTAGTTCTAGCGATTGGATTTCACCCAAAACTTCCCAAATGACTCATCCCACGATGTTATATTGATGCATAGGTTTTGTTCTCGATCGGAAATCAATAGGTGTACGAAATTGGACAATTCAAGTTCAAAGGCAGTTCGTTCCGAATTGGAGTGGTAGGTGTATTCCGTAGTTCTAGCGATTGGATTTCACCCAAAACATGCCAAATGACTCCTCCCACGATGTTATATTGATGCCCAAGTTTTGTTCTCGATCGGAAATCAATAGGTCTACGAAATTGGACAATTCAAGTTCAAAGGCAGTTCGTTCCGAATTGGAGTGGTTGGTGTATTCCGTAGTTCTAGCGATTGGATTTCACCCAAAACTTGCAAAATGACTCCTCCCACGATGTTATGATGATGCCCAAGTTTTGGGCTCGAATCGGAAATCAATAGGTGTACGAAATTGGACAATTCAAGTTCAAAGGCAGTTCGTTCCGAATTGGAGTGGTAGGTGTATTCCGTAGTTCTAGCGATTGGATTTCACCCAAAACATGCCAAATGACTCCTCCCACGATGTTATATTGATGCCCAAGTTTTGTTCTCGATCGGAAATCAATAGGTCTACGAAATTGGACAATTCAAGTTCAAAGGCAGTTCGTTCCGAATTGGAGTGGTTGGTGTATTCCGTAGTTCTAGCGATTGGATTTCACCCAAAACTTCCCAAATGACTCATCCCACGATGTTATATTGATGCATAGGTTTTGTTCTCGATCGGAAATCAATAGGTGTACGAAATTGGACAATTCAAGTTCAAAGGCAGTTCGTTCCGAATTGGAGTGGTAGGTGTATTCCGTAGTTCTAGCGATTGGATTTCACCCAAAACATGCCAAATGACTCCTCCCACGATGTTATATTGATGCCCAAGTTTTGTTCTCGATCGGAAATCAATAGGTCTACGAAATTGGACAATTCAAGTTCAAAGGCAGTTCGTTCCGAATTGGAGTGGTTGGTGTATTCCGTAGTTCTAGCGATTGGATTTCACCCAAAACTTGCAAAATGACTCCTCCCACGATGTTATGATGATGCCCAAGTTTTGGGCTCGAATCGGAAATCAATAGGTGTACGAAATTGGACAATTCAAGTTCAAAGGCAGTTCGTTCCGAATTGGAGTGGTAGGTGTATTCCGTAGTTCTAGCGATTGGATTTCACCCAAAACATGCCAAATGACTCCTCCCACGATGTTATATTGATGCCCAAGTTTTGTTCTCGATCGGAAATCAATAGGTGTACGAAATTGGACAATTCAAGTTCAAAGGCAGTTCGTTCCGAATTGGAGTGGTTGGTATATTCCGAAGTTCTAGCGATTGGATTTCACCCAAAACTTGCCAAATGACTCGTCCCACGATGTTATGATGATGCCTAAGTTTTGGGCTCGAATCGGAAATCAATAGGTGTACGAAATTGGACAATTCAAGTTCAAAGGCAGTTCGTTCCGAATTGGAGTGGTTGGTGTATTCCGTAGTTCTAGCGGTTGGATTTCACCCAAAACTTGTAAAATGACTCCTCCCACGTTGTTATGATGATGCCCAAGTTTTGTGCTCGATCGGAAATCAATAGGTGTACAAAATTGGACAATTCAAGTTCAAAGGCAGTTCGTTCCGAATTGGAGTGGTTGGTGTATTCCGTAGTTCTAGCGATTGGATTTCACCCAAAACTTGCCAAATGACTCGTCCCCACGATGTTATATTGATGCCCAAGTTTTGTTCTCGATCGGAAATCAATAGGTGTACGAAATTGGACAATTCAAGTTCAAAGGCAGTTCGTTCCGAATTGGAGTGGTTGGTGTATTCCGTAGTTCTAGCGATTGGATTTCACCCAAAACTTGCAAAATGACTCCTCCCACGATGTTATGATGATGCCCAAGTTTTGGGCTCGAATTGGAAATCAATAGGTGTACGAAATTGGACAATTCAAGTTCAAAGGCAGTTCGTTCCGAATTGGAGTGGTAGGTGTATTCCGTAGTTCTAGCGATTGGATTTCACCCAAAACATGCCAAATGACTCCTCCCACGATGTTATATTGATGCCCAAGTTTTGTTCCCGATCGGAAATCAATAGGTCTACGAAATTGGACAATTCAAGTTCAAAGGCAGTTCGTTCCGAATTGGAGTGGTTGGTGTATTCCGTAGTTCTAGCGATTGGATTTCACCCAAAACTTGCAAAATGACTCCTCCCACGATGTTATGATGATGCCCAAGTGTTGTGCTCTATCGGAAATCAATAGGTGTACGAAATTGGACAATTCAAGTTCAAAGGCAGTTCGTTCCGAATTGGAGTGGTTGGTGTATTCCGTAGTTCCGATTGGTTTCACCCAAACTTCCCAAATGACTCATCCACGATGTTATATTGATGCATAGGTTTTGTTCTCGTCGGAAATCAATAGGTGTACGAAATTGGACATTAAGTTCAAAGGGTCGTTCGAATTGGAGTGGTAGGTGTATTCCGTAGTTCTAGCGATTGGATTTCACCCAAAACATGCCAAATGACTCCTCCCACGATGTTATATTGATGCCCAAGTTTTGTTCTCGATCGGAAATCAATAGGTCTACGAAATTGGACAATTCAAGTTCAAAGGCAGTTCGTTCCGAATTGGAGTGGTTGGTGTATTCCGTAGTTCTAGCGATTGGATTTCACCCAAAACTTGCAAAATGACTCCTCCCACGATGTTATGATGATGCCCAAGTTTTGGGCTCGAATCGGAAATCAATAGGTGTACGAAATTGGACAATTCAAGTTCAAAGGCAGTTCGTTCCGAATTGGAGTGGTAGGTGTATTCCGTAGTTCTAGCGATTGGATTTCACCCAAATGCCAATGTGCGATTGGATTTCACCCAAAACATGCCAAATGACTCCTCCCACGATGTTATATTGATGCCCAAGTTTTGTTCTCGATTGGGAAATCAATAGGTCTACGAAATTGGACAATTCAAGTTCAAAGGCAGTTCGTTCCGAATTGGAGTGGTTGGTGTATTCCGTAGTTCTAGCGATTGGATTTCACCCAAAACTTCCCAAATGACTCATCCCACGATGTTATATTGATGCATAGGTTTTGTTCTCGATCGGAAATCAATAGGTGTACGAAATTGGACAATTCAAGTTCAAAGGCAGTTCGTTCCGAATTGGAGTGGTAGGTGTATTCCGTAGTTCTAGCGATTGGATTTCACCCAAAACATGCCAAATGACTCCTCCCACGATGTTATATTGATGCCCAAGTTTTGTTCTCGATCGGAAATCAATAGGTCTACGAAATTGGACAATTCAAGTTCAAAGGCAGTTCGTTCCGAATTGGAGTGGTTGGTGTATTCCGTGAGTTCTAGCGATTGGATTTCACCCAAAACTTGCAAAATGACTCCTCCCACGATGTTATGATGATGCCCAAGTTTTGGGCTCGAATCGGAAATCAATAGGTGTACGAAATTGGACAATTCAAGTTCAAAGGCAGTTCGTTCCGAATTGGAGTGGTAGGTGTATTCCGTAGTTCTAGCGATTGGATTTCACCCAAAACATGCCAAATGACTCCTCCCACGATGTTATATTGATGCCCAAGTTTTGTTCTCGATCGGAAATCAATAGGTCTACGAAATTGGACAATTCAAGTTCAAAGGCAGTTCGTTCCGAATTGGAGTGGTAGGTGTATTCCGTAGTTCTAGCGATTGGATTTCACCCAAAACATGCCAAATGACTCCTCCCACGATGTTATATTGATGCCCAAGTTTTGTTCTCGATTTGGAAATCAATAGGTCTACGAAATTGGACAATTCAAGTTCAAAGGCAGTTCGTTCCGAATTGGAGTGGTTGGTGTATTCCGTAGTTCTAGCGATTGGATTTCACCCAAAACTTGCAAAATGACTCCTCCCACGATGTTATGATGATGCCCAAGTTTTGGGCTCGAATCGGAAATCAATAGGTGTACGAAATTGGACAATTCAAGTTCAAAGGCAGTTCGTTCCGAATTGGAGTGGTAGGTGTATTCCGTAGTTCTAGCAATTGGATTTCACCCAAAACATGCCAAATGACTCCTCCCACGATGTTATATTGATGCCCAAGTTTTGTTCTCGATTCGGAAATCAATAGGTCTACGAAATTGGACAATTCAAGTTCAAAGGCAGTTCGTTCCGAATTGGAGTGGTTGGTGTATTCCGTAGTTCTAGCGATTGGATTTCACCCAAAACTTCCCAAATGACTCATCCCACGATGTTATATTGATGCATAGGTTTTGTTCTCGATCGGAAATCAATAGGTGTACGAAATTGGACAATTCAAGTTCAAAGGCAGTTCGTTCCGAATTGGAGTGGTAGGTGTATTCCGTAGTTCTAGCGATTGGATTTCACCCAAAACATGCCAAATGACTCCTCCCACGATGTTATATTGATGCCCAAGTTTTGTTCTCGATCGGAAATCAATAGGTCTACGAAATTGGACAATTCAAGTTCAAAGGCAGTTCGTTCCGAATTGGAGTGGTTGGTGTATTCCGTAGTTCTAGCGATTGGATTTCACCCAAAACTTGCAAAATGACTCCTCCCACGATGTTATGATGATGCCCAAGTTTTGGGCTCGAATCGGAAATCAATAGGTGTACGAAATTGGACAATTCAAGTTCAAAGGCAGTTCGTTCCGAATTGGAGTGGTAGGTGTATTCCGTAGTTCTAGCGATTGGATTTCACCCAAAACATGCCAAATGACTCCTCCCACGATGTTATATTGATGCCCAAGTTTTGTTCTCGATCGGAAATCAATAGGTCTACGAAATTGGACAATTCAAGTTCAAAGGCAGTTTGTTCCGAATTGGAGTGGTTGGTGTATTCCGTAGTTCTAGCGATTGGATTTCACCCAAAACTTCCCAAATGACTCATCCCACGATGTTATATTGATGCATAGGTTTTGTTCTTGATTCGGAAATCAATAGGTGTACGAAATTGGACAATTCAAGTTCAAAGGCAGTTCGTTCCGAATTGGAGTGGTAGGTGTATTCCGTAGTTCTAGCGATTGGATTTCACCCAAAACATGCCAAATGACTCCTCCCACGATGTTATATTGATGCCCAAGTTTTGTTCTCGATCGGAAATCAATAGGTCTACGAAATTGGACAATTCAAGTTCAAAGGCAGTTCGTTCCGAATTGGAGTGGTTGGTGTATTCCGTAGTTCTACCGATTGGATTTCACCCAAAACTTGCAAAATGACTCCTCCCACGATGTTATGATGATGCCCAAGTGTTGGGCTCGAATCGGAAATCAATAGGTGTACGAAATTGGACAATTCAAGTTCAAAGGCAGTTCGTTCCGAATTGGAGTGGTTGGTGTATTCCGTAGTTCTAGCGTTTGGATTTCACCCAAAACTTCCCAAATGACTCATCCCACGATGTTATATTGATGCATAGGTTTTGTTCTCGATCGGAAATCAATAGGTGTACGAAATTGGACAATTCAAGTTCAAAGGCAGTTCGTTCCGAATTGGAGTGGTAGGTGTATTCCGTAGTTCTAGCGATTGGATTTCACCCAAAACATGCCAAATGACTCCTCCCACGATGTTATATTGATGCCCAAGTTTTGTTCTCGATTCGGAAATCAATAGGTCTACGAAATTGGACAATTCAAGTTCAAAGGCAGTTCGTTCCGAATTGGAGTGGTTGGTGTATTCCGTAGTTCTAGCGATTGGATTTCACCCAAAACTTGCAAAATGACTCCTCCCACGATGTTATGATGATGCCCAAGTTTTGGGCTCGAATCGGAAATCAATAGGTGTACGAAATTGGACAATTCAAGTTCAAAGGCAGTTCGTTCCGAATTGGAGTGGTAGGTGTATTCCGTAGTTCTAGCGATTGGATTTCACCCAAAACATGCCAAATGACTCCTCCCACGATGTTATATTGATGCCCAAGTTTTGTTCTCGATCGGAAATCAATAGGTCTACGAAATTGGACAATTCAAGTTCAAAGGCAGTTCGTTCCGAATTGGAGTGGTTGGTGTATTCCGTAGTTCTAGCGATTGGATTTCACCCAAAACTTCCCAAATGACTCATCCCACGATGTTATATTGATGCATAGGTTTTGTTCTTGATCGGAAATCAATAGGTGTACGAAATTGGACAATTCAAGTTCAAAGGCAGTTCCTTCCGAATTGGAGTGGTTGGTGTATTCCGTAGTTCTAGCGAATGGATTTCACCCAAAACTTGCCAAATGACTCGTCCCCACGATGTTATATTGATGCCCAAGTTTTGTTCTCGATCGGAAATCAATAGGTGTACGAAATTGGACAATTCAAGTTCAAAGGCAGTTCGTTCCGAATTGGAGTGGTTGGTGTATTCCGTAGTTCTAGCGATTGGATTTCACCCAAAACTTGCAAAATGACTCGTCCCACGGTGTTATGATGATGCCCAAGTTTTGTGCTCGATCGGAAATCAATAGGTGTACAAAATTGGACAATTCAAGTTCAAAGGCAGTTCGTTCCGAATTGGAGTGGTTGGTGTATTCCGTAGTTCTAGCGATTGGATTTCACCCAAAACTTGCCAAATGACTCATCCCACGATGTTATATTGATGCATAGGTTTTGTTCTCTTATCGGAAATCAATAGGTGTACGAAATTGGACAATTCAAGTTCAAAGGCAGTTCGTTCCGAATTGGAGTGGTAGGTGTATTCCGTAGTTCTAGCGATTGGATTTCACCCAAAACTTCCCAAATGACTCATCCCACGATGTTATTGTTGTTTAATTATGTTAACTCGCAAGTGTACGTGCCAATTAGTAATATAGCAAAACAAATATCAGGTCGAACCCACATGGACTGAGAAGTTAAAATTAGTTATGTACTTAGATTACCAAATTCAAGAAGTAGGAAGTTAAGTCTAAAACAGAATTTAAAGTGAGAGTGATTGTGATTGTGATTGTGAAAGGAAATGACAAACTGAAATTGCAAATGAAACAAGTAAACAAGTGCAGCAAAGATGGTTTTGAAGATTGAAAAACAGATTTGGAGACTAGGGCATTTGATTCACCATAACAATTCAATTCCAGGTTATAAAGATTCAAGTGACAAGTCTAATTCAGATTCAAAGATTGATTCTAGCTAATGTATGATTAAGCCATGGTGTCTGGTCCTAACCTTGTATTCCTAATTCCCTAATTTGATCATTTGGTGTCTAACCTAAATTAAGCATTAGGAATCCATTAAGCATAGAAGAACATTTTAAACAACCAAGTATGTATCTAATCCAGATTGTCGAATTCTCATACACACTCTTCCTATTCATAGTTCAATTTGAATTAAAGCATGGTGTCTACTCTTAATTCAAACCAAGATATACAAATCTGAATGGTAGCTAGGCATTCCGATCAGCATATAGGCAATTTGGCAAAATGAATAAGAACATGAATCATGAATCAAACTTGAAACTTGAAATTTATAAACCCAGAATATTCATGTTAGGTTACATCAAAACCCTAGTTATGGATTTAGTTACTCATAATGGAAAAGAGACTTGAATAGAAATGAGAAAACATAATGAAAGCAATAAGAGTAGAAAAACCCCTTTCTTGAAGTTCTTGTGGTGTCCAAGGCTTCTCCAAGTGCTTCTCCACTTCTAATGCTTCTCCAAGAGCTTCCCCACTTCTAGAAGGATGTATGAAGGATATGGAGGTGATTTGGGATGAGTTTAAGTGAGTGGTGATGGTTGAGATAGATGAAATTCGTAGGGAAATGGAAGAGAGGTTTGCTGGAGCTGTTTTGGTGAGATGGGGCTGTTTAGAGCTTTTGGTTGATTGCTGGAGTGTGTTGGTGATTTGAGAGTGTTTGAGGAGGGCTGGAGTGAATTGTGGGGTTGTGAATCCCAGGATTTGTTGTTTGGGAAAATAATGGGAAGTGTTTGAGGGAGGATGGAATGAAGGATGGCTGAATTGTGGGGTTGTGAATCCCAGGCTTGCACCCTTTGAATCTGGAATTGAAGATGTATTTATAGGGGAATGGAGGTGAGAAATCAGAATTGAATATAGCAATCACCTAACACACTTGCATTAGATAATCAGAAATGGTTGTTGCACTTCACCAACAATTCCCACCAGCAGCCATAGGTCATCCTCATGTCAGCATGACCAAGCTTCCATTCAGAAACCAAGAGCTCATCCTCATGTCCAGCATGACCAAGCAAGCAATGAGCTCATCTGCAAGTCAGCATGATGTGTAACTTCTTGGGCTCACGGATTGGGCTTGGAGCAATAAAATGTCGACTTTGAGCAGTACATCATCACGTTCAGAATGTCATTGATCCAACCACACAAGTATTGGCCCAATCCAAGTTCGGATGAAGAAGATAAGTCCAAAATGAACTTGTAACTCAGTCTCCAGTTTTTACACTTTATTTTCACCATTTTACTTCACAAGCCTCAAGTGATACCTAGAGCTCAATGAACTGAATGAAAAACACAAAAGAGGTTAAAAGCACAAGGTTAACTCCAAAACATAACTAAATCATAAGCTATAAGGGTATAAAATGATATACAATTGTGAACCGAACAAATACCCCCAGCCTAGATTTTGCTAGTCCTCGAGCAAAACAAAACAAAACAAAAACAAGAAGCTATGTAAACCACTTCCGCAGGTAACTCGATTGCATTGAGCATATGCAACAAGCCTTTGAACCTCTAGGCATCCCTAGTAGGAGGAGTTGTGTCTCCTAAGGGTTTAACAGAAAACGATACCCATAAACGCTTTACTAACTCTACAAAACAAAGTGGTTAGAAAAACAAACTTTGAAATCAACTAATGAAAATGAAAGAAAACTTTAGCCATACCTCCAATACCATAGAGTTGCCAAGATAGGTGATCAATCAGTGTGTAAAGTGGAAGCTATAGCTCAAAGGCACACGGCTTCAAAGCAAGCATACTCAAACCTTGAATAGAGAACATGCTTCGACTCTAATTCTCACAGAAAACACTCAATCACTCAGAACCTAAGGTTTAATTCTCTCAAGAAAGCATAAGTGAGTGTAAGAAATAGAAGCACAAATTTGGTTAGATCTCATGAAAGGAATCAAATACTAAGAATATAGATACACATATACATACCAGCACCCATGAATACATCCTCAAAGATCAGCTAGGTCTTTCACAAGGTTGTAATGAAAGGCTAAGGTTTAGGGGAAATGGAAGAATTGGAAGGAAAAACAAGTAACTTAAGAACATACCAAGGTTGCATTCTTCATTAATCTGCAAGGCAACAATGATTTAAAGTGGCATGGCTGCAAACTTCATGGTATCACATGGCATGGACTTTATATTTCACACTTAGATCAAATCGACACACTTCTCTTTATCTTTCTTATTTGCTGATTTGATCTGCATCTTCTTTAACTTCATTGCACAGATCACACCAATTTTCATTTAGGTACATGGCAGCAACTTCCTTGCCTCAAACTTTATCTTGGCACACCTTGGTATATTTCTAAGTTATAGGGTATGGCTACAATAGGTCAAGTATCTCAGATTGAGATACAAAGGTAGGGAAATGATGAGGGTGATAGAAGAAAAAGGCTTTAAGTGTTTGGCTTCAAGAGGGCTAATGGAACACACATATGGGTAGGGTGAAAAGAAAGCACATAGAATGGTTATACACACATAGCCTAGCATCACTTCAATGAGTTCATTCATGAATGAGAGCAAGCACATGATATCTGCAAAAGAGAATCATCCTTAGTATTCAATCAAAATGGAACAATGAGATCAATTAGAGTGAATTGAAGAAAATAAGTATGGATGAGAAATAGAACACTTTAAACCCTCTCAAGAAAGCAATTAGGATCGAAATGGCTCACTAGGGTAGTCTCCACTATTTTCCTTCAAGAATTTGAGCGTGGTACTTTAGTCACCAGAATTCTAAGAGCAAAAGCTTTGTGAAGTGCAAAAATTCTGATATGAAAACCTCAATGGCAGCTCCATAATATTGATTGCATGACCTTCTAAAAAAAAAAAAAATGAACAAAAACTGAAAAACACAATGAAAGAAAGCTGAAAACATAAATGAACGAAAATTGAAAATTGAAAACCTTCCCCCCAGACCTGAATTGAACATTGTCCTCAATGTTAAAGCACAGAAAAGATGATTGAGAACATGCAAATGATAAAGGGAAAAGTTAAGAAGAAGGTTTAGAGAAAAACTCCCCCTTGATGCGATTAGGTCGACCGCTACCAAGCACCATCTTCTTGAACACATGGGTTGCCTCCCAAGAAGCGCCTTAGTTAATGTCTTGGCAAGACATTATACAATCTGCTTATGATGAGTTGGGGGTTTTGGATTAATCGTCTCAAGATAGTTCACCCAACTTCTTCTCTTCTTCCTTCTCTTCCTCTGTCCTTTTCCTTTTCTTTTTCTTCAAGTGTGCAAGGGGTGTAACTTTGAACATGCCATTGGATGGTTCCAACTTCATAGAGCATGGATCAAGGGGCTCAAGTGGTAGCCCAGAAAATGGTGGGAATGGCTGCGACACTTCTAGGACAGCTACCACTTCTTGGAACTCTGGTTCAACATGATCTTCCTCTGCTTGGGCAATGACAACTTCTATAGCATCATTGGGCTGTTTATTCATGTCGAGCTTTACTTCTTCATTTGGAGCAAACTTGAGCTTGTGAGTCTTCAAGTTCTTGAGGAATTTTCCATATGCAGGAATCTGTTCAATAAGATCAAGCAAAGGCAAATTGATATTAACTTTACTCAAAATATCATAAATCTCTTTAAAACCCTTATCTTGCTTTGCTTTCTTAAGACGGCCTGGAAATGGAATCGGTGGAACATATGGAGCGGGTGGCACGTATCTATCTTCTTGAAGATGTGGTGGCACAAATTTGTCATCCCTTTTATGCAATTGGAATTGTTTGGATTCCTGAGAATCTGATTTGGCCTTAGGAGCAGATTGGGATGTTTTGGGTTGTTGCTCTTCTGGAGTTGTGATCTGCTCCTCTTCATCTTCAATTCCTACAACCACAAAATCATTTGAAAGATTAGAATCAACTTTATTATCAACTATCTTACCTGATCTGAGCACATGAATGGCCTTGACTTCATGGTTCTTTGGATTGATCTCAGTTTGGCTTGGCCATTTCCCAGGCTGTCTTTGGTTTATCTCAGCAGCTATTTGGCCTATTTGAACTTCCAATTTGGAGATGGCAGCTTGTGTAGTTTGCTGAAAATTAGATTGGTTGATTGCCATCTGCTTCACTATATCTTCCAATGATGATGATGATTGTTGTGGTCTTTGGAATGAAGGGGGATTGGCTTGATTTTGAGTATTCCTCCATGAAAAGTTTGGATGATTCCTCCAACCTGGATTATAACTTTGAGAGTATGGATCATTTCTTGGACCTTGGTTGTAGGAATTTACCACCTTAGCTTCCTCTTGCACAAATTCTGGATATGCAGCCCCAAGTGGACAAGCTATGGTAGCATGGTCATGAGCTTCACAAATGCTACACACTTCCTTAGGAGGGTTTCTTGAGTTCAATGCAAGAAGAGCATCTAGCTTTTGTTCCAGTTTTGAAATCTGCACACTAGAAGCATCATTAGAACCACTAACAACACGCTTACCTCTTGTATCCGTATGTTGGGTCTCCATTGCTATCCCCTCAAAGAGTTCGTACGTTTCTTCCGGAGTCTTGGTCTTATATGAACCACCTGCAAAGTTTGTGACAATATTATGACTAGAAGGGGTTAGTCCTTTATAAAACATACGCATTTGAAGCTTCAATGGAATCCCATGATGAGGACATTGATTGAGCAGCCCATTGAATCTCTCCCATGCTTCACAAAATGATTCATCGTCTTGCTGTGCAAATAACAAGATCTTGTCCCTAAGCATGTCGGTTTTTTGTGTGGAGAAGTATTTTTCCAAGAACTTCTTTTGAATGGAAGCCCATGTAGTGAGTGAACCAGGCTTCAAAGAATTCAACCAATACTTCGCCTTATCCTTTAAAGTGTATGGAAACACTCTCATTCGAAGTTGATCTTCTGTCACTCCTGTCAAGGGAAAAGAGCTAACAACATTAAAAATATCCTTTATATGGGTTAATGGATCTTCATTAGGTAAACCATAAAAGGAAGGTAACATATTAAGATGAGAAGATTTAAGCTCATAGTTTCGAGCTACAGTGGGTAGCAAGATGCTTGAAGGAGATGTTGGAATTGTTGGGATATCAAGGTCTCCCATGAACTCAATGGCAGCCATCATTTCTTCTTCTTCTTGGTCTGAACTTGCTTCCGAATTTGAAGGTGAAGAACCAGGAAGTTCAGTGTGGAGAGCAAGACTTGTAAATGTAGCAAGAGCTTGCTCTTTTGCAGTTGACAACTCCCTTTCTAGACGATTTTGAATTTCAGAGCTCACACGATTTGGTTGCAATGATGGTCCTGCATTCAAAGATCTGGAACGTTGGAACGAAGACCTCACTTGTTCAAGGAATGGCCTGTTAGACATAAACTACCTGAAACAGAAAATTGGATTAATTAGAAACACTAAAAAGAATAGGGTAACCTTGGGCACATAACCAGGGAAGAACTTTCATTCAGTCCCCGGCAACGGCGCCAAAAACTTGTTGTTTAATTATGTTAACTCGCAAGTGTACGTGCCAATTAGTAATATAGCAAAACAAAATATCAGGTCGAACCCACATGGACTGAGAAGTTAAAATTAGTTATGTACTTAGATTACCAAATTCAAGAAGTAGGAAGTTAAGTCTAAAACAGAATTTAAAGTGAGAGTGATTGTGATTGTGATTGTGAAAGGAAATGACAAACTGAAATTGCAAATGAAACAAGTAAACAAGTGCAGCAAAGATGGTTTTGAAGATTGAAAAACAGATTTGGAGACTAGGGCATTTGATTCACCATAACAATTCAATTCCAGGTTATAAAGATTCAAGTGACAAGTCTAATTCAGATTCAAAGATTGATTCTAGCTAATGTATGATTAAGCCATGGTGTCTGGTCCTAACCTTGTATTCCTAATTCCCTAATTTGATCATTTGGTGTCTAACCTAAATTAAGCATTAGGAATCCATTAAGCATAGAAGAACATTTTAAACAACCAAGTATGTATCTAATCCAGATTGTCGAATTCTCATACACACTCTTCCTATTCATAGTTCAATTTGAATTAAAGCATGGTGTCTACTCTTAATTCAAACCAAGATATACAAATCTGAATGGTAGCTAGGCATTCCGATCAGCATATAGGCAATTTGGCAAAATGAATAAGAACATGAATCATGAATCAAACTTGAAACTTGAAATTTATAAACCCAGAATATTCATGTTAGGTTACATCAAAACCCTAGTTATGGATTTAGTTACTCATAATGGAAAAGAGACTTGAATAGAAATGAGAAAACATAATGAAAGCAATAAGAGTAGAAAAACCCCTTTTCTGAAGTTCTTGTGGTGTCCAAGGCTTCTCCAAGTGCTTCTCCACTTCTAATGCTTCTCCAAGAGCTTCCCCACTTCTAGAAGGATGTATGAAGGATATGGAGGTGATTTGGGATGAGTTTAAGTGAGTGGTGATGGTTGAGATAGATGAAATTCGTAGGGAAATGGAAGAGAGGTTTGCTGGAGCTGTTTTGGTGAGATGGGGCTGTTTAGAGCTTTTGGTTGATTGCTGGAGTGTGTTGGTGATTTGAGAGTGTTTGAGGAGGGCTGGAGTGAATTGTGGGGTTGTGAATCCCAGGATTTGTTGTTTGGGAAAATAATGGGAAGTGTTTGAGGGAGGATGGAATGAAGGATGGCTGAATTGTGGGGTTGTGAATCCCAGGCTTGCACCCTTTGAATCTGGAATTGAAGATGTATTTATAGGGGAATGGAGGTGAGAAATCAGAATTGAATATAGCAATCACCTAACACACTTGCATTAGATAATCAGAAATGGTTGTTGCACTTCACCAACAATTCCCACCAGCAGCCATAGGTCATCCTCATGTCAGCATGACCAAGCTTCCATTCAGAAACCAAGAGCTCATCCTCATGTCAGCATGACCAAGCAAGCAATGAGCTCATCTGGAAGTCAGCATGATGTGTAACTTCTTGGGCTCACGGATTGGGCTTGGAGCAATAAAATGTCGACTTTGAGCAGTACATCATCACGTTCAGAATGTCATTGATCCAACCACACAAGTATTGGCCCAATCCAAGTTCGGATGAAGAAGATAAGTCCAAAATGAACTTGTAACTCAGTCTCCAGTTTTTACACTTTATTTTCACCATTTTACTTCACAAGCCTCAAGTGATACCTAGAGCTCAATGAACTGAATGAAAAACACAAAAGAGGTTAAAAGCACAAGGTTAACTCCAAAACATAACTAAATCATAAGCTATAAGGGTATAAAATGATATACAATTGTGAACCGAACAGTTATATTGATGCATAGGTTTTGTTCTCGATTTCGGAAATCAATAGGTGTACGAAATTGGACAATTCAAGTTCAAAGGCAGTTCGTTCCGAATTGGAGTGGTTGGTGTATTCCGTAGTTCTAGCGAATGGATTTCACCCAAAACTTGCCAAATGACTCGTCCCACGATGTTATATTGATGCCCAAGTTTTGTTCTCTATCGGAAATCAATAGGTGTACGAAATTGGACAATTCAAGTTCAAAGGCAGTTCGTTCCGAATTGGAGTGGTTGGTGTATTCCGTAGTTCTAGCGATTGGATTTCACCCAAAACTTGCCAAATGACTCATCCCACGATGTTATATTGATGCATAGGTTTTGTTCTCGATCGGAAATCAATAGGTGTACGAAATTGGACAATTCAAGTTCAAAGGCAGTTCGTTCCGAATTGGAGTGGTAGGTGTATTCCGTAGTTCTAGCGATTGGATTTCACCCAAAACATGCCAAATGACTCCTCCCACGATGTTATATTGATGCCCAAGTTTTGTGCTCGATTGGAAATCAATAGGTCTACGAAATTGGACAATTCAAGTTCAAAGGAAGTTCGTTCCGAATTGGAGTGGTTGGTGTATTCCGTAGTTCTAGCGATTGGATTTCACCCAAAACTTGCAAAATGACTCCTCCCACGATGTTATGATGATGCCCAAGTTTTGGGCTCGAATCGGAAATCAATAGGTGTACGAAATTGGACAATTCAAGTTCAAAGGCAGTTCGTTCCGAATTGGAGTGGTTGGTGTATTCCGTAGTTCTAGCGATTGGATTTCACCCAAAACTTGCCAAATGACTCATCCCACGATGTTATATTGATGCATAGGTTTTGTTCTCGATCGGAAATCAATAGGTGTACGAAATTGGACAATTCAAGTTCAAAGGTAGTTCGTTCCGAATTGGAGTGGTTGGTGTATTCTGGAGTTCTAGCGATTGGATTTCACCCAAAACTTGCCAAATGACTCGTCCCACGATGTTATATTGATGCCCAAGTTTTGTTCTCTTTATCGGAAATCAATAGGTGTACGGAATTGGACAATTCAAGTTCAAAGGCAGTTCGTTCCGAATTGGAGTGGTTGGTGTATTCCGTAGTTCTAGCGATTGGATTTCACCCAAAACTTGCAAAATGACTCGTCCCACGGTGTTATGATGATGCCCAAGTTTTGTGCTCGATCGGAAATCAATAGGTGTACAAAATTGGACAATTCAAGTTCAAAGGCAGTTCGTTCCGAATTGGAGTGGTTGGTGTATTCCGTAGTTCTAGCGATTGGATTTCACCCAAAACTTGCCAAATGACTCCTCCCACAATGTTATGATGATGCCCAAGTTTTGTGCTCGATC
Organism: Prunus fruticosa; assembly: GCA_018703695.1. NCBI lineage: Eukaryota > Viridiplantae > Streptophyta > Magnoliopsida > Rosales > Rosaceae > Prunus > Prunus fruticosa. The sequence goes on along the minus strand of CM031918.1, from coordinate 24,793,023 downwards.
GGAAATCAATAGGTGTACAAAATTGGACAATTCAAGTTCAAAGGCAGTTCGTTCCGAATTGGAGTGGTGTTGCGTAGATTCAGTTGCACCAAAATGGATTCACTGCATCCTCAACTTGTGATACTCGCAAGTGCACGAGCCGTTGGTAGTTTAGCATATGTAAGTGCGAGGTCGATTCCACAGGGATTGGTGATTGAATAATCCAACTCAGTTTTCCTACACAAAACAGAAACGGAAACAAGAGAAACAAAACAAGAAGAAAGAAAGTAACTAAGACAAGATGGTGTTGTTTTAGAATCTACCCTAATTGTTCTAATCATGTTATGGCAGCAAGTAAACAAATTGATTCACTCATGAAGATGCTCACAAATAAGTCCATGGTGTTTGGATCAAATTGCATTGAACATCACAAGGACCCCAAGCACGGTGTTTACATTAGGAGACCTTGAAACCAAATCACATGAGTTGCTAATGGATGGAATGAAGATGATCCCCAAACCTTCCCAACAAGAGCAAAATGCATAAAACCTCAGGTGATCAATCAAAGGATGCAAAAACAGGTCCATTAAATTAGTGAAGAAGAATTCATGAATAAAATCAAACTTTATAAACTCAAACCATGATACAAGACTAGCAAGATGTGTATTAAAACTAATAACAGAAAAACAAAGTAAAACAAAGGAAATACAAGAAGAAAATAAAAGACAAAGGGAGGAGAAGAAGATAAGGACAGCATGCTAGAGATGGAAAAGATTCATCTCCATGGCTGCCAGGAGGCCAAAGCCTCCCAGCTGCTGCCTTCTCCCTTCTTTCCCTTTGTGACTCTCAACTTTCCCTCTCTTTGTGTACAATGGAAGTGTAAATTATGGAATGAAATTCTGGCTCTCTAAGCTCTCTAGAGACTCCGTATTTATAGGCACAAGGGTTAGGTGAATCAGATTATACAATTAAGTTCACCAACCACACCTATTTCACCTAACACACTTGCATTAGATAATCAGAAATGGTTGTTGCACTTCACCAACAAATCCCACCAGCAGCCATAGCTCATCATTATGTCAGCATGACCAAGCATCCATCAGCTCATCCTTATGTCAGCATGATGGGCTTACGAATTGGGCTTGGCTGAATCAAATGACAACTTTAAGATGTCCATTGTGAAGTTCGGAATGTCTCTGATCCAACCACACAAGTATTGGCCCAATCCAAGCTCGGATGAAGAAGATAACGCCGAAATGAACGTCTACCTCAGTCTCCAAGTCTTTGCACATTTTTGCACCATATTGCTTCATTGGCCTTAACATGCTTTAATTGCATGAATTATGCTCTCTTGCTCTATTGGCCTACAAAACACAAAAAGAGAGGCAAATAACTCAAAATTCTAAGAAACTAAGCAAAAGAAGTAAGTAAATAGGGTACGTATATGTATGAAATTATGAGCTTAACACACCCCCAAACTTAGATTTTGCTAGTCCTCGAGCAAAACAAAAGAAAAACAAAAACAAAAACAATACAAGAAGTTAACTAGACCACTTTCGTAGGTAACTCGATTGCATTGAGCGTATGCAACAAGCCTTTAAACCTCTAGGCATCCCTAGTAGGAGGAGTTGTGTCTCCTGAGGGTTTAACAGAATTACGATACCCACAAACGTTTTACCTGACTCTACAAAACAAAATGGTTAGAAAACTTAATAGATTTGTTAGTCCTTAAGCAAAACAAAAACAAAGACGTTAACCTTCCAATCGGACAAAAATGTTAAACTTCATAGACATGGCTCAACAAGGAACAAAACAAGTGTTGCGTAGATTCAGCTGCACCAAAATGGATTCAGCTGCATCCTCAACTTGTGATACTCGCAAGTGCACGAGCCGTTGGTAGTTTAGCATATGTAAGTGCGAGGTCGATTCCACAGGGATTGGTGATTGAATAATCCAACTCAGTTTTCCTACACAAAACAGAAATGGAAACAAGAGAAACAAAACAAGAAGAAAGAAAAGAACTAAGACAAGATGGTGAGGTTTTAGAATCCACCCTAATTGTTCTAATCATGTTATGGCAGCAAGTAAACAAATTGATTCACTCATGAAGATGCTCACAAATAAGTCCATGGTGTTTGGATCAAATTGTATTGAACATCACAAGGACCCCAAGCATGGTGTTTACATTAGGAGACCTAGAAACCAAATCACATAAGTTGCTAAAGGATGGAATGAAGATGATCCCCAAACCTTCCCAACAAGAGCATAACGCATAAAACCTTAGGTGATCAGTCAAAGGATGCAAAAACAGCTCCATTAAGATAGTGAAGAAGAATTCATGAATGAAATCAAACTTTATAAACTCAAACCATGATACAAGACTAGCAAGATGTTTATTACAATTAATAACAGAAAAACAAAGTAAAACAAAGAAAAATACAAGAAGAAAATAAAAGACAAAGGGAGTAGAAGAAGATAAGGACAGCATGCTAGAGATGGAAAAGAATCATCTCCATGGCTGCCAGGAGGCCAAAGCCTCCCAGCTGCTGCCTTCTCCCTTCTCTCCCTTTGTGACTCTCAACTTTCCCTCTCTTTGTGTACAATGGAAGTGTAAATGATGGATCTCAGGATCTGAGTTGAATGTGGAATGGAAGTGGTATTTTTAGGGAGAGGGGAGTGGGAAATCTGAATTGAATATGGCTAATGGACTCAACACTTGCATTAGAAAATCAGAAATGGTTGCTCCACTAAATCCCACTAGCAGCCCTAGCTCATCCTCATGTCAGCATGACCAAGCTTCCATTCAGAAACCAATAGCTCATGCCTAGCTCATCATGACCAAGCATGCAATGAGCTCATCTTCCTGTCAGCATGATGTGTATTTCCATGGGCTCACGAATTGGGTTGGGCTGAATCAAATGATGACTTTAAGATGTCCATTTTTAAGTTCAGAATGTCATTGATCCAACCACACAAGTATTGGCCCAATCCAAGTTCGGATGAAGAAGATAATTCCGAAATGAACTTCTAACTCAGGCTCCAGTTTTTGCACGTTTTTGCACCATTTTGCTACAAATGCCTCAAGTGTATTCCATGCATCCAAATGAGGCCTTAACATGCTTGAATTGCATGAATTATGCTCTTTTGCTCTCTTGGCCTACAAAACACACAAAGAGAGGCAAATAACTTAGAAATCTAAGAAACTAAGCCAAAGAAGTAAGTAGATTGGGCATGTATATGTATGAAATTATGAGCTTAACACACCCCCAAATGAGTTATTAAAGTCATCATTTGATTCAGCCAAGCCCAATTCGTAAGCCCAAGAAGTTGTTCATCATGCTGAGAGGAAGATGAGCTCATTGCATGCTTGGTCATGGTGAGCTAGGCATGAGCTATTGGTTTCTGGATGGAAGCTTGGTCATGCTGACATGTTGATGACCTAGGGCTGCTGGTGGGCTGCTAGTGGGATTTAGTGGAGTAACCATTTCTGATTATCTAATGCAAGTGCATCAACCACATTCTGATTTTCAATTGCAAGTGTTGTATGCATTTGCTATATTCAATTCAGATTTCTCACTCCCAACTCCCTATAAATACCACTTCCATTCCACATTCAATTCATTCACATCCACATTCAGATTCAGAGACACATTCACTCATCCATTACTCCCATACACACATTCACCACAAAGAGAGAAGAGAGCTAGTTGCGAAGGAGGAAGAGCTAGGAGCTGTCCTGGAAACTACCTTGCTGCCACCAGCTAGTTCTTCTATTCTCTTTACTCTATCTATGTATTTCTTATTTTCTGCATTCATAATTATGTTTAACTAATCCATTTGTTAGGGCTTAGGATGAAGCCCTAGTTATGAATATTCAATGTTATGGATGATTTCATAGTTAATTGATTTCCTTGCTTTCATTATCAAGTTGTTAACCTCCAGTTTATTATGTGCTTGATGTATGTTTTCTTGGAGTAGCTAACTAGGATTTTATGCATCTAGCACAGGTTGGGAAGGGGTTTAGATTCACCAATTCTACTCTCCTTTCACAAGCAACACATGAATGGCCTAAGAATCATTCAAGGGGTTAATAACCATAGGTTGACTAGGACAGATACCATGTTCTAGGACTTGTGTGATTATCATATTCTCAAGGAACTTAATGACTCTTGTATGCTTTATTCTAAGTAGATACCATGCTTAGGTTGCATATAAGGGATCACGTGTTGTGTAGATACCATGCACAATTACATGCCTTAGGAGAATCATGCATCCTGCACCTAGATACCATAGGCTTGTATGCGATAATCTATTGTTAATGAAGCTTGAGTCAATTTCTATGCATTCATAACTTGGATAGGAAAACTAGTGGTGGATTCCAAGGCTCTAACACTTCTCAATCATTGTTTCACAAACTTGTTGATTGCTGCCATTATTACTTTTTAGTACTTCCATTTCATTATCTTGTTTTCATCTCAACAACAAAACCCCCCATTTCGAGTGCGTGTGTGGTGCTAGGATTCTGTCCTAGACCTTGCCATTGTCAGTTTGTTTGTTCCTTTTCTGTTTTGTCCATCATTCTAAGTAATTTAACTCGCAACCAAGTTACCATTCTCCGTGGGATCGACCTCGTATTTACATAAGCTATACTACAAATGGTTCGTGCACTTGCGAGAATTAAAGTTGCTGTTTTTAATAACTCATTTTAGTTGTTAAGAATAGGCTCAACAAGTTTTTGGCGCCGTTGCCGGGAACCGGTAACGATGGTGCTATAGTTAGATTACTTTGAGTGTTTTTGTTTTTGTTAGTTTTATTTGTTATTTTCATTGGTTTTTCTTTCAGGATTCAGTCTTTCTTTTTAGTTGTTATCTCCATTTGAAAGCACTAATTTGGTTCTTGTGTGTGCATGTATGTCTGAATCTGATTCTGAGCCACTTTCACCAAGAAGTTTTGCTATACGTGTTGGTTTGAGGAGGAGTTATAGTTCTTCAAGCTTTGAATCTAAGAGCTACGAATCTGAAGGTTCAAGCAAGATGGCAGAGATTCCAAACAACAATGATGGTGAAGGAGGTGGTGCGCTTGTTGCCCAACCTCGAAACCCCTGCGTGAATTTTCCATTCCCAAAGTCACTGATCAACCTTCATGCATCGTCTATCCTCAACTCACAATTGACAGGTTTGAGCTTAAAAGTGGTATGATTCATCTTCTTCCAACTTATTATGGTAATACCACTGAGGATCCTTACATGCATGTTAAGCAATTCTTTGAAATATGTGCTACAATCAAAATTCAAGGACTTGATGATGAGCAGATTAAGATGAGGCTATTCCCATTCAGTTTAAAAGATAAGGCTAAGTCTTGGTTATACTCTTTGCCTAATGCTTCAATTCGTACTTGGGATGAGCTTTCTAATAAGTTTTTGCAGAAATTCTTTCCAGCTCAAAAGACTAACAAGATTAGAAAGGAAATCCTTGGTTTCAAGCAAGGAGAAGGAGAGGCTTTTCATGAATGCTGGGAGAGGTACAAGGAGATGATGAGATCTTGCCCACACCACAACATAGAGAGTTGGATGCAAATGCAATCTTTCTATGAAGGTTTGCTTGATTCCGAAAGGATGATGGTAGATGCAACAAGTGGAGAAGGATTGATGAACAAAACAGCAGATGAGGCTTTTACTCTCTTTGAATCTTTGAGTGCTAACTCTCAACAATGGAGCTACAATAAAGGAAGAGGAGCTCCTATGAAAGCTGTGGTCTCTGAGGTAAGTACTAATAATGAGATTAATGCAAAACTTGATGTTATGTGTTCTTTGCTTCAACAGGGCGGTGACTGGCCCTCTAGGAAACAAAGTGGAAGTTCAAAACCAAACTTTTGCGGACCACATGTTAGAGCAAGCAAATGCCCTTCAAGGAAGGAATCCTCAGAATGATCCATACTCAAACACATACAATCCAGGGTGGAGAAATCATCCTAATTTCAGGTGGAGCAATAATTCAAATGTGCAACAATCTCAAGGACCTCCCCCAGGATTCCAAATACAACAAAGGCAATTCCAGCAAGCTCCCCAACAAGTTCAAGAGCAAAGGGGTGATCAAATGGGAGAATTGCAAGACATGTTCAAGAAGTTCATGGGGCAACAGATGCAAACCAATCAGAATCTTCAAAATGCAGTGAACAAACTAGAAGTGCAAGTTGGGCAGATTGCATCCTCCTTGAGCAATAGAGCATCCGGAACATTTCCAAGCCAAACGGAGGTGAATCCAAGGCATCATGAGCAAGTTAAAGCAGTGCACATCTTGAGAAGTGGCAAACAAGTTGATAATAAGGTTGGAGATGCCAATGAAGAGCAAGAAGATGGAGATAACGTGGAGATCATTCAGCCACCACAAGGGCAGCCCAGATTCCACCAAACAGCCCCTCAATACTCTTGAAAAGAGCACAGGCCCTAAGGTATCATCTAATGCTAATCAAGTTCCAATTTCAACTAATGCTTTTAGGCCTATTGCACCCTTTCCCAGCAGGTTATCAAAGTCAAAGAAAGATCAAGGCTTGGATGAGATAATGGAAATATTCAAGAAGGTGCAAATCAACATCCCACTACTCAGTGCCATTGCTCAGATTCCCAAGTATGCAAAATTTTTGAAGAATCTTTGTACTAACAAGAGGAGATTCAAAGAGCATGAACAAGTTGCATTAAGTGAAGAGGTGAGTGCAGTCTTACAAAGAAAGCTACCTCCAAAGCTAAAGGATCCAGGTTCGTTTTCTATACCTTGCATTGTTGGTGATTTCAAGATTCCAAAAGCTTTGCTTGATCTCGGTGCATCCATTAACCTTATGCCATATCATGTTTATGAGAAACTTAACCTTGGTGAGTTGCAAGCCACATCTGTGAGCATTCAATTGGCAGATAGAACTATTAGGTACCCCAAGGGCATTCTAGAAGATGTTTTGGTGAGAGTAGAAGGCTTAATCTTGCCAGCTGATTTCTTAGTCTTGGAGATGGAAGAAGCACCAATTCCTGACAATGAATTGCCCCTCATCTTTGGCCGACCCTTCATGGCTACTGCTAAGACCACGATCGATGTAGCGCAAGGCACTCTCGCCATGACCGTTAATGGAGAAACTGTTGCTTTCAAAGTGTTTGATGCCACGAATCTGCCAAGTGATGTTCAAGATTGTTTTCAAATTCAAGTTTTGGACAATCCAGGGAAGGAGAGATTTGATGGTCTACCACATTCACTAGAAGCATGCTTGCTGCAAGAAGTGGACAAGGAGGAGCAGGGGGCTGCCCACATATTCAATGCTACAATTCCTACACACAAGAAGGGGCTGCCCAAATTTGGAGATACTCCAATCATTCCTCCAGTTCTTTGCGATTATGTTCATAACCAAAAAAGGAAAAGGAAAGCAGCAAGGAAGCGATGGAAAACGAAAACAAGCTTGGTGAACAATCTTGCATTACATGAGGTGTTGATTGAGCCCAAACCCCCCCAATCACTATAGCAAGTTTGGACGTCCGGCTGAAGACATAAAACTTAGCGCTTCTTGGGAGGCAACCCAAGGTAACGAGGAGAAGATAGAACGTGCAAGAAGCTGCTTGCGTCCTAATCGCTTCAAAGGGGAGTTGTTTTCTAAACTCTAAACATTTGGTTATGTCTTTTCCTTATCTTCTTTCCTTACATTTATGAGGCATTGCTTGTTCTTATACTCTAAACATTGAAGACAATGTTTCATTTAAGTTTGGGGGGAAGGATTTGGTTAAGTTGTTTCAAATTGTCAAAATTTTAAATTTTTAAGTGTGTCTAATGTCTAGTGTCTAAAACGCAGGATTTTGTGTGTTGTTTTGTTATCCTTCCAAACACCTATGATAAGACTTGGATTTAACTTTAATATGGTTTTTCAGAAATTGATAGTCATTGTTTAAGGCCTGTGTGTGATTCTGAGTTAACTTTGTCTTGCATGCCATCCTTGCAATTATTGAGCACTTTGCCAAGTTAGTCCAATTTCTTGCTACTTGGAGATGTTATGCAATTCTACTTATTTCATGATCTTGGTTTCGTACTCTAGAACTTATTTGAATATCTCTTGAGACATTCTGTTGCCATACAATGCTTAGGAAGTGATTTAGGCCATGTTTGAACCGTTTGAGCTTTTCTAACCATCCCTCTACATGTATTCATCCCTAGTCAACCCATTTGAGCCTACGTTAAGCCTTTCTTTGTGTAAACCATTCCTACCATAATAAATCTCTGTTTCTTATCTTTACCTATTCTTTGAGCAATTAAAGCTATCTTCAAAAGAGAGTCATAAAGATGCAAGGTTTTTAGGAGCAAAAGTGATTCAGTAGTGCCATAACCCAAGTGTTGAAAGAAATAAGTTTGGGGGTATTGGTAACTAATCAAAAGAGGTAATGAAGTGTGACCAATGTAGTCACGACCCTAGGAACAATAAGGAGAGATCATGGTGATCTAGGGTAAAGAGCCACAAAATTAGGCCAAATAAACACATTTGAAGGTGCTGAAATTATGTTGAAAATCTGCTCATGTATGTGTTCCTTGCTTGTTACAAAGTTCAGTAATCTCTCATGCTTTTTCCCATGCTTTAGTTATGCTCAAAATGTTGTTATATCTCCATATCTCCTCTTTCATTCAACCACTACCCTAAGCCTCATTACAACCCTTGTAAAGTCCTTTTGATCCTTGGTATTGTATGGTATTATTGTGGAGAGCTGATTTGATAACGAGCTTATGGGGCTCGAAATTCTTGATTGTACTCTAAGTGTGTGCGCATGTACTTATTTGAGTTGCAGGTGTTGTTCTGATTTGGCATTCACACACTACACTTGAGGATGTCATTGTAAGCTTTGCACACTCTTGAATCATGTGTGGAACTTAGATTGTGATTGTTATGTTTCTTTGGAACCATATACTTTGGTGATTCTTTGAGGATATTGTTTGGAAGGCTAGCTGCTTATTTTCTGTTTTCTAAGTTGTGGTTTTATTTTGTTTGCTCGAGGACTAGCAAAGTCTAAGTTTGGGGGTATTTGATAAGTTCATAATTTCACACATTTGCTTGCCTTCATTACTTAGTAATTTTGTCTAGTTTCTCTTTATTTCGAGTCACTTATATATGTTTGTGTGTTCTGTAGGTTATGGGAGCAAGAGATCACATTTGCTACAATCCATGCATATTAAGGGCTGATTGGGATGAGAGGAATACACTTGAGGCATTTGAAGCAAAATGGTGCAAAAACGTGCAAAAACTGGAGCCTGAGTTAGAAGTTCATTTCAGACGTTTCTTCTTCATCCGAGCTTGGATTGGGCAAATGTTTGTGTGGTTGGATCAATAACATTCTGATCTTCAAAATGGACATCTTAAAGTCATCATTTGATTCAGCCAAGCCCAATTCGTAAGCCCAAGAAGTTGTTCATCATGCTGACAGGAAGATGAGCTCATTGCATGCTTGGTCATGGTGAGCTAGGCATGAGCTATTGGTTTCTGGATGGAAGCTTGGTCATGCTGACATGTTGATGACCTAGGGCTGCTGGTGGGCTGCTAGTGGGATTTAGTGGAGTAACCATTTCTGATTATCTAATGCAAGTGCATCAACCACATTCTGATTTTCAATTGCAAGTGTTGTATGCATTTGCTATATTCAATTCAGATTTCTCACTCCCAACTCCCTATAAATACCACTTCCATTCCACATTCAATTCATTCACATCCACATTCAGATTCAGAGACACATTCACTCATCCATTACTCCCATACACACATTCACCACAAAGAGAGAAGAGAGCTAGTTGCGAAGGAGGAAGAGCTAGGAGCTGTCCTGGAAACTACCTTGCCTCCACCAGCTAGTTCTTCTATTCTCTTTACTCTATCTATGTATTTCTTATTTTCTGCATTCATAATTATGTTTAACTAATCCATTTGTTAGGGCTTAGGATGAAGCCCTAGTTATGAATATTCAATGTTATGGATGATTTCATAGTTAATTGATTTCCTTGCTTTCATTATCAAGTTGTTAACCTCCAGTTTATTATGTGCTTGATGTATGTTTTCTTGGAGTAGCTAACTAGGATTTTATGCATCTAGCACAGGTTGGGAAGGGGTTTAGATTCACCAATTCTACTCTCCTTTCACAAGCAACACATGAATGGCCTAAGAATCATTCAAGGGGTTAATAACCATAGGTTGACTAGGACAGATACCATGTTCTAGGACTTGTGTGATTATCATATTCTCAAGGAACTTAATGACTCTTGTATGCTTTATTCTAAGTAGATACCATGCTTAGGTTGCATATAAGGGATCACGTGTTGTGTAGATACCATGCACAATTACATGCCTTAGGAGAATCATGCATCCTGCACCTAGATACCATAGGCTTGTATGCGATAATCTATTGTTAATGAAGCTTGAGTCAATTTCTATGCATTCATAACTTGGATAGGAAAACTAGTGGTGGATTCCAAGGCTCTAACACTTCTCAATCATTGTTTCACAAACTTGTTGATTGCTGCCATTATTACTTTTTAGTACTTCCATTTCATTATCTTGTTTTCATCTCAACAACAAAACCCCCCATTTCGAGTGCGTGTGTGGTGCTAGGATTCTGTCCTAGACCTTGCCATTGTCAGTTTGTTTGTTCCTTTTCTGTTTTGTCCATCATTCTAAGTAATTTAACTCGCAACCAAGTTACCATTCTCCGTGGGATCGACCTCGTATTTACATAAGCTATACTACAAATGGTTCGTGCACTTGCGAGAATTAAAGTTGCTGTTTTTAATAACTCATTTTAGTTGTTAAGAATAGGCTCAACATTGTGTCTCCTGAGGGTTTAACAGATATGACACCCACAAACGTTTTACTGACTCTACAAAACAAAGTGGTTAGAAAACTTAATAGATTTGTTAGTCCTTAAGCAAAACAAAAAAAACAAAAACAAAAACGTTAACCTTCCAACCGAACAGAAATTTTAAACTTCATAGACATGGCTCAACAAGGAACAAAACAAGCACTAAGGAAGTTCTAAACATTATTCAAGTGCTACCACAATCTCACAAAAATCATGCTCAAGGTGTGTGTGTGTGAAATAGCCATGAAGATACAACTCATGCTTCTCAAACAACGATATGAATTCCTGCAAGAATGGACACAAGTTTGCCAAGCTAAACCAAGATCAATAGGACTTTATTAATGGATGTAATGGGGTTAGAAAAGGAATGGATAATGAAACACAAAGTCTAAGGAACAAAGTAGAGCATGTCATATAAACAAGATCATTGACATTTGACATGTAAGGCACAAAAATTGAATAGCTCACAACACCAGATTTTGCAATCGAATCACTTCAAAATTTGATTTTGACATTTACACACTTTGTATAATATTTGGCCCAATTTTGCGGCTCTTCACCCTAGATCACCTTGATTTCTCCTTATATCACCCTAGGGTCGTGACTACATTGGCCACACTTCTTTTCTCTTTTCCTTTGATTTTTATTTTCTTTAGCTCATTTATTGCCTTGAATACATTACAATCTCAAATACAATCATACTCTACATGTCCCCTAGATGGTAGGATGTTTAATGGATGATAAGGTGATAGAAAGAAATGGCTAAGTGTTTGAGCACAAAAGGGTTTACAATGGAATATGTATTGTATGGGTTGATGGGGGAAAAAGAAAGAGGCTTAACAAAGATGGCCTAAATCATATCTTAGTTATAAACTTAACATTCCAGTGAATCACACAAGCAAAAATGAATACAATTGGGTAAGACATGCAAGAATTGTATAATCATGGCTAAAGTGCATAGAAAGCTCAAGAATAATTATGTGAGACTTAGCTAGCAAAAGAATAAGATTAAGACCTAACACAATGCTTATCAAATTCCTAAGAGCCATATTAGAAGTTAGACTCATGATTTATCATTGGTAAAGGAAGGAAAACTGAAAATGACTCAAAGAAAAGAAACAGAAAAAGAAAAACGTGAGGTTTCAAATTGCTGTTTTGCTCAATTTCAACATATAATCTGTTTTGACATGTAACTTTCAAACCACTTGGTCAAATTTAACGTTCTTTATGTCGTTGGATTCAACATGAAAAAATGAAGAACACAACGCGGACCAAACTTTCAAAACAGTAGCAGAAAATAAAAATTTTAGCAATGGAGAAGCCTACGTTTTCAGACACAAACACAAAAACTAAAAACTTTCCAGCACCCCCAAACTTAAATGATGCATTGTCCTCAATGTTTAAATCCATGTAAAGCATGCAATGGACATGAAATCCAGAGTAAAGGAATGAAATGAAAGAAATAAAAGAAAGAGAGTTTAGAACTTCCCCTTGAAGACAATGAGAGGGAAATGCACATAGTATGGCAGCACATGTTCTCCTTTGAGTATTTGGGTCAGCTGCTCATCATGTTTCTCCCACATCAAGGAAAAGAAAACCCTAACAAAAACAAAACAGAAAATGAGACATAACTAAGAATGAGTAGCAATTATTATACAAATGAAAGAGATATGATCGGAATGCTTCCCTTTGAAGTGATAACTGGAGTGTGGTTGGCCATAGTAGCTGGAGGTCGACTTCTCCTCTACTCCATACTCCATGTTTCTATGGATTGGGTTGTCTCCTCTCTTTCCCTCTTTCTTATTGAGCTACTTCAGAAATGCTTAAAGAAAGACAAGGAAACTTGAAACAAAATTTCAGATTTGTTGGATTAGGAAACCATAACATAAATGAAAAGGATAAACTAAACTAAAACATCAAGATTAGGGATTCAACTTCACCACAAACATCTAATTCCATGCTTCAAAGTAACAAGCATCAAAGTAAATCAAACTAGCTTATGGAGTTCGTTCTTTCTCAATTATGATTATCCATATGGTGTGTGGTTTTAATCAAGTATTCAGAAAAAGTATTTAGCTATGGTGTTTAGTCTAAACACAAATTCCAAACCCATTAAGAACAAGAAGAACAATAAAGAACCAAATAGAATTTAAACATGGTGTTTGTCTTCAATATCTACCCATCCATTCACTAATCAGTCCAAGAGTCATATGGTGTTTATGTAAACTTGAACAAGATATTTAATTAAGAGCAAGTGAATGAAACCAGAAACTAGCAATAATCAACATGCTACTTGAACCCTTTCTTTGGTGTTGTGTAAGCTGGGACTCAAACCCAGTTCTCTTGCTTGTCAGGCAATTGTCCTTGTCCGTTGGACTACAAACACAACTTATCAATAAACCTCATTAACTTCAAAACATGAAACTGTCCAGTTATAAAATAAAAGTAGGAAAACCAAATAGAATCAAGCGATGTTACCAATCCCCGGCAACGGCGCCAAAACTTGTTGCGTAGATTCAGCTGCACCAAAATGGATTCAGCTGCATCCTCAACTTGTGATACTCGCAAGTGCACGAGCCGTTGGTAGTTTAGCATATGTAAGTGCGAGGTCGATTCCACAGGGATTGGTGATTGAATAATCCAACTCAGTTTTCCTACACAAAACAGAAATGGAAACAAGAGAAACAAAACAAGAAGAAAGAAAAGAACTAAGACAAGATGGTGAGGTTTTAGAATCCACCCTAATTGTTCTAATCATGTTATGGCAGCAAGTAAACAAATTGATTCACTCATGAAGATGCTCACAAATAAGTCCATGGTGTTTGGATCAAATTGTATTGAACATCACAAGGACCCCAAGCATGGTGTTTACATTAGGAGACCTAGAAACCAAATCACATAAGTTGCTAAAGGATGGAATGAAGATGATCCCCAAACCTTCCCAACAAGAGACCTGCAATTGACTACATTGGCCACACTTCTTTTCTCTTTAATTTTTTTTTTTAGCTCATTTATTGCCTTGAATACATTACAATCTCAAATACAATCATACTCTACATGTCCCCTAGATGGTAGGATGTTTAATGGATGATAAGGTGATAGAAAGAAATGGCTAAGTGTTTGGGCACAAAAGGGTTTACAATGGAATATGTATTGTATGGGTTGATGGAGGAAAAAGAAATAGGTTTAACAAAGATGGCCTAAATCATATCTTAGTTATAACTTAACATTCCAGTGAATCACACAAGCAAAAATGCATACAATTGGGTAAGACATGCAAGAGGTGTATAATCATGGCTAAAGTGCATAGAAAGCTCAAGAATAATTATGTGAGACTTAGCTAGCAAAAGAATAAGATTCAGACCTAACACAATGCTTATCAAATTCCTAAGAGCCATATTAGAAGTTAGACTCAAGATTTATCATTGGTGTGGGAAGGAAAACTGAAAATGACTCAAAGAAAAGAAACAGAAAAAGAAAAACGTGAGGTTTCAAATTGCTGTTCTGCTCAATTTCAACATCTAATCTGTTTTGACATGTAACTTTCAAACCACTTGGTCATATTTAACGTTCTTTATGTTGTTGGATTCAGCATGAAAAAATGAAGATCACAACGCGGACCAAACTTTCAAAACAGTAGCAGAAAATAAAATTTGTAGCAATGAAGAAGCCTACGTTTTCAACACAAACACAAAAACTAAAAAACATTTCCTAAAAAAAACTTCCTGCACCCCCAAACTTAAATGAAGCATTGTCCTTAATGTTTGAATCCATGTAAAGCATACAATGCACATGAAATCCAGGGTAAAGGAATGAAATGAAAGAAATAAAAGAAAGAGAGTTTAGAACTTCCCCTTGAAGACAATGAGAGGGAAATGCACATAGTATGGCAGCACATGTTCTTCTTTGAGTATTTGGGTCAGCTGCTCATCATGTTTCTCCCACATCAAGGAAAAGAAAACCCTAACAAAAACAAAACAGAAAATGAGAAAAAACTAAGAATGAGTAGCAGTTATTATACAAATGAAAGAGATATGATTGGAATGCTTCCCTTTGAAGTGATTAGCTGGAGAGTGGTTGGCCATAGCAGCTGGAGGTCGACTTCTCCGCTGCTCCATACTCCATGTTTCTATGGATTGAGTTGTCTCCTCTCTTTCCCTCTTTCATATTGAGCTACTTCAGAAATGCTTAAAGAAAGACAAGGAAACTTGAAATTGAATTTTAGATTTGTTGGATTAGGAAACTAGAACTTAAATGAAAATGATAAACTAAACTAAAACATCAAGATTAGGGATTCAACTTCACCACAAACATCTAATTCCATGCTTCAAAGTAACAAGCATCAAAGTAAATCAAACTAGCTTATGGAGTTCGTTCTTTCTCAAATATGATTATCCATTTGGTGTGTGGTTGTAATCAAGTATTCAGAACAAGTATTTAGCTATGGTGTTTGTCTTCCATTCACTAATCAGTCCAAGAGTCATATGGTGTTTATGTAAACTTGAACAAGATATTTAGTTAAGAGCAAGTGAATGAAACCATAAACCAGAAATAATCAACATGCTACTTGAACCCTTTCTTTGGTGTTGTGTAAGCTGGGACTCAAACCCAGTTCTCTTGCTTGTCAGGCAATTGTCCTTGTCTGTTGGACTACAAACACAACTTATCAATTAACCTCATTAACTTTAAAACATGAAACTGTCTAGTTATAAAAAATAAAAATAACAAAAGTAGGAAAACCAAATAGAATCAAGCAATGTTACCAATCCTCGGCAACGGCGCCAAAAACTTGTTGCGTAGATTCAGTTGCACCAAAATGGATTCACTGCATCCTCAACTTGTGATACTCGCAAGTGCACGAGCCGTTGGTAGTTTAGCATATGTAAGTGCGAGGTCGATTCCACAGGGATTGGTGATTGAATAATCCAACTCAGTTTTCCTACACAAAACAGAAACGGAAACAAGAGAAACAAAACAAGAAGAAAGAAAGTAACTAAGACAAGATGGTGTTGTTTTAGAATCCACCCTAATTGTTCTAATCATGTTATGGCAGCAAGTAAACAAATTGATTCACTCATGAAGATGCTCACAAATAAGTCCATGGTGTTTGGATCAAATTGCATTGAACATCACAAGGACCCCAAGCATGGTGTTTACATTAGGAGACCTAGAAACCAAATCACATGAGTTGCTAATGGATGGAATGAAGATGATCCCCAAACCTTCCCAACAAGAGCAAAATGCATAAAACCTCAGGTGATCAATCAAAGGATGCAAAAACAGCTCCATTAAATTAGTGAAGAAGAATTCATGAATGAAATCAAACTTTATAAACTCAAACCATGATACAAGACTAGCAAGATGTTTATTACAACTAATGGAAGTGTAAATTATGGAATGAAATTCTGGCTCTCTAGAGACTCCCTATTTATCGGCATAGAGGTTAGGTGAATCAGATTATACAATTAAATTCACCAACCACACAAATTTCACCTAACACACTTGCATTAGATAATCAGAAATGGTTGTTGCACTTCACCAACAAATCCCACCAGCAGCCCTAGCTCATCAATATGTCAGCATGACCAAGCATCCATCCAGAAACCAATACCTCATGCCTAGCTCACCATGACCAAGCATCCATCAGCTCATCCATATGTCAGCATGATGTGTAGCTTCAAGGACTTACGAATTGGGCTTGGCTGAATCAAATGACAACTTTAAGATGTCCATTGTGAAGTTCAGAATGTCTCTGATCCAACCACACAAGTATTGGACCAATCCAAGCTCGGATGAAGAAGATAACGCTGAAATGAACGTCTACCTCAGTCTCCAGATCTTGCACGTTTTTGCACCATATTGCTTCATTGGCCTTACCATGCTTTAATTGCATGAATTATGCTCTCTTGCTCTATTGGCCTACAAAACACACAAAGAGAGGCAAATAACTCAAAATTCTAAGAAACTAAGCAAAAGAAGTAAGTAAATAGGGTACGTATATGTATGAAATTATGAGCTTAACACACCCCCAAACTTAGATTTTGCTAGTCCTCGAGCAAAACAAAAGAAAAACAAAAACAAAACAAGAAGTTAACTAGACCACTTTCGTAGGTAACTCGATTGCATTGAGCGTATGCAACAAGCCTTTAAACCTCTAGGCATCCCTAGTAGGAGGAGTTGTGTCTCCTGAGGGTTTAACAGATTCGATACCCACAAACGTTTTACTGACTCTACAAAACAAAATGGTTAGAAAACTTAATAGATTTGTTAGTCCTTAAGCAAAACAAAAACAAAAACAAAAACAAAGACGTTAACCTTCCAACCGGACAGAAATATTAAACTTCATAGACATGGCTCAACAAGGAACAAAACAAGCACTAAGGAAGTTCTAAACATTATTCAAGTGCTACCACAATCTCACACAAATCATGCTCAAGGTGTGTGTGTGAAATAGCCATGAAGATACAACTCATGCTTCTCAAACAACGATATGAATTCCTGCAAGAATGAACACAAGTTTGCCAAGCTAAACCAAAATCAATAGGACTTTACTCATGGATGTAATGGGGTTATGGTAATGGTTAGACAAAGAATGGATATGAAAACACAAAGTCTAAGGAACAAAGTAGAGCATAATATGTAAACAAGATCATGGACGTTTGAAATGTAAGGCACAGAATTTGAAAAGCTCACAACACCAGATTTTGCAATTGAATCACTTCACAATTTGATTTTGACATTTACACACTTTGTATAATATTTGGCCCAATTTTGCGGCTCTTCACCCTAGATCACCTTGATTTCTCCTTATATCACCCTAGGGTCGTGACTACATTGGCCACACTTCTTTTCTCTTTTTGTTTTCGTTTTTTTTAATAGCTCATTTGTTGCCTTGAATGCATTACAATTTGAAATACAAACACACTCTACAAGTCCCTTAGATGGTAGAATGTTTAATGGATGATAAGGTGATAGAAAGAAATGGCTAAGTGTTTGGGCACAAAAGGGTTTACAATGGAATATGTATTGTATGGGTTGATGGAGGAAAAAGAAATAGGTTTAACAAAGATGGCCTAAATCATATCTTAGTTATAACTTAACATTCCAGTGAATCACACAAGCAAAAATGCATACAATTGGGTAAGACATGCAAGAGGTGTATAATCATGGCTTAGGTGCATAGAAAGCTCAAGAATAATTATGTGAAACTTAGCTAGCAAAAGAATAAGATTCAGACCTAACACAATGCTTATCAAATTCCTAAGAGCCATGTTAGAAGTTAGACTCAAGATTTATCATTGGTGTGGGAAGGAAAACTGAAAATGACTCAAAGAAAAAGAAACAGAAAAAGAAAAACGTGAGGTTTCAAATTGCTGCCTTGCTCAATTTCAACGTCTAATCTGTTTTGACATGTAACTTTCAAACCACTTGGTCAAATTTAACGTTCTTTATGTCGTTGGATTCAACATGAAAAAATGAAGAACACAACGGGGACCAAACTCTCAAAACAGTAGCAGAAAAAAAAAATTTGTAGCAATGAAGAAGCCTACGTTTTCAGACACAAAAACAAAAACTAAAAAAAAAACTTTCCAGCACCCCCAACTTAAATGAAACATTGTCCTCAATGTTTGAATCCATGTAAAGCATGCAATGCACATGAAATCCAGGGTAAAGAAATGAAATGAAAGAAATGAAAGAAAGAGAGTTTAGAACTTCCCCTTGAAGACAATGAGAGGGAAATGCACATAGTATGGAAGCACATGTTCTTCTTTGAGTATTTGGGTCAGCTGCTCATCATGTTTCTCCCACATCAAGGAAAAGAAAACCCTAACAAAAACAAAACAGAAAATGAGACACAACTAAGAATGAGTAGCAGTTATTATACGAATGAAAGAGATATGATCGGAATGCTTTTCCTTGAAGTGATAGCTGGAGAGTGGTTGGCCATAGCAGCTGGAGGTCGACTTCTCCGCTACTCCATACTCCATGCTTCTATGGATTGGGTTGTTTCCTCTCTTTCCCTCTTTCTTATTGAGCTACTTCAGAAATGCTTAAAGAAAGACAAGGAAACTTGAAACAGATTTTCAGATTATTTGATTTGGAAACCATAACTTAAATGAAAAGGATAAACTAAACTAAAACATCAAGATTAGGGATTCAACTTCACCACAAACATCAAATCCCATGCTTGAAAGTAACAAGCATCAAAGTAAATCAAACTAACTTATGGGGTTCGTTCTTTCTCAAATATGATTATCCATTTGGTGTGTGGTTGTAATCAAGTATTCAGAACAAGTATTTAGCTATGGTGTTTAGTCTAAACACAAATTCCAAACCCATTAAGAACAAGAAGAACAATAAAGAACCAAGTAGAATTTAAACATGGTGTTTGTCTTCAATATCTACCCATCCATTCACTAATCAGTCCAAGAGTCATATGGTGTTTATGTAAACTTGAACAAGATATTTAGTTAAGAGCAAGTGAATGAAACCATAAACCAGAAATAATCAACATGCTACTTGAACCCTTTGTTTGGTGTTGTGTAACCTGGGACTCAAACCCAGTTCTCTTGCTTGTCAGGCAATTGTCCTTGTCCGTTGGACTACAAACACAACTTATCAATTAACCTTATTAACTTTAAAACATGAAACTGTCTAGTTATAAAAAAGATAAAAATAAATAAAAAGTAGGAAAACCAAATAGAATCAAGCAATGTTACCAATCCCCGGCAACGGCGCCAAAAACTTGTTGCGTAGATTTAGCTGCACCAAAATGGATTCACTGCATCCTCAACTTGTGATACTCGCAAGTGCACGAGCCGTTGGTAGTTTAGCATATGTAAGTGCGAGGTCGATTCCACAGGGATTGGTGATTGAATAATCCAACTCAGTTTTCCTACACAAAATAGAAATGGAAACAAGAGAAACAAAACAAGAAGAAAGAAAAGAACTAAGACAAGATGGTGAGGTTTTAGAATCCACCCTAATTGTTCTAATCATGTTATGGCAGCAAGTAAACAAATTGATTCACTCATGAAGATGCTCACAAATAAGTCCATGGTGTTTGGATCAAATTGCATTGAACATCACAAGGACCCCAAGCATGGTGTTTACATTAGGAGACCTAGAAACCAAATCACATAAGTTGCTAATGGATGGAATGAAGATGATCCCCAAACCTTCCCAACAAGAGCAAAATGCATAAAACCTCAGGTGATCAATCAAAGGATGCAAAAACAGCTCCATTAAATTAGTGAAGAAGAATTCATGAATGAAATCAAACTTTATAAACTCAAACCATGATACAAGACTAGCAAGATGTTTATTACAACTAATAACAGAAAAACAAAGTAAAACAAAGAAAATACAAGAAGAAAATAAAAGACAAAGGGAGGAGAAGAAGATAAGGACAGCATGCTAGAGATGGAAAAGAATCATCTCCATGGCTGCCAGGAGGCCAAAGTGATAAGTCCATAATTTCATACATTTGCATGCCTTCTTTACTTAGTGATTTTGTTTAGTTTCTCTTTATCTTGAGTCACTTACCTATGTTTGTGTGTTTTGTAGGTTAAGGTAGCAAGAGATCACATTTGATGCAATCCATGCATGTTTTGGGCTGATTGGCACAAGAGGAATATAAGCTTAAAGACAGACCCAATTTGGGTCACACTCCTTATCAGTCCAATTTCGTGGGCCATCTTGCAGGCCTCATTTCAGCAACCTACACAGCTGTAATGAAGAGACATCCTTCATAGAAGTTGTTCCAGTTGGGGTCTATTATAACATATCCAAATTGCAGCCCAATTGGATAAATCTGGAGCCTTTTGCATGTGAAACACTCAACCAGGTTCACAGAAAGTCATTGTTGGCTGCTGTCACATTTAGTGTGGCCACATACCTGGAGCCATGTGCTACACTTAACAGCAGCCACACATGGGAGACAAATTAGCTTGGGAACTCAGAAAAATGAACAAAAGTCAAGCTAGTATTTATTGGGCAGACTTGGGAGCTGGAGCAGCTGGCATGTATTGGGCAGTCAGCTAGCATTTATTGGGCAGACTTGGCAGTTGGGCAGCAGCTGAGTGAGTTGTGCTTCACCAGCCTAGGGGATGACGAATTTCCACTCTATAAATAGAGAACTCCAAGACATTCAGAAACATTCATTCAATAATTCACTTCATCCATTACTCACACACACATTCAGATTCACCACAAGTGAAGAAGAGAGCTAGGAGGGAGAGCTTGGAGCTGTCCTGGGAACTACCTTGCTGCCACCAACTAGTTCTTCTCTTCTCTTTATTCTATCTATGTATTTCTTAATTTCTGTATTCATAGTTATGTTTAACTAATCCATTTAGTTAGGGCTTAGGATGAAGCCCTAGTTATGAATATTCAATGTTATGGATGGTTTCATGGTTAATTGATTTCCTTGCTTTCATTGCCAAGTTGTTAATCTCCAGTTTATTATGTGCTTGATGTATGTTTTCTTGGAGTAGCTAACTAGGATTTTATGCATCTAGCACAGGTTGGGAAGGGGTTTAGATTCACCAATTCTACTCTCCTTTCACAAGCAACACATGAATGGCCTAAGAATCATTCAAGGGGTTAATAACCATACATTGACTAGGACAGATACCATGTTCTAGGACTTGTGTGATTATCATATTCTCAGGGAACTTAATGACTCTTGTATGCTTTATTCTAAGTAGATACCATGCTTAGGTTGCATATTAGAGATCACGTCTTGTGTAGATACATGCCTTAGGAGAATCATGCATCCTGCACCTAGATACCACAGGCTTGTATGCGATAATCTATTGTTGATAAAGCTTGAGTCAATTTCTATGCATTCATAACTTGGATAGGAAAACTAGTGGTGGATTCCAAGGCTCTAACACTTTTAAATCATTGTCTCACAACTTGTTCATTGCTGCCATTGTTTACTTTCCAGCACTTCCATTTCATTCTCTTGTTTTTATTTCAACAACAAAACCCCCCCATTTCGAGTGCGTGTGTGGTGCTAGGATTCTGTCCTAGACCTTGAGTAATTAGCAAGAGGCATTGTTGAATTCGACCTTGCCTTTAGTTAGTTAGTCAGTTTCTTTATTTTCTGTTTTCCAGCATTCTAAGTAATTTAACTTGGAACCAAGTTACCATTCTCCGTGGATCGACCTCGTATTTACATAAGCTATACTATAAACGGTTCGTGCACTTGCGAGAATTAAAAGTTGCTATTTTTAATAACTCATTTTAGTTGTTAAGAATAGGCTCAACAAGTTTTTGGCGCCGTTGCCGGGAACCGGTAACGATGGTGCTATAGTTAGATTACTTTGAGTGTTTCTTTTTTTGTTAAGTTTTAATTTTTTTTCATTTCGTTGGTTTTTCTTTTTGTATTCTGTTTTTCTTTGTTATCTCCATTTGAAGGCACTAATTTGGTTCTTGTGTGTGCATATATGTCAGAATCTGAAACTGAGCCAGTGTCACCAAGAGCTCCTCCTCTGCGTGCTGGTTTGAGGAGGAATTACAGTTCTTCAAGCGTTGAATCTAAGAGCTACGAATCTGAAGGTTCAAGCAAGATGGCAGAGATTCCAAACAACAATGTTGAGCCTATTCTTAACAACTAAAATGAGTTATTAAAAATAGCAACGTTAATTCTCGCAAGTGCACGAACCGTTTATAGTATAGCTTATGTAAATACGAGGTTCGATCCCACGGAGAATGGTAACTTGGTTGCAAGTTAAATTACTTAGAATGCTGGAAAAACATAAAACAAAGAAACAAACAATTTGCAAGGTCTAGGACAGAATCCTAGCACCACACACGCACTCGAATGGGGGGTTTTTGTTGTTTAAATGAAAACAAGAGAATGAAATGGAAGTGCTGGAAAGTAAACAATGGCAAGAATGAACTAGTTGTGAAACAATGATTTAGAAGTGTTAGAGCCTTGGAATCCACCACTAGTTTTCCTATCCAAGTTATGAATGCATAGAAATTGACTCAAGCTTCATTAACAATAGATTATCGCATACAAGCCTATGGTATCTAGGTGCAGGATGCATGATTCTCCTAAGGCATGTAATTGTGCATGGTATCTACACAACACGTGATCCCTTATATGCAACCTAAGCATGGTATCTACTTAGAATAAAGCATACAAGAGTCATTAAGTTCCTTGAGAATATGATAATCACACAAGTCCTAGAACATGGTATCTGTCCTAGTCAACCTATGGTTATTAACCCCTTGAATGATTCTTAGGCCATTCATGTGTTGCTTGTGAAAGGAGAGTAGAATTGGTGAATCTAAACCCCTTCCCAACCTGTGCTAGATGCATAAAATCCTAGTTAGCTACTCCAAGAAAACATACATCAAGCACATAATAAACTGGAGGTTAACAACTTGATAATGAAAGCAAGGAAATCAATTAACTATGAAATCATCCATAACATTGAATATTCATGACTAGGGCTTCATCCTAAGCCCTAACAAAATGGATTAGTTCAACATAATTATGAATACAGAAAATAAGAAATACATAGATAGAGTAAAGAGAATAGAAGAACTAGCTGGTGGCAGCAAGGTAGTTTCCAGGACAGCTCCTAGCTCTTCCTCCTTTGCAACTAGCTCTCTTCTCTCTTTGTGGTGAATGTGTGTATGGGAGTAATGGATGAGTGAATGTGTGTCTGAATCTGAATGTGGATTGTTGATGAATTGAATGTGGAATGGAAGTGGTATTTATAGGGAGTTGGGAGTGAGAAATCTGAATTGAATATAGCAAATGCATACAACACTTGCAATTGAAAATCAGAATGTGGTTGATGCACTTGCATTAGATAATCAGAAATGGTTACTCCACTAAATCCCACTAGCAGTCCACCAGCAGCCCTAGGTCATCAACATGTCAGCATGACCAAGCTTCCATCCAGAAACCAATAGCTCATGCCTAGCTCACCATGACCAAGCATGCAATGAGCTCATCTTCCTGTCAGCATGATGAACAACTTCTTGGGCTTACGAATTGGGCTTGGCTGAATCAAATGATGACTTTAAGATGTCCATTTTGAAGTTCACAATGTCATTGATCCAACCACACAAACATTGGCCCAATCCAAGCTCGGATGAAGAAGAAAAGTCCGAAATGAACTTCTAACTCAGGCTCCAGTTTTTGCACGTTTTTGCACCATTTTGCTTCAAATGCCTCAAGTGTATTCCTCTCATCCCAATCAGCCCTTAATATGCATGGATTGAATAAAATGTGATCTCTTGCTCCCATAACCTACAGAACACACAAACATAGATAAGTGACTTGAAATAAAGAGAAACTAAACAAAATTACTAAGCAATGAAGGCAAGCAAATGTGTGAAATTATGAACTTATCAAACAACAACAATAATAATGAAGGAGGTGGTGCGTTTGTTGTCCAACCTCGGAAACCCCTGCGTGAATTTTCCATTCCCAAAGTCACCGATCAACCTTCGTGCATCGTCTATCCTCAACTCACAATTGACAGGTTTGAGCTTAGAAGTGGTATGATTCATCTTCTTCCAACTTATTATGGTAATACCACTGAGGATCCTTACATGCATGTTAAGCAATTCTTTGAAATATGTGCTACAATCAAAATTCAAGGACTTGATGATGAGCAGATTAAGATGAGGCTATTCCCATTCAGTTTAAATGATAAGGCTAAGTCTTGGTTATATTCTTTGCCTAATGCTTCAATTCGTACTTGGGATGAGCTTTCTAATAAGTTTTTGCAGAAATTCTTTCCAGCTCAAAAGACTAACAAGATTAGAAAGGAAATTATTGGTTTCACACAAAGAGAAGGAGAAGCTTTTCATGAATGCTGGGAGAGGTACAAGGAGATGATGAGTTCCTGCCCACACCACAACATAGAGAGTTGGATGCAAATGCAATCTTTCTATGAAGGTTTGCTTGATTCCGAAAGGATGATGGTAGATGCAACAAGTGGAGAAGGACTGATGAACAAAACAGCAGATGAGGCCTTTACTCTCTTTGAATCTTTGAGTGCTAACTCCCAACAATGGAGCTACAATAAAGGAAGAGGAGCTCCTATGAAAGCTGTGGTCTCTGAGGTAAGTACTAATAATGAGATTGCTGCAAAACTTGATGTTATGTGTTCTTTGCTTCAACAGGGCGAGTAACTGGCCCTCTAGAAAACAAAGTGGAAGTTCAAAACCAATCTTTTGTGGACCACATGCTAGAACAAGCAAATGCCCTTCAAGGAAGGAATCCTCAGAATGATCCTTACTCAAACACGTACAATCCGGGGTGGAGAAATCATCCTAATTTCAGGTGGAGCAATAATTCAAATGTGCAACAATCTCAAGGACCTCCCCCAGGATTCCAAATACAACAAAGGCAATTGCAGCAAGCTCCCCAACAAGTGCAAGAGCAAAAGGGTGATCAAATGGGGGAATTGCAAGACATGTTCAAGAAGTTCATGGGGCAACAGATGCAAACCAATCAGAATCTTCACAATGCAGTGAACAAACTAGAAGTGCAAGTTGGGCAGATTGCATCCTCCTTGAGCAATAGAGCATCCGGAACTTTTCCGAGCCAAACGGAGGTGAATCCAAGACATCAAGAGCATGCTAAAGCGGTGCACATCTTGAGAAGTGGTAAACAAGTTGATAATAAGGTTGGAGATGCCAATGAAGAGCAAGAAGAGGGAGAAAACGTGGAGATCATTCAGCCACCACAAGGGCAGCCCACAAGTTCCACCAAACAGCCCCTCAATGCTCCTGGAAAGAGCACAGGCCCTAAGGTATCATCTAATGTTAATCAAGTTCCAATTTCAACTAATGCTTTTAGGCCTATTGCACCCTTTCCCAGCAGGTTGTCAAAGTCAAAGAAAGATCAAGGCTTGGATGAGATAATGGAAATATTCAAGAAGGTGCAAATCAACATCCCACTGCTCAATGCCATTGCTCAGATTCCCAAGTATGCAAAATTTTTGAAGGACCTATGCACTAACAAGAGGAGATTCAAAGAGCATGAACAGGTTGCATTAAGTGAAGAGGTGAGTGCAGTCTTACAAAGAAAGCTACCTCCAAAGCTAAAGGATCCAGGTTCGTTTTCTATACCATGTATAGTTGGTGATTTTAAGTTCCAAAAAGCTTTACTTGATCTTGGTGCATCCATAAACCTTATGCCATATCATGTTTATGAGAAACTTAACCTTGGTGAGTTGCAAGCCACATCTGTGAGCATTCAATTGGCAGATAGAACTATCAGGTACCCTAAGGGCATTCTAGAAGATGTTTTGGTGAAAGTGGAAGAGCTAATTTTGCCAGCTGATTTCTTGGTGTTGGAAATGGAAGAAGCACCAATTCATGACAATCAATTACCACTCATTCTAGGTCGGCCATTCATGGCAACTGCCGGCACAATTATTGATGTGAAGAAGGGTACATTGACCATGAACGTGTTTGATGAGACAATAGCATTCAAAGTGTTTGAAGCCTCCAAGTTCCCAAGTGATGAGCATGAAGTTTTCCAGCTTGATGCAATTGATAATATGGTGAAAGAAGCACTGCCAATGAGTTATTTGGAGCCTATTGAAGCATGCATCACACAAAGCTTAAGGAAAGAAGAAGTGGACAGATTAGAGGCTGTGATCTCTCCTTTACTTCTTGAGCTTGTCTGCAGCATGGATAGCTATATAGAAGTTGGAAAGAGGTATGCAAACCAATTTGAATCATTACCCCCACCCACTAATAAGGTTTTACCTTCTATTGTGCAGGCACCAGAGTTGGAATTAAAGCAATTGCCAACACACCTGAAATATGCTTATTTAGGTGAAAATGAGACTCTACCTGTTATCATTGCCTCACACCTTGAACCAGATGATGAGAAGAAGCT
Organism: Prunus fruticosa; assembly: GCA_018703695.1. Taxonomy (NCBI): domain Eukaryota; kingdom Viridiplantae; phylum Streptophyta; class Magnoliopsida; order Rosales; family Rosaceae; genus Prunus; species Prunus fruticosa. Next base: position 24,766,297 of record CM031918.1, on the reverse strand, counting down.
TTTGAGAGTTCTAAAAGAGCACAAAACTGCAATTGGGTGGAGCATTGCAGATATCAAAGGCATAAGTCCAACACTGTGCATGCATAGGATACTATTGGAGGACAATGCAATGCCTAAGAGGGATGCCCAAAGACGTCTAAATCCAAACATGAAGGACGTGGTAAAGAAAGAGGTAATGAAGCTTTTAGATGTTGGTATTATTTACCCTATTTCTGACAGTAAATGGGTGAGCCCAGGACAAGTTGTCCCCAAGAAATCAGGTATCACAGTGGTGAAGAATGAAGCAAACGAGCTTGTGCCTACACGGATGACCACGGGCTGGAGAGTTTGCATTGATTATAGGAAGCTCAACACAGCAACAAGCAAGGATCACTTTCCTCTTCCATTCATTGATCAGATGCTTGAGAGATTGGCTGGCCATAGTCACTATTGCTTCCTTGATGGATATTCAGGCTACAATCAAATCGCCATAGCCCCAGAGGATCAAGAAAAGACGACCTTCACATGTCCCTTTGGCACTTTTGCTTATAGAAGGATGCCTTTTGGTCTCTGCAACGCCCCAGCCACTTTTCAAAGGTGCATGATGAGCATTTTCTCCGACATGGTAGAAAGGTTCATTGAGGTATTCATGGATGACTTCTCTGTTTTTGGTGATTCTTTTGATCAATGTTTGCATAATTTATCTAAGGTGTTGGCTAGATGTGAACAGAGTAACCTTGTGCTTAATTGGGAAAAATGTCATTTTATGGTTAACCAAGGCATAGTTCTTGGTCATGTCATCTCTAGTAACGGAATTGAGGTAGATAAAGCTAAGATTGATTTGATTGCCTCTATGCCCTCACCTACTTCTGTCAAAGAAGTACGTTCTTTCCTTGGCCATGCAGGTTTTCTATAGGCGTTTCATTAAGGATTTTTCTAAGATTGCAAGGCCTTTGTGCAATCTCCTTGCCAAGGACATGGATTTTGTGTTTGATCAAAACTGTGAGAATGCTTTCAATGCTTTGAAAATGATGCTCACAACTGCCCCAATCATTATGCCACCGAATTGGAGCCAGCCTTTTGAACTGATGTGTGACGCCTAGATTATGCCGTTGGAGCTGTTTTGGGGCAGCGAGTTGATAAGAAGCCACATGCCATCTACTATGCTAGTAGAACCCTCAATGATGCCCAACTCAACTATTCCACCACAGAGAAGGAGTTGTTAGCTGTCATCTTTGCTTTAGAGAAGTTCAGATCATATTTGATTACTAACAAGGTCATTGTTTACACTGATCATGCAGCATTGAAATACTTATTAGCTAAGAAGGATGCCAAGCCACGCCTCATTAGATGGATTCTCTTGTTGCAAGAGTTTGACTTGGAGATAAAAGATAAGAAAGGAAGTGAGAATGTGGTGGCTGATCACTTGAGTAGATTGGTGCATGTATCTAATGAAGAGGAGGATTCCTTGCCATTACGTGAAAGCTTCCCTGATGAGCAACTCTTCTCTATTTGTGCTTTGAATTCTCTTAATCAGTTGCCTTGGTTTGCTGATATTGTTAACTATTTGTGCACTAACGAACTCCCTCCAGGGTTATCTACGTTTCAACGTGACAAGCTTAGGAAGCAAGCAAGATACTACTTTTGGGATGATCCATATCTATTCAAGCATTGTCCAGACCAAGTAATTCGAAGGTGTGTGCCTGAAGGTGATTTCAAGAGCATTCTGGAGTTTTGTCACTCCCATGCATGCGGAGGCCATTTTGGGGCAAAGAAGACTGCCAACAAAGTACTACAATCTGGTTTCTTTTGGCCTACCCTTTTTAAGGATGCCTATACTTTTTGTGCTTCATGTGATAGATGCCAAAGAATGGGTAATTTGCATGCTAGAAATCAGATGCCTCTCACTAATATCTTAATCATTGATATATTTGATGTTTGGGGAATTGATTTCATGGGCCCTTTTCCTACTTCTTATGGATTTGAATATATATTAGTTGCTGTTGATTATGTTTCCAAATGGGTGGAAGCCATTGCCACTAGAACTAATGATGCTAAGGTTGTGATCAGTTTTCTCAAAGGAAATATTTTTACAAGGTTTGGCACACCTAGAGCAATCATTAGTGATGGTGGCTCCCACTTTGTTAACCAAGCATTTGCAGCTGTTGAGCCTATTCCTAACAACTAAAATGAGTTATTAAAAACAGCAACTTTAATTCTCGCAAGTGCACGAACCGTTTATAGTATAGCTTATGTAAATACGAGGTTCGATCCCACGGAGAATGGTAACTTGGTTGCAAGTTAAACTACTTAGAATGATGGAAAAACAGAAAACAAAGAAACAAACAAACTTACAAAAGGCAAGGTCTAGGACAGAATCCTAGCACCACACACGCACTCGAATGGGGGGTTTTTGTTGTTTAAATGAAAACAAGAGAATGAAATGGAAGTGCTGGAAAGTAAATGATGGCAGCAATGAACAAATTGTGAAACAATGATTGAGAAGTGTTAGAGCCTTGGAATCTACCACTAGTCTTCCTATCCAAGTTATGAATGCATAGAAATTGACTCAAGCTTCATTAACAATAGATTATCGCATACAAGCCTATGGTATCTAGGTGCAGGATGCATGATTCTCCTAAGGCATGTAATTGTGCATGGTATCTACACAACACGTGATCTCTAATATGCAACCTAAGCATGGTATCTACTTAGAATAAAGCATACAAGAGTCATTAAGTTCCCTGAGAATATGATAATCACACAAGTCCTAGAACATGGTATCTGTCCTAGTCAACCTATGGTTATTAACCCCTTGAATGATTCTTAGGCCATTCATGTGTTGCTTGTGAAAGGAGAGTAGAATTGGTGAATCTAAACCCCTTCCCAACCTGTGCTAGATGCATAAAATCCTAGTTAGCTACTCCAAGAAAACATACATCAAGCACATAATAAGCTGGAGATTAACAACTTGATAATGAAAGCAAGGAAATCAATTAACTATGAAATCATCCATAACATTGAATATTCATGACTAGGGCTTCATCCTAAGCCCTAACAAAATGGATTAGTTAAACGTAATTATGAATACATAAAATAAGAAATACATAGATAGAATAAAGAGAATAGAAAAACTAGCTGGTGGCAGGCAAGGTAGTTTCCAGGACAGCTCCTAGCTCTTCCTCCTTTGCAACTAGCTCTCTTCTCTCTTTGTGTGTATGGGAGTAATGGATGAGTGAATGTGTGTCTGAATCTGAATGTGAATTGTTGATTAATTGAATGTGGAATGGAAGTGGTATTTATAGGGAGTTGGGAGTGAGAAATCTGAATTGAATATAGCAAATGCATACAACACTTGCAATTGAAAATCAGAATGTGGTTGATGCACTTGCATTAGATAATCAGAAATGGTTACTCCACTAAATCCCACTAGCAGCCCACCAGCAGCCCTAGGTCATCAACATGTCAGCATGACCAAGCTTCCATCCAGAAACCAATAGCTCATGCCTAGCTCACCATGACCAAGCATGCAATGAGCTCATCTTCCTGTCAGCATGATGAACAACTTCTTGGGCTTACGAATTGGGCTTGGCTGAATCAAATTATGACTTTAAGATGTCCATTTTGAAGTTCCGAATGTCATTGATCCAACCACACAAACATTGGCCCAATCCAAGTTTGGATGAAGAAGATAAGTCCGAAATGAACTTCTAACTCAGGCTCCAGTTTTTGCACGTTTTTGCACCATTTTGCTTCAAATGCCTCAAGTGTATTCCTCTCATCCCAATCAGCCCTTAATATGCATGGATTGAATAAAATGTGATCTCTTGCTCCCATAACCTACAGAACACACAAACATAGATAAGTGACTTGAAATAAAGAGAAACTAAACAAAATTACTCAGCAATGAAGGCAAACAAATGTGTGAAATTATGAACTTATCAAATACCCCCAAACTTAGACTTTGCTAGTCCTCGAGCAAACAAAATAAAACCACAACTTAGAAAACAGAAAATAAGCAGCTAGCCTTCCAAACAATATCCTCAAAGAATCACCAAAGTATATGGTTCCAAAGAAACACAACAATCACAATCTAAGTTCCACACATGATTCAAGAGTGTGCAAAGCTTACAATAACATCCTTACGTGTAGTGTGTGAATGCCAAATCCGAACAACACCTGCAACTCAAATAAGTACATGCGCACACACTTACAACACAATTAAGAATTTCGAACCCCATAAGGTTATTATGAAATCAGCTCTCCACAATAATACCATACAATACCAAGGATCAAAAGGACTTTACAAGGGTTGTAATGAGGCTTAGGGTAGTGGTTGAATGAAAGAGGAGATATGGAGATATAACAACATTTTGAGCATAACTAAAGCATAGGTAAAAGCATGAGAGATTACTGAACTTTGTAACAAGCAAGGAACACAAACATGAGCAGATTTTCAACATAATTTCAGCACTTCAAATGTGTTTATTTGGCCTAATTTTGTGGCTCTTTACCCTAGATCACCATGATCTTCTCCTTATAACACCCTAGGGCCGTGACTACATTGGTCACACTTCATTACCTCTTTTGATTAGTTACCAATACCCCCAAACTTATTTCTTTTCAACACTTGGGTTATGGCACTAAATGAATCACTTTTGCTCCTAAAAACCTTGCACACTTTATGAATCTCTTTTGAAGATAGCTTTAATTGCTCAAAGAATAGGTAAAGATAAGAAACAGAGATTTATTACGGTAGGAATGGTTTACACAAAGAAATGCTTAACGTAGGCTCAAATGGGTTGACTAGGGATGAATACATGTAGAGGGATGGTTAGAAAAGCTCAAACGGTTCAAACATGGCCTAAATCACTTCCTAAGCATTGTATGGCAACAAGATGTCTCAAGAGATATTCAAATAAGTTCTAGAGTACGAAACCAAGATCATGAAATAAGTAGAATTGCATAACATCTCCAAGTAGCAAGAAATTGGACTAACTTGGCAAAGTGCTCAATAAGTGCAAGGATGGCATGCAAGACAAAGTGAACTCAGAACCACATAAAGTCCTTAAACAATGACTATCAATTTCTGAAAAACCATATTAGAATTAAATCCAAGTCTTATCATAGGTGTTTGAAAGGATAACGAAACAACACACAAAATCATGCGTTTTAGACACTAGACACACTTAAAAAATTTAAAATTTTGACAATTTGAAACAACATAACTAAATCCTTCCCCCCAAACTTAAATGAAACATTGTCCTCAATGTTTAGAGTATAAGAACAAGCAATGCCTCATAAATGAAAGGAAAGAAGATAAGGAAAAGACATAACTAAATGTTAGAGTTTAGAAAACAACTCCCCTTTGAAGCGATTAGGACGCAAGCAGCTTCTTGCACGTTCTATCTTCTCCTCATCACCTTGGGTTGCCTCCCAAGAAGCGCTAAGTTTCATGTCTTCAGCCGGACTTCCAAACTTGCTATAGTGAATGGGGGGGTTTGGGCTCAATTGACACCTCATGCACTGCAAGATTGTTCACCCAACTTGTTTTCTTTTTCCATCGTTTCCATGCTGCTTTTGTTTTCCTTTTTAGGTTATGAATAGAATCGCAAAGAACTGGAGGGATGATTGGAGTATCTCCAAATTTGGGCAGCCCCTTCTTGTGTGTAGGAATTGTAGAATTGAACATGTGGGCAGCCCCCTGCTCCTCCTTGTCTACTCTTTGCAGCAAGCATGCTTCTAGTGAATGTGGAAGACCATCAAATCTCTCATTCCCTGGATTTCTCAATACTTCAATTTGAAAACAATCTTGAACATCATTTGGCAGATTCGTAGCTTCAAACACTTTGAAACCCACAGTTTCTCCATTAACGGTCATGGTAAGAGTGCCTTGTGCTACATCAATCGTGGTCTTAGCAGTAGCCATGAAGGGTCGGCCAAAGATGAGGGGTAATTCATTGTCAGGAATTGGTGCTTCTTCCATTTCCAACACCAAGAAATCTGCTGGTAAAATTAAGCCTTCTACTCTCACCAAAACATCTTCTAGAATGCCCTTGGGGTACCTAATAGTTCTATCTGCCAATTGAATGCTCACAGATGTGGCTTGCAACTCACCAAGGTTAAGTTTCTCATAAACATGATATGGCATAAGGTTAATGGATGCACCAAGATCAAGCAAAGCTTTTGGAATCTTGAAATCACCAACAATGCAAGGTATAGAAAACGAACCTGGATCCTTTAGCTTTGGAGGTAGCTTTCTTTGTAAGACTGCACTCACCTCTTCACTTAATGCAACCTGTTCATGCTCTTTGAATCTCCTCTTGTTAGTGCATAGATCCTTCAAAAATTTTGCATACTTTGGAATCTGAGCAATGGCACTGAGCAATGGGATGTTGATTTGCACTTTCTTGAATATTTCCATTATCTCATCCAAGCCTTGATCTTTCTTTGACTTTGATAACCTGCTGGGAAAGGGTGCAATAGGCCTAAAAGCATTAGTTGAAATTGGAACTTGATTAGCATTAGATGATACCTTAGGGCCTGTGCTCTTTCCAAGGGTGTTGAGGGGCTGTTTGGTGGAATCTGGGGCTGCCCTTGTGGTGGCTGAATGATCTCCACGTTTTCTCCATCTTCTTGCTCTTCATTGGCATCTCCAACCATATTATCAACTTGTTTACCACTTCTCAAGATGTGCACTGCTTTAACTTGCTCATGATGCCTTGGATTCACCTCCGTTGGCTCCGGAAAAGTTCCGGATGCTCTATTGCTCATGGAGGATGCAATCTGCCCAACTTGCACTTCTAGTTTGTTCACTGCATTTTGAAGATTCTGATTGGTTTGCATCTGTTGCCCCATGAACTTCTTAAACATGTCTTGCAATTCTCCCATTTGATCACCCCTTTGCTCTTGAACTTGTTGGGGAGCTTGCTGGAATTGCCTTTGTTGTATTTGGAATCCTGGGGGAGGTCCTTGAGATTGTTGCACATTTGAATTATTGCTCCACCTGAAATTAGGATGATTTCTCCACCCCGGATTGTATGTGTTTGAGTAAGGATCATTCTGAGGATTCCTTCCTTGAAGGGCATTTGCTTGTTCTAGCATGTGGTCCGCAAAAGATTGGCCTTGAACTTCCACTTTGTTTCCTAGAGGACCAGTCACTCCGCCCGTTTGAAGCAAAGAACACATAACATCAAGTTTTGCATTAATCTCATTATTAGTACTTACCTCAGAGACCACAGCTTTGATAGGAGCTCCTCTTCCTTTATTGTAGCACCATTGTTGAGAGTTAGCACTCAAAGATTCAAAGAGAGTAAAAGCCTCATCGGCTGTTTTGTTCATCAATCCTTCTCCACTTGTTGCATCTACCATCATCCTTTCGGAATCAAGCAAACCTTCATAGAAAGATTGCATTTGCATCCAGCTCTCTATGTTGTGGTGTGGGCAAGAACTCATCATCTCCTTGTATCTCTCCCAGCATTCATGAAAAGCTTCTCCTTCTCTTTGTGTGAAACCAAGAATTTCCTTTCTAATCTTGTTAGTCTTTTGAGCTGGAAAGAATTTCTGCAAAAACTTATTAGAAAGCTCTTCCCAAGTACGAATTGAAGCATTAGGCAAAGAATATAACCAAGACTTAGCCTTATCTTTTAAACTGAATGGGAATAGCCTCATCTTAATCTGCTCATCATCAAGTCCTTGAATTTTGATTGTAGCACATATTTCAAAGAATTGCTTAACATGCATGTAAGGATCCTCAGTGGTATTACCATAATAAGTTGGAAGAAGATGAATCATACCACTTCTAAGCTCAAACCTGTCAATTGTGAGTTGAGGATAGACAATGCACGAAGGTTGATCAGTGACTTTGGGAATGGAAAATTCACGCAGGGGTTTCCGAGGTTGGACAACAAGTGCACCGCCTCCTTCATCATTATTGTTGTTGTTTGGAATCTCAGCCATCTCGCTTGAACCTTCAGATTCGTAGCTCTTAGATTCAACGTTTGAAGAACTATAACTCCTCCTCAAACCAGCACGTACAGCAGCTGCTCTTGGTGAGAGTGGCTCAGATTCAGATTCGGACATATATGCACACACAAGAACCAAATTAGTGCCTTCAAATGGAGATAACAACAAAAAAAAAAAACTGAATCCTGAAAGAAAAACCAATGAAAATAACAAATAAAACTAACAAAAACAAAAACACTCAAAGTAATCTAACTATAGCACCATCGTTACCGGTTCCCCGGCAACGGCGCCAAAAACTTATTAGAACCTATTCCTAACAACTAAAATGAGTTATTAAAAACAGCAACTTTAATTCTCGCAAGTGCACGAACCGTTTATAGTATAGCTTATGTAAATACGAGGTCGATCCCACGGAGAATGGTAACTTGGTTGCAAGTTAAACTACTTGTTGTTTAATTATGTTAACTCGCAAGTGTACGTGCCAATCAGTAGTATAGCAAAGACAAGAACGAGGTCGTACCCACGAGGACTGAGAAGTTCAAATTAGTTATGTACTTAGATTACCGAATTCAAGAAGTTAGGAAGTTAAGTCTAAAACAGAAATTAAAGTGAGAGTGATTGTGATTGTGAAAGGAAGTGAGCAAACTGAAATTGCAAATGAAAGCAAATAAACAAGTGTAACAAAGAGTGATTTTGAAGGGCTGGAAAAACAATTTGGAGACTAGGGCATTTGATTCACCATAACAATTCAATTCCAGGTTATAAAGATTCAAGTGACAAGTCTAATTCAGATTCAAAGATTGATTCTAGCTAATGTATGATTAAGCCATGGTGTCTGGTCTTAACCTTGTATTCCTAATTCCCTAATTTGATCATTTGGTGTCTAACCTAAATTAAGCATTAGGAATCCATTAAGCATAGAAGAACATTTTAAACAACCAAGTATGTATCTAATCCAGATTGTCGAATTCTCATACACACTCTTCCTATTCATAGTTCAATTTGAATTAAAGCATGGTGTCTACTCTTAATTCAAACCAAGATATACAAATCTGAATGGTAGCTAGGCATTCCGATCAGCATATAGGCAATTTGGCAAAATGAATAAGAACATGAATCATGAATCAAACTTGAAACTTGAAATTTATAAACCCAGAATATTCATGTTAGGTTACATCAAAACCCTAGTTATGGATTTAGTTACTCATAATGGAAAAGAGACTTGAATAGAAATGAGAAAACATAATGAAAGCAATAAGAGTAGAAAAACCCCTTTCTGAAGTTCTTGTGGTGTCCAAGGCTTCTCCAAGTGCTTCTCCACTTCTAATGCTTCTTCAAGAGCTTCCCCACTTCTAGAAGGATGTATGAAGGATATGGAGGTGATTTGGGATGAGTTTAAGTGAGTGGTGATGGTTGAGATAGATGAAATTCGTAGGGAAATGGAAGAGAGGTTTGCTGGAGTTGTTTTGGTGAGATGGGGCTGTTTAGAGCTTTTGGTTGATTGCTGGAGTGTGTTGGTGATTTGAGAGTGTTTGAGGAGGGCTGGAGTGAATTGTGGGGTTGTGAATCCCAGGATTTGTTGTTTGGGAAAATAATGGGAAGTGTTTGAGGGAGGATGGAATGAAGGATGGCTGAATTGTGGGGTTGTGAATCCCAGGCTTGCACACTTTGAATCTGGAATTGAAGATGTATTTATAGGGGAATGGAGGTGAGAAATCAGAATTGAATATAGCAATCACCTAACACACTTGCATTAGATAATCAGAAATGGTTGTTGCACTTCACCAACAATTCCCACCAGCAGCCATAGGTCATCCTCATGTCAGCATGACCAAGCTTCCATTCAGAAACCAAGAGCTCATCCTCATGTCAGCATGACCAAGCAAGCAATGAGCTCATCTGCAAGTCAGCATGATGTGTAACTTCTTGGGCTCACGGATTGGGCTTGGAGCAATAAAATGTCGACTTTGAGCAGTCCATCTTCACGTTCAGAATGTCATTGATCCAACCACACAAGTATTGGCCCAATCCAAGTTCGGATGAAGAAGATAAGTCCGAAATGAACTTGTAACTCAGTCTCCAGTTTTTACACTTTATTTTCACCATTTTACTTCAAATGCCTCAAGTGATACCTAGAGCTCAATAAATTGAATAACAAACACAAAAGAGGTTAAAAGCACAAGGTTAACTCAAAAACATAACTAAATCATAAGCTATAAGGGTATAAAATGGTATACAATTGTGAACCGAACAAATACCCCCAGACCTAGATTTTGCTAGTCCTCGAGCAAAACAAAACAAAACAAAAACAAGAAGTTATGTAAACCACTTCCGCAGGTAACTCGATTGCATTGAGCATATGCAACAAGCCTTTGAACCTCTAGGCATCCCTAGTAGGAGGAGTTGTGTCTCCTAAGGGTTTAACAGAAACGATACCCATAAACGCTTTACTAACTCTACAAAACAAAGTGGTTAGAAAAACAAACTTTGAAATCAACTAATGAAAATGAAAGAAAACTTTAGTCATACCTCCAATACCATAGAGTTGCCAAGATAGGTGATCAATCAGTGTGTAAAGTGGAAGCTATAGCTCAAAGGCACACGGCTTCAAAGCAAGCATACTCAAACCTTGAATAGAGAACATGTTTCGACTCTAATTCTCACAGATAACACTCAATCACTCAGAACCTATGGTTTAATTCTCTCAAGAAAGCATAAGTGAGTGTATGAAATAGAAGCACAAATTTGGTTAGATCTCATGAAAGGAATCAAATACTAAGAATAGAGATATACACATACTTACCAGTACCCATGAATACATCCTCAAAGATCAGCTAGGTCTTTCACAAGGTTGTAATGAAAGGCTAAGGTTTAGGGGAAATGGAAGAATTGGAAGGAAAAACAAGTAACTTAAGAACATACCAAGGTTGCATTCTTCATTGATCTGCAAGGTAAAATTGAATTTAGAATGACATGGCTGCAAACTTCATGGTATCACCTGGCATGGACCTTATTTTTCACACTTAGATCAAATCGACACACTTCTCATTATCTTTCTTATTTGCTGATTTGATCTACACCATCTTTAACTTCATTGCACAGATTCACATCATCTTTCATTTAGGCACATGGCAGCAACTTCCTTGCTTCAAACTTTATCTTGGCACACCTTGGTATATTTCTAAGTTAGGGTATGGCTATAATAAGTGAAATATCTCAGATTGAGATACAAAGGTAGGGAAATGATGAGGGTGATAGAAGAAAAGGGCTTGAAGTGTTTGGCTTCAAGAGGGCTGATGGAACACACATAAAGGTTGGGTGAAAAGAAAGCACATAGAATGGTTATGCACACATAGCCTAGCATCACTTCAATGAGTTCATTCATGAATGAGAGCAAGCACATGATATCTGCAAAAGAGAATCATCCTTAGTATTCAATCAAAATGAAACAATGAGATCAATTAGAGTGAATTGAAGAAAATAAGTATGGATGAGAAATAGAACACTTTAAACCCTCTCAAGAAAGCAATTAGGCTCGATATGGCTCACTAGGGTAGTCTCCACTATTTTCCTTCAAGAATTTGAGCATGATACTTTAGTCACCAGAATTCTAAGAGCAATAGCTTTGTGAAGTGCAAAATTCTGATATGAAAACCTCAATGGCAGCTCCATAGCATTGATTGTATGACATTCTAAAAAAAAAATTAGCGACAAATGAACAAAAATTGAAACCACAAATGAATTAAAATTGAAAACCTTCAAATGAACAAAAATTGAAACCACAAATGAATTAAAATTGACAACCTTCCCCCCAGACCTGAATTGAACATTGTCCTCAATGTTAAAGCATAGAAAAGATGATTGAGAACATGCAAATGATAAAGGGAAAAGTTAAGAAGAAGGTTTAGAGAAAAACTCCCCCTTGATGCGATTAGGTCGACCGCTACCAAGCACCATCTTCTTGAACACATGGGTTGCCTCCCAAGAAGCGCCTTAGTTAATGTCTTGGCAAGACATTATGCAATCAGCTTATGATGAGTTGGGGGGTTTCGGATCAATCGTCTCAAGATAGTTCACCCAACTTCTTCTCTTCTTCCTTCTCTTCCTCTGTCTTTTCCTTTTCTTTTTCTTCAAGTGTGCAAGGGGTGTAACTTTGAACATGCCATTGGATGGTTCCAACTTCATAGAGCATCGATCAAGGGGCTCAAGTGGTAACCCAGAAATTGATGGAAATGGCTGGAACACTTCTAGGGCAGCTACCACTTCTTGGAACTTTGGTTCAACTTGTTCTTCCTCTGCTTGTGCAATGACAACTTCTAAAGCATCAATGGACTGTTTCTGCAAACTCTTAGAAGAAACTTCATCATTCACAACATCAATTGAAAAACAAGTATCAAGAGAGATAGAAGGTTGAGATGGAGGATCAAACACTTTAAATTCAGCAGTTTCATCCAACACAGTCATGGAGAGGGTGCCATCTTTCATATTGATAATTGTGTTTGTAGTGGCCATGAATGGTCGTCCTAAGAGAATGGGATCAACACGATCTCCATTTGGATTGTCCTCCATATCCATCACTACAAAATCAACAGGGAGAATTAGTGTATTAACTTGAACTAGAATATCTTCTACAATACCTTTTGGATATTTGATAGAATGATCAGCTAGTTCAAGACGAATTGAAGTCTTCTTCATCCCTTCTAAGCCAAGCTCTTGATAAACTGAATATGGCATTACATTGATGCCTGCTCCTAAGTCCAACATGGCTCTTCCAACCTTCTTGTCTCCAATGTTAATTGGAATGTCAAAACTGCCAGGATCTTTTGATTTTGGTGGAAGCTTCCTTTGCAACACAGCACTTACATTCTGGTCGAGCTTTACTCCTTCATTTGGAGCGAAATTGAGCTTGTGAGTTTTCAAGTCCTTGATGAATTTTCCGTATGCAGGAATCTGTTCAATAAGATCAAGCAAGGGCAAATTGATATTAACTTTACTCAAAATATCATAGATCTCTTTAAAAGCCTTATCTTGCTTTGCTTTCTTAAGACGGCCTGGAAATGGAATCTGTGGAACATATGGAGCGGGTGGCACGTATCTATCTTCTTGAAGATGTGGTGGCACAAATTTGTCACCCCTTTTATGCAATTGGAATTGGTCGGATTTCTGAGAATCTGATTTGGCCTTAGGAGCAGATTGGGATGTTTTGGGTTGTTCTCCTTCCGTAGCCATGGTTTCCTCCTCTTCATCTTCATTTTCTACAATAACAACATCATTTGAAAGATTAGAATCAACTTTATTATCAATGATCTTACCTGATCTGAGCACATGAATGGCCTTGACTTCATGGTTCTTTGGATTGATCTCAGTTTGGCTTGGCCATTTCCCAAGCTCTCTTTGAGTTATTTCAGCAGCTATTTGGCCTAATTGGACTTCCAATTTGGAGATGGCAGCTTGTGTAGTTTGCTGAAAATTGGATTGATTGATTGCCATCTGCTTCACTATATCTTCCAATGATGATGATGATTGTTGTGGCCTTTGGAATGAAGGGGGATTTGCTTGATTCTGGGTATTCCTCCATGAAAAGTTTGGATGATTCCTCCAACCTGGATTATAACTTTGAGAGTATGGATCATTTCTTGGATCTTGGTTGTACGAATTTACCACCTTAGCTTTCTCTTGCACAAATTCTGGGTATGCAGCCCCAAGTGGACAAGCTATGGTAGCATGGTCATGAGTTTCACAGATGCTACACACTTCCTTCGAAGGGTTTCTTGAGTTCAATGCAAGAAGAGCATCTAGCTTTTGTTCCAGTTTTGAAATCTGCACACTAGAAGAGTCATTAAAACCATTAACAACACGTTTACCTCTTGTATCCGTATGTTGGGTCTCCATTGCTATCCCCTCAAAGAGTTCATACGTTTCTTCTCTGAGTCTTGGTTTTATACGAACCACCTACAAAATTTGTGACAATATTATGACTAGAAGGGGTTAGTCCTTTATAAAACACACGCATTTGAAGCATCAATGGAATCCCATGATGAGGACATTGATTGAGCAGCCCATTGAATCTCTCCCATGCTTCACAAAACGATTCATCATCTTGCTGTGCAAATAACAAGATCTTGTCCCTAAGCATGTCGGTCTTTTGCGTGGAGAAGTATTTTTCCAGGAACTTCTTTTGAATGGCAGCCCATGTAGTGAGTGAACCAGGCTTCAAAGAATTCAACCAATACTTTGCCTTATCCTTTAAAGTGTATGGAAACACTCTCATTCGAAGTTGATCTTCTGTCACACCTGTTAAGGGAAAAGAACTCACAACATTAAAAATATCCTTTATATGGGTTAATGGATCTTCATTAGGTAAACCATAAAAGGAAGGTAACATATTAAGATGAGAAGATTTAAGCTCATAGTTTCGAGCTACAGTGGGCAGCGAAATGCTTGAAGGGGATGCTGGAATGGTTGGGATATCAAGGTCTCCCATGAACTCAATGGCAGCCATCATTTCTTCTTCTTCTTCTCGTCTGAACTTGCTTCCGAATTTGAAGGTGAAGAACCAGGAAGTTCAGTGTGGAGAGCAAGACATGTAAATGTAGCAAGAGCTTGCTCTTTTGCAGTTGACAACTCCCTTTCTAGACGATTTTGAATTTCAGAGCTCACACGATTCGGTTGCAATGATGGTCCTCGTTCAAAGATCTGGAACGTTGGAACGAAGACCTCACTTGTTCAAGGAATGACCTGTTAGACATAAACTACCTGAAACAGAAAATTGGATTAATTAGAAACACTAAAAAGAATAGGGTAACCTTGGGCACATAACCAGGGAAGAACTTTCGTTCAGTCCCCGGCAACGGCGCCAAAAACTTGTTGTTTAATTATGTTAACTCGCAAGTGTACGTGCCAATCAGTAGTATAGCAAAGACAAGAACGAGGTCGTACCCACGAGGACTTGAGAAGTTCAAATTAGTTATGTACTTAGATTACCGAATTCAAGAAGTTAGGAAGTTAAGTCTAAAACAGAAATTAAAGTGAGAGTGATTGTGATTGTGAAAGGAAGTGAGCAAACTGAAATTGCAAATGAAAGCAAATAAACAAGTGTAACAAAGAGTGATTTTGAAGGGCTGGAAAAACAGATTTGGAGACTAGGGCATTTGATTCACCATAACAATTCAATTCCAGGTTATAAAGATTCAAGTGACAAGTCTAATTCAGATTCAAAGATTGATTCTAGCTAATGTATGATTAAGCCATGGTGTCTGGTCTTAACCTTGTATTCCTAATTCCCTAATTTGATCATTTGGTGTCTAACCTAAATTAAGCATTAGGAATCCATTAAGCATAGAAGAACATTTTAAACAACCAAGTATGTATCTAATCCAGATTGTCGAATTCTCATACACACTCTTCCTATTCATAGTTCAATTTGAATTAAAGCATGGTGTCTACTCTTAATTCAAACCAAGATATACAAATCTGAATGGTAGCTAGGCATTCCGATCAGCATATAGGCAATTTGGCAAAATGAATAAGAACATGAATCATGAATCAAACTTGAAACTTGAAATTTATAAACCCAGAATATTCATGTTAGGTTACATCAAAACCCTAGTTATGGATTTAGTTACTCATAATGGAAAAGAGACTTGAATAGAAATGAGAAAACATAATGAAAGCAATAAGAGTAGAAAAACCCCTTTCTGAAGTTCTTGTGGTGTCCAAGGCTTCTCCAAGTGCTTCTCCACTTCTAATGCTTCTTCAAGAGCTTCCCCACTTCTAGAAGGATGTATGAAGGATATGGAGGTGATTTGGGATGAGTTTAAGTGAGTGGTGATGGTTGAGATAGATGAAATTCGTAGGGAAATGGAAGAGAGGTTTGCTGGAGTTGTTTTGGTGAGATGGGGCTGTTTAGAGCTTTTGGTTGATTGCTGGAGTGTGTTGGTGATTTGAGAGTGTTTGAGGAGGGCTGGAGTGAATTGTGGGGTTGTGAATCCCAGGATTTGTTGTTTGGGAAAATAATGGGAAGTGTTTGAGGGAGGATGGAATGAAGGATGGCTGAATTGTGGGGTTGTGAATCCCAGGCTTGCACACTTTGAATCTGGAATTGAAGATGTATTTATAGGGGAATGGAGGTGAGAAATCAGAATTGAATATAGCAATCACCTAACACACTTGCATTAGATAATCAGAAATGGTTGTTGCACTTCACCAACAATTCCCACCAGCAGCCATAGGTCATCCTCATGTCAGCATGACCAAGCTTCCATTCAGAAACCAAGAGCTCATCCTCATGTCAGCATGACCAAGCAAGCAATGAGCTCATCTGCAAGTCAGCATGATGTGTAACTTCTTGGGCTCACGGATTGGGCTTGGAGCAATAAAATGTCGACTTTGAGCAGTCCATCTTCACGTTCAGAATGTCATTGATCCAACCACACAAGTATTGGCCCAATCCAAGTTCGGATGAAGAAGATAAGTCCGAAATGAACTTGTAACTCAGTTCTCCAGTTTTTACACTTTATTTTCACCATTTTACTTCAAATGCCTCAAGTGATACCTAGAGCTCAATAAATTGAATAACAAACACAAAAGAGGTTAAAAGCACAAGGTTAACTCAAAAACATAACTAAATCATAAGCTATAAGGGTATAAAATGGTATACAATTGTGAACCGAACACTACTTAGAATGATGGAAAAACAGAAAAACAAAGAAACAAACAAACTTACAAAAGGCAAGGTCTAGGACAGAATCCTAGCACCACACACGCACTCGAATGGGGGGTTTTTGTTGTTTAAATGAAAACAAGAGAATGAAATGGAAGTGCTGGAAAGTAAATGATGGCAGCAATGAACAAATTGTGAAACAATGATTGAGAAGTGTTAGAGCCTTGGAATCTACCACTAGTCTTCCTATCCAAGTTATGAATGCATAGAAATTGACTCAAGCTTCATTAACAATAGATTATCGCATACAAGCCTATGGTATCTAGGTGCAGGATGCATGATTCTCCTAAGGCATGTAATTGTGCATGGTATCTACACAACACGTGATCTCTAATATGCAACCTAAGCATGGTATCTACTTAGAATAAAGCATACAAGAGTCATTAAGTTCCCTGAGAATATGATAATCACACAAGTCCTAGAACATGGTATCTGTCCTAGTCAACCTATGGTTATTAACCCCTTGAATGATTCTTAGGCCATTCATGTGTTGCTTGTGAAAGGAGAGTAGAATTGGTGAATCTAAACCCCTTCCCAACCTGTGCTAGATGCATAAAATCCTAGTTAGCTACTCCAAGAAAACATACATCAAGCACATAATAAGCTGGAGATTAACAACTTGATAATGAAAGCAAGGAAATCAATTAACTATGAAATCATCCATAACATTGAATATTCATGACTAGGGCTTCATCCTAAGCCCTAACAAAATGGATTAGTTAAACATAATTATGAATACAGAAAATAAGAAATACATAGATAGAATAAAGAGAATAGAAAAACTAGCTGGTGGCAGCAAGGTAGTTTCCAGGACAGCTCCTAGCTCTTCCTCCTTTGCAACTAGCTCTCTTCTCTCTTTGTGTGTATGGGAGTAATGGATGAGTGAATGTGTGTCTGAATCTGAATGTGAATTGTTGATTAATTGAATGTGGAATGGAAGTGGTATTTATAGGGAGTTGGGAGTGAGAAATCTGAATTGAATATAGCAAATGCATACAACACTTGCAATTGAAAATCAGAATGTGGTTGATGCACTTGCATTAGATAATCAGAAATGGTTACTCCACTAAATCCCACTAGCAGCCCACCAGCAGCCCTAGGTCATCAACATGTCAGCATGACCAAGCTTCCATCCAGAAACCAATAGCTCATGCCTAGCTCACCATGACCAAGCATGCAATGAGCTCATCTTCCTGTCAGCATGATGAACAACTTCTTGGGCTTACGAATTGGGCTTGGCTGAATCAAATTATGACTTTAAGATGTCCATTTTGAAGTTCAGAATGTCATTGATCCAACCACACAAACATTGGCCCAATCCAAGTTTGGATGAAGAAGATAAGTCCAAAATGAACTTCTAACTTCAGGCTCCAGCTTTTTGCACGTTTTTGCACCATTTTGCTTCAAATGCCTCAAGTGTATTCCTCTCATCCCAATCAGCCCTTAATATGCATGGATTGAATAAAATGTGATCTCTTGCTCCCATAACCTACAGAACACACAAACATAGATAAGTGACTTGAAATAAAGAGAAACTAAACAAAATTACTCAGCAATGAAGGCAAACAAATGTGTGAAATTATGAACTTATCAGCAGCACTCTTGAAGAAATATGGAATCACGCATAAGGTGGCAACACCCTATCATCCTCAAACTAGTGGGCAGGTTGAGATAAGCAATAGGGAGATTAAGCACATACTTGAGAAGACAGTGAACACCACAAGGAAGGATTGGTCCATGCGTTTGGATGATGCATTGTGGGCTTATAGGACTGCTTATAAGACCCCTATAGGTATGTCTCCATATAGACTTGTTTTCGGTAAACCTTGTCACTTACCAGTGGAGCTTGAGCACAGGGCTTATTGGGCAATCAAGGCCTTCAATTTTGATATGAAAGCTGCTGGTGAAAAGAGGAGGCTTCAACTCAATGAGTTGGAGGAGTTGCGACATGAGGCGTATGAGAACGCTAAGCTTTATAAAGAGAAAACAAAGCAGTATCATGACAAGAAAATTCTCAGGAAGACATTTGGGAAAGGACAAAAGGTTCTCTTATTCAATTCACGACTTAAGCTCTTCCCAGGTAAGCTTCGTTCTCGGTGGATTGGCCCTTTTGTTATTACTAATGTGTTTGATCATGGCGCAGTGGAGATTCAAAACATTAAGGATGGCAGCACCTTCAAGGTGAACGGACATCGGTTGAAACCATACTTTGATGCCAACTTTGATGCCAATATTGAATCTCAATCACTCAAGGAGCCTCCACCACTCTCTTGAAGCTCACCAAAGTTTGGACGTCCGGCTGAAGACATAAAACTTAGCGCTTCTTGGGAGGCAACCCAAGGTGATGAGGAGAAGATAGAACGTGCAAGGAACTTGCTGGCGTCCTAATCGCTTCAAAGGGGAGTTGTTTTCTAAACTCTAACATTTGGCTATGTCTTTTCCTTATCTTCTTTCTTTCATTTATGAGGCATTGCTTGTCCTTACACTCTAACCATTGAGGACAATGTTTCATTTAAGTTTGGGGGAAGGATTCAGTTATGTTGTTTCAAAGTTATGTTGTTTCAAATTGTCAAATTTTAATTTTAATTTTTTTTTTTTAGTGTGTCTAGTGTCTAAAAACGCAGGATTTTGTGTGTTGTTTTGTTATCCTTCCAAACACCTATGATAAGACTTGAATTTAATGCTAATATGGTTTTTTCAGAAATTGACAGTCATTGTTTAAGGCCTTTGTGTGGTTCTGAGTTAACTTTGTCTTGCATGCCATCCTTGCACTTATTGAGCACTTTGCCAAGTTAGTCCAATTTCTTGCTACTTGGAGACGTTGTGCAATTCTACTTATAATCTTGGTTTCGTACTCTAGAACTTATTTGAATATCTCTTGAGACATTCTGTTGCCATACAATGCTTAGGAAGTGATTTAGGCCATGTTTGAATCGTTTGAGCCTTTCTAACCATCCCTCTACATGTATTCATCCCTAGCCAACCCATTTGTGCCTAAGTTAAGCATTTCTTTGTAAACCATTCCTACCATGACGAACCTCTGTTTTCTTATCCTTACTTATTCTATGAGCAATTAAAGCTATCTTCAAAAGAGAGTTATAAAGAATGCAAGGTTTTTGGAGCAAAAGTGAATCATTAGTGCTGTAACCCAAGTGTTGAAAAGAAATAAGTTTGGGGGTTTGGTAGCTAATCAAAAGAGGTAATGAAGTGTGACCAATGTAGTCACGGCCCTAGGGTGTTATAAGGAGAAGATCATGGCGATCTAGGGTAAAGAGCCACAAAATTAGGCCAAATAAACAGTTGTGAATGTGTTGAAATTATGTTGAAAATCTGCTCATGTATGTGTTCCTTGCTTGTTACAAAGTTCAGTAATCTCTCATGCTTTTACCTATGCTTTAGTTGTGCTCAAAATGTTGTTATATCTCCATGTCTCCTCTTTCATCCAACCACTACCCTAAGCCTCATTACAACCCTTGTAAAGTCCTTTTGATCCTTGGTATTGTATGGTTCTGTGGAGAGCTGATATGATAATGTGCTTATGGGGTTCGAAATTCTTGATTGTGCGCTAAGTGTGTGCGCATGTACTTATTTGAGTTGCAGGTGTTGTTCTGATTTGGCATTCACACACTACACTTAAGGATGTCATTGTGAGCTTCGCTTACTCTTGAACCATGTGTGGAACTTAGATTGTGATTGTTGTGTTTCTTTGGAACCATACACTTTGGCGATTCTTTGAGGATATTGTTTGGAAAGCTAGCTGCTTATTTTCTGTTTTCTAAGTTGTAGTTTTATTTTGTTTTGCTCGAGGACTAGCAAAATCTAAGTTTGGGGGTATTTGATAAGTCCATAATTTCATACATTTGCATGCCTTCTTTACTTAGTGATTTTGTTTAGTTTCTCTTTATCTTGAGTCACTTACCTATGTTTGTGTGTTTGTTGAGCCTATTCTTAACAACTAAAATGAGTTATTAAAAACAGCAACTTTAATTCTCGCAAGTGCACGAACCGTTTATAGTATAGCTTATGTAAATACGAGGTCGATCCCACGGAGAATGGTAACGTGGTTGCAAGTTAAACTACTTAGAATGCTGGGAAAATAGAAAACAAAGAAACACACTAACTAACAATGGCAAGGTCTAGGACAGAATCCTAGCACCACACACGCACTCGAAATGGGGGGTTTTGTTGTTGAAGTGAAAACAAGAGAATGAAATGGAAGTGCTGGAAAGTAAACAATAGCAGCAATCAACAAATTGTGAAACAATGATTGAGAAGTGTTAGAGCCTTGGAATCCACCACTAGTTTTCCTATCCAAGTTATGAATGCATAGAAAGTGACTCAAGCTTCATCAACAATAGATTATCGCATACAAGCCTATGGTATCTAGGTGCAGGATGCATGATTCTCCTAAGGCATGTAATTGTGCATGGTATCTACACAACACGTGATCTCTAATATGCAACCTAAGCATGGTATCTACTTAGAATAAAGCATACAAGAGTCATTAAGTTCCCAGAGAATATGATAATCACACAAGTCCTAGAACATGGTATCTGTCCTAGTCAACCTATGGTCATTAACCCCTTGAATGATTCTTAGGCCATTCATGTGTTGCTTGTGAAAGGAGAGTAGAATTGGTGAATCTAAACCCCTTCCCAACCTGTGCTAGATGCATAAAATCCTAGTTAGCTACTCCAAGAAAACATACATCAAGCACATAATAAACTGGAGATTAACAACTTGGCAATGAAAGCAAGGAAATCACTTAACTATGAAATCATCCATAACATTGAATATTCATGACTAGGGCTTCATCCTAAGCCCTAACTAAATGGATTAGTTAAACATAACTATGAATACTGAAAATAAGAAATACATAGATAGAATAAAGAGAATAGAAGAACTAGTTGGTGGCAGCAACTCCCAGGACAGCTCCACGCTCTCCCTCCTTTGCAGCTAGCTCTCTTCTCTCTTTGTGGTGAATCTGAATGTGTGTATGAGAGTAATGGATGGAGTGAATGTGTGTGTCTCCCCCTGTGAATGAGCTGAAACTCTCTATTTATAGACTTCAAATTCGTCCTCCCAATGGCTGGTGTGGACAGTCCACCATAAATCCTGGAAACCTCCCTGATTTGTGCAAACATGTTTTCCCATAATTAAGCATGCCATGTTTTGCTCCTTGGGACTTCCAATGCTGAAATGCCTCCCTAATTTGCTCAACATGTTAGGTCTAAAGTCAGATACAGCTCAGTTGAGGCACAAGGCTCAAAGGGAGTGTGGAACACAAGGCACAAAAGCTGGCAGCTGCATATTAAAATCCTCCTGAGTATGCTTCAGTGTTTGATGGGCTAAGGACTCCAGTTATGTTCAATTGGGCTGAATTTTGGATATGTTATACTAGAGACCAATCTGAACAACTTCTGTGAAGGACGTCTCCTCATCCAAGTTGTGTAGAGTGCTGAAATGAGGCCTGCAAGATGACCCACGAAATTGGACTGACAAGGACTGTGACCCAAATTGGGTCTGTCTTTAAGCTTATATTCCTCTTGTGCCAATAAGCCCATAACATGCATGGATTGTATCAAATGTGATCTCTTGCTGCCTTAACCTACAAAACACACAAACATAGGTAAGTGGCTCAAAATAAAGAGAAATTAAACAAAATCACCAAGTAAAGAAGGCATGCAAATGTGTGAAATTATGAACTTATCAGTGTTTTGTAGGTTAAGGTAGCAAGAGATCACATTTGATGCAATCCATGCATGTTTTGGGCTGATTGGCACAAGAGGAATATAAGCTTAAAGACAGACCGAATTTGGGTCACACTCCTTATCAGTCCAATTTCGTGGGCCATCTTGCAGGCCTCATTTCAGCAACCTACACAGCTGTAATGAAGAGACATCCTTCATAGAAGTTGTTCCAGTTGGGGTCTATTATAACATATCCAAATTGCAGCCCAATTGGATAAATCTGGAGCCTTTTGCATGTGAAACACTCAACCAGGTTCACAGAAAGTCATTGTTGGCCGCTGTCACATTTAGTGTGGCCACATACCTGGAGCCATGTGCTACACTTAACAGCAGCCACACATGGGAGACAAATTAGCTTGGGAACTCAGAAAAATGAACAAAAGTCAAGCTAGCATTTATTGGGCAGACTTGGCAGTTGGGCAGGCAGCTTAGCTGAGTTGTGCTTCACCAGCCTAGGGGATGACGAATTTCCACTCTATAAATAGAGAACTCCAAGACATTCAGAAACATTCATTCAATAATTCACTTCATCCATTACTCACACACACATTCAGATTCACCACAAGTGAAGAAGAGAGCTAGGAGGGAGAGCTTGGAGCTGTCCTGGGAACTACCTTGCTGCCACCAACTAGTTCTTCTCTTCTCTTTATTCTATCTATGTATTTCTTAATTTCTGTATTCATAGTTATGTTTAACTAATCCATTTAGTTAGGGCTTAGGATGAAGCCCTAGTTATGAATATTCAATATTATGGATGGTTTCATGGTTAATTGATTTCCTTGCTTTCATTGCCAAGTTGTTAATCTCCAGTTTATTATGTGCTTGATGTATGTTTTCTTGGAGTAGCTAACTAGGATTTTATGCATCTAGCACAGGTTGGGAAGGGGTTTAGATTCACCAATTCTACTCTCCTTTCACAAGCAACACATGAATGGCCTAAGAATCATTCAAGGGGTTAATAACCAAACGTTGACTAGGAGCAGATACCATGTTCTAGGACTTGTGTGATTATCATATTCTCAGGGAACTTAATGACTCTTGTATGCTTTATTCTAAGTAGATACCATGCTTAGGTTGCATATTAGAGATCACGTGTTGTGTAGATACCATGCACAATTACATGCCTTAGGAGAATCATGCATCCTGCACCTAGATACCACAGGCTTGTATGCGATAATCTATTGTTGATAAAGCTTGAGTCAATTTCTATGCATTCATAACTTGGATAGGAAAACTAGTGGTGGATTCCAAGGCTCTAACACTTTTAAATCATTGTCTCACAACTTGTTCATTGCTGCCATTGTTTACTTTCCAGCACTTCCATTTCATTCTCTTGTTTTTATTTCAACAACAAAACCCGCCCATTTCGAGTGCGTGTGTGGTACTAGGATTCTGTCCTAGACCTTGAGTAATTAGCAAGAGGCATTGTTGAATTCGACCTTGCCTTTAGTTAGTTAGTCAGTTTCTTTATTTTCTGTTTTCCAACATTCTAAGTAATTTAACTTGGAACCAAGTTACCATTCTCCGTGGGATCGAACCTCGTATTTACATAAGCTATACTATAAACGGTTCGTGCACTTGCGAGAATTAAAAGTTGCTATTTTTAATAACTCATTTTAGTTGTTAAGAATAGGCTCAACACAAAGCCTCCCAGCTGCTGCCTTCTCCCTTCTCTCCCTTTGTGACTCTCAACTTTCCCTCTCTTTGTGTACAATGGAAGTGTAAATTATGGAATGAAATTCTGGCTCTCTAGAGACTCCCTATTTATAGGCATAGAGGTTAGGTGAATCAGATTATACAATTAAGTTCACCAACCACACAAATTTCACCTAACACACTTGCATTAGATAATCAGAAATGGTTGTTGCACTTCACCAACAAATCCCACCAGCAGCCCTAGCTCATCAATATGTCAGCATGACCAAGCATCCATCCAGAAACCAATACCTCATGCCTAGCTCACCATGACCAAGCATCCATCAGCTCATCCATATGTCAGCATGATGTGTAGCTTCAAGGGCTTACGAATTGGGCTTGGCTGAATCAAATGACAACTTTAAGATGTCCATTGTGAAGTTCAGAATGTCTCTGATCCAACCACACAAGTATTGGCCCAATCCAAGCTCGGATGAAGAAGATAACGCTGAAATGAACGTCTACCTCAGTCTCCAGATCTTGCACGTTTTTGCACCATATTGCTTCATTGGCCTTAACATGCTTTAATTGCATGAATTATGCTCTCTTGCTCTATTGGCCTACAAAACACACAAAGAGAGGCAAATAACTCAAAATTCTAAGAAACTAAGCAAAAGAAGTAAGTAAATAGGGTACGTATATGTATGAAATTATGAGCTTAACACACACCTATTTCACCTAACACACTTGCATTAGATAATCAGAAATGGTTGTTGCACTTCACCAACAAATCCCACCAGCAGCTGTTGCGTAGATTCAGCTGCACCAAAATGGATTCACTGCATCCTCAACTTGTGATACTCGCAAGTGCACGACCCGTTGGTAGTTTAGCGTATGTAAGTGCGAGGTCGATTCCACAGGGATTGGTGATTGAATGGTCCAACTCAGTTTTCCTACACAAAACAGAAATGGAAACAAGGGAAACAAAACAAGAAGAAAGAAAAGAACTAAGACAAGATGGTGAGGTTTTAGAATCCACCCTAATTGTTCTAATCATGTTATGGCAGCAAGTAAACAAATTGATTCACTCATGAAGATGCTCACAAATAAGTCCATGGTGTTTGGATCAAATTGCATTGAACATCACAAGGACCCCAAGCATGGTGTTTCCATTAGGAGACCTAGAAACCAAATCACATGAGTTGCTAATGGATGGAATGAAGATGATCCCCAAACCTTCCCAACAAGAGCAAAATGCATAAAACCTCAGGTGATCAATCAAAGGATGCAAAAACAGCTCCATTAAATTAGTGAAGAAGAATTCATGAATGAAATCAAACTTTATAAACTCAAACCATGATACAAGACTAGCAAGATGTTTATTAAAACTAATAACAGAAAAACAAAGTAAAACAAATGAAATACAAGAAGAAAATAAAAGACAAAGGGAGGAGAAGAAGATAAGGACAGCATGCTAGAGATGGAAAAGATTCATCTCCATGGCTGCCAGGAGGCCAAAGCCTCCCAACTGCTGCCTTCTCCCTTCTCTCCCTTTGTGACTCTCAACTTTCCCTCTCTTTGTGTACAATGGAAGTGTAAATTATGGAATGAATTTCTGGCTCTCTAAGCTCTCTAGAGACTCCCTATTTATAGGCACAAGGGTTAGGTGAATCAGATTATACAATTAAGTTCACCAACCACACAAATTTCACCTAACACACTTGCATTAGATAATCAGAAATGGTTGTTGCACTTCACCAACAAATCCCACCAGCAGCCATAGCTCATTATTATGTCAGCATGACCAAGCATCCATCAGCTCATCCTTATGTCAGCATGATGTGTATTTTCATCGGCTTACGAATTGGGCTTGGCTGAATCAAATGATGACTTTAAGATGTCCATTGTGAAGTTCAGAATGTCAATGATCCAACCACACAAGTATTGGCCCAATCCAAGCTCGGACGAAGAAGATAAGGCCGAAATGAACTTCTACCTCCATCTCCAGTTTTTGCACGTTTTTGCACCATATTGCTTCATTGGCCTTAACATGCTTTAATTGCATGAATTATGCTCTCTTACTCTATTGGCCTACAAAACACACAAAGAGAGGCAAATAACTTAGAAATCGAAGAAACCAAGCAAAAGAAGTAAGTAAAAAGGGTACGTATATGTATGAAATTATGAGCTTAACACACCCCCAAACTTAGATTTTGCTAGTCCTCGAGCAAAACAATAGAAAAACAAAGATAAAAACAAAACAAGACGTTAACTAGACCACTTTCGTAGGTAACTCGATTGCATTGAGCGTATGCAACAAGCCTTTAAACCTCTAGGCATCCCTAGTAGGAGGAGTTGTGTGTCCTGAGGGTTTAACAATATGAATACCCACAAACGTTTTACTGACTCTACAAAACAAAATGGTTAGAAAACTTAATAGATTTGTTAGTCCTTAAGCAAAACAAAAACAAAAACAAAGGCGTTAACCTTCCAACCGGACAAAAATGTTAAACTTCATAGACATGGCTCAACAAGGAACAAAACAAGCACTAAGGAAGTTCTAAACATTATTCAAGTGCTACCACAATCTCACACAAATCATGCTCAAGGTGTGTGTGTGTGTGTGAAACAGCCATGAAGATACAACTCATGCTTCTCAAACAACGATATGAATTCCTGCAAGAATGAGCACAAGTTTGCCAAGCTAAACCAAAATCAATAGGACTTTACTCATGGATGTAATGGGATTATGGTAATGGTTAGACAAAGAATGGATATGAAAACACAAAGTCTAAGGAACAAAGTAGAGCATAATATGTAAACAAGATCATGGACGTTTGAAATGTAAGGCACAGAAAATGAAAAGCTCACAACACCAGATTTTGCAATTGAATCACTTCACAATTTGGTTTTGACATTTACACACTTTGTATAAAATTTGGCCCAATTTTGCGGCTCTTCACCCTAGATCACCTTGATTTCTCCTTATATCACCCTAGGGTCGTGACTACATTGGCCACACTTCTTTTCTCCATCAGCTCATCCTTATGTGCAGCATGATGGGCTTACGAATTGGGCTTGGCTGAATCAAATGACAACTTTAAGATGTCCATTGTGAAGTTCGGAATGTCTCTGATCCAACCACACAAGTATTGGCCCAATCCAAGCTCCTAATGAAGAAGATAACGCCAAATGAACGTCTACCTCAGTCTCCAGTCTTTGCACATTTTTGCACCATATTGCTTCATTGGCCTTAACATGCTTTAATTGCATGAATTATGCTCCCTTGTTCTATTGGCCTACAAAACACACAAAGAGAGGCAAATAACTCAAAATTCTAAGAAACTAAGCAAAAGAAGTAAGTAAATAGGGTACGTATATGAGTGGGTCAAAATTCAAAGGCAGTTCGTTCCGAATTGGAGTGGTTGGTGTATTCCATAGTTCTAGCGATTGGATTTCACCCAAAACGTGCCAAATGACTCCTCCCACGATGTTATATTGATGCCCAAGTTTTGTTCTCGGTTGGAAATCAATAGGTGTACGAAATTGGACAATTCAAGTTCAAAGGCAGTTCGTTCCGAATTGGAGTGGTTGGTGTATTCCGAAGTTCTAGCGATTGGATTTCACCCAAAACTTACCAAATGACTCGTCCCACGATGTTATGATGATGCCCAAGTTTTCGGCACGATCGGAAATCAATAGGTGTACGAAATTGGACAATTCAAGTTCAAAGGCAGTTCGTTCCGAATTGGAGCGGTTGGTGTATTCCGTAGTTCTAGCGATTGGATTTCACCCAAAACTTGCCAAATGACTCCTCCCACGATGTTATATTGATGCCCAAGTTTTGTTCTCGATTGGGAAATGAATAGGTGTACGAAATTGGACAATTCAAGTTCAAAGGCAGTTCGTTCCGAATTGGAGTGGTTGGTGTATTCCGAAGTTCTAGCTATTGGATTTCACCCAAAACTTGCCAAATGACTCCTCCCACGATGTTATGATGATGCCCAAGTTTTGGGCTCGAATCGGAAATCAATAGGTGTACGAAATTGGACAATTCAAGTTCAAAGGCAGTTCGTTCCGAATTGGAGTGGTTGGTGTATTCCGTAGTTCTAGCGATTGGATTTCAACCAAAACTTGCCAAATGACTCCTCCAACGATGTTATGATGATGCCCAAGTTTTGGGCTCGAATCGGAAATCAATAGGTGTACGAAATTGGACAATTCAAGTTCAAAGGCAATTCGTTCCGAATTGGAGTGGTTGGTGTATTCCGTAGTTCTAGCTATTGGATTTCACCCAAAACTCGCCGAATGACTCCTCCCACGATGTTATGATGATGCCCAAGTTTTGGGCTCGAATCGGAAAATCAGGAGGTGTACGAAATTGGACAATTCAAGTTCAAAGGCAGTTCGTTCCGAATTGGAGTGGTAGGTGTATTCCGTAGTTCTAGCGATTGGATTTCACCCAAAACATGCCAAATGACTCCTCCCACGATGTTATATTGATGCCCAAGTTTTGTTCTCGATCGGAAATCAATAGGTGTACGAAATTGGACAATTCAAGTTCAAAGGCAGTTCGTTCCGAATTGGAGTGGTTGGTGTATTCCGAAGTTCTAGTGATTGGGTTTCACCCAAAACTTGCCAAATGACTCGTCCCACGATGTTATGATGATGCCCAAGTTTTGGGCAAGATCGGAAATCAATAGGTGTACGAAATTGGACAATTCAAGTTCAAAGGCAGTTCGTTCCGAATTGGAGTGGTTGGTGTATTCCGTTGTTCTAGCGATTGGATTTCAACCAAAACTTGCCAAATGACTCCTCCCACGATGTTATGATGATGCCCAAGTTTTGTGCTCGATCGGAAATCAATAGGTGTACGAAATTGGACAATTCAAGTTCAAAGGCAGTTCGTTCCGAATTGGAGTGGTTGGTGTATTCCGTAGTTCTAGCGATTGGATTTCACCCAAAAGTTGCCGAATGACTCCTCCCACGATGTTATGTGTTGGTCCTATTCTTAACAACTAAAATGAGTTATTAAAAACAGCAACTTTAATTCTCGCAAGTGCACGAACCGTTTATAGTATAGCTTATGTAAATACGAGGTTCGATCCCACGGAGAATGGTAACGTGGTTGCAAGTTAAACTACTTAGAATGCTGAGAAAACAGAAAACAAAGAAACACACTAACTAACAATGGCAAGGTCTAGGACAGAATCCTAGCACCACACACGCACTCGAAATGGGGGGTTTTGTTGTTGAAGTGAAAACAAGAGAATGAAATGGAATTGCTGGAAAGTAAACAATAGCAGCAATCAACAAGTTGTGAAACAATGATTGAGAAGTGTTAGAGCCTTGGAATCCACCACTAGTTTTCCTATCCAAGTTATGAATGCATAGAAAGTGACTCAAGCTTCATCAACAATAGATTATCGCATACAAGCCTATGGTATCTAGGTGCAGGATGCATGATTCTCCTAAGGCATGTAATTGTGCATGGTATCTACACAACACGTGATCTCTAATATGCAACCTAAGCATGGTATCTACTTAGAATAAAGCATACAAGAGTCATTAAGTTCCCTGAGAATATGATAATCACACAAGTCCTAGAACATGGTATCTGTCCTAGTCAACCTATGGTCATTAACCCCTTGAATGATTCTTAGGCCATTCATGTGTTGCTTGTGAAAGGAGAGTAGAATTGGTGAATCTAAACCCCTTCCCAACCTGTGCTAGATGCATAAAATCCTAGTTAGCTACTCCAAGAAAACATACATCAAGCACATAATAAACTGGAGATTAACAACTTGGCAATGAAAGCAAAGAAATCAATTAACTATGAAATCATCCATAACATTGAATATTCATGACTAGGGCTTCATCCTAAGCCCTAACTAAATGGATTAGTTAAACATAACTATGAATGCAGAAAATAAGAAATACATAGATAGAATAAAGAGAATAGAAGAACTAGTTGGTGGCAGCAACTCCCAGGACAGCTCCAAGGTCTCCCTCCTTTGCAGCTAGCTCTCTTCTTTCTTTGTGGTGAATCTGAATGTGTGTATGAGAGTAATGGATGGAGTGAATGTGTGTGTCTGCCTCCATGTGAATGAGCTGAAACTCTCTATTTATAGACTTCAAATTCGTCCTCCCAATGGCTGGTGTAGACAGTCCACCACAATAGCTGGCAGCTGCATATTAAAATCCTCCTGAGTATGCTTCAGTGTTTGATGGGCTAAGGACTCCAGTTATGTTCAATTGGGCTGAATTTTGGATATGTTATACTAGACACCAATCTGAATAACTTCTGTGAAGGACGTCTCCTCATCCAAGTTGTGTAGAGTGCTGAAATGAGGCCTGCAAGATGACCCACGAAATTGGACTGACAAGGACCTGTGACCCAAATTGGGTCTGTCTTTAAGCTTATACTCCTCTTATGCCAATAAGCCCCTAACATGCATGGATTGTATCAAATGTGATCTCTTGCTGCCTTAACCTACAAAACACACAAACATAGGTAAGTGACTCGAAATAAAGAGAAACTAAACAAAATCACCAAGTAAAGAAGGCATGCAAATGTGTGAAATTATGAACTTATCAAATACCCCCAAACTTAGATTTTGCTAGTCCTCGAGCAAAACAAAATAAAACTACAACTTAGAAAACAGAAAATAAGCAGCTAGCCTTCCAAACAATATCCTCAAAGAATCACCAAAGTATATGGTTCCAAAGAAACACAACAATCACAATCTAAGTTCCACACATGATTCAAGAGTAAGCAAAGCTCACAATGACATCCTTAAGTGTAGTGTGTGAATGCCAAATCAGAACAACACCTGCAACTCAAATAAGTACATGCGCACACACTTAGAGCACAATCAAGAATTTCGAACCCCATAAGCTCATTATGAAATCAGCTCTCCACAGAATACCATACAATACCACGGATCAAAAGGACTTTACAAGGGTTGTAATGAGGCTTAGGGTAGTGGTTGAATGAATGAGAGGATATGGAAAACAACATTTTGAACACAACTAAAGCATAGGTAAAAGCATGAGAGATTATTGAACTTTGTAATAAGCGAGGAACACAAACATGAGCAGATTTTCAACATAATTTCAGCACCTTCAAATGTGTTTATTTGGCCTAATTTTGTGGCTCTTTACCCTAGATCACCATGATCTTCTCCTTATAACACCCTAGGGCCGTGACTACATTGGTCACACTTCATTACCTCTTTTGATTAGTTACCAATACCCCCAAACTTATTTCTTTTCAACACTTGGGTTATGGCTCTAATGATTCACTTTTGCTCTAAAA
This sequence comes from Prunus fruticosa, assembly GCA_018703695.1. Classification (NCBI taxonomy): domain Eukaryota; kingdom Viridiplantae; phylum Streptophyta; class Magnoliopsida; order Rosales; family Rosaceae; genus Prunus; species Prunus fruticosa. Next base: position 24,734,928 of record CM031918.1, on the reverse strand, counting down.
ACCTTGCATTCTTTTTGACTCTCCTGAAGATAGCTTTAATTGCTCATAGAATAGGTAAGGATAAGAAACAGAGATTTAATATGGTTTACACAAAGAAAGGCTTAACGTCGGCTCAAATGGGTTGACTAGGGATGAATACATGTAGAGGGATGGTTAGAAAGGCTCAAACGATTTAAACATGGCCTAAATCACTTCCTAAGCATTGTATGGCAACAGAATGTCTCAAGAGATATTCAAATAAGTTCTAGAGTACGAAACTGTTAAGCTCATATTTTCATACATATACATGCCCAATTTACTTACTTCTTTTGCTTAGTTTCTTCGATTTCTAAGTTATTTGCCTCTCTTTGTGTGTTTTGTAGGCCAATAGAGCAAGAGAGCATAATTCATGCAATTAAAGCATGTTAAGGCCAATGAAGCAATATGGTGCAAAAACGTGCAAGAGCTGGAGACTGAGGTAGACGTTCATTTCGGCCTTATCTTCTTCATCCGAGCTTGGATTGGGCCAATACTTGTGTGGTTGGATCAGAGCCATTCTGAACTTCACAATGGACATCTTAAAGTTGTCATTTGATTCAGCCAAGCCCAATTCGTAGGCCCATGAAAATACGCATCATGCCTGACATAAGGATGAGCTGATGGATGCTTGGTCATGGTGAGCTAGGCATGAGGTATTGGTTTCTGGATGGATGCTTGGTCATGCTGACATATTGATGAGCTAGGGCTGCTGGTGGAAGTTATTGGTGAAGTGCAACAACCATTTCTGATTATCTAATGCAAGTGTGGTTGGTGAACTTAATTGTATAATCTGATTCACCTAACCCTTGTGCCTATAAATAGGGAGTCTCTAGAGAGCAAGAATTTCATTCCATAATTTACACTTCCATTGTACACAAAGAGAGGGAAAGTTGAGAGTCACAAAGGGAGAGAAGGGAGAAGGCAGCAGCTGGGAGGCTTTGGCCTCCTGGCAGCCATGGAGATGAATCTTTTCAATCTCTAGCATGCTGTCCTTATCTTCTTCTCCTCCCTTTGTCTTTTATTTTCTTCTTGTATTTTCTTTGTTTTACTTTGTTTTCTGTTATTAGTTGTAATAAACATCTTGCTAGTCTTGTATCATGGTTTGAGTTTATAAAGTTTGATTTCATTCATGAATTCTTCTTCACTATTTTAATGGCGCTGTTTTGCATCCTTTGATTGATCACCTAAGGTTTTATGCGTTATGCTCTTGTTGGGAAGGTTTGGGGATCATCTTCATTCCGTCCATTAGCAACTTATGTGATTTGGTTTCTAGGTCTCCTAATGTAAACACCATGCTTGGGGTCCTTGTGATGTTCAATACAATTTGATCCAAACACCATGGACTTATTTGTGAGCATCTTCATGAGTGAATCAATTTGTTTACTTGCTGCCATAACATGATTAGAACAATTAGGGTGGATTCTAAAACCTCACCATCTTGTCTTAGTTCTTTTCTTTCTTCTTGTTTTTATTTCTTTTGTTTTCATTTTTGTTTTGTGTAGGAAAACTGAGTTGGATCATTCAATCACCAATCCTTGTGGAATCGACCTCGTACTTACATACGCTAAACTACCAACGGCTCGTGCACTTGCGAGTATCACAAGTTGAGGATGCAGCTGAATCCATTTTGGTGCAGCTAAATGTTGCGTAGATTCAGCTGCACCAAAATGGATTCAACTGCATCCTCAACTTGTGATACTCGCAAGTGCACGAACCGTTGGTAGTTTAGCGTATGTAAGTGCGAGGTCGATTCCACAGGGATTGGTGATTGAATGATCCAACTCAATTTTCCTACACAAAACAAAAATGAAAACAAAAGAAACAAAACAAGAAGAAAGAATGTACATTACAAGAAAAATAAATTACAACTAAAAGAACATTAAAGAAATTAAGAGAACTTGAGGAAGAAAGGAAAGTGTTTGAGAGCTTGGAGGAGGGAGAGGAAAGTGTTTGACAACTTTAGAGAATTTTGGAAGAACACGTGTTTGAGAGTTTTGAGGATTTTGGAAGGGAAGAAAGTGGTGTTTGAGAGATTTGGAGGAAGAGAAGGGAGAAGTGTTTGAGAGATTTGGAGACTTTTGGAAGAGTAAGGAAAATGGTGTTTGGGAACTTTGTGGATTTTTGGAAGAGAGTGTTTGAGAACATGGGACATTTGGAGAAGAGAGTAGAGAGGTGTTTTGAGAGCTTTGTGGATTTTGGAAGAGAAAGTGTTTGGGGACTTTGTGAATTTGTAAGAAAGTGTTTGAGAACATGGGAAATGTTTTAGAGCTTGGAGAACTTTGAAAGAGAATAGAGAAGTGTTTGGAGAATTTAGAAGAAAGAAAATTTAGTAGAATGATCTTATTACAACAATTGAGAACTACAAAGGGAAACTAAGAGAATTTGAGGGAGAGAAGGGAAGGGAGCTCTAGAGAAGTGTTTGAGAGCTCCCCCCCTTGGGGGTGTGTTTACAAGCTTAGAGAACTTCCCTATTTATAGGCCTAGGGGAAGTGAAAATCTGAATTATACAATAGGTTTACCTACCACACTCACTTCACCAACTTACAACACTTAATTCACCTAACACACTATTACATTTGAAAACAATTCCTCTTGTCATTAGGCTTAGTGTTGCAACTCCCACTTCATCATCTTTTGGCTCATTTGGCTGCTGCAAAATTCCACTCAAATATAGGTATTGAATATGCTTCACCAAACTTTCCCACAATCAACAACACATCATCATGCATATGTCATGCATGACAATGCATTGCAGCCAGCTTGTGGGCTCGTTTTGGGCTTGTGGCTCCATCCTGAAAAATCTGGAAAAATATGGATCTTGAAGCTCTTTGTCTTATCTTTCCAAGCATATGCAGCCCAACTCAAGGAAAAATCGGGAAGGCCTTCAAATGTGATTTTTGGCCCAGTAACGCAGATGCTGCCGAATTTGACCTTAGGTTGCCAAAACATGTATAACTTTCTTTAGAAGACTCAGAATCATGAACCGTAAAATTCTACAGAAAATAGACTTCCGTAGCTTTCCAATGATGTATGGCTCATTATCTGGTTCTTCTTGAACAAGTACAGTCCAATCCGTGAAGTTGACTGATCTGCAGACACCGTTTTGAGCTAATTTGTCTCCAAAATGCAATTAGTGAGTCTCAAGCTTATTACACTGAAACAAACACAAAACTTATTAAAAGCACAAGTTTAACTCAAAAACATAACTAAATCATAAGTTAGAACGGTACAAAATGATATGTAAATATGCACTGATCAAATACCCCCAAACCCAGATTTTGCTAGTCCTCGAGCAAAACAAAAGGAAAACAAAGATAAAAACAAATAAGAAGTTAATTAGACCACTTTCGTAGGTAACTCGATTGCATTTAGCGTATGCAACAAGCCTTTAAACCTCTAGGCATCCCTAGTAGGAGGAGTTGTGTCTCCTGAGGGTTTAACAGATTTACGATACCCACAAACGTTTGATTAATTTCTACAAAACAAAGTAGTTAGAAAACCTATTAGAATTTGTTAGTCCTTTAAGCAAAATAACAAAAACAAAAATAAAAGCAAAAACAAAAATAAAAATAAAAACAAAACAAAAATAAAACTTAAAACAATCTTCCCGAACATTTCTGAAGAGAAATGACTCATGCACATGACTCAAAAGTTTTAACAACAAAAGCTCAATTTTAGACATTATTCACAATGTGGCAAAGTTCAAAACATAATATGCTCAAAGTGTAGTAGTGTGATTGCCAAATGCAACAAATTCCCCAATCTTAGTTTTCACACAATTTCAAAAATCATACAAAGCACAAGTTCGACTTCAAATCTCACCAAAGTTGTCCTCTCACAAATGAATCACTCGGAAGAGGGCTATAATGCAACACTCAGTTATAAACATGAGATTAGAGTTAAACCATAAGGACTTAACTCGAAATAGAAAGATGAAGAACTTGCATTAATATGATCTCAAGAAGGATGTCAAACACTTAAAAGTAGAAAAATGAATGTAATTCAACCACATGACATTTAAGATCAATTTAGGTCTTTAACATAGGTTGTAATGGGGCCAAAGGTGTAAGGTGAGTAAGAAATGAAGGGTATGGATAAAACAAAGTCCAAGGAACTCAAAATATAAGAGCATAGAACAATTGTTTAGAAGACTTTGAATCATCACAATGAGAATTTATTTTTACATGATCAAAACTCCTTATACCTTCATTTACAATGATTCAAACTCCTTTATTGAACAATCACCAGTTTATTTTGAAGGCCCAAAAATGAATTTTCAATCAACCACCACTTAATCACAACTTTACTCTTTTCTTTCACCAATTGTGTGAAATTTTTTTTTTTTTTTAAATGTAACACCTCTTCCCAAACTTAGCATGAAAAACACATCCCAATTAAAGCTCATGAGTTCCTTAGAAAGGTAAATATTTGTTTTTCGGGCTAAGGTGAGGAAATAAAATTGGTAAATGAAAGAAAAGGTTTACATGTAGGCTCAAAATGGTTAACAATGGAAAATCATGCATAAGCATGCATAAGGTTAGCTTGAAAGGCACAAACGATCCAAAGAAGGCCTTAATATCATTTCTTTAAATGTCATGAAGTCAAATTGCACATGAATGAATGACTTTTAAGTGTTCAACCAAATCAATGAATAATGAGATCAAACAACAACTTAGATGACAAGAAATTAAGAGTATGTGTATAACACTCATGAAATGAAGTACAAGGCTCAAAAGCTCACTTTATATTGTTGGTTATATAAGTCTAATTTATGCTTCATATAATTCTTTAGATCATGCAAATCCTTTAATTGGAAAATTATGAAACAAATGGCAAGTGTAAAGAAGGTTTCAAGCATATCATATTAGAACAATGCCAATTTTATTATTTTTTAGTTTAAATTTTTAAGTTTTTTTTTTTTACAATAAAAATTTATAAATAAGAAAAAAAAAATTCAATTTTCATTTAAGTCATGCAACATTTATCACAATCCCATCAAATGTGTTCGGAAAGTGACTCAAAAACAAAACAAAACAAAACTCAAAATAAAAGAAAAACAAGTAATAATTTTTTTTTAAAATTAAGAAAAGAAAAAAAAACATGCTAAACTCCAATACCCCCAAACCTAGAAATGAACATTGTCCTCAATGTTTAAAAATTAGCCACAAACAATGTCATAACAACAAATGAAATGTATTAAAGCAAATAAAAAATCACAAAACATACAAAAATAAAATAAAACAATTACAAAATAAAAATTACTAAACAAACAAATAAACAAACAAAAAAAAATTAAAATAAAACAGTAAACCCTAATCACACAATTCTGAAACCCAAAAAATTGAAAGCCCAACCCAAAATGAAATTAACCCAACAACGGTAAAACCAGACCCAACATGAAATCTGAAGCCCACACGTTTAAATTTTAATTTTTTTTTAAATACATAAAACGTGAATTATGAGCGCAAAGCGGGATTTCTGAAAAGAGGGAATGTGGTCCCTGATGTCGTCTCATGGATAGTCACGGGCAGAAGCAGGAGCCACGTGTCGACGCATAGAGGCGCCGCAGACTCCACAAGCAGAAATTACGGGGCCATGGAAAGGCGCGACGACTTTGCTGAACGCGTCCGTTCAGACAAACCAAGTCGTGACAAATGAGTTGGAAACGGTTGGAAAGTGAGATGGTTGTGGGACTCGAGGAACGCTGGGGATTCAGAAAAATGCTTAGACGCTGCGATGGCTAGGGTTTGTCAAAGACTATGTCTATAAGAAGGAAAACGAAGGGGAAAAAATAAAAAAAACACAAACTCAGAAACACAAAAGAGAAAAGAAACAAGAAATACTGAGAAATCAAATGGCCTCTTCCTACCCCTTTTCTTTGGATCTCAACCTAGCTCCACCGACTCAAACACGAGGCCAAACAGGAGCACCAGTATGGATGCCCTACTTTGCCTCCGCACGGGGGCCTGTGACCGTCAATGACTCAATACTCCTGGACAACGATGTTGCCATTGGAGTTGGTAGAAATTTGGTGACTCCTAAAGATATACGTGTGTTCGGGACAAGGGATGACAATCGGGTCATGAGTGATGCCCTGGCACTGAGCATGCAGAGTCCAGCATGTGTCGCAAGTTTGGTTCATCGCCTACTTGCGAAGTCCCATGAGGTAGAGGTGCTGAAAGGTCAGTTAGCGGCGGAGCACAGTATGGTTGAAGAGTGTCAAAGTGCTATAAAATCCTTGAAAAGGGAGCGGTCAAGGATAGTGGAGGTGAATCGACACCAGCTAGACGTATTGCGGGACGAGAATAAAAACCTATCAAAGATGGTAGAGTTGTACTCTCGCGACATGCGAAAACAGCTGGAAGACCTAGACCGACCGGGCAAACGCAAGAAACCAGATCGCGAGAAAAGTTATACTGAAGCTAAGATTGCGATCTTTGGGAGCTCAAGTGATGAGCCCCAAGAGGCTGTGCGTGAAGCCCCGAAGAGGACAACCAGATGGCCAAACTAAAAGCTCCTATGGTCGAGACACCGAAGGCCAAGGAGAAATGATTTCAGTTTTTATTTATTATTTACTTTAAAATGTATGTTTGTTTGTTTTTTTTTAATTGGGAAATAAAAAGTTATGTTATCTCAAAGACACGAATGATCCTAAATTTAAAGAACGACGATCAAACAAAAACATGAAAACCCAAACATGCATTTTTATTTTTAGTTAAGTAAACACACAAGTAACTGCTTTTTCTTTTAAGAGAAAAACTTAAGGATGACCAGTTAAGGGCCTCAGAAAACACAGCCAGGGGATCCGGGAAGGTTGGAGGGGTCACAATGGTCCCTCTTAAAACCCAAACTTCTTAGACACCGAAGGTGCCGCCTAAAGAACTCCTAGACACTGTATAGACTGCGGTTGCTCACTGGAGTTACCAAAAGTTTAGCTCCTTCAAAGAATATCCTATGAGTTTTAAATTATACTAACTAATTAAATAAAAACAAAATAAATAAATAAATAAATAAAAACTAAAATAAACACGCAATTCAAACAAGAATTTAAAAGAAGAGATGAGATTCTTGCACCAGGTGTCCAAGACGCATCTTTAATTTTGTCTCTACTTCCACTACATTCTTGAGAAACCTGACAAACAAGAAGAAAACAATTGAAAAAAAAACAAAATAAAATAAAATAACAACTGAAAAAAAGAAAAAACACAAACATCAGAAAAAAACGGGAGGCAAAAGTAAGTGAAAGTGTAGTCATGCTCCCTTTTTTAAAAAACGTGCTCGCAATTTGCGGCAGAAATGAAGGGATCCGAGAGAAAAGAGCACAGGATAGCACCCTCGAGATCCGAAGTGCTTTCGGCTCCCTCGTCTGCATAAGTCTATTTAAACTCATCTCGGTGAAGTAGAAGAGCACCCCGCATTTCTTCCTGCAAATTCAGAGAAAAACATCAAAAAATCCAAAAACTAAACAATGGCATCCTCATGCACTCACCTTGATGATCTCAACCTTGAATTATCCCTTGCGCCACCGAATGCGCAGATAAGGGCTCGTCCAAACCATGTCTTCCCAAACTCCACATATCATCACGGTACGGCCTCAAACTTTGCTGAGGTAATACCGAACTTTTCTGAGGCGGTGCCGAACAGAGGCGCGCTCCTGGAAGGCATGATTGGCAGCAAGCTCACATCGACAGATCATCTCCATGTGGCAAAGAGGTCTGACAAGGCAGCAGTGGAGGAGTCCCACAATTTAACTGTGCTCCACGCGGTCTCGGCTACCAACTTGGGCATGCGATTATTGGCGAGGACACGGGAGTGTGCCGCGCTGAGCGAGGAAGTAGCTTCCTTGAAAGCTATGGTGGCGGACTCCAGAAGCGGCTCTCCTTGCCAATCAGCACGTGGAAGCACTGCAGAGAAAGAATGAGGACCATGTGGAGCTGCTCGGAGATTCTCCAAGTAAGAGAGAATAGAGGCATGCCATGAAGATGAAGATGTTGTTTTTATTTCTAATTTACTTGAATGTTTTTTTTTTTTTTTTTAATTTTAACTTTTTTTTCTTTGTTTGTAATGCAGTGTTTGAGTGAAATAAAAATATGTTTTTAACACCCAGAAATAAACTAACTAACCACACCACGTAAATAAATACATAAACTAACTTAACAAAACAAAAAAAGAAAGCAAAGAAGTTCCAAATTGATTTTTTTAAAAATTTATTATTATTTACAACTAACTGACCACACAAAGAAAAAAAAAACAAAAAAGTTCCAAATTTCAATTTACAAAGAAAATAAATAAAAACTCATATTTCAAATTTTTTTTATTTATTTAAATTTTTTTAAATTTTAAATTTTTGTTTTGTTTTGTTTTTTTTTTAAAACACACAAATATACAAGCAACTCATGGATGACCAGTTAAGGGCCTCAGAAAAACACAGTCAGGGGATCCGGGAAGGTTGGAGGGGTCACAAAGGTCCCACTTAAAACCCAAACTTCTTAGACACCGAAGGTGTCGCCTAAAGAACTCCTAGACACTGTATTGACGGAGACGCTTCCTGGAGTTACCACGAGTCAGCTCATATAAAAAAATCTTTTTTAATTTTTTTTTTTTAATAAAAGAAATAGAAAATTAAAATTACTGAAATAATAACAAAACAACTAAAGAGAAAGGATTGGAATACTCCCCCTTGAAGCGATTAGGTCGAGCGTGATGCATTTGGAGGTCGCGACTTCTCCCACTACTCCACACTCCCCATTCTTATGATTGAGGTTACCATCTCTCTCCATTTTTATTAAGCTGACATAAATTGCTTAAAACAAACATAGAAAACTTGAAACAGAATTAAAGGATTAGGAGATAAAAACTAAAATGGAAAAGAAAATCAACAAAGTCCAATTTCATGCTTCAAAGTAATAAGCAGCAAAGTAAATCAAAACTAGCTTATGAAGTTCGTTCTTTCTCAAATATGATTATCCATATGGTGTGTGGTTTTAATCAAGTATTCAGAAAAAGCATTTAGCTATGGTGTTTAGTCTAAACACAAATTCCGAACCCATTAAGAACAAGAAGAACAATAGAGAACCAAGTAGAATTTAAACATGGTGTTTGTCTTCAATATCTACCCATTCATTCACTAATCAGTCCAAGAGTCATATGGTGTTTATGTAAACTTGAACAAGATATTTAATTAAGAGCAAATGAATGAAACCATAAACTAGAAATAATCAACATGCTACTTGAACCTTTTTGTTTTTGGGTGTTGTGTAAGCTGGGACTCAAACCAGTTCTCTTGCTTGTCAGGCAATTGTCCTTGTCCGTTGGACTACAAACACAACTTATCAATTAACCTCATTAACTTTAAAACATGAAACTGTCCAGTTATGAAAAAGATAAAAATAAATAAAAAGTAGAAAAACCAAATAGAATCAAACAATGTTACCGATCCCGGCAACGGCGCCAAAAACTTGTTGCGTAGATTCAGCTGCACCAAAATGGATTCAACTGCATCCTCAACTTGTGATACTCGCAAGTGCACGAACCGTTGGTAGTTTAGCGTATGTAAGTGCGAGGTCGATTCCACAGGGATTGGTGATTGAATGATCCAACTCAATTTTCCTACACAAAACAAAAATGAAAACAAAAGAAACAAAACAAGAAGAAAGAATGTACATTACAAGAAAAATAAATTACAACTAAAAGAACATTAAAGAAATTAAGAGAACTTGAGGAAGAAAGGAAAGTGTTTGAGAGCTTGGAGGAGGGAGAGGAAAGTGTTTGACAACTTTAGAGAATTTTGGAAGAACACGTGTTTGAGAGTTTTGAGGATTTTGGAAGGGAAGAAAGTGGTGTTTGAGAGATTTGGAGGAAGAGAAGGGAGAAGTGTTTGAGAGATTTGGAGACTTTTGGAAGAGTAAGGAAAATGGTGTTTGGGAACTTTGTGGATTTTTGGAAGAGAGTGTTTGAGAACATGGGACATTTGGAGAAGAGAGTAGAGAGGTGTTTTGAGAGCTTTGTGGATTTTGGAAGAGAAAGTGTTTGGGGACTTTGTGAATTTGTAAGAAAGTGTTTGAGAACATGGGAAATGTTTTAGAGCTTGGAGAACTTTGAAAGAGAATAGAGAAGTGTTTGGAGAATTTAGAAGAAAGAAAATTTAGTAGAATGATCTTATTACAACAATTGAGAACTACAAAGGGAAACTAAGAGAATTTGAGGGAGAGAAGGGAAGGGAGCTCTAGAGAAGTGTTTGAGAGCTCCCCCCCTTGGGGGTGTGTTTACAAGCTTAGAGAACTTCCCTATTTATAGGCCTAGGGGAAGTGAAAATCTGAATTATACAATAGGTTTACCTACCACACTCACTTCACCAACTTACAACACTTAATTCACCTAACACACTATTACATTTGAAAACAATTCCTCTTGTCATTAGGCTTAGTGTTGCAACTCCCACTTCATCATCTTTTGGCTCATTTGGCTGCTGCAAAATTCCACTCAAATATAGGTATTGAATATGCTTCACCAAACTTTCCCACAATCAACAACACATCATCATGCATATGTCATGCATGACAATGCATTGCAGCCAGCTTGTGGGCTCGTTTTGGGCTTGTGGCTCCATCCTGAAAAATCTGGAAAAATATGGATCTTGAAGCTCTTTGTCTTATCTTTCCAAGCATATGCAGCCCAACTCAAGGAAAAATCGGGAAGGCCTTCAAATGTGATTTTTGGCCCAGTAACGCAGATGCTGCCGAATTTGACCTTAGGTTGCCAAAACATGTATAACTTTCTTTAGAAGACTCAGAATCATGAACCGTAAAATTCTACAGAAAATAGACTTCCGTAGCTTTCCAATGATGTATGGCTCATTATCTGGTTCTTCTTGAACAAGTACAGTCCAATCCGTGAAGTTGACTGATCTGCAGACACCGTTTTGAGCTAATTTGTCTCCAAAATGCAATTAGTGAGTCTCAAGCTTATTACACTGAAACAAACACAAAACTTATTAAAAGCACAAGTTTAACTCAAAAACATAACTAAATCATAAGTTAGAACGGTACAAAATGATATGTAAATATGCACTGATCACTAAATCTACGCAACAAGTTTTTGGCGCCGTTGCCGGGGATTGGTAACATTGCTTGATTCTATTTGGTTTTCCTACTTTTTATTTATTTTCATCTTTTTTATAACTAGACAATTTCATGTTTTAAAGTTAATGAGGTTAATTGATAAGTTGTGTTTGTAGTCCAACGGACAAGGACAATTGCCTGACAAGCAAGAGAACTGGGTTTGAGTCCCAAGCTTACACAACACCAAAGAAAGGGTTCGAGTAGCATGTTGATTATTGCTAGTTTCTAGTTTCATTCACTTGCTCTTAATTAAATATCTTGTTCAAGTTTACATAAACACCATATGACTCTTGGACCGATTAGTGAATGGATGGGTAGATATTGAAGACAAACACCATGTTTAAATTCTACTTGGTTCTTTATTGTTCTTCTTGTTCTTAATGGGTTCGGAATTTGTGTTTAGACTAAACACCATAGCTAAATGCTTGTTCTGAATACTTGATTACAACCACACACCAAATGGATAATCATATTTGAGAAAGAACGAACTCCATAAGCTAGTTTGATTTACTTTGATGCTTGTTACTTTGAAGCATGGAATTAGATGTTTGTGGTGAAGTTGAATCCCTAATCTTGATGTTTTAGTGTAGTTTATCCTTTTCATTTAAGTTCTGGTTTCCTAATCAAATAATCTAAAATTCTGTTTCAAGTTTCCTTGTCTTTCTTTAAGCATTTCTGAAGTAGCTCAATAAGAAAGAGGGAGAGAGAGGAGACAACCCAATCCATAGAAGCATGGAGTATGGAGCAGCGGAGAAGTCGACCTCCAGCTGCTATGGCCAACCACTCTCCAGCTAATCACCTCAAATGGGAAGCATTCCAATCATATCTCTTTCATTTGTATAATAACTGCTACTCATAATAAGTTGTGTCTCATTTTCTGTTTTGTTTTTGTTAGGGTTTTCTTTTCCTTGATGTGGGAGAACATGTTGAGCAGCTGACCCAAATACTCAAAGAAGAACATGTGCTGCCATACTATGTGCATTTCCCTCTCATTGTCTTCAAGGGGAAGTTCTAAACTCTCTTTCTTTTATTTCTTTCATTTCATTCCATTACCCTTGATTTTATGTGCATTGTATGCTTTACATGGATTCAAACATTAAGGGCAATGCTTCATTTAAGTTTGGGGGAGCAGGAAGTTTTTTTTTAGTTTTTGTGTGTGTGTCTGAAAACGTAACTTCTTCATTGCTACAATTTTATTTTCTGCTTCTGTTTTGAAAGTTTGGTCTGCGTTGTGTTCTTCATTTTTTCATGCTGAATCCAACGACATAAAGAACGTTAAAATTGACCAAGTGGTTTGAAAGTTACATGTCAAAACAGATTAGATGTTGAAATTGAGCAAAACAGCAATTTGAAACCTCACGTTTTTCTTTTTCTGTTTCTTTTTCTTTGAGTCATTTTCAGTTTTCCTTCCCACACCAATGATAAATCTTGAGTCTAACTTCTAATATGGCTCTTAGGAATTTGATAAGTATTGAGTTAGGTCTGAATCTTATTCTTTTGCTAGCTAAGTCTCACATAATTATGCTTAAGCTTTCTATGCACTTTACCCATGATTATACAACTCTTGCATGTCTTACCCAATTGTATGCATTTTTGCTTGTGTGATTCACTGGAATGTTAAGTTATGACTAAGATATGATTTAGGCCATCTTTGTTAAGCCTCTTTCTTTTTCCTCCATCAACTCATACAATACATATTCCATTGTAAACCCTTTTGTGCTCAAACACTTAGCCATTTCTTTCTATCACCTTATCATCCATTAAACAACCTATCATCTAAGGGACTTGTAGAGCATGTTTGTATTTCGGATTGTAATGCATTCAAGGCAACAAATGAGCTAAAAAAAAAAAAACGAAAACAAAAAGAGAAATGAAGTGTGGCCAATGTAGTCACGACCCTAGGGTGATATAAGGAGAAATCAAGGTGATCTAGGGTGAAGAGCCGCAAAATTGGGCCAAATATTATACAAAGTGTGTAAACATCAAAATCAAATTGTGAAGTGATTCAATTGCAAAATCTGGTGTTGTGAGCTTTTCAATTTCTGTGCCTTACATTTCAAACGTCCATGATCTTGATTACATATTATGCTCTACTTTGTTCCTTAGACTTTGTGTTTTCATATCCATTCTTTGTCTAACCATTACCATAACCCCATTACATCCATGAGTAAAGTCCTACTGATCTTGGTTTAGTTTGGCAAACTTGTGCTCATTCTTGCAGGAATTCATATCGTTGTTTGAGAAGCATGAGTTGTATCTTCATGGCTACTTCACACACGCACCTTCAGCATGATTTTTGTGAGATTGTGGTAGCACTTGAATAATGTTTAGAACTTCCTTAGTGCTTGTTTTGTTCCTTGTTGAGCCATGTCTATGAAGTTTAACATTTTTGTTCCAAAGCCTCCCAGCTGCTGCCTTCTCCCTTCTCTCCCTTTGTGACTCTCAACTTTCCCTCTCTTTGTGTACAATGGAAGTGTAAATTATGGAATGAAATTCTTGCTCTCTAGAGACTCCCTATTTATAGGCACAAGGGTTAGGTGAATCAGATTATACAATTAAGTTCACCAACCACACTTGCATTAGATAATCAGAAATGGTTGTTGCACTTCACCAATAACTTCCACCAGCAGCCCTAGCTCATCAATATGTCAGCATGACCAAGCATCCATCCAGAAACCAATACCTCATGCCTAGCTCACCATGACCAAGCATCCATCAGCTCATCCTTATGTCAGCATGATGCGTATTTTCATGGGCCTACGAATTGGGCTTGGCTGAATCAAATGACAACTTTAAGATGTCCATTGTGAAGTTCAGAATGTCTCTGATCCAACCACACAAGTATTGGCCCAATCCAAGCTCGGATGAAGAAGATAAGGCCGAAATGAACGTCTACCTCAGTCTCCAGCTCTTGCACGTTTTTGCACCATATTGCTTCATTGGCCTTAACATGCTTTAATTGCATGAATTATGCTATCTTGCTCTATTGGCCTACAAAACACACAAAGAGAGGCAAATAACTTAGAAATCGAAGATACTAAGCAAAAGAAGTAAGTAAATTGGGCATGTATATGTATGAAAATATGAGCTTAACAGAAACCAAGATCATGAGATAAGTAGAATTGCATAACGTCTCCAAGTAGCAAGAAATTGGACTAACTTGACAAAGTGCTCAATAAGTGCAAGGATGGCATGCAAGACAAAGTTAACTCGGAACCACACAAAGACCTTAAACAATGACTGTCAATTTCTGCAAAACCATATTAGAATTAAATCCAAGTCTTATCATAGGTGTTTGGAAGGATAATGAAACAACACACAAAATCCTGCTTTTTAGACACTAGACACACTTAAAAATTTTAAAATTTGACAATTTGAAACAACATAACTAAATCATTCCCCCCAAACTTAAATGAAACATTGTCCTCAATGGCTAGAGTGTAAGAACAAGAAATGCCTCATAAATGAAAGGAAAGAAGATAAGGAAAAGATATAACCAAATGTTAGAGTTTAGAAAACAACTCCCCTTTGAAGCGATTAGGACGCAAGCAAGCTCCTTACACGTTCTATCTTCTCCTCATCACCTTGGGTTGCCTCCCAAGAAGCGCTAAGTTTCATGTCTTCAGCCGGACATCCAAACTTGCTATAGTAAATGGGGCGGTTTGGGCTCAACCGACATCTCATGCACTGCAAGATTGGTCACCAAGCTTGTGTTCTTTTTCCATCGCTTCCTTGCTGCTTTCCTTTTCCTTTTATGATTATGAACAGAATGGCAATGAACTGGAGGAGTGATTGGAGGATCTCCAAATTTATGTGTAGGAATTGTAGCATTGAACATGTAGGCAGGTCTCTGCTCCTCCTTCTCTACTTCTTGCAGCAAGCATGCTTCTAGTGAATGGGAAAGACCATCAAATCTCTCTTTCCCTGGATTCTCCAATACTTCAATTTGAAAACAATCTTGAACATCATTTGGCAGATTCGTGGCATCAAACACTTTGAAAGCAACAGTTTCTCCATTAACGGTCATGGTGAGAGTGCCTTCCGCTACATCGATCGTGGTCTTAGCAGTAGCCATGAAGGGTCGACCAAAGATGAGGGGCAATTCATTGTCAGGGATTGGTGCTTCTTCCATCTCCAAGACTAAGAAATCAGCAGGCAAGATTAAGCCTTCTACACTCACCAAAACATCTTCTAGAATGCCCTTGGGGTACCTAATAGTTCTATCTGCCAATTGAATGCTCACAGATGTGGCTTGCAACTCACCAAGGTTAAGTTTCTCATAAACATGATATGGCATAAGGTTAATGGATGCACCGAGATCAAGCAAAGCTTTTGGAATCTTGAAATCACCAACGATACAAGGTATAGAAAACGAACCTGAATCCTTTAGCTTTGGAGGTAGCTTTCTTTGTAACACTGCACTTACCTCTTCACTCAATGCAACCTGTTCATGCTCTTTGAATCTCCTCTTGTTAGTGCAAAGATTCTTCAAAAATTTTGCATACTTGGGAATCTGAGCAATGGCACTGAGTAGTGGGATGTTGATTTGCACCTTCTTAAATATTTCCATGATCTCATCCAAGCCTTGATCTTTCTTTGACTTTGATAACCTGCTGGGAAATGGTGCAATAGGCCTAAAAGCATTAGTTGAAATTGGAACTTGATTAGCATTAGATGATACCTTAGGGCCTGTGCTCTTTCCAGGAGCATTGAGGGGCTGTTTGGTGGAACCTGGGGCTGCCCTTGTGGTGGCTGAATGATCTCCACGTTTTCTCCATCTTCTTGCTCTTCATTGGCATCTCCAACCTTATTATCAACTTGTTTACCACTTCTCAAGATGTGCACTGCTTTAACTTGCTCATGATGCCTTGGATTCACCTCTGTTTGGCTCGGAAAAGTTCCAGATGCTCTATTGCTCAAGGAGGATGCAATCTGCCCAACTTGCACTTCTAGTTTGTTCACTGCATTGTGAAGATTCTGGTTGGTTTGCATTTGTTGCCCCATGAACTTCTTGAACATGTCTTGCAATTCCCCCATTTGATCACCCTTTTGCTCTTGCACTTGTTGGGGAGCTTGCTGGAATTGCCTTTGTTGTATTTGGAATCCTGGGGGAGGTCCTTGAGATTGTTGCACATTTGAATTATTGCTCCACCTAAAATTAGGATGATTTCTCCACCCCGGATTGTACGTGTTTGAGTAAGGATCATTCTGAGGATTCCTTCCTTGAAGGGCATTTGCTTGCTCTAACATTTGCTTTGCAAAAGATTCGTCTTGAACTCCCACTTTGTTTCCTAGAGGGCCAGTCACTGCCTGTTGAAGTAAAGAACACATAACATTAAGTTTTGCATTAATCTCATTATTAGTACTTACCTCAGAGACCACAGCTTTCATAGGAGCTCCTCTTCCTTTATTGTAGCTCCATTGTTGGGAGTTAGCACACAAAGATTCAAAGAGAGTAAAGGCCTCATCTGCTGTTTTGTTCATCAATCCTTCTCCACTTGTTGCATCTACCATCATCCTTTCGGAATCAAGCAAACCTTCATAGAAAGATTGCATTTGCATCCAACTCTCTATATTATGGTGTGGGCAAGAACTCATCATCTCCTTATATCTCTCCCAGCATTCATGAAAAGCTTCTCCTTCTCTTTGTGTGAAACCAAGAATTTCCTTTCTAATCTTGTTAGTCTTTTGAGCTGGAAAGAATTTCTGCAAAAACTTATTAGAAAGCTCTTCCCAAGTACGAATTGAAGCATTAGGCAAAGAGTATAACCAAGACTTAGCCTTATCTTTTAAACTGAATGGGAATAGCCTCATCTTAATTTGCTCATCATCAAGTCCTTGAATTTTGATTGTAGCACATATTTCAAAGAATTGCTTAACATGCATGTAAGGATCCTCAGTGGTATTACCATAATAAGTTGGAAGAAGATGAATCATACCACTTCTAAGCTCAAACCTGTCAATTGTGAGTTGAGGATAGACGATGCACGAAGGTTGATCAGTGACTTTGGGAATGGAAAATTCACGCAAGGGTTTCCGAGGTTGGGCAACAAGCGCACCACCTCCTTCATTATTATTGTTGTTGTTTGGAATCTCTGCCATCTTGCTTGAACCTTCAGATTCGTAGCTCTTAGATTCAACACTTGAAGAACTATAACTCCTCCTCAAACCAGCATGTACAGCAGCTGCTCTTGGTGATAGTGGCTCAGTTTCAGATTTTGGACATACATGCACACAAAGGAACCAAATTAGTTCCTTCAAATGGAGATAACAAAGAAATAGAAAAACAGAATACTAAAAGAAAAACCAACGAAAATAACAAATAAAACTAATAAAAACAAAAACATGGTGTATTCCGATCGGAAATCAATAGGTGTACGAAATTGGACAATTCAAGTTCAAAGGCAGTTCGTTCCGAATTGGAGTGGTTGGTGTATTCCGAAGTTCTAGTGATTGGATTTCACCCAAAACTTGCCAAATGACTCGTCCCACGATGTTATGATGATGCCCAAGTTTTGGGCAAGATCGGAAATCAATAGGTGTACGAAATTGGACAATTCAAGTTCAAAGGCAGTTCGTTCCGAATTGGAGTGGTTGGTGTATTCCGTAGTTCTAGCGATTGGATTTCAACCAAAACTTGCCAAATGACTCCTCCCACGATGTTATGATGATGCCCAAGTTTTGTGCTCGATTCGGAAATCAATAGGTGTACGAAATTGGACAATTCAAGTTCAAAGGCAGTTCGTTCCGAATTGGAGTGGTTGGTGTATTCCGTAGTTCTAGCGATTGGATTTCACCCAAAAGTTGCCGAATGACTCCTCCCACGATGTTATGTGTTGGTCCTATTCTTAACAACTAAAATGAGTTATTAAAAACAGCAACTTTAATTCTCGCAAGTGCACGAACCGTTTATAGTATAGCTTATGTAAATACGAGGTCGATCCCACGGAGAATGGTAACGTGGTTGCAAGTTAAACTACTTAGAATGCTGAGAAAACAGAAAACAAAGAAACACACTAACTAACAATGGCAAGGTCTAGGACAGAATCCTAGCACCACACACGCACTCGAAATGGGGGGTTTTGTTGTTGAAGTGAAAACAAGAGAATGAAATGGAATTGCTGGAAAGTAAACAATAGCAGCAATCAACAAGTTGTGAAACAATGATTGAGAAGTGTTAGAGCCTTGGAATCCACCACTAGTTTTCCTATCCAAGTTATGAATGCATAGAAAGTGACTCAAGCTTCATCAACAATAGATTATCGCATACAAGCCTATGGTATCTAGGTGCAGGATGCATGATTCTCCTAAGGCATGTAATTGTGCATGGTATCTACACAACACGTGATCTCTAATATGCAACCTAAGCATGGTATCTACTTAGAATAAAGCATACAAGAGTCATTAAGTTCCCTGAGAATATGATAATCACACAAGTCCTAGAACATGGTATCTGTCCTAGTCAACCTATGGTCATTAACCCCTTGAATGATTCTTAGGCCATTCATGTGTTGCTTGTGAAAGGAGAGTAGAATTGGTGAATCTAAACCCCTTCCCAACCTGTGCTAGATGCATAAAATCCTAGTTAGCTACTCCAAGAAAACATACATCAAGCACATAATAAACTGGAGATTAACAACTTGGCAATGAAAGCAAAGAAATCAATTAACTATGAAATCATCCATAACATTGAATATTCATGACTAGGGCTTCATCCTAAGCCCTAACTAAATGGATTAGTTAAACATAACTATGAATGCAGAAAATAAGAAATACATAGATAGAATAAAGAGAATAGAAGAACTAGTTGGTGGCAGCAACTCCCAGGACAGCTCCAAGCTCTCCCTCCTTTGCAGCTAGCTCTCTTCTTTCTTTGTGGTGAATCTGAATGTGTGTATGAGAGTAATGGATGGAGTGAATGTGTGTGTATGCCTCCTTGTGAATGAGCTGAAACTCTCTATTTATAGACTTCAAATTCGTCCTCCCAATGGCTGGTGTAGACAGTCCACCATAAATCCTGGAAACTGCTCCTGATTTGTGCAAACATGTTTTCCCATAATTAAGCATGCCATGTTTTGCTCCTTGGGACTTCCAATGCTGAAATGCCTCCCTAATTTGCTCAACATGTTAGGTCTAAAGTCAGATACAGCTCAGTTGAGGCACAAGGCTCAAAGGGAGTGTGGAACACAAGGCACAATAGCTGGCAGCTGCATATTAAAATCCTCCTAAGTATGCTTCAGTGTTTGATGGGCTAAGGACTCCAGTTATGTTCAATTGGGCTGAATTTTGGATATGTTATACTAGACACCAATCTGAATAACTTCTGTGAAGGACGTCTCCTCATCCAAGTTGTGTAGAGTGCTGAAATGAGGCCTGCAAGATGACCCACGAAATTGGACTGACAAGGACTGTGACCCAAATTGGGTCTGTCTTTAAGCTTATACTCCTCTTATGCCAATAAGCCCCTAACATGCATGGATTGTATCAAATGTGATCTCTTGCTGCCTTAACCTACAAAACACACAAACATAGGTAAGTGACTCGAAATAAAGAGAAACTAAACAAAATCACCAAGTAAAGAAGGCATGCAAATGTGTGAAATTATGAACTTATCAAATACCCCCAAACTTAGATTTTGCTAGTCCTCGAGCAAAACAAAATAAAACTACAACTTAGAAAACAGAAAATAAGCAGCTAGCCTTCCAAACAATATCCTCAAAGAATCACCAAAGTATATGGTTCCAAAGAAACACAACAATCACAATCTAAGTTCCACACATGATTCAAGAGTAAGCAAAGCTCACAATGACATCCTTAAGTGTAGTGTGTGAATGCCAAATCAGAACAACACCTGCAACTCAAATAAGTACATGCGCACACACTTAGAGCACAATCAAGAATTTCTGTTATTAGTTTTAATAAACATCTTGCTAGTCTTGTATCACGGTTTGAGTTTATAAAGTTTGATTTCATTCATGAATTCTTCTTCACTATTTTAATGGAGCTGTTTTTGCATCCTTTGATTGATCACCTGAGGTTTTATGCATTTTGCTCTTATTGGGAAGGTTTGGGGATCATCTTCATTCCATCCATTAGCAATTTATGTGATTTGGTTTCTAGGTCTCCTAATGTAAACACCATGCTTGGGGTCCTTGTGATGTTCAATGCAATTTGATCCAAACACCATGGACTTATTTGTGAGCATCTTCATGAGTGAATCAATTTGTTTACTTGCTGCCATAACATGATTAGAACAATTAGGGTGGATTCTAAAACCTCACCATCTTGTCTTAGTTCTTTTCTTTCTTCTTGTTTTGTTTCTCTTGTTTCCATTTCTGTTTTGTGTAGGAAAACTGAGTTGGATCATTCAATCACCAATCCCTGTGGAATCGACCTCGCACTTACATACGCTAAACTACCAACGGCTCGTGCACTTGCGAGTATCACAAGTTGAGGATGCAGCTGAGTCCATTTTGGTGCAGCTGAATCTACGCAACAAGTTTTGGCGCCGTTGCCGGGGATCGGTAACATTGCTTGATTCTATTTCGTTTTCCTACTTTTTATTTATTTTTATCTTTTTTTTATAACTAGACAGTTTCATGTTTTAAAGTTAATGAGGTTAATTGATAAGTTGTGTTTGTAGTCCAACGGACAAGGACAATTGCCTGACAAGCAAGAGAACTGGGTTTGAGTCCCAGCTTACACAACACAAAAAAAAGGTTCAAGTAGCATGTCGATTATTTCTTGTTTCTGGTTTCATTCACTTGCTCTTAATTAAATATCTTGTTCAAGTTTACATAAACACCATATGACTCTTGGACTGATTAGTGAATGGATGGGTAGATATTGAAGACAAACACCATGTTTAAATTCTACTTGGTTCTTTATTGTTCTTCTTGTTCTTAATGGGTTTGGAATTTGTGTTTAGACTAAACACCATAGCTAAATACTTGTTCTGAATACTTGATTACAACCACACACCAAATGGATAATCATATTTGAGAAAGAACGAACTCCATAAGCTAGTTTGATTTACTTTGATGCTTGTTACTTTGAAGCATGGAATTAGATGTTTGTGGTGAAGTTGAATCCCTAATCTTGATGTTTTAGTTTAGTTTATCCTTTTCATTTATGTTATGGTTTCCTAATCCAACAAATCTAAAAATCTGTTTCAAGTTTCCTTGTCTTTCTTTAAGCATTTCTGAAGTAGCTCAATAAGAAAGAGGGAAAGAGAGGAGACAACCCAATCCATAGAAGCATGGAGTATGGAGCAGCGGAGAAGTCGACCTCCAGCTGCTATGGCCAACCACTCTCCAGCAAATCACTTCAAAGGGAGCATTCCGATCATATCTCTTTCATTTGTATAATAACTGCTACTCATTCTTAGTTGTGCCTCATTTTCTGTTTTGTTTTTGTTAGGGTTTTCTTTTCCTTGATGTGGGAGAAACATGATGAGCAGCTGAACCAAAGAAGAATATGTGCGGCCATAATATGTGCATTTCCCTCTCATTGTCTTCAAGGGGAAGTTCTAAACTCTCTTTCTTTTATTTCTTTCATTTCATTTCTTTACCCTGGATTTCATGTGCATTATTGTATGCTTTACATGGATTCAAACATTGAGGGCAATGCTTCATTTAAGTTTTGGGGTGCTGGAAAGTTTTTAGTTTTTGTGTTTGTGTCTGAAAACGTAGGCTTCTTCATTGCTACAAAATTTTTATTTTCTGCTACTGTTTTGAAAGTTTGGTCCGCGTTGTGTTCTTCATCTTTTCATGTTGAATCCAACGACATAAAGAACGTTAAATTTGACCAGGTGGTTTGAAAGTTACATGTCAAAACAGATTAGATGTTGAAATTGAGCAGAATAGCAATTTGAAACCTCTCGTTTTTCTTTTATGTTTTCTTTTTCTTTGAGTCATTTTCAGTTTTCCTTCCTACACCAATGATAAATCTTGAGTCTAACTTCTAATATGGCTCTTAGGAATTTGATAAGCATTGTGTTAGGTCTGAATCTTATTCTTTTGCTAGCTAAGTCTCACATAATTATGCTTGAGCTTTCTATGCACTTTAGCCATGACTATACACCTCTTGCATGTCTTACCCAATTGTATGCATTTTTGCTTGTGTGATTCACTGGAATGTTAAGTTATAACTAAGATATGATTTAGGCCATCTTTGTTAAACCTGTTTCTTTTTCCTCCATCAACCCATACAATACATATTCCATTGTAAACCCTTTTGTGCCCAAACACTTGGCCATTTCTTGCCATCACCTTATCATCCATTAAACATCCTATCATCTAAGGGACTTGTAGAGCGTGTTTGTATTTCAGATTGTAATGCATTCAAGGCAACAAATGAGTTATTAAAAAAAAAAAAAAAAAAGAGAAAAGAAGTGTGGCCAATGTAGTCACGACCCTAGGGTGATATAAGGAGAAATCAAGGTGATCTAGGGTGAAGAGCCGCAAAATTGGGCCAAATATTATACAAAGTGTGCAAATGTCAAAATCAAATTGTGAAGTGATTCAATTGCAAAATCTGGTGTTGTGAGCTTTTCAATTTCTGTGCCTTACATTTCAAATATCCATGATCTTGTTTACATGACATGCTCTACTTTGTTCCTTAGACTTTGTGTTTCATATCCATTCTTTGTCTAACCATTACCATAACCCCATTACATCCATTAAGTAAAGTCCTATTGATTTTGGTTTAGCTTGGCAAACTTGTGTTCATTCTTGCAGGAATTCATATCGTTGTTTGAGAAGCATGAGTTGTATCTTCATGGTTACTTCACACACACACCTTCAGCATGATTTTTGTGAGATTGTGGTAGCACTTGAATAATGTTTAGAACTTCCTTAGTGCTTGTTTTGTTCCTTGTTGGGCCATGTCTATGAAGTTTAACATTTTTGACCGGTTGGAAGGTTAACGTCTTTGTTTTTGTTTTTGTTTTTGTTTTGCTTAAGGACTAACAAATCTATTAAGTTTTCTAACCATTTTGTTTTGTAGAGTCAGGAAAACGTTTGTGGGTATCCTATTGTTAAACCCTCAGGAGACACAACTCCTCCTACTAGGGATGCCTAGAGGTTTAAAGGCTTGTTGCATACGCTCAATGCAATCGGGTTACCTACGAAAGTGGTCTAGTTAACTTCTTGTTTTGTTTTTATCTTTGTTTTTCTTTTGTTTTGCTCGAGGACTAGCAAAATCTAAGTTTGGGGGTGTGTTAAGCTCATAATTTGATACATATACGTACCCTATTTACTTACTTCTTTTGCTAAGTTTCTTAGAATTTTGAGTTATTTGCCTCTCTGTGTGTGTTTTGTAGGCCAATAGAGCAAGAGAGCATAATTCATGCAAATAGAGCATGTTAAGGCCAATGAAGCAATATGGTGCAAAAACGTGCAAGAGCTCGGAGACTAAGGTTGGCGTTCATTTCAGCGTTATCTTCTTCATCCGAGCTTGGATTGGGCCAATACTTGTGTGGTTGGATCAGAGACATTCTGAACTTCACAATGGACATCTTAAAGTTGTCATTTGATTCAGCCAAGCCCAATTCGTAAGACCATGAAGCTACACATCATGCTGACATATGGATGAGCTGATGGATGCTTGGTCATGGTGAGCTAGGCATGAGGTATTGGTTTCTGGATGGATGCTTGGTCATGCTGACATATTGATGAGCTATGGCTGCTGGTGGGATTTGTTGGTGAAGTGCAACAACCATTTCTGATTATCTAATGCAAGTGTGTTAGGTGAAATAGGTGTGGTTGGTGAACTTAATTTTATAATCTGATTCACCTAACCCTTGTGCCTATAAATAGAGAGCTTAGAGGGCCAGAATTTCATTCCATCATTTTACACTTCCATTGTACACAAAGAGAGGGAAAGTTGAGAGTCACAAAGGGAGAGAAGGGAGAAGGCAGCAGCTGGGAGGCTTTGGCCTCCTAGCAGCCATGGAGATGATTCTTTTCCATCTCTAGCATGCTGTCCTTATCTTCTTCTCCTCCCTTTGTCTTTTATTTTCTTCTTGTATTTCATTTGTTTTACTTTGTTTTTCTGTTATTAGTTTTAATAAACATCTTGCTAGTCTTGTATCACGGTTTGAGTTTATAAAGTTTGATTTCATTCATGAATTCTTCTTCACTATTTTAATGGAGCTGTTTTTGCATCCTTTGATTGATCACCTGAGGTTTTATGCATTTTGCTCTTATTGGGAAGGTTTGGGGATCATCTTCATTCCATCCATTAGCAATTTATGTGATTTGGTTTCTAGTTCTCCTAATGTAAACACCATGCTTGGGGTCCTTGTGATGTTCAATGCAATTTGATCCAAACACCATGGACTTATTTGTGAGCATCTTCATGAGTGAATCAATTTGTTTACTTGCTGCCATAACATGATTAGAACAATTAGGGTGGATTCTAAAACCTCACCATCTTGTCTTAGTTCTTTTCTTTCTTCTTGTTTTGTTTCTCTTGTTTCCATTTCTGTTTTGTGTAGGAAAACTGAGTTGGATCATTCAATCACCAATCCCTGTGGAATCGACCTCGCACTTACATACGCTAAACTACCAACGGCTCGTGCACTTGCGAGTATCACAAGTTGAGGATGCAGCTGAGTCCATTTTGGTGCAGCTGAATCTACGCAACAAGTTTTTGGCGCCGTTGCCGGGGATCGGTAACATTGCTTGATTCTATTTCGTTTTCCTACTTTTTATTTATTTTTATCTTTTTTTTATAACTAGACAGTTTCATGTTTTAAAGTTAATGAGGTTAATTGATAAGTTGTGTTTGTAGTCCAACGGACAAGGACAATTGCCTAACAAGCAAGAGAACTGGGTTTGAGTCCCAGCTTACACAACACAAAAAAAAGGTTCAAGTAGCATGTCGATTATTTCTTGTTTCTGGTTTCATTCACTTGCTCTTAATTAAATATCTTGTTCAAGTTTACATAAACACCATATGACTCTTGTTCAGGTTCAAGTACAAAATTGGACAATTCAAGTTCAAAGGCAGTTCGTTCCGAATTGGAGTGGTTGGTGTATTCCGTAGTTCTAGCGATTAGATTTCACCCAAAACTTGCAAAATGACTCGTCCCACGGTGTTATGATGATGCCCAAGTTTTGTGCTCGAATCGGAAAACAATAGGTGTACAAAATTGGACAATTCAAGTTCAAAGGCAGTTCGTTCCGAATTGGAGTGGTTGGTGTATTCCGTAGTTCTAGCGATTGGATTTCAACCAAAACTTGCCAAATGACTCCTCCCACAATGTTATGATGATGCCCAAGTTTTGGGCTCGAATCGGAAATCAATAGGTGTACGAAATTGGACAATTCAAGTTCGAAGGCAGTTCGTTCCGAATTGGAGTGGTTGGTGTATTCCATAGTTCTAGCGATTGGATTTCACCCAAAACTTTCCGAATGACTCCTCCCACGATGTTATGATGATGCCCAAGTTTTGGGCTCGAATCGGAAATCAATAGGTGTACGAAATTGGACAATTCAAGTTCAAAGGCAGTTCGTTCCGAATTGGAGTGGTAGGTGTATTCCGTAGTTCTACCGATTGGATTTCACCCAAAACTTGCCGAATGACTCCTCCCACGATGTTATATTGATGCCCAGGTTTTGTTCTCGATCGGAAATCAATAGGTGTACGAAATTGGACAATTCAAGTTCAAAGGCAGTTCGTTCCGAATTGGAGTGGTTGGTGTATTCCGTAGTTCTAGTGATTGGATTTCACCCAAAACTTGCCAAATGACTCCGCCCACGATGTTATATTGATGCCCAAGTTTTGTTCTCGATCGGAAATCAATAGGTGTACGAAATTGGACAATTCAAGTTCAAAGGCAGTTCGTTCCGAATTGGAGTGGTTGGTGTATTCCGAAGTTCTAGCGATTGGATTTCACCCAAAACTTGCCAAATGACTCATCCCACGATGTTATATTGATGCCCAAGTTTTGTTCTCGATCGGAAATCAATAGGTGTACGAAATTGGACAATTCAAGTTCAAAGGCAGTTCGTTCCGAATTGGAGTGGTTGGTGTATTCCGTAGTTCTAGCGATTGGATTTCACCCAAAACTTGCAAAATGACTCGTCCCACGGTGTTATGATGATGCCCAAGTTTTGTGCTCGATCGGAAATCAATAGGTGTACAAAATTGGACAATTCAAGTTCAAAGGCAGTTCGTTCCGAATTGAAGTGGTTGGTGTATTCCGTAGTTCTAGCGATTGGATTTCACCCAAAACTTGCAAAATGACTCGTCTCACGGTGTTATGATGATGCCCAAGTTTTGTGCTCGATCGGAAAACAATAGGTGTACAAAATTGGACAATTCAAGTTCAAAGGCAGTTCGTTCCGAATTGGAGTGGTTGGTGTATTCCGTAGTTCTAGCGATTGGATTTCACCCAAAACTTGCAAAATGACTCGTCCCACGGTGTTATGATGATGCCCAAGTTTTGTGCTCGATCGGAAATCAATAGGTGTACGAAATTGGACAATTCAAGTTCAAAGGCAGTTCGTTCCGAATTGGAGTGGTTGGTGTATTCCATAGTTCTAGCGATTGGATTTCACCCAAAACTTGCAAAATGACTCGTCCCACGGTGTTATGATGATGCCCAAGTTTTGTGCTCGATCGGAAATCAATAGGTGTACAAAATTGGACAATTCAAGTTCAAAGGCAGTTCGTTCCGAATTGGAGTGGTTGGTGTATTCCGTAGTTCTAGCGATTGGATTTCACCCAAAACTTGTAAAATGACTCCTCCCACGGTGTTATGATGATGCCCAAGTTTTGTGCTCGATTCGGAAATCAATAGGAGTACAAAATTGGACAATTCAAGTTCAAAGGCAGTTCGTTCCGAATTGGAGTGGTTGGTGTATTCCGTAGTTCTAGCGATTGGATTTCACCCAAAACTTGCCAAATGACTCGTCCCACGATGTTATATTGATGCCCAAGTTTTGTTCTCGATCGGAAATCAATAGGTGTACGAAATTGGACAATTCAAGTTCAAAGGCAGTTCGTTCCGAATTGGAGTGGTTGGTGTATTCCGTAGTTCTAGCCATTGGATTTCACCCAAAACTTGCCAAATGACTCCTCCCACGATGTTATATTGATGCCCAAGTTTTGTTCTCGATCGGAAATCAATAGGTGTACGAAATTGGACAATTCAAGTTCAAAGGCAGTTCGTTCCGAATTGGAGTGGTTGGTGTATTCCATAGTTCTAGCGATTGGATTTCACCCAAAACTTGCAAAATGACTCGTCCCACGGTGTTATGATGATGCCCAAGTTTTGTGCTCGATCGGAAATCAATAGGTGTACAAAATTGGACAATTCAAGTTCAAAGGCAGTTCGTTCCGAATTGGAGTGGTTGGTGTATTCCGTAGTTCTAGCGATTGGATTTCACCCAAAACTTGTAAAATGACTCCTCCCACGGTGTTATGATGATGCCCAAGTTTTGTGCTCGATCGGAAATCAATAGGAGTACAAAATTGGACAATTCAAGTTCAAAGGCAGTTCGTTCCGAATTGGAGTGGTTGGTGTATTCCGTAGTTCTAGCGATTGGATTTCACCCAAAACTTGCCAAATGACTCGTCCCACGATGTTATATTGATGCCCAAGTTTTGTTCTCGAATCGGAAATCAATAGGTGTACGAAATTGGACAATTCAAGTTCAAAGGCAGTTCGTTCCGAATTGGAGTGGTTGGTGTATTCCGTAGTTCTAGCGATTGGATTTCACCCAAAACTTGCAAAATCACTCGTCCCACGGTGTTATGATGATGCCCAAGTTTTGTGCTCGATCGGAAATCAATAGGTGTACAAAATTGGACAATTCAAGTTCAAAGGCAGTTCGTTCCGAATTGGAGTGGTTGGTGTATTCCGTATTTCTAGCGATTGGATTTCAACCAAAACTTGCCAAATGACTCCTCCCACGATGTTATGATGATGCCCAAGTTTTGGGGTCGATTGGAAATCAATAGGTGTACGAAATTGGCCAATTCAAGTTCAAAGGCAGTTCGTTCCGAATTGGAGTGGTTGGTGTATTCCGGTAGTTCTAGCGATTGGATTTCACCCAAAACTTGTAAAATGACTCCTCCCACGGTGTTATGATGATGCCCAAGTTTTGTGCTCGATCGGAAATCAATAGGAGTACAAAATTGGACAATTCAAGTTCAAAGGCAGTTCGTTCCGAATTGGAGTGGTTGGTGTATTCCGTAGATCTAGCGATTGGATTTCACCCAAAACTTGCCAAATGACTCGTCCCACGATGTTATATTGATGCCCAAGTTTTGTTCTCGATCGGAAATCAATAGGTGTACGAAATTGGACAATTCAAGTTCAAAGGCAGTTCGTTCCGAATTGGAGTGGTTGGTGTATTCCGTAGTTCTAGCCATTGGATTTCACCCAAAACTTGCCAAATGACTCCTCCCACGATGTTATATTGATGCCCAAGTTTTGTTCTCGATCGGAAATCAATAGGTGTACGAAATTGGACAATTCAAGTTCAAAGGCAGTTCGTTCCGAATTGGAGTGGTTGGTGTATTCCATAGTTCTAGCGATTGGATGATAAGTTCATAATTTCACACATTTGCTTGCCTTCATTACTTAGTAATTTTGTCTAGTTTCTCTTTATTTCGAGTCACTTATATATGTTTGTGTGTTCTGTAGGTTATGGGAGCAAGAAATCACATTTTATTCAATCCATGCATATTAAGGGCTGATTGGGATGAGAGGAATACACTTGAGGCA
The DNA here is from genome assembly GCA_018703695.1 of Prunus fruticosa. Lineage (NCBI taxonomy): Eukaryota > Viridiplantae > Streptophyta > Magnoliopsida > Rosales > Rosaceae > Prunus > Prunus fruticosa. Next base: position 24,706,050 of record CM031918.1, on the reverse strand, counting down.
TTTGAAGCAAAATGGTGCAAAAACGTGCAAAAACTGGAGCCTGAGTTAGAAGTTCATTTCGGACTTTTCTTCTTCATCCGAGCTTGGATTGGGCCAATGTTTCTGTGGTTGGATCAATGACATTCTGAACTTCAAAATGGACATCTTAAAGTCATCATTTGATTCAGCCAAGACCAATTCGTAACCCCAAGAAGTTGTTCATCATGCTGAAGGAAGATGAGCTCATTGCATGCTTGGTCATGGTGAGTGTTGTTAATATTATGTTAACTCGCAATTGTACGGGGCAATTAGTAGTATAGCAAGACAAGTACGAGGTCGTACCCACGAAGACTGAGAAGTTCAAATTAGTTATGTACGTAGATTACCGAATTCAAGAAGTTAGGAAGTTAAGTCTAAAACAGAATTTAAAGTGAGAGTGATTGTGATTGTGAAAGGAAGTGAGCAAACTGAAATTGCAAATGAAAGCAAATAAACAAGTGTAATAAAGAGTGATTTTGAAGGGCTGGAAAACGGATTTGGAGACTAGGGCATTCGAATCACCATAACAATTCAACTCTGGGTTATAAGGAGTCAAGTAACAAGTCTAATTCAGATTCAAAGATTGATTCTAGCTAAAGTATGATTAGGCCATGGTGTTTGGTCCTAACCTTGTGTTCCTAATTCCCTAATTTGATCATTTGTTGTCTAACCTAAAATTAAGCATTAGGAACCCATTAAGCATAGAAGAACAATTTAAACAACCAAGCATGTATCTAATCCCTGTTGTCGAATGTCCATACATACTCTTCTTATTCATAGTTCAATTCGAATTAAAGCATGGTGTCTACTCTTAATTCAAACCAAGATAGTTAACAAACAAGTTCTAATGGTGATCAATCATTCAAACAAGCATGTTAACTTATAAGCATAATGAATAAGAACATGAATCATGAATCAAACTTGAAACTCCAAACTTATAAACCCAGAATATTCATGTTAGGTTACATCGAAGCCCTAGTTATGGATTTAGCTACTCATAATGGAAAAGAAACTAAAACAGAAATGGGAAAACATAATGAAAGCCATAAGAGTAAAAGAAACCCTTTTCTTGAAGTTTTTGTGGTGTCCAATGCTTCTTCAAGAATTTCTCCACGTCTAGAAGGATGTATGAAGGATATGGAGGTGATTTGGGATGAGTTTGAGTGAGTGGTGATGGTTGAGAGAGAGGAAATTCGTAGGAAATAGAAGGGAGGTTTTCTGGAGCTGTTTTGGTGTTTTGGGGCAGTTTAGAGTATCTGGCTGTGTACCTAGAGTGTATGGGGTGGATGTGTGTTTTTCTGAAGCTTGAAGACCTCTCTATTTATAGGGCTAAGAGGGAGGAACATCATGATGATATTCCCACACCATCCTTCATCTTTTGCTGCTGCAAGCTTTCTTCACATGGGTTCAAAGCTGATCAGTTGTGGCTGCCAACCCATGTGGTCTTCTTTTGGCTGCCAACCCATGTGGTCTTCTTTTGCTGCCAAAGTCATGTGGTCCTCTTTTGGCTGCCAACCCATGTGGTCCTCTTTTGGCTGCCAACCCATGTGGTCTTCTTTTGGCTGCCAACCCATGTGGTCCTCTTTTGGCTGCCAAAGTCAGTTACAGCTGGGGTGAGGCACATGGCTTAAAGGAGGTGACAGCTGATCAGCTGGCATCTGCAATCCTGAGCATGGTGCAACTTGATGGGCTCACGAATTGGGCCTGGCTTCATCAATTGATATGTTAGAGTAGTCCATCCTGCAGTTCAGAATCTCCTCTTTCTAACCACAAGTTATTTGGCCCAATCCAAGCTCAGATGAAAAAGATAAGTCCAAAATGAATTGCTAACTCAGTATGCTCGTTTTTGCACCCCCTTGCAACTCTTCTTATCTAAAGCCACCATTGCTACCTAAGGCCCAATAAACTGAATGACAAACAGAAAAAGGGATTAAAAGCACAAGTTTAACTCAATAACATAACCAAATCATAAGCTAGAGAGGTACAAAATGATACACAATTATGAACTGATCAAATACCCCCAGACCTAGATTTTGCTAGTCCTCGAGCAAAACAACACAAAACAAAGTTAAAAACAAAACAAGAAGTTAACTAAACCACTTCCGCAGGTAACTCGATTGCATTGAGCATATGCAACAAGCCTTTAAACCTCTAGGCATCCCTAGTAGGAGGAGTTGTGTCTCCTGAGGGTTTAACAGAAACGATACCCACAAACGCTTTACTGACTCTACAAAACAAAGTGATTAGTAAAACTTTGAAATCAACTAATGAAAATGAAAGAAAACTTTTGTCATACCTCCAATACCATAGAGTTGCCAAGATAGGTGATCAATCAGTGTGTAAGGTGGAAGCTATAGCTCAAAGGCACACGGCTTCAAAGCAAGCACACTCAAACCTTGAATAGAGAACATGCTTCGACTCTAATTCTCACAGATAACACTCAATCACTCAGAACCTATGGTTTAATTCTCTCAAGAAAGCATAAATGAGTGTAAGAAATAGAAGCACAAGTTTGGTTAGATCTCATGAAAGGAATCAAATACTAAGAATAGAGATACACACATACTTACAGCAACCATGAATACATCCTCAAAGATCAGCTAGGTCTTTTACAAGGTTGTAATGAAAGGCTAAGGTTAGGGGAAATGGAAGAATTGGAAGGAAAAACAAGTAACTTAAGAACATACCAAGGTTGCATTCTTCTTTGATCTGTAAGGTATCATTGGTTTAGAATGGCATGGCGGCAAACTTCATGGTATCACCTGGCACAGACTTTATTTTTCACACTTAGATCAAATCGAAACACTTTCTCTTTATCTTTCTTATTTGCTGATTTGGTCGCTTCTTCTTTAACTTCATTGCACAGATGCATACCAATTTTTATTTAGGTACATGGCAGCAACTTCCTTGCCTCAAACGTGATCTTGGCACACCTTGGTATATTTCTAAGCTAGGGTATGGCTGCAATGGTTAAATATCTCAGATTGAGATACAAAGGTAGGGAAAATGATGAGGGTGATAGAAGAAGAAGGCTTGAAGTGTTTGGCTACAAGAGAGCTAATGGAACACACAAATGGGTAGAGTGAAAAGACAGCACAAAGAATGGTTATGCACACATAGCCTAGCATCACTTCAATGAGTTCATTCATGGGTGAGAGCAAGCACATGATATCTGCAAAAGAGAGAAATCATCCTTAGTATTCAATCAAAATGGAACAATGAGATCATTTAGAGTGAAATGAAGAAAATGAGTAGAGATGAGAAGTAGAAACACTTTAAACCCTCTCAAGAAAGAAATTAGGCTCGATATAGCTCACTAGGGTAGTCTCCACTATTCTCCTTCAAGAATTTGAGCATGGTACTTTAGCCACCAGAATTCTAAGAGCAAAAGCTTTGTGAAGTGCACAATTCTGATATGAAAACCTCAAATAGCAGCTCCATAGTACTGATTGTATGACATTCTAAAAAAAAAAAAAGTGACAAGAGAACGAAAATTGAAAACACAAATGGATGAGAAAATTGAAAATTGAAAACCTCCCCCCCAGACCTGAATTGAACATTGTCCTCAATGTTAAAGCAAAGTGAAGATGATTGAGAACATGTAAATGATAAGGGGAAAAGTTAAGAAGAAGGTTTAGAGAAACTCCCCCTTGATGCGATTAGGTCGACCGCTACCAAGCACCTCTCTTCCTGAACACATGGGTTGCCTCCCAAGAAGCGCCTTAGTTAATGTCTTGGCAAGACATTATGTAATCAGCTAAGTTGATGGTACAAAGGCAAGTTGATCCACCACATGGCCTGCTTGAATGCCAGCTGAAATTCCCTCATAGAATGGCTTTAAACGTTGTCCATTTACTTTGAAAGTTGAGCCATCTTTAGGGTTTTGAATTTCCACAGCTCCATAGGGAGAAACATTGACCACGGTGAATGGCCCAAGCCACCTAGACTTCAATTTTCCTGGAAAGAGACGCAAACGTGAGTTAAACAAAAGAACTGGCATACCTTTGGAGAACTCTTTCCGTTGAATGTTTCTGTCATGGTAACTCTTGGTTCGTTCTTTGTAAAGCTTTGCATTCTCATAAGACTCATGTCTAATTTCTTCCAATTCATTGAGCTGAAACTTTCTAACATGGCCAGCCTTGTCCAGATCAAAATTCAACTTCTTGATGGCCCAAAAAGCATTGTGTTCAAGCTCCATTGGCAGGTGGCATGCTTTCCCAAACACAAGACGATAAGGGCTCATTCCGATGGGAGTCTTATATGCAGTCCTATAAGCCCATAATGCATCATTGAGCTTGGCAGCCCAATCTTTTCTTGTATTGTTCACCACCTTCTCCAGGATGTGCTTAATTTCTCTATTGCTTATTTCCACTTGGCCAGAAGTTTGAGGATGATATGGTGTAGAGACTCGATGGGTGATGTTGTACTTTTTCATGAGTGCTTCGAATGGCTTGTTACAGAAGTGGCTGCCTCCATCACTAATGACAGCCCTTGGAGTACCAAACCTTGTGAAAATATTATCCTTCAAGAATTTTAGCACCACCTTATGATCATTGCTTTTGGTGGCTATGGCTTCCACCCATTTAGACACATAATCAACAGCAACAAGTATGTAAGTATAACCAAAGGAAGATGGAAATGGTCCCATGAAATCAATACCCCACACATCGAAGAGCTCCACAACAAGTATGTTATTCAATGGCATTTCGTTCCTGCGACTTATGTTCCCCATCCTTTGGCACCTATCACACTTAACACAAAAATTAAATGCATCTTTGAATAGAGTGGGCCAAAAGAAACCAGATTGCAGAATTTTAAGTGCTGTTTTCTTAGCTCCAAAGTGACCTCCACAAGCCAATTCGTGGCTATGCCTAAGTATGCTTTCTTGCTCTTCTTCTGGAACACATCTTCTGATGAGTTGATCTGGGCAATGCTTGAATAAGAAAGGTTCATCCCATACATAATGTTTCACCATGGAAAAGAACTTCTTCTTGTCCTGAGAAGTTAGATCATTTCTAAGGACACCACAAGCAAGATAATTAACAAAATCAGCATACCATGGCTCTTTGACTTGGGCAGCATATAGTTGTTCATCAGGGAAAGTCTCATTCAAGGGTAGCACAGCTGCTCCTTTTTCTTCAACCACAATTCTGCTCAAATGATCAGCTACCACATTCTCACATCCCTTCTTATCTCGAATCTCCAAATCGAATTCTTGCAGCAAGAGAATCCATCTAATCAAGCGTGGTTTGGCATCCTTCTTAGTGAGCAAGTATCTAAGAGCTGCATGGTCAGAATAAACAATTACTTTAGAACCAACAAGGTAAGAACGAAATTTTTCTAAAGCAAAAACCACAGCAAGCAACTCCTTCTCTGTTGTGGAGTAGTTGATTTGAGCATCATTCAAGGTCCGGCTAGCATAATGAATCACATGGGGTAGCTTGTTCTTCTTTTGACCTAAAACTGCACCAATAGCAAAGTCAGAGGCATCACACATTATTTCAAATGGTAAAGACCAATCCGGAGCTATGATAATAGGGGCTGAAGTTAGCTCCCTCTTCAAGGTAGTAAAAGCTTCTAGACAAGCTTCATTAAACTCAAAAACAGCATCCTTAGCAAGGAGATTACACAATGGCCTTGTAATGCTTGAGAAATTTTTGATGAACCTTCTATAGAATCCAGCATGACCTAGAAAGCTTCTAACTCCTTTAACAGAGGTAGGGGGTGGAAGATTTAAGATGAGGTCGATCTTGGCTTTATCCACTTCGATTCCCTTGCTTGAAATCACATGGCCTAGTACAATGCCTTGTCTCACCATGAAGTGACACTTCTCCCAATTCAAAATCAGATTTGTTTCCTGGCATCTTTTAAGCACTAGAGACAAGTGGTGAAGACAATCATCAAAGGAGGAACCAAAAACTGAAAAATCATCCATAAATACCTCAATGAATCGTTCCACCATATCTGAAAAGATTGCCATCATGCATCTTTGGAAGGTTGCTGGAGCATTGCACAAACCAAATGGCATCCTTCTATAAGCAAATGTACCGAATGGGCATGTGAATGTGGTTTTCTCTTGGTCCTCCGGAGCAATGGGAATTTGATTATAACCTGAAAAACCATCAAGAAAACAATAGTAAGCATGGCCAGATAAACGTTCAAGCATTTGATCAATAAAAGGCAAGGGGAAATGATCTTTTCTAGTGGATGTGTTCAACTTCCTGTAATCAATGCAAACTCTCCAACCAGTGACAGTTCGTGTAGGAACTAGCTCATTCTTCTCATTCTTCACAACGGTGATTCCGGACTTCTTTGGAACAACTTGCACAGGGCTCACCCACTTAGAATCTGAAATTGGATAGATGATTCCTACATCGAGTAGCTTTAAAACTTCAGCTCTAACCACCTCTTTCATGTTGGGATTTAGCCTCCTTTGGGCATCACGGGATGGTTTGCTGTCTTCTTCCAATAAAATCCTATGCATGCACATGCTTGGACTAATTCCTTTGATGTCTGCTATGGTCCACCCAATGGCTGTTTTATGCTCTTTTAGAACTTTAATTAAGCTCTCTTCTTCATGTGAGGAGAGACCTGCAGCAATTATAACAGGGAGAGTTTCGTTAGCACCCAAATATGTATATTTAAGATGATCGGGAAGAGGTTTAAGTTCTAGCTTTGGTGGGATGACAATGGATGGCTCCAATTTCGTGGATGATGGTCCAAGAGGCTCGATTGGTGGCCTAAAGGATGGTGGGTATGGCAGAAACACTTCTAAGGCAGCCACCACTTCTTGGAACTCCATTTCACAAAGATCTTGCTCTTCTTGTGTTAAGACAGCTTCTAGAGCATCATTAGACTTTCTCTGCAAAATTTTGGAAGAAACCTCATGATCCACAACATCAATTGAAAAGCAAGAATCAAGAGAGATAGAAGGTTGAGATAGAGCATTAAGCATTTTAAATTGAACAGTTTCACCCAAAACAGTCATGGAGAGGGTGCTATCTTTCACTTTGATGATTGTGTCTGAGTGGCCATGAATGGCCTGCCAAGGAGAATGGGATCAACACGATCTCCATTTGGATTATCTTCCATGTCCATCACTACAAAATCAGCAGGGAGAATTAGTGTATTAACTTGAACTAGAATATCTTCTACAATACCTTTTGGATATTTTATAGAATGATCAGCTAGTTCAAGTCGCATTGAAGTCTTCTTCATCCCTTCTAAGCCAAGCTCTTGATAAACTGAATATGGCATAACATTGATGCTTGCTCCCAAGTCCAACATGGCTCTTCCAACCTTCTTGCCTCCAATGTTAATGGGAATGTCAAAGCTGCCAGGATCATCTAGTTTTGGTGGAAGCTTCCTTTGCAACACAGCACTTACATTCCTGGTCGAGCTTTACTCCTTCATTTGGAGCGAAATTGAGCTTGTGAGTTTTCAAGTCCTTGATGAATTTTCCATATGCAGGAATCTGTTCAATAAGATCAAGCAAAGGCAAATTGATATTAACTTTACTCAAAATATCATAAATCTCTTTAAAAGCCTTATCTTGCTTTGCTTTCTTAAGACGGCCTGGGAATGGAATCTGTGGAACATATGGAGCGGGTGGCACATATCTATCTTCTTGAAGATGTGGTGGCACAAATTTGTCATCCCTTTTATGCAATTGGACTTGATCGGATTTCTGAGAATCTGATTTGGCCTTAGGAGCAGATTGAGAAGTTTTGAGTTGTTCTCCTTCCGTAGCCATGGTCTCCTCCTCTTCATCTTCTACAATCACAACATCATTTGAAAGATTAGAATCAACTTTATTATCAATGATCTTACCTGATCTGAGCACATGAATGGCCTTGGCTTCTGGGTTCTTTGGATTGATCATAGTTTGGCTTGGCCATTTCCCAGGCTCTCTTTGAGATATTTCAGCAGCTATTTGGCCTATTTGAACTTCCAATTTGGCAATGGCAGCTTGTGTAGTTTGCTGGAAATTGGATTGGTTGATTGCCATCTGCTTAACTATATCCTCCAATGATGATGTTTGTTGTGGCTTTTGGAATGAAGGGGGATTGGCTTGATTCTGAGTATTCCTCCATGAAAAGTTTGGATGATTCCTCCAACCTGGATTATAACTTTGAGAGTATGGATCATTTCTTGGACCTTGGTTGTAGGAATTTACCACCTTAGCTTCCTCTTGCACAAATTCTGGATATGCAGCCCCAAGTGGACAAGCTATGGTAGCATGGTCATGAGCTTCACAAATGCTACACACTTCCTTAGGAGGGTTTCTTGAGTTCAATGCAAGAAGAGCATCTAGCTTTTGTTCCAGTTTTGAAATCTGCACACTAGAAGCATCATTAGAACCACTAACAACACGCTTACCTCTTGTATCCGTATGTTGGGTCTCCATTGCTATTTCCTCAAAGAGTTCGTACGTTTCTTCTGGAGTTTTGGTTTTATAAGAACCACCTGCAAAATTTGTGACAATATTATGACTAGAAGGGGTTAGTCCTTTATAAAACATACGCATTTGAAGCTTCAATGGAATCCCATGATGAGGACATTGATTGAGAAGCCCATTGAACCTCTCCCATGCTTCACAAAACGACTCGTCATCTTGCTGTGCAAATAACAAGATCTTATCCCTAAGCATGTCGGTCTTTTGCGTGGAGAAGTATTTTTCCAGGAACTTCTTTTGAATGGCAGCCCATGTAGTGAGTGATCCCGGCTTCAAAGAATTCAACCAATATTTCGCCTTATCCTTCAAAGTGTATGGAAACACTCTCATTCGAAGTTGATCCTCTGTCACTCCTGTCAAGGGAAAAGAGCTAACAACATTAAAAATATCCTTTATATGAGTTAATGGATCTTCATTAGGTAAACCATAAAAGGAAGGTAACATATTAAGATGAGAAGATTTAAGCTCATAGTTTCGAGCTACAGTGGGAAGCAAGATGCTTGAAGGAGATGTTGGAATTGTTGGGATATCAAGGTCTCCCATGAACTCATTGGCAGCCATCTCTTCTTCTTGTTCTTGGTCTGAACTTGCTTCCAAATTTGAAAGTGAAGAACCAGGAAGTTCAGTGTGGAGAGCAAGACTTGAAAATGTTGCAAGAGCTTGCTCTTTTGCAGTTGACAACTCTCTTTCTAGACGATTCTGAACTTCAGAGATCACTCGGTTGGGTTGCAACGATGGTCCTGCGTTCAAAGATCTGAACGTTGAAACGAAGACCTCACTTGTTCAAGTAATGGCCTTTTAGACATAAACAACCTGAAACAGAAAATTAGATTAATTAGAAACACTAAAAAGAATAGGGTAACCTTGGGCACATAACCAGGGAAGAACTTTCATTCAGTCCCCGCAACGGCGCCAAAATTTGTTGTTAATATTATGTTAACTCGCAATTGTACGGGGCAATTAGTAGTATAGCAAGACAAGTACGAGGTCGTACCCACGAAGACTGAGAAGTTCAAATTAGTTATGTACGTAGATTACCGAATTCAAGAAGTTAGGAAGTTAAGTCTAAAACAGAATTTAAAGTGAGAGTGATTGTGATTGTGAAAGGAAGTGAGCAAACTGAAATTGCAAATGAAAGCAAATAAACAAGTGTAATAAAGAGTGATTTTGAAGGGCTGGAAAACGGATTTGGAGACTAGGGCATTCGAATCACCATAACAATTCAACTCTGGGTTATAAGGAGTCAAGTAACAAGTCTAATTCAGATTCAAAGATTGATTCTAGCTAAAGTATGATTAGGCCATGGTGTTTGGTCCTAACCTTGTGTTCCTAATTCCCTAATTTGATCATTTGTTGTCTAACCTAAAATTAAGCATTAGGAACCCATTAAGCATAGAAGAACAATTTAAACAACCAAGCATGTATCTAATCCCTGTTGTCGAATGTCCATACATACTCTTCTTATTCATAGTTCAATTCGAATTAAAGCATGGTGTCTACTCTTAATTCAAACCAAGATAGTTAACAAACAAGTTCTAATGGTGATCAATCATTCAAACAAGCATGTTAACTTATAAGCATAATGAATAAGAACATGAATCATGAATCAAACTTGAAACTCCAAACTTATAAACCCAGAATATTCATGTTAGGTTACATCGAAGCCCTAGTTATGGATTTAGCTACTCATAATGGAAAAGAAACTAAAACAGAAATGGGAAAACATAATGAAAGCCATAAGAGTAAAAGAAACCCTTTTCTGAAGTTTTTGTGGTGTCCAATGCTTCTTCAAGAATTTCTCCACGTCTAGAAGGATGTATGAAGGATATGGAGGTGATTTGGGATGAGTTTGAGTGAGTGGTGATGGTTGAGAGAGAGGAAATTCGTAGGAAATAGAAGGGAGGTTTTCTGGAGCTGTTTTGGTGTTTTGGGGCAGTTTAGAGTATCTGGCTGTGTACCTAGAGTGTATGGGGTGGATGTGTGTTTTTCTGAAGCTTGAAGACCTCTCTATTTATAGGGCTAAGAGGGAGGAACATCATGATGATATTCCCACACCATCCTTCATCTGTTGCTGCTGCAAGCTTTCTTCACATGGGTTCAAAGCTGATCAGTTGTGGCTGCCAACCCATGTGGTCTTCTTTTGGCTGCCAACCCATGTGGTCTTCTTTTGCTGCCAAAGTCATGTGGTCCTCTTTTGGCTGCCAACCCATGTGGTCCTCTTTTGGCTGCCAACCCATGTGGTCTTCTTTTGGCTGCCAACCCATGTGGTCCTCTTTTGGCTGCCAAAGTCAGTTACAGCTGGGGTGAGGCACATGGCTTAAAGGAGGTGACAGCTGATCAGCTGGCATCTGCAATCCTGAGCATGGTGCAACTTGATGGGCTCACGAATTGGGCCTGGCTTCATCAATTGATATGTTAGAGTAGTCCATCCTGCAGTTCAGAATCTCCTCTTTCTAACCACAAGTTATTTGGCCCAATCCAAGCTCAGATGAAAAGGATAAGTCCAAAATGAATTGCTAACTCAGGATGCTCGTTTTTGCACCCCCTTGCAACTCTTCTTATCTAAAGCCACCATTGCTACCTAAGGCCCAATAAACTGAATGACAAACAGAAAAAGGGATTAAAAGCACAAGTTTAACTCAATAACATAACCAAATCATAAGCTATAGAGGTACAAAATGATACACAATTATGAACTGATCAGTGAGCTAGGCATGAGCTATTGGTTTCTGGATGGAAGCTTGGTCATGCTGACATGTTGATGACCTAGGGCTGCTGGTGGGCTGCTAGTGGGATTTAGTGGAGTAACCATTTCTGATTATCTAATGCAAGTGCATCAACCACATTCTGATTTTCAATTGCAAGTGTTGTATGCATTTGCTATATTCAATTCAGATTTCTCACTCCCAACTCCCTATAAATACCACTTCCATTCCACATTCAATTCATCAACAATCCATATTCAGATTCAGACACACATTCACTCATCCATTACTCCCATACACACATTCACCACAAAGAGAGAAGAGAGCTAGTTGCAAAGGAGGAAGAGCTAGGAGCTGTCCTGGAAACTACCTTGCTGCCACCAGCGAGTTCTTCTATTCTCTTTACTCTATCTATGTATTTCTTATTTTCTGTATTCATAATTATGTTGAACTAATCCATTTTGTTAGGGCTTAGGATGAAGCCCTAGTCATGAATATTCAATGTTATGGATGATTTCATAGTTAATTGATTTCCTTGCTTTCATTATCAAGTTGTTAACCTCCAGTTTATTATGTGCTTGATGTATGTTTTCTTGGAGTAGCTAACTAGGATTTTATGCATCTAGCACAGGTTGGGAAGGGGTTTAGATTCACCAATTCTACTCTCCATTCACAAGCAACACATGAATGGCCTAAGAATCATTCAAGGGGTTAATAACCATAGGTTGACTAGGACAGATACCATGTTCTAGGACTTGTGTGATTATCATATTCTCAAGGAACTTAATGACTCTTGTATGCTTTATTCTAAGTAGATACCATGCTTAGGTTGCATATAAGGGATCACGTGTTGTGTAGATACCATGCACAATTACATGCCTTAGGAGAATCATGCATCCTGCACCTAGATACCATAGGCTTGTATGCGATAATCTATTGTTAATGAAGCTTGAGTCAATTTCTATGCATTCATAACTTGGATAGGAAAACTAGTGGTGGATTCCAAGGCTCTAACACTTCTCAATCATTGTTTCACAAACTTGTTGATTGCTGCCATTATTACTTTTTAGTACTTCCATTTCATTATCTTGTTTTCATCTCAACAACAAAACCCCCCATTTCGAGTGCGTGTGTGGTGCTAGGATTCTGTCCTAGACCTTGCCATTGTCAGTTTGTTTGTTCCTTTTCTGTTTTGTCCATCATTCTAAGTAATTTAACTCGCAACCAAGTTACCATTCTCCGTGGGATCGACCTCGTATTTACATAAGCTATACTACAAATGGTTCGTGCACTTGCGAGAATTAAAGTTGCTGTTTTTAATAACTCATTTTAGTTGTTAAGAATAGGCTCAACATTGGATTTCACCCAAAACTTGCAAAATGACTCGTCCCACGGTGTTATGATGATGCCCAAGTTTTGTGCTCGATCGGAAATCAATAGGTGTACAAAATTGGACAATTCAAGTTCAAAGGCGGTTCGTTCCGAATTGGAGTGGTTGGTGTATTCCGTAGTTCTAGCGATTGGATTTCACCCAAAACTTGCCAAATGACTCCTCCCACGGTGTTATGATGATGCCCAAGTTTTGTGCTCGATCGGAAATCAATAGGAGTACAAAATTGGACAATTCAAGTTCAAAGGCAGTTCGTTCCGAATTGGAGTGGTTGGTGTATTCCGTAGTTCTAGCGATTGGATTTCACCCAAAACTTGCCAAATGACTCGTCCCACGATGTTATATTGATGCCCAAGTTTTGTTCTCGATCGGAAATCAATAGGTGTACGAAATTGGACAATTCAAGTTCAAAGGCAGTTCGTTCCGAATTGGAGTGGTTGGTGTATTCCGTAGTTCTAGCGATTGGATTTCACCCAAAACTTGCAAAATCATTCGTCCCACGGTGTTATGATGATGCCCAAGTTTTGAGCTCGAATCGGAAATCAATAGGTGTACAAAATTGGACAATTCAAGTTCAAAGGCAGTTCGTTCGTTCCGAATTGGAGTGGTTGGTGTATTCCGTATTTCTAGAGATTGGATTTCAACCAAAACTTGCCAAATGACTCCTCCCACGATGTTATGATGATGCCCAAGTTTTGGGGTCGATTGGAAATCAATAGGTGTACGAAATTGGCCAATTCAAGTTCAAAGGCAGTTCGTTCCGAATTGGAGTGGTTGGTGTATTCCGAAGTTCTAGCGATTGGATTTCACCCAAAACTTGCCGAATGACTCCTCCCACGATGTTATGATGATACCCAAGTTTTGGGCTCGAATCGGAAATCAATAGGTGTACGAAATTGGACAATTCAAGTTCAAAGGCAGTTCGTTCCGAATTGGAGTGGTAGGTGTATTCCGTAGTTCTAGCGATTGGATTTCACCCAAAACATGCCAAATGACTCCTCCCACGATGTTATATTGATGCCCAAGTTTTGTTCTCGATCGGAAATCAATAGGTGTACGAAATTGGACAATTCAAGTTCAAAGGCAGTTCGTTCCGAATTGGAGTGGTTGGTGTATTCCGTAGTTCTAGCCATTGGATTTCACCCAAAACTTGCCAAATGACTCCTCCCACGATGTTATATTGATGCCCAAGTTTTGTTCTCGATTGGAAATCAATAGGTGTACGAAATTGGACAATTCAAGTTCAAAGGCAGTTCGTTCCGAATTGGAGTGGTTGGTGTATTCCTTAGTTCTAGCGATTGGATTTCACCCAAACTTGTATGCTTTATTCTAAGTGATCCATGCTTAGGTTGCATATAAGGGATCACGTGTTGTGTGATACCATGCACAATTACATGCCTTAGGAGAATCATGCATCCTCACCTGATACCATAGGCTTGTATGCGATTCTATTGTTAATGAAGCTTGAGTCAATTTCTATGCATTCATAACTTGATAGGAAACTAGTGGTGGATTCCAAGGCTCTAACACTTCTCAATCATTGTTTCACAAACTTGTTGATTGCTGCCATTATTACTTTTAGTCTTCCATTTCATTATCTTGTTTTCATCTCAACAACAAACCCCCCATTTCGAGTGCGTGTGTGGTGCTAGGTTCTGTCCTGCCTTGCCATTGTCTTTGTTTGTTCCTTTCTGTTTTGCCATCATTCTAGTAATTTAACTCGCACCAGTTACCATTCTCTGGATCGACCTCGTATTTACATAAGCTATACTACAAATGGTTCGTGCACTTGCGAGTTAAGTTGCTGTTTTTAATACTCATTTTAGTTGTTAGAATAGGCTCAACATTGGATTTCACCCAAAACTTGCAAAATGACTCGTCCCCGTGTTATGATGATGCCCAAGTTTTGTGCTCGATCGAAATCAATAGGTGTACAAAATTGGACAATTCAAGTTCAAGGCTTCGTTCCGAATTGGAGTGGTTGGTGTATTCCGTAGTTCTAGCGATTGGATTTCACCCAAAACTTGCCAAATGACTCCTCCCACGTGTTATGATGATGCCCAGTTTTGTGCTCGATTGGAAATCAATAGGAGTACAAAATTGGACAATTCAAGTTCAAAGGCGTTCGTTCCGAATTGGAGTGGTTGGTGTATTCCGTAGTTCTAGCGATTGGATTTCACCCAAAACTTGCCAAATGACTCGTCCACGATGTTATATTGATGCCAAGTTTTGTTCTCTTATCGGAAATCAATAGGTGTACGAAATTGGACAATTCAAGTTCAAAGGCAGTTCGTTCCGAATTGGAGTGGTTGGTGTATTCCGTAGTTCTAGCGATTGGATTTCACCCAAAACTTGCAAAATCATTCGTCCCACGGTGTTATGATGATGCCCAAGTTTTGAGCTCTAATCGGAAATCAATAGGTGTACAAAATTGGACAATTCAAGTTCAAAGGCAGTTCGTTCCGAATTGGAGTGGTTGGTGTATTCCGTATTTCTAGAGATTGGATTTCAACCAAAACTTGCCAAATGACTCCTCCCACGATGTTATGATGATGCCCAAGTTTTGGGGTCGATCGGAAATCAATAGGTGTACGAAATTGGCCAATTCAAGTTCAAAGGCAGTTCGTTCCGAATTGGAGTGGTTGGTGTATTCCGAAGTTCTAGCGATTGGATTTCACCCAAAACTTGCCGAATGACTCCTCCCACGATGTTATGATGATACCCAAGTTTTGGGCTCGAATCGGAAATCAATAGGTGTACGAAATTGGACAATTCAAGTTCAAAGGCAGTTCGTTCCGAATTGGAGTGGTAGGTGTATTCCGTAGTTCTAGCGATTGGATTTCACCCAAAACATGCCAAATGACTCCTCCCACGATGTTATATTGATGCCCAAGTTTTGTTCTCGATTGGAAATCAATAGGTGTACGAAATTGGACAATTCAAGTTCAAAGGCAGTTCGTTCCGAATTGGAGTGGTTGGTGTATTCCGTAGTTCTAGCCATTGGATTTCACCCAAAACTTGCCAAATGACTCCTCCCACGATGTTATATTGATGCCCAAGTTTTGTTCTCGATCGGAAATCAATAGGTGTACGAAATTGGACAATTCAAGTTCAAAGGCAGTTCGTTCCGAATTGGAGTGGTTGGTGTATTCCTTAGTTCTAGCGATTGGATTTCACCCAAAACTTGCAAATGACTCGTCCCACGGTGTTATGATGATGCCAAGTTTTGTGCTCTATCGGAAATCAATAGGTGTACAAAATTGGACAATTCAAGTTCAAAGGCAGTTCGTTCCGAATTGGAGTGGTTGGTGTATTCCGTAGTTCTAGCGATTGGATTTCACCCAAAACTTGCCAAATGACTCCTCCCACGGTGTTATGATGATGCCCAAGTTTTGTGCTCTATCGGAAATCAATAGGAGTACAAAATTGGACAATTCAAGTTCAAAGGAGTTCGTTCCGAATTGGAGTGGTTGGTGTATTCCGTAGTAGTTTCTAGCGATTGGATTTCACCCAAAACTTGCCAAATGACTCGTCCCACGATGTTATATTAATGCCCAAGTTTTGTTCTCGATCGGAAATCAATAGGTGTACGAAATTGGACAATTCAAGTTCAAAGGCAGTTCGTTCCGAAATTGGAGTGGTTGGTGTATTCCGTAGTTCTAGCGATTGGATTTCACCCAAAACTTGCAAAATCACTCGTCCCACGGTGTTATGATGATGCCCAAGTTTTGAGCTCGATCGGAAATCAATAGGTGTACAAAATTGGACAATTCAAGTTCAAAGGCAGTTCGTTCCGAATTGGAGTGGTTGGTGTATTCCGTATTTCTAGCGATTTGGATTTCAACCAAAACTTGCCAAATGACTCCTCCCACGATGTTATGATGATGCCCAAGTTTTGGGGTCGATCGGAAATCAATAGGTGTACGAAATTGGCCAATTCAAGTTCAAAGGCAGTTCGTTCCGAATTGGAGTGGTTGGTGTATTCCGAAGTTCTAGCGATTGGATTTCACCCAAAACTTGCCGAATGACTCCTCCCACGATGTTATGATGATACCCAAGTTTTGGGCTCGAATCGGAAATCAATAGGTGTACGAAATTGGACAATTCAAGTTCAAAGGCAGTTCGTTCCGAATTGGAGTGGTAGGTGTATTCCGTAGTTCTAGCGATTGGATTTCACCCAAAACATGCCAAATGACTCCTCCCACGATGTTATATTGATGCCCAAGTTTTGTTCTCGATTGGAAATCAATAGGAGTACGAAATTGGACAATTCAAGTTCAAAGGCAGTTCGTTCCGAATTGGAGTGGTTGGTGTATTCCGTAGTTCTAGCCATTGGATTTCACCCAAAACTTGCCAAATGACTCCTCCCACGATGTTATATTGATGCCCAAGTTTTGTTCTCGATCGGAAATCAATAGGTGTACGAAATTGGACTATTCAAGTTCAAAGGCAGTCGTTCCGAATTGGAGTGGTTGGTGTATTCCGAAGTTCTAGCGATTGGATTTCACCCAAAACTTGCCAAATGACTCGTCCCACGATGTTATGATGATGCCCAAGTTTTGGGCTCGATTGGAAATCAATAGGTGTACGAAATTGGACAATTCAAGTTCAAAGGCAGTTCGTTCCGAATTGGAGTGGTTGGTGTATTCCATAGTTCTAGCGATTGGATTTCACCCAAAACTTGCAAAATGACTCGTCCCACGGTGTTATGATGATGCCCAAGTTTTGTGCTCGATCGGAAATCAATAGGAGTACAAAATTGGACAATTCAAGTTCAAAGGCAGTTCGTTCCGAATTGGAGTGGTTGGTGTATTCCGTAGTTCTAGCGATTGGATTTCACCCAAAACTTGCAAAATGACTCGTCCCACGGAGTTATGATGATGCCCAAGTTTTGTGCTCGATCGGAAAACAATAGGTGTACAAAATTGGACAATTCAAGTTCAAAGGCAGTTCGTTCCGAATTGGAGTGGTTGGTGTATTCCGTAGTTCTAGCGATTGGATTTCAACCAAAACTTGCCAAATGACTCCTCCCACGATGTTATGATGATGCCCAAGTTTTGGGCTCGAATCGGAAATCAATAGGTGTACGAAATTGGACAATTCAAGTTCAAAGGCAGTTCGTTCCGAATTGGAGTGGTTGGTGTATTCCGTAGTTCTAGCGATTGGATTTCACCCAAAACTTGCCAAATGACTCGTCCCACGATGTTATATTGATGCCCAAGTTTTGTTCTCGATCGGAAATCAATAGGTGTACGAAATTGGACAATTCAAGTTCAAAGGCAGTTCGTTCCGAATTGGAGTGGTTGGTGTATTCCGTAGTTCTAGCGATTGGATTTCACCCAAAACTTGCAAAATGACTCGTCCCACAGAGTTATGATGATGCCCAAGTTTTGGGCTCGAATCGGAAATCAATAGGTGTACGAAATTGGACAATTCAAGTTCAAAGGCAGTTCGTTCCGAATTGGAGTGGTAGGTGTATTCCGTAGTTCTAGCGATTGGATTTCACCCAAAACATGCCAAATGACTCCTCCCACGATGTTATATTGATGCCCAAGTTTTGTTCTCGATTTATCGGAAATCAATAGGTGTACGAAATTGGACAATTCAAGTTCAAAGGCAGTTCGTTACGAATTGGAGTGGTTGGTGTATTCCGTAGTTCTAGTGATTGGATTTCACCCAAAACTTGCCGAATGACTCCTCCCACGATGTTATGATGATGCCCAAGTTTTGGGCTCGAATCGGAAATCAATAGGTGTACGAAATCGGACAATTCAAGTTCAAAGGCAGTTCGTTCCGATTTGGAGTGGTTGGTGTATTCCGTAGTTCTAGCGATTGGATTTCACCCAAAACTTGCCGAATGACTCCTCCCACGATGTTATGATGATGCCAAAGTTTTGTTCTCGATCGGAAATCAATAGATGTACGAAATTGGACAATTCAAGTTCAAAGGCAGTTCGTTCCGAATTGGAGTGGTTGGTGTATTCCGTAGTTCTAGCCATTGGATTTCACCCAAAACTTGCCAAATGACTCCGCCCACGATGTTATATTGATGCCCAAGTTTTGTTCTCGATCGGAAATCAATAGGTGTACGAAATCGGACAATTCAAGTTCAAAGGCAGTTCGTTCCGATTTGGAGTGGTTGGTGTATTCCGTAGTTCTAGCGATTGGATTTCACCCAAAACTTGCCGAATGACTCCTCCCACGATGTTATGATGATGCCAAAGTTTTGTTCTCGATCGGAAATCAATAGATGTACGAAATTGGACAATTCAAGTTCAAAGGCAGTTCGTTCCGAATTGGAGTGGTTGGTGTATTCCGTAGTTCTAGCCATTGGATTTCACCCAAAACTTGCCAAATGACTCCGCCCACGATGTTATATTGATGCCCAAGTTTTGTTCTCGATCGGAAATCAATAGGTGTACGAAATTGGACAATTCAAGTTCAAAGGCAGTTCGTTCCGATTTGGAGTGGTTGGTGTATTCCGTAGTTCTAGCGATTGGATTTCACCCAAAACTTGCCGAATGACTCCTCCCACGATGTTATGATGATGCCAAAGTTTTGTTCTCGATCGGAAATCAATAGGTGTACGAAATTGGACAATTCAAGTTCAAAGGCAGTTCGTTCCGAATTGGAGTGGTAGGTGTATTCCGTAGTTCTAGATATTGGATTTCACCCAAAACATGCCAAATGACTCCTCCCACGATGTTATATTGATGCCCAAGTTTTGTTCTCGATCGGAAATCAATAGGTGTACGAAATTGGACAATTCAAGTTCAAAGGCAGTTCGTTCCGAATTGGAGTGGTAGGTGTATTCCGTAGTTCTAGCGATTGGATTTCACCCAAAACATGCCAAATGACTCCTCCCACGATGTTATATTGATGCCCAAGTTTTGTTCTCGATCGGAAATCAATAGGTGTACGAAATTGGCCAATTGAAGTTCAAAGGCAGTTCGTTCCGAATTGGAGTGGTTGGTGTATTCCGAAGTTCTAGCGATTGGATTTTACCCAAAACATGCCAAATGACACCTCCCAGGATATTACGATGATGCCCAAGTTTTGGGCTCGAATCGGAAATCAATAGGTGTACAAAATTGGACAATTCAAGTTCAAAGGCAGTTCGTTCCGAATTGGAGTGGTTGGTGTATTCCGTAGTTCTAGCGATTGGATTTCACCCAAAACTTGCAAAATGACTCCTCCCACGTTGTTATGATGATGCCCAAGTTTTGTGCTCGATTCGGAATTCAATATGTGTACAAAATTGGACAATTCAAGTTCAAAGGCAGTTCGTTCCGAATTGGAGTGGTTGGTGTATTCCGTAGTTCTAGCGATTGGATTTCAACCAAAACTTGCCAAATGACTCCTCCCACGATGTTATGATGATGCCCAAGTTTTGGGCTCGAATCGGAAATCAATAGGTGTACGAAATTGGACAATTCAAGTTCAAAGGCAGGTCGTTCCGAATTGGAGTGGTTGGTGTATTCCGAAGTTCTAGCGATTGGATTTCACCCAAAACTTGCCACATGACTCTTCCCACGATATTATATTGATGCTGAAGTTCTGTTCTCGATCGGAAATCAATAGGTGTACGAAATTGGACAATTCAAGTTCAAAGGCAGTTCGTTCCGACTTGGAGTGGTTGGTGTATTCCGAAGTTCTAGCGATTGGATTTCACCCAAAACTTGCCAAATGACTCGTCCCACGATGTTATGATGATGCCCAAGTTTTGGGCTTGGATCGGAAATCAATAGGTGTACGAAATTGGACAATTCAAGTTCAAAGGCAGTTCGTTTCGAATTGGAGTGGTTTGTGTATTCCGTAGTTCTAGCCATTGGATTTCACCCAAAACTTGCCAAATGACTCCGCCCACGATGTTATATTGATGCCCAAGTTTTGTTCTCGATCGGAAATCAATAGGTGTACGAAATTGGACAATTCAAGTTCAAAGGCAGTTTCGTTCCGAATTGGAGTGGTTGGTGTATTCCGAAGTTCTAGCGATTGGATTTCACCCAAAACATACCAATGACTCCTCCCACGATGTTATATTGATGCCCAAGTTTTGTTCTCGATCGGAAATCAATAGGTGTAAGAAATTGGACAATTCAAGTTCAAAGGCAGGTCGTTCCGAATTGGAGTGGTTGGTGTATTCCGAAGTTCTAGCGATTGGATTTCACCCAAAACTTGCCACATGACTCTTCCCACGATATTATATTGATGCTGAAGTTCTGTTCTCGATCGGAAATCAATAGGTGTACGAAATTGGACAATTCAAGTTCAAAGGCAGTTCGTTCCGAACTTGGAGTGGTTGGTGTATTCCGAAGTTCTAGCGATTGGATTTCACCCAAAACTTGCCAAATGACTCGTCCCACGATGTTATGATGATGCCCAAGTTTTGGGCTCGAATCGGAAATCAATAGGTGTACGAAATTGGACAATTCAAGTTCAAAGGCAGTTCGTTTCGAATTGGAGTGGTTTGTGTATTCCGTAGTTCTAGCCATTGGATTTCACCCAAAACTTGCCAAATGACTCCGCCCACGATGTTATATTGATGCCCAAGTTTTGTTCTCGATCGGAAATCAATAGGTGTACGAAATTGGACAATTCAAGTTCAAAGGCAGTTCGTTCCGAATTGGAGTGGTTGGTGTATTCCGAAGTTCTAGCGATTGGATTTCACCCAAAACATACCAATGACTCCTCCCACGATGTTATATTGATGCCCAAGTTTTGTTCTCGATCGGAAATCAATAGGTGTAAGAAATTGGACAATTCAAGTTCAAAGGCAGTTCGTTCCGAATTGGAGTGGTTGGTCTATTCCGTAGTTCTAGCCATTGGATTTCACCCAAAATTTGCCAAATGACTCCGCCCACGATGTTATATTGATGCCCAAGTTTTGTTCTCGATCGGAAATCAATAGGTGTACGAAATTGGACAATTCAAGTTCAAAGGCAGTTCGTTCCGAATTGGAGTGGTTGGTGTATTCCGAAGTTCTAGCGATTGGATTTCACCCAAAACTTGCCAAATGACTCGTCCCACGATGTTATATTGATGCCCAAGTTTTGTTCTCGATCGGAAATCAATAGTTGTACGAAATTGGACAATTCAAGTTCAAAGGCAGTTCGTTCCGAATTGGAGTGGTTGGTGTGTTCGGTAGTTCTAGCGATTGGATTTCACCCAAAACTTGCAAAATGACTCGTCCCACGGTGTTATGATGATGCCCAAGTTTTGTGCTCGATCGGAAATCAATAGGTGTACAAAATTGGACAATTCAAGTTCAAAGGCAGTTTGTTCCGCATTGGAGTGGTTGGTGTATTCCGTAGTTCTAGCGATTGGATTTCACCCAAAACTTGCAAAATGACTCGTCCCACGGTGTTATGATGATGCCCAAGTTTTGTGCTCGATCGGAAAACAATAGGTGTACAAAATTGGACAATTCAAGTTCAAAGGCAGTTCGTTCCGATTTGGAGTGGTTGGTGTATTCCGTAGTTCTAGCGATTGGATTTCAACCAAAACTTGCCAAATGACTCCTCCCACGATGTTATGATGATGCCCAAGTTTTGGGCTCGAATCGGAAATCAATAGGTGTACGAAATTGGACAATTCAAGTTCAAAGGCAGTTCGTTTCGAATTGGAGTGGTTTGTGTATTCCGTAGTTCTAGCCATTGGATTTCACCCAAAACTTGCCAAATGACTCCGCCCACGATGTTATATTGATGCCCAAGTTTTGTTCTCGAATTAGAAATCAATAGGTGTACGAAATCGGACAATTCAAGTTCAAAGGCAGTTCGTTCCGAATTGGAGTGGTTGGTGTATTCCGAAGTTCTAGCGATTGGAATTCACCCAAAACATACCAATGACTCCTCCCACGATGTTATATTGATGCCCAAGTTTTGTTCTCTTATCGGAAATCAATAGGTGTAAGAAATTGGACAATTCAAGTTCAAAGGCAGTTCGTTCCGAATTGGAGTGGTTGGTCTATTCCGTAGTTCTAGCCATTGGATTTCACCCAAAATTTGCCAAATGACTCCGCCCACGATGTTATATTGATGCCCAAGTTTTGTTCTCGATCGGAAATCAATAGGTGTACGAAATTGGACAATTCAAGTTCAAAGGCAGTTCGTTCCGAATTGGAGTGGTTGGTGTATTCCGAAGTTCTAGCGATTGGATTTCACCCAAAACTTGCCAAATGACTCGTCCCACGATGTTATATTGATGCCCAAGTTTTGTTCTCGATCGGAAATCAATAGTTGTACGAAATTGGACAATTCAAGTTCAAAGGCAGTTCGTTCCGAATTGGAGTGGTTGGTGTGTTCCGTAGTTCTAGCGATTGGATTTCACCCAAAACTTGCAAAATGACTCGTCCCACGGTGTTATGATGATGCCCAAGTTTTGTGCTCGATCGGAAATCAATAGGTGTACAAAATTGGACAATTCAAGTTCAAAGGCAGTTTGTTCCGCATTGGAGTGGTTGGTGTATTCCGTAGTTCTAGCGATTGGATTTCACCCAAAACTTGCAAAATGACTCGTCCCACGGTGTTATGATGATGCCCAAGTTTTGTGCTCGAATCGGAAAACAATAGGTGTACAAAATTGGACAATTCAAGTTCAAAGGCAGTTCGTTCCGATTTGGAGTGGTTGGTGTATTCCGTAGTTCTAGCGATTGGATTTCAACCAAAACTTGCCAAATGACTCCTCCCACGATGTTATGATGATGCCCAAGTTTTGGGCTCGAATCGGAAATCAATAGGTGTACGAAATTGGACAATTCAAGTTCAAAGGCAGTTCGTTCCGAATTGGAGTGGTTGGTGTATTCCGTAGTTCTAGCGATGGGATTTCACCCAAAACTTGCCAAATGACTCCTCCCACGATGTTATGATGATGCCCAAGTTTTGTGCTCGATCGGAAATCAAGGTGTACAAAATTGGACAATTCAAGTTCAAAGGCAGTTCGTTCCGAATCGGAGTGGTAGGTGTATTCCGTAGTTCTAGCGATTGGATTTCACCCAAAACTTGCCAAATGACTCCTCCCACGATGTTATGATGATGCCCAAGTTTTGTGCTCGATCGGAAATCAATAGGTGTACAAAATTGGACAATTCAAGTTCAAAGGCAGTTCGTTCCGAATTGGAGTGGTTGGTGTATTCCGTAGTTCTAGCGATTGGATTTCACCCAAAACTTGCCAAATGACTCCTCCCACGATGTTATATTGATGCCCAGGTTTTGTTCTCGATTGGAAATCAATAGGTGTACGAAATTGGACAATTCAAGTACAAAGGCAGTTCGTTCCGAATTGGAGTGGTTGGTGTATTCCGTAGTTCTAGCGATTGGATTTCACCCAAAACTTGCCAAATGACTCCTCCCACGATGTTATATTGATGCCCAAGTTTTGTTCTCGATCGGAAATCAATAGGTGTACGAAATTGGACAATTCAAGTTCAAAGGCAGTTCGTTCCGAATTGGAGTGGTTGGTGTATTCCGTAGTTCTAGTGATTGGATTTCACCCAAAACTTGCCGAATGACTCCTCCCACGATGTTATGATGATGCCCAAGTTTTGGGCTCGAATCGGAAATCAATAGGTGTACGAAATTGGACAATTCAAGTTCAAAGGCAGTTCGTTCCGAATTGGAGTGGTAGGTGTATTCCGTAGTTCTAGCGATTGGATTTCACCCAAAACATGCCAAATGACTCCTCCCACGATGTTATATTGATGCCAAAGTTTTGTTCTCGATCGGAAATCAATAGGTGTACGAAATTGGACAATTCAAGTTCAAAGGCAGTTCGTTCCGAATTGGAGTGGTTGGTGTATTCCGTAGTTCTAGCCATTGGATTTCACCCAAAACTTGCCAAATGACTCCGCCCACGATGTTATATTGATGCCCAAGTTTTGTTCTCGATCGGAAATCAATAGGTGTACGAAATTGGACAATTCAAGTTCAAAGGCAGTTCGTTCCGAATTGGAGTGGTTGGTGTATTCCGAAGTTCTAGCGATTGGATTTCACCCAAAACTTGCCAAATGACTCGTCCCACGATGTTAAATTGATGCCCAAGTTTTGTTCTCGATCGGAAATCAATAGGTGTACGAAATTGGACAATTCAAGTTCAAAGGCAGTTCGTTCCGAATTGGAGTGGTTGGTGTATTCCGTAGTTCTAGCGATTGGATTTCACCCAAAACTTGTAAAATGACTCCTCCCACGTTGTTATGATGATGCCCAAGTTTTGTGCTCGATCGGAAATCAATAGGTGTACAAAATTGGACAATTCAAGTTCAAAGGCAGTTCGTTCTAAATTGGAGTGGTTGGTGTATTCCGTAGTTCTAGCGATTGGATTTCACCCAAAACTTGCCATATGACTCCTCCCACGATATTATATTGATGCCGAAGTTTTGTTCTCGATCGGAAATCAATAGGTGTACGAAATTGGACAATTCAAGTTCAAAGGCAGTTCGTTCCGACTTGGAGTGGTTGGTGTATTCCGAAGTTCTAGCGATTGGATTTCACCCAAAACTTGCCAAATGACTCGTCCCACGATGTTATGATGATGCCCAAGTTTTGGGCTCGAATCGGAAATCAATAGGTGTACGAAATTGGACAATTCAAGTTCAAAGGCAGTTCGTTTCGAATTGGAGTGGTTTGTGTATTCCGTAGTTCTAGCGAGTGGATTTCACCCAAAACTTGCCAAATGACTCCTCCCACGATGTTATGATGATCCCCAAGTTTTGTGCTGAACCGTAAATCAATAGGTGTACAAAATTGGACAATTCAAGTTCAAAGGCAGTTCGTTCCGAACTTGGAGTGGTTGGTGTATTCCGTAGTTCTAGCAATTGGATTTCACCCAAAACTTGCAAAATGACTCCTCCCACGGTGTTATGATGATGCCCAAGTTTTGTGCTCTGTTAAGCTCATAATTTCATACATATACATGCCCAATTTACTTACTTCTTTTGCTTCAGTTTCTTCGATTTCTAAGTTATTTGCCTCTCTTTGTGTGTTTTGTAGGCCAATAGAGCAAGAGAGCATAATTCATGCAATTAAAGCATGTTAAGGCCAGTGAAGCAATATGGTGCAAAAATGTGCAAAAGCTGGAGACTGAGGTAGAAGTTCATTTCGGCCTTATCTTCTTCATCCAGAGCTTGGTTTGGGCCAATACTTGTGTGGTTGGATCAGAGACATTCTGAACTTCACAATGGACATCTTAAAGTTGTCATTTGATTCAGCCAAGCCCAATTCGTAGCCCCATGAAAATACACATCATGCTGACATAAGGATGAGCTGATGGATGCTTGGTCATGGTGAGCTAGGCATGAGGTATTGGTTTCTGGAAGGATGCTTGGTCATGCTGACATATTGATGAGCTATGGCTGCTGGTGGGATTTGTTGGTGAAGTGCAACAACCATTTCTGATTATCTAATGCAAGTGTGTTAGGTGAAATTTGTGTGGTTGGTGAACTTAATTGTATAATCTGATTCACCTAACCCTTGTGCCTATAAATAGGGAGTCTCTAGAGAGCTTAGAGAGACAGAATTTCATTCCATAATTTACACTTCCATTGTACACAAAGAGAGGGAAAGTTGAGAGTCACAAAGGGAGAGAAGGGAGAAGGCAGGAGCTGGGAGGCTTTGGCCTCCTGGCAGCCATGGAGATGAATCTTTTCCATCTCTAGCATGTTGTCCTTATCTTCTTCTCCTCCCTTTGTCTTTTATTTTCTTCTTGTATTTCATTTGTTTTACTTTGTTTTTGTGTTATTAGTTTAATAAACATCTTGCTAGTCTTGTATCATGGTTTGAGTTTATAAAGTTTGATTTCATTCATGAATTCTTCTTCACTGATTGAATGGAGCTGTTTTGCATCCTTTGATTGATCACCTAAGGTTTTATGCATTTTGCTCTTGTTGGGAAGGTTTGGGGATCATCTTCATTCCATCCATTAGCAACTCATGTGATTTGGTTTCTAGGTCTCCTAATGTAAACACCATGCTTGGGGTCCTTGTGATGTTCAATGCAATTTGATCCAAACACCATGGACTTATTTGCGAGCATCTTCATGAGTGAATCAATTTGTTTACTTGCTGCCATAACATGATTAGAACAATTAGGGTGGATTCTAAAACCTCACCATCTTGTCTTAGTTCTTTTCTTTCTTCTTGTTTTGTTTCTCTTGTTTCCATTTCTGTTTTGTGTAGGAAAACTGAGTTGGATTATTCAATCACCAATCCCTGTGGAATCGACCTCGCACTGACATATGCTAAACTACCAACGGCTCGTGCACTTGCGAGTATCACAAGTTGAGGATGCAGCTGAATCCATTTTGGTGCAGCTGAATCTACGCAACAAGTTTTGGCGCCGTTGCCGGGGATTGGTAACATTGCTTGATTCTATTTGGTTTTCCTACTTTTTATTTATTTTTATCTTTTTTATAACTAGACAGTTTCATGTTTTAAAGTTAATGAGGTTAATTGATAAGTTGTGTTTGTAGTCCAACGGACAAGGACAATTGCCTGACAAGCAAGAGAACTGGGTTTGAGTCCCAGCTTACACAACACAAATAAAAAAGGGTTCAAGTAGCATGTTGATTATTTCTAGTTTCTGGTTTCATTCACTTGTTCTTAATTAAATATCTTGTTCAAGTTTACATAAACACCATATGACTCTTGGACTGATTAGTGAATGAATGGGTAGATATTGAAGACAAACACCATGTTTAAATTCTACTTGGTTCTTTATTGTTCTTCTTGTTCTTAATGGGTTTGGAATTTGTGTTTAGACTAAACACCATAGCTAAATACTTGTTCTGAATACTTGATTACAACCACACACCAAATGGATAATCATATTTGAGAAAGAACGAACTCCATAAGCTAGTTTGATTTACTTTGATGCTTGTTACTTTGAAGCATGGAATTTGATGTTTGTGGTGAAGTTGAATCCCTAATCTTGATGTTTTAGTTTAGTTTATCCTTTTCATTTAAGTTATGGTTTCCTAATCCAACAAATCTGAAATTTTGTTTCAAGTTTCCTTGTCTTTCTTTAAGCATTTCTGAAGTAGCTCAATAAGAAAGAGGGAAAGAAAGAAGACAACCCAATCCATAGAAACATGGAGTATGGAGCAGCGGAGAAGTCGACCTCCAGCTGCTATGGCCAACCACTCTCCAGCTAATCACTTCAAAGGGAGCATTCCAATCATATCTCTTTCATTCGTATAATAACTGCTACTCATGCTTAATTTTTTCTCATTTTCTGTTTTGTTTTTGTTAGGGTTTTCTTTTCCTTGATGTGGGAGAAACATGATGAGCAGTTGACCCAAATACTCAAAGAAGAACATGTGCTGCCGTACTATGTGCATTACCCTCTCATTGTCTTCAAGGGGAAGTTCTAAACTCTCTTTCTTTTACTTTTTTCATTTCATTTCTATACCCTGGATTTCATGTGCATTGCATGCTTTACATGGATTCAAACATTGAGGTCAATGCTTCATTTAAGTTTGGGGGCGAGGAAAGTTTTTTTTTTTTAGTTTTTGTGTTTGTGTCTGAAAACGTAGGCTTCTTCATTGCTAAATTTTATTTTCTACTACTGTTTTGAAAGTTTGGTCCATGTTGTGTTCTTCATTTTTTCATGCTGAATCCAACGACATAAAGAACGTTAAATTTGACCAAGTGGTTTGAAAGTTACATGTCAAAACAGATTAGATGTTGAAATTGAGCAGAACAGCAATTTGAAACCTCTCGTTTTTCTTTTCTGTTTCTTTTTCTTTGAGTCATTTCAGTTTTCCTTCCCACACCAATGATAAATCTTGAGTCTTAACTTCTAATATGGCTCTTAGGAATTTGATAAGCATTGTGTTAGGTCTGAATCTTATTCTTTTGCTAGCTAAGTCTCACATAATTATTCTTGAGCTTTCTATGCACCTAAGCCATGATTATACAACTCTTGCATGTCTTACCCAATTGTATGCATTTTTTTCTTGTGTGATTCACTGGAATGTTAAGTTATAACTAAGATATGATTTAGGCCATCTTTGTTAAGCCTCTTTCTTTTTCCTCCATCAACCCATACAATACATATTCCATTGTAAACCCCTTTGTGCCCAAACACTTAGCCATTTCTTTCTATCACCTTATCATCCATTAAACATCATACCATCTAGGGGACATGTAGAGTATGATTGTATTTGAGATTTTAATGTATTCAAGGCAATAAATGAGCTATTTGAAAAAAAAAAAATTTTAAATAAAAAGAGAAAAGAAGTGTGGCCAATGTAGTCACGACCCTAGGGTGATATAAGGAGAAATCAAGGTGATCTAGGGTGAAGAGCCGCAAAATTGGGCCAAATATTATACAAAGTGTGTAAACATCAAAATCAAATTGTGAAGTGATTCAATTGCAAAATCTGGTGTTGTGAGCTTTTCATTTTCTGTGCCTTACATTTCAAACGTCCATGATCTTGTTTACATATTATGCTCTACTTTGTTCCTTAGACTTTGTGTTTTCATATCCATTCTTTTTCTAACCATTACCATAACCCCATTACATCCATAAGTAAAGTCCTATTGATTTTGGTTTAGCTTGGCAAACTTGTGTTCATTCTTGCAGGAATTCATATCGTTGTTTGAGAAGCACGAGTTGTATCTTCATAGCTACTTTACACACACACCTTGAGTATGATTTGTGTGAGATTGTGGTAGCACTTGAATAATGTTTAGAACTTCCTTAGTGCTTGTTTTGTTCCTTGTTGAGCCATGTCTATGAAGTTTAACATTTTTGTCCGGTTGGAAGGTTAACGTCTTTGTTTTTTTTTTGTTTTTGTTTTGCTTAAGGACTAACAAATCTATTAAGTTTTCTAACCATTTTGTTTTGTAGAGTCAGTAAAACGTTTGTGGGTATCGTATTTGTAAAACCCTCAGGAGACACAACTCCTCCTACTAGGGATGCCTAGAGGTTTAAAGGCTTGTTGCATACGCTCAATGCAATCGAGTTACCTACGAAAGTGGTCTAGTTAACTTCTTGTTTTGTTTTTATCTTTGTTTTTCTTTTGTTTTGCTCGAGGACTAGCAAAATCTAAGTTTGGGGGTGTGTTAAGCTCATAATTTCATACATATACATGCCCAATTTACTTACTTCTTTTGCTCAGTTTCTTCGATTTCTAAGTTATTTGCCTCTCTTTGTGTGTTTTGTAGGCCAATAGAGCAAGAGAGCATAATTCATGCAATTAAAGCATGTTAAGGCCAATGAAGCAATATGGTGCAAAAATGTGCAAAAGCCTGAGGTAGAAGTTCATTTCGGCCTTATCTTCTTCATCCGAGCTTGGTTTGGGCCAATACTTGTGTGGTTGAATCAGAGACATTCTGAACTTCACAATGGACATCTTAAAGTTGTCATTTGATTCAGCCAAGCCCAATTCGTAGGCCCATGAAAATACACATCATGCTGACATAAGGATGAGCTGATGGATGCTTGGTCATGGTGAGTGTTGCGTAGATTCAGCTGCACCAAAATGGATTCAGCTGCATCCTCAACTTGTGATACTCGCAAGTGCACGAGCCGTTGGTAGTTTAGCATATGTAAGTGCGAGGTTCGATTCCACAGGGATTGGTGATTGAATAATCCAATTCAGTTTTCCTACACAAAACAGAAATGAAAACAAGAGAAACAAAACAAGAAGAAAGAAAAGAACTAAGACAAGATGGTGAGGTTTTAGAATCCACCCTAATTGTTCTAATCATGTTATGGCAGCAAGTAAACAAATTGATTCACTCATGAAGATGGTCACAAATAAGTCCATGGTGTTTGGATCAAATTGCATTGAACATCACAAGGACCCCCAGCATGGTGTTTACATTAGGAGA
Source organism: Prunus fruticosa (assembly GCA_018703695.1). Taxonomy (NCBI): domain Eukaryota; kingdom Viridiplantae; phylum Streptophyta; class Magnoliopsida; order Rosales; family Rosaceae; genus Prunus; species Prunus fruticosa. The sequence goes on along the minus strand of CM031918.1, from coordinate 24,675,649 downwards.
CCTAGAAACCAAATCACATAAGTTGCTAATGGATGGAATGAAGATGATCCCCAAACCTTCCCAACAAGAGCATAACGCATAAAACCTTAGGTGATCAATCAAAGGATGCAAAACAGCTCCATTCAAACAGTGAAGAAGAATTCATGAATGAAATCAAACTTTATAAACTCAAACCATGATACAAGACTAGCAAGATGTTTATTAAAACTAATAACAGAAAAACAAAGTAAAACAAAGGAAATACAAGAAGAAAATAAAAGACAAAGGGAGGAGACGAAGATAAGGACAGCATGCTAGAGATGGGAAAGATTCATCTCCATGGCTGCCAGGAGGCCAAAGCCTCCCAGCTGCTGCCTTCTCCCTTCTCTCCCTTTGTGACTCTCAACTTTCCCTCTCTTTGTGTACAATGGAAGTGTAAATTATGGAATGAAATTCTGGCTCTCTAAGCTCTCTAGAGACTCCCTATTTATAGGCATAGAGGTTAGGTGAATCAGATTATACAATTAAGTTCACCAACCACACCTATTTCACCTAACACACTTGCATTAGATAATCAGAAATGGTTGTTGCACTTCACCAACAAATCCCACCAGCAGCCATAGCTCATCATTATGTCAGCATGACCAAGCATCTATCCAGAAACCAATACCTCATGCCTAGCTCACCATGACCAAGCATCCATCAGCTCATCCATATGTCAGTATGATGTGTATTTTCATGGGCTTACGAATTGGGCTTGGCTGAATCAAATGACAACTTTAAGATGTCCATTGTGAAGTTCAGAATGTCTCTGATCCAACCACACAAGTATTGGCCCAATCCAAACTCGGATGAAGAAGATAACGCTGAAATGAACGTCTACCTCAGTCTCCAGTTCTTGCACGTTTTTGCACCATATTGCTTCATTGGCCTTAACATGCTTTAATTGCATGAATTATGCTCTCTTGCTCTATTGGCCTACAAAACACACAAAGAGAGGCAAATAACTCAAAATTATAAGAAACTAAGCAAAAGAAGTAAGTAAATAAGGTACGTATATGTATGAAATTATGAGCTTAACACACCCCCAAACTTAGATTTTGCTAGTCCTCGAGCAAAACAAAAGAAAAACAAAGATAAAAACAAAACAAGAAGTTAACTAGACCATTTTCGTAGGTAACTCGATTGCATTGAGCGTATGCAACAAGCCTTTAAACCTCTAGGCATCCCTAGTAGGAGGAGTTGTGTCTCCTGAGGGTTTAACAGATATTAAATACCCACAAACGTTTTACCTGACTCTACAAAACAAAATGGTTAGAAAACTTAATAGATTTGTTAGTCCTTAAGCAAAACAAAAACAAAAACAAAAACAAAGACGTTAACCTTCCAACCGGTCAAAAATGTTAAACTTCATAGACATGGCCCAACAAGGAACAAAACAAGCACTAAGGAAGTTCTAAACATTATTCAAGTGCTACCACAATCTCACACAAATCATGCTCAAGGTGTGTGTGTGAAGTAGCTATGAAGATACAACTCATGCTTCTCAAACAACGATATGAATTCCTGCAAGAATGAACACAAGTTTGCCAAGCTAAACCAAAATCAATAGGACTTTACTTATGGTTGTAATGGGGTTATGGTAATGGTTAGAAAAAGAATGGATATGAAAACACAAAGTCTAAGGAACAAAGTAGAGCATAATATGTAAACAAGATCATGGACATTTGAAATGTAAGGCACCGAAATTGAAAAGCTCACAACACCAGATTTTGCAATTGAATCACTTCACAATTTGGTTTTGACATTTACACACTTTGTATAATATTTGGCCCAATTTTGCGGCTCTTCACCCTAGATCACCTTGATTTCTCCTTATATCACCCTAGGGTCGTGACTACATTGGCCACACTTTTTTCTATTTTTCTTTTGATTTTTTTGATTAGCTCATTTATTGCCTTGAATGCATTACAATCTGAAATACAATCATACTCTACATGTCCCCTAGATGGTAGGATGTTTAATGGATGATAAGGTGATAGAAAGAAATGGCTAAGTGTTTGGGCACAAAAGGGTTTACAATGGAATATGTATTGTAGGGGTTGATGGAGGAAAAAGAAAGAGGCTTAACAAAGATAGCCTAAATCATATCTTAGTTATAACTTAACATTCCAGTGAATCACACAAGCAAAAATGCATACAATTGGGTAAGACATGCAAGAGTTGTATAATCATGGCTAAAGTGCATAGAAAGCTCAAGAATAATTATGTGAGACTTAGCTAGCAAAAGAATAAGATTCAGACCTAACACAATGCTTATCAAATTCCTAAGAGCCATATTAGAAGTTAGACTCAAGAAAAGAAACAGAAAAAGAAAAACGTGAGGTTTCAAATTGCTGTTTTGCTCAATTTCAACATATAATCTGTTTTGACATGTAACTTTCAAACCACTTGGTCAACTTTTAACGTTCTTTATGTCGTTGGATTCAACATGAAAAAATGAAGAACACAACGCGGACCAAACTTTCAAAACAGTAGCAGAAAATAAAATTTGTAGCAATGAAGAAGCCTACGTTTTCAAACACAAACACAAAAACTAAAAAAACTTTCCTGCACCCCCAAACTTAAATGAAGCATTGCCCTCAATATTTGAATCCAAACCATGCAATGCACATGAAATCAAGGGTAAAGGAATGAAATCAAAGAAATAAAAGAAAGAGAGTTTAGAACTTCCCCTTGAAGACAATGAGAGGGAAATGCACATAGTATGGCAGCACATGTTCTTCTTTGAGTATTTGGGTCAGTTGCTCATCATGTTTCTCCCACATCAAGGAAAAGAAAACCCTAACAAAAACAAAGCAGAAAATGAGAAAAAACTAAGAATGAGTAGCAGTTATTATACAAATGAAAGAGATATGATCGGAATACTTCCCCTTGAAGTGATTAGCTGGAGAGTGGTTGGCCATAGCAGCTGGAGGTCGACTTCTCCGCTACTCCATACTCCATGTTTCTATGGATTGGGTTGTCTCCTTTCTCTCCCTCTTTCTTATTGAGCTACTTCAGAAATGCTTAAAGAAAGATAAGGAAACTTGAAACAGAATTTGAGATGATTTGATTAGGAAACCAGAACTTAAATGAAAAGGATGAACTAAACTAAAACATCAAGATTAGGGATTCAACTTCACCACAAACATCTAATTCCATGCTTCAAAGTAACAAGCATCAAAGTAAATCAAACTAGCTCATGGAGTTCGTTCTTTCTCAAATATGATTATCCATTTGGTGTGTGGTTGTAATCAAGTATTCAGAACAAGTATTTAGCTATGGTGTTTAGTCTAAACACAAATTCCAAACCCATTAAGAACAAGAAGAACAATAAAGAACCAAGTAGAATTTAAACATGGTGTTTGTCTTCAATATCTACCCATCCATTCACTAATCGGTCCAAGAGTCATATGGTGTTTATGTAAACTTGAACAAGATATTTAGGTAAGAACAAGTGAATGAAACCAGAAACTAGCAATAATCAACATGCTACTTGAACCTTTTCTTTGGTGTTGTGTAAGCTGGGACTCAAACCCAGTTCTCTTGCTTGTCAGGCAATTGTCCTTGTCAGTTGGACTACAAACACAACTTATCAATTAACCTCATTAACTTTAAAACATGAAACTGTCCAGTTAAAAAAAAGATAAAAATAAATAAAAAGTAGGAAAACCAAATAGAATCAAGCAATGTTACCAATCCCCGGCAACGGCGCCAAAAACTTGTTGCGTAGATTCAGCTGCACCAAAATGGATTCAGCTGCATCCTCAACTTGTGATACTCGCAAGTGCACGAGCCGTTGGTAGTTTAGCATATGTAAGTGCGAGGTCGATTCCACAGGGATTGGTGATTGAATAATCCAATTCAGTTTTCCTACACAAAACAGAAAATGAAAACAAGAGAAACAAAACAAGAAGAAAGAAAAGAACTAAGACAAGATGGTGAGGTTTTAGAATCCACCCTAATTGTTCTAATCATGTTATGGCAGCAAGTAAACAAATTGATTCACTCATGAAGATGCTCACAAATAAGTCCATGGTGTTTGGATCAAATTGCATTGAACATCACAAGGACCCCAAGCATGGTGTTTACATTAGGAGACCTAGAAACCAAATCACATAAGTTGCTAATGGATGGAATGAAGATGATCCCCAAACCTTCCCAACAAGAGCATAACGCATAAAACCATAGGTGATCAATCAAAGGATGCAAAACAGCTCCATTCAAAAGTGAAGAAGAATTCATGAATGAAATTAAACTTTATAAACTCAAACCATGATACAAGACTAGCAAGATGTTTATTAAAACTAATAACAGAAAAACAAAGTAAAACAATGGAAATACAAGAAGAAAATAAAAGACAAAGGGAGGAGAAGAAGATAAGGACAGCATGCTAGAGATGGGAAAGATTCATCTCCATGGCTGCCAGGAGGCCAAAGCCTCCCAGCTGCTGCCTTCTCCCTTCTCTCCCTTTGTGACTCTCAACTTTCCCTCTCTTTGTGTACAATGGAAGTGTAAATTATGGAATGAAATTCTGGCTCTCTAAGCTCTCTAGAGACTCCCTATTTATAGGCATAGAGGTTAGGTGAATCAGATTATACAATTAAGTTCACCAACCACACCTATTTCACCTAACACACTTGCATTAGATAATCAGAAATGGTTGTTGCACTTCACCAACAAATCCCACCAACAGCCATAGCTCATCATTATGTCAGCATGACCAAGCATCCATCCAGAAACCAATACCTCATGCCTAGCTCGCCAAGACCAAGCATCCATCAGCTCATCCTTATGTCAGTATGATGTGTATTTTCATGGGCTTACGAATTGGGCTTGGCTGAATCAAATGACAACTTTAAGATGTCCATTGTGAAGTTCAGAATGTCTCTGATCCAACCACACAAGTATTGGCCCAATCCAAACTCGGATGAAGAAGATAACGCTGAAATGAACGTCTACCTCAGTTTCCAGTTCTTGCACGTTTTTGCACCATATTGCTTCATTGGCCTTAACATGCTTTAATTGCATGAATTATGCTCTCTTGCTCTATTGGCCTACAAAACACACAAAGAGAGGCAAATAACTCAAAATTCTAAGAAACTAAGCAAAAGAAGTACGTAAATAGGGTACGTATATGTATGAAATTATGAGCTTAACAGTGAGCTAGGCATGAGGTATTGGTTTCCTGGAAGGATGCTTGGTCATGCTGACATATTGATGAGCTACGGCTGCTGGTGGGATTTGTTGGTGAAGTGCAACAACCATTTCTGATTATCTAATGCAAGTGTGTTAGGTGAAATTTGTGTGGTTGGTGAACTTAATTGTATAATCTGATTCACCTAACCCTTGTGCCTATAAATAGGGAGTCTCTAGAGAGCTTAGAGAGACAGAATTTCATTCCATAATTTACACTTCCATTGTACACGAAGAGAGGGAAAGTTGAGAGTCACAAAGGGAGAGAAGGGAGAAGGCAGGCAGCTGGAGGCTTTGGCCTCCTGGCAGCCATGGAGATGAATCTTTTCCATCTCTAGCATGTTGTCCTTATCTTCTTCTCCTCCCTTTGTCTTTTATTTTCTTCTTGTATTTCATTTGTTTTACTTTGTTTTTGTGTTATTAGTTTAATAAACATCTTGCTAGTCTTGTATCATGGTTTGAGTTTATAAAGTTTGATTTCATTCATGAATTCTTCTTCACGTTTTTTGAATGGAGCTGTTTTGCATCCTTTGATTGATCACCTAAGGTTTTATGCATTTTGCTCTTGTTGGGAAGGTTTGGGGATCATCTTCATTCCATCCATTAGCAACTCATGTGATTTGGTTTCTAGGTCTCCTAATGTAAACACCATGCTTGGGGTCCTTGTGATGTTCAATGCAATTTGATCCAAACACCATGGACTTATTTGCGAGCATCTTCATGAGTGAATTGGATCATTCAATCACCAATCCCTGTGGAATCGACCTCGCACTTACATATGCTATACTACCGAACGGCTCCTGCACTTGCGAGTATCACAAGTTGAGGATGCAGCTGAATCCATTTTGGTGCAGCTGAATCTACACAACAGCCATCTTTCATATTGATAATTGTGTTTGTTGTGGCCATGAATGGTCGTCCTAAAAGAATGGGATCAACACGATCTGCATTTGGATTGTCCTCCATATCCATCACTACAAAATCAACAGGGAGAATTAGTGTATCAACTTGAACTAGAATATCTTCTACAATACCTTTTGGATATTTGATAGAATGATCAGCTAGTTCAAGACGAATTGAAGTCTTCTTCATCCCTTCTAAGCCAAGCTCTTGATAAACTGAATATGGCATTACATTGATGCCTGCTCCTAAATCCAACATGGCTCTTCCAACCTTCTTGTCTCCAATGTTAATTGGAATGTCAAAACTGCCAGGATCTTTTGATTTTGGTGGAAGCTTCCTTTGCAACACAGCACTTACATTCATGTCGAGCTTTACTTCTTCATTTGGAGCAAAATTGAGCTTGTGAGTTTTCAAGTCCTTGATGAACTTTCCATATGCAGGGATCTGTTCAATAAAATCAAGAAAAGGCAAATTGATATTAACTTTACTCAAAATATCATAAATCTCTTTAAAAGCCTTATCTTGCTTTGCTTTCTTAAGACGGCCTGGAAATGGAATCTGTGGAACATATGGAGCGGGTGGCACGTATCTATCTTCTTGAAGATGTGGTGGCTATTGGATAGATTTTACTCTATCTATTTCTCGCAAGTGCACGAACCAATTATAGTATAGGAATGCAAGCACGAGGTCGTTCCAGAGAGACTTGGATGAAAGACACTTAATACTACTACTTAGACTCACAAGTAATCCTAAGACTAAACAGAATTTAAATGAAGTTGTTTTGAGTTTGTTGGAATGAAAACTGCAAAAAGGAAGTGCAAAGTAGCAAGTGACCAGCAAGTAGATGTTTTAGAAAGTTGAGAGACAAAGGAGACAAGCACTAGGGTTTCAACTTCACCATGACAATCTGATTTCAAGCTACAAGTTAACAATCACCTAAGTTGATTACAATTTCTGGAGTTCGTTCTTTCTTATGTATGATTATCCATATGGTGTTTGGTTTTAATCAAGTACTCAGAAAACACAACTTAGCTATGGTGTTTAGTCTAAGCTATGAATCTGAATCCATTAAGCTTAAGAAGAACACAAAGGAACCAAGTAAACATTTAAACATGGTGTTTGTCCTAAATGCATTACCCACTCATTCACTAATCGGTTCAAGAGTCATATGGTGTTTATGTAAACTTGAACTAGATAACCAACATGCATGTGTTCATAGTGGCCAGTTATTTAAACATGCATAAAGATTCAACTAAGAACAAGTGAATGAGACCAGAAAATTAGAAGTAATCAACAAAGGGTAACATTAACTTGAAAACATGAAATTGTCTTGTCAGGTTACATTGAAACTAGGCGTGGGCACGGTCCGGTTTGGACCGGTTTTCGTCTAAATATGGAACCTGAACCGAAAATGCAGACCGGTTCGGTTTGGACCGGTTCTGCTTGAAATCCATACAGAAATCCGAACCAACCCGGACCTGTCCGGTTTTTTTCGGTTCCTGCGGTTTTCCTTCTGGCATGGCCCAAAATTTTATTTTTTTATTTTTTTTACAAATCTGCCCAGAATGTATTTATATACCAATATACCCCAAATTTGAGGTTCCATCAAGCTTTCAACACATCAAAATGAATCAAACTTCAACAAAAATACAATCCAAATTCAATCCAACTTCAACATATAAATTACAACCCAATTCAATCAAACTTCAACAAAATAAGTTCCAAAATAAATTACAAACCAAATACAACCAAAATTCAATCCAAATATATATTACAACCCAAATTCAATCCAACTTCATTAAATTCCTTCTAGCATTGAAAAGTAGCTGGAGTTGTGGTGCTAGGTGTGGATGAACTCATAATATCTACATAAAAAATACATAAACACATTAAAACATTAGTAAGATGCACATATTATATAATACATTAATAAAGCACATAAAATTACAAAGACATACCTAATTCAATCGATTCATAGAACTCCATCTCTTGAATTGTTGGCTCATATTGTAAAGAAGATATATCATCCGACCTTAACCAATTTTGAGAGCAAATTAAAGCCTCCACAATCTTAGGAGTCAAAGAAGCTCGAAATGAATTAACTACCCGACCACCCGTGCTAAAGCATGATTCCGAAGCCACCGTTGATACCGGGATGGCAAGCACATCCTTTGCAATAAGTGCCAACCCCGGATACTTAACCCCATTCAATTTCCACCACTTTAAAACATCAAATTCATCAACCACATCTTCAATAGGGTCGGTGATGTACCTATCAATCTCATGCTCCAATATCACAACATCATTTGCTCGAGTCTCTTTTTCTCCAATTTTCAGTCATTTGCCTCCGTTTCTTTCCCCCTCGGCTTAGGCTACTACTTGTATGCATGGTAGTAGTATCACTAAAACAATAATTACTACTTTGAGTGGGTGGTGGTGGTGGTGGTGGTGGTGGCATGGCATACTCATCATAAATTTTCTTTAAAATATCTTTGATCTCATTCTTCTTCTTAACCGCATCTTCCGAATTTTTCAAACCGACTCTTTAAGATAAACTCCAAGTTTCCCAATTTGTATCGAGGGTCAAGAACAAGAGCAACCATCAAAATTTGGTTCAATTTATCAAGGTCACCCCAATACTTTTTAAATTTCATCTTCATGTTAAGTGCCATGTCCTTCAAAATCTTAGAGGTTTGGGTTTCACTTAATATTTCCTCCTCTTCCATCAACAAATCATCAATTTCTTCTTCTATTGCAATCAAGTCATGAAATGTGGTGTGAGAAGCGGGATACAAAGTGACACTCATCTTCAATGTAGTATCATAAAATACCTTTAAAAAATTCACAAAGGTACGAGCATTGTTCCAATCCTCATTAGTTGGTGGTCCTTCCCTTTTTCTAGAGTAATGAGACATAACCACTCCATCTTCGTGATCCGGTTCATCTTCACCAAACCAAGAAATATATGGGCCTTCATCATCTTCTCCCATTCTCCAAAAGGCTTTTTCAAACTTTAAGGCGGCTTCCAACATCATATATGTGGAATTCCACCTAGTTGGCACATCCAACACCACAAGCCCTTTGCATTCAATTTGCTCCTTCTTAACACAACTTTTAAAGTCTTCTAACCTTTTTGGAGAAGATCTTACATACTTCACCGCATTTCTTATACACAATATGCTTTTCTCCAACTTCTTCAACCCATCACGAACTATCAAATTCACAATATGAGCACAACACCTAATGTGCATGTACTTTCCCTCTAATACAAGACTTCCATTTCCCCAATGACCCATTTTCGACTTCAAGTAATCTATGGCCTTTGTGTTTGAAGAAGCATTATCGGCCGTGATGGTTAATATCTTCTTCATATCCCAATCAAGCAAACATGACTCGAGGAGTTTACCAATTGAGTTCCCCTTGTGATTGGAAATGACACAAAAGTTCAATACTCTTTTGTGCAAGTTCCAATCATCATCTATGAAGTGTGCCGTGATGACCATATAATTTATGTTTTGAACACTTGTCCAAGTGTCCGTTGTGAGGCACACTCTATGAGGCGCTAATTCTTCTTTCAATTTTTGTTTCATGGCATCATACATTACCATGAAATGCCTCACAAGTGTCCTACGAGATGGCACTTGGAAATGGGCGTTCAAAGAATTACAAAACCGCCTAAACCCTTTTCCTTCAACCACACTAAACGGCATCTCATCCATTACTACCATCTCTACACATGCTTTTAACCACTTTTCTTTACCATGCACTGTTGATGTAAGAACCCCATGTTCTTGGTCAAAAGATAAGAGCTTTTGCCGTTTATCTTTAGGAACCCTCCCCGGATATTTCTTACATAGGTTTTCAATATGCTTCCTCAAATTTGAGGTCCCATTTCTAGTGGAGTCTGCCGCATAGTTCATAGAGCAATACTTGCACCTAGCTCTCTTCTTAATGGTTGCATATTTGCTCCCATCCTCTTTCACACTCTCAACCACATCTTCATATCTCTCAAAGTGGTCCCATACTTCCGATTTTTCTTTTCTTGGGCCGGAATGAGGTAATGGTGGAAGAGCACTTGATTGAGGTGGTGTTTGGGCATAAGGTGCACTTTGAGTTTGTGTTTGGGGTTGGGGTTGAGGGATGGGTAAAGTGGGTGAAGGTGTTGATGTGGATGCGGATGCGAATGTGGATGTAGATACCGATGCGGATGATGAACCAACTTCACTATTAGTAGTGTCATGCACCTCTCCAAATGGGTTCAAGTACAACTCATCCATGAATTCTTTAAGAAACCAAAAAAAAAAAACTCAACTTCAACATGATAAACAACACCTCAATTTAAAATAAATAAACAAAAGAAACTTAAACATTTTATAATCCAACTAAAAGAAACAAAACACAATATTGCAAGAGATACTATGCCAAACTAATTGAACATTATCACATGAATTCTTTAAGAAACCAAAACAGAAAAATCCATGAATTCTTTAAGAAACCAAAACAGAAAAATCCAATTAAACATTATCACATTATACAATCCAATTTAACACAAACTAAGCACAACTAATTAATCAATTTGAATGCACAACCACTATAACATTATCAATCCAACAAAACAAAACAAAACACAATCTTCAACATTAGTACTAATTTCAAGCTAATTTAAACAGGATATTAACCAAAAACATTAACCTGATATTACTCACTTGAGTATCCTACACCAACCTGATATTACTCACTTGAGCCATAGCCTAGGCAATGCCTTGGTACTAAGCTGCTAAATATATTTCTTTCATATGCATAACAATCAAATGACTATGCATGATTAAAAAAAAATGAAAAAAAGAAGCAACCAGAGTATTTCCATTAGGACTAACAACACTTAGAAAAGAATGACAGCCAACAGCACAGAATCGAAGCACAAAGTAACTTACAAATATTGTAAATTCTTAAGAAGGCCGAGCTGTGGAACAAGTTGAGCAGACAAGAGTGCATTTCCGAGATCACTAGAATTAAACACAAAACAAAGCATTGTCAATTGAATTCTTCCCGAGAGGAGTAATACAAGAGCATATTCTTTGTAGATGTCAGAGAGACAACATACACTCTTATGACGCTATTTTCATTGTTGCATGTGACATGATACAGAAACACGCTATTTTCATTTTGTAAACCACGCTTCTCTAGAATTTCCAGAAACGAATACAAAACCATTATGCAGGAAGGCCAGATTGCACGAGAACTTAAATCAGCACATATGATGCTTAAAAGGTCATAGACCATTGAGCTTAAAAACCATTGTGCTTTTGTGTTTGTGGAATTCGGCAAACTTGATTTACAAAGAAAATAAATTAAAGCCCATTAATCTCGTGCTAACACAATTGTTCACAAGCAAAAACAAATGCTGGATGTCAGGTTTTCAATCATAAAGTTATGTGGGTTCAACACTTCCTTGACTATAGTAGAGATGATTTTAAAATAAAAAAAACAGAAACTTAAACATTATCCAAATGGCAGCATTAACCTCAATTTAAAAAAGAGACTTCCTTTTCATGATTTGTTTTGGTTCAACGAAACACAAGTGGCAGCATAAAGGTAGTTCAATTTCTATTAATCTAGTTAGGAAATTAGCATGAATTTGGCAGCATTTGAATTACAGAGAGAGAGAGAGAGAGAGAAATGAAGAATACCTCATACTCAGAGAGTGGCAGAACTGTGCCTGGAAGCTGCAACCTGCTCCAGAAATTTCTTGTCATCTGCCTAAACTGCTGCCGCAAGCATAACAATCAGATATTAATCATGAACAGAAGCTGCCGCAAGCATAACAATCAGATATTAAATAAATTTATTTGAACCACAACCCAGCAAACAATAACAAAGCTAAGAACTAAACTAAACTTGGCAGCATAACAATCAGATATTAAATAAATTGAAGAGTTGAATCATACCTCGAGAGAGAAAGAGAGGTAAATAAAATGAAGAGATGGCTGCGAACTGCTGTGTGCTGAAATCTGTGAAGAATATAACATTTGGAGTGAGCCACAGATTCAAAGGGGAAAAGAAGAAAAAAAAAAGAAGGAAAAAACGAAAACACAATCTGACCTGTGATGGCAGCGACTAAGAGAGATGGCGGCGGCTCTGAGAGAAGCGGAGGCTGAGAGGGCGCTGGATGACAGAGAGGATTGCCTAAGAGGGATTTTGCGCAGATTAGCAATGGCGGAGACAGGAGCTTCTATCAGAGAGGATGAGAGAAAGGAAGGATGAGAGCGGTTTGGCGATGGCTCACAGAGATGATGGCTGAGAGCAGTTTGGCAATGGCGCAGCCTCTGGTTTCGGCGGCTGAGAAGGAGAGAGCTTAGAGGTTTGGAGAAAGGGAGGAAAATGAAGACCAAATTGAAAAAACCCTAAGTCACTTAGCGTTTTTATTTTCCGTCTAATTCTGTGTGTGCTCACCCATGGTAGCAGCATACACACCCAATCAACCTTAGCCACATATGAAAATATTAAATAATTTCAAATATAAATATATATTAATTTTATTGGACCGGTTCGGATTGGACCGGTTCTGTAGGATGAAAAAACCGGGAACCGGAACCGGTCTGAACCGGTTCGGTTTGGATTGGACTCGGTTTTTGACTTTTTTGGTCAACACGGTTTTTTTCGTTTTTTTCGGATTGGTTTGGTTCGGTTTTACGGTTTTGCCCTTCCGATGCCCACCCCTAATTGAAACCCTAGTTATGGGAATTAGTTACACTCCATTAATGGAAAATACATTTGAATCATAATAAACACGGAGAGAGTAAGAAAAACCCGTGAAGAACGAATTATGTTGTTGAAGAGCTCCTCACAGCTTCCACCATATATGATGCAACTAGAGATGAAGAGTGGTGTAGATGGTGTGGATTGTGTTTGGGAATTGATGGGATGGTGGAGGATGGAGTGATCTGGGGAGAAGTGTATGAGCTGGGATGAGTGGTCTGCTAGGAATTGGAAGAGAGGGATTGTGAATTCCAGGATTTTTTTGTGTGTCTTGAATGTGGAATGGGAGTGGTATTTATAGGGAGAGGGGAGTGATAAATCTGAATTCAATATGGCAATGACCTAACACACTTGTATTAGAAAAATCAGAAATGGTTGTTGCACTTCACCAATAAATCCCACCAGCAGCCCTACCTCATCATCATGTCAGCATGACCAAGCTTCCAACCAGAAACAATAGCTCATGCCTAGCTCACCATGACCAAGCATCCAATGAGCTCATCTGGAGTCAGCATGACAAACATCTTCTTGGGCTTACGAATTGGGCTTGGCTGAATCAAATGACGGCTTTAAGATGTCCATTGTGAAGTTCAGAATGTCTCTGATCCAACCACACAAGTATTGGCCCAATCCAAGCTCAGATGAAGAAGATAGGTCCGAAATGAAATTCTAACTCAGTCAGCACGTTTTTGCTCCATTTTGCTTCAAATGCCCCAAGTGGTACCTAGAGCTCAATGAACTGAATAACAAACACAAATTGGATTAAAAGCACAAGTTTTATTTAAAAACATAACCAAACAATAGGGTAGATTGATACAAAATGATACAGAATTATGCATTGATCAATACCCCAAACCTATATTTTGCTGGTCCTCAAGCAAAACTAAAACTTAAACAACACACAAAACAAAACTTATTACACCATTTTCGTAGATGACACGATTGCATTGAGCATATGCAATAAGCCTTTAAACCTCTAGGTGTCCCTAGTAGGAGGAGTTGTGTCTCCTGAGGGTTTACAGTGATGACTCCCACAAACATCAACAAATTCTGCAAGACAACTAATAGTTAAAGAATCACTTTTAAACAAACTAAGGAAAACCAATGAATGCACAATCACACTTTCAAAACTAATGGTATGCCACTTCAGATCTTCACACCAAGGTGTATAGTGTATTGCCACTGCAAAAAGAATTCCAGCATTGAAGTCACCGTACTCAAATACATAGATAGAAATCGCCTCAACTCTAGGTCTCACGGGTATCGCTCAAATCTTCACAAAGAACCTAGGGTTTAGTTTCTCAACAAGCATATGTGAGTGACGTTATGTAAAGGGAAGCAAGATTTCACATATGAAATAATCATAAAACAAAAGCACGATTTCTGGAAATAAGATCTCATGAAAGGAAATCAAATGCTAAGAACATAGAAAGAATACATTGCATACCAGCACTCATGAACCGGACTTCCCCAAAGATCAGTTAGGTCTTAATCAAGCTTGTAATGTCAGGCTGAGGGAAGGGGTTATGAAAAGAAGGGAAATGAAAACTAAGAACTCAAGAACATGCCAAGAGTGCTCCTTCTTGCTGCAAGGTAAATGGCTACATAATGTGAATCTTCAAGGCAAAGACTTGTGCTCCATTGAACTGAATTTGAACTTTGGTCAAGAACTGGCCCTCTTTTGCTTTGTTAATATATTTTTTTTTTTATAAACGAATTTGGCCCTCTTTTGCTTTTCTCCTTGAATTGCACTAACACACTGATTCTCTCCATTTGCTTGGTATAACGCCCATCCTTGCTTCTTCATTTTGTTGAGATCTTGACATGTTCTCCAGTTATAGGGTATGGCTAAACAAGGGATGGTATCTTAGATTAAGATACAAGGGTAGGAGTAATGTGGGTGATGAAAGAAAGGCTTAAGTGTTTGGATGCAAATTGGGTAAAGGAAGCACACAACAGGGAGGGATATCAAAGCCTTTTAGTGACTTAAACACACATAGCCTACATCATATCAATGGGTACATCCTTTCCACAAATGTCAGCAAGCAACATAGTATCTGCAAAAGATCAAATAGTTCTTAGTATTCGATGAATATAATGAGATCAACATAAAAGGAATCTGGGAAGTTGTAAGAGTAGAAACAAGTAAAACCCTCTCAAGGAATGGAATAGGCTCAAATTAGCTCACTAGGGTAGTCTCCACAATTCTTCTAAAGATATCTGAGTATGGGACCTTGTGGACCGAAATTCCAATTGCATGACAGTGTGTATGGCAGAAATTCTGATGCAAACACTTCAGTGGCAACACACTAGCAAAGAATTAGTGACAATGACATTGCATATACATCTTCATTAGTAAGCAAAAAGAAATCTTTCACTAAGACTCAGAAATTCAACAACAGACTCAAAAATTCAACAAGTTTCATCCCACACCCCAAACCTGAATGAAACATTGTCCTCAATGTTTTAAAAGAAAGGAAACAAAATGCAAAAACATACTAGACATAAAATGCACGAAAGGAAACAACTCTAACTAAAATAAAAACAACATAACCTGGTATTGCAAGAAGTTAGGGTGTGGTGAACTCAAGGGAGTCCACAGCTTGTGTTTCCACTTCATCATCCAAGTATTGTTTCAATCGCTGCCCATTCACCTTGAAAGTTGTCCTGTCCCTTAGGTTCTCAATCTCAACAGCTCCATGAGGAAAAACTTGAAGCACCTTGAATGGCCCCAGCCATCTAGATTTCAATTTACCTGGAAAGAGACGCAAACGTGAGTCATATAACAAAACTTTCATACCTAGCTTGAATTCTTTCCTGAGGATGGCCTTGTCATGATAGCGTTTGGTCCTCTCTTTGTAGATTTTTGCATTCTCATAAGCTTCGTTCCTTAGCTCCTCCAATTCATTGATCTGCAATTTTCTAACATTCCCAGCTTCCTTGAGATCAAAATTGAACTTTTTAATTGCCCAATATGCTCGGTGCTCAAGTTCCATTGGTAGGTGACAAGCCTTCCCAAACACAAGTCGATAAGGGCTCATCCCAATGGGGGTCTTATAAGCTGTCCTATATGCCCAGAGTGCATCATTGAGTCGCAGTGCCCAATCTTTTCGAGTCGGATTGACAGTTTTCTCCAAAATATTCTTGATCTCTCTATTGCTGATTGTTCGGTTCACAATTGTATATCATTTTATACCCTTATAGCTTATGATTTAGTTATGTTTTTGAGTTAACCATGTGCTTTTAATCCTTTTTGTGTTTATCTTTCAGTTCATTGAGCTTTAGGTAATAATGATGGCTTTAGAGAGAATAATTCATGCAATTCAAGCATGTTAAGGCCTAATTTGGATGAATGGATGAAGAGCTTAAAGACAAACTCATTTTGGCTACAGCCCCCTGCCAGTCCAGTTCCGTAGGTCATATTGCAAGCTTTGTTTCAACAACCTACATAGCTCGAATGAGGCCACATTCTTCATGAAAGTTGTTCCAATGGGTGTGTCCTATAACATATCCAAAATTCAGCCCCATTGGATAAATCTGGCGTCCGTTACCTAGCAAACACAGAACCATGCTCAGGATGGATCTTATCAGCGTGGAAAATGAGTTAGCAATTTGTTTTGGCCTTAACTTCCTCCTCCGACCTTGGATTGGCCCAAATGATATATGGCTGGAAAGAAGACATTCTGAACTTCAAGTTGGAGTGCTTAAAGTCTTAATTTGCTTAAGGGAAGCCCAAGTTGTAAGCCCTTGAAGTTGCTGGTCATGCTGACCTCAGCATGTGCTGGTTGGATGCTTGGTCATGGTGAGCTAGGCATGAGCTATCATTTCTGGTTGGAAGCTTGGTCATGCTGACATGAGGATGAGCTAGGGCTGCTAGTGGGATTTAGTGGAGTAGCCATTCAAGATTTTCTAATACAAGTGCATCATCCAATTCATATTTTCTAATTCAAGTGCATCAACCATTTCAGATTTTATAATTCAAGTGTTGTATGCATTAGTCTTTTTGAATTCAGATTTTCACTTCCCCTAGGCCTATAAATAGGGAAGTTCTCTAAGTTTGTAAACACACCCCAAGGGGGGGAGCTCTCAAGCACTTCTCTAGAGCTCCCTTCCCTTCTCTCCCTCAAATTCTCTTAGTTTCCCTTTGTAGTTCTCAATTGTTGTAATAAGATCATTCTACTAAATTTTCTTTCTTCTAAATTCTCCAAACACTTCTCTATTCTCTTTCAAAGTTCTCCATGTTCTAAAACATTTCCCAAATACAATTCCCATCTCTTCCAAGATTCTCAAAGTTCCCAAACACTTCTCCCATTCCTTCATCAAATTCTCTAAACTACTCAAACACTTTCTCCTCCCTTCTCCAAATTTCCCAAACACATTTCCCTTCTCTTCCAAACGTCTCCATGTCTCAAACACTTCACAAACACCTTTCTCTCCCTTCCCTAAGTTCTCAAATTCTCCAAGTTCACAAAATCCTCAAGCTTCCCAAACACCTTCCTTTCCCTTCCAAAATCCTCAAGCTTCCCAAACACCTTCCTCCAAATTCTCAAGCTCTCAAACACCTCTCTCTTTCTCTCCAAAAACTCTCCATGTTCTCAAGTGTTGTACAAAATCCTTGTTTTATGTTCTTTTGTTTTCATTTTTGTTTTGTGCAGGAAAACCGAATTGGATCATTCAATCACCAATCCCTGTGGAATCGACCTCGCACTTACATATGTTATACTACCGAACGGCTCGTGCACTTGCGAGTATCACAAGTTGAGGATGCAGTTGAACCCATTTTGGTGCAGCTGAATCTACACAACAAGTTTTTGGCGCCGTTGCCGGGATCGGTAACATTGTTTAATTCTATTTGGTTTTTCTACTTTTTATTTATTTTTATCTTTTGTATAATTGGACAGTTTCATGTTTTAAAGTTAATGAGGTTAATTGATAAGTTGTGTTTGTAGTCCAACTGACAAGGACAATTGCCTGACAAGCAAGAGAACTGGGTTTGAGTCCCAGCTTACACAACACCCAAAAACAAAAAGGTTCAAGTAGCATGTTGATTATTTCTAGTTTTTGGTTTCATTCACTTGCTCTTAATTAAATATCTTGTTCAAGTTTACATAAACACCATATGACTCTTGGACTGATTAGTGAATGAATGGGTAGATATTGAAGACAAACACCATGTTTAAATTCTACTTGGTTCTCTATTGTTCTTCTTGTTCTTAATGGGTTCGGAATTTGTGTTTAGACTAAACACCATAGCTAAATGCTTTTTCTGAATACTTGATTAAAACCACACACCATATGGATAATCATATTTGAGAAAGAACGAACTTCATAAGCTAGTTTGATTTACTTTGTTGCTTGTTACTTTGAAGCATGAAATTGGACGTGTGTTGATTTTCCTTTTCATTTTAGTTTTTATTTCCTAATCCTTTAATTCTGTTTCAAGTTTTCTGTGTTTGTTTTAGCAAGTAATGTCAGCTTAATAAAAATGGAGAGAGATGGTAACCTCGATCATAAGAATGGGGAGTGTGGAGTAGTGGGAGAAGTCGCGACCTCCAAATGCATCACGCTCGACCTAATCGCTTCAAGGGGGAGTATTCCAATCCTTTCTCTTTAGTTGTTTTGTTATTATTTCAGTAATTTTAATTTTCTATTTCTTTTATTAAAAAAAAAATTAAAAAAGATTTTTTATATGAGCTGACTCGTGTTAACTCCAGGAAGCGTCTCCGTCAATAGAGTGTCTAGGAGTTCTTTACGCGACACCTTCGGTGTCTAAGAAGTTTGGGTTTTAAGTGGGACCTTTGTGACCCCTCCAACCTTCCCCGGATCCCCTGGCTGTATTTTCTGAGGCCCTTAACTGGTCATCCATGAGTTGCTTGTATATTTGTTTGTTTTTTTAAAAAAATATAAATAAAAAAAAATTTGAAATTTGAGTTTTTATTTTTCCTTGTAAATTGCAATTTGGAACTTCTTTGTTTTTTTTTCTTTGTGTGGTCAGTTAGTTGTAAATAATAATAAATAAAAAAATAAAAAAAAATCAATTTGGAACTTCTTTGTTTTCTTTGTTTTGTTTTGTTAAATTAGTTTATGTATTTATTTACGTGGTGTGGTTAGTTAGTTTATTTCTAAGTGTTAAAAACACATTTTTATTTCATTCAAACACTGCAAACAAAGAAAAAAAAAAGTTAAAAAGTTAAAAAACAAAAAAAACATTCAAATAAATTAAAAATAAAAACAACATCTTCATCATCTTCATCTTCATCTTCATGGCATGCCTCTATTCTCTCTTACTTGCAGAATCTGCCAGCAGCTCCACATGGTCCTCATTTTTTCTCTCAGTGCTTCCACGTGCTGATTGGCACAGGAGAGCCGCTTTTGCAAGTCCGCCACCATAGCTTTCAAGGAAGCTATTTCCTCGCTCATCGCGGCACACTCTCGTGTTCTCGCCAGGAATCGCATGCCCAAATTGGTAGCCGAGACCGCATGGAGCACCGTTAAGTTGTGGGACTCCTCCACTGCTGCTTTGTCAGACCTCCTTGCCATATGCAGATGATCTGTCGGAGTGAGCTTGCTGCTAATCATGCCTTCCAGCAACACTGCTCTCTTCGACACCGCCTCAGAAAGGTTCGGAATTACCTCAGCAAAGTTTGAGGCCGTACCATGATGATATGTGGAATTTGGGAAGACAAGGTTTGGACGAGCCTTTATCCGCGCATTCGGTGGCGCTAGGGACAACTCAAGGTTTAGATCATCAAGGTGAGTGCATGAGGATGCCATTGTTTTGTTTTTGGATTTTTTGATGTTTTTCTCTAAATTCGAGGAAGAAATGAGGGTGCTCTTCTACTTCACCAAAACGAGTTTAAATAGACTTATACAAACGAGGGAGCCGAAAGCACTTCGGATCTCGAGGGTGCTATCCTGTGCTCTTTTCTCTCGGATCCCTTCATTTCCGGCGCAAATTGCGAGCGCGTTTTTTTTAAAAGGGAGCATGTCTACACCACTTACTTTTGCCTCCCTGTTTTTTCTGATGTTTGTGTTTTTCCTTTTTCAGTTGTTATTTTATTTTATTTTATTTTTATTATTTTCAATTGTTTTCTTCTTGTTTGTCAGGTTTCTCAAGAATTTAATTTGAAGAAGAGACAAAATTAAAGATGCGTCTTGGACACCTGGTGCAAGAATCCCAACTCTTCTTTTAAATTCTTGTTTGAATTGCGTGTTTATTTCAGTTTTTTTATTTATTTATTTTGTTTTTATTTAATTAGGTAGTATAATTTAAAACTCATAGGATATTCTTTGAAGGAGCTAAACTTTTGGTAACTCCAGTGAGCAACCACAGTCTATACAGTGTCTAGGAGTTCTTTAGGCGGCACCTTCGGTGTCTAAGAAGTTTGGTTTTTAAGAGGGACCATTGTGACCCCTCCAACCTTCCCGGATCCCCTGGCTGTGTTTTTCTGAGGCCCTTAACTGGTCATCCTTAAGTTTTTCTCTTAAAAGAAGAAGCAATTATTTGTGTGTTTACTTAACTAATAAAAAAAAAAAAAATGCATGTTTGGGTTTTCATGTTTTTGTTTGATCGTTGTTCTTTAGATTTAGGGTCAATCGTTTCTTTGAGATAACATAACATTTTTTATTTCCCAAATAAAGAAAGAAAAAAAAAACGCACATACACTTTAAAATTAAATAAATAAAAACTGAAATCATTTCTTCTTGGAGCTCGGTGTCTCGACCATAGGAGCTTTTAGTTTGGCCATCTGGTTGTCCTCTTCGGGGCTTCACGCACAGCCTCTTGGGGCTCATCACTTGAGCTCCCAAAGATCGCAATCTTAGCTTCAGTATAACTTTTCTCGCGATCTGGTTTCTTGCGTTTGCCCGGTCGGTCTAGGTCTTCCAGCTGTTTCCGCATGTCGCGAGAGTACAACTCTACCATCTTTGATAGGTTTTTATTCTCATCCCGCAATACTTCTAGCTGGTGTCGATTCACCTCCACTATCCTTGACCGCTCCCTTTTCAAGCTTTTTATAGCACTCTGACACTCTTCAACCATACTGTGCTCCGCCGCCAGACTGACCTTTCAGCACCTCTACCTCATGGGACTTCGCAAGTAGGCGATGAACCAAACTTGCGACACATGCTGTACTCTGCATGCTCAGTGCCAGGGCATCACTCATGACCCGATTGTCATCCCTTGTCCCGAACACACGTATATCTTTAGGAGTCACCAAATTTCTGCCAACTCCAATGGCAACATCGTTGTCCAGGAGTATTGAGTCATTGACAGTCACAGGCCCCGTACGGAGGCAAAGTAGGGCATCCATACCTGGTGCTACCTGCTTGGCCTCGTGTTTGAGTCGGTGGAGCTAGGTTGAGATCCAAGGAAAAGGGGTAGGAAGAATCCATTTGATTTCTCAGTTTTTATTGCTTCTTTTCTCTTTTGTGTTTCTGAGTTTGTGTTTTTTGTTTTTTTCCCCCTTCTTTTTCCTTCTTATAGAGTCTTTCACAAAACCCTAGCCAGTGCAGCGTCCCAGCATTTTCTGAATCTCCAGCATTCCTCCAGTCCCACAACCTTCTCGCTTTCCAACCACACCCAACTCACTTATCACGACGTGACCTTTTTTAACGGACGCGTTCAGGAAAGTCGTCACGACTTTCCATGGCCCGTAATTTTCGCTTGTGGATCTGCGGCGCCTCTATGCGTCGACACGTGGCTCCTGCTTCTGCCCGTGACTATCCATGAGACGACATCAGGGACCACATTCCCTCTTTTTAAAAATTCTGCTTTGCGCTCATAATTCACGTTTTATCTTTTTAAGAAAAAATTAAATTTAAATGTGAGGGCTTCGGAATTCATTTTGGGTTGGATTTTTCACCTTATTTGGGTTTCAAAATGGGTTAAATTCACCGTGGTTTGGGTTTTGAAATTGTGGGCTTTGGGCTTCAAAAAAAAAAAAAAAAAAAAAAAATATTTGGGTTTCAGAATTGTGTGATTAGGGTTTACCTGTTTCATTTCGTTTGTTTGTTTGTTTGTTTGTTTGTTTTGTAATTTTTATTTTGTAATTATTTTATTTTTGTGTGTTTTGTAATTTTTATTTGCTTTAATACCTTTCATTTGTTGTTATGACATTGTTTGTGGCTAATTTTTAAACATTGAGGACAATGTTCATTTCTAGGTTTGGGGGTATTGGAGTTTTGCATGTATTTGTTTTTTTCATAAATTTAGCATGTATTTGTTTTTTTTTTCTTAATTTTAAAATTTAAAAAAAAAAAATTGCTTGTTTTTCTTCTATTTGAGTCTTGTTTTTGTTTTGAGTCACTTTCCGAACACTTATGATGAGATTGTGATAAATGTTTGCATGACTTAAATGAAAATTGAATTTTATTTATTTATTATTTATTCTTTGTCCTTGTAATTTTTTTAATTCTTTTAATTTTTTTTAAAAAAAATTAAAATTAAAAATTAATTAATTTGGCATCGTTCTAGCATGATATGTTCGAAACCTTCTTTGCACTTGCCATTTGTTTCATAATTCTCCAATTAAAGGATTTGCATGACCCAAAGAATTGTATCAAGCATAAATTAGACTTATATAACCATATAATGTGAGCTTTTGAGCCTTGTGCTTCATTTCATGAGTGTTATATACATACTCTAATTTTCTTGTCATCAAAGTTGTTGTTTGATCTCATTATTCATTGATTTGGTTGAACACTTAAAAGTCATTCATTCTTATGCAATTTGATTTCATGACATTTAAGAAATGATATTAAGGCCCTCTTTGGATCGTTTGTGCCTTTCAAGCTAACCTTATGCATGCTTAAGCATGATTTTCCATTGTTAACCATTTTGAGCCTACATGTAAACCTTTTCTTTCATTTACCAATTATATTTCATCACCTTAGCCTGAAAAACAAATATTTACCTTTCTAAGGAACTCATGAGCTTTAATTGGGATGTGTTTTTCATACTAGGTTTGGGAAGATGTGTTACATTTCGAAAAAAATAAAAAAATAAAAAATTTCACACAATTGGTGAAAGAAAAGAGAAAAGTGGTGGTTGAATGAAATTTCATTTTTGGGCCTTCAAAATAAATTGGTGTTTGTTCAATTAAAGGAAAGGAGTATGAATCAATGTAAAGGAAGGTACAAGGAGTTTTGATCATGTAAAAGAAAAAAAAATATAATCGTGATGATTCGAAGTCTTGTACACAATTGTTTTATGCTCTTATATTTTGAGTTCCTTGGACTTTGTTTTATCCATACCCTTCATTTCTTACTCACCTTACACCCTTGGCCCCATTACAACCTATGTTAAAGACCTAAATTGATCTAAAATGTCATGTGGTTGAATTGCATTCATTTTTCTACTTTTAAGTGTTTGGCATCCTTCTTGAGATCATTTTAATGCAAGTTCTTCATCTTTCTATTTCGAGTTAAGTCCTTATGGTTTAACTCTATTCTCATGTTTATAACTGAGTGATGCATTATAGCCCTCTTCTGAGTGATTCATTTGTGAGATGACAGCTTTGTATGATTTTCGAAATTGTGTGAAAACTAAGATTGGGAAATTTGTTGCATTTGGCTTTTACACTACTACACTTTGAGCATATTGTGTTTAGAATTTTGCCGCTTTGTTAATAATGTCTAAAAATTGAGTTTTTATTGTTAAAACGTTTAAGTCATGTGCATGAGTCATTTCTCTTCAGAACATGTTCGGAAAGATTGTTTTGAGTTCTTTTTATTTTTG
Organism: Prunus fruticosa; assembly: GCA_018703695.1. Lineage (NCBI taxonomy): Eukaryota > Viridiplantae > Streptophyta > Magnoliopsida > Rosales > Rosaceae > Prunus > Prunus fruticosa. The sequence continues at coordinate 24,652,032 of CM031918.1, read as the reverse complement.
TTTTTGTTTTTGTTAATTAATGTATTTATGTTTGTTTTTGTTTTTTGTTTTGCTTAAGGACTAACAATCTTTTAATTTTTCTAATTACTTTGTTTAACAGAGTCAGTAAAACGTTTGTGGGTATGTGATTCTGTTAAACCCTCAGGAGACACAACTCCTCCTACTAGGGATGCCTAGAGGTTTAAAGGCTTGTTGCATATGCTAAATGCAATCGAGTTACCTACGAAAGTGGTCTAGTTAACTTCTTGTTTTGTTTTTTAATCTGTGTTTTCCTTTTTTGTTTTGCTCGAGGACTAGCAAAATCTAGGTTTGGGGGTATTTGTTCGGTTCACAATTGTATATCATTTTATACCCTTATAGCTTATGATTTAGTTATGTTTTTTAGTTAACCATGTGCTTTTAATCCTTTTTGTGTTTATCTTTCAGTTCATTGAGCTTTAGGTAATAATGATGGCTTTAGAGAGAATAATTCATGCAATTCAAGCATGTTAAGGCCTAATTTGGATGAATGGATGAAGAGCTTAAAGACAAACTCATTTTGGCTACAGCCCCCTGCCAGTCCAGTTCCGTAGGTCATATTGCAAGCTTTGTTTCAACAACCTACATAGCTCAAATGAGGCCACATTCTTCATGAAAGTTGTTCCAATGGGTGTGTCCTATAACATATCCAAAATTCAGCCCCATTGGATAAATCTGGCGTCCGTTACCTAGCAAACACAGAACCATGCTCAGGATGGATCTTATCAGCGTGGAAAATGAGTTAGCAATTTGTTTTGGCCTTAACTTCCTCCTCCGACCTTGGATTGGCCCAAATGATATATGGCTGGAAAGAAGACATTCTGAACTTCAAGTTGGAGTGCTTAAAGTCTTAATTTGCTTAAGGGAAGCCCAAGTTGTAAGCCCTTGAAGTTGCTGGTCATGCTGACCTCAGCATGTGCTGGTTGGATGCTTGGTCATGGTGAGCTAGGCATGAGCTATCATTTCTGGTTGGAAGCTTGGTCATGCTGACATGAGGATGAGCTAGGGCTGCTAGTGGGATTTAGTGGAGTAGCCATTCAAGATTTTCTAATACAAGTGCATCATCCAATTCATATTTTCTAATTCAAGTGCATCAACCATTTCAGATTTTATAATTCAAGTGTTGTATGCATTAGTCTTTTTGAATTCAGATTTTCACTTCCCCTAGGCCTATAAATAGGGAAGTTCTCTAAGTTTGTAAACACACCCCAAGGGGGGGAGCTCTCAAGCACTTCTCTAGAGCTCCCTTCCCTTCTCTCCCTCAAATTCTCTTAGTTTCCCTTTGTAGTTCTCAATTGTTGTAATAAGATCATTCTACTAAATTTTCTTTCTTCTAAATTCTCCAAACACTTCTCTATTCTCTTTCAAAGTTCTCCATGTTCTAAAACATTTCCCAAATACAATTCCCATCTCTTCCAAGATTCTCAAAGTTCCCAAACACTTCTCCCATTCCTTCATCAAATTCTCTAAACTACTCAAACACTTTCTCCTCCCTTCTCCAAATTTCCCAAACACATTTCCCTTCTCTTCCAAACGTCTCCATGTCTCAAACACTTCACAAACACCTTTCTCTCCCTTCCCTAAGTTCTCAAATTCTCCAAGTTCACAAAATCCTCAAGCTTCCCAAACACCTTCCTTTCCCTTCCAAAATCCTCAAGCTTCCCAAACACCTTCCTCCAAATTCTCAAGCTCTCAAACACCTCTCTCTTTCTCTCCAAAAACTCTCCATGTTCTCAAGTGTTGTACAAAATCCTTGTTTTATGTTCTTTTGTTTTCATTTTTGTTTTGTGTAGGAAAACCGAATTGGATCATTCAATCACCAATCCCTGTGGAATCGACCTCGCACTTACATATGTTATACTACCGAACGGCTCGTGCACTTGCGAGTATCACAAGTTGAGGATGCAGTTGAACCCATTTTGGTGCAGCTGAATCTACACAACACTGATCTCAACTTGTCCAGAAGTTTGGGGATGATATGGAGTTGCCACTTTATGTGTGATATTGTACTTCTTCATTAAGGCCTCAAATGGTTTGTTACAGAAGTGGCTGCCACCATCACTAATGACAGCCCTAGGAGTTCCAAACCTAGTGAAAATCACATCTCTCAGGAATTTCAGGACAACTCTATGATCATTAGTCCTTGTAGCCAATGCCTCCACCCATTTGGATACATAATCTACAGCAACAAGAATGTAAGTATAACCCAAAGAGGAAGGAAAAGGTCCCATGAAATCTATACCCCATATGTCAAACAGCTCCACCACCAAAATGTTGTTCAGTGGCATCATATTCCTCCGACTTATGTTTCCCATTCTTTGACACCTATCACATTTAGAACAGAAATAAAATGCATCTTTAAAAAGAGAGGGCCAAAAGAAACCAGATTGAAGAACCTTAGCTGCTGTTTTCTTGGCACCAAAATGACCTCCACATGCAAATTCATGACTAAACTTGAGTATGCTTTGCTGCTCATTCTCTGGGATACACCTCCTTATGATTTGGTCGGGGCCATGTTTGAACAGATATGGATCATCCCAGAAGTAATGTTTGGCTGTGGCAAGGAACTTCTTTCTTTCCTGAAAAGTTAGATCATATCTCAAAACACCACTAGCAAGATAAATAACAAGATCAGCATACCATGGTTCTTGATCATGAATGGCCAATAGTTGTTCATCTGGAAAAGATTCATTGAGGGGCAGGACATCCTCAAACTTGTGGTTACCATCGATGAGACGAGAGAGATGATCAGCAACAACATTCTCACACCCTTTCTTATCTCGGATTTCTAAATCAAATTCTTGCAACAACAATACCCATCGAAGCAAGCGTGGCTTAGCATCCTTCTTGGTTAACAAGTACCCAAGTGCTGCATGGTCAGAATATACAATCACTTTAGAACCAACAAGATATGAACGAAACTTCTCTAAAGCAAAAATTACAGCAAGCAACTCCTTTTCAGTTGTTGAGTAATTGAGCTGAGCATCATTTAATGTTCGGCTTGCATAATAGATGACATGAGGGAGCTTGTTCACTCTTTGACCTAGAACTGCACCAAGAGCATAGTCAGAAGCATCACACATTAATTCGAAAGGTAAAGACCAATCTGGTGCCTTGATAATTGGAGTTGATGTTAGTTCAAGTTTCAAAGAGTTAAATGCATTCAAACAATCTTTATCAAAGTTGAAAACAGAATCTTTAGCCAAAAGATTGCATAGAGGACGAGTGATTTTGGAGAAATCTTTAATAAAACAACGATAAAAACCTGCATGTCCTAGAAAACTCCTCACACCTTTCACTGAAGTAGGGGGTGGTAGATTAGAAATCAAATCAATCTTTGCTTTGTCTACCTCAATACCTTTGCTGGAAATGGCATGGCCTAACACAATACCTTGCTTCACCATGAAGTGACATTTCTCCCAATTCAGAATCAGATTAGTTTCCTGGCATCTTTGAAGTACTAATGACAAGTGGTTAAGACAATCATCAAAAGAGGATCCAAAAACTGAAAAGTCATCCATAAATACCTCAATGAACCTCTCTATCATGTCTGAAAAGATAGCCATCATGCATCGTTGGAAGGTAGCTGGGGCATTGCATAAACCAAATGGCATTCGTCTATACGCAAAGGTTCCAAAGGGGCACGTGAATGTTGTCTTCTCTTGATCCTCAGGGGCTATTGCAATTTGATTGTAACCTGAAAAACCATCAAGGAAACAATAATGTGAGTGACCAGCTAGCCTTTCAAGCATTTGATCAATAAAAGGCAAAGGAAAGTGATCCTTTCTAGTGGCAGTGTTTAGCTTCCGATAATCAATGCACACTCTCCATCCTGTGATTGGTCTTGTTGGCACCAGCTCATTGTCCTCATTCTTGACCACTGTGATGCCTGACTTCTTTGGGACAACTTGGATAGGACTCACCCATTTGCTATCTGAGATAGGATAAATGATTCCTACATCAAGTAATTTGAGTATTTCAGTTCTTACAACATCCTTCATATGTGGGTTGAGTCTCCTCTGGGCTCACGACTTGGCTTGGCATCCTCCATCAAAATTCGATGCATGCACATTGTAGGGCTTATTCCCTTGATATCTGTAATGGTCCATCCGATGGCATTCTTGTGCTCTCTCAAAACTGTGATCAACTTATCCTCTTCTAATGGTGAAAGGTCAGAAGCTATAATGATGGGAAGGGTTTCTGTCTCACCAAGATAAACATATTTAAGGTGTTGTGGAAGAGGTTTTAGCTCAAGTTTAGGTGGCTTGACAATGGAGGGAACTAGTTTAGTGGTGGCAGGTTTAAGAGGCTCAACAATGGGTGAAATGGAAGAATTGAATGGTTTCAAAACCTCAAGGGCAGCTGCCACTTCAATGAACTCAGATTCATCATCAAGATCACCTAAAGGTTGTGTCAACACAATTTCTAAAGCATCATCAGATTGTGCCTGCACAAACTTAGACAAAACCAGGGAATCCAAACTATCAATTGAAAAGCAATCAAGTGAATTAGAAGGATGAGTTAAGGATTCAAACACTTTGAATTCTATGGTTTGGCCAAGGACTGTCATTTTCAGAATGCCATTTTTCACATCAATAAGAGTGTTTGCTGTGGCCATGAATGGTCTTCCAAGCAAGATAGGCAGCTCACGATCATGAATGGGTGCATCTTCCATGTCTAACACCACAAAATCAGCAGGCAATATTAGCTTATCAACTTGAACCAAAATATCTTCAACTATACCTCTAGGATATTTCACTCAGCGATCAGCAAGTTGTAAGCTGAGTGTGGTGGATTTTAGCCTTCCCAAACCTAGTTGCAGGTACACTGAATAAGGCATTAGATTGATACTTGCACCTAAATCCAACATGGCTTTCTCCACTCGTTTATCTCCAATGGTTATGCCAATGGTAAAACTGCCTGGATCCTTGAGCTTAGGAGGAAGTTTTCTTTGAAGGACAGCACTCACATTTTCAGACACCAACACCTTCTCATGAGGGCTATACCTTCTCTTGTGTGAGTTCAACTCCTTAAAAAATTTAGCATAAGTTGGCATATTCATGATCATATCAAGTAAAGGCAAGTTAACATTGACTTTACTAAGTATATCATAAATTTCAGTAAATGACTTATCCTGTTTGCTTTTAGCAAGACGTCCAGGGAAAGGAATTGGTGGCACATAAGGTTTCTCGGCCTTGTGCAATATAGGTGAACTTGTTGACGTGCCAATGGGAATTTCTTCTTTTGGTGTCGTCTCTTCCTTGTGTTCATCACCTGCATTCACAACATCATGATTAGTAACTTCTTTGCCAACTTTATTATCAATAACCTTACCACTTCTAGAACTGAGATTGCTTTGGCATGCTCATGATGGTTGGGATTCACATTTGGCTGGCTAGGGAACTTTCCAGGTTCTCTTTGGTTCAAACTATCTGCAATTTGCCCTAATTGAATTTCTATTTTGGTCAAGGCAGCAGAATGTTGTTGAAGAGCACCATTAGTAGTTTGCTGGAATTGCAAAGTATTTTGAGCCAACAACTTGACTGTGTCCTCCAATGAACTTGGTTTCGGTTGGAATGATGAACTCGCTTGATTTTGATTTTGATTGTTGCTCCAAGAGAAATTTGGGTGATTCCTCCAACCAAGATTATAAGTGTTCGAAAAGGGATCATTTCTTGGCCTTTGGTTGTAAGAATTCATCATGTGGGTGATCGGTGCATAATTACATATCATTTTGTACCCTTCTAAATTATGATTTGGTTATGTTTTTGAGTTAAACTTGTGCTTTTAATAAGTTTTGTGTTTGTTTCAGTGTTATAAGCTTGAGACTCATTTATTGCATTTTGGAAGAATCAGATAATGACCCATACATCATTGGAAAGCTACGGAAGTCTAGTTTCTGTAGAATTTTACGGTTCATGATTCCGAGTCTTCTAGAGAAAGTTATACATGTTTTGGCAACTTAAGGTCAAATTCGGCAGCATCTGCGTTACTGGGCCAAAAATCACATTTGAAGGCCTTTCCGATTTTTCCTTGAGTTGGGCTGCATATGCTTGGAAAGATAAGACAAAGAGCTTTAAGATCCATATTTTTCCAGATTTTTCAGACTGGAGCCACAAGCCCAAAACGAGCCCACAAGCTGGCTGAAATGCATTGTCATGCATGACATATGCATGATGAAGTGTTGTTGATTGTGGGAAAGTTTGGTGAAGCATATTCAATACCTATTTTTGAGTGGAATTTTGCAGCAACCAAATGAATTGAAAGATGTTGAAGTGGGGGTGCAACACTAAGCCTAAAGACAAGAGGAATTGTTTTCAAATGTAATAGTGTGTTAGGTGAATTAAGTGTTGTAAGTTGGTGAAGTGAGTGTGGTAGGTAAACCTATTGTATAATTCAGATTTTCACTTCCCCTAGCCCTATAAATAGGGAAGTTTTCTAAGCTTGTAATCACACCCCAAGGGGGGGAGCTCTCAAACACTTCTCTAGAGCTCCCTTCCCTTCTCTCCCTCAAATTCTCTTAGTTTCCCTTTGTAGTTCTCAATTGTTGTAATAAGATCATTCAACTAAATTTTCTTTGTATTAAATCTCAAACACTTTTCCTTTCTCTTCTTCTAAATTCTTCAAACACTCTCTTCTTCAAACATCTCTCTACTTTCTTCTATAAAATTCTCCAAGTTCTCAAACACCATTTTCTCCCCTTCCAAAATTCTCAAACACTTCACAAACACATTTCTCTCCCTTCCCTAAGTTCTCAAATTCTCCAAGTTCACAAACATCCTCAAAGTTCTCAAACACTCTCTTCCAAATTCTCAAAGTTCTCAAATACTTCCCAAAACTCTTCTCCCTTCTCTTTCTCAAAGACTTCTCTCTATTCTCATCCAAACTCTCCATGTTCTCACGTGTTGTACAAAACTTTTTGCTTCTTTTGTTTTCATTTCTATTTTGTGTAGGAAAACTGAATTGGATCATTCAATCACCAATCCCTGTGGAATCGACCTCGCACTTACATATGCTATACTACCGAACGGCTCGTGCACTTGCGAGTATCACAAGTTGAGGATGTAGCTGAATCCATTTTGGTGCAGCTAAATCTACACAACAAGTTTTTGGCGCCGTTGCCGGGGATCGGTAACATTGTTTGATTCTATTTGGTTTTCCTACTTTTTATTATTTTTATTTTTTGTATATAACTAGACAGTTTCATGTTTTAAAGTTAATGACGTTAATTGACAAGTTGTGTTTGTAGTCCAACGGACAAGGACAATTGCCTGACAAGCAAGAGAACTGGGTTTGAGTCCCAGCTTACACAACACAAAAAAGGTTCAAGTAGCATGTTGATTATTGCTAGTTTCTGGTTTCATTCACTTGCTCTTAATTAAATATCTTGTTCAAGTTTACATAAACACCATATGACTCTTGGACTGATTAGTGAATGAATGGGTAGATATTGAAGACAAACACCATGTTTAAATTCTACTTGGTTCTTTATTGTTCTTCTTGTTCTTAATGGGTTCGGAATTTGTGTTTAGACTAAACACCATAGCTAAATGCTTTTTCTGAATACTTGATTAAAACCACACACCATATGGATAATCATATTTGAGAAAGAACGAACTCCATAAGCTAGTTTGATTTATTTTGTTGCTTGTTACTTTGAAGCATGGAAGTGTTGATTTTTCCTTTTCATTTGTTTAGTTCTTTTTATTTATTTATTTCCTAATCCTTTTAATTCTGTTTCAAGTTTTTGTGTGTTTGTTTTAGCAATTTATGACAGCTTAATAAAAATGGAGAGAGATGGCAACCTCAATCATAAGAATGGGAAGTGTGGAGCAGTTGGAGAAGTCGCGACCTCCAATTGCATCATGCTCGACCCTAATCGCTTCAAGGGTGAGCATTTCAATCCTTTCTCTTCTTTAAATTCTGTTTATTTCTTAGTTTGTTTCTTTTAGTACAACAATTTATGTCATTTGTTTGAGTTTGTTTAGAGTACTTAGTTCATTTTCATTTATGGTTTGTTGTCTCATTTTATCTTAATTTTTTTTCTCATCTTAAAAACTAAAAATTCAAAATTCAAAAATTCAAAAAGATTTTTCATATGAGCTGACTTATGGTAACTCCAGGAAGCACTTCCGTCAATAGTGTCTAGGAGTTCTTTAGGCGACACCTTCGGTGTCTAAGAAGTTTGGGTTTTAAGCGGGACCATTGTGACCCCTCCAACCTTCCCGGATCCCCTGGCTGTGTTTTCTGAGGCCCTTAACTGGTCATCCGTAAGTTGCTTGTATATTCGTGTGTTTTTAAATCAAGTTTTTTTTTCTTTATTTTCTTTTATGTTTAGTCTTTGTTTTTGTTTTATTTTGTTTTGTTTTTGTTTTGTTAAGTTAGTTTATGTATTTATTTACGTGGTGTGGTTAGTTAGTTTATTTCTAAGTGTTAAAAACACATTTTTATTTCACTGTAAAAAAAAAAAAAAAAAAACAAAAAAAAAACAAAAAAACAAAAAAAACATTCAAGTGAATTAAAAAAACAACATCATCATCATTTTCTTCTTCTTCTTCTTCATCTTCATCTTCATCTTCTTCATCTTCATCTTCATCTTCATCATCTTCATCATTATGGCATGCCTCTATTGTCTCGCACTTGCAGAATTTGCAGCAGCTCTACATGGTCCTCATTCTTTCTCTCCAGTGCTTCCACATGCTGATTGGCACAATAAAGCCGCTTCTGGAGGTCCGCCACCATAGCCTTCAAGGAAGCTACTTCCTCGCTCAACGCGGCACACTCCCGTGTTCTCGCCAACAAATGCCTAAATTGGTAGCCGAGACCGCATGGAGCACCGTTAAATTGTGGGACTCCTCCACCGCAGCCTTGTCGGACCTCTGTGCCACATGCAGGTGATCTGCCGATGTGAGTTTACTACCAATCATGCTGCCCAGCAGCACTGCTCTGTTCGGCACCGCCTCAGAAAAGTTCGGTATTACCTCAGCAAAGTTTGAGGCCGTACCGTGATGATATGTGGAGTTTGGGAAGACAGGGTTTGGACGAGCCCTTATCTGGGCATTCGGTGGTGCAAGTGAGAGCTCAAGGTTGAGATCATCAAGGTGAGTGCATGAGGATGCCATTGTTTTGTTTCTGAATTTTTTGATGTTTTTCCTTGAGTTTGCAGGAAGAAATGTTGGGTATCATCCGCTTGGAGAGATGTGCTTTAAATAGGCATATGCTGATGAGAGAGAGCCAACACCATTTCGGATTTCCCGGGCATGCTCAACCTAATCGCTTCAAGGGGGAGCACCTTTACTTTACTTTACTTTTTTCTTTTTCCGTGTTTTCTGGTGTTTTATGTTTTTGCCCGTTACTTTCATTTTCTAGAGCTTTGTGTTTTTGCCTTTCCCTTTCGGCTATCATCTTTGTTTTATTTTAGTTAGGGAACTGTGCTTTCTTTTCCGTTTATTATTTTTGTTTTATTTAAGTTTGGGAAGTGTGTTTTCTTTTCCATTTGTCGTTTTTGTTAGATTTAAGTGGGAAGTGTGTTTTCTTTGTCTCTTTCTTTTTTCCTTCTGCAACTTTACTCTTTTATTTCTAAAATAAAAATAACAAAAACAAAAACAACCAAAAAAAATAAAAACAGTAGAAATCATTTCTTCATAGCGCTAGGTGTCTCGACCATAGGAGCTTTGAGTTTGGCCCTCTGGCTATCCTCTTCCGGGGCTTCACGCACGGCTTCTTGGGGCTCACCACTTGAGCTCCCAAAGATCGCAATCTTAGCTTGAGTGTAACTACTCTCGCGATCTGCTTGCTTGCGTTTACCCGGTCGATCTAGGTCCTCCAGCTGCTTTCGCATGTCGCGAGAATACAACTCTACCATCTTTGATAGGCTTTTATTCTCGTCCCGCAATACTTCTAGCTGGTGTCGATTCACCTCCACTATCCTTGCCCTCTCCCTTTTCAAGCTTTTTATAGCAGTCTGACACTCTTCAACCATACTTCGCTCCGCCGCTCACTGACCTTTCAGAATCTCTACCTCATGGGATTTCGCAAGTAGGCGATGCCCCAAACTTGCAACACATGTTGTACTCTGCACGCTCAGTGCCAGGGCATCACTCGTGACCCGGTTGTCATCCCTAGTCCTCAAACACTCTCTTCCAAAATCCACAAAGTTCCCAAACACCACTTTCCTTGCCTTTCCAAAATTCTCTTCCAAAATTCTCCAAATCTCTCAAACATTTCTCCCCTCTCTAAAGTTCTCAAACACTTTCCTTCCTTCCTCAAATGCTCTCTTTAATTTTCTTAGTTGTAATTTATTTTCTTGTAATGTACATTCTTTCTTCTTGTTTTGTTTCTTTTGTTTTCATTTTTGTTTTGTGTAGGAAGATTGAATTGGATCATTCAATCACCAATCCCTGTGGAATCGACCTCGCACTTACATATGCTATACTACCGAACGGCTCGTGCACTTGCGAGTATCACAAGTTGAGGATGCAGCTGAATCCATTTTGGTGCAGCTATATCTACACAACAAGTTTTTGGCGCCGTTGCCGGGGATCGGTAACATTATTTGATTCTATTTGGTTTTCCAACTTTTTATTATTTTTATTTTTTGTATATAACTAGACAGTTTCATGTTTTAAAGTTAATGACGTTAATTGACAAGTTGTGTTTGTAGTCCAACGGACAAGGACAATTGCCTGACAAGCAAGAGAACTGGGTTTGAGTCCCAGCTTACACAACACAAAAAAAAGTAAAAGGTTCAAGTAGCATGTGGATTATTTCTTGTTTATGGTTTCATTCACTTGTTCTTAATTAAATATCTTGTTCAAGTTTACATAAACACCATATGACTCTTGGACTGATTAGTCAATGAATGAGTAGATATTGAAGGCAAACACCATGTTTAAATTCTACTTGGTTCTTTATTGTTCTTCTTGTTCTTAATGGGTTCAGAATTTGTGTTTAGACTAAACACCATAGCTAAATGCTTTTTCTGAATACTTGATTAAAACCACACACCATATGGATAATCATATTTGAGAAAGAACGAACTTCATAAACTAGTTTATTTTACTTTGTTGCTTGTTGCTTTGAAGCATGAAATTGGATGTGTGTTGATTTTCCTTTTATTTCCTAACCCTTTTAATTCCATTTCAAGTTTGTGTGTTTGTTTTAGCAATTTATAATAGCTTAATAAAAATGGAGAGAGATGACAACCTCAATCATAAGAATGGGAAGTGTGGAGCAGTGGGAGAAGTCGCGACCTCCAAATGCATCCATACTCGACCTAATCGCTTCAAGGGGGAGCATTTCAATCCTTTCTCTTCTTTAAATTCTGTTTATTTCTTGGTTTGTTTCTTTTAGTACAACAATTTATGTCATTTGTTTGAGTTTGTTTAGAGTACTTAGTTCATTTTCATTTATGGTTTGTTGTCTCATTTTATCTTATTTTTTTTTCTTATCTTAAAAACTAAAAATTCAAAATTCAAAAATTCAAAAAGATTTTTCATATGAGCTGACTTATGGTAACCTCAGGAAGCACTTCCGTCAATACAGTGTCTAGGAGTTCTTTAGGCGACACCTTCGGTGTCTAAGAAGTTTGGGTTTTAAGCGGGACCATTGTGACCCCTCCAATCTTCCCGGATCCCCTGGCTGTATTTTCTGAGGTCCTTAACTGGTCATCCTTAAGTTTTCGCTTAAAAGAAAAAGCTGCTATTTGTGTGTTTTCTTAACTATTAAATAAATTTATTTATTAAAAAAAAAATCAATTTGGAACTTCTTTGTTTTTTATTTATTTATTAAGTTAGTTTATGTATTTATTTACGTGGTGTGGTTAGTTAGTTTATTTCTGAATGTTAAAAACACATTTTTATTTTATTTCAAACACTACATTAAAAAAAACAATAAACAAAAAAACAAAAAAACAGAAAGGTTAACTCAAAAACATAACTAAATCATAAGCTAGAATGGTACAAAATGATATGTAATTATGCACCGATCAAATACCCCCAAACCTAGATTTTGCTAGTCCTCGAGCAAAACAAAAGGAAAACAAAGATAAAAATAAAAAAAGAAGTTAACTAGACCACTTTCGTAGGTAACTCGATTGCATTTAGCGTATGCAACAAGCCTTTAAACCTCTAGGCATCCCTAGTAGGAGGAGTTGTGTCTCCTGAGGGTTTAACAATTATCGAATACCCACAAACGTTTTTCTAACTCTACAAAACAAAATGGTTAGAAAACTTATTAGATTTGTTAATCCTTTAAGCAAAATAACAAAAACAAAAATAAAAGCAAAAACAAAAATAAAAATAGAAACAATCACAAAACACAAAAAATCAAAACAGAAACTCAAAACAACCTTTCCGAACATTTCTGAAGAGGAATGACTCATGCACATGACTCAAAAGTTTTAACAATAAAAGCTCAATTTAGACATTATTTACAAGGCGGCAAAGTTCAAAACATAACATGCTCAAAGTGTGGTAGTGTGATAGCCAAATGCAACAAATTTCCCAATCTTAGTTTTCACACAATTTCAAAAATCATACAAAGCACAAGTTCAACTTCAAATCTCACCAAAGTTGTCCTCTCACAAATGAATCACTCGGAAGAGGGCTATAATGCAACACTCAGTTATAAACATGAGATTAGAGTTAAACCATAAGGACTTAACTCGAAATAGAAAGATGAAGAACTTGCATTAATATGATCTCAAGAAGGATGCCAAACACTTAAAAGTAGAAAAATGTATGCAATTCAACCACATGACATTTAAGATCATGAAAGGAAGGAAAATCTGTACCATGAAGTCTGCAGCCATGCCATTATAAATCAATGATACCTTGCAGATCAATGAAGAATGCAGCCTTGGTATGTTCTTAAGTTACTTGTTTTTCCTTCCAATTCTTCCATTTCCCCTAACCTTAGCCTTTCATTACAACCTTGTGAAAGACCTAGCTGATCTTTGAGGATGTATTCATGGGTGCTGGTAAGTATGTGTGTATCTCTATTCTTAGTATTTGATTCCCTTCTTGAGATCTAACCAAAGTAGGGTACCCATACTGGTGCCGCTGCTTGGCCCCATGTCTAGAGTCGGTGGAGCTAGGTTGAGATCCAACGAAAATGGGTAGGAAGAGGCCATTTGATTTCTCACTTTTTTTCTTTTTCTTGCTTCTTTTCTCTTTTGTGTTTTTGAGTTTGTGTGTTTTCCCTTCTTTTTCCTTCTTATAGACATAGTCTTTGACAAACCCTAGCCATTGCAGCATCTAGAGCATTTTCCTGAATCTCCAGCATTCCTCCAGTCCCACCACCTTCTCTCTTTCCAACCATACCCAATTCATTTATCACGACGTGTCTTTTCTGAACGGACGCGTTCAGCAAAGTCGTCTTTGCGCCTTTCCATAGCCCGTAATTTGTGCTTGTGGAGTCTGCGGCGCCTCTACGCGTCGACACGTGTCTCACCCCTCAGTTGGTCCCTTACACTGAACCGAGACATCATGACCCATGTTCTTTTAAAATAATAATAATAAAAATAAAAATAAAATAAAAATAAAAATCAATTGAACATGTGGGCTTCAGAATTCATTTTGGGTCGGGTTTCACCTTAGTTTGGGTTTCAAAGTGGGTTAAATTAACCGTGGTTTGTGTTTCGAAATTGTGGGCTTTGGGCTTCAAAAAAATTTTGGGTTTTAGTTTGCGTAAGACTGTCTGTTTAGGGCTTACTGTTTTGAGTGTTTTACTGTTTTCGTTTTAATTTTTTTTATTTGATTGTTTGTTTTGTAATTTTTATTTTTGTAATTATTTTCTTTTATTTTATTTTTTTTTTTTGTTTTTTGCTTTAGTACCTTTCATTTCTTGTTATGACATTGTTTGTGGCTAATTTGTAAACATTGAGGACAATGTTCATTTCTAGGTTTGGGGGTATTGGAGTTTAGCAAGTAATTTTGGTTTGTCTTTTAAAAAAAAAATTAAAAAAAACTAAAGCAAATTTTAAAAAACAATTTGTTGCTTGTTTTTCTTTTATTTTGAGTCATGTTTTGTTTTGTTTTGTTTTGTTTTTGAGTCACTTTCCGAACACATATGATGAGATTGTGATAAATGTTGCATGACTTAAATGAAAATTGAATTTTATTTATTTATTATTTATTATTTTTCTTTTTGTAACTTTTTATTGTAAAAAAAAAAAAACTTTTTAAAAAAAAATTAAAAAATTAAAATTGGCATTGTTCTAACATGATATGTTTGAAACCTTCTTTACACTTGCCATTTGTTTCATAATTTTCCAATTAAAGGATTTGCATGATCTAAAGAATTATATGAAGCATAAATTAGACTTATATAACCAACCATATAAAGTGAGCTTTTGAGCCTTGTACTTCATTTCATGAGTGTTATAGACATACTCTTATTTTCTTGTCATCTAAGTTGTTGTTTGATCTCATTATTCATTGATTTGGTTGAACACTTAAAAGTCATTCATTCTTATGCAATTTGATTTCATGACATTTAAGAAATGATATTAAGGCCCTCTTTGGATCGTTTGTGCCTTTCAAGCTAACCTTATGCATGCTTAAGCATGATTTTCCATTGTTAACCATTTTGAGCCTACATGTAAACCTTTTCTTTCATTTACCAATTTTATTTCCTCGCCTTAGCCTGAAAAACAAATATTTACCTTTCTAAGGAACTCATGAGCTTTAATTGGGATGTGTTTTTCATGCTAAGTTTGGGAAGAGGTGTTACATTTCGAAAAAAAAAAAAAAGGAAAAAAAAAAAATTCACACAATTGGTGAAAGAAAAGAGTAAAGTTGTGATTAAGTGGTGGTTGATTAAAAATTCATTTTTGGGCCTTCAAAATAAATTGGTGATTGTTCAATAAATGAGTGAAACATTGTAATGAAGGTATAAGGAGTTTTGATATTTTGAAGGAGTTTTAATAAGGAGTTTTAATATTTTGGTGATTGTTCAATGAGCTTTAATTGGGTCGTGTAAACAATTGTTTTATGCTCTTATATTTTGAGTTCCTTGGACTTTGTATTATCCATACCCTTCATTTCTTACTCACCTTACACCCTTGGCCCCATTACAACCTATGTTAAAGACCTAAATTGATCTTAAATGTCATGTGGTTGAATTGCATACAGTTTTCTACTTTTAAGTGTTTGGCATCCTTCTTGAGATCATATTAATGCAAGTTCTTCATCTTTCTATTTCAAATTAAGTCCTTATGGTTTAACTCTAATCTCATGTTTATAACTGAGTGTTGCATTATAACCCTCTTCTGAGTGATTCATTTGTGAGAGGACAACTTTGGTGAGATTTGAAGTTGAACTTGTGCTTTGTATGATTTTTGAAATTGTGTGAAAACTAAGATTGGGGAATTTGTTGCATTTGGCAATCACACTACTACACTTTGAGCATATTATGTTTTGAACTTTGTCACCTTGTGAATAATGTCTAAAATTGAGCTTTTGTTGTTAAAACATTTAAGTCATGTGCATGAGTCATTTCTCTTCGGAAATGTTCGGAAAGATTATTTTGAGTTCTTTTTATTTTTGTGATTGTTTTTATTTTTATTTTTGATTTTGCTTTTATGTTTGTTTTTTGTTTTGGTTTTGCTTAAGGACTAACAATCTTTTAAGTTTTCTAATTACTTTGTTTTGTAGAGTTAGAAAAACGTTTGTGGGTATCGTATTCTGTTAAACCCTCAGGAGACACAACTCCTCCTACTAGGGATGCCTAGAGGTTTAAAGGCTTGTTGCATACGCTAAATGCAATCGAGTTACCTACGAAAGTGGTCTAGTTAACTTCTTATTTGTTTTTTTTATCTTTGTTTTCCTTTTGTTTTGCTCGAGGACTAGCAAAATCTAGGTTTGGGGGTATTTGATCGATGCATAATTACATATCATTTTGTACCCTTCTAAATTATGATTTGGTTATGTTTTTGAGTTAAACTTGTGCTTTTAATAAGTTTTGTGTTTGTTTCAGTGTTATAAGCTTGAGACTCATTTATTGCATTTTGGAAGAATCAGATAATGACCCATACATCATTGGAAAGCTACGGAAGTCTAGTTTCTGTAGAATTTTACGGTTCATGATTCCGAGTCTTCTAGAGAAAGTTATACATGTTTTGGCAACTTAAGGTCAAATTCGGCAGCATCTGCGTTACTGGGCCAAAAATCACATTTGAAGGCCTTTCCGATTTTTCCTTGAGTTGGGCTGCATATGCTTGGAAAGATAAGACAAAGAGCTTTAAGATCCATATTTTTCCAGATTTTTCAGACTGGAGCCACAAGCCCAAAACGAGCCCACAAGCTGGCTGCAATGCATTGTCATGCATGACATATGCATGATGAAGTGTTGTTGATTGTGGGAAAGTTTGGTGAAGCATATTCAATACCTATTTTTGAGTGGAATTTTGCAGCAACCAAATGAATTGAAAGATGTTGAAGTGGGGGTGCAACACTTGTTAAGCTCATAATTTCATACATATACGTACCCTATTTACTTACAACTTTTGCTTAGTTTCTTAGAATTTTGAGTTATTTGCCTCTCTTTGTGTGTTTTGTAGGCCAATTGAGCATGAGGGCATTTGAAGCAATGTGGTGCAAAAACGTGCAAAAACTGGAGACTGAGGTAGAAGTTCATTTCGGCCTTATCTTCTTCATCCGAGCTTGGATTGGGCCAATACTTGTGTGGTTGGATCATTGACATTCTGAACTTCACAATGGACATCTTAAAGTCATCATTTGATTCAGCCAAGCCCAATTCATAAGCCGATGAAAATACACATCATGCTGACATAAGGATGAGCTGATGGATGCTTGGTCATGCTGACATAATAATGAGCTATGGCTGCTGGTGGGATTTGTTGGTGAAGTGCAACAACCATTTCTGATTATCTAATGCAAGTGTGTTAGGTGAAATTTGTGTGGTTGGTGAACTTAATTGTATAATCTGATTCACCTAACCCTTGTGCCTATAAATAGGGAGTCTCTAGAGAGCTTAGAGAGCTAGAATTTCATTCCATAATTTACACTTCCATTGTACACAAAGAGAGGGAAAGTTGAGAGTCACAAAGGGAGAGAAGGGAGAAGGCAGCAGCTGGGAGGCTTTGGCCTCCTGGCAGCCATGGAGATGAATCTTTTCAATCTCTAGCATGTTGTCCTTATCTTCTTCTCCTCCCTTTGTCTTTTATTTTCTTCTTGTATTTCCTTTGTTTTACTTTGTTTTTCTGTTATTAGTTTTAATAAACATCTTGCTAGTCTTGTATCATGGTTTGAGTTTATAAAGTTTGATTTCATTCATGAATTCTTCTTCACTAATTTAATGGAGCTGTTTTTGCATCCTTTGATTGATCACCTGAGGTTTTATGCATTTTGCTCTTGTTGGGAAGGGTTGGGGATCATCTTCATTCCGTCCATTAGCAACTTATGTGATTTGGTTTCTAGGTCTCCTATTGTAAACACCATGCTTGGGGTCCTTGTGATGTTCAATACAATTTGATCCAAACACCATGGACTTATTTGTGAGCATCTTCATGAGTGAATCAATTTGTTTACTTGCTGCCATAACATGATTAGAACAATTAGGGTGGATTCTAAAACAACACCATCTTGTCTTAGTTACTTTCTTTCTTCTTGTTTTGTTTCTCTTGTTTCCATTTCTGTTTTGTGTAGGAAAACTGAGTTGGACCATTCAATCACCAATCCCTGTGGAATCGAGCTCGCACTTACATATGCTAAACTACCAACGGCTCGTGCACTTGCGAGTATCACAAGTTGAGGATGCAGCTGAATCCATTTTGGTGCAGCTGAATCGACGCAACAAGTTTTGGCGCCGTTGCCGGGGATTGGTAACATTGCTTGATTCTATTTGGTTTTCCTACTTTTTATTTATTTTTATCTTATTTTTATAACTAGACAGTTTCATGTTTTAAAGTTAATGGTGTTAATTGACAAGTTGTGTTTGTAGTCCAACGGACAAGGACAATTGCCTGACAAGCAAGAGAACTGGGTTTGAGTCCCAGCTTACACAACACCAAAAAAAAGGTTCAAGTAGCTTGTTGATTATTTCTTGTTTCTGGTTTCATTCACTTGTTCTTAATTAAATATCTTGTTCAAGTTTACATAAACACCATATGACTCTTGGACTGATTAGTGAATGAATGGGTAGATATTGAAGACAAACACCATGTTTAAATTCTACTTGGTTCTTTATTGTTCTTCTTGTTCTTAATGGGTTTGGAATTTGTGTTTAGACTAAACACCATAGCTAAATACTTGTTCTGAATACTTGATTACAACCACACACCAAATGGATAATCATATTTGAGAAAGAACGAACTCCATAAGCTAGTTTGATTTACTTTGATGCTTGTTATTTTGAAGCATGGAATTAGATGTTTGTGGTGAAGTTGAATCCCTAATCTTGATGTTTTAGTTTAGTTTATCCTTTTCATTTATGTGCTGGTTCCTAATTCAATAAATCTAAAAATTTGTTTCAAGTTTCCTTGTCTTTCTTTAAGCATTTCTGAAGTAGCTCAATAAGAAAGAGGGAAAGAGAGGAGACAACCCAATCCATAGAAACATGGAGTATGGAGTAGCGGAGAAGTCGACCTCCAGCTGCTATGGCCAACCACTCTCCAGCTAATCACTTCAAAGGGAGCAATCCGATCATATCTCTTTCATTTGTATAATAACTGCTACTCATGCTTAGTTTTTTCTCATTTTCTGTTTTGTTTTTGTTACGGTTTTCTTTTCCTTGATGTTGGAGTAACATGTTGAGCAGCTGACCCAAATACTCAAAGAAGAACATGTGCTGCCATACTATGTGCATTTCCCTCTCATTGTCTTCAAGGGGAAGTTCTAAACTCTCTTTCTTTTATTTCTTTCATTTCATTCCTTTACCCTGGATTTCATGTGCATTATTGTATGCTTGACGTGGATTCAAACATTAAGGACAATGCTTCATTTAAGTTTGGGGGTGCTGGAAAGTTTTTTTTTTTAGTTTTTGTGTTTGTGTCTGAAAACGTAGGTTTCTTCATTGCTACAAAATTTTATTTTCTGCTACTGTTTTGAAAGTTTGGTCTGCGTTGTGTTCTTCATTTTTTCATGTTGAATCCAACGACATAAAGAACGTTAAAATTGACCAAGTTGTTTGAAAGTTACATGTCAAAACAGATTAGATGTTGAAATTGAGCAAAACAGCAATTTGAAACCTCACGTTTTTCTTTTTCTGTTTCCTTTCTTTGAGTCATTTTCAGTTTTCCTTCCCACACCAACGATAAATCTTGAGTCTAACTTCTAATATGGCTCGTAGGAATTTGATAAGCATTGTGTTAGGTCTGAATCTTATTCTTTTGCTAGCTAAGTCTCACATAATTATTCTTGAGCTTTCTATGCACTTTAGCCATGATTATACAACTCTTGCATGTCTTACCCAATTGTATGCATTTTTGCTTGTGTGATTCACTGGAATGTTAAGTTATAACTCAGATATGATTTAGGCCATCTTTGTTAAGCCTCTTTCTTTTTCCTCCATCAACCCATACAATACATATTCCATTGTAAACCCTTTTGTGCTCAAACACTTAGCCATTTCTTTCTATCACCTTATCATCCCTTAAACATCCTACCATCTAAGGGACTTGTAGAGCGTGTTTGTATTTCAGATTGTAATGCATTCAAGGCAACAAATGAGCTGAAAAAAAAAATTTAAGAAAAAGAGAAAAGAAGTGTGGCCAATGTAGTCACGACCCTAGGGTGATATAAGGAGAAATCAAGGTGATCTAGGGTGAAGAGCCGCAAAATTGGGCCAAATATTATACAAAGTGTATAAATGTCAAAACCAAATTGTGAAGTGATTCAATTGCAAAATCTGGTGTTGTGAGCTTTTCATTTTCTGTGCCTTACATTTCAAACGTCCATGATCTTGTTTACATATTATGCTCTACTTTGTTCCTTAGACTTTGTGTTTTCATATTCATTCTTTGTCTAACCATTACCATAACCCCATTACATCCATGAGTAAAGTCCTATTGATTTTGGTTTAGCTTGGTAAACTTGTGCTCATTCTTGCAGGAATTCATATCGTTGTTTGAGAAGCATGAGTTGTATCTTCATGGCTACTTCACACACACACCTTGAGCATGATTTTTGTGAGATTGTGGTAGCACTTGAATAATGTTTAGAACTTCCTTAGTGCTTGTTTTGTTCCTTGTTGAGCCATGTCTATGAAGTTTAAAAGTTCTGTCCGGTTGGAAGGTGTTAGTCATTGTTTTTGTTTTTGTTTTCGTTTTGCTTAAGGACTAACAAATCTATTAAGTTTTCTAACCATTTTGTTTTGTAGAGTCAGTAAAACGTTTGTGGGTATTGTATCTGTTAAACCCTCAGGAGACACAACTCCTCCTACTAGGGATGCCTAGAGGTTTAAAGGCTTGTTGCATATGCTCAATGCAATCGAGTTACCTACGAAAGTGGTCTAGTTAACTTCTTGTTTTGTTTTTATCTTTGTTTTTCTTTTGTTTTGCTCGAGGACTAGCAAAATCTAAGTTTGGGGGTGTGTTAAGCTCATAATTTCATACATATACGTACCCTATTTACTTACTGCTTTTGCTTAGTTTCTTAGAATTTTGAGTTATTTGCCTCTCTTTGTGTGTTTTGTAGGCCAATTGAGCATGAGGGCATTTGAAGCAATGTGGTGCAAAAACGTGCAAAAACTGGAGACTGAGGTAGAAGTTCATTTCGGCCTTATCTTCTTCATCCGAGCTTGGATTGGGCCAATACTTGTGTGGTTGGATCATTGACATTCTGAACTTCACAATGGACATCTTAAAGTCATCATTTGATTCAGCCAAGCCTAATTCGTAAGCCGATGAAAATACACATCATGCTGACATAAGGATGAGCTGATGGATGCTTCTCAAACAAGATTAGAACTTGTATCATGGTTTGAGTTTATAAAGTTTGATTTCATTCATGAATTCTTCTTCACTAATTTAATGGAGCTGTTTTTGCATCCTTTGATTGATCACCTGAGGTTTTATGCGTTTTGCTCTTGTTGGGAAGGGTTGGGGATCATCTTCATTCCGTCCATTAGCAACTTATGTGATTTGGTTTCTAGGTCTCCTAATGTAAACACCATGCTTGGGGTCCTTGTGATGTTCAATACAATTTGATCCAAACACCATGGACTTATTTGTGAGCATCTTCATGAGTGAATCAATTTGTTTACTTGTTGCCATAACATGATTAGAACAATTAGGGTGGATTCTAAAACAACACCATCTTGTCTTAGTTACTTTCTTTCTTCTTGTTTTGTTTCTCTTGTTTCCATTTCTGTTTTGTGTAGGAAAACTGAGTTGGACCATTCAATCACCAATCCCTGTGGAATCGAGCTCGCACTTACATATGCTAAACTACCAACGGCTCGTGCACTTGCGAGTATCACAAGTTGAGGATGCAGCTGAATCCATTTTGGTGCAGCTGAATCGACGCAACAACACTAAGCCTAAAGACAAGAGGAATTGTTTTCAAATGTAATAGTGTGTTAGGTGAATTAAGTGTTGTAAGTTGGTGAAGTGAGTGTGGTAGGTAAACCTATTGTATAATTCAGATTTTCACTTCCCCTAGCCCTATAAATAGGGAAGTTTTCTAAGCTTGTAATCACACCCCAAGGGGGGGAGCTCTCAAACACTTCTCTAGAGCTCCCTTCCCTTCTCTCCCTCAAATTCTCTTAGTTTCCCTTTGTAGTTCTCAATTGTTGTAATAAGATCATTCTACTAAATTTTCTTTGTATTAAATCTCAAACACTTTTCCTTTCTCTTCTTCTAAATTCTTCAAACACTCTCTTCTTCAAACATCTCTCTACTTTCTTCTATAAAATTCTCCAAGTTCTCAAACACCATTTTCTCCCCTTCCAAAATTCTCAAACACTTCACAAACACATTTCTCTCCCTTCCCTAAGTTCTCAAATTCTCCAAGTTCACAAACATCCTCCAAGTTCTCAAACACTCTCTTCCAAATTCTCAAAGTTCTCAAATACTTCCCAAAACTCTTCTCCCTTCTCTTTCTCAAAGACTTCTCTCTATTCTCATCCAAACTCTCCATGTTCTCACGTGTTGTACAAAACTTTTTGCTTCTTTTGTTTTCATTTCTATTTTGTGTAGGAAAACTGAATTGGATCATTCAATCACCAATCCCTGTGGAATCGACCTCGCACTTACATATGCTATACTACCGAACGGCTCGTGCACTTGCGAGTATCACAAGTTGAGGATGTAGCTGAATCCATTTTGGTGCGGCTAAATCTACACAACAGTGGGCTTGTTCTTGGACAAACTCAGGATAAGCATTACTAGCTGAACACATGTGAGTTGGGTGTCCTTGAACATTGCAAATAGCACAAACTTCAACTTGAGGAGCTTTAGGTACCATATTGAGCACGGAGTCAAGCTTCCTTTGTAAACCAGCAACCTGTAAAGCAAGCTCATTGTTAGGACTAATCTCATAGATACCAGCCTTACCTCTTGTATCTTTGTGTTGAGCATTGGATCCCAACATCTCAAATATGTCATATGACTCTTGAGCATTCTTTTTCTTTAAAGCTTCACCTGCAGCATTATTTACAGTAGATTGACAAGTTTCGGTTAGTCCATCATAAAAAATTTGCATTTGCAAGTATAGAGGTAACCCATGATGTGGACATTGCATTAGAGTTCCTTTGAAACGCTCCCAGCATTCGTTGAATGGTTCGCCATCATGTTGTGAGAAGTTGAAAATCTTGGACCTCAAGGTGGCTGTCTTTTGGGCGGAGAAAAACTTCTCCAAGAACTTCTTAGCAACAGCATCCCAAGTGGTTAGTGATCCAGGGGCTAACGACATCAACCAAGTCTTTGCTCTATCCTTCAAAGTGTAAGGGAAGACTCTCATCCTCAGATTTGCTTCAGATACATCCTTCAAAGGAAAAGTACAAACAACAGTATAAAATTCTTTAATGTGAGCCAAAGGATCTTCATTAGGTAAACCATAAAAAGAAGGAAGCATTTGAAAGTGAGAAGATTTAAGCTCATAGTTTCTAGCTTCTCTGGACAGCAAGATGCATGAAGGTGAATTTGGTATGATTGGTTGAGCAAGATCCTCCAAAGCAAGTTGGTCATTAGCTGCCATCTTTTCTTCTTCCTCTTCTTCTTCTTGATCTGAGTTAAAGATGTTGAACAAAGAGTATTCTTCTGAGCTTGCTGAATTGGAGGTTTCAGCTTCTAAGGGATTGAGAATAGATTCAATGGCTGCCTCCTTTGCTTTAACAAGCCTTTGTTCAAATTCAGCCAGTGATGGTTGTTGTGTACCACGGATTGGTTGGATCCTAATGGTTCCGGATTGAGAGTGTTTCTTGACCGCTGATACAACTTGTTCAAGCAACGGTTTGCTCGACATGCAAATACCTGAAAACAAAGAAAAACTAAAGAACGTAAGCAATAGCAATAAGACTCTTAATCAAGTCCCCGGCAACGGCGCCATTTTCTTGTTGGATAGATTTTACTCTATCTATTTCTCGCAAGTGCACGAACCAATTATAGTATAGGAATGCAAGCACGAGGTCGTTCCACAGAGACTTGGATGAAAGACACTTAATACTACTACTTAGACTCACAAGTAATCCTAAGACTAAACAGAATTTAAATGAAGTTGTTTTGAGTTTGTTGGAATGAAAACTGCAAAAAGGAAATGCAAAGTAGCAAGTGACCAGCAAGTAGATGTTTTAGAAAGTTGAGAGACAAAGGAGACAAGCACTAGGGTTTCAACTTCACCATGACAATCTGATTTCAAGCTACAAGTTAACAATCACCTAAGTTGATTACAATTTCTGGAGTTCGTTCTTTCTTATGTATGATTATCCATATGGTGTTTGGTTTTAATCAAGTACTCAGAAAACACAACTTAGCTATGGTGTTTAGTCTAAGCTATGAATCTGAATCCATTAAGCTTAAGAAGAACACAAAGGAACCAAGTAAACATTTAAACATGGTGTTTGTCCTAAATGCATTACCCACTCATTCACTAATCGGTTCAAGAGTCATATGGTGTTTATGTAAACTTGAACTAGATAACCAACATGCATGTGTTCATAGTGGCCAGTTATTTAAACATGCATAAAGATTCAACTAAGAACAAGTGAATGAGACCAGAAAATTAGAAGTAATCAACAAAGGGTAACATTAACTTGAAAACATGAAATTGTCTTGTCAGGTTACATTGAAACCCTAGTTATGGGAATTAGTTACACTCCATTAATGGAAAATACATTTGAATCATAATAAACACGGAGAGAGTAAGAAAAACCCGTGAAGAACGAATTATGTTGTTGAAGAGCTCCTCACAGCTTCCACCATATATGATGCAACTAGAGATGAAGAGTGGTGTAGATGGTGTGGATTGTGTTTGGGAATTGATGGGATGGTGGAGGATGGAGTGATCTGTGGGAGAAGTGTATGAGCTGGGATGAGTGGTCTGCTAGGAATTGGAAGAGAGGGATTGTGAATTCCAGGATTTTTTTGTGTGTCTTGAATGTGGAATGGGAGTGGTATTTATAGGGAGAGGGGAGTGATAAATCTGAATTCAATATGGCAATGACCTAACACACTTGTATTAGAAAAATCAGAAATGGTTGTTGCACTTCACCAATAAATCCCACCAGCAGCCCTACCTCATCATCATGTCAGCATGACCAAGCTTCCAACCAGAAACAATAGCTCATGCCTAGCTCACCATGACCAAGCATCCAATGAGCTCATCTGCAAGTCAGCATGACAAACATCTTCTTGGGCTTACGAATTGGGCTTGGCTGAATCAAATGACGGCTTTAAGATGTCCATTGTGAAGTTCAGAATGTCTCTGATCCAACCACACAAGTATTGGCCCAATCCAAGCTCAGATGAAGAAGATAGGTCCGAAATGAAATTCTAACTCAGTCAGCACGTTTTTGCTCCATTTTGCTTCAAATGCCCCAAGTGGTACCTAGAGCTCAATGAACTGAATAACAAACACAAATTGGATTAAAAGCACAAGTTTTATTTAAAAACATAACCAAACAATAGGGTAGATTGATACAAAATGATACAGAATTATGCATTGATCAGTGGCACAAATTTGTCATCCCTTTTATGCAATTGGAATTGGTCGGATTTCTGAGAATCTGATTTGGCCTTAGGAGCAGATTGGGATGTTTTGGGTTGTTCTCCTTCCGTAGCCGGGGTTTCCTCCTCTTCATCTTCATTTTCTACAATAACAACATCATTTGAAAGATTAGAATCAACTTTATTATCAATGATCTTACCTGATCTGAGCACATGAATGGCCTTGACTTCATGGTTCTTTGGATTGATCTTAGTTTGGCTTGGCCATTTCCCCAGCTCTCTTTGAGTTATTTCAGCAGCTATTTGGCCTAATTGGACTTCCAATTTGGAGATGGCAGCTTGTGTAGTTTGTTGAAAATTGGATTGATTGATTGCCATCTGCTTCACTATATCTTCCAATGATGATGATGATTGTTGTGGCCTTTGGAATGAAGGGGGATTTTCTTGATTCTGGGTATTTCTCCATGAAAAGTTTGGATGATTCCTCCAACCTGGATTATAACTTTGAGAGTATGGATCATTTCTTGGACCTTGGTTGTAGGAATTTACCAACTTAGCTTGCTCTTGCACAAATTCTGGATATCCAGCCCCAAGTGGACAAGCTATGGTAGCATGGTCATGAGTTTCACAGATGCTACACACTTCCTTAGGAGGGTTTCTTGAGTTCAATGCAAGAAGAGCATCTAGCTTTTGTTCCAGTTTTGAAATCTGCACACTAGAAGAGTCATTAAAACCATTAACAACACGTTTACCTCTTGTATCCGTATGTTGGGTCTCCATTGCTATCCCCTCAAAGAGTTCATACGTTTCTTCCGGAGTCTTGGTCTTATAAGAACCACCTGCAAAATTTGTGACAATATTTTGACTAGAAGGGGTTAGTCCTTTATAAAACATACGCATTTGAAGCTTCAATGGAATCCCATGATGAGGACATTGATTGAGCAGCCCATTGAATCTCTCCCATGCTTCACAAAACGATTCATCATCTTGCTGTGCAAATAACAAGATCTTGTCCCTAAGCATGTCGGTCTTTTGTGTGGAGAAGTATTTTTCCAGAAACTTCTTTTGAATGGCAGCCCATGTAGTGAGTGATCCAGGCTTCAAAGAATTCAACCAATACTTCGCCTTATCCTTCAAAGTGTATGGAAACACTCTCATTCGAAGTTGATCTTCTGTCACTCCTGTCAAGGGAAAAGAACTCACAACATTAAAAATATCCTTTATATGAGTTAATGGATCTTCATTAGGTAAACCATAAAAGGAAGGTAACATATTAAGATGAGAAGATTTAAGCTCATAGTTTCGAGGTACCAGTGGGCAGCGAAATGCTTGAAGGGGATGCTGGAATTGTTGGGATATCAAGGTCTCCCATGAACTCAATGGCAGCCATCATTTCTTCTTCTTCTTGGTCTGAACTTGCTTCCGAATTTGAAAGTGAAGAACCAGGAAGTTCAGTGTGGAGAGCAAGACTTGTAAATGTAGCAAGAGCTTGCTCTTTTGCAGTTGACAACTCCCTTTCTAGACGATTTTGAATTTCAGAGCTCACACGATTTGGTTGCAATGATGGTCCTCGTTCAAAGATCTGGAACGTTGGAACGAAGACCTCACTTGTTCAAGGAATGGCTTATTAGACATAAACTACCTGAAACAGAAAATGATATTAATTAGAAACACTAAAAAGAATAGGGTAACCTTGGGCACATAACCAGGGAAGAACTTTCGTTCGTCCCCGGCAACGGTAACCTTGTTGTTTAATTATGTTAAATCGCAAGTGTACGTGCCAATCAGTAGTATAGCAAAGACAAGAACGAGGTCGTACCCACGAGGATTGAGAAGTTCAAATTAGTTATGTACTTAGATTACCGAATTCAAGAAGTTAGGAAGTTAAGTCTAAAACAGAATTTAAAGTGAGAGTGATTGTGATTGTGATTGTGAAAGGAAATGAACAAACTGATATTTCAAACGAAACAAGTAAACGAGTGCAGCAAGGGTGGTTTTGAAGATTGAAAAACAGATTTGGAGACTAGGGCATTCGATTCACCATAACAATTCAATTCTGGGTTATAAGGATTCAAGTAACAAGTCTAATTCATATTCAAAGATTGATTCTAGCTAAAGTATGATTAAGCCATGGTGTTTGGTCCTAACCTTGTGTTCCTAATTCCCTAATTTGATCATTTGTTGTCTAACCTAAAATTAAGCATTAGGAACCCATTAAGCATAGAAAAACATTTTAAACAACCAAGTATGTATCTAATCCCTGTTGTCGAATGTCCATACATACTCTTCCTATTCATAGTTCAATTCGAATTAAAGTAGGGTGTATACTCTTAATTCAAACCAAGATACACAAATCAAAATGGTAGCTAGGCATTCTGATCAGCATATAGGCAGGTATGCAAAATGAATAAGAACATGAATCATGAATCAAACTTGAAACTTGAACTTTATAAACCCAGAATATTCATGTCAGGTTACATCGAAGCCCTAGTGATGGATTTAGCTACTCATAATGGGAAAGAGACTTGAACATAAATGAGAAAACATAATGAATGCAATAAGAGTAGAAAAACCCCTTTTTCTGAAGTTCTTGTAGTGTCCAAGGCTTCTCCAAGTGCTTCTCCACTTCTAATGCTTGTCCAAGAGCTTCCCCACTTCTAGAAATATGTATGAAGGATATGGAGGTGATTTGGGATGAATTTGAGTGAGTGGTGATGGCTAAGAAAGATGAAATTCGTAGGGAAATGGAACAGAGGTTTTCTGGAGTTGTTTTGGTGGTTTGAGGCTGTTTAGATCTTTGGATTGATTGCTGGAGTGTTTGGGGTTGTGAGAGTGTTTGAGGAAGATTTCTGAATGTATTGGGAAAATGATGGAAGTGTTTGAGGGAGGATGGAGTGAAGGATGGCTGAATTGTGGGGTTGTGAATCCCAGGCTTGCACACAGAGTGTATGGGAGTGTTTGAGGATGGATGGAGAGGGTTTTGTGGGGTTGTGAATCCCAGGCTTGCACACCTTGAATCTGGAATTGAAGAGGTATTTATAGGGGGAGGGAAGTGAGAAATCAGAATTGAATATAGCAATGACCTAACACACTTGCATTAGATAATCAGAAATTGTTGTTGAACTTCACCAACAAATCCCACCAGCAGCCATAGCTCATCATCATGTCAGCATGACCAAGCTTCACCAACAAATCCCACCAGGAGCCATAGCTCATCCTCATGTCAGCATGACCAAGCAAGCAATGAGCTCATCTGCAAGTCAGCATGATGTGTCTTTTGATGGGCTCACGGATTGGGCTTGTATTAATCAATTGATGAGCTTGAGCTATCCATCTTCAAGTTCAGAATGTCTTCTTTCCAAGTACATGTGAATTGGCCCAATCCAAGCACAGATGAAAAAGATATGTCCAAAATGAATTTGTAACTCAGTCTTCAGTTTTTACACATTGTTTTCACCAATTTACTTCAAATGCCTCAAGTGATACCTAGAGCTCAATGAACTGAATGACAAACACAAAAGAGGTTAAAAGCAGAAGGTTAACTCAAAAACATAACGAAATCATAAGCTAGAAGGGTACAAAATGATATACAATGGTGAACCGAACATATTCCGTAGTTCTAGCGATTGGATTTCACCCAAAACTTGCCACATGACTCCTCCCACGATGTTATATTGATGCCCAAGTTTTGTTCTCGATCGGAAATCAATAGGTGTACGAAATTGGACAATTCAAGTTCAAAGGCAGTTCGTTCTGAATTGGAGTGGTTGGTGTATTCCGAAGTTCTAGCGATTGGATTTCACCCAAAACTTGCCAAATGACTCGTCCCACGATGTTATGATGATGCCCAAGTTTTGGGCTCAATCGGAAATCAATAGGTGTACGAAATTGGACAATTCAAGTTCAAAGGCAGTTCGTTCCGAATTGGAGTGGTTGGTGTATTCCCTAGTTCTAGCGATTGGATTTCACGCAAAACTTGCCAAATGACTCCTCCCACGATGTTATATTGATGCCCAAGTTTTGTTCTCGATCGGAAATCAATAGGTGTACTTAATTGGACAATTCAAGTTCAAAGGCAGTTCGTTCCTAATTGGAGTGGTTGGTGTACTCCGAAGTTCTCGCTATTGGATTTCACCCAAAACTTGCCAAATGACTCCTCCCACGATGTTATGATGATGCCCAAGTTTTGGGCTCGAATCGGAAATCAATAGGTGTACGAAATTGGACAATTCAAGTTCAAAGGCAGTTCGTTCCGAATTGGAGTGGTTGGTGTATTCCGTAGTTCTAGCGATTGGATTTCACCCAAAACATACCAAATGACTCCTCCCACTATGTTACAATGATGCCCAAGTTTTGGGCTCGAATCGGAAATCAATAGGTGTACGAAATTGGACAATTCAAGTTCAAAGGCAGTTCGTTCCGAATCGGAGTGGTAGGTGTATTTCGTAGTTCTAGCGATTGGATTTCACCCAAAACTTGCCAAACGACTCCTCCCACGATGTTATGATGATGCCCAAGTTTTGGGCTCGAATCGGAAATCAATAGGTGTACGAAATTGGACAATTCAGGTTCAAAGGCAGTTCGTTCCGAATTGGAGTGGTTGGTGTATTCCGTACTTCTAGCGATTGGATTTCACCCAAAAACTCCTCCCACGGTGTTATGATGATGCCCAAGTTTTGTGCTCGATCGGAAATCAATAGGTGTACAAAATTGGACAATTCAAGTTCAAAGGCAGTTCGTTCCGAATTGGAGTGGTTGGTGTATTCCGTAGTTCTAGCGATTGGATTTCACCCAAAACTTGCCGAATGACTCCTCCCACGATGTTATATTGATGCCCAAGTTTTGTTCTCGATCGGAAATCAATAGGTGTACGAAATTGGACAATTCAAGTTCAAAGGCAGTTCGTTCCGAATTGGAGTGGTTGGTGTATTCCGGTAGTTCTAGCGATTGGATTTCACCCAAAACTTGCAAAATGACTCCTCCCACGATGTTATGATGATGCCCAAGTTTTGGGCTCGAATGGAAATCAATAGGTGTACGAAATTGGACAATTCAAGTTCAAAGGCAGTTCATTCCGAATTGGAGTGGTTGGTGTATTCCGTAGTTCTAGCGATTCGATTTCACCCAAAACTTGCCAAATGACTCCTCCCACGATGTTACATTGATGCCCAAATTTTGTTCTCGATCGGAAATCAATAGGTGTACGAAATTGGACAATTCAAGTTCAAAGGCAGTTCGTTCCGAATTGGAGTGGTTGGTGTATTCCGAAGTTCTAGCGATTGGATTTCACCCAAAACTTGCCAAATGACTCGTCCCACGATGTTATGATGATGCCCAAGTTTTGGGCTCGAAATCGAAAATCAATAGGTGTACGAAATTGGACAATTCAAGTTCAAAGGCAGTTCGTTCCGAATTGGAGTGGTTGGTGTATTCCGAAGTTCTAGCGATTGGATTTCACCCAAAACTTGCCAAATGACTCATCCCACGATGTTATGATGATGCCCAAGTTTTGGGCTCGAATCGAAAATCAATAGGTGTACGAAATTGGACAATTCAAGTTCAAAGGCAGTTTGTTCCGAATTGTAGTGGTTGGTGTATTCCGTACTTCTAGCGATTGGATTTCACCCAAAACTTGCCAAATGACTCCTCCCACGATGTTATATTGATGCCCAAGTTTTGTTCTCGATTGGAAATCAATAGGTGTACGAAATTGGACAATTCAAGTTCAAAGGCAGTTCTTTCCTAATTGGAGTGGTTGGTGTACTCCGAAGTTCTCGCTATTGGATTTCACCCAAAACTTGCCAAATGACTCCTCCGACGATGTTATGATGATGCCCAAGTTTTGGGCTCGAATCGGAAATCAATAGGTGTACGAAATTGGACAATTCAAGTTCAAAGGCAGTTCGTTACGAATTGGAGTGGTTGGTGTATTCCGTAGTTCTAGCGATTGGATTTCACCCAAAACTTGCCAAATGACTCCTCCCACGATGTTATATTGATGCCCAAGTTTTGTTCTCGATTGGAAATCAATGGGTGTACGAAATTGGACAATTCAAGTTCAAAGGCAGTTCGTTCCGAATTGGAGTGGTAGGTGTATTTCGTAGTTCTAGCGATTGGATTTCACCCAAAACTTGCCAAATGACTCCTCCCACGATGTTAGGATGATGCCCAAGTTTTGGGCTCGATCGGAAATCAATAGGTGTACAAAATTGGACAATTCAAGTTCAAAGGCAGTTCGTTCCGAATTGGAGTGGTTGGTGTATTCCGAAGTTCTAGCTATTGGATTTCACCCAAAATTTGCCAAATGACTCCTCCCACGATGTTATGATGATGCCCAAGTTTTGGGCTCGAATCGGAAATCAATAGGTGTACAAAATTGGACAATTCAAGTTCAAAGGCAGTTCGTTCCGAATTGGAGTGGTTGGTGTATTCCGTACTTCTAGCGATTGGATTTCACCCAAAACTTGCCAAATGACTCCTCCCACGATGTTATATTGATGCCCAAGTTTTGTTCTCGATCGGAAATCAATAGGTGTACGAAATTTGACAATTCAAGTTCAAAGGCAGTTCGTTCCTAATTGGAGTGGTTGGTGTACTCCGAAGTTCTCGCTATTGGATTTCACCCAAAACTTGCCAAATGACTCCTCCGACGATGTTATTGTGGCGTAGATTCAGCTGCACCAAAATGGATTCAGCTGCATCCACAACTTGTGATACTCGCAAGTGCACGAGCCGTTGGTAGTTTAGCATATGTAAGTGCGAGGTCGATTCCACAGGGATTGGTGATTGAATGATCCAACTCAGTTTTCCTACACAAAACAAAAAAGAAAACAAAAGAAACAAAACAAGAAGAAAGAAAAGAACTAAGACAAGATGGTGAGGTTTTAGAATCCACCCTAATTGTTCTAATCATGTTATGGCAGCAAGTAAACAAATTGATTCACTCATGAAGATGCTCACAAATAAGTCCATGGTGTTTGGATCAAATTGCATTGAACATCACAAGGACCCCAAGCATGGTGTTTACATTAGGAGACCTAGAAACCAAATCACATAAGTTGCTAATGGATGGAATGAAGATGATCCCCAAACCTTCCCAACAAGAGCATAACGCATAAAACCTTTGGTGATCAATCAAAGGATGCAAAACAGCTCCATTAAAATAGTGAAGAAGAATTCATGAATGAAATCAAACTTTATAAACTCAAACCATGATACAAGACTAGCAAGATGTTTATTACAACTAATAACAGAAAACAAAGTAAAACAAAGGAAATACAAGAAGAAAATAAAAGACAAAGGGAGGAGAAGAAGATAAGGACAGCATGCTAGAGATGGAAAAGATTCATCTCCATGGCTGCTAGGAGGCCAAAGCCTCCCAGCCTGCCTTCTCCCTTCTCTCCCTTTGTGACTCTCAACTTTCCCTCTCTTTGTGTACAATGGAAGTGTAAATTATGGAATGAAATTCTGGCTTCTCTAAGCTCTCTAGAGACTCCCTATTTATAGGCACAAGGGTTAGGTGAATCAGATTATACAATTAAGTTCACCAACCACACCTATTTCACCTAACACACTTGCATTAGATAATCAGAAATGGTTGTTGCACTTCACCAACAAATCCCACCAGCAGCCATAGCTCATCAATATGTCAGCATGACCAAGCATCCATCCAGAAACCAATACCTCATGCCTAGCTCACCATGACCAAGCATCCATCAGCTCATCCTTATGTCAGCATGATGTGTATTTTCATGGGCTTACGAATTGGGCTTGGCTGAATCAAATGACAACTTTAAGATGTCCATTGTGAAGTTCAGAATGTCTATGATCCAACCACACAAGTATTGGCCCAATCCAAGCTCGGATGAAGAAGATAAAGCTGAAATGAACGTCGACCTCAGTCTCCAGCTCTTGCACGTTTTTGCACCATATTGCTCCATTGGCCTTAACATGCTTTAGTTGCATGAATTATGCTCTCTTGCTCTATTGGCCTACAAAACACACAAAGAGAGGCAAATAACTTAGAAATCGAAGAAACTAAGCAAAAGAAGTAAGTAAATAGGGTACGTATATGTATGAAATTATGAGCTTAACACACCCCCAAACTTAGATTTTGCTAGTCCTCGAGCAAAACAAAAGAAAAACAAAGATAAAAACAAAACAAGAAGTTAACTAGGTAACTCGATTGCATTGAGCGTATGCAACAAGCCTTTAAACCTCTAGGCATCCCTAGTAGGAGGAGTTGTATCTCCTGAGGGTTTAACAATTACGATACCCACAAACGTTTTACTGACTCTCCAGAACAAAATGGTTTGAAGACTTAATAGATTTGTTAGTTCTTAAGCAAAACAAAAACAAAAACGTTAACCTTCCAACCGGACAGAAATATTAAACTTCATAGACATGGCTCAACAAGGAACAAAACAAGCACTAAGGAAGTTCTAAACATTATTCAAGTGCTACCACAATCTCACACAAATCATGCTCAAGGTGTGTGTGTGAAGTAGCCATGAAGATACAACTCATTCTTCTCAAACAACGATATGAATTCCTGCAAGAATGAACACAAGTTTGCCAAGCTAAACCAAAATCAGTAGGACTTTACTCATGGATGTAATGTAATGGTTAGAAAAAGAATGGATATGAAAACACAAAGTCTAAGGAACAAAGTAGAGCATGTCATGTAAAGAAGATCATGGACATTTGAAATGTAAGGCACAAAAATTGAAAAACTCACAACACCAGATTTTGCAATTGAATCACTTCACAATTTGATTTTGACATTTACACACTTTGTATAATATTTGGCCCAATTTTGCGGCTCTTCACCCTAGATCACCTTATATCACCCTAGGGTCGTGACTACATTGGCCACACTTCTTTTCTCTTTTTATTTTAATTTTTTTTTTCAC
This sequence comes from Prunus fruticosa, assembly GCA_018703695.1. Lineage (NCBI taxonomy): Eukaryota > Viridiplantae > Streptophyta > Magnoliopsida > Rosales > Rosaceae > Prunus > Prunus fruticosa. The sequence goes on along the minus strand of CM031918.1, from coordinate 24,617,976 downwards.
TTGTTGCCTTGAATGCATTATAATCTGAAATACAAACACGCTCTACAAGTCCCTTAGATGGTAGGATGTTTAATGGATGATAAGGTGATAGAAAGAAATGGCTAAGTGTTTGGGCACAAAAGGGTTTACAATGGAATATGTATTGTATGGGTTGATGGAGGAAAAAGAAAGAGGCTTAACAAAGATGGCCTAAATCATATCTTAGTTATAACTTAACATTCCAGTGAATCACACAAGCAAAAATGCATACAATTGGGTAAGACATGCAAGAGTTGTATAATCATGGCTTAGGTGCATAGAAAGCTTAAGCATAATTATGTGAGACTTAGTTAGCAAAAGAATAAGATTCAGACCTAACACAATGCTTATCAAATTCCTAAGAGCCATATTAGAAGTTAGACTCAAGATTTATCATTGGTGTGGGAAGGAAAACTGAAAATGACTCAAAGAAATGAAACATAAAAGAAAAACGTGAGGTTTCAAATTGCTGTTTTGCTCAATTTCAACATCTAATCTGTTTTGACATGTAACTTTCAAACCACTTGGTCAAATTTAACGCCCTTTATGTCGTTGGATTCAACATGAAAAAATGAAGAACACATCGCGGACCAAACTTTCAAAACAGAAGCAGAAAATAAAATTTGTAGCAATGAAGAAGCCTACGTTTTCAGACACAAACACAAAAACTAAAAAAGATTAAAAATAAACTTCCTGCACCCCCAAACTTAAATGATGCATTGTCCTCAATGTTTGAATCCATGTAAAGCATGTAATGCACATAAAATCCAGGGTAAAGAAATGAAATGAAAGAAAGAGATTTTAGAACTTCCCCTTGAAGACAATGAGAGGGAAATGCACATAGTATGGCAGCACATGTTCTTCTTTGAGTATTTGGGTCAGCTGCTCATCATGTTTCTCCCACATCAAGGAAAAGAAAACCCTAACAAAAACAAAACAGAAAATGAGACACAACTAAGAATGAGTAGCAGTTATTATACAACTGAAAGAGATATGATCGGAATGCTTCCCTTTGAAGTGATAGCTGGAGAGTGGTTGGCCATAGCAGCTGGAGGTCGACTTCTCCGCTGCTCCATACTCCATGTTTTTATGGATTGGGTTGTCTCCTCTCTTTCCCTCTTTCTTATTGAGCTACTTCAGAAATGCTTAAACAAAGATAAGGAAACTTGAAACAGATTTTCAGATTTATTGGATTAGGAAACCAGAACATAAATGAAAAGGATAAACTAAACTAGAACATCAAGATTAGGGATTCAACTTCACCACAAACATCTAATTCCATGCTTCAAAGTAACAAGCATCAAAGTAAATCAAACTAGCTTATGGAGTTCGTTCTTTCTCAAATATGATTATCCATTTGGTGTGTGGTTGTAATCAAGTATTCAGAACAAGTATTTAGCTATGGTGTTTAGTCTAAACACAAATTCCAAACCCATTAAGAACAAGAAGAACAATAAAGAACCAAGTAGAATTTAAACATGGTGTTTGTCTTCAATATCTACCCATCCATTCACTAATCGGTCCAAGAGTCATATGGTGTTTATGTAAACTTAGACAAGATACTTAATTAAGAACAAGTGAATGAAACCAGAAACTAGAAATAATCAACATGCTACTTGAACCCTTTCTTTGGTGTTGTGTAAGCTGGGACTCAAACCCAGTTCTCTTGCTTGTTAGGCAATTGTCCTTGTCCGTTGGACTACAAACACAACTTATCAATTAACCTCATTAACTTTAAAACATGAAACTGTCTAGTTATAAAAAAGATAAAAATAAATAAAAAGTAGGAAAACCAAATAGAATCAAGCAATGTTACCGATCCCGGCAACGGCGCCAAAACTTGTTGCGTAGATTCAGCTGCACCAAAATGGATTCAGCTGCATCCACAACTTGTGATACTCGCAAGTGCACGAGCCGTTGGTAGTTTAGCATATGTAAGTGCGAGGTCGATTCCACAGGGATTGGTGATTGAATGATCCAACTCAGTTTTCCTACACAAAACAAAAATGAAAACAAAAGAAACAAAACAAGAAGAAAGAAAAGAACTAAGACAAGATGGTGAGGTTTTAGAATCCACCCTAATTGTTCTAATCATGTTATGGCAGCAAGTAAACAAATTGATTCACTCATGAAGATGCTCACAAATAAGTCCATGGTGTTTGGATCAAATTGCATTGAACATCACAAGGACCCCAAGCATGGTGTTTACATTAGGAGACCTAGAAACCAAATCACATAAGTTGCTAATGGATGGAATGAAGATGATCCCCAAACCTTCCCAACAAGAGCATAACGCATAAAACCTTTGGTGATCAATCAAAGGATGCAAAACAGCTCCATTAAAATAGTGAAGAAGAATTCATGAATGAAATCAAACTTTATAAACTCAAACCATGATACAAGACTAGCAAGATGTTTATTACAACTAATAACAGAAAACAAAGTAAAACAAAGGAAATACAAGAAGAAAATAAAAGACAAAGGGAGGAGAAGAAGATAAGGACAGCATGCTAGAGATGGAAAAGATTCATCTCCATGGCTGCTAGGAGGCCAAAGCCTCCCAGCCCTGCCTTCTCCCTTCTCTCCCTTTGTGACTCTCAACTTTCCCTCTCTTTGTGTACAATGGAAGTGTAAATTATGGAATGAAATTCTGGCTTCTCTAAGCTCTCTAGAGACTCCCTATTTATAGGCACAAGGGTTAGGTGAATCAGATTATACAATTAAGTTCACCAACCACACCTATTTCACCTAACACACTTGCATTAGATAATCAGAAATGGTTGTTGCACTTCACCAACAAATCCCACCAGCAGCCATAGCTCATCAATATGTCAGCATGACCAAGCATCCATCCAGGAAACCAATACCTCATGCCTAGCTCACCATGACCAAGCATCCATCAGCTCATCCTTATGTCAGCATGATGTGTATTTTCATGGGCTTACGAATTGGGCTTGGCTGAATCAAATGACAACTTTAAGATGTCCATTGTGAAGTTCAGAATGTCTATGATCCAACCACACAAGTATTGGCCCAATCCAAGCTCGGATGAAGAAGATAAAGCTGAAATGAACGTCGACCTCAGTCTCCAGCTCTTGCACGTTTTTGCACCATATTGCTCCATTGGCCTTAACATGCTTTAGTTGCATGAATTATGCTCTCTTGCTCTATTGGCCTACAAAACACAAAAAGAGAGGCAAATAACTTAGAAATCGAAGAAACTAAGCAAAAGAAGTAAGTAAATAGGATACGTATATGTATGAAATTATGAGCTTAACAGTTATGATGATGCCCAAGTTTTGGGCTCGAATCGGAAATCAATAGGTGTACGAAATTGGACAATTCAAGTTCAAAGGCAGTTCGTTACGAATTGGAGTGGTTGGTGTATTCCGTAGTTCTAGCGATTGGATTTCACCCAAAACTTGCCAAATGACTCCTCCCACGATGTTATGATGATGCCCAAGTTTTGTGCTCGATCGGAAATCAATAGGTGTACAAAATTGGACAATTCAAGTTCAAAGGCAGTTCGTTCCGAATTGGAGTGGTTGGTGTATTCCGAAGTTCTAGCTATTGGATTTCACCCAAAATTTGCCAAATGATTCCTCCCACGATGTTATGATGATGCCCAAGTTTTGGGCTCGAATCGGAAATCAATAGGTGTACGAAATTGGACAATTCAAGTTCAAAGGCAGTTCGTTCCGAATTGGAGTGATTGGTGTATTCCGTAGTTCTAGCGATTGGATTTCACCCAAAACATACCAAATGACTCCTCCCACTATGTTACAATGATGCCCAAGTTTTGGGCTCGAAATCGGAAATCAATAGGTGTACGAAATTGGACAATTCAAGTTCAAAGGCAGTTCGTTCCGAATCGGAGTGGTAGGTGTATTTCGTAGTTCTAGCGATTGGATTTCACCCAAAACTTTCCAAATGACTCCTCCCACGATGTTATGATGATGCCCAAGTTTTGGGCTCTAATCGGAAATCAATAGGTGTACGAAATTGGACAATTCAAGTTCAAAGGCAGTTCGTTCCGAATTGGAGTGGTTGGTGTATTCCGTACTTCTAGCGATTGGATTTCACCCAAAACTTGCAAAATGACTCCTCCCACGGTGTTATGATGATGCCCAAGTTTTGTGCTCGATCGGAAATCAATAGGTGTACAAAATTGGACAATTCAAGTTCAAAGGCAGTTCGTTCCGAATTGGAGTGGTTGGTGTATTCCGTAGTTCTAGCGATTGGATTTCACCCAAAACTTGCCGAATGACTCCTCCCACGATGTTATGATGATGCCCAAGTTTTGGGCTCGAATCGGAAATCAATAGGTGTACGAAATTGGACAATTCAAGTTCAAAGGCAGTTCGTTCCGAATTGGAGTGGTTGGTGTATTCCGTACTTCTAGCGATTGGATTTCACCCAAAACTTGCCAAATGACTCCTCCCACGGTGTTATGATGATGCCCAAGTTTTGTTCTCGATCGGAAATCAATAGGTGTACGAAATTGGACAATTCAAAACTTGCCGAATGACTCCTCCCACTATGTTACAATGATGCCCAAGTTTTGGGCTCGAATCGGAAATCAATAGGTGTACGAAATTGGACAATTCAAGTTCAAAGGCAGTTCGTTCCGAATCGGAGTGGTAGGTGTATTTTGTAGTTCTAGCGATTGGATTTCACCCAAAACTTGCCAAATGACTCCTCCCACGATGTTATGATGATGCCCAAGTTTTGGGCTCGAATTGGGAAATCAATAGGTGTACGAAATTGGACAATTCAAGTTCAAAGGCAGTTCGTTCCGAATTGGAGTGGTTGGTGTATTCCGTAGTTCTAGCGATTGGATTTCACCCAAAACTTGCAAAATGACTCCTCCCACGATGTTATGATGATGCCCAAGTTTTGGGCTCGAATCAGAAATCAATAGGTGTACGAAATTGGACAATTCAAGTTCAAAGGCAGTTCGTTCCGAATTGGAGTGGTTGGTGTATTCCGAAGTTCTAGCGATTGGATTTCACCCAAAACTTGCCAAATGACTCGTCCCACGATGTTATGATGATGCCCAAGTTTTGGGCTCGATCGGAAATCAATAGGTGTACGAAATTGGACAATTCAGGTTCAAAGGCAGTTCGTTCCGAATTGGAGTGGTTGGTGTATTCCGTACTTCTAGCGATTGGATTTCACCCAAAACTTGCAAAATGACTCCTCCCACGGTGTTATGATGATGCCCAAGTTTTGTGCTCGATCGGAAATCAATAGGTGTACAAAATTGGACAATTCAAGTTCAAAGGCAGTTCGTTCCGAATTGGAGTGGTTGGTGTATTCCGTAGTTCTAGCGATTGGATTTCACCCAAAACTTGCCGAATGACTCCTCCCACGATGTTATGATGATGCCCAAGTTTTGGGCTCGAATCGGAAATCAATAGGTGTACGAAATTGGACAATTCAAGTTCAAAGGCAGTTCGTTCCGAATCGGAGTGGTAGGTGTATTTCGTAGTTCTAGCGATTGGATTTCACCCAAAACTTGCCAAATGACTCCTCCCATGATGTTATGATGATGCCCAAGTTTTGGGCTCGAATCGGAAATCAATAGGTGTACGAAATTGGACAATTCAAGTTCAAAGGCAGTTCGTTCCGAATTGGAGTGGTTGGTGTATTCCGTAGTTCTAGCGATTGGATTTCACCCAAAACTTGCAAAATGACTCCTCCCACGATGTTATGATGATGCCAAGTTTTGGGCTCGATCGGAAATCAATAGGTGTACGAAATTTAACAATTCAAGTTCAAAGGCAGTTCGTTCCGAATTGGAGTGGTTGGTGTATTCCGTAGTTCTAGCGATTGGATTTCACCCAAAACTTGCAAAATGACTCCTCCCACGATGTTATGATGATGCCCAAGTTTTGGGCTCGAATCGGAAATCAATAGGTGTACGAAATTGGACAATTCAAGTTCAAAGGCAGTTCGTTCCGAATTGGAGTGGTAGGTGTATTCCATAGTTCTAGCGATTGGATTTCACCCAAAACATGCCAAATGACTCCTCCCACGATGTTATATTGATGCCCAAGATTTGTTCTCGATCGGAAATCAATAGGTGTACGAAATTGGACAATTCAAGTTCAAAGGAGATCGTTCCGAATTGGAGTGGTTGGTGTATTCCGAAGTTCTAGCTATTGGATTTCACCCAAAACTTGCCAAATGAGTCCTCCCACGATGTTATATTGATGCCCAAGTTTTGTTCTCGATCGGAAATCAATAGGTGTACGAAATTGGACAATTCAAGTTCAAAGGCAGTTCGTTCCTAATTGGAGTGGTTGGTGTACTCCGAAGTTCTCGCTATTGGATTTGACCCAAAACTTGGCAAATGACTCCTCCCACGATGTTATGATGATGCCCAAGTTTTGGGCTCGAATTGGAAATCAATTGGTGTACGAAATTGGACAATTCAAGTTCAAAGGCAGTTCGTTACGAATTGGAGTGGTTGGTGTATTCCGTAGTTCTAGCGATTGGATTTCACCCAAAACATGCCAAATGACTCCTCCCACGATGTTATATTGATGCCCAAGATTTGTTCTCGATCGGAAATCAATAGGTGTACGAAATTGGACAATTCAAGTTCAAAGGAGATCGTTCCGAATTGGAGTGGTTGGTGTATTCCGAAGTTCTAGCTATTGGATTTCACCCAAAACTTGCCAAATGAGTCCTCCCACGATGTTATATTGATGCCCAAGTTTTGTTCTCGATTGGAAATCAATAGGTGTACGAAATTGGACAATTCAAGTTCAAAGGCAGTTCGTTCCTAATTGGAGTGGTTGGTGTACTCCGAAGTTCTCGCTATTGGATTTGACCCAAAACTTGGCAAATGACTCCTCCCACGATGTTATGATGATGCCCAAGTTTTGGGCTCGAATCGGAAATCAATTGGTGTACGAAATTGGACAATTCAAGTTCAAAGGCAGTTCGTTACGAATTGGAGTGGTTGGTGTATTCCGTAGTTCTAGCGATTGGATTTCACCCAAAACTTGCCAAATGACTCCTCCCACGATGTTATGATGATGCCCAAGTTTTGTGCTCGATTGGAAATCAATAGGTGTACAAAATTGGACAATTCAAGTTCAAAGGCAGTTCGTTCCGAATTGGAGTGGTTGGTGTATTCCGAAGTTCTAGCTATTGGATTTCACCCAAAATTTGCCAAATGACTCCTCCCACGATGTTATGATGATGCCCAAGTTTTGGGCTCGAATCGGAAATCAATAGGTGTACGAAATTGGACAATTCAAGTTCAAAGGCATTTCGTTCCGAATTGGAGTGGTTGGTGTATTCCGTAGTTCTAGCGATTGGATTTCACCCAAAACATGCCAAATGACTCCTCCCACTATGTTACAATGATGCCCAAGTTTTGGGCTCGAATCGGAAATCAATAGGTGTACGAAATTGGACAATTCAAGTTCAAAGGCAGTTCGTTCCGAATCGGAGTGGTAGGTGTATTTCGTAGTTCTAGCGATTGGATTTCACCCAAAACTTGCCAAATGACTCCTCCCACGATGTTATGATGATGCCCAAGTTTTGGGCTCGAATCGGAAATCAATAGGTGTACGAAATTGGACAATTCAAGTTCAAAGGCAGTTCGTTCCGAATTGGAGTGGTTGGTGTATTCCGTACTTCTAGCGATTGGATTTCACCCAAAACTTGCCAAATGACTCCTCCCACGATGTTATATTGATGCCAAAGTTTTGTTCTCGATCGGAAATCAATAGGTGTACGAAATTGGACAATTCAAGTTCAAAGGCAGTTCTGTTCAAAATTGTTTTGTTTTTTTTAATTTTTTTTTTTTACCTTTTCTTTGCAGTGAAATAAAAATGTGTTTTTAACACTAACTAACCACACCACGTAAATAAATACATAAATTAACTTAACAAAACAAAACAAAAACAAAGACTATACAGAAAATAAAACAAAGAAAATTAAAAAAAAACAAAACAAAATAAAACTTGATTTAAAAACACACGAATATACAAGCAACTCACGGATGACCAGTTAAGGGCCTCAGAAAACACAGCCAGGGGATCCGGGAAGGTTGGAGGGGTCACAATGGTCCCGCTTAAAACCCAAACTTCTTAGACACCGAAGGTGTCGCCTAAAGAACTCCTAGACACTGTATTGACGGAAGTGCTTCCTGGAGTTACCATAAGTCAGCTCATATGAAAAATCTTTTTTAAATTTTTTTAATTTTTAATTTTTAGTTTTTAAGATAAGAAAAAAAAAAAAAAAAAGATAAAATGAGACAACAAATCATAAATGAAAATGAACTAAGTACTCTAAACAAACTCAAACAAATGACATAAATTTTTGTACTAAAAGAAACAAACCAAGAAATAAACAGAATTTAAAGAAGAGAAATGATTGAAATGCTCCCCCTTGAAGCGATTAGGTCGAGCATGGATGCATTTGGAGGTCGCGACTTCTCCCACTGCTCCACACTTCCCATTCTTATGATTGAGGTTGCCATCTCTCTCCATTTTTATTAAGCTGTCATAAATTGCTAAAACAAACACACAAACTTGAAATGGAATTAAAAGGGTTAGGAAATAAAAGGAAAATCAACACACATCCAATTTCATGCTTCAAAGCAACAAGCAACAAAGTAAAATAAACTAGTTTATGAAGTTCGTTCTTTCTCAAATATGATTATCCATATGGTGTGTGGTTTTAATCAAGTATTCAGAAAAAACATTTAGCTATGGTGTTTAGTCTAAACACAAATTCCGAACCCATTAAGAACAAGAAGAACAATAAAGAACCAAGTAGAATTTAAACATGGTGTTTGTCTTCAATATCTACCCATTCATTCACTAATCAGTCCAAGAGTCATATGGTGTTTATGTAAACTTGAACAAGATATTTAATTAAGAGCAAGTGAATGAAACCATAAACTAGAAATAATCAACATGCTACTTGAACCTTTTTTGTGTTGTGTAAGCTGGGACTCAAACCCAGTTCTCTTGCTTGTCAGGCAATTGTCCTTGTCCGTTGGACTACAAACACAACTTGTCAATTAACGTCATTAACTTTAAAACATGAAACTGTCTAGTTATATACAAAAAATAAAAATAATAAAAAGTAGGAAAACCAAATAGAATCAAACAATGTTACCGCTCCCCGGCAACGGCGCCAAAAACTTGTTGTGTAGATACAGCTGCACCAAAATGGATTCAGTTGCATCCTCAACTTGTGATACTCGCAAGTGCACGAACCGTTGGTAGTTTAGCGTATGTAAGTGCGAGGTCGATTCCACAGGGATTGGTGATTGAATGATCCAATTCAATTTTCCTACACAAAACAAAAATGAAAACAAAAGAAACAAAACAAGAAGAAAGAATGTACATTACAAGAAAATTAAATTACAACTAAGAAAACATTAAAGAAACTAAGAGAACTTTGAGGAAGAGAGGAAGTGTTTGAGAACTTTGAGGAGGGAAAAGAAAGTGTTTGGGAAATTTGGAGAATGTTTATGAACTTGGAGAATTTTAGAACTTAGGGAAGGGAGAGAAGGGTGTTGTGAAGTGTTTGAGACATGGAGACTTTTAGAGAAGAAAGTAGAGAGATGTTTGAGAACTTTGTGGATTTTGGAAGAACATGTGTTTGAAAGCTTTAGAGAATTTGATGAAGGAAATGGGAGAAGTGTTTGGGAAATGTTTGAGAGCATGGAGAACTTTGAAAGAGAATAGAGAAGTGTTTGGAGAATTTAGAAGAAGAGAAAGGAAAAAGAAAGTGTTTGGGATTTAGGAAAAGGATTTGTTACAACAATTGAGAAACTACAAAGGGAAACTAAGAGAATTTGAGGGAGAGAAGGGAAGGGAGCTCTAGAGAAGTGTTTGAGAGCTCCCCCCCTTGGGGTGTGTTTACAAGCTTAGAGAAGTTCCCTACTTATAGGCCTAGGGGAAGTGAAAATCTGAATTATACAATAGGTTTACCTACCACACTCACTTCACCAACTTACAACACTTAATTCACCTAACACACTATTACATTTGAAAACAATTCCTCTTGTCTTTAAGGCTTAGTGTTGCAACTCCCACTTCATCATCTTTTGGCACATTTGCTGCTGCAAAATTCCACTCAATTAATAGGTATTGAATATGCTTCACCAAACTTTCCCACAATCAACAACACATCATCATGCATATGTCATGCATGACAATGCATTGCAGCCAGCTTGTGGGCTCGTTTTGGGCTTGTGGCTCCATCCTGAAAAATCTGGAAAAATATGGATATTGAAGCTCTTTGTCTTATCTTTCCAAGCATATGCAGCCCAACTCAAGGAAAAATCGGGAAGGCCTTCAAATGTGATTTTTGGCCCAGTAACGCAGATGCTGCCGAATTTGACCTTAGGTTACCAAAACATGTATAACTTTCTCTAGAAGACTCGGAATCATGAACCGTAAAATTCAACAGAAAATAGACTTCCGTAGCTTTCCAATGATGTATGGTTCATTATCTGGTTCTTCTTGAGTAAGTACAGTCCAATCCGTGAAGTTGACTGATCTGCAGACACCGTTTTGAGCTAATTTGTCTCCAAAATGCAATTAGTGAGTCCTAAGCTTATAACACTGAAACATACACAAAAGAAGTTAAAAGCACAAGTTTAACTCAAAACATAACTAAATCATAAGTTAGAAGGGTACAAAATGATATATAAATATGCACCGATCAAATACCCCCAAACCTAGATTTTGCTAGTCCTCGAGCAAAACAAACGGAAAACAAAGATAAAAATAAAATAAGAAGTTAACAAGACCACTTTCGTAGGTAACTTGATTGCATTTAGCGTATGCAACAAGCCTTTAAACCTCTAGGCATCCCTAGTAGGAGGAGCTGTGTCTCCTGAGGGTTTAACAGATATGAGATACCCACAAACGTTTTACTGACTCTACAAAACAAAGAGGTTAGAAAACTTATTAAATTTTGTTAGTCCTTAAGCAAAATAACAAAAACAAAAATAAAAGCAAAATCAAAAATAAAAATAAAAACAAAACAAAAATAAGACTCAAAACAATCTTCCCAACATTTCTGAAGAGAAATGACTCATGCACATGACTTAAACGTTTTAACAATAAAAGCTATATTTTAGACATTATTCACAAGGTGGCAAAGTTCAAAACACAACATGCTCAAAGTGTGGTAGTGTGATAGCCAAATGCAACAAATTTCCCAATCTTAGTTTTCACACAATTTCAAAAATCATACAAAGCACAAGTTCAACTTCAAATCTCACCAAAGTTGTCATCTCACAAATGAATCACTCGGAAGAGGGTTATAATGCAACACTCAGTTATAAACATGAGATTAGAGTTAAACCAAAAAGGACTTAACTCGAAATAGAAAGATGAAGAATTTGCATTAATATGATCTCAAGAAGGATGCCAAACATTTAAAAGTAGAAAAATGTATGCAATTCAACCACATGACTTTTAAGATCAATTTAGGTCTTTAACATAGGTTGTAATGGGGCCAAAGGTGTAAGGTGAGTAAGAAATGAAGGGTATGGATAAAACAAAGTCCAAGGAACTCAAAATATAAGAGCATAAAACAATTGTTTACAAAACTTCGAATCATCACAATGAGAATTTATTTTTACATGATCAAAACTCCTTATACCTTCATTTACAATGATTCACTCCTTTATTGAACAACCACCAATTTATTTTGAAGGCCCAAAAATGAATTTTCAGTCAACCACCACTTAATCACAACTTTACTCTTTTCTTTCACCAATTGTGTGAATATATATTTTTTTGAAATGTAACACCTCTTCCCAAACCGAGTATGAAAAACACATCCCAATTAAAGCTCATGAGTTCCTTAGAAAGGTAAATATTTGTTTTTCAGGCTAAGGCGAGGAAATATAATTGGTAAATGAAAGAAAAGGTTTACATGTAGGCTCAAAATAGTTAACAATGGAAAATCATGCTTAAGCATGCATAAGGTTAGCTTGAAAGGCACAAACGATCCAAAGGTAGCCTTAATATCATTTCTTAAATGTCATGGAATCAAATTGCATAAGAATGAATGACTTTTAAGTGTTCAACCAAATCAATGAATAATGAGATCAAACAACAACTTAGATGACAAGAAATTAAGAGTATGTGTATAACACTCAAGAAATGAAGTACAAGGCTCAAAAGCTCACTTTATATGGTTGGTTATATAAGTCTAATTTATGCTTCATACAATTCTTTAGATCATGCAAATCCTTCAATTGGAAAATTATGAAACAAATGGCAAGTGTAAAGAAGGTTTCAAGCATATCATGCTAGAACAATGCCAAATTTTATTTATTTATTTAATTTTTTACTTTTTTTTTAATAAAATAAAATAAAATGAAATGAAATCCAATTTTCATTTAAGTCATGCAACATTTATCACAATCTCATCATATGTGTTCGGAAAGTGACTCAAAAACAAAACAAAATAAAACAGGACTCAAAATTAAAAAAACACAAGCAATTTTTTTTTTTTTTTTTTTTTAGACAAACCAAATTTACTTGCTAAACTCCAATACCCCCAAACCTAGAAATGAACATTGTCCTCAATGTTTAAAAATTAGCCACAAACAATGTCATAACAAGAAATGAAAGGTACTAAAGTAAATAAAAAATCATAAAACACACAAGAATTAAAATACACAAATAAAATACAATAATTACAAAAATAAAAATTACAAAACAAACGAACGAAAGAAAAAAAATGAAACAGTAAACCCTAATCACACAATTCTGAAACCCAAAAAAAATTTGAAGCCCAAAGCCCACAATTAAATTAACCCATCTTGAAACCCAAACAACAGTGAAAACCCGAAGCCCACATGTTCAATTGATTTTTATTTTTATTTTATTATTATTATTATTATTTTAAAAGAACATGGGTCATGATGTCTCGGTTCAGTGTAAGGGACCAACTGAGGGCGAGACACGTGTCGACGCATAGAGGCGCCGCAGACTCTACAAGCACAAATTACGGGCTATGGAAAGGCGCGAAGATGACTTTGCTGAACGCGTCCGTTCAAAAAGACACGTCGTGATAAATTAATTAGGTATGGTTGGAAAGCGAGAAGGTTGTGGGACTCAAGGAATGCTGGAGATTCAGAAATTGCTCACGCTGCAATGGCTAGGGTTTGGCAAACTAAGTCTATAAGAAGGAAAAAGAAGGGAAAACACACAAACTCAAAAACACAAAAGAGAAAAGAAGCAAGAAAAAGAAAAAAGTGAGAAATCAAATGGCCTCTTCCTACCCATTTTCGTTGGATCTCAACCTAGCTCCACCGACTCAGACATGGGGCCAAGCAGCGGCACCAGGATGGGTACCCTACTTTGCCTCCGCAAGGGGGCCTGTGACTGTCAATGACTCAATACTCCTGGACAACGATGTTGCCATTGGAGTTGGCAGAAATTTAGTAACTCCTAAAGATATACGTGTATTCGGGACAAGGGATGACAACCGGGTCACGAGTGATGCCCTGGCACTGAGCGTGCAGAGTCCAGCATGTGTTGCAAGTTTGGGTCATCGCCTACTTGCGAAGTCCCATGAGGTAGAGATTCTGAAAGGTCAGTTAGCGGCGGAGCGAAGTATGGTTGAAGAGTGTCAGACTGCTATAAAAAGCTTGAAAAGGGAGAGGGCAAGGATAGTGGAGGTGAATCGACACCAGCTAGAAGTATTACGGGACGAGAATAAAAGCCTATCAAAGATGGTAGAGTTGTATTCTCGCGACATGCGAAAGCAACTGGAGGACCTAGACCGACCGGGTAAACGTAAGCAAGCAGATCGCGAGAGTAGTTATGCTCAAGCTAAGATTGCGATCTTTGGGAGCTCAAGTGGTGAGCCCCAAGAGGCTGTGCGTGAAGCCCCGAAGAGGACAGGTAGAGGGCCAAACTCAAAGCTCCTATAGTCGAGAACACCTAGCGCTCTGAAAAAATGATTTCTACTGTTTTTATTTTTTTGGTTGTTTTTGTTTTTGTTATTTTGGTTTCAGAAAATAAAAGAGTAAAGTTGCATAAGGAAAAAGAAAGAGACAAAGAAAACACACTTCCCACTTAAATCTAACAAAAACGACAAATGGAAAAGAAAGCACAGTTCCCTAACTAAAATAAAACAAAGATGATAGCCGAAAGGGAAAAACACAAAACCCTAGAAAATGAAAGTAACGGGCAAAAACATAAAACACCCGAAAAACACGGAAAAATAAATAAATAAAGTAAAGTGAAAGTTAATGTGCTCCCCCTTGAAGCGATTAGGTCGAGCATGCCCGGGAAATCCAAAATGGTGTTGGCTCTCTCTCATCAGCATATGCCTATTTAAACCACATATCTGCAAGCGGATGATACCCAGCATTTCTTCCTGCAAACTCAAGGAAAAACATCAAAAAATTCAGAAGCAAAACAAATGGCATCCTCATGCACTCACCTTGATGATCTCAACCTTGAGCTCTCACTTGCACCACCGAATGCCCAGATAAGGGTTCGTCCAAACCCTGTCTTCCCAAACTCCACATATCATCACGGTACGGCCTCAAACTTTGCTGAGGTAATACCAAACTTTCTGAGGCGGTGCCGAACGGAGCAGTGCTGCTGGGCAACATGATTGGCAGTAAACTCACATCGGCAAATCATCTGCATGTGGCACAAAGGTCCGACAAGGCTGCGGTGGAGGAGTCCCACAATTTAACGGTGGTCCATGCGGTCTCGGCTACCAATTTGGGCATGCGATTAATGGCGAGGACACGGGAGTGTGCCGCGCTGAGCGAGGAAGTAGCTTCCTTGAAGGCTATGGTGGCGGACCTCCAGAAGCGGCTCTCCTTGCCAATCAGGACGTGGAAGCACTGCAGAAAAAGAATGAGGACCATGTAGAGCTGCTGCAAATTCTGCAAGTGCGAGACAATAGAGGCATGCCATGAAGATGAAGATGAAGATGATGAAGATGTTGTTTTTATTTTTAATTTACTTGAATGTTGTTGTTTGTTTGTTTGTTTTGTTTTTTTTAATTTTTTTTTTTTTACTTTTTCTTTGCAGTGAAATAAAAATGTGTTTTTAACACTAACTAACCACACCACGTAAATAAATACATAAATTAACTTAACAAAACAAAACAAAAACAAAGACTATACAGAAAATAAAACAAAGAAAATTAAAAAAAAACAAAACAAAATAAAACTTGATTTAAAAACACACGAATATACAAGCAACTCACGGATGACCAGTTAAGGGCCTCAGAAAACACAGCCAGGGGATCCGGGAAGGTTGGAGGGGTCACAATGGTCCCGCTTAAAACCCAAACTTCTTAGACACCGAAGGTGTCGCCTAAAGAACTCCTAGACACTGTATTGACGGAAGTGCTTACCTGGAGTTACCATAAGTCAGCTCATATGAAAAATCTTTTTTAAATTTTTTTAATTTTTAATTTTTAGTTTTTAAGATAAGAAAAAAAAAAAAAAGATAAAATGAGACAACAAATCATAAATGAAAATGAACTAAGTACTCTAAACAAACTCAAACAAATGACATAAATTTTTGTACTAAAAGAAACAAACCAAGAAATAAACAGAATTTAAAGAAGAGAAATGATTGAAATGCTCCCCCTTGAAGCGATTAGGTTCAGCATGGATGCATTTGGAGGTCGCGACTTCTCCCACTGCTCCACACTTCCCATTCTTATGATTGAGGTTGCCATCTCTCTCCATTTTTATTAAGCTGTCATAAATTGCTAAAACAAACACACAAACTTGAAATGGAATTAAAAGGGTTAGGAAATAAAAGGAAAATCAACACACATCCAATTTCATGCTTCAAAGCAACAAGCAACAAAGTAAAATAAACTAGTTTATGAAGTTCGTTCTTTCTCAAATATGATTATCCATATGGTGTGTGGTTTTAATCAAGTATTCAGAAAAAACATTTAGCTATGGTGTTTAGTCTAAACACAAATTCCGAACCCATTAAGAACAAGAAGAACAATAAAGAACCAAGTAGAATTTAAACATGGTGTTTGTCTTCAATATCTACCCATTCATTCACTAATCAGTCCAAGAGTCATATGGTGTTTATGTAAACTTGAACAAGATATTTAATTAAGAGCAAGTGAATGAAACCATAAACTAGAAATAATCAACATGCTACTTGAACCTTTTTTGTGTTGTGTAAGCTGGGACTCAAACCCAGTTCTCTTGCTTGTCAGGCAATTGTCCTTGTCCGTTGGACTACAAACACAACTTGTCAATTAACGTCATTAACTTTAAAACATGAAACTGTCTAGTTATATACAAAAAATAAAAATAATAAAAAGTAGGAAAACCAAATAGAATCAAACAATGTTACCGATCCCCGGCAACGGCGCCAAAAACTTGTTGTGTAGATACAGCTGCACCAAAATGGATTCAGTTGCTGTTCGGTTCACAATTGTATATCATTTTATACCCTTATAGCTTATGATTTAGTTATGTTTTTGAGTTAACCATGTGCTTTTAATCCTTTTTGTGTTTATCTTTCAGTTCATTGAGCTTTAGGTAATAATGATGGCTTTAGAGAGAATAATTCATGCAATTCAAGCATGTTAAGGCCTAATTTGGATGAATGGATGAAGAGCTTAAAGACAAACTCATTTTGGCTACAGCCCCCTGCCAGTCCAGTTCCGTAGGTCATATTGCAAGCTTTGTTTCAACAACCTACATAGCTCGAATGAGGCCACATTCTTCATGAAAGTTGTTCCAATGGGTGTGTCCTATAACATATCCAAAATTCAGCCTCATTGGATAAATCTGGCGTCCGTTACCTAGAAAACACAGAACCATGCTCAGGATGGATCTTATCAGCGTGGAAAATGAGTTAGCAATTTGTTTTGGCCTTAACTTCCTCCTCCGACCTTGGATTGGCCCAAATGATATATGGCTGGAAAGAAGACATTCTGAACTTCAAGTTGGAGTGCTTAAAGTCTTAATTTGCTTAAGGGAAGCCCAAGTTGTAAGCCCTTGAAGTTGCTGGTCATGCTGACCTCAGCATGTGCTGGTTGGATGCTTGGTCATGGTGAGCTAGGCATGAGCTATCATTTCTGGTTGGAAGCTTGGTCATGCTGACATGAGGATGAGCTAGGGCTGCTAGTGGGATTTAGTGGAGTAGCCATTCAAGATTTTCTAATACAAGTGCATCATCCAATTCATATTTTCTAATTCAAGTGCATCAACCATTTCAGATTTTATAATTCAAGTGTTGTATGCATTAGTCTTTTTGAATTCAGATTTTCACTTCCCCTAGGCCTATAAATAGGGAAGTTCTCTAAGTTTGTAAACACACCCCAAGGGGGGAGCTCTCAAGCACTTCTCTAGAGCTCCCTTCCCTTCTCTCCCTCAAATTCTCTTAGTTTCCCTTTGTAATTCTCAATTGTTGTAATAAGATCATTCTACTAAATTTTCTTTCTTCTAAATTCTCCAAACATTTCTCTATTCTCTTTCAAAGTTCTCCAAGCTCTAAAACATTTCCCATGTTCTCAAACACTTTCTTACAAATTCACAAAGTCCCCAAACACTTTCTCTTCCAAAATCCACAAAGCTCTCAAAACACCTCTCTACTTTCTTCTCCAAATGTCCCATGTTCTCAAACACTTCTCCCTTCTCTTCCTCCAAATCTCTCAAACACCACTTTCTTCCCTTCCAAAATCCTCAAAACTCTCAAACACATGTTCTTCCAACATTCTCTAAAGTTGTCAAACACTTTCCTCTCCCTCCTCCAAGCTCTCAAACACTTTCCTTTCTTCCTCAAGTTCTCTTAATTTCTTTAATGTTCTTTTAGTTGTAATTTATTTTTCATTGTAATGTACATTCTTTCTTCCTTGTTTTATTTATATCCTTTCTTTTTTCATTTCTATTTTGTGTAGGGAAACTAAATTGGATCATTCAATCACCAATCCTCGTGGGATCGACCTCGCACTTACATATGCTATACTACCGAACGGCTCGTGCACTTGCGAGTATCACAAGTTGAGGATGCAGTTGAATCTATTTTGGTGAAGCTGAAATCCACACAACAAGTTTTTGGCGCCGTCGAAATAGAAAATTAAAATTACTGAAATAATAACAAAACAACTAAAGAGAAAGGATTGGAATACTCCCCCTTGAAGCGATTAGGTCGAGCGTGATGCATTTGGAGGTCGCGACTTCTCCCACTACTCCACACTCCCCATTCTTATGATCGAGGTTACCATCTCTCTCCATTTTTATTAAGCTGACATTACTTGCTAAAACAAACACAGAAAACTTGAAACAGAATTAAAGGATTAGGAAATAAAAACTAAAATGAAAAGGAAAATCAACACACGTCCAATTTCATGCTTCAAAGTAACAAGCAACAAAGTAAATCAAACTAGCTTATGAAGTTCGTTCTTTCAAGTTTTTGGCGCCGTTGCCGGGATCGGTAACATTGTTTAATTCTATTTGGTTTTTCTACTTTTTATTTATTTTTATCTTTTGTATAATTGGACAGTTTCATGTTTTAAAGTTAATGAGGTTAATTGATAAGTTGTGTTTGTAGTCCAACTGACAAGGACAATTGCCTGACAAGCAAGAGAACTGGGTTTGAGTCCCAGCTTACACAACACCCAAAAACAAAAAGGTTCAAGTAGCATGTTGATTATTTCTAGTTTTTGGTTTCATTCACTTGCTCTTAATTAAATATCTTGTTCAAGTTTACATAAACACCATATGACTCTTGGACTGATTAGTGAATGAATGGGTAGATATTGAAGACAAACACCATGTTTAAATTCTACTTGGTTCTCTATTGTTCTTCTTGTTCTTAATGGGTTCGGAATTTGTGTTTAGACTAAACACCATAGCTAAATGCTTTTTCTGAATACTTGATTAAAACCACACACCATATGGATAATCATATTTGAGAAAGAACGAACTTCATAAGCTAGTTTGATTTACTTTGTTGCTTGTTACTTTGAAGCATGAAATTGGACGTGTGTTGATTTTCCTTTTCATTTTAGTTTTTATTTCCTAATCCTTTAATTCTGTTTCAAGTTTTCTGTGTTTGTTTTAGCAAGTAATGTCAGCTTAATAAAAATGGAGAGAGATGGTAACCTCGATCATAAGAATGGGGAGTGTGGAGTAGTGGGAGAAGTCGCGACCTCCAAATGCATCACGCTCGACCTAATCGCTTCAAGGGGGAGTATTCCAATCCTTTCTCTTTAGTTGTTTTGTTATTATTTCAGTAATTTTAATTTTCTATTTCTTTTATTAAAAAAAGAATTAAAAAAGATTTTTTATATGAGCTGACTCGTGTTAACTCCAGGAAGCGTCTCCGTCAATATAGTGTCTAGGAGTTCTTTAGGCGACACCTTCG
The DNA here is from genome assembly GCA_018703695.1 of Prunus fruticosa. NCBI lineage: Eukaryota > Viridiplantae > Streptophyta > Magnoliopsida > Rosales > Rosaceae > Prunus > Prunus fruticosa. The sequence goes on along the minus strand of CM031918.1, from coordinate 24,598,579 downwards.
GTGTCTAAGAAGTTTGGGTTTTAAGTGGGACCTTTGTGACCCCTCCAACCTTCCCGGATCCCCTGGCTGTATTTTCTGAGGCCCTTAACTGGTCATCCATGAGTTGCTTGTATATTTGTTTGTTTTTTTTAAAAAATATAAAAAAAAAAAATTTGAAATTTGAGTTTTTATTTTTCCTTGTAAATTGCAATTTGGAACTTCTTTGTTTTCTTTTCTTTGTGTGGTCAGTTAGTTGTAAATAATAATAAATAAAAAAATAAAAAAAAATCAATTTGGAACTTCTTTGTTTTCTTTGTTTTGTTTTGTTAAATTAGTTTATGTATTTATTTACGTGGTGTGGTTAGTTAGTTTATTTCTGAGTGTTAAAAACACATTTTTATTTCATTCAAACACTGCAAACAAAGAAAAAAAAAAGTTAAAAAGTTAAAAAACAAAAAAAACATTCAAATAAATTAAAAATAAAAACAACATCTTCATCATCTTCATCTTCATCTTCATGGCATGCCTCTATTCTCTCTTACTTGCAGAATCTGCAGCAGCTCCACATGGTCCTCATTTTTTCTCTGCAGTGCTTCCACGTGCTGATTGGCACAGGAGAGCCGCTTTTGCAAGTCCGCCACCATAGCTTTCAAGGAAGCTATTTCCTCGCTCATCGCGGCACACTCTCGTGTTCTCGCCAGTAATCGCATGCCCAAATTGGTAGCCGAGACCGCATGGAGCACCGTTAAGTTGTGGGACTCCTCCACTGCTGCTTTGTCAGACCTCCTTGCCACATGCAGGATGATCTGTCGGAGTGAGCTTGCTGCTAATCATGCCTTCCAGCAACACTGCTCTCTTTCGACACATGCCTCAGAAAGGTTCGGAATTACCTCAGCAAAGTTTGAGGCCGTACCATGATGATATGTGGAATTTGGGAAGACAAGGTTTGGACGAGCCTTTATCTGCGCATTCGGTGGCGCTAGGGACAACTCAAGGTTTAGATCATCAAGGTGAGTGCATGAGGATGCCATTGTTTTGTTTTTGGATTTTTTGATGTTTTTCTCTAATTTGCAGGAAGAAATGAGGGTGCTCTTCTACTTCACCAAAACGAGTTTAAATAGACTTATACAAACGAGGGAGCCGAAAGCACTTCGGATCTCGAGGGTGCTATCCTGTGCTCTTTTCTCTCGGATCCCTTCATTTCCGGCGCAAATTGCGAGCGCGTTTTTTTTAAAAGGGAGCATGTCTACACCACTTACTTTTGCCTCCCTGTTTTTTCTGATGTTTGTGTTTTTCCTTTTTCAGTTGTTATTTTATTTTATTTTATTTTTATTATTTTCAATTGTTTTCTTCTTGTTTGTCAGGTTTCTCAAGAATTTAATTTGAAGAAGAGACAAAATTAAAGATGCGTCTTGGACACCTGGTGCAAGAATCCCAACTCTTCTTTTAAATTCTTGTTTGAATTGCGTGTTTATTTCAGTTTTTTTATTTATTTATTTTGTTTTTATTTAATTAGGTAGTATAATTTAAAACTCATAGGATATTCTTTGAAGGAGCTAAACTTTTGGTAACTCCAGTGAGCAACCACAGTCTATACAGTGTCTAGGAGTTCTTTAGGCGGCACCTTCGGTGTCTAAGAAGTTTGGTTTTTAAGAGGGACCATTGTGACCCCTCCAACCTTCCCGGATCCCCTGGCTGTGTTTTCTGAGGCCCTTAACTGGTCATCCTTAAGTTTTTCTCTTAAAAGAAGAAGCAATTATTTGTGTGTTTACTTAACTAATAAAAAAAAAAAATGCATGTTTGGGTTTTCATGTTTTTGTTTGATCGTTGTTCTTTAGATTTAGGGTCAATCGTTTCTTTGAGATAACATAACATTTTTTATTTCCCAAATAAAGAAAGAAAAAAAAAACGCACATACACTTTAAAATTAAATAAATAAAAACTGAAATCATTTCTTCTTGGAGCTTGGTGTCTCGACCATAGGAGCTTTTAGTTTGGCCATCTGGTTGTCCTCTTCCGGGCTTCACGCACAGCCTCTTGGGGCTCATCACTTGAGCTCCCAAAGATCGCAATCTTAGCTTCAGTATAACTTTTCTCGCGATCTGGTTTCTTGCGTTTGCCCGGTCGGTCTAGGTCTTCCAGCTGTTTCCGCATGTCGCGAGAGTACAACTCTACCATCTTTGATAGGTTTTTATTCTCATCCCGCAATACTTCTAGCTGGTGTCGATTCACCTCCACTATCCTTGACCGCTCCCTTTTCAAGCTTTTTATAGCACTCTGACACTCTTCAACCATACTGTGCTCCGCCGCAACTGACCTTTCAGCACCTCTACCTCATGGGACTTCGCAAGTAGGCGATGAACCAAACTTGCGACACATGCTGTACTCTGCATGCTCAGTGCCAGGGCATCACTCATGACCCGATTGTCATCCCTTGTCCCGAACACACGTATATCTTTAGGAGTCACCAAATTTCTGCCAACTCCAATGGCAACATCGTTGTCCAGGAGTATTGAGTCATTGACAGTCACAGGCCCCGTGCGGAGGCAAAGTAGGGCATCCATACTGGTGCTACCTGCTTGGCCTCGTGTTTGAGTCGGTGGAGCTAGGTTGAGATCCAAGGAAAAGGGGTAGGAAGAATCCATTTGATTTCTCAGTTTTTCTTGCTTCTTTTCTCTTTTGTGTTTCTGAGTTTGTGTTTTTTGTTTTTTCCCCCTTCTTTTTCCTTCTTATAGAGTCTTTCACAAAACCCTAGCCAGTGCAGCGTCCTAGCATTTTCTGAATCTCCAGCATTCCTCCAGTCCCACAACCTTCTCGCTTTCCAACCACACCCAACTCACTTATCACGACGTGACCTTTCTGAACGGACGCGTTCAGGAAAGTCATCACGACTTTCCATGGCCCGTAATTTTCGCTTGTGGATCTGCGGCGCCTCTATGCGTCGACACGTGGCTCCTGCTTTCTGCCGTGACTATCCATGAGACGACATCAGGGACCACATTCCCTCTTTTTAAAAATTCTGCTTTGCGCTCATAATTCACGTTTTATCTTTTTAAGAAAAAATTAAATTTAAATGTGAGGGCTTCGGAATTCATTTTGGGTTGGATTTTTCACCTTATTTGGGTTTCAAAATGGGTTAAATTCACCGTGGTTTGGGTTTTGAAATTGTGGGCTTTGGGCTTCAAAAAAAAATAAAAAAATAAAAAAAATTTGGGTTTCAGAATTGTGTGATTAGGGTTTACTGTTTCATTTCGTTTGTTTGTTTGTTTGTTTGTTTGTTTTGTAATTTTTATTTTGTAATTATTTTATTTTTGTGTGTTTTGTAATTTTTATTTGCTTTAATACCTTTCATTTGTTGTTATGACATTGTTTGTGGCTAATTTTTAAACATTGAGGACAATGTTCATTTCTAGGTTTGGGGGTATTGGAGTTTTGCATGTATTTGTTTTTTTCATAAATTTAGCATGTATTTGTTTTTTTTTTTTCTTAATTTTAAAATTTTAAAAAAAAAAAAATTGCTTGTTTTTCTTCTATTTGATTCTTGTTTTTGTTTTGAGTCACTTTCCGAACACTTATGATGAGATTGTGATAAATGTTTGCATGACTTAAATGAAAATTGAATTTTATTTATTTATTATTTATTCTTTGTCCTTGTAATTTTTTTAATTCTTTTAATTTTTTTAAAAAAAATTAAAATTAAAAATTAATTAATTTGGCATCGTTCTAGCATGATATGTTCGAAACCTTCTTTGCACTTGCCATTTGTTTCATAATTCTCCAATTAAAGGATTTGCATGACCCAAAGAATTGTATCAAGCATAAATTAGACTTATATAACCATATAATGTGAGCTTTTGAGCCTTGTGCTTCATTTCATGAGTGTTATATACATACTCTAATTTTCTTGTCATCAAAGTTGTTGTTTGATCTCATTATTCATTGATTTGGTTGAACACTTAAAAGTCATTCATTCTTATGCAATTTGATTTCATGACATTTAAGAAATGATATTAAGGCCCTCTTTGGATCGTTTGTGCCTTTCAAGCTAACCTTATGCATGCTTAAGCATGATTTTCCATTGTTAACCATTTTGAGCCTACATGTAAACCTTTTCTTTCATTTACCAATTATATTTCATCACCTTAGCCTGAAAAACAAATATTTACCTTTCTAAGGAACTCATGAGCTTTAATTGGGATGTGTTTTTCATACTAGGTTTGGGAAGATGTGTTACATTTCAAAAAAAAAAAAAAAAAAAAAATCACACAATTGGTGAAAGAAAAGAGAAAAGTGGTGGTTGAATGAAATTTCATTTTTGGGCCTTCAAAATAAATTGGTGTTTGTTCAATTAAAGGAAAGGAGTATGAATCAATGTAAAGGAAGGTATAAGGAGTTTTGATCATGTAAAAGAAAAAAAAATATATATAATCGTGATGATTCGAAGTCTTGTACACAATTGTTTTATGCTCTTATATTTTGAGTTCCTTGGACTTTGTTTTATCCATACCCTTCATTTCTTACTCACCTTACACCCTTGGCCCCATTACAACCTATGTTAAAGACCTAAATTGATCTAAAATGTCATGTGGTTGAATTGCATTCATTTTTCTACTTTTAAGTGTTTGGCATCCTTCTTGAGATCATTTTAATGCAAGTTCTTCATCTTTCTATTTCGAGTTAAGTCCTTATGGTTTAACTCTATTCTCATGTTTATAACTGAGTGATGCATAATAGCCCTCTTCTGAGTGATTCATTTGTGAGAGGACAACTTTGGTGAGATTTGAAGTTGAACTTGTGCTTTGTATGATTTTCGAAATTGTGTGAAAACTAAGATTGGGAAATTTGTTGCATTTGGCTTTCACACTACTACACTTTGAGCATATTGTGTTTAGAATTTTGCCGCTTTGTTAATAATGTCTAAAAATTGAGTTTTTATTGTTAAAACGTTTAAGTCATGTGCATGAGTCATTTCTCTTCAGAACATGTTCGGAAAGATTGTTTTGAGTTCTTTTTATTTTTGTTTTTGTTTTTGTTAATTAATGTATTTATGTTTGTTTTTGTTTTTTGTTTTGCTTAAGGACTAACAATCTTTTAAGTTTTCTAATTACTTTGTTTAACAGAGTCAGTAAAACGTTTGTGGGTATTCGATATTGTTAAAACCCTCAGGAGACACAACTCCTCCTACTAGGGATGCCTAGAGGTTTAAAGGCTTGTTGCATATGCTAAATGCAATCGAGTTACCTACGAAAGTGATCTAGTTAACTTCTTGTTTTGTTTTTTAATCTGTGTTTTCCTTTTTTGTTTTGCTCGAGGACTAGCAAAATCTAGGTTTGGGGGTATTTGTTCGGTTCACAATTGTATATCATTTTATACCCTTATAGCTTATGATTTAGTTATGTTTTTGAGTTAACCATGTGCTTTTAATCCTTTTTGTGTTTATCTTTCAGTTCATTGAGCTTTAGGTAATAATGATGGCTTTAGAGAGAATAATTCATGCAATTCAAGCATGTTAAGGCCTAATTTGGATGAATGGATGAAGAGCTTAAAGACAAACTCATTTTGGCTACAGCCCCCTGCCAGTCCAGTTCCGTAGGTCATATTGCAAGCTTTGTTTCAACAACCTACATAGCTCGAATGAGGCCACATTCTTCATGAAAGTTGTTCCAATGGGTGTGTCCTATAACATATCCAAAATTCAGCCCCATTGGATAAATCTGGCGTCCGTTACCTAGAAAACACAGAACCATGCTCAGGATGGATCTTATCAGCGTGGAAAATGAGTTAGCAATTTGTTTTGGCCTTAACTTCCTCCTCCGACCTTGGATTGGCCCAAATGATATATGGCTGGAAAGAAGACATTCTGAACTTCAAGTTGGAGTGCTTAAAGTCTTAATTTGCTTAAGGGAAGCCCAAGTTGTAAGCCCTTGAAGTTGCTGGTCATGCTGACCTCAGCATGTGCTGGTTGGATGCTTGGTCATGGTGAGCTAGGCATGAGCTATCATTTCTGGTTGGAAGCTTGGTCATGCTGACATGAGGATGAGCTAGGGCTGCTAGTGGGATTTAGTGGAGTAGCCATTCAAGATTTTCTAATACAAGTGCATCATCCAATTCATATTTTCTAATTCAAGTGCATCAACCATTTCAGATTTTATAATTCAAGTGTTGTATGCATTAGTCTTTTTGAATTCAGATTTTCACTTCCCCTAGGCCTATAAATAGGGAAGTTCTCTAAGTTTGTAAACACACCCCAAGGGGGGAGCTCTCAAGCACTTCTCTAGAGCTCCCTTCCCTTCTCTCCCTCAAATTCTCTTAGTTTCCCTTTGTAATTCTCAATTGTTGTAATAAGATCATTCTACTAAATTTTCTTTCTTCTAAATTCTCCAAACATTTCTCTATTCTCTTTCAAAGTTCTCCAAGCTCTAAAACATTTCCCATGTTCTCAAACACTTTCTTACAAATTCACAAAGTCCCCAAACACTTTCTCTTCCAAAATCCACAAAGCTCTCAAAACACCTCTCTACTTTCTTCTCCAAATGTCCCATGTTCTCAAACACTTCTCCCTTCTCTTCCTCCAAATCTCTCAAACACCACTTTCTTCCCTTCCAAAATCCTCAAAACTCTCAAACACATGTTCTTCCAACATTCTCTAAAGTTGTCAAACACTTTCCTCTCCCTCCTCCAAGCTCTCAAACACTTTCCTTTCTTCCTCAAGTTCTCTTAATTTCTTTAATGTTCTTTTAGTTGTAATTTATTTTTCATTGTAATGTACATTCTTTCTTCCTTGTTTTATTTATATCCTTTCTTTTTTCATTTCTATTTTGTGTAGGGAAACTAAATTGGATCATTCAATCACCAATCCTCGTGGGATCGACCTCGCACTTACATATGCTATACTACCGAACGGCTCGTGCACTTGCGAGTATCACAAGTTGAGGATGCAGTTGAATCTATTTTGGTGAAGCTGAAATCCACACAACAGTTGCATCCTCAACTTGTGATACTCGCAAGTGCACGAACCGTTGGTAGTTTAGCGTATGTAAGTGCGAGGTCGATTCCACAGGGATTGGTGATTGAATGATCCAATTCAATTTTCCTACACAAAACAAAAATGAAAACAAAAGAAACAAAACAAGAAGAAAGAATGTACATTACAAGAAAATTAAATTACAACTAAGAAAACATTAAAGAAACTAAGAGAACTTTGAGGAAGAGAGGAAGTGTTTGAGAACTTTGAGGAGGGAAAAGAAAGTGTTTGGGAAATTTGGAGAATGTTTATGAACTTGGAGAATTTTAGAACTTAGGGAAGGGAGAGAAGGGTGTTGTGAAGTGTTTGAGACATGGAGACTTTTAGAGAAGAAAGTAGAGAGATGTTTGAGAACTTTGTGGATTTTGGAAGAACATGTGTTTGAAAGCTTTAGAGAATTTGATGAAGGAAATGGGAGAAGTGTTTGGGAAATGTTTGAGAGCATGGAGAACTTTGAAAGAGAATAGAGAAGTGTTTGGAGAATTTAGAAGAAGAGAAAGGAAAAAGAAAGTGTTTGGGATTTAGTAAAAGGATTTGTTACAACAATTGAGAAACTACAAAGGGAAACTAAGAGAATTTGAGGGAGAGAAGGGAAGGGAGCTCTAGAGAAGTGTTTGAGAGCTCCCCCCTTGGGGTGTGTTTACAAGCTTAGAGAAGTTCCCTACTTATAGGCCTAGGGGAAGTGAAAATCTGAATTATACAATAGGTTTACCTACCACACTCACTTCACCAACTTACAACACTTAATTCACCTAACACACTATTACATTTGAAAACAATTCCTCTTGTCTTTAAGGCTTAGTGTTGCAACTCCCACTTCATCATCTTTTGGCACATTTGCTGCTGCAAAATTCCACTCAATTAATAGGTATTGAATATGCTTCACCAAACTTTCCCACAATCAACAACACATCATCATGCATATGTCATGCATGACAATGCATTGCAGCCAGCTTGTGGGCTCGTTTTGGGCTTGTGGCTCCATCCTGAAAAATCTGGAAAAATATGGATATTGAAGCTCTTTGTCTTATCTTTCCAAGCATATGCAGCCCAACTCAAGGAAAAATCGGGAAGGCCTTCAAATGTGATTTTTGGCCCAGTAACGCAGATGCTGCCGAATTTGACCTTAGGTTACCAAAACATGTATAACTTTCTCTAGAAGACTCGGAATCATGAACCGTAAAATTCAACAGAAAATAGACTTCCGTAGCTTTCCAATGATGTATGGTTCATTATCTGGTTCTTCTTGAGTAAGTACAGTCCAATCCGTGAAGTTGACTGATCTGCAGACACCGTTTTGAGCTAATTTGTCTCCAAAATGCAATTAGTGAGTCCTAAGCTTATAACACTGAAACATACACAAAAGAAGTTAAAAGCACAAGTTTAACTCAAAACATAACTAAATCATAAGTTAGAAGGGTACAAAATGATATATAAATATGCACCGATCAATTGGATTTCACCCAAAACATGCCAAATGACTCCTCCCACGATGTTATATTGATGCCCAAGTTTTGTTCTCGATCGGAAATCAATAGGTGTACAAAATTGGACAATTCAAGTTCAAAGGCAGTTCGTTCCGAATTGGAGTGGTTGGTGTATTCCGTAGTTCTAGCGATTGGATTTCACCCAAAACATACCAAATGACTCCTCCCACTATGTTACAATGATGCCCAAGTTTTGGGCTCGAATCGGAAATCAATAGGTGTACGAAATTGGACAATTCAAGTTCAAAGGCAGTTCGTTCCGAATTGGAGTGGTAGGTGTATTCCATAGTTCTAGCGATTGGATTTCACCCAAAACATGCGAAATGACTCCTCCCACGATGTTATATTGATGCCCAAGTTTTGTTCTCGATCGGAAATCAATAGGTGTACGAAATTGAACAATTCAAGTTCAAAGGCAGTTCGTTCCGAATTGGAGTGGTTGGTGTATTCCGTAGTTCTAGCGATTGGATTTCACCCAAAACTTGCCAAATGACTCCTCCCACGATGTTATTGATCGGTGCATATTTACATATCATTTTGTACCCTTCTAACTTATGATTTGGTTATGCTTTTGAGTTAAACTTGTGTTTTTAATAAGTTTTGTGTTTGTTTCAGTGTTATAAGCTTAGGACTCACTAATTGCATTTTGGAGACAAATTAGCTCAAAACGGTGTCTGCAGATCAGTCAACTTCACGGATTGGACTGTACTTGCTCAAGAAGAACCAGATAATGAGCCATACATCATTGGAAAGCTATGGAAGTCTATTTTCTGTAGAATTTTACGGTTCATGATTCCGAGTCTTCTAGAGAAAGTTATACATGTTTTGGCAACTTAAGGTCAAATTCGGCAGCATCTGCGTTACTGGGCCAAAAATCACATTTGAAGGCCTTCCGGATTTTTCCTTGAGTTGGGCTGCATATGCTTGGAAAGATAAGACAAAGAGCTTCAAGATCCATATTTTTCCAGAATTTTATGGATGGAGAAACAAGCCCAAAACGAGCCCACAAGCTGGCTGCAATGCATTGTTATGCATGACATATGCATGATGAAGTGTTGTTGATTGTGGGAAAGTTTGGTGAAGCATATTCAATACCTATAATTGAGTGGAATTTTGCAGCAGCCAAATGTGCCAAAAGATGATGAAGTGGGAGTTGCAACACTAAGCCTAAAGACAAGAGGAATTGTTTTCAAATGTAATAGTGTGTTTGGTGAATTAAGTGTTGTAAGTTGGTGAAGTGAGTGTGGTAGGTAAACCTATTGTATAATTCAGATTTTCACTTCCCCTAGGCCTATAAATAGGGAAGTTCTCTAAGCTTGTAATAACACCCCAAGGGGGGAGCTCTCAAACACTTCTCTAGAGCTCCCTTCCCTTCTCTCCCTCAAATTCTCTTAGTTTCCATTTGTAGTTCTCAATTGTTGTAATAAGATCATTCTACTAAATTTTCTTTCCTCTAAATTCTCCAAACACTTCCCAAACATTTCTCTATTCTCTTCAAAAGTCTCCATGTTCTTGAAACACTTCTTAAACACATTCTCTTCCAAACATTCTCCAATTCCTCAAACACATGTCTCTTCTCTTTCAAACATCCTCAAAGTTTCCCAAACACCTTCTCTTCTCCAAGTTCTCAAATACTTTCTTCTCCTTTCTCTAAAGCTCCCAAACACTTCTCAAACAATTTCTTCTCCCTCCTCAAAGTTCTCAAACACTTCCTTTCTTCCTCAAAGTTCTCTTAGTTTCCTTAATGTTTTCTTAGTTGTAATTTATTTTTCTTGTGATGTACATTCTTTCTTCTTGTTTTGTTTCTTTTGTTTTCATTTTTGTTTTGTGTAGGAAAATTGAATTGGATCATTCAATCACCAATCCCTGTGGAATCGACCTCGCACTTACATATGCTATACTACTGAACGGCTCGTGCACTTGCGAGTATCACAAGTTGAGGATGCAGTTGAACCCATTTTGGTGCAGCTGAATCTACGCAACAGTTATATTGATGCCCAAGTTTTGTTCTCGATCGGAAATCAATAGGTGTACGAAATTGGACAATTCAAGTTCAAAGGCAGTTCGTTCCGAATTGGAGTGGTAGGTGTATTTCGTTGTTCTAGCGATTGGATTTCACCCAAAACTTGCCAAATGACTCCTCCCACGATGTTATGATGATGCCCAAGTTTTGGGCTCGAATCGGAAATCAATAGGTGTACGAAATTGAAAAATTCAAGTTCAAAGGCAGTTCGTTCCGAATTGGAGTGGTTGGTGTATTCCGTACTTCTAGCGATTGGATTTCACCCAAAACTTGGAAAATGACTCCTCCCACGGTGTTATGATGATGCCCAAGTTTTGTGCTCGATTCGGAAATTGTTCGGTTCACAATTGTATATCATTTTATACCCTTATAGCTTATGATTTAGTTATGTTTTTGAGTTAACCTTGTGCTTTTAACCTCTTTTGTGTTTGTCATTCAGTTCATTGAGCTCTAGGTATCACTTGAGGCATTTGAAGTAAAATGGTGAAAACAATGTGTAAAAACTGAAGAATGAGTTACAAATTCATCTTGGACATATCTTTTTCATCTGTGCTTAGATTGGGCCAATTCACGTGTGGTTGGAAAGAAGACATTCTGAACTTGAAGATGGACAGCTCTAGCTCATCAATTGATTAATCCAAGCCCAATCCGTGAGCCCATCAAATTACACATCATGCTGACTTGCAGATGAGCTCATTGCTTGCTTGGTCATGCTGACATGAGGATGAGCTATTGGTTTCTGGATGGAAGCTTGGTCATGCTGACATGATGATGAGCTATGGCTGCTGGTGGGATTTGTTGGTGAAGTTCACCAACCATTTCTGATTATCTAATGCAAGTGTGTTAGGTAATTGCTATATTCAATTCTGATTTCTCACTTCCCTCCCCCTATAAATACCTCTTCAATTCCAGATTCAAAGCGTGCAAGTCTGGGATTCACAACCCCACAATTCAGCCATCCTTCACTCCATCCCCCCTCAAACACTTCCATCATTTTCCCAAACACTCCAGCAATCAACCAAAAGCTCTAAACAGCCTCAAATCACCAAAACAACTCCAGCAAACCTCTCTTCTCTTTCCCTACGAATTTCATCTTCCTCAGCCATCACCACTCACTCAAACTCATCCCAAATCACCTCCATATCCTTCATACATTCTTCTAGACGTGAGAAAGCTCTTGGAGAAGCATTAGACGTGGAGAAGCACTTGGAGAAGCCTTGGACACCACAAGAACTTCAGAAAAGGGGTTTTTCTACTCTTATTGCATTCATTATGTTTTCTCATTTATGTCTTAATTTCTTTCTCATTATGAGCAGCTAAATCCATAGCTAGGGTTTCAATGTAACCAGACAAGACAATTTCATGTTTTAAGTTAATTAACCTTTGTTGATTACTTCTAATTTTCTGGTCTCATTCACTTGTTCTTAGTTGAATCTTTATGCATGTTTAAATAAGTGGCCATTATGAACACATGCATGTTGGTTATCTAGTTCAAGTTTACATAAACACCATATGACTCTTGAACCGATTAGTGAATGAGTGGGTAATGCATTTAGGACAAACACCATGTTTAAATGTTTACTTGGTTCCTTTGTGTTCTTCTTAAACTTAATGGATTCAGATTCATAACTTAGACTAAACACCATAGCTAAGTTGTGTTTTCTTAATGGATTCAGATTCATAACTTAGACTAAACACCATTGATTAAAACCAAACACCATATGGATAATCATACATAAGAAAGAACGAACTCCAGAAATTGTAATCAACTTAGGTGATTGTTAACTTGTAGCTTGAAATTGGATTGTCATGGTGAAGATGAAACCCTAGTGCTTGTCTCCTTTGTCTCTCAACTTTCTAAAACATCTACTTGCTGGTCACTTGCTACTTTGCATTTCCTTTTTGCAGTTTTCATTCCAACAAACTCAAATCAACTTCATTTAAATTCTGTTTAGTCTTAGGATTACTTGTGAGTCTAAGTAGTAGTATTAAGTGTCTTTCATCCAAGTCTCTGTGGAACGACCTCGTGCTTGCATTCCTATACTATAATTGATTCGTGCACTTGCGAGAAATAGATAGAGTAAAATCTGTCCAACAGAAATCAATAGGTGTACAAAATTGGACAATTCAAGTTCAAAGGCAGTTCGTTCCGAATCGGAGTGGTAGGTGTATTTCGTAGTTCTAGCGATTGGATTTCACCCAAAACTTGCCAAATGACTCCTCCCACGATGTTATATTGATGCCCAAGTTTTGTTCTCGATCGGAAATCAATAGGTGTACGAAATTGGACAATTCAAGTTCAAAGGCAGTTCGTTCCGAATTGGAGTGGTTGGTGTATTCCGTAGTTCTAGCGATTGGATTTCACCCAAAACTTGCAAAATGACTCCTCCCACGATGTTATGATGATGCCCAAGTTTTGGGCTCGAATCGGAAATCAATAGGTGTACGAAATTGAACAATTCAAGTTCAAAGGCAGTTCGTTCCGAATTGGAGTGGTTGGTGTATTCCGTAGTTCTAGCGATTGGATTTCACCCAAAACTTGCCAAATGACTCCTCCCACGATGTTATATTGATGCCCAAGTTTTGTTCTCGATTCGGAAATCAATAGGTGTACGAAATTGGACAATTCAAGTTCAAAGGCAGTTCGTTCCGAATTGGAGTGGTAGGTGTATTCCATAGTTCTAGCGATTGGATTTCACCCAAAACATGCGAAATGACTCCTCCCACGATGTTATATTGATGCCCAAGTTTTGTTCTCGATCGGAAATCAATAGGTGTACGAAATTGGACAATTCAAGTTCAGAGGCAGTTCGTTCCGAATTGGAGTGGTTGGTGTATTCCGTAGTTCTAGCGATTGGATTTCACCCAAAACTTGCAAAATGACTCCTCCCACGATGTTATGATGATGCCCAAGTTTTGGGCTCGAATCGGAAATCAATAGGTGTACGAAATTGGACAATTCAAGTTCAAAGGCAGTTCGTTCCGAATTGGAGTGGTTGGTGTATTCCGTAGTTCTAGTGTTCGGTTCACAATTGTATATCATTTTGTACCCTTCTAGCTTATGATTTCGTTATGTTTTTGAGTTAACCTTGTGCTTTTAACCTTTTTTGTGTTTGTCATTCAGTTCATTGAGCTCTAGGTATCATTTGAGGCATTTGAAGTAAAATGGTGAAAACAATGTGTAAAAACTGAAGACTGAGTTACAAATTCATTTCGGACATATCTTTTTCATCTGTGCTTGGATTGGGCCAATTCACGTGTGCATGGAAAGAAGACATTCTGAACTTGAAGATGGATAGCTCTAGCTCATCAATTGATTAATCCAAGCCCAATCCGTGAGCCCATCAAAAGATACATCATGCTGACTCGCAGATGAGCTCATTGGTTGCTTGGTCATGCTGACATGATGATGAGCTATGGTTGCTGGTGGGATTTGTTGGTGAAGTTCACCAACCATTTCTGATTATCTAATGCAAGTGTGTTAGGTAATTGCTATATTCAATTCTGATTTCTCACTTCCCTCCCCCTATAAATACCTCTTCAATTCCAGATTCAAGGTGTGCAAGCCTGGGATTCACAACCCCACAAAACCCTCTCCATCCATCCTCAAACACTCCCATACACTCTGTGTGCAAGCCTGGGATTCACAACCCCACAATTCAGCCATCCTTCACTCCATCCTCCCTCAAACACTCTCACAACCCCAAACACTCCAGAAATCAATCCAAAGCTCTAAACAGCCTCAAACCACCAAAACAACTCCAGAAAACCTCTCTTCCATTTCCCTACGAATTTCATCTTTCTTAGCCATCACCACTCACTCAAACTCATCCCAAATCACCTCCATATCCTTCATACATCTTTCTAGAAGTGGGGAAGCTCTTGGATAAGCATTAGAAGTGGAAAAGCACTTGGAGAAGCCTTGGACACCACAAGAACTTCAGAAAAGGGGTTTTTCTACTCTTATTGCTTTCATTATGTTTTCTCATTTCTGTTCAAGTCTCCTTCCCATTATGAGTAGCTAAATCCATCACTAGGGCTTCGATGTAACCTAACATGAATATTCTGGGTTTATAAAGTTCAAGTTTCAAGTTTGATTCATGATTCATGTTCTTATTCATTTTGCATACCTGCCTATATGCTGATCAGAATGCCTAGCTACCATTTTGATTTGTGTATCTTGGTTTGAATTAAGAGTATACACCCTACTTTAATTCGAATTGAACTATGAATAGGAAGAGTATGTATGGACATTCGACAACAGGGATTAGATACATACTTGGTTGTTTAAAATGTTCTTCTATGCTTAATGGGTTCCTAATGCTTAATTTTAGGTTAGACAACAAATGATCAAATTAGGGAATTAGGAACACAAGGTTAGGACCAAACACCATGGCTTAATCATACTTTAGCTAGAATCAATCTTTGAATCTGAATTAGACTTGTCACTTGACTCCTTATAACCCAGAGTTGAATTGTTATGGTGATTCGAATGCCCTAGTCTCCAAATCCGTTTTCCAGCCCTTCAAAATCACTTTTTGTTACACTTGTTTATTTGCTTTCATTTGCAATTTCAGTTTGCTCACTTCCTTTCACAATCACAATCACTCTCACTTTAATTTCTGTTTTAGACTTAACCTCCTAACTTCTTGAATTCGGTAATCTAAGTACATAACTAATTTGAACTTCTCAGTCCTCGTGGGTACGACCTCGTTCTTGTCTTTGCTATACTACTGATTGGCACGTACACTTGCGAGTTAACATAATTGAACAACAAGTTTTTGGCGCCGTTGCCGGGGACTGAATGAAAGTTCTTCCCTGGTTATGTGCCCAAGGTTACCCGATTCTTTTTAGTGTTTCTAATTAATCTAATTTTCTGTTTCAGGTAGTTTATGTCTAACAGGCCATTCCTTGAACAAGTGAGGTCTTCGTTCCAACGTTCCAGGATCTTTGAACGCAGGACCATCATTGCAACCGAATCGTGTGAACTCTGAAATTCAAAATCGTCTAGAAGGGGAGTTGTCAACTGCAAAAGAGCAAGCTCTTGCTACATTTACAAGTCTTGCTCTCCACACTGAACTTCCTGGTTCTTCACCTTCAAATTCGGAAGCAAGTTCAGACCAAGAAGAAGAAGAAATGATGGCTGCCATTGAGTTCATGGGAGACCTTGATATCCCAACAATTCCAGCATCCCCTTCAAGCATTTCGCTGCCCATTGTAGCTCGAAACTATGAGCTTAAATCTTCTCATCTTAATATGTTACCTTCCTTTTATGGTTTACCTAATGAAGATCCATTAACCCATATAAAGGATATTTTTAATGTTGTTAGCTCTTTTCCCTTGACAGGAGTGACAGAAGATCAACTTCGAATGAGAGTGTTTCCATACACTTTAAAGGATAAGGCAAAGTATTGGTTGAATTCTTTGAAGCCTGGTTCACTCACTACATGGGCTGCCATTCAAAAGAAGTTCCTGGAGAAATACTTCTCCACACAAAAGACCGACATGCTTAGGGACAAGATCTTGTTATTTGCACAGCAAGATGATGAATCGTTTTGTGAAGCATGGGAGAGATTCAATGGGCTGCTCAATCAATGTCCTCATCATGGGATTCCATTGATGCTTCAAATGCGTGTGTTTTATAAAGGACTAACCCCTTCTAGTCATAATATTGTCACAAATTTTGTAGGTGGTTCGTATAAAACCAAGACTCCGGAAGAAACGTATGAACTCTTTGAGGGGATAGCAATGGAGACCCAACATACGGATACAAGAGGTAAACGTGTTGTTAATGGTTTTAATGACTCTTCTAGTGTGCAGATTTCAAAACTGGAACAAAAGCTAGATGCTCTTCTTGCATTGAACTCAAGAAACCCTTCGAAGGAAGTGTGTAGCATTTGTGAAGCTCATGACCATGCTACCATAGCTTGTCCACTTGGGGCTGCATACCCAGAATTTGTGCAAGAGGAAGCTAAGGTGGTAAATTCCTACAGCCAAGGTCCAAGAAATGATCCATACTCTCAAAGTTATAATCCAGGTTGGAGGAATCATCCAAACTTTTCATGGAGGAATACCCAGAATCAAGCAAATCCCCCTTCATTCCAAAGGCCACAACAATCATCATCGTCTTTGGAAGATATAGTGAAGCAGATGGCAATCAATCAATCCAATTTTCAGCAAACTACACAAGCTGCCATCTCCAAATTGGAAGTCCAATTAGGCCAAATAGCTGCTGAAATAACTCAAAGAGAGCTGGGGAAATGGCCAAGCGAAACTGAGATCAATCCAAAGAACCATGAAGTCAAGGCCATTCATGTGCTCAGATCAGGTAAGATCATTGATAATAAAGTTGATTCTAATCTTTCAAATGATGTTGTTATTGTAGAAAATGAAGATGAAGAGGAGGAAACCACGGCTACGGAAGGAGAACAACCGGAAACATCCCAATCTGCTCCTAAGGCCAAATCAGATTCTCAGGAATCCAAACAATTCCAATTGCATAAAAGGGATGACAAATTCGTGCCACCACATCTTCAAGAAGATAGATACGTGCCACCCGCTCCATATGTTCCACAGATTCCATTTCCAGGCCGTCTTAAGAAAGCAAAGCAAGATAAGGCTTTTAAAGAGATTTATGATATTTTGAGTAAAGTTAATATCAATTTGCCTTTGCTTGATCTTATTGAACAGATTCCTGCATATGGAAAATTCATCAAGGACTTGAAAACTCACAAGCTCAATTTCGCTCCAAATGAGGGAGTAAAGCTCGACATGAATGTAAGTGCTGTGTTGCAAAGGAAGCTTCCACCAAAATCAAAAGATCCTGGCAGTTTTGACATTCCAATTAACATTGGAGACAAGAAGGTTGGAAGAGCCATGTTGGACTTAGGAGCAGGCATCAATGTAATTCCATATTCAGTTTATCAAGAGCTTGGCTTTGAAGGGATGAAGAAGACTTCAATTCGTCTTGAACTAGCTGATCATTCTATCAAATATCCAAAAGGTATTGTAGAAGATATTCTAGTTCAAGTTAATACACTAATTCTCCCTGTTGATTTTGTAGTGATGGATATGGAGGACAATCCAAATGGAGATCGTGTTGATCCTATTCTTTTAGGACGACCATTCATGGCCACAACAAACACAATTATCAATATGAAAGATGGCACCCTCTCCATGACTGTGTTGGGTGAAACTGCTGAATTTAAAGTGTTTGATCCTCCATCTCAACCTTCTATCTCTCTTGATACTTGTTTTTCAATTGATGTTGTGAATGATGAAGTTTCTTCTAAGAGTTTGCAGAAACAGTCCATTGATGCTTTAGAAGTTGTCATTGCACAAGCAGAGGAAGAACAAGTTGAACCAAAGTTCGAAGAAGTGGTAGCTGCCCTAGAAGTGTTCCAGCCATTTCCACCAATTTCTGGGTTACCACTTGAGCCCCTTGATCCATGCTCTATGAAATTGGAACCGTCCAATGTCATCCCAATGTCCAAAGTTACAGACATGAAGAAAAAGAAAAGAAAAAGACAGAGGAAGCGAAGGAAGAGAAGAAGAAGTTGGGTGAACTATCTTGAGACGATTGATCCGAAACCCCCAACTCATCATAAGCTGATTGCATAATGTCTTGCCAAGACATTAACTAAGGCGCTTCTTGGGAGGCAACCCATGTGTTCAAGAAGAAGGTGTTTGTTAGCGGTCGACCTAATCGCATCAAGGGGGAGTTTTTCTCTAAACCTTCTTCTTAACTTTTCCCTTTATCATTTGCATGTTCTCAATCATCTCTTCTGTGCTTTAACATTGAGGACAATGTTAAATTCAGGTCTGGGGGGATGGTTTTCAATTTTCGTTCATTTATGTTTTCAGTTTTCTTTCATTGTGTTTTTCAATTTTTGTTCATTTTTTTTTAGAAGGTCATACAATCAATATTATGGAGCTACCATTGAGGTTTTCATATCATAATTTTTGCACTTCACAAAGCTTTTGCTCTTAGAATTCTGGTGGCTAAAGTACCATGCTCAAATTCTTGAAGGAGAATAGTGGAGACTACCCTAGTGAGCCATATCGAGCCTAATTGCTTTCTTGAGAGGGTTTAAAGTGTTCTATTTCTCATCCATACTTATTTTCTTCAATTCACTCTAATTGATCTCATTGTTCCATTTTGATTGAATACTAAGGATGATTCTCTTTTGCAGATATCATGTGCTTGCTCTCATTCATGAATGAACTCATTGAAGTGATGCTAGGCTATGTCACTACAAAAAAAATGTCTTTTTATGACGCAGATTTAATGACGCATCGAAAATACACGTCATTAAATGTGATAAACTATGACGTGTTTTTAAAATGCGTCATTGAAATGAGTTTATGACACCGTTATCACGACATTTGCTTGATGCGTCATTAAAATCATTTTCAATGACGCGGCATGTGTGTCATTGATTTGAGTACGTTTTAGACGACGCTTATCATACGTCATTAACATTGTGAATTTAACGACGTCTTCTACACGTCATGAAATACTTATACGATGACGCAGGACCTGCGTCATAGATGTACCATATACGACGACACATGATCTGCGTCATAGATATACCCTTAAATTAACGACATCTTCTACACGTCATGAAATTCTTATATAAGACGACGCGGATTCTGCGTCATAGAGTTGACGACGTCTATGCTGCGTCATAGATTTCTAAATTTTTTTCCCACAATTTTTTTTTTGTGTGCCGCTCTTTTTTTTTCACCAAATTTAAGTTTGGTGCGTGTTATTCTCTCCCCGACCCCTAAACCCAAATCCTCTCTCATCTCTCTTCTATCTCAAACTGCAAGCCTCTCTCTCAAATCACTCTGAAAAATTCCAAACCCAAATTCAGAAAGCTCTCAAGACTCTACGCCAGCTTACCTTTCAAATTTTCTCTCTCACCTCAAATGTTTCAATTTAAACCTTCAAAATTTTCTATTCTTCCCCCAATTTCAATTCCAAAAACCCAATTTTAGTTCCAAAATGCTTCATCTTCAAATATCTGATTCCCACTCATTTTATCTCTCTATTCCCATTTGAAGTCACAGATCTTCATCTCCTTCGAAGTCACAAATCTCCATCTGGTTGCACTGAGCTATTGGTGGATGATTTTTCAGAAGGTTTTGTTGGGTTTGACATTGGTGGTTCAATTTGGGTACGTTCAATATTTTATTCTAAAATTCGTTTGATTGGAGACCAAGATTTTATCAAGGTATCATCTCCCCCCTTTTCCTTTTTGTTTTAATTTTGTTCATGCTATTGTGATTTTGTTTCGCTGTTTTAATTTCTGTATTTTTTTATGGTGTTGGATTTGGCTGCTGAGTTCTAGGCTACAGAGGTGCAGCCAGCTGCAGTGAGGCCTGCAAGACAGGTAAAACTTTAACTTGGTTTCTGATTAAGTGATCTGTGATATTGAATGAGATATTGGGTTTGCTCTGTTTTGGTTTTTTGTTTTGTTTTTTACATTAATTTGGTTTCTGGTTTGGTGGTGATTGCTTGATAGGCTTGAGATGAAGTACAAACTCAGATGAAAGTAAGATTTTTGTTTTCGATTGCTTGTCCCAGTTAAGTTTTCCATGAATTAATGTTTCAGTTTTTCTATTAGAATTCATCAATTAATGTGTCAATTCTTTTGGTGTCTAAATTCTGAACCATAATACTGTGGGGTATCTGCCTATGGACAGTGAGTAGAGTTGCAGACGGTGATGGCTTCTTTATTCAAGGTAAAGTAGTCTTGGATTTTATTGATCTTCTTCTCAACTTGGACTTTAAATTTAGTACTAGTGTCAAGTTTCTGTTTGTCGGAGTGAAAAATCTAAAGTCAATGCACTAGGTTTTTCTTTTCAGTTTGCATTGTAAACTTTCAATGACTATAAATGAAGAGGAGAAAGGTATATACTATTCCATTTTGGTAATATGAGGGTAGGAGATAATATTACAAGAAGAGAAGAAAAGAAAAGAAACTCATGGTGGGTGAGAGATGGAAATTAGAAGTTAAGCCCCCACCCCTTTTATTTTCTTCTGTTTGAGAACTAGACAGTGCAATGTGCAAAAGGGAACGTTTAAGTTCTATCTTCTCTTTTCTTTGTTGTCGAGTCAAATATGTCGTAGTTTCCATTTTATTTATTTATTTATTTAAATACTTTAAGTGCGATTGTTTTGGAGTTTCTGGAGGGGAGGCCTGAAGAGGTTTGTTGTGGACTGTTTTTGTGGGGTTACAAGGCATGAATGCTGGATTTTCTCATAATTGCTTACTATTATGTCAAATTACAGATTGTAGAAAGTGTTGGAGCTGAAAGTTTAGAACTAGCCAGATACAGGGCAAAGATGGAGGACCGTGCATGGCAAGAAGAGGAGCTTTTTATGCGTGCTCCCATTACAAAGAAGGAGAAACAGAAGGAGAAACACTTAAAAAAGTCAAGAAATGGGTATGCACACTTTAAAATTAATTTATGGTATTATTCTCAATTATGTCAAATTTATTTGGGTAGGATTTGTTGTTGGCTGTCTGTTCTGAACTTGTATATATCAGGTTGCTTGGTTTGACGGACAATTTCTATGATGAAATCAAAACTTTACCTTTGGAAGATGAAAATGATGGGCAGATTCCAAGCTTCAGTAGTGCTAGGGGTGGAATGGGGGGAAGACATAAGAAGCGCAAGGTATATCATGTTGGTCTCAGAATAAAGATCAAATTTAATTAATGAAATATATATTCTCCTCTTTTGCTCTGAACCAACTGCATCCATGAAGTTCTGTTTCACTTGAACTTTAATCTTGCGTGGTTGTTAGGGATTTGTACTCATGATGTCTGTCTGTGATAATGTTGCGTAGATTCAGCTGCACCAAAATGGATTCAGCTGCATCTTCAACTTGTGATACTCGCAAGTGCACGAGCCGTTGGTAGTTTAGCATATGTAAGTGCGAGGTCGATTCCACAGGGATTGGTGATTGAATAATCCAATTCAGTTTTCCTTCACAAAACAGAAATGAAAACAAGAGAAACAAAACAAGAAGAAAGAAAAGAACTAAGACAAGATGGTGAGGTTTTAAAATCCACCCTAATTGTTCTAATCATGTTATGGCAGCAAGTAAACAAATTGATTCACTCATGAAGATGCTCACAAATAAGTCCATGGTGTTTGGATCAAATTGTATTGAACATCACAAGGACCCTAAGCATGGTGTTTACATTAGGAGACCTAGAAACCAAATCACATAAGTTGCTAATGGATGGAATGAAGATGATCCCCAAACCTTCCCAACAAGAGCATAACGCATAAAACCTTAGGTGATCAATCAAAGGATGCAAAACAGCTCCATTAAAATAGTGAAGAAGAATTCATGAATGAAATCAAACTTTATAAACTCAAACCATGATACAAGACTAGCAAGATGTTTATTACAACTAATAACAGAAAAACAAAGAAAGTACAAGAAGAAAATAAAAGACAAAGGGAGGAGAAGAAGATAAGGACAGCATGCTAGAGATGGAAAAGAATCATCTCCATGGCTGCCAGGAGGCCAAAGCCTCCCAGCTGCTGCCTTCTCCCTTCTCTCCCTTTGTGACTCTCCACTTTCCCTCTCTTTGTGTACAATGGAAGTGTAAATGATGGATCTCAGGATATCTTGAATGTGGAATGGAAGTGGTATTTATAGGGAGAGGGGAGTGGGAAATCTGAATTGAATATGGCTAATGGACTCAACACTTGCATTAGAAAATCAGAAATGGTTGCTCCACTAAATCCCACTAGCAGCCCTAGCTCATCCTCATGTCAGCATGACCAAGCTTCCATTCAGAAACCAATAGCTCATGCCTAGCTCATCATGACCAAGCATGCAATGAGCTCATCTTCCTGTCAGCATGATGTGTATTTCCATGGGCTCACGAATTGGGTTGGGCTGAATCAAATGATGACTTTAAGATGTCCATTTTGAAGTTCAGAATGTCATTGATCCAACCACATAGGTATTGGCCCAATCCAAGTTCGGATCAAGAAGATAAGTCCAAAATGAACTTCTAACTCAGGCTCCAGTTTTTGCACGTTTTTGCACCATCTTGCTTCAAATGCCTCAAGTGTATTCCTCTCATGCCAATCAGCCCTTAATATGCATGGATTGCATGAATTATGCTCTTTTGCTCTCTTGGCCTACAAAACACACAAAGAGAGGCAAATAACTTAGAAATCTAAGAAACTAAGCAAAATGAGTAAGTAAATTGGGCATGTATATGTATGAAAATATGAGCTTAACACACCCCCAAACTTAGATTTTGCTAGTCCTCGAGCAAAACAAAAGAAAAACAAAGAAAAACAAAACAAAATAAGAAGTTAACTAGACCACTTTCGTAGGTAACTCGATTGCATTGAGCGTATGCAACAAGCCTTTAAACCTCTAGGCATCCCTAGTAGGAGGAGTTGTGTCTCCTGAGGGTTTAACAGATTACGATACCCACAAACGTTTTACCTGACTCTACAAAACAAAGTAGTCAAAAACTTAATAGATTTGTTAGTCTAAACAAAACAAAAAACAAAAACAAAACAAAAACAAAAACGTTAACCTTCCAACCGAACAGAAATTTTCAACTTCATAGACATGGCTCAACAAGGAACAAAACAAGCACTAAGGAAGTTCTAAACATTATTCAAGTGCTACCACAATCTCACAAAAATCATGCTCAAGGTGTGTGTGTGAAATAGCCATGAAGATACAACTCATGCTTCTCAAACAACGATATGAATTCCTGCAAGAATGAACACAAGTTTGCCAAGCTAAACCAAAATCAATAGGACTTTACTCATGGATGTAATGTAATGGTTAGAAAAGGAATGGATATGGAAACACAAGGTCTAAAGAACAAAGTAGAGCATGACATGTAAACAAGATCATTGACATTTGAAATGTAAGGCACATAAATTGAAGAGCTCACAACACCAGATTTTGCAATTGAATCACTTCACAATTTGAATTTGACATTTACACACTTTGTATAATAGTTGGCCCAATTTTGCGGCTCTTCACCCTAGATCACCTTGATTTCTCCATATATCACCCTAGGGTCGTGACTACATTGGCCACACTTCTTTTCTCTTTTTCTTTTGATTTTTTTTTATAGCTCATTTATTGCCTTGAATACATTACAATCTAAAATACAATCATACTCTACATGTCCCCTAGATGGTAGGATGTTTAATGGATGATAAGGTGATAGAAAGAAATGGCTAAGTGTTTGGGCACAAAAGGGTTTACAATGGAATATGTATTGTATGGGTTGATGGAGGAAAAGAAAGAGGCTTAACAAAGATGGCCTAAATCATATCTTAGTTATAACTTAACATTCCAGTGAATCACACAAGCAAAAAGGCATACAATTGGGTAAGACATGCAAGAGTTGTATAATCATGGCTAAAGTGCATAGAAAGCTCAAACATAATTATGTGAGACTTAGCTAGCAAAAGAATAAGATTCAGACCTAATACAATGCTTATCAAATTCCTAAGAGCCATATTAGAAGTTAGACACAAGATTTATCATTGGTGTGGGAAGGAAAACTGAAAATGACTCAAAGAAAAGAAACAGAAAAGAAAAACGTGAGGTTTCAAATTGCTGTTTTGCTCAATTTCAACATATAATCTGTTTTGACATGTAACTTTCAAACCACTTGGTCAAATTTAACGTTCTTTATGTCGATGGATTCAACATGAAAAAAATGAATAACACAACGTGGACCAAACTTTCAAAACAGTAGCAGAAAATAAAAATTTGTAGCAATAAAGAAGCCTACGTTTTCAGACACAAACACAAAAACTAAAAACTTTCCAGCACCCCCAAACTTAAATGATGCATTGCCCTCAATATTTGAATCCATGTATAGCATGCAATGGACATGAAATCCAGGGTAAAGGAATGAAATGAAAGAAATAAAAGAGAGAGAGTTTAGAACTTCCCCTTGAAGACAATGAGAGGGAAATGCACATAGTATGGCAGCACATGTTCTTCTTTGAGTATTTGGGTCAGCTGCTCATCATGTTTCTCCCACATCAAGGAAAAGAAAATCTAACAAAAACAAAATAGAAAATGAGACACAACTAAGAATGAGTAGCAGTTATTATACAAATGAAAGAGATATGATTGGAATGCTCCCTTTGAAGTGATTAGCTGGAGCGTGGTTGGCCATAGCAGCTGGAGGTCGACTTCTCCGCTGCTCCATACTCCATGTTTCTATGGATTGGGTTGTCTCCTCTCTCTCCCTCTTTCTTATTGAGCTACTTCAGAAATGCTTAAAGAACGACAAGGAAACTTGAAATAGATTTTTAGATTTATTGGATTAGGAAACCAGAACATAAATGAAAAGGATAAACTAAACTAAAACATCAAGATTAGGGATTCAATTTCACCACAAACATCTAATTCCATGCTTCAAAGTAACAAGCATCAAAGTAAATCAAACTAGCTTATGGAGTTCGTTCTTTCTCAAATATGATTATCCATATGGTGTGTGGTTTTAATCAAGTATTCAGAAAAAGCATTTAGCTATGGTGTTTAGTCTAAACACAAATTCCGAACCCATTAAGAACAAGAAGAACAATAAAGAACCAAGTAGAATTTAAACATGGTGTTTGTCTTCAATATCTACCCATCCATTCACTAATCAGTCCAAGAGTCATATGGTGTTTATGTAAACTTGGACAAGATATTTAATTAAGAACAAGTGAATGAAACCAGAAACCAGAAATAATCAACATGCTACTTGAACCTTTTTGTTTTTTGGGTGTTGTGTAAGCTGGGACTCAAACCCAGTTCTCTTGCTTGTCAGGCAATTGTCCTTGTCCGTTGGACTACAAACACAACTTATCAATTAACCTCATTAACTTTAAAACATGAAACTGTCCAGTTATAAAAAAAAAAAATGAAAAGTAGGAAAACCAAATAGAATCAAGCGATGTTACCAATCCCCGGCAACGGCGCCAAAAACTTGTTGCGTAGATTCAGCTGCACCAAAATGGATTCAGCTGCATCCTCAACTTGTGATACTCGCAAGTGCACGAGCCGTTGGTAGTTTAGCATATGTAAGTGCGAGGTCGATTCCACATGGATTGGTGATTGAATAATCCAATTCAGTTTTCCTTCACAAAACAGAAATGAAAACAAGAGAAACAAAACAAGAAGAAAGAAAAGAACTAAGACAAGATGGTGAGGTTTTAAAATCCACCCTAATTGTTCTAATCATGTTATGGCAGCAAGTAAACAAATTGATTCACTCATGAAGATGCTCACAAATAAGTCCATGGTGTTTGGATCAAATTGTATTGAACATCACAAGGACCCTAAGCATGGTGTTTACATTAGGAGACCTAGAAACCAAATCACATAAGTTGCTAATGGATGGAATGAAGATGATCCCCAAACCTTCCCAACAAGAGCATAACGCATAAAACCTTAGGTGATCAATCAAAGGATGCAAAACAGCTCCATTAAAATAGTGAAGAAGAATTCATGAATGAAATCAAACTTTATAAACTCAAACCATGATACAAGACTAGCAAGATGTTTATTACAACTAATAACAGAAAAACAAAGAAAGTACAAGAAGAAAATAAAAGACAAAGGGAGGAGAAGAAGATAAGGACAGCATGCTAGAGATGGAAAAGAATCATCTCCATGGCTGCCAGGAGGCCAAAGCCTCCCAGCTGCTGCCTTCTCCCTTCTCTCCCTTTGTGACTCTCCACTTTCCCTCTCTTTGTGTACAATGGAAGTGTAAATGATGGATCTCAGGATATCTTGAATGTGGAATGGAAGTGGTATTTATAGGGAGAGGGGAGTGGGAAATCTGAATTGAATATGGCTAATGGACTCAACACTTGCATTAGAAAATCAGAAATGGTTGCTCCACTAAATCCCACTAGCAGCCCTAGCTCATCCTCATGTCAGCATGACCAAGCTTCCATTCAGAAACCAATAGCTCATGCCTAGCTCATCATGACCAAGCATGCAATGAGCTCATCTTCCTGTCAGCATGATGTGTATTTCCATGGGCTCACGAATTGGGTTGGGCTGAATCAAATGATGACTTTAAGATGTCCATTTTGAAGTTCAGAATGTCATTGATCCAACCACATAGGTATTGGCCCAATCCAAGTTCGGATCAAGAAGATAAGTCCGAAATGAACTTCTAACTCAGGCTCCAGTTTTTGCACGTTTTTGCACCATCTTGCTTCAAATGCCTCAAGTGTATTCCTCTCATGCCAATCAGCCCTTAATATGCATGGATTGCATGAATTATGCTCTTTTGCTCTCTTGGCCTACAAAACACACAAAGAGAGGCAAATAACTTAGAAATCTAAGAAACTAAGCAAAATGAGTAAGTAAATTGGGCATGTATATGTATGAAAATATGAGCTTAACAGATAACTTTCTTATATATCCATTATGTGGTTGGTTGTACTAAATATATGATTTCAAAGTTTAGTTAATTAAAAGCCTCTTGAAAATGAGAAAGCAAGTCCTGTTCTCATGGGCATGCACGTGTTTTTGTACACAAATCATTTATGGAGGCTCCCTTATTTGTCTTTATATGAAAAACTTTAGCTAATATATATGCTTCGTGCTTGAATCATGAGATCAGCCTCTAGATAATCTGGAAAAGGATTGTTATGGCATCTAATTAAGACTCTGTTGATGAATGACTGCACCATGCTTATTAGAGTATTGGCGGTGGGCTATAACTTGCCATGATTATGCACTTTTCCCCATCCCAACTTATCTAGGAATGCCTGCGTTTGTTTTTCTCCATTATATATGCTGCTAGATAAACTGTCTTAATTGTGAATGACTCTGAAAAATTATTGTATCCACGGTCATTCAGCAGACTTTTTCTTTTCTTAAAAAGATGTCATCATATAAAAGATGTGGTTTTCTATTTGGTTCAAATCAATCAAATGTGTGGATGCTAGAGAAGTTCTGAAAAATGTTTAAAAAGATTTGTTCATAGTAATTACTTAACCAGATTTCTTGATCAAGTACCCTGTGCTATTCATGTGCTGTGAATTTTTTTTAGAACTGAGTGGGATTTATTCATTATGATTTCTTAGATTCATTTTACTCTATTTTCATAACCGTTTCTGTTATAGAAAAAAAGGGAACTCCAGTGGCCATATTGTACATATGTGCATTTCCAGATTATTGTATGCTTCTTCAAGTCTCACTTTGAAATACTAATGAAAGTACAGCTAATCCTCTGTGATCCAACATGCATTTTATAACTGTGTTATTCCTCTCTGCAATTACCCCATCTTTCATCATTTTCTTTTTTCATTAGGATCAATCGAAGCTTTCACAATATCGGGATAGAAGATTTACTGGATCACAGGGGGAATTTGAACAAGCACTCCTGGCATCAACGACTGTTTATATTGGGAATATGTCATTCTACACAACAGAAGAGCAAGTTGCTGGAGAGATAAAGAAGATAATTATGGGCTTGGATAAAAATACCAAAACGCCTTGTGGTTTTGTTTTGTCCTGTAAGCTTCATTCTTCATATTTTTAACTTCTTGAAAGGGAAACGGTTTAGTGGGATTCGTTAAAGACAATTTTAATGTACTAGAATCATTTTGAATAATAGAAATATAATTTAGAGTACTTTGCCTTTGTGTCTATATTTTTGCTTTTATATATTAATTTCTTTTTGCATAATTAAAATGATGGTATATATATATATAAACATATTAAGAATTTTTATTTTAAAAAATTAAAGAATTTCAACGACGTCTAAACCGTGTCATGAAAAATATTTCAATGACGTCTCAACAACGTCGTTAAGTTCAATGGCATTTAGTCCATGACGTGACATAGACGTCGTGTTTTGAAAAAGATTCCACGACACGCTACCCGCGTCATTGAAACCTCATTCCATGACGCGGAATAGACGTCGTGCTTTGAAAAAGTTTCCATGACACACTATCCGCGTCATTGAAACCCCATTCCATGACGCGGAACAGACGTCATGCTTTGAAAAAGTTTCCACGACACGCTACCCGCGTCATTGAAACCTCATTCCATGACGCCGAACATACGTCGTGTTTTGAAAAAGTTTCCACGACACACTATCTGCGTCATTGAAACCCTATTCCATGACGCGGAATAGACGTCGTGCTTTGAAAAAGTTTCCATGACACGCTATCCGCGTCATTGAAACCCCATTCCATGACGCGAACAGACGTCATGCTTTGAAAAAGTTTCCATGACCCCCCCTTTCGACGACGTGGGTTACGACGCCTGATCCGCGTCATTAAATGCCTTCCATGACGCAAATCAGACGTCATAGAAGGGTTTTTGTGTTGTAGTGTGTGTGTATAACCATTCTATGTGTTTTCTTTTCACCCTACCCATATGTGTGTTCCATTAGCCCTCTTGAAGCCAAACACTTAAAGCCTTTTTCTTCTATCACCCTCATCATTTCCCTACCTTTGTATCTCAATCTGAGATACTTGACCTATTGTTGCCATACCCTATAGCTTAAAAATATACCAAGGTGTTCCAAGATAAAGTTTGAAGTAAGGAAGTTGCTGCCATGTGCCTAAATGAAAGATGATGTGAATATGTGCAATGAAGTTAAAGAAGATGCGGATCAAATCAACAAATAAGAAAGATAAAGAGAAAGTGTGTCGATTTGATCTAAGTGTGAAATATAAGGTCTAAGCCAAGTGGTACCATGAAGTTTGCAGCCATGCCATTATAAATCAATGATACCTTGCAGATCAATGAAGAATGCAGCCTTGGTATGTTCTTAAGTTACTTGTTTTTCCTTCCAATTCTTCCATTTCCCCTAACCTTAGCCTTTCATTACAACCTTGTGAAAGACCTAGCTGATCTTTGAGGATATATTCATGGGTGCTGGTAAGTATGTGTGTATCTCTATTCTTAGTATTTGATACCCTACTTGAGATCTAACAAAAAATTGTGCTTCTATTTCATACACTCACTTATTCTTTCTTGAGAGAATTAAACCATAGGTTCTGAGTGATTGAGTGTTATCTGTGAGAATTAGAGTCGAAGCATGTTCTCTATTCAAGGTTTGAGTGTGCTTGCTTTGAAGCTGTGTGCCTTTGAGCTATAGCTTCCACTTATACACACTGATTGATCACCTATCTTGGCAACTCTATGGTATTGGAGGTATGACAAAAGTTTTCTTTCATTTTCATTAGTTGATTTCAAACTTTATTTTTCTAACCACTTTGTTTTGTAGAGTCAGGAAAACGTTTATGGGTATCGTTTCTGTTAAACCCTTAGGAGACACAACTCCTCCTACTAGGGATGCCTAGAGGTTTAAAGGCTGGTTGCATATGCTCAATGCAATCGAGTTACCTGCGAAAGTGGTTTACTTAACTTCTTGTTTTTGTTTTGTTTTGTTTTGTTTTGCTCGAGGACTAGCAAAATCTAGGTCTGGGGTATTTGTTCGGTTCACAATTGTATATCATTTTGTACCCTTCTAGCTTATGATTTCGTTATGTTTTTGAGTTAACCTTGTGCTTTTAACCTTTTTTGTGTTTGTCATTCAGTTCATTGAGCTCTAGGTATCATTTGAGGCATTTGAAGTAAAATGGTGAAAACAATGTGTAAAAACTGAAGACTGAGTTACAAATTCATTTCGGACATATCTTTTTCATCTGTGCTTGGATTGGGCCAATTCACGTGTGCATGGAAAGAAGACATTCTGAACTTGAAGATGGATAGCTCTAGCTCATCAATTGATTAATACAAGCCCAATCCGTGAGCCCATCAAAAGATACATCATGCTGACTTGTAGATGAGCTCATTGCTTGCTTGGTCATGCTGACATGATGATGAGCTATGGTTACTGGTGGGATTTGTTGGTGAAGTTCACCAACCATTTCTGATTATCTAATGCAAGTGTGTTAGGTAATTGCTATATTCAATTCTGATTTCTCACTTCCCTCCCCCTATAAATACCTCTTCACACTACTACAATTTTAGCTTATACCTGACAAACTAATACCGGCAAAGGAACAGTTTAGCCAGTACTAGGACCCATTACTGGCTAAGTAATATAATTTGTCACTACTAAATAATACTGACAAAGTCCTTTGCCATTAATAATATTACTGGCGAGCCATTGCGCCAGCCCCTTGAAGAGCGGGAAGCGAAATATTAAGCGCCTATATTTGCAGACATTTGGTACCCAAATTTTGTCATTGACGAAATTGTTTGCCAGCACTAGACTTAAATATTATTTTTTTACTTCAACTCTCTCCACTTCCTCCAAACCCCACTTCCTCCAAACCGACCATCTATTCTCATTGACCAAAAAATACCATCTATTCTCTCAGTTTTTTTTCCTTTGGCTTTTGGGTTTTGCTCTCTCAGTCCTTCACTCTCCCCTCATCCCTTCTCTCTTTTTTCATTAAAGAAGAAATTGTTTTCTTCCTTAAAGCCATTGGAGCTGGAGGAAATGTGTGGTAGTGATTTTCGTTTCAGCTAGTTCAGATTGACAGGGAGATTAAATTTAGGGGTTTTCTTCGCTCTTTTCAGTTGGGGCTGATTTGGTTCTTCTTCTTCTTTAAAGAGGGCCCTGTTCTGGTTAGATTTGTGTTCCTATTTTGTTTTGTAATTTTGTAATTTTTTCAAGTATTTGAGTATAGGTCACCCATCAATCCTTCTAATTAGTTATAAAATTTAGAATACTAGTTTTGTTCCAAGATATGAACGATGTACCAGTTGTATAGTTGAAACCTGATTATATAATTTGGGTTTTTAAAGCTCTTATTTAAATCTTTTATTATTTGTTAGTGAAGTTTGATCTGTGGGTATGCATGTATTTATCTATTGCACGATTGTTGATTTTTTTTTTTTTTTGGAAACTTAGAATCCAGGTGTGTTTCCCTTTAGATTTTTCTATTATATTGTTGTTGTTGTTTTTTTAATTATTATTATTGTTGAATAAGTTTGTATATATTGAGATTTTTGGGCTTTTATATATGTGTGAGTATATTTAGGTTAGTATGTATACTTTATTTGTTTGTAAATAATGTGAGTTTCTTTAGCTATTAAGTTTTTTTTGTCGAATCTTTAGCTATTAAGTTGGTCTAGTTGTTTGGTGTTATATTTCTACTTTTCTTCAGTCCAATGAATGTGCAATTTCGTGGTTAATATATTCTTTATTCTCAGTTTTTTGTTATTTTTTGGGTTTGCTTGTAAATTGAAGTAGATGATGATGAGTGATGAGGGTCACCCAATGGATAATAAATTGAAGTAGATGGTGATGAGGGTAATTCAATTGAGAGACAGTAAGAGTGAGGGATGATCTATGCTGAATAATTCTTTAGTAAATTGTTTTGTATTGAAATGTTAAAGTAATAGTTTTTTGCCAATGATGTATGATTAATTTGTTACTCCATTAATGTTATGTATATCAAATTTTTTAGATGAGTAGTTCTGGAGAGTTCACAAGAAGGGCCCAACATTGACTGGTATATTGGTTTTCTTTTTCTCTTTCTTTTTCTTTTGATAAACTGGTATATATGTTTGAATCATCATATAAATAAGATGTATGAGAAACTTATTGTGGATGCAGGGCACCGATGAATTTCTTCCTCAACAACAATATTTGATTCATGTATTCAAGGGATATAACAATGAAGAATATTGAAAAGTTGTGGAGAAGTTTCAAGAGCAGTGTGAAGAAAGTTTATTATAAACCTTTCACAGGAAATAAAAGACATTGTGGGGATTATCTGTTTTTAGGGGGGATGTAGACCCTACTGAGACTGACTGTTTAGAATCAGATCAAGGTACTCAAGGACTTGAATAGATGCAGTTAGTGTTATGCATTTTTGGTATAGTGGTTGATTGTATTTTGGACCCTAATGATGTATGCATACTTTTGTAGTGTACTTGTTGAATATTTGGCATTGCATAGTTTTGTACAGTAAGGGCAACTAAAGTTATTTAACTCTATTGATGTACCTAGGAAGATCTTTGTAATAATTTGGCTATTGTAATCAACATTGCCACATTGGTACTTCATATTTTATAAGGATGGTGAATGTATGGTTCAATCTTTCACTATTTATAATATTGTATTTATACTTGTTGTTACATTATAAGTATCAATGAAATTTTTTAAGAAAAGAAAAATGTCCATATTATATTACAAAACAAGACATTTGAAAGAAGTATATTTTAATAGGGCATGAGCTCACAAATAAATTGACAAATAATATTGGCAAATCTTATTTTTTGGGGTAAAAACAATCCTGACAAAAGCTTACTCAATACTAGCTATTTGTTTTGCCAGTAATAATCTAAAACCACTTAATGACTTGTGTCAGAGACAAACGTTTACTGACGAAAGAGTTGCAAAAGTTGGTCAGTAATAGTAGTCCTGACAGGACTTTTACTGACGACCTTTATTTTCGCCGCTGCACTCGTCAGGAAGCCATTAGTGACGAATTTTCGTCAGGAGTGGGATTTTTACTGACCACAAAGGGTTGTCAGAACAAGGGAAAATTGTAGTAGTGTCAATTCCAGATTCAAGGTGTGCAAGCCTGGGATTCACAACCCCACAAAACCCTCTCCATCCATCCTCAAACACTCCCATACACTCTGTGTGCAAGCCTGGGATTCACAACCCCACAATTCAGCCATCCTTCACTCCATCCTCCCTCAAACACTCTCACAACCCCAAACACTCCAGAAATCAATCCAAAGCTCTAAACAGCCTCAAACCACCAAAACAACTCCAGAAAACCTCTCTTCCATTTCCCTACGAATTTCATCTTTCTTAGCCATCACCACTCACTCAAACTCATCCCAAATCACCTCCATATCCTTCATACATCTTTCTAGAAGTGGGGAAGCTCTTGGATAAGCATTAGAAGTGGAAAAGCACTTGGAGAAGCCTTGGACACCACAAGAACTTCAAAAAAGGGGTTTTTCTACTCTTATTGCTTTCATTATGTTTTCTCATTTCTGTTCAAGTCTCCTTCCCATTATGAGTAGCTAAATCCATCACTAGGGCTTCGATGTAACCTAACATGAATATTCTGGGTTTATAAAGTTCAAGTTTCAAGTTTGATTCATGATTCATGTTCTTATTCATTTTGCATA
The DNA here is from genome assembly GCA_018703695.1 of Prunus fruticosa. Classification (NCBI taxonomy): domain Eukaryota; kingdom Viridiplantae; phylum Streptophyta; class Magnoliopsida; order Rosales; family Rosaceae; genus Prunus; species Prunus fruticosa. The sequence continues at coordinate 24,564,914 of CM031918.1, read as the reverse complement.
CCTGCCTATATGCTGATCAGAATGCCTAGCTACCATTTTGATTTGTGTATCTTGGTTTGAATTAAGAGTATACACCCTACTTTAATTCGAATTGAACTATGAATAGGAAGAGTATGTATGGACATTCGACAACAGGGATTAGATACATACTTGGTTGTTTAAAATGTTCTTCTATGCTTAATGGGTTCCTAATGCTTAATTTTAGGTTAGACAACAAATGATCAAATTAGGGAATTAGGAACACAAGGTTAGGACCAAACACCATGGCTTAATCATACTTTAGCTAGAATCAATCTTTGAATCTGAATTAGACTTGTCACTTGACTCCTTATAACCCAGAGTTGAATTGTTATGGTGATTCGAATGCCCTAGTCTCCAAATCCGTTTTCCAGCCCTTCAAAATCACTTTTTGTTACACTTGTCACTTGACTCCTTATAACCCAGAGTTGAATTGTTATGGTGATTCGAATGCCCTAGTCTCCAAATCCGTTTTCCAGCCCTTCAAAATCACTTTTTGTTACACTTGTTTATTTGCTTTCATTTGCAATTTCATTTTGCTCACTTCCTTTCACAATCACAATCACTCTCACTTTAATTTCTGTTTTAGACTTAACCTCCTAACTTCTTGAATTCGGTAATCTAAGTACATAACTAATTTGAACTTCTCAGTCCTCGTGGGTACGACCTCGTTCTTGTCTTTGCTATACTCCTGATTGGCACGTACACTTGCGAGTTAACATAATTGAACAACATCTAGCGATTGGATTTCACCCAAAACTTGCCAAATGACTCCTCCCACGATGTTATATTGATGCCCAAGTTTTGTTCTCGATCGGAAATCAATAGGTGTACGTAATTGGACAATTCAAGTTCAAAGGCAGTTCGTTCCGAATTGGAGTGGTAGGTGTATTTCGTAGTTCTAGCGATTGGATTTCACCCAAAACTTGCCAAATGACTCCTCCCACGATGTTATGATGATGCCCAAGTTTTGGGCTCGAATCGGAAATCAATAGGTGTACGAAATTGAAAAATTCAAGTTCAAAGGCAGTTCGTTCTGAATTGGAGTGGTTGGTGTATTCCGTACTTCTAGCGATTGGATTTCATCCAAAACTTGCAAAATGACTCCTCCCATGGTGTTATGATGATGCCCAAGTTTTGTGCTCGATCGGTGTTCGGTTCACAATTGTATATCATTTTGTACCCTTCTAGCTTATGATTTCGTTATGTTTTTGAGTAACCTTGTGCTTTTAACCTCTTTTGTGTTTGTCATTCAGTTCATTGAGCTCTAGGTATCACTTGAGGCATTTGAAGTAAAATGGTGAAAACAATGTGTAAAAACTGAAGACTGAGTTACAAATTCATTTCGGACATATCTTTTTCATCTGTGCTTGGATTGGGCCAATTCACGTGTATATGGAAAGAAGACATTCTGAACTTGAAGATGGATAGCTCTAGCTCATCAATTGATTCATTCAACCCCAATCCGTGAGCCCATCAAATTACACATCATGCTGACTTACCAGATGAGCTCATTGCTTACTTGGTCATGCCTGACATGAGGATGAGCTATTGGTTTCTGGATGGAAGCTTGGTCATGCTGACATGATGATGAGCTATGGCTGCTGGTGGGATTTGTTGGTGAAGTTCACCAACCATTTCTGATTATCTAATGCAAGTGTGTTAGGTAATTGCTATATTCAATTCTGATTTCTCACTTCCCTCCCCCTATAAATACCTCTTCAATTCCAGATTCAAGGAGTGCAAGCCTGGGATTCACAACCCCACAATTCAGCCATTCTTCATTCTCACAACCCCAAACACTCCAGCAATCAATCCAAAGCTCTAAACAGCCTCAAACCACCAAAACAACTCCAGAAAACCTCTCTTCCATTTCCCTACGAATTTCATCTTTCTTAGCCATCACCACTCACTCAAACTCATCCCAAATCACCTCCATATCCTTCATACATCTTTCTAGAAGTGGGGAAGCTCTTGGATAAGCATTAGAAGTGGAAAAGCACTTGGAGAAGCCTTGGACACCACAAGAACTTCAAAAAAGGGGTTTTTCTACTCTTATTGCTTTCATTATGTTTTCTCATTTCTGTTCAAGTCTCCTTCCCATTATGAGTAGCTAAATCCATCACTAGGGCTTCGATGTAACCTAACATGAATATTCTGGGTTTATAAAGTTCAAGTTTCAAGTTTGATTCATGATTCATGTTCTTATTCATTTTGCATACCTGCCTATATGCTGATCAGAATGCCTAGCTACCATTTTGATTTGTGTATCTTGGTTTGAATTAAGAGTATACACCCTACTTTAATTCGAATTGAACTATGAATAGGAAGAGTATGTATGGACATTCGACAACAGGGATTAGATACATACTTGGTTGTTTAAAATGTTCTTCTATGCTTAATGGGTTCCTAATGCTTAATTTTAGGTTAGACAACAAATGATCAAATTAGGGAATTAGGAACACAAGGTTAGAACCAAACACCATGGCTTAATCATACTTTAGCTAGAATCAATCTTTGAATCTGAATTAGACTTGTTACTTGACTCCTTATAACCCAGAGTTGAATTGTTATGGTGATTCGAATGCCCTAGTCTCCAAATCCGTTTTCCAGCCCTTCAAAATCACTCTTTGTTACACTTGTTATTTGCTTTCATTTGCAATTTCAGTTTGCTCACTACCTTTCACAATCACAATCACTCTCACTTTAATTTCTGTTTTAGACTTAACTTCCTAACTTCTTGAATTCGGTAATCTAAGTACATAACTAATTTGAACTTCTCAGTCCTCGTGGGTACGACCTCGTTCTTGTCTTTGCTATACTACTGATTGGCACGTACACTTGCGAGTTAACATAATTAAACAACAATCGGAAATCAATAGGTGTACAAAATTGGACAATTCAAGTTCAAAGGCAGTTCGTTCCGAATCGGAGTGGTAGGTGTATTTCGTAGTTCTAGCGATTGGATTTCACCCAAAACTTGCCAAATGACTCCTCCCACGATGTTATATTGATGCCCAAGTTTTGTTCTCGATCGGAAATCAATAGGTGTACGAAATTGGACAATTCAAGTTCAAAGGCAGTTCGTTCCGAATTGGAGTGGTTGGTGTATTCCGTAGTTCTAGCGATTGGATTTCACCCAAAACTTGCAAAATGACTCCTCCCACGATGTTATGATGATGCCCAAGTTTTGGGCTCGAATCGGAAATCAATAGGTGTACGAAATTGAACAATTCAAGTTCAAAGGCAGTTCGTTCCGAATTGGAGTGGTTGGTGTATTCCGTAGTTCTAGCGATTGGATTTCACCCAAAACTTGCCAAATGACTCCTCCCACGATGTTATATTGATGCCCAAGTTTTGTTCTCGATCGGAAATCAATAGGTGTACGAAATTGGACAATTCAAGTTCAAAGGCAGGTCGTTCCGAATTGGAGTGGTAGGTGTATTCCGTAGTTCTAGCGATTGGATTTCACCCAAAACATGCCAAATGACTCCTCCCACGATGTTATATTGATGCCCAAGTTTTGTTCTCGATCGGAAATCAATAGGTGTACGAAATTGGACAATTCAAGTTCAAAGGCAGTTCGTTCCGAATTGGAGTGGTTGGTGTATTCCGTAGTTCTAGCGATTGGATTTCACCCAAAACTTGCAAAATGACTCCTCCCACGATGTTATGATGATGCCCAAGTTTTGGGCTCGATCGGAAATCAATAGGTGTACGAAATTGGACAATTCAAGTTCAAAGGCAGTTCGTTCCGAATTGGAGTGGTTGGTGTATTCCGTAGTTCTAGCGATTGGATTTCACCCAAAACCTGCCAAATGACTCCTCCCACGATGTTATATTGATGCCCAAGTTTTGTTCTCGAATCGGAAATCAATAGGTGTACGAAATTGGACAATTCAAGTTCAAAGGCAGTTCGTTCCGAATTGGAGTGGTAGGTGTATTTCGTAGTTCTAGCGATTGGATTTCACCCAAAAGTTGCCAAATGACTCCTCCCACGATGTTATGATGATGCCCAAGTTTTGGGCTCGAATCGGAAATCAATAGGTGTACGAAATTGAAAAATTCAAGTTCAAAGGCAGTTCGTTCCGAATTGGAGTGGTTGGTGTATTCCGTACTTCTAGCGATTGGATTTCACCCAAAACTTGCAAAATGACTCCTCCCACGGTGTTATGATGATGCCCAAGTTTTGTGCTCGATCGGAAATCAATAGGTGTACAAAATTGGACAATTCAAGTTCAAAGGCAGTTCGTTCCGAATCGGAGTGGTAGGTGTATTTCGTAGTTCTAGCGATTGGATTTCACCCAAAACTTGCCAAATGACTCCTCCCACGATGTTATGATGATGCCCAAGTTTTGTTCTCGATCGGAAATCAATAGGTGTACGAAATTGGACAATTCAAGTTCAAAGGCAGTTCGTTCCGAATTGGAGTGGTTGGTGTATTTCCGTAGTTCTAGCGATTGGATTTCACCCAAAACTTGCAAAATGACTCCTCCCACGATGTTATGATGATGCCCAAGTTTTGGGCTCGAATCGGAAATCAATAGGTGTACGAAATTGGACAATTCAAGTTCAAAGGCAGTTCGTTCCGAATTGGAGTGGTTGGTGTATTCCGTAGTTCTAGCGATTGGATTTCACCCAAAACTTGCCAAATGACTCCTCCCACGATGTTATATTGATGCCCAAGTTTTGTTCTCGATCGGAAATCAATAGGTGTACGAAATTGAAAAATTCAAGTTCAAAGGCAGTTCGTTCCGAATTGGAGTGGTTGGTGTATTCCGTACTTCTAGCGATTGGATTTCACCCAAAACTTGCAAAATGACTCCTCCCACGGTGTTATGATGATGCCCAAGTTTTGTGCTCGATCGGAAATCAATAGGTGTACAAAATTGGACAATTCAAGTTCAAAGGCAGTTCGTTCCGAATCGGAGTGGTAGGTGTATTTCGTAGTTCTAGCGATTGGATTTCACCCAAAACTTGCCAAATGACTCCTCCCACGATGTTATATTGATGCCCAAGTTTTGTTCTCGATCGGAAATCAATAGGTGTACGAAATTGGACAATTCAAGTTCAAAGGCAGTTCGTTCCGAATTGGAGTGGTTGGTGTATTCCGTAGTTCTAGCGATTGGATTTCACCCAAAACTTGCAAATGACTCCTCCCACGATGTTATGATGATGCCCAAGTTTTGTGCTCGATCGGAAATAAATAGGTGTACAAAATTGGACAATTCATGTTCAAAGGAGTTCGTTCCGAATTGGAGTGGTTGGTGTATTCCGAAGTTCTAGCTATTGGATTTCACCCAAAATTTGCCAAATGACTCCTCCGACGATGTTATGATGATGCCCAAGTTTTGGGCTCGATCGGAAATCAATAGGTGTACGAAATTGGACAATTCAAGTTCAAAGGCAGTTCGTTCCGAATTGGAGTGGTTGGTGTATTCCGTAGTTCTAGCGATTGGATTTCACCCAAAACATACCAAATGACTCCTCCCACTATGTTACAATGATGCCCAAGTTTTGGGCTCGAATCGGAAATCAATAGGTGTACGAAATTGGACAATTCAAGTTCAAAGGCAGTTCGTTCCGAATCGGAGTGGTAGGTGTATTTCGTAGTTCTAGCGATTGGATTTCACCCAAAACTTGCCAAATGACTCCTCCCACGATGTTATGATGATGTCCAAGTTTTGGGCTCGAATCGGAAATCAATAGGTGTACGAAATTGGACAATTCAAGTTCAAAGGCAGTTCGTTCCGAATTGGAGTGGTTGGTGTATTCCGTACTTCTAGCGATTGGATTTCACCCAAAACTTGCAAAATGACTCCTCCCACGGTGTTATGATGATGCCCAAGTTTTGTGCTCGATCGGAAATCAATAAGTGTACAAAATTGGACAATTCAAGTTCAAAGGCAGTTCGTTCCGAATCGGAGTGGTAGGTGTATTTCGTAGTTCTAGCGATTGGATTTCACCCAAAACTTGCCAAATGACTCCTCCCACGATGTTATATTGATGCCCAAGTTTTGTTCTCGATCGGAAATCAATAGGTGTACGAAATTGGACAATTCAAGTTCAAAGGCAGTTCGTTCCTAATTGGAGTGGTTGGTGTACTCCGAAGTTCTCGCTATTGGATTTCACCCAAAACTTGCCAAATGACTCCTCCCACGATGTTATGATGATGCCCAAGTTTTGGGCTCGAATCGGAAATCAATAGGTGTATTCCATAGTTCTAGCGATTGGATTTCACCCAAAACATGCCAAATGACTCCTCCCACAATGTTATATTGATGCCCAAGTTTTGTTCTCGATCGGAAATCAATAGGTGTACGAAATTGAATAATTCAAGTTCAAAGGTAGTTCGTTCCGAATTGGAGTGGTTGGTGTATTCCGTAGTTCTAGCGATTGGATTTCACCCAAAACTTGCCACATGACTTCTCCCACGATGTTATATTGATGCCCAAGTTTTGTTCTCGATCGGAAATCAATAGGTGTACGAAATTGGACAATTCAAGTTCAAAGGCAGTTCGTTCCGAATTGGAGTGGTAGGTGTATTCCATAGTTCTAGCGATTGGATTTCACCCAAAACATGCCAAATGACTCCTCCCACAATGTTATATTGATGCCCAAGTTTTGTTCTCGATCGGAAATCAATAGGTGTACGAAATTGAACAATTCAAGTTCAAAGGCAGTTCGTTCCGAATTGGAGTGGTTGGTGTATTCCGTAGTTCTAGCGATTGGATTTCACCCAAAACTTGCCACATGACTCCTCCCACGATGTTATATTGATGCCCAAGTTTTGTTCTCGATCGGAAATCAATAGGTGTACGAAATTGGACAATTCAAGTTCAAAGGCAGTTCGTTCCGAATTGGAGTGGTAGGTGTATTTCGTAGTTCTAGTGTTGCGTAGATTTAGCTGCACCAAAATGGATTCAGCTGCATCATCAACTTGTGATACTCGCAAGTGCACGAGCCGTTGGTAGTTTAGCATATGTAAGTGCGAGGTTCGATTCCACAGGGATTGGTGATTGAATGATCCAACTCAGTTTTCCTACACAAAACAGAAATGGAAACAAAAGAAACAAAACAAGAAGAAAGAAAGTAACTAAGACAAGATGGTGTTGTTTTATGGCAGCAAGTAAACAAATTGATTCACTCATGAAGATGCTCACAAATAAGTCCATGGTGTTTGGATCAAATTGCATTGAACATCACAAGGACCCCAAGCATGGTGTTTACATTAGGAGACCTAGAAACCAAATCACATGAGTTGCTAATGGATGGAATGAAGATGATCCCCAAACCTTCCCAACAAGAGCAAAATGCATAAAACCTCAGGTGATCAATCAAAGGATGCAAAAACAGCTCCATTAAATTAGTGAAGAAGAATTCATGAATGAAATCAAACTTTATAAACTCAAACCATGATACAAGACTAGCAAGATGTTTATTACAACTAATAACAGAAAACAAAGTAAAACAAAGAAAATACAAGAAGAAAATAAAAGACAAAGGGAGGAGAAGAAGATAAGGACAACATGCTAGAGATGGAAAAGAATCATCTCCATGGCTGCCAGGAGGCCAAAGCCTCCCAGCTGCTGCCTTCTCCCTTCTCTCCCTTTGTGACTCTCAACTTTCCCTCTCTTTGTGTACAATGGAAGTGTAAATTATGGAATGAAATTCTGGCTCTCTAGAGACTCCCTATTTATAGGCACAAGGGTTAGGTGAATCAGATTATACAATTAAGTTCACCAACCACACCTATTTCACCTAACACACTTGCATTAGATAATCAGAAATGGTTGTTGCACTTCACCAACAAATCCCACCAGCAGCCATAGCTCATCAATATGTCAGTATGACCAAGCATCCATCAGCAACCAATACCTCATGCCTAGCTCACCATGACCAAGCATCCATCTTGCTCATCCTTATGTCAGCATGATACGTATTTTCATGGGCTTACGAATTGGGCTTGGCTGAATCAAATGACAACTTTAAGATGTCCATTGTGAAGTTCAGAATGTCTCTGATCCAACCACACAAGTATTGGCCCAATCCAAGCTCCGATAAAGAAGATAACGCTGAAATGAACGTCTACCTCAGTCTCCAGCTCTTGCACGTTTTTGCACCATATTGCTTCATTGGCCTTAACATGCTTTAATTGCATGAATTATGCTCTCTTGCCCTATTGGCCTACAAAACACACAAAGAGAGGCAAATAACTCAAAATTCTAAGAAACTAAGTAAAAGAAGTAAGTAAATAGGGTACGTATATGTATGAAATTATGAGCTTAACATCTAGCGATTGGATTTCACCCAAAACTTGCCAAATGACTACTCCCACGATGTTATGATGATGCCCAAGTTTTGGGCTCGAATCGGAAATCAATAGGTGTACGAAATTGAAAAATTCAAGTTCAAAGGCAGTTCGTTCCGAATTGGAGTGGTTGGTGTATTCCGTACTTCTAGCGATTGGATTTCACCCAAAACTTGCAAAATGACTCCTCCCACGGTGTTATGATGATGCCCAAGTTTTGTGCTCGATCGGAAATCAATAGGTGTACAAAATTGGACAATTCAAGTTCAAAGGCAGTTCGTTCCGAATTGGAGTGGTAGGTGTATTTCGTAGTTCTAGCGATTGGATTTCACCCAAAACTTGCCACATGACTCCTCCCACGATGTTATGATGATGCCCAAGTTTTGGGCTCGATCGGAAATCAATAGGTGTACGAAATTGGACAATTCAAGTTCAAAGGCAGTTCGTTTCGAATTGGAGTGGTAGGTGTATTCCGTAGTTCTAGAGATTGGATTTCACCCAAAACATGCCAAATGACTCCTCCCACGATGTTATATTGATGCCCAAGTTTTGTTCTCGATCGGAAATCAATAGGTGTACAAAATTGAACAATTCAAGTTCAAAGGCAGTTCGTTCCGAATTGGAGTGGTTGGTGTATTCCGTAGTTCTAGCGATTGGGTTTCACCCAAAACTTGCCAAATGACTCTGTTGAGCCTATTCTTAACAACTAAAATGAGTTATCAAAAATAGCAACTTTTAATTCTCGCAAGTGCACGAACCGTTTATAGTATAGCTTATGTAAATACGAGGTTCGATCCCACGGAGAATGGTAACTTGGTTCCAAGTTAAATTACTTAGAATGCTGGAAAACAGAAAATAAAGAAACTGACTAACTAACTAAAGGCAAGGTCGAATTCAACAATGCCTCTTGCTAATTACTCAAGGTCTAGGACAGAATCCTAGCACCACACACGCATTCGAAATGGGGGGTTTTTGTTGTTGAAATAAAAACAAGAGAATGAAATGGAAGTGCTGGAAAGTAAAAAATGGCAGCAATGAACAAGTTGTGAGACAATGATTTAGAAGTGTTAGAGCCTTGGAATCCACCACTAGTTTTCCTATCCAAGTTATGAATGCATAGAAATTGACTCAAGCTTTATCAACAATAGATTATCGCATACAAGCCTATGGTATCTAGGTGCAGGATGCATGATTCTCCTAAGGCATGTAATTGTGCATGGTATCTACACAACACGTGATCTCTAATATGCAACCTAAGCATGGTATCTACTTAGAATAAAGCATACAAGAGTCATTAAGTTCCCTGAGAATATGATAATCACACAAGTCCTAGAACATGGTATCTGTCCTAGTCAACCTATGGTTATTAACCCCTTGAATGATTCTTAGGCCATTCATGTGTTGCTTGTGAAAGGAGAGTAGAATTGGTGAATCTAAACCCCTTCCCAACCTGTGCTAGATGCATAAAATCCTAGTTAGCTACTCCAAGAAAACATACATCAAGCACATAATAAACTGGAGATTAACAACTTGGCAATGAAAGCAAGGAAATCAATTAACCATGAAACCATCCATAACATTGAATATTCATAACTAGGGCTTCATCCTAAGCCCTAACTAAATGGATTAGTTAAGCATAACTATGAATACAGAAATTAAGAAATACATAGATAGAATAAAGAGAAGAGAAGAACTAGTTGGTGGCAGCAAGGTAGTTCCCAGGACAGCTCCAAGCTCTCCCTCCTAGCTCTCTTCTTCACTTGTGGTGAATCTGAATGTGTGTGTGAGTAATGGATGAAGTGAATTATTGAATGAATGTTTCTGAATGTCTTGGAGTTCTCTATTTATAGAGTGGAAATTCGTCATCCCCTAGGCTGGTGAAGCACAACTCACTCAGCTGCTGCCCAACTGCCAAGTCTGCCCAATAAATGCTAGCTGACTGCCCAATACATGCCAGCTGCTCCAGCTGCCAAGTCTGCCCAATAAATGCTAGCTTGACTTTTGTTCATTTTTCTGAGTTCCCAAGCTAATTTGTCTCCCATGTGTGGCTGCTGTTAAGTGTAGCACATGGCTCCAGGTATGTGGCCACACTAAATGTGACAGCAGCCAACAATGACTTTCTGTGAACCTGGTTGAGTGTTTCAGATGCTAAAGGCTCCAGATTTATCCAATTGGGCTGCAATTTGGATATGTTATAATAGACCCCAACTGGAACAACTTCTATGAAGGATGTCTCTTTATTACAGCTGTGTAGGTGGCTGAAATGAGGCCTGCAATATGACCCACGAAATTGGACTGATAAGGAGTGTGACCCAAATTGGGTCTGTCTTTAAGCTTATATTCCTCTTGTGCCAATCAGCCCAAAACATGCATGGATTGCATCAAATGTGATCTCTTGCTACCTTAACCTACAAAACACACAAACATAGGTAAGTGACTCAAGATAAAGAGAAACTAAACAAAATCACTAAGTAAAGAAGGCATGCAAATGTATGAAATTATGGACTTATCAAATACCCCCAAACTTAGATTTTGCTAGTCCTCGGGCAAAACAAAATAAAACTACAACTTAGAAAACAAAAAATAAGCAGCTAGCTTTCCAAACAATATCCTCAAAGAATCGCCAAAGTGTATGGTTCCAAAGAAACACAACAATCACAATCTAAGTTCCACACATGGTTCAAGAGTAAGCGAAGCTCACAATGACATCCTTAAGTGTAGTGTGTGAATGCCAAATCAGAACAACACCTGCAACTCAAATAAGTACATGCGCACACACTTAGAGCACAATCAAGAATTTCGAACCCCATAAGCACATTATCATATCAGCTCTCCACAGAACCATACAATACCAAGGATCAAAAGGACTTTACAAGGGTTGTAATCAGGCTTAGGGTAGTGGTTGGATGAAAGAGGAGACATGGAGATATAACAACATTTTGAGCACAACTAAAGCATAGGTAAAAGCATGAGAGATTACTGAACTTTGTAACAAGCAAGGAACACATACATGAGCAGATTTTCAACATAATTTCAACACATTCAAACTGTTTATTTGGCCTAATTTTGTGGCTCTTTACCCTAGATCGCCATGATCTTCTCCTTATAACACCCTAGGGCCGTGACTACATTGGTCACACTTCATTACCTCTTTTGATTAGTTACCAATACCCCCAAACTTATTTCTTTTCAACACTTGGGTTACAGCACTAATGATTCACTTTTGCTCCAAAAACCTTGCATTCTTTATAACTCTCTTTTGAAGATAGCTTTAATTGCTCATAGAATAAGTAAGGAAAAGAAAACAGAGGTTCATCATGGTAGGAATGGTTTACAAAGAAATGCTTAACTTAGGCACAAATGGGTTGGCTAGGGATGAATACATATAGAGGGATGGTTAGAAAGGCTCAAACGATTCAAACATGGCCTAAATCACTTCCTAAGCATTGTATGGCAACAGAATGTCTCAAGAGATATTCAAATAAGTTCTAGAGTACGAAACCAAGATTATAAGTAGAATTGCACAACGTCTCCAAGTAGCAAGAAATTGGACTAACTTGGCAAAGTGCTCAATAAGTGCAAGGATGGCATGCAAGACAAAGTTAACTCAGAACCACACAAAGACCTTAAACAATGACTGTCAATTTCTGCAAAACCATATTATAATTAAATCCAAGTCTTATCATAGGTGTTTGGAAGGATAATGAAACAACACACAAAATCCTGCGTTTTTAGACACTAGACACACTTAAAAATTTTAAAATTTGACAATTTGAAACAACATAACTAAATCATTCCCCCCAAACTTAAATGAAACATTGTCCTCAATGGTTAGAGTGTAAGAACAAGCAATGCCTCATAAATGAAGGAAAGAAGATAAGGAAAAGACATAACCAAATGGTAGAGTTTAGAAAACAACTCCCCTTTGAAGCGATTAGGACGCAAGTAAGCTCCTTGCACGTTCTATCTTCTCCTCATCACCTTGGGTTGCCTCCCAAGAAGCGCTAAGTTTCATGTCTTCAGCCGGACATCCGAACTTTGGTGAGCTTCAAGAGAGTGGTGGAGGTTTGGGCTCAATTGACACCTCATGCACTGCAAGATTGGTCACCAAGCTTGTTTTCTTTTTCCATCGCTTCCTTGCATTGAACATGTGGGCAGCCCCCTGCTCTCCTCCTTCTCTACTCCTTGCAGCAAGCATGCTTCTAGTGAATGGGAAAGACCATCAAATCTCTCTTTCCCTGGATTCTCCAATACTTCAATTTGAAAACAATCTTGAACATCATTTGGCAGATTCGGGGCATCAAACACTTTGAAAGCAACAGTTTCTCCATTAACGGTCATGGTGAGAGTGCCTTGCGCTACATCGATTGTGGTCTTAGCAGTAGCCATGAAGGGTCGACCAAAGATGAGGGGCAATTCATTGTCAGGAATTGGTGCTTCTTCCATCTCCAAGACTAAGAAATCAGCAGGCAAGATTAAGCCTTCTACTCTCACCAAAACATCTTCTAGAATGCCCTTGGGGTACCTGATAGTTCTATCTGCCAATTGAATGCTCACAGATGTGGCTTGCAACTCCCCAAGGTTAAGTTTCTCATAAACATGATATGGCATAAGGTTAATGGATGCACCGAGATCAAGCAAAGCTTTTGGAATCTTGAAATCACCAACTATACAAGGTATAGAAAACGAACCTGGATCCTTTAGCTTTGGAGGTAGCTTTCTTTGTAACACTGCACTTACCTCTTCACTCAATGCAACCTGTTCATGCTCTTTGAATCTCCTCTTGTTAGTGCAAAGATTCTTCAAAAATTTTGCATACTTGGGAATCTGAGCAATGGCACTGAGTAGTGGGATGTTGATTTGCACCTTCTTGAATATATCCATTATCTCATCCAAGCCTTGATCTTTCTTTGATTTTGATAACCTGCTGGGAAAGGGTGCAATAGTCCTAAAAGCATTAGTTGAAATTGGAACTTGATCAGCATTAGATGATACCTTAGGGCCTGTGTTCTTTCTAGGAGCATTGAGGTGCTGTTTGGGGGAACCTGGGCTGCCCTTGTGGTGGCTGAATGATCTCCATGTTTTCTCCCTCTTCTTGCGCTTCATTGGCATCTCCAACCTTATTATCAACTTGTTTACCACTTCTCAAGATGTGCACTGCTTTAACTTGCTCATGATGCCTTGGATTCACCTCCGTTTGGCTCGGAAAAGTTCCGGATGCTCTATTGCTCAAGGAGGATGTGATAAGTCCATAATTTCATACATTTGCATGCCTTCTTTACTTAGTGATTTTGTTTAGTTTCTCTTTATCTTGAGTCACTTACCTATGTTTGTGTGTTTTGTAGGTTAAGGTAGCAAGAGATCACATTTGATGCAATCCATGCATGTTTTGGGCTGATTGGCACAAGAGGAATATAAGCTTAAAGAGAGACCCAATTTGGGTCACACTCCTTATCAGTCCAATTTCGTGGGCCATCTTGCAGGCCTCATTTCAGCAACCTACACAGCTGTAATGAAGAGACATCCTTCATAGAAGTTGTTCCAGTTGGGGTCTATTATAACATATCCAAATTTCAGCCCAATTGGATAACTCTGGAGCCTTTAGCATGTGAAACACTCAACCAGGTTCACAGAAAGTCATTGTTGGCTGCTGTCACATTTAGTGTGGCCACATACCTGGAGCCATGTGCTACACTTAACAGCAGCCACACATGGGAGACAAATTAGCTTGGGAACTCAGAAAAATGAACAAAAGTCAAGCTAGCATTTATTGGGCAGACTTGGCAGCTGGAGCAGCTGGCATGTATTGGGCAGTCAGCTAGCATTTATTGGGCAGACTTGGCAGTTGGGCAGCAGCTGAGTGAGTTGTGCTTCACCAGCCTAGGGGATGACGAATTTCCACTCTATAAATAGAGAACTCCAAGACATTCAGAAACATTCATTCAATAATTCACTTCATCCATTACTCACACACACATTCAGATTCACCACAAGTGAAGAAGAGAGCTAGGAGGGAGAGCTTGGAGCTGTCCTGGGAACTACCTTGCTGCCACCAACTAGTTCTTCTCTTCTCTTTATTCTATCTATGTATTTCTTAATTTCTGTATTCATAGTTATGCTTAACTAATCCATTTAGTTAGGGCTTAGGATGAAGCCCTAGTTATGAATATTCAATGTTATGGATGGTTTCATGGTTAATTGATTTCCTTGCTTTCATTGCCAAGTTGTTAATCTCCAGTTTATTATGTGCTTGATGTATGTTTTCTTGGAGTAGCTAACTAGGATTTTATGCATCTAGCACAGGTTGGGAAGGGGTTTAGATTCACCAATTCTACTCTCCTTTCACAAGCAACACATGAATGGCCTAAGAATCATTCAAGGGGTTAATAACCATAGGTTGACTAGGACAGATACCATGTTCTAGGACTTGTGTGATTATCATATTCTCAGGGAACTTAATGACTCTTGTATGCTTTATTCTAAGTAGATACCATGCTTAGGTTGCATATTAGAGATCACGTGTTGTGTAGATACCATGCACAATTACATGTCTTAGGAGAATCATGCATCCTGCACCTAGATACCATAGGCTTGTATGCGATAATCTATTGTTGATGAAGCTTGAGTCACTTTCTATGCATTCATAACTTGGATAGGAAAACTAGTGGTGGATTCCAAGGCTCTAACACTTCTCAATCATTGTTTCACAACTTGTTGATTGCTGCTATTGTTTACTTTCCAGCACTTCCATTTCATTATCTTGTTTTAATTTCAACAACAAAACCCCCCATTTTGAGTGCGTGTGTGGTGCTAGGATTCTGTCCTAGACCATTGTTAGTTGGTTTGTTTCTTTGTTTTCCCAGTATTTAAGTAGTTTAACTTGTAACCACGTTACCATTCTCCGTGGGATCGACCTCGTATTTACATAAGCTATACTATAAGCGATTCGTGCACTTGCGAGAATTAAAAGTTGCTATTTTTAATAACTCATTTTAGTTGTTAAGAATAGGCTCAACAAGTTTTTGGCGCCGTTGCCGGGAACCGGTAACGATGGTGCTATAGTTAGATTGCTTTGAGTGTTTTTGTTTTTGTTAGTTTAATTTGTTATTTTCATTGGTTTCCCTTTCTGTATTCAGTTTTCCTTTTTAGTTGTTATCTCCATTTGAAGGCACTAATTTGGTTCTTGTGTGTGCATATATGTCCGAATCTACACACTGAGCCACTATCACCAAGAGGCTGCCTGCGTACGTGCTGGTTTGAGGAGGAATTATAGTTCTTCAAGTGCTGAATCTAAGAGCTACGAATCTGAAGGTTCAAGCAAGATGGCAGAGATTCCAAACAACAACAATAATAATGAAGGAGGTGGTGCGCTTGTTGTCCAACCTCGGAAACCCCTGCGTGAATTTTCCATTCCCAAAGTCACCGATCAACCTTCGTGCATTGTCTATCCTCAACTCACAATTGACAGGTTTGAGCTTAGAAGTGGTATGATTCATCTTCTTCCAACTTATTATGGTAATACCACTGAGGATCCTTACATGCATGTTAAGCAATTCTTTGAAATATGTGCTACAATCAAAATTCAAGGACTTGATGATGAGCAGATTAAGATGAGGCTATTCCCATTCAGTTTAAAAGATAAGGCTAAGTCTTGGTTATATTCTTTGCCTAATGCTTCAATTCGTACTTGGGAAGAGCTTTCTAATAAATTTTTGCAGAAATTCTTTCCAGCTCAAAAGACTAACAAGATTAGAAAGGAAATTCTTGGTTTCACACAAAGAGAAGGAGAAGCTTTTCATGAATGCTGGGAGAGGTACAAGGAGATGATGAGTTCCTGCCCACACCACAACATAGAGAGTTGGATGCAAATGCAATCTTTCTATGAAGGTTTGCTTGATTCCGAAAGGATGATGGTAGATGCAACAAGTGGAGAAGGACTGATGAACAAAACAGCAGATGAGGCCTTTACTCTCTTTGAATCTTTGAGTGCTAACTCCCAACAATGGAGCTACAATAAAGGAAGAGGAGCTCCTATGAAAGCTGTGGTCTCTGAGGTAAGTACTAATAATGAGATTGCTGCAAAACTTGATGTTATGTGTTCTTTGCTTCAACAGGGCAGTAACTGGCCCTCTAGAAAACAAAGTGGAAGTTCAAAACCAATCTTTTGTGGACCACATGCTAGAACAAGCAAATGCCCTTCAAGGAAGGAATCCTCAGAATGATCCTTACTCAAACACGTACAATCCGGGGTGGAGAAATCATCCTAATTTCAGGTGGAGAAATAATTCAAATGTGCAACAATCTCAAGGACCTCCCCCAGGATTCCAAATACAACAAAGGCAATTCCAGCAAGCTCCCCAACAAGTGCAAGAGCAAAAGGGTGATCAAATGGGGGAATTGCAAGACATGTTCAAGAAGTTCATGGGGCAACAGATGCAAACCAATCAGAATCTTCACAATGCAGTGAACAAACTAGAAGTGCAAGTTGGGCAGATTGCATCCTCCTTGAGCAATAGAGCATCCGGAACTTTTCCGAGCCAAACGGAGTTGAATCCAAGACATCAAGAGCATGCTAAAGCGGTGCACATCTTGAGAAGTGGTAAACAAGTTGATAATAAGGTTGGAGATGCCAATGAAGAGCAAGAAGAGGGAGAAAACGTGGAGATCATTCAGCCACCACAAGGGCAGCCCACAAGTTCCACCAAACAGCCCCTCAATGCTCCTGGAAAGAGCACAGGCCCTAAGGTATCATCTAATGTTAATCAAGTTCCAATTTCAACTAATGCTTTTAGGCCTATTGCACCCTTTCCCAGCAGGTTGTCAAAGTCAAAGAAAGATCAAGGCTTGGATGAGATAATGGAAATATTCAAGAAGGTGCAAATCAACATCCCACTGCTCAATGCCATTGCTCAGATTCCCAAGTATGCAAAATTTTTGAAGGACCTATGCACTAACAAGAGGAGATTCAAAGAGCATGAACAGGTTGCATTAAGTGAAGAGGTGAGTGCAGTCTTACAAAGAAAGCTACCTCCAAAGCTAAAGGATCCAGGTTCGTTTTCTATACCATGTATAGTTGGTGATTTTAAGTTCCAAAAAGCTTTACTTGATCTTGGTGCATCCATAAACCTTATGCCATATCATGTTTATGAGAAACTTAACCTTGGTGAGTTGCAAGCCACATCTGTGAGCATTCAATTGGCAGATAGAACTATCAGGTACCCTAAGGGCATTCTAGAAGATGTTTTGGTGAAAGTGGAAGAGCTAATTTTGCCAGCTGATTTCTTGGTGTTGGAAATGGAAGAAGCACCAATTCATGACAATCAATTACCACTCATTCTAGGTCGGCCATTCATGGCAACTGCCGGCACAATTATTGATGTGAAGAAGGGTACATTGACCATGAACGTGTTTGATGAGACAATAGCATTCAAAGTGTTTGAAGCCTCCAAGTTCCCAAGTGATGAGCATGAAGTTTTCCAGCTTGATGCAATTGATAATATGGTGAAAGAAGCACTGCCAATGAGTTATTTGGAGCCTATTGAAGCATGCATCACACAAAGCTTAAGGAAAGAAGAAGTGGACAGATTAGAGGCTGTGATCTCTCCTTTACTTCTTGAGCTTGTCTGCAGCATGGATAGCTATATAGAAGTTGGAAAGAGGTATGCAAACCAATTTGAATCATTACCCCCACCCACTAATAAGGTTTTACCTTCTATTGTGCAGGCACCAGAGTTGGAATTAAAGCAATTGCCAACACACCTGAAATATGCTTATTTAGGTGAAAATGGGACTCTACCTGTTATCATTGCCTCACACCTTGAACCAGATGATGAGAAGAAGCTTTTGAGAGTTCTAAAAGAGCACAAAACTGCAATTGGGTGGAGCATTGCAGATATCAAAGGCATAAGTCCAACACTGTGCATGCATAGGATACTATTGGAGGACAATGCAATGCCTAAGAGGGATGCCCAAAGACGTCTAAATCCAAACATGAAGGACGTGGTAAAGAAAGAGGTAATGAAGCTTTTAGATGTTGGTATTATTTACCCTATTTCTGACAGTAAATGGGTGAGCCCAGTACAAGTTGTCCCCAAGAAATCAGGTATCACGGTGGTGAAGAATGAAGCAAACGAGCTTGTGCCTACACGGATGACCACGGGCTGGAGAGTTTGCATTGATTATAGGAAGCTCAACACAGCAACAAGCAAGGATCACTTTCCTCTTCCATTCATTGATCAGATGCTTGAGAGATTGGCTGGCCATAGTCACTATTGCTTCCTTGATGGATATTCAGGCTACAATCAAATCGCCATAGCCCCAGAGGATCAAGAAAAGACGACCTTCACATGTCCCTTTGGCACTTTTGCTTATAGAAGGATGCCTTTTGGTCTCTGCAACGCCCCAGCCACTTTTCAAAGGTGCATGATGAGCATTTTCTCCGACATGGTAGAAAGGTTCATTGAGGTATTCATGGATGACTTCTCTGTTTTTGGTGATTCTTTTGATCAATGTTTGCATAATTTATCTAAGGTGTTGGCTAGATGTGAACAGAGTAACCTTGTGCTTAATTGGGAAAAATGTCATTTTATGGTTAACCAAGGCATAGTTCTTGGTCATGTCATCTCTAGTAACGGAATTGAGGTAGATAAAGCTAAGATTGATTTGATTGCCTCTATGCCCTCACCTACTTCTGTCAAAGAAGTACGTTCTTTCCTTGGCCATGCAGGTTTCTATAGGCGTTTCATTAAAGATTTTTCTAAGATTGCAAGGCCTTTGTGCAATCTCCTTACCAAGGACATGGATTTTGTGTTTGATCAAAACTGTGAAAATGCTTTCAATACTTTGAAAATGATGCTCACAACTGCCCCAATCATTATGCCACCGGATTGGAGCTTGCCTTTTGAACTGATGTGTGACGCTTCAGATTATGCCATTGGAGCTGTTTTGGGGCAGCGAGTTGATAAGAAGCCACATGCCATCTACTATGCTAGTAGAACCCTCAATGATGCCCAACTCAACTATTCCACCACAGAAGAGGAGTTGTTAGCTGTCATATTTGCTTTAGAGAAGTTCAGATCATATTTGATTACTAACAAGGTCATTGTTTACACTGATCATGCAGCATTGAAATACTTGTTAGCTAAGAAGGATGCCAAGCCACGCCTCATTAGATGGATTCTCTTGTTGCAAGAGTTTGACTTGGAGATAAAAGATAAGAAAGGAAGTGAGAATGTGGTGGCTGATCACTTGAGTAGATTGGTGCATGTATCTAATGAAGAGGAGGATTCCTTGCCATTACGTGAAAGCTTCCCTGATGAGCAACTCTTCTCTATTTGTGCTTTGAATTCTCTTAATCAGTTGCCTTGGTTTGCTGATATTGTTAACTATTTGTGCACTAACGAACTCCCTCCAGGGTTATCTACGTTTCAACGTGACAAGCTTAGGAAGCAAGCAAGATACTACTTTTGGGATGATCCATATCTATTCAAGCATTGTCCAGACCAAGTAATTCGAAGGTGTGTGCCTGAAGGTGATTTCAAGAGCATTCTGGAGTTTTGTCACTCCCATGCATGCGGAGGCCATTTTGGGGCAAAGAAGACTGCCAACAAAGTGCTACAATCTGGTTTCTTTTGGCCTACCCTTTTTAAGGATGCCTATACTTTTTGTGCTTCATGTGATAGATGCCAAAGAATGGGTAATTTGCATGCTAGAAATCAGATGCCTCTCACTAATATCTTAATCATTGATATATTTGATGTTTGGGGAATTGATTTCATGGGCCCTTTTCCTACTTCTTATGGATTTGAATATATATTAGTTGCTGTTGATTATGTTTCCAAATGGGTGGAAGCTATTGCCACTAGAACTAATGATGCTAAGGTTGTGATCAGTTTTCTCAAAGGAAATATTTTTACAAGGTTTGGCACACCTAGAGCAATCATTAGTGATGGTGGCTCCCACTTTGTTAACCAAGCATTTGCAGCACTCTTGAAGAAATATGGAATCACGCATAAGGTGGCAACACCCTATCATCCTCAAACTAGTGGGCAGGTTGAGATAAGCAATAGGGAGATTAAGCACATACTTGAGAAGACAGTGAACACCACAAGGAAGGATTGGTCCATGCGTTTGGATGATGCATTGTGGGCTTATAGGACTGCTTATAAGACCCCTATAGGTATGTCTCCATATAGACTTGTTTTCGGTAAACCTTGTCACTTACCAGTGGAGCTTGAGCACAGGGCTTATTGGGCAATCAAGGCCTTCAATTTTAATATGAAAGCTGCTGGTGAAAAGAGGAGGCTTCAACTCAATGAGTTGGAGGAGTTGCGACATGAGGCGTATGAGAACGCTAAGCTTTATAAGGAGAAAACAAAGCAGTATCATGACAAGAAAATTCTCAGGAAGACATTTGGGAAAGGACAAAAGGTTCTCTTATTCAATTCACGACTTAAGCTCTTCCCAGGTAAGCTTCGTTCTCGGTGGATTGGCCCTTTTGTTATTACTAATGTGTTTGATCATGGTGCAGTGGAGATTCAAAACATTAAGGATGGCAGCACCTTCAAAGTGAACGGACATCGGTTGAAACCTTACTTTGATGCCAACTTTGATGCCAATATTGAATCTCAATCACTCAAGGAGCCTCCACCACTCTCTTGAAGCTCACCAAAGTTTGGACGTCCGGCTGAAGACATAAAACTTAGCGCTTCTTGGGAGGCAACCCAAGGTGATGAGGAGAAGATAGAACGTGCAAGGAACTTGCTGGCGTCCTAATCACTTCAAAGGGGAGTTGTTTTTTAAACTCTAACATTTGGCTATGTCTTTTCCTTTATGAGGCATTGCTTGTCCTTACACTCTAACCATTGAGGACAATGTTTCATTTAAGTTTGGGGGAAGGATTCAGTTATGTTGTTTCAAAGTTATATTGTTTCAAATTGTCAAATTTTAATTTTAATTTTTTTTTTTTTTTTTTTTTTTAGTGTGTCTAGTGTCTAAAAACGCAGGATTTTGTGTGTTGTTTTGTTATCCTTCCAAACACCTATGATAAGACTTGAATTTAATGCTAATATGGTTTTTTCAGAAATTGACAGTCATTGTTTAAGGCCATTGTGTGGTTCTGAGTTAACTTTGTCTTGCATGCCATCCTTGCACTTATTGAGCACTTTGCCAAGTTAGTCCAATTTCTTGCTACTTGGAGACGTTGTGCAATTCTACTTATAATCTTGGTTTCGTACTCTAGAACTTATTTGAATATCTCTTGAGACATTCTGTTGCCATACAATGCTTAGGAAGTGATTTAGGCCATGTTTGAATCGTTTGAGCCTTTCTAACCATCCCTCTACATGTATTCATCCCTAGCCAACCCATTTGTGCCTAAGTTAAGCATTTCTTTGTAAACCATTCCTACCATGATGAACCTCTGTTTTCTTATCCTTATTCTATGAGCAATTAAAGCTATCTTCAAAAGAGAGTTATAAAGAATGCAAGGTTTTTGGAGCAAAAGTGAATCATTAGTGCTGTAACCCAAGTGTTGAAAAGAAATAAGTTTGGGGGTATTGGTAACTAATCAAAAGAGGTAATGAAGTGTGACCAATGTAGTCACGGCCCTAGGGTGTTATAAGGAGAAGATCATGGCGATCTAGGGTAAAGAGCCACAAAATTAGGCCAAATAAACAGTTGTGAACGTGTTGAAATTATGTTGAAAATCTGCTCATGTATGTGTTCCTTGCTTGTTACAAAGTTCAGTAATCTCTCATGCTTTTACCTATGCTTTAGTTGTGCTCAAAATGTTGTTATATCTCCATGTCTCCTCTTTCATTCAACCACTACCCTAAGCCTCATTACAACCCTTGTAAAGTCCTTTTGATCCTTGGTATTGTATGGTTCTGTGGAGAGCTGATATGATAATGTGCTTATGGGGTTCGAAATTCTTGATTGTGCTCTAAGTGTGTGCGCATGTACTTATTTGAGTTGCAGGTGTTGTTCTGATTTGGCATTCACACACTACACTTAAGGATGTCATTATGAGCTTCGCTTACTCTTGAACCATGTGTGGAACTTAGATTGTGATTGTTGTGTTTCTTTGGAACCATACACTTTGGCGATTCTTTGAGGATATTGTTTGGAAAGCTAGCTGCTTATTTTCTGTTTTCTAAGTTGTAGTTTTATTTTGTTTTGCTCGAGGACTAGCAAAATCTAAGTTTGGGGGTATTTGATAAGTCCATAATTTCATACATTTGCATGCCTTCTTTACTTAGTGATTTTGTTTAGTTTCTCTTTATCTTGAGTCACTTACCTATGTTTGTGTGTTTTGTAGGTTAAGGTAGCAAGAGATCACATTTGATGCAATCCATGCATGTTTTGGGCTGATTGGCACAAGAGGAATATAAGCTTAAAGACAGACCCAATTTGGGTCACACTCCTTATCAGTCCAATTTCGTGGGCCATCTTGCAGGCCTCATTTCAGCAACCTACACAGCTGTAATGAAGAGACATCCTTCATAGAAGTTGTTCCAGTTGGGGTCTATTATAACATATCCAAATTGCAGCCCAATTGGATAAATCTGGAGCCTTTAGCATGTGAAACACTCAACCAGGTTCACAGAAAGTCATTGTTGGCTGCTGTCACATTTAGTGTGGTCACATACCTGGAGCCATGTGCTACACTTAACAGCAGCCACACATGGGAGACAAATTAGCTTGGGAACTCAGAAAAATGAACAAAAGTCAAGCTAGCATTTATTGGGCAGACTTGGCAGCTGGCATGTATTGGGCAGTCAGCTAGCATGTATTGGGCAGTCAGCTAGCATTTATTGGGCAGACTTGGCAGTTGGGCAGCAGCTGAGTGAGTTGTGCTTCACCAGCCTAGGGGATGACGAATTTCCACTCTATAAATAGAGAACTCCAAGACATTCAGAAACATTCATTCAATAATTCACTTCATCCATTACTCACACACACATTCAGATTCACCACAAGTGAAGAAGAGAGCTAGGAGGGAGAGCTTGGAGCTGTCCTGGGAACTACCTTGCTGCCACCAACTAGTTCTTCTCTTCTCTTTATTCTATCTATGTATTTCTTAATTTCTGTATTCATAGTTATGCTTAACTAATCCATTTAGTTAGGGCTTAGGATGAAGCCCTAGTTATGAATATTCAATGTTATGGATGGTTTCATGGTTAATTGATTTCCTTGCTTTCATTGCCAAGTTGTTAATCTCCAGTTTATTATGTGCTTGATGTATGTTTTCTTGGAGTAGCTAACTAGGATTTTATGCATCTAGCACAGGTTGGGAAGGGTTTAGATTCACCAATTCTACTCTCCTTTCACAAGCAACACATGAATGGCCTAAGAATCATTCAAGGGGTTAATAACCATAGGTTGACTTGGACAGATACCATGTTCTAGGACTTGTGTGATTATCATATTCTCAGGGAACTTAATGACTCTTGTATGCTTTATTCTAAGTAGATACCATGCTTAGGTTGCATATTAGAGATCACGTGTTGTGTAGATACCATGCACAATTACATGCCTTAGGAGAATCATGCATCCTGCACCTAGATACCATAGGCTTGTATGCGATAATCTATTGTTGATGAAGCTTGAGTCACTTTCTATGCATTCATAACTTGGATAGGAAAACTAGTGGTGGATTCCAAGGCTCTAACACTTCTCAATCATTGTTTCACAACTTGTTGATTGCTGCTATTGTTTACTTTCCAGCACTTCCATTTCATTATCTTGTTTTAATTTCAACAACAAAACCACCCATTTTGAGTGCGTGTGTGGTGCTAGGATTCTGTCCTAGACCATTGTTAGTTGGTTTGTTTCTTTGTTTTCCCAGCATTTAAGTAGTTTAACTTGTAACCACGTTACCATTCTCCGTGGGATCGACCTCGTATTTACATAAGCTATACTATAAGCGGTTCGTGCACTTGCGAGAATTAAAAGTTGCTATTTTTAATAACTCATTTTAGTTGTTAAGAATAGGCTCAACAGGATGCAATCTGCCCAACTTGCACTTCTAGTTTGTTCACTGCATTGTGAAGATTCTGATTGGTTTGCATCTGTTGCCCCATGAACTTCTTGAACATGTCTTGCAATTCCCCCATTTGATCACCCTTTTGCTCTTGCACTTGTTGGGGAGCTTGCTGGAATTGCCTTTGTTGTATTTGGAATCCTGGGGGAGGTCCTTGAGATTGTTGCACATTTGAATTATTGCTCCACCTAAAATTAGGATGATTCCTCCACCCCGGATTGTACGTGTTTGAGTATGGATCATTCTGAGGATTCCTTCCTTGAAAGGCATTTGCTTGTTCTAGCATGTGGTCCACAAAAGATTGGTTTTGAACTTCCACTTTGTTTTCTAGAGGGCCAGTCACCGCCCGTTGAAGCAAAGAACACATAACATCAAGTTTTGCAGCAATCTCATTATTAGTACTTACCTCAGAGACCACAGCTTTCATAGGAGCTCCTCTTCCTTTATTGTAGCTCCATTGTTGGGAGTTAGCACTCAAAGATTCAAAGAGAGTAAATGCCTCATCTGCTGTTTTGTTCATCAGTCCTTCTCCACTTGTTGCATCTACCATCATCCTTTCGGAATCAAGCAAACCTTCATAGAAAGATTGCATTTGCATCCAACTCTCTATGTTGTGGTGTGGGCAGGAACTCATCATCTCCTTGTACCTCTCCCAGCATTCATGAAAAGCTTCTCCTTCTCTTTGTGTGAAACCAAGAATTTCCTTTCTAATCTTGTTAGTCTTTTGAGCTGGAAAGAATTTATGCAAAAACTTATTAGAAAGCTCATCCCAAGTACGAATTGAAGCATTAGGCAAAGAATATAACCAAGACTTAGCCTTATCTTTTAAACTGAATGGGAATAGCCTCATCTTAATCTGCTCATCATCAAGTCCTTGAATTTTGATTGTAGCACATATTTCAAAGAATTGCTTAACATGCATGTAAGGATCCTCAGTGGTATTACCATAATAAGTTGGAAGAAGATGAATCATACCACTTCTAAGCTCAAACCTGTCAATTGTGAGTTGAGGATAAACGATGCACGAAGGTTGATCGGTGACTTTGGGAATGGAAAATTCACGCAGGGGTTTCCGAGGTTGGACAACAAGCGCACCACCTCCTTCATTATTATTGTTGTTGTTGTTTGGAATCTCTGCCATCTTGCTTGAACCTTCAGATTCGTAGCTCTTAGATTCAGCACTTGAAGAACTATAATTCCTCCTCAAACCAGCACGTACAGCAGCTGCTCTTGGTGATAGTGGCTCAGTGTCAGATTTGGACATATATGTGATCGGTGCATATTTATATATCATTTTGTACCCTTCTAACTTATGATTTAGTTATGTTTTGAGTTAAACTTGTGCTTTTAACTTCTTTTGTGTATGTTTCAGTGTTATAAGCTTAGGACTCACTAATTGCATTTTGGAGACAAATTAGCTCAAAACGGTGTCTGCAGATCAGTCAACTTCACGGATTGGACTGTACTTGCTCAAGAAGAACCAGATAATGAGCCATACATCAATGGAAAGCTACGGAAGTCTATTTTCTGTAGAATTTTACGGTTCATGATTCCGAGTCTTCTAGAGAAAGTTATACATGTTTTGGCAACCTAAGGTCAAATTCGGCAGCATCTGCGTTACTGGGCCAAAAATCACATTTGAAGGCCTTCCCGATTTTTCCTTGAGTTGGGCTGCATATGCTTGGAAAGATAAGACAAAGAGCTTCAAGATCCATATTTTTCCAGATATTTCAGGATGGAGCCACAAGCCCAAAACGAGCCCACAAGCTGGCTGCAATGCATTGTCATGCATGACATATGCATGATGATGTGTTGTTGATTGTGGGAAAGTTTGGTGAAGCATATTCAATACCTATTAATTGAGTGGAATTTTGCAGCAGCAAATGTGCCAAAAGATGATGAAGTGGGAGTTGCAACACTAAGCCTTAAAGACAAGAGGAATTGTTTTCAAATGTAATAGTGTGTTAGGTGAATTAAGTGTTGTAAGTTGGTGAAGTGAGTGTGGTAGGTAAACCTATTGTATAATTCAGATTTTCACTTCCCCTAGGCCTATAAATAGGGAAGTTCTCTAAGCTTGTAATCACACCCCAAGGGGGGGAGCTCTCAAACACTTCTCTAGAGCTCCCTTCCCTTCTCTCCCTCAAATTCTCTTAGTTTCTCTTTTGTAGTTCTCAATTGTTGTAACAAGATCCTAGTACTATAAATCTCAAGCATTTTTCCTTTCTCTTCTTCTAAATTCTTCAAACACTCTCTTCTCCAAACACTTCCCAAACACTTCTCCCATTTCCTTCATCAAATTCTCTAAAGCTTTCAAACACATGTTCTTCCAAAATCCACAAAGTTCTCAAACATCTCTCTACTTTCTTCTCTAAAAGTCTCCATGTCTCAAACACTTCACAAACACCTTTCTCTTCCTTCCCTAAGTTCTCAAATTCTCCAAGTTCACAAACATTCCCCAAGTTCTCACACATTCTCTTCCAAATTCCCCATTTCTCAAACACATCTCTCCAAGTTCACAAAAGTCTCCATGTTCTCAAACACTTCTCTCTATTCTCATCCAAACTCTCCATGTTCTCAAGTGTTGTACAAAACTTTTTGCTTCTTTTGTTTTCATTTCTGTTTTGTGTAGGAAAACTGAATTGGATCATTCAATCACCAATCCCTGTGGAATCGACCTCGCACTTACATATACTATACTACCGAACGGCTCGTGCACTTGCGAGTATCACAAGTTGAGGATGCAGCTGAATCCATTTGGGTGCAGCTAAATCTACACAACAAGTTTTGGCGCCGTTGCCGGGGATCGGTAACATTGTTTGATTCTATTTGGTTTTCCTACTTTTTATTATTTTTATTTTTTGTATATAACTAGACAGTTTCATGTTTTAAAGTTAATGACGTTAATTGACAAGTTGTGTTTGTAGTCCAACGGACAAGGACAATTGGCTGACAAGCAAGAGAACTGGGTTTGAGTCCCGGCTTACACAACACAAAAAAGGTTCAAGTAGCATGTCGATTATTTCTTGTTTATGGTTTCATTCACTTGTTGTTAATTAAATATCTTGTTCAAGTTTACATAAACACCATATGACTCTTGGACTGATTAGTGAATGAATGGGTAGATATTGAAGACAAACACCATGTTTAAATTCTACTTGGTTCTTTATTGTTCTTCTTGTTCTTAATGGGTTTGGAATTTGTGTTTAGACTAAACACCATAGCTAAATACTTGTTCTGAATACTTGATTACAACCACACACCGAATGGATAATCATATTTGAGAAAGAACGAACTCCATAAGCTAGTTTAATTTACATTGCTGCTTACTTTGAAGCATGGAATTGGATGTGTGTTTTTCATTTTATTTCCTAATCCTTTTAATTCCATTTCAAGTTCGTGTGTTTGTTTTAGCAATTTATGACAGCTCAATAAAAATGGAGAGAGATGGCAACCTCAATCATAAGAATGGGAAGTGTGGAGCAATGGGAGAAGTCGCGACCTCCAAGTGCATCCATGCTCGACCTAATCGCTTCAAGGGGGAGCATTTCAATCCTTTCTCTTTACTTGTTATTTTAAATTTCTGTTTCTTTTTTATAAAAAATTAAAAAATTAAAAAATTAATAAAAAATTAAAAAGATTTTTTATATGAGCTGACTCGTGGTAACTCCAGTGAGCGTCTCCGTCAATAGTGTCTAGGAGTTCTTTAGGCGACACCTTCGGTGTCTAAGAAGTTTGGGTTTTAAGCGGGACCTTTGTGACCCCTCCAACCTTCCCGGATCCCCTGGCTGTATTTTCTGAGGCCCTTAACTGGTCATCCATGAGTTGCTTGTATATTTGTGTGTTTTAAAAAAAAAAACAAAAAAAAACAAAACAAAACAAAACAAAATTAAAAATTTGAAATTTGAGTTTTTATTTATTTTTCCTTGCAAATTGCAATTTGGAATTTCTTTGTTTCCTTTTTTCTTTGTTTGGTCAGGTTAGTTGTAAATAATAATAATTTAAAAAAAAAATCAATTTGGAACTTCTTTGTTTTCTTTGTTTTGTTTGGTTAAGTTAGTCTATGTATTTATTTACGTGGTATGGTTAGTTAGTTTCTAAGTGTTAAAACACATTTTTATTTCACTTCAAATTCTGCATTACAAACAAAAACAAAAATAAAAACAAAAACATAAAAAACATAAAAAACAAAACAACAATAACAGCAACTTCTTCTTCATTTTCATCTTCTTCATCATCTTCATCTTCATGGCATGCCTCTATTGTCTCGCACTTGCAGGATCTGCAGCAGCTCTACATGGTCCTCATTCTTTTTCTGCAATACTTCCACATGCTGATTGGCACAGGAGAGCCGCTTCTGGAGTCCGCCACCATAGCCTTCAAGGAAGCCACTTCCTCGCTCAGCGCAGCACACTCCCGTGTTCTCGCCAACAATCGCATGCCTAAATTGGTAGCCGAGACCGCATGGAGCACCGTTAAATTGTGGGACTCCTCCACTGCAGCCTTGTCGGACCTCTGTGCCACATGCAGGTGATCTGCCGATGTGAGTTTACTGCCAATCATGCTGCCCAGGAGCACTGCTCTCTTTCGGCACTGCCTCAGAAAAGTTTGGTATTACCTCAGCAAAGTTTGAGGCCGTACCGTGATGATATGTGGAGTTTGGAAAGAGCAGGGTTTGGACGAGCCCTTATCTGCGCATTCGGTGGCGCAAGGGACAATTCAAGGTTAAGATCATCAAGGTGAGTGCAAGAGGATGTCATTGTTTTGTTTTTGGATTTTTTGATGTTTTTCTCTGAATTTGGAGGAAGAAATGTGGGGTACTCTTCTACTTCACCGAGATGTGTTTAAATAGATTTATGCAGGCGAGAGAGCCGAAAGCACTTCGGATCTCGAGGGTGCTATCTTGTGCTCTTTTCTCTCGGATCCCTTCATTTCCGGCGCAAATTGCGAGCGCGTTTTTTTTTATAAAAAGGGAGCATGTCTACACTTTCACTTACTTTTGCCTCCCTGTTTTTCTGATGTTTGTGTTTTCTTTTTCAGTTGTTATTTTATTTTATTTATTATATATATATATATTTTTTCAATTGTTTTCTTCTTGTTTGTCAGGTTTCTCAAGAATGTAATTGCAAGAATAGACAAAATTAAAGATGCGTCTTGGACACCTGGTGCAAGAATCTGAACTCTTCTTTTAAATTATTGTTTGAATTGTGTGTTTATTTCAGTATTTATTTATTTATTTATTTTATTTTTATTTAATTAGGTAGTATAATTTAAAACTCATAGGATATTCTTTGAATGAGCTAAATTTTTGGTAACTCCAGTGAGCAACCGCAGTCTATACAGTGTCTAGGAGTTCTTTAGGCGGCACCTTCGGTGTCTAAGAAGTTCGGGTTTTAAGCGGGACCATTGTGACCCCTCCAACCTTCCCGTAACCCCTGGCTGTGTTTTTCTGAGGCCCTTAACTGGTCATCCTTAAGTTTTCTCTTAAAAGAAGAAGCTATTATTTGTGTGTTTTCTTAAACTATTAAATAAATAAATTTAAAAAAAAAATCATGTTTGGGTCTTCGTGTTTTTGTTTGATTGTCGTTCTTTAAAATTAGGGTCAATCGTTTCTTTGAGATAACATAACGTTTTTATTTCCCAATTAAAAAAAAAAAAAAAAAAACACAAATACACTCTAAAATTAAATAATAAATAAAAACAGTAGAAATCATTTCTTCAGAGCGCTAGGTGTCTCGACCATAGGAGCTTTGAGTTTGGCCCTCTGGCTGTCCTCTTCCGGGGCTTCACGCACAGCCTCTTGGGGCTCACCACTTGAGCTCCCAAAGATCGCAATCTTAGCTTGAGCATAACTACTCTCGCGATCTGCTTGCTTACGTTTACCCGGTCGGTCTAGGTCCTCTAGCTGCTTTCGCATATCACGAGAATACAACTCTACCATCTTTGATAGGTTTTTATTCTCGTCCCGTAATACTTCTAGCTGGTGTCGATTCACCTCCACTATCCTTGCCCTCTCCCTTTTCAAGCTTTTTATAGCAGTCTGACACTCTTCAACCATACTTCGCTCCGCCACTAACTGACCTTTCAGAATCTCTACCTCATGGGACTTCGCAAGTAGGCGATGCCTGATCGGTGCATAATTACATATCATTTTGTACCCTTTTAACTTATGATTTGGTTATGCTTTTGAGTTAAACTTGTGTTTTTAATAAGTTTTGTATTTGTTTCAGTGTAATAAGGTTGAGACTCACTAATTGCATTTTGGAGACAAGTTAGCTCAAAACGTTGTCTGCAGATCAGTCAACTTCACGGATTGGACTGTACTTGCTCAAGAAGAACCAGATAATGAGCCATACATCATTGGAAAGCTACGGAAGTCTAGTTTCTGTAGAATTTTACGGTTCATGATTCCGAGTCTTCTAGAGAAAGTTATACATGTTTTGGCAACTTAAGGTCAAATTCGGCAGCATCTGCGTTACTGGGCCAAAAATCACATTTGAAGGCCTTCCCGATTTTTCCTTGAGTTGGGCTGCATATGCTTGGAAAGATAATTCAAAGAGCTTCAAGATCCATATTTTTCCAGATTTTTCAGGATGGAGCCACAAGCCCAAAACGAGCCCACAAGCTGGCTGCAGTGCATTGTCATGCATGACATATGCATGATGAAGTGTTGTTGATTGTGGGAAAGTTTGGTGAAGCATATTCAATACATATTTTTGAGTGGAATTTTGCAGCAACCAAATGAATTGAAAGATGTTGAAGTGGATGATGCAACACTAAGCCTAAAGACAAGAGGAATTGTTTTCAAATGCAATTGTGTGTTAGGTTAGGTTGGTGAATTAAGTGTTGTGTGTTAGGTGAAGTGAGTGTGGTTAGTGAATTCAATTGTATATTCAGATTTTTCAACTTCCTTAGGCCTATAAATAGTGAGGTTTCCTAAGCTTGTAATCACACCCCAAGGGGGGGAGCTCTCAAACACTTCTCTAGAGCTCCCTTCCCTTCTCTCCCTCAAAGTTCTCTTAGTTTCCCTTTTGTAGTTCTCAATTGTTGTAACAAGATCCTAGTACTATAAATCTCAAGCATTTTTCTTTTCTCTTCTTCTAAATTCTCCAAACACTTCTCTATTCTCTTTCAAAGTTCTCCATGCTCTAAAACATTTCCCATGTTCTCAAACACATGCTCTTCCAAAATCCACAAAGTTCTCAACACCATTTTCCCTTCTCTTCCAAAAGTCTCCATGTCTCAAACACTTCACAAACACTTTCTCTACTCTCTTCCACATTTCCTTTCTCTTCCTTCCCTAAATTCTCAAATTCTCCAAGTTCACAAACATCCTCCAAGTTCTCAACCGCTCTCTTCCAAATTCACAAAGTTCCCAAACACCACTTCCTTTCTTCCAAAAGTCTCAAAATCTCTCAAACACTTCTCCCTTCTCTAAAGCTCCCAAACACTTCTCAAACACTTTCTTCTCCCTCCTCAAAGTTCTCAAACACTTCCTTTCTTCCTCAAAGCTCTCTTAGTTTCCTTAATGTTTTCTTAGTTGTAATTTATTTTTCTTGTAATGTACATTCTTTCTTCTTGTTTTGTTTCTTTTGTTTTCATTTGTATTTTGTGTAGGAAAATTGAATTGGATCATTCAATCACCAATCCCTGTGGAATCGACCTCGCACTTACATATGCTATACTACCGAACGGCTCGTGCACTTGCGAGTATCACAAGTTGAGGATGCAGTTGAACCCATTTTGGTGCAGCTGAATCTACGCAACAATGCCCCAAACTTGCAACACATGCTGTACTCTGCACGCTCAGTGCCAGGGCATCACTCGTGACCCGGTTGTCATCCCTTGTCCCGAACACACGTATATCTTTAGGAGTTACTAAATTTCTGCCAACTCCAATGGCAACATCGTTGTCCAGGAGTATTGAGTCATTGACAGTCACAGGCCCCCTTGCGGAGGCAAAGTAGGGTACCCATACCTGGTGCCGCCTTCTTGACCCCATGTCTAGAGTCGGTGGAGCTAGGTTGAGATCTAACGAAAATGGGTAGGAAGAGGCCATTTGATTTCTCACTTTTTTTCTTTTTCTTGCTTCTTTTCTCTTTTGTGTTTTTGAGTTTGTGTGTTTTCCCTTCTTTTTCCTTCTTATAGACATAGTCTCTGACAAACCCTAGCCATTGCAGCGTCCTCAGTATTTTCTGAATCTCCAGCATTCCTCGAGTCCCATCACCTTCTCTTTTTCCAACCATACCCAACTCATTTATCACATTGTGTCTTTTCTGAACGGACGCGTTCAGTAAAGTCTTGCGCCTTTCCATTAGCCCGTAATTTCCGCTTGTGAAATCTGCGGCGCTTCTATGCGTCGACACGTGTCTCGCCCTCTCAGTTGGTCCCTTACACTGAACCGAGACATCATGACCCATGTTCTTTTAAAATAATAATAATAATAATAAAATAAAAATAAAAATCAATTGAACATGTGGGCTTCGGACTTCATTGTGGGCTTCGGGTTTTCACTGTTGTTTGGGTTTCAAGATGGGTTAATTTAATTGTGGGCTTTGGGCTTCAAATTTTTTTTGGGTTTCAGAATTGTGTGATTAGGGTTTACTGTTTCATTTTTTTTTCGTTCGTTTGTTTTGTAATTTTTATTTTTGTAATTATTGTATTTTATTTGTGTATTTTAATTCTTGTGTGTTTTATGATTTTTTATTTACTTTAGTACCTTTCATTTCTTGTTATGACATTGTTTGTGGCTAATTTTTAAACATTGAGGACAATGTTCATTTCTAGGTTTGGGGGTATTGGAGTTTAGCAAGTAAATTTGGTTTGTCTTAAAAAAAAAAAAAAAAAATTGCTTGTGTTTTTTTAATTTTGAGTCCTGTTTTATTTTGTTTTGTTTTTGAGTCACTTTCCGAACACATATGATGAGATTGTGATAAATGTTGCATGACTTAAATGAAAATTGGATTTCATTTCATTTTATTTTATTTTATTAAAAAAAAAGTAAAAAATTAAATAAATAAATAAAATTTGGCATTGTTCTAGCATGATATGCTTGAAACCTTCTTTACACTTGCCATTTGTTTCATAATTTTCCAATTGAAGGATTTGCATGATCTAAAGAATTGTATGAAGCATAAATTAGACTTATATAACCAACCATATAAAGTGAGCTTTTGAGCCTTGTACTTCATTTCTTGAGTGTTATACACATACTCTTAATTTCTTGTCATCTAAGTTGTTGTTTGATCTCATTATTCATTGATTTGGTTGAACACTTAAAAGTCATTCATTCTTATGCAATTTGATTCCATGACATTTAAGAAATGATATTAAGGCTACCTTTGGATCGTTTGTGCCTTTCAAGCTAACCTTATGCATGCTTAAGCATGATTTTCCATTGTTAACCATTTTGAGCCTACATGTAAACCTTTTCTTTCATTTACCAATTATATTTCCTCGCCTTAGCCTGAAAAACAAATATTTACCTTTCTAAGGAACTCATGAGCTTCAATTGGGATGTGTTTTTCATACTCGGTTTGGGAAGAGGTGTTACATTTCAAAAAAATATATATTCACACAATTGGTGAAAGAAAAGAGTAAAGTTGTGATTAAGTGGTGGTTGACTAAAAATTCATTTTTGGGCCTTCAAAATAAATTGGTGGTTGTTCAATAAAGGAGTGAATCATTGTAAATGAAGGTATAAGGAGTTTTGATCATGTAAAAATAAATTCTCATTGTGATGATTCGAAGTCTTGTAAACAATTGTTTTATGCTCTTATATTTTGAGTTCCTTGGACTTTGTTTTATCCATACCCTTCATTTCTTACTCACCTTACACCTTTGGCCCCATTACAACCTATGTTAAAGACCTAAATTGATCTTAAATGTCATGTGGTTGAATTGCATACATTTTTCTACTTTTAAGTGTTTGGCATCCTTCTTGAGATCATATTAATGCAAATTCTTCATCTTTCTATTTCGAGTTAAGTCCTTTTTGGTTTAACTCTAATCTCATGTTTATAACTGAGTGTTGCATTATAACCCTCTTCCGAGTGATTCATTTGTGAGAGGACAACTTTGGTGAGATTTGAAGTTGAACTTGTGCTTTGTATGATTTTTGAAATTGTGTGAAAACTAATATTGGGAAATTTGTTGCATTTGGCTATCACACTACCACACTTTGAGCATGTTGTGTTTTGAACTTTGCCACCTTGTGAATAATGTCTAAAATATAGCTTTTATTGTTAAAACGTTTAAGTCATGTGCATGAGTCATTTCTCTTCAGAAATGTTCGGGAAGATTGTTTTGAGTCTTATTTTTGTTTTGTTTTTATTTTTATTTTTGATTTTGCTTTTATTTTTGTTTTTGTTATTTTGCTTAAGGACTAACAAAATTTAATAAGTTTTCTAACCTCTTTGTTTTGTAGAGTCAGGAAAACGTTTGTGGGTATCGAATCTGTTAAACCCTCAGGA
Organism: Prunus fruticosa; assembly: GCA_018703695.1. Lineage (NCBI taxonomy): Eukaryota > Viridiplantae > Streptophyta > Magnoliopsida > Rosales > Rosaceae > Prunus > Prunus fruticosa. Next base: position 24,530,074 of record CM031918.1, on the reverse strand, counting down.
GACACAACTCCTCCTACTAGGGATGCCTAGAGGTTTAAAGGCTTGTTGCATACGCTAAATGCAATCGAGTTACCTACGAAAGTGGTCTTGTTAACTTCTTGTTTTATTTTTATCTTTGTTTTCCGTTTGTTTTGCTCGAGGACTAGCAAAATCTAGGTTTGGGGGTATTTGATCGGTGCATATTTATATATCATTTTGTACCCTTCTAACTTATGATTTAGTTATGTTTTGAGTTAAACTTGTGCTTTTAACTTCTTTTGTGTATGTTTCAGTGTTATAAGCTTAGGACTCACTAATTGCATTCTGGAGACAAATTAGCTCAAAACGGTGTCTGCAGATCAGTCAACTTCACGGATTGGACTGTACTTGCTCAAGAAGAACCAGATAATGAACCATACATCATTGGAAAGCTACGGAAGTCTATTTTCTGTAGAATTTTACGGTTCATGATTCCGAGTCTTCTAGAGAAAGTTATACATGTTTTGGCAACCTAAGGTCAAATTCGGCAGCATCTGCGTTACTGGGCCAAAAATCACATTTGAAGGCCTTCCCGATTTTTCCTTGAGTTGGGCTGCATATGCTTGGAAAGATAAGACAAAGAGCTTCAAGATCCATATTTTTTCAGATATTTCAGGATGGAGCCACAAGCCCAAAACGAGCCCACAAGCTGGCTGCAATGCATTGTCATGCATGACATATGCATGATGATGTGTTGTTGATTGTGGGAAAGTTTGGTGAAGCATATTCAATACCTATTAATTGAGTGGAATTTTGCAGCAGCAAATGTGCCAAAAGATGATGAAGTGGGAGTTGCAACACTAAGCCTTAAAGACAAGAGGAATTGTTTTCAAATGTAATAGTGTGTTAGGTGAATTAAGTGTTGTAAGTTGGTGAAGTGAGTGTGGTAGGTAAACCTATTGTATAATTCAGATTTTCACTTCCCCTAGGCCTATAAATAGGGAAGTTCTCTAAGCTTGTAATCACACCCCAAGGGGGGGAGCTCTCAAACACTTCTCTAGAGCTCCCTTCCCTTCTCTCCCTCAAATTCTCTTAGTTTCTCTTTTGTAGTTCTCAATTGTTGTAACAAGATCCTAGTACTATAAATCTCAAGCATTTTTCCTTTCATTTCTGTTTTGTGTAGGAAAACTGAATTGGATAATTCAATCACCAATCCCTGTGGAATCGACCTCGCACTGACATATGCTATACTACCGAACGGCTCGTGCACTTGCGAGTATCACAAGTTGAGGATGCAGCTGAATCCATTTTGGTGCAGCTAAATCTACACAACAATATGCACACACAAGAACCAAATTAGTGCCTTCAAATGGAGATAACAACTAAAAAGGAAAACTGAATACAGAAAAGGAAACCAATGAAAATAACAAATAAAACTAACAAAAACAAAAACACTCAAAGCAATCTAACTATAGCACCATCGTTACCGGTTCCCCGGCAACGGCGCCAAAAACTTGTTGAGCCTATTCTTAACAACTAAAATGAGTTATCAAAAATAGCAACTTTTAATTCTCGCAAGTGCACGAACCGTTTATAGTATAGCTTATGTAAATACGAGGTCGATCCCACGGAGAATGGTAACTTGGTTCCAAGTTAAATTACTTAGAATGCTGGAAAACAGAAAAAATAAAGAAACTGACTAACTAACTAAAGGCAAGGTCGAATTCAACAATGCCTCTTGCTAATTACTCAAGGTCTAGGACAGAATCCTAGCACCACACACGCACTCGAAATGGGGGGTTTTTGTTGTTGAAATAAAAACAAGAGAATGAAATGGAAGTGCTGGAAAGTAAAAAATGGCAGCAATGAACAAGTTGTGAGACAATGATTTAGAAGTGTTAGAGCCTTGGAATCCACCACTAGTTTTCCTATCCAAGTTATGAATGCATAGAAATTGACTCAAGCTTTATCAACAATAGATTATCGCATACAAGCCTATGGTATCTAGGTGCAGGATGCATGATTCTCCTAAGGCATGTAATTGTGCATGGTATCTACACAACACGTGATCTCTAATATGCAACCTAAGCATGGTATCTACTTAGAATAAAGCATACAAGAGTCATTAAGTTCCCTGAGAATATGATAATCACACAAGTCCTAGAACATGGTATCTGTCCTAGTCAACCTATGGTTATTAACCCCTTGAATGATTCTTAGGCCATTCATGTGTTGCTTGTGAAAGGAGAGTAGAATTGGTGAATCTAAACCCCTTCCCAACCTGTGCTAGATGCATAAAATCCTAGTTAGCTACTCCAAGAAAACATACATCAAGCACATAATAAACTGGAGATTAACAACTTGGCAATGAAAGCAAGGAAATCAATTAACCATGAAACCATCCATAACATTGAATATTCATAACTAGGGCTTCATCCTAAGCCCTAACTAAATGGATTAGTTAAGCATAACTATGAATACAGAAATTAAGAAATACAAAGATAGAATAAAGAGAAGAGAAGAACTAGTTGGTGGCAGCAAGGTAGTTCCCAGGACAGCTCCAAGCTCTCCCTCCTAGCTCTCTTCTTCACTTGTGGTGAATCTGAATGTGTGTGTGAGTAATGGATGAAGTGAATTATTGAATGAATGTTTCTGAATGTCTTGGAGTTCTCTATTTATAGAGTGGAAATTCGTCATCCCCTAGGCTGGTGAAGCACAACTCACTCTAAGCTGCTGCCCAACTGCCAAGTCTGCCCAATAAATGCTAGCTGACCGCCCAATACATGCCAGCTGCTCCAGCTGCCAAGTCTGCCCAATAAATGCTAGCTTGACTTTTGTTCATTTTTCTGAGTTCCCAAGCTAATTTGTCTCCCATGTGTGGCTGCTGTTAAGTGTAGCACATGGCTCCAGGTATGTGGCCACACTAAATGTGACAGCAGCCAACAATGACTTTCTGTGAACCTGGTTGAGTGTTTCACATGCTAAAGGCTCCAGATTTATCCAATTGGGCTGCAATTTGGATATGTTATAATAGACCCCAACTGGAACAACTTCTATGAAGGATGTCTCTTTATTACAGCTGTGTAGGTTGCTGAAATGAGGCCTGCAAGATGACCCACGAAATTGGACTGATAAGGAGTGTGACCCAAATTGGGTCTGTCTTTAAGCTTATATTCCTCTTGTGCCAATCAGCCCAAAACATGCATGGATTGCATCAAATGTGATCTCTTGCTACCTTAACCTACAAAACACACAAACATAGGTAAGTGACTCAAGATAAAGAGAAACTAAACAAAATCACTAAGTAAAGAAGGCATGCAAATGTATGAAATTATGGACTTATCAGACTCCTCCCACGATGTTATATTGATGCCCAAGTTTTGTTCTCGATCGGAAATCAATAGGTGTACGAAATTGTACAATTCAAGTTCAAAGGCAGTTCGTTCCGAATTGGAGTGGTAGGTGTATTCCGTAGTTCTAGCGATTGGATTTCACCCAAAACATGCCAAATGACTCCTCCCACGATGTTATATTGATGCCCAAGTTTTGGGCTCGAATCGGAAATCAATAGGTGTACGAAATTGGACAATTCAAGTTCAAAGGCAGTTCGTTCCGAATTGGAGTGGTTGGTGTATTCCGTAGTTCTAGCTGTTAAGCTCATAATTTCATACATATACGTACCCTATTTACTTACTTCTTTTGCTTAGTTTCTTCGATTTCTAAGTTATTTGCCTCTCTTTGTGTGTTTTGTAGGCCAATAGAGCAAGAGAGCATAATTCATGCAATTAAAGCATGTTAAGGCCAATGAAGCAATATGGTGCAAAATCGTGCAAGAGCTTGGAGACTGAGGTCGCCGTTCATTTCGGCCTTATCTTCTTCATCCGAGCTTGGATTGGGCCAATACTTGTGTGGTTGGATCAGAGACATTCTGAACTTCACAATGGACATCTTAAAGTTGTCATTTGATTCAGCCAAGTCCAATTCGTAAGCCCATGAAAATACGCATCATGCTGACATAAGGATTAGCTGATGGATGCTTGGTCATGGTGAGCTAGGCATGAGGTATTGGTTTCTGGATGGATGCTTGGTCATGCTGACATATTGATGAGCTATGGCTGCTGGTGGGATTTGTTGGTGAAGTGCAACAACCATTTCTGATTATCTAATGCAAGTGTGTTAGGTGAAATAGGTGTGGTTGGTGAACTTAATTGTATAATCTGATTCACCTAACCCTTGTGCCTATAAATAGAGAGCTTAGAGAGCCAGAATTTCATTCCATAATTTACACTTCCATTGTACACAAAGAGAGGGAAAGTTGAGAGTCACAAAGGGAGAGAAGGGAGAAGGCAGCAGCTGGGAGGCTTTGGCCTCCTGGCAGCCATGGAGATGAATCTTTTCAATCTCTAGCATGTTGTCCTTATCTTCTTCTCCTCCCTTTGTCTTTTATTTTCTTCTTGTATTTCCTTTGTTTTACTTTGTTTTTCTGTTATTAGTTGTAATAAACATCTTGCTAGTCTTGTATCATGGTTTGAGTTTATAAAGTATGATTTCATTCATGAATTCTTCTTCACTATTTTAATGGAGCTGTTTTGCATCCTTTGATTGATCACCTAAGGTTTTATGCGTTATGCTCTTGTTGGGAAGGTTTGGGGATCATCTTCATTCCATCCATTAGCAACTTATGTGATTTGGTTTCTAGGTCTCCTAATGTAAACACCATGCTTGGGGTCCTTGTGATGTTCAATGCAATTTGATCCAAACACCATGGACTTATTTGTGAGCATCTTCATGAGTGAATCAATTTGTTTACATGCTGCCATAACATGATTAGAACAATTAGGGTGGATTCTAAAACCTCATCATCTTGTCTTAGTTCTTTTCTTTCTTATTTTTTTGTTTCTCTTGTTTCCATTTCTGTTTTGTGTAGGAAAACAGAGTTGGATCATTCAATCACCAATCCCTGTGGAATCGACCTCGCACTTACATATGCTAAACTACCAACGGCTCGTGCACTTCCGAGCTTCACAAGTTGAGGATGCAGTGAATCCATTTTGGTGCAGCTGAATCTACGCAACACTAGCGATTGGATTTCACCCAAAACTTGCCAAATGACTCCTCCCACGATGTTATATTGATGCCCAAGTTTTGTTCTCGATAGGAAATCAATAGGTGTACGAAATTGGACAATTCAAGTTCAAAGGCAGTTCGTTCCGAATTGGAGTGGTTGGTGTATTCCGCACTTCTAGCGATTGGATTTCACCCAAAACTTGCAAAATGACTCCTCCCACGGTGTTATGATGATGCCCAAGTTTTGTGCTCGATCGGAAATCAATAGGTGTACAAAATAGGACAATTCAAGTTCAAAGGCAGTTCGTTCCGAATCGGAGTGGTAGGTGTATTTCGTAGTTCTAGCGATTGGATTTCACCCAAAACTTGCCAAATGACTCCTCCCACGATGTTATATTGATGCCCAAGTTTTGTTCTCGATCGGAAATCAATAGGTGTACGAAATTGGACAATTCAAGTTCAAAGGCAGTTTGTTCCGAATTGGAGTGGTTGGTGTATTCCGTAGTTCTAGCGATTGGATTTCACCCAAAACTTGCCGAATGACTCCTCCCACGATGTTATGATGATGCCCAAGTTTTGGGCTCGATCGGAAATCAATAGGTGTACGAAATTGGACAATTCAAGTTCAAAGGCAGTTCGTTCCGAATTGGAGTGGTAGGTGTATTCCGTAGTTCTAGAGATTGGATTTCACCCAAAACATGCCAAATGACTCCTCCCACGATGTTATATTGATGCCCAAGTTTTGTTCTCGATCGGAAATCAATAGGTGTACGAAATTGAACAATTCAAGTTCAAAGGCAGTTCGTTCCGAATTGGAGTGGTTGGTGTGTTCCGTAGTTCTAGCGATTGGATTTCACCCACAACTTGCCAAATGACTCCTCCCACGATGTTATATTGATGCCCAAGTTTTGTTCTCGATCGGAAATCAATAGGTGTACGAAATTGTACAATTCAAGTTCAAAGGCAGTTCGTTCCGAATTGGAGTGGTAGGTGTATTCCGTAGTTCTAGCGATTGGATTTCACCCAAAACATGCCAAATGACTCCTCCCACGATGTTATATTGATGCCCAAGTTTTGGGCTCGAATCGGAAATCAATAGGTGTACGAAATTGGACAATTCAAGTTCAAAGGCAGTTCGTTCCGAATTGGAGTGGTTGGTGTATTCCGTAGTTCTAGCGATTGGATTTCACCCAAAACTTGCCAAATGACTCCTCCCACGATGTTATATTGATGCCCAAGTTTTGTTCTCGAATCGGAAATCAATAGGTGTACGAAATTGGACAATTCAAGTTCAAAGGCAGTTCGTTCCGAATTGGAGTGGTAGGTGTATTTCGTAGTTTTAGCGATTGGATTTCACCCAAAACTTGCCAAATGACTCCTCCCACGATGTTATGATGATGCCCAAGTTTTGGGCTCGAATCGGAAATCAATAGGTGTACGAAATTGAAAAATTCAAGTTCAAAGGCAGTTCGTTCCGAATTGGAGTGGTTGGTGTATTCCGTACTTCTAGCGATTGGATTTCACCGAAAACTTGCAAAATGACTCCTCCCACGGTGTTATGTTGATGCCCAAGTTTTGTGCTCGATCGGAAATCAATAGGTGTACAAAATTGGACAATTCAAGTTCAAAGGCAGTTCGTTCCGAATCGGAGTGGTAGGTGTATTTCGTAGTTCTAGCGATTGGATTTCACCCAAAACTTGCCAAATGACTCCTCCCACGATGTTATATTGATGCCCAAGTTTTGTTCTCGATCGGAAATCAATAGGTGTACGAAATTGGACAATTCAAGTTCAAAGGCAGTTCGTTCCGAATTGGAGTGGTTGGTGTATTCCGTAGTTCTAGCGATTGGATTTCACCCAAAACTTGCAAAATGACTCCTCCCACGATGTTATGATGATGCCAAAGTTTTGGGCTCGAATCGGAAATCAATAGGTTTACGAAATTGAACAATTCAAGTTCAAAGGCAGTTCGTTCCGAATTGGAGTGGTTGGTGTATTCCGTAGTTCTAGCGATTGGATTTCACCCAAAAATTGCCAAATGACTCCTCCCACGATGTTATATTGATGCCCAAGTTTTGTTCTCGATCGGAAATCAATAGGTGTACGAAATTGGACAATTCAAGTTCAAAGGCAGTTCGTTCCGAATTGGAGTGGTAGGTGTATTTCGTAGTTTTAGCGATTGGATTTCATCCAAAACTTGCCAAATGACTCCTCCCACGATGTTATGATGATGCCCAAGTTTTGGGCTCGAATCGGAAATCAATAGGTGTACGAAATTGAAAAATTTCAAGTTCAAAGGCAGTTCGTTCCGAATTGGAGTGGTTGGTGTATTCCGTACTTCTAGCGATTGGATTTCACCCAAAACTTGCCAAATGACTCCTCCCACGATGTTATATTGATGCCCAAGTCTTGGGCTCGAAATCGGAAATCAATAGGTGTACGAAATTGGACAATTCAAGTTCAAAGGCAGTTCGTTCCGAATTGGAGTGGTTGGTGTATTCCGTAGTTCTAGCGATTGGATTTCACCCAAAACTTGCAAAATGACTCCTCCCACGGTGTTATGATGATGCCCAAGTTTTGTGCTCGATCGGAAATCAATAGGTGTACAAAATTGGACAATTCAAGTTCAAAGGCAGTTCGTTCCGAATTCGGAGTGGTAGGTGTATTTCGTAGTTCTAGCGATTGGATTTCACCCAAAACTTGCCAAATGACTCCTCCCACGATGTTATATTGATGCCCAAGTTTTGTGCTCGATCGGAAATCAATAGGTGTACAAAATTGGACAATTCAAGTTCAAAGGCAGTTCGTTCCGAATTGGAGTGGTTGGTGTATTCCGTAGTTCTAGAGATTGGATTTCACCCAAAACTTGCCAAATGACTCCTCCCACGTAGTTCTAGCGATTGGATTTCACCCAAAAATTTCCAAATGACTCCTCCCACAATGTTATATTGATGCCCAAGTTTTGTTCTCGATCGGAAATCAATAGGTGTACGAAATTGGACAATTCAAGTTCAAAGGCAGTTCGTTCCTAATTGGAGTGGTTGGTGTACTCCGAAATTCTCGCTATTGGATTTGACCCAAAACTTGCCAAATGACTCCTCCCACGATGTTATGATGATGCCCAAGTTTTGGGCTCGAATCGGAAATCAATAGGTGTACGAAATTGGACAATTCAAGTTCAAAGGCAGTTCGTTCCGAATTGGAGTGGTAGGTGTATTCCGTAGTTCTAGAGATTGGATTTCACCCAAAACATGCCAAATGACTCCTCCCACGATGTTATATTGATGCCCAAGTTTTGTTCTCGATCGGAAATCAATAGGTGTACGAAATTGAACAATTCAAGTTCAAAGGCAGTTCGTTCCGAATTGGAGTGGTTGGTGTATTCCGTAGTTCTAGAGATTGGATTTCACCCAAAACTTGCCAAATGACTCCTCCCACGATGTTATATTGATGCCCAAGTCTTGGGCTCGAATCGGAAATCAATAGGTGTACGAAATTGGACAATTCAAGTTCAAAGGCAGTTCGTTCCGAATCGGAGTGGTTGGTGTATTCCGTAGTTCTATTGATTGGATTTCACCCAAAACTTGCAAAATGACTCCTCCCACGGTGTTATGATGATGCCCAAGTTTTGTGCTCGATCGGAAATCAATAGGTGTACAAAATTGGACAATTCAAGTTCAAAGGCAGTTCGTTCCGAATCGGAGTGGTAGGTGTATTTCGTAGTTCTAGCGATTGGATTTCACCCAAAACTTGCCAAATGACTCCTCCCACGATGTTATGATGATGCCCAAGTTTTGGGCTCGAATCGGAAATCAATAGGTGTACGAAATTGAAAAATTGAAGTTCAAAGGCAGTTCGTTCCGAATTGGAGTGGTTGGTGTATTCCGTACTTCTAGCGATTTGATTTCACCCAAAACTTGCAAAATGACTCCTCCCACGATGTTATGATGATGCCCAAGTTTTGGGCTCGAATCGGAAATCAATAGGTGTACGAAATTGAACAATTCAAGTTCAAAGGCAGTTCGTTCCGAATTGGAGTGGTTGGTGTATTCCGTAGTTCTAGCGATTGGATTTCACCCAAAAATTTCCAAATGACTCCTCCCACAATGTTATATTGATGCCCAAGTTTTGTTCTCGATCGGAAATCAATAGGTGTACGAAATTGGACAATTCAAGTTCAAAGGCAGTTCGTTCCTAATTGGAGTGGTTGGTGTACTCCGAAATTCTCGCTATTGGATTTGACCCAAAACTTGCCAAATGACTCCTCCCACGATGTTATGATGATGCCCAAGTTTTGGGCTCGAATCGGAAATCAATAGGTGTACGAAATTGGACAATTCAAGTTCAAAGGCAGTTCGTTCCGAATTGGAGTGGTAGGTGTATTCCGTAGTTCTAGAGATTGGATTTCACCCAAAACATGCCAAATGACTCCTCCCACGATGTTATATTGATGCCCAAGTTTTGTTCTCGATCGGAAATCAATAGGTGTACGAAATTGAACAATTCAAGTTCAAAGGCAGTTCGTTCCGAATTGGAGTGGTTGGTGTATTCCGTAGTTCTAGCGATTGGATTTCACCCAAAACTTGCCAAATGACTCCTCCCACGATGTTATATTGATGCCCAAGTCTTGGGCTCGAAATCGGAAATCAATAGGTGTACGAAATTGGACAATTCAAGTTCAAAGGCAGTTCGTTCCGAATCGGAGTGGTTGGTGTATTCCGTAGTTCTATTGATTGGATTTCACCCAAAACTTGCAAAATGACTCCTCCCACGGTGTTATGATGATGCCCAAGTTTTGTGCTCGATCGGAAATCAATAGGTGTACAAAATTGGACAATTCAAGTTCAAAGGCAGTTCGTTCCGAATCGGAGTGGTAGGTGTATTTCGTAGTTCTAGCGATTGGATTTCACCCAAAACTTGCCAAATGACTCCTCCCACGATGTTATGATGATGCCCAAGTTTTGGGCTCGATTGGAAATCAATAGGTGTACGAAATTGAAAAATTGAAGTTCAAAGGCAGTTCGTTCCGAATTGGAGTGGTTGGTGTATTCCGTACTTCTAGCGATTTGATTTCACCCAAAACTTGCAAAATGACTCCTCCCACGATGTTATGATGATGCCCAAGTTTTGGGCTCGAATCGGAAATCAATAGGTGTACGAAATTGAACAATTCAAGTTCAAAGGCAGTTCGTTCCGAATTGGAGTGGTTGGTGTATTCCGTAGTTCTAGCGATTGGATTTCACCCAAAAATTTCCAAATGACTCCTCCCACAATGTTATATTGATGCCCAAGTTTTGTTCTCGATCGGAAATCAATAGGTGTACGAAATTGGACAATTCAAGTTCAAAGGCAGTTCGTTCCTAATTGGAGTGGTTGGTGTACTCCGAAATTCTCGCTATTGGATTTGACCCAAAACTTGCCAAATGACTCCTCCCACGATGTTATGATGATGCCCAAGTTTTGGGCTCGAATCGGAAATCAATAGGTGTACGAAATTGAACAATTCAAGTTCAAAGGCAGTTCGTTCCGAATTGGAGTGGTTGGTGTATTCCGTAGTTCTAGCGATTGGATTTCACCCAAAACTTGCCAAATGACTCCTCCCATGATGTTATATTGATGCCCAAGTCTTGGGCTCGAATCGGAAATCAATAGGTGTACGAAATTGGACAATTCAAGTTCAAAGGCAGTTCGTTCCGAATTGGAGTGGTTGGTGTATTCCGTACTTCTAGCGATTGGATTTCACCCAAAACTTGCAAAATGACTCCTCCCACGGTGTTATGATGATGCCCAAGTTTTGTGCTCGATCGGAAATCAATAGGTGTACAAAATTGGACAATTCAAGTTCAAAGGCAGTTCGTTCCGAATCGGAGTGGTAGGTGTATTTCGTAGTTCTAGCGATTGGATTTCACCCAAAACTTGCCAAATGACTCCTCCCACGATGTTATATTGATGCCCAAGTTTTGTTCTCGATCGGAAATCAATAGGTGTACGAAATTGGACAATTCAAGTTCAAAGGCAGTTCGTTCCGAATTGGAGTGGTAGGTGTATTCCGTAGTTCTAGCGATTGGATTTCACCCAAAACTTGCAAAATGACTCCTCCCACGATGTTATGATGATGCCCAAGTTTTGGGCTCGAATCGGAAATCAATAGGTGTACGAAATTGAACAATTCAAGTTCAAAGGCAGTTCGTTCCGAATTGGAGTGGTTGGTGTATTCCGTAGTTCTAGCGATTAGATTTCACCCAAAAATTGCCAAATGACTCCTCCCACGATGTTACATTGATGCCCAAGTTTTGTTCTCGATTTCGGAAATCAATAGGTGTATGAAATTGGACAATTCAAGTTCAAAGGCAGTTCGTTCCTAATTGGAGTGGTTGGTGTACTCCGAAATTCTCGCTATTGGATTTGACCCAGAACTTGCCAACTGACTCCTCCCACGATGTTATGATGATGCCCAAGTTTTGGGCTCAATCGGAAATCAATAGGTGTACGAAATTGGACAATTCAAGTTCAAAGGCAGTTCGTTACGAATTGGAGTGGTTGGTGTATTCCGTAGTTCTAGCGATTGGATTGCACCCAAAACTTGCCAAATGACTCCTCCCACGATGTTATGATGATGCCCAAGTTTTGGGCTCGAATCGGAAATCAATAGGTGTACGAAATTGGACAATTCAAGTTCAAAGGCAGTTCGTTCCGAATTGGAGTGGTTGGTGTATTCCGTACTTCTAGCGATTGGATTTCACCCAAAACTTGCAAAATGACTCCTCCCACGATGTTATGATGATGCCCAAGTTTTGTGCTCGATCGGAAATCAATAGGTGTACAAAATTGGACAATTCAAATTCAAAGGCAGTTCGTTCCGAATTGGAGTGGTTGGTGTATTCCGTAGTTCTAGCGATTGGATTTCACCCAAAACTTGCCGAATGACTCCTCCCACGATGTTATGATGATGCCCAAGTTTTGTGCTCGATTCGGAAATCAATAGGTGTACGAAATTGGACAATTCAAGTTCAAAGGCAGTTCGTTCCGAATTGGAGTGGTAGGTGTATTCCATAGTTCTAGCGATTGGATTTCACCCAAAACATGCCAAATGACTCCTCCCACAATGTTATATTGATGCCCAAGTTTTGTTCTCGATCGGAAATCAATAGGTGTACGAAATTGAACAATTCAAGTTCAAGGGCAGTTCGTTCCGAATTGGAGTGGTTGGTGTATTCCGTAGTTCTAGCGATTGGATTTCACCCAAAACTTGCCAAATGACTCCTCCCACGATGTTATATTGATGCCCAAGTTTTGTTCTCGATCGGAAATCAATAGGTGTACGAAATTGGACAATTCAAGTTCAAAGGCAGTTCGTTCCGAATTGGAGTGGTAGGTGTATTTCGTAGTTCTAGCGATTGGATTTCACCCAAAACTTGCCAAATGACTCCTCCCACGATGTTATATTGATGCCCAAGTTTTGTTCTCGATCGGAAATCAATAGGTGTACGAAATTGTACAATTCAAGTTCAAAGGCAGTTCGTTCCGAATTGGAGTGGTAGGTGTATTCCGTAGTTCTAGCGATTGGATTTCACCCAAAACATGCCAAATGACTCCTCCCACGATGTTATATTGATGCCCAAGTTTTGTTCTCGATCGGAAATCAATAGGTGTACGAAATTGGACAATTCAAGTTCAAAGGCAGTTCGTTCCGAATTGGAGTGGTTGGTGTATTCCGTAGTTCTAGAGATTGGATTTCACCCAAAACTTGCCAAATGACTTCTCCCACGATGTTATATTGATGCCCAAGTTTTGTTCTCGATCGGAAATCAATAGGTGTACGAAATTGGACAATTCAAGTTCAAAGGCAGTTCGTTCCTAATTGGAGTGGTTGGTGTACTCCGAAGTTCTCGCTATTGGATTTCACCCAAAACTTGCCAAATGACTCCTCCCACGATGTTATGATGATGCCCAAGTTTTGGGCTCGAATCGGAAATCAATAGGTGTACGAAATTGGACAATTCAAGTTCAAAGGAAGTTCGTTACGAATTGGAGTGGTTGGTGTATTCCGTAGTTCTAGCGATTGGATTTCACCCAAAACTTGCCAAATGACTCCTCCCACGATGTTATGATGATGCCCAAGTTTTGGGCTCGAATCGGAAATCAATAGGTGTACGAAATTGGACAATTCAAGTTCAAAGGCAGTTCGTTCCGAATTGGAGTGGTAGGTGTATTCTGTAGTTCTAGAGATTGGATTTCACCCAAAACATGCCAAATGACTCCTCCCACGATGTTATATTGATGCCCAAGTTTTGTTCTCGATCGGAAATCAATAGGTGTATGAAATTGAACAATTCAAGTTCAAAGGCAGTTCGTTCCGAATTGGAGTGGTTGGTGTATTCCGTAGTTCTAGCGATTGGATTTCACCCAAAACTTGCCAAATGACTCCTCCCACGATGTTATATTGATGCCCAAGTTTTGTTCTCGATCGTAAATCAATAGGTGTACGAAATTGTACAATTCAAGTTCAAAGGCAGTTCGTTCCGAATTGGAGTGGTAGGTGTATTCCGTAGTTCTAGCGATTGGATTTTGTTGTTAATATTATGTTAACTCGCAATTGTACGGGGCAATTAGTAGTATAGCAAGACAAGTACGTAGATTAGTTATGTACGTAGATTACCGAATTCAAGAAGTTAGGAAGTTATGTCTAAAACAGAAATTAAAGTGAGAGTGATTGTGATTGTAAAAGGAAGTGAGCAAACTGAAATTGCAAATGAAAGCAAATAAACAAGTGTAACAAAGAGTGATTTTTTAAGGGCTGGAAAACGGATTTGGAGACTAGGGCATTCGAATCACCATAACAATTCAACTCTGGGTTATAAGGAGTCAAGTAACAAGTCTAATTCAGATTCAAAGATTGATTTTAGCTAAAGTATGATTAAGCCATGGTGTTTGGTCCTAACCTTGTGTTCCTAATTCCCTAATTTGATCATTTGTTGTCTAACCTAAAATTAAGCATTAGGAACCCATTAAGCATAGAAGAACATTTTAAACAACCAAGTATGTATCTAATCCCTGTTGTCGAATGTCCATACATACTCTTCCTATTCATAGTTCAATTCGAATTAAAGTAGGGTGTATACTCTTAATTAAAACCAAGATACACAAATCAAAATGGTAGCTAGGCATTCTGATCAGCATATAGGCAGGTATGCAAAATGAATAAGAACATGAATCATGAATCAAACTTGAAACTTGAACTTTATAAACCCAGAATATTCATGTTAGGTTACATCGAAGCCCTAGTGATGGATTTAGCCACTCATAATGGGAAAGAGACTTGAACAGAAATGAGAAAACATAATGAATGCAATAAGAGTAGAAAAACCCATTTTCTGAAGTTCTTGTGGTGTCCAAGGCTTCTCCAAGTGCTTCCCCACTTCTAATGCTTGTCCAAGAGCTTCCCCACTTCTAGAAAGATGTATGAAGGATATGGAGGTGATTTGGGGATGAGTTTGAGTGAGTGGTGATGGCTAAGAAAGAGGGAATTCGTAGGAAATGGAAGGGAGGTTTTCTGGAGCCGTTTTGGTGATTTGGGGCAGTTTAGAGTATCTGGCTATGTACCTAGAGTGTATGGGGTGGATCTGTTTGTGTGTATGAGAGTAATGGTGTGTGTCTCCCCTCTGAATGAGCTGCAACTCTCTATTTATAGACTTCAAATTCGTCCTCCCATTGGCTGGTGTAGACAGCCCACCATAAATCCTGGAAACTGCTCCCTGTTTTGTGCAAACATGTTTCCCCATAATTAAGCATGCCTTGTTTTGCTCCTTGGGACTTCTAATGCTGAAATGCCTCCCTAATTTGCTCAACATGTTAGGTCTAAAGTCAGATACAGCTCAGTTGAGGCACAAGGCTCAAAGGGGGTGTGGAACACAAGGCTTATAAGCTGGCAGCTGCAATCCTGAGAATGGTGCAACTTGATGGGACCACGGATTGGGCTGGGCTTCATCAATGGATATGTTTGAGCAGTCCATCATGCAGTTCAGAATCTCATCTTTCCATCCACATATTATTTGGGCCAGTCCAAGTTGGGAGGAGGAAGTTAAGGCCCAAACAAATTGCTAACTCAGTCTCTGCTCGTTTTGCACAGTTGTGTAACTTTTCTTATCCAAAGCCACCATTTCCACCTAAGGCCCAATGAACTTAATGACAAACAGAAAAGGGATTAAAAGCACAAGTTTAACTCAATAACATAACCAAATCATAAGCTAGAGAGGTACAAAATGATATACAATTATGAACTGATCAGATTTCACCCAAAACATGCCAAATGACTCCTCCCACGATGTTATATTGATGCCCAAGTTTTGTTCTCGATCGGAAATCAATAGGTGTACGAAATTGGACAATTCAAGTTCAAAGGCAGTTCGTTCCGAATTGGAGTGGTTGGTGTATTCCGTAGTTCTAGCGATTGGATTTCACCCAAAACTTGCCAAATGACTCCTCCCACGATGTTATATTGATGCCCAAGTTTTGTTCTCGATCGGAAATCAATAGGTGTACGAAATTGGACAATTCAAGTTCAAAGGCAGTTCGTTCCTAATTGGAGTGGTTGGTGTACTCCGAAGTTCTCGCTATTGGATTTCACCCAAAACTTGCCAAATGACTCCTCCCACGATGTTATGATGATGCCCAAGTTTTGGGCTCGAATCGGAAATCAATAGGTGTACGAAATTGGACAATTCAAGTTCAAAGGCAGTTCGTTCCGAATTGGAGTGGTTGGTGTATTCCGAAGTTCTAGCTATTGGATTTCACCCAAAACTTGCCAAATGACTCCTCCCACGATGTTATATTGATGCCCAAGTTTTGTTCTCGATCGGAAATCAATAGGTGTACGAAATTGGACAATTCAAGTTCAAAGGCAGTTCGTTCCGAATTGGAGTGGTTGGTGTATTCCGTAGTTCTAGCGATTGGATTTCACCCAAAACTTGCCAAATGACACCTCCCACGATGTTATATTGATGCCCAAGTTTTGTTCTCGATCGGAAATCAATAGGTGTACGAAATTGGACAATTCAAGTTCAAAGGCAGTTCGTTCCTAATTGGAGTGGTTGGTGTACTCCGAAGTTCTCGCTATTGGATTTCACCCAAAACTTGCCAAATGACTCCTCCCACGATGTTATGATGATGCCCAAGTTTTGGGCTCGAATCGGAAATCAATAGGTGTACGAAATTGGACAATTCTAGTTCAAAGGCAGTTCGTTCCGAATTGGAGTGGTTGGTGTATTCCGAAGTTCTAGCTATTGGATTTCACCCAAAACTTGCCAAATGACTCCTCCCACGATGTTATATTGATGCCCAAGTTTTGTTCTCGATCGGAAATCAATAGGTGTACAAAATTGGACAATTCAAGTTCGAAGGCAGTTCGTTCCTAATTGGAGTGGTTGGTGTACTCCGAAGTTCTCGCTATTGGATTTCACCCAAAATTTGCCAAATGACTCCTCCCACGATGTTATGATGATGCCCAAGTTTTGGGCTCGAAATCGCAAATCAATAGGTGTACGAAATTGGACAATTCAAGTTCAAAGGCAGTTCGTTCCGAATTGGAGTGGTTGGTGTATTCCGTAGTTCTAGCGATTGGATTTCACCCAAAACATACCAAATGACTCCTCCCACTATGTTACAATGATGCCCAAGTTTTGGGCTATGTTGCGTAGATTTAGCTGCATCAAAATGGATTCAGCTGCATCCTCAACTTGTGATACTCGCAAGTGCACGAGCCGTTCGGTAGTATAGCATATGTAAGTGCGAGGTCGATCCCACGAGGATTGGTGATTGAATGATCCAATTCATTTTCCCTACACAAAACAGAAATGAAAAAGAAAGGAAATAAATAAACAAGGAAGAAAGAAATAAGTAACTCAAGTAGATAAGTTCCCAAGTTCAATTAGATTAATGGATTGATTCTAGCTAATGTATGATTAAGCCATGGTGTTTGGTCCTAACCTTGTGTTCCTAATTCCCTAATTTGATCATTTGTTGTCTAACCTAAAATTAAGCATTAGGAACCCATTAAGCATAGAAGAACAATTTAAACAACCAAGCATGTATCTAATCCCTGTTGTCGAATGTCCATACATACTCTTCCTATTCATAGTTCAATTCGAATTAAAGCATGGTGTATACTCTTAATTCAAACCAAGATAGCTAACATGCAAGCCTAAATGGTGATCAATCATTCAAACTAGCATATTAACTTATAAGCATAATGAATAAGAACATGAACCATAATTGAAACTTGGAAACTAATCAAACTTGAAACTAAAGAAAAGAATTTACATAATGAAAAGTAAAGTGAAACTAAGAAAAACTTAAGGAGAATTTTGATAAGTTCATAATTTCACACATTTGCTTGCCTTCATTGCTTAGTAATTTTGTTTAGTTTCTCTTTATTTCAAGTCACTTATCTATGTTTGTGTGTTCTGTAGGTTATGGGAGCAAGAGATCACATTTTATTCAATCCATGCATATTAAGGGCTGATTGGGATGAGAGGAATACACTTGAGGCATTTGAAGCAAAATGGTGCAAAAACGTGCAAAAACTGGAGCCTGAGTTAGAAGTTCATTTCGGACTTTTCTTCTTCATCCGAGCTTGGATTGGGCCAATGTTTGTGTGGTTGGATCAATGACATTCTGAACTTCAAAATGGACATCTTAAAGTCATCATTTGATTCAGCCAAGCCCAATTCGTAAGCCCAAGAAGTTGTTCATCATGCTGACAGGAAGATGAGCTCATTGCATGCTTGGTCATGGTGAGCTAGGCATGAGCTATTGGTTTCTGGATGGAAGCTTGGTCATGCTGACATGTTGATGACCTAGGGCTGCTGGTGGGCTGCTAGTGGGATTTAGTGGAGTAACCATTTCTGATTATCTAATGCAAGTGCATCAACCACATTCTGATTTTCAATTGCAAGTGTTGTATGCATTTGCTATATTCAATTCAGATTTATCCCTTCCCTCTCCCTTTAAATACCACTTCCATTCCACATTCAATTCATCAACAATTCACATTCAGATTCAGAGACACATTCACTCATCCATCACTCCCATACACACATTCACCACAAAGAGAGAAGAGAGCTAGTTGCAAAGGAGGAAGAGCTAGGAGCTGTCCTGGAAACTACCTTGCTGCCACCAGCTAGTTCTTCTATTCTCTTTACTCTATCTATGTATTTCTTATCTTCTGTATTCATAATTATGTTGAACTAATCCATTTTGTTAGGGCTTAGGATGAAGCCCTAGTCATGAATATTCAATGTTATGGATGATTTCATAGTTAATTGATTTCCTTGCTTTCATTATCAAGTTGTTAATCTCCAGCTTATTATGTGCTTGATGTATGTTTTCTTGGAGTAGCTAACTAGGATTTTATGCATCTAGCACAGGTTGGGAAGGGGTTTAGATTCACCAATTCTACTCTCCTTTCACAAGCAACACATGAATGGCCTAAGAATCATTCAAGGGGTTAATAACCATAGGTTGACTAGGACAGATACCATGTTCTAGGACTTGTGTGATTATCATATTCTCAGGGAACTTAATGACTCTTGTATGCTTTATTCTAAGTAGATACCATGCTTAGGTTGCATATTAGAGATCACGTGTTGTGTAGATACCATGCACAATTACATGCCTTAGGAGAATCATGCATCCTGCACCTAGATACCATAGGCTTGTATGCGATAATCTATTGTTAATGAAGCTTGAGTCAATTTCTATGCATTCATAACTTGGATAGGAAGACTAGTGGTAGATTCCAAGGCTCTAACACTTCTCAATCATTGTTTCACAACTTATTCATTGCTTCCATTGTTTACTTTCCAGCAACTTCATTTCACTTCCTTGTTATCATTTCAACAACAAAAACCCCCCATTTCGAGTGCGTGTGTGGTGCTAGGATCCTGTCCTAGACCTTCCCATTTGTTTGTTTCTTGTTTTCTGTTTTTCCATCATTCTAAGTAATTTAACTTGCAACCAAGTTACCATTCTCCGTGGGATCGACCTCGTATTTACATAAGCTATACTATAAATGGTTCGTGCACTTGCGAGAATTAAAGTTGCTATTTTTAATAACTCATTTTAGTTGTTAGGAATAGGCTCAACAAGTTTTGGCGCCGTTGCCGGGGAACCGGTAACGATGGTGCTATAGTTAGATTACTTTGAATGTTTTTGTTTTTGTTAGTTTTATTTGTTATTTTCGTTGGTTTTTCTTTCAGGATTCAGTTTTTCTTTTTAGTTGATTATCTCCATTTGAAGGCACTAATTTGGTTCTTGTGTGTGCATGTATGTCTGAATCTGATTTCTGAGCCACTTTCACCAAGAAGTGCTGCTGTACGTGCTGGTTTGAGGAGGAATTACAGTTCTTCAAGCATTGAATCGAAGAGCTACGAATCTGAAGGTTCAAGCAAGATGGCAGAGATTCCAAACAACAACAACAATAATGATGAAGGAGGTGGTGCGCTTGTTGCCCAACCTCGGAAACCCCTGCGTGAATTTTCCATTCCCAAAGTCACTGATCAACCTTCATGCATCGTCTATCCTCAACTCACAATTGACAGGTTTGAGCTTAAAAGTGGTATGATTCATCTTCTTCCAACTTATTATGGTAATACCACTGAGGATCCGTACATGCATGTTAAGCAATTCTTTGAAATATGTGCTACAATCAAAATTCAAGGACTTGATGATGAGCAGATTAAGATGAGGCTATTCCCATTCAGTTTAAAAGATAAGGCTAAGTCTTGGTTATATTCTTTGCCTAATGCTTCAATTCGTACTTGGGATGAGCTTTCTAATAAGTTTTTGCAGAAATTCTTTCCAGCTCAAAAGACTAACAAGATTAGAAAGGAAATTCTTGGTTTCACACAAAGAGAAGGAGAAGCTTTTCATGAATGCTGGGAGAGATACAAGGAGATGATGAGTTCTTGCCCACACCACAATATAGAGAGTTGGATGCAAATGCAATCTTTCT
This sequence comes from Prunus fruticosa, assembly GCA_018703695.1. Classification (NCBI taxonomy): domain Eukaryota; kingdom Viridiplantae; phylum Streptophyta; class Magnoliopsida; order Rosales; family Rosaceae; genus Prunus; species Prunus fruticosa. The sequence goes on along the minus strand of CM031918.1, from coordinate 24,510,040 downwards.
ATGAAGGTTTGCTTGATTCCGAAAGGATGATGGTAGATGCAACAAGTGGAGAAGGATTGATGAACAAAACAGCAGATGAGGCTTTTACTCTCTTTGAATCTTTGAGTGCTAACTCTCAACAATGGAGCTACAATAAAGGAAGAGGAGCTCCTATGAAAGCTGTTGTCTCTGAGGTAAGTACTAATAATGAGATTAATGCAAAACTTGATGTTATGTGTTCTTTGCTTCAACAGGCGGGTGACTGGCCCTCTAGGAAACAAAGTGGAAGTTCAAGGCCAATCTTTTGCAAAGCACATGCTAGAACAAGCAAATGCCCTTCAAGGAAGACATCCTCAGAATGATCCTTACTCAAACACATACAATCCAGGTTGGAGAAATCATCCTAATTTCAGGTGGAGCAATAATTCAAATGTGCAACAATCTCAAGGACCTCCCCCAGGATTCCAAATACAACAAAGGCAATTCCAGCAAGCTCCCCAACAAGTTCAAGAGCAAAGGGGTGATCAAATGGGAGAATTGCAAGACATGTTCAAGAAGTTCATGGGGCAACAGATGCAAACCAATCAGAATCTTCAAAATGCAGTGAACAAACTAGAAGTGCAAGTTGGGCAGATTGCATCCTCCTTGAGCAATAGAGCATCCGGAACATTTCCAAGCCAAACGGAGGTGAATCCAAGGCATCATGAGCAAGTTAAAGCAGTGCACATCTTGAGAAGTGGCAAACAAGTTGATAATAAGGTTGGAGATGCCAATGAAGAGCAAGAAGATGGAGATAACGTGGAGATCATTCAGCCACCACAAGGGCAGCCCAGAGATTCCACCAAACAGCCCCTCAATACTCTTGAAAAGAGCACAGGCCCTAAGGTATCATCTAATGCTAATCAAGTTCCAATTTCAACTAATGCTTTTAGGCCTATTGCACCCTTTCCCAGCAGGTTATCAAAGTCAAAGAAAGATCAAGGCTTGGATGAGATAATGGAAATATTCAAGAAGGTGCAAATCAACATCCCATTGCTCAGTGCCATTGCTCAGATTCCAAAGTATGCAAAATTTTTGAAGGATCTATGCACTAACAAGAGGAGATTCAAAGAGCATGAACAGGTTGCATTAAGTGAAGAGGTAAGTGCAGTTTTACAAAGAAAGCTCCTGTTCGGGTCACAATTGTATATCATTTTATACCCTTATAGCTTATGATTTAGTTATGTTTTGGAGTTAACCTTGTGCTTTTAACCTCTTTTGTGTTTTTCATTCAGTTCATTGAGCTCTAGGTATCACTTGAGGCTTGTGAAGTAAAATGGTGCAAAAACGTGCAAAAACTGGAGCCTGAGTTAGAAGTTCATTTCGAACTTATCTTCTTCATCCGAGCTTGGATTGGACCAATACTTGTGTGGTTGGATCAATGACATTCTGAACTTCAAAATGGACATCTTAAAGTCGACATTTGTGTGATCCAAGCCCAATCCGTGAGCCCAAGAAGTTGTTCATCATGCTGACAGGAAGATGAGCTCATTGCTTGCTTGGTCATGCCTGACATGAGGATGAGCTCTTGGTTTCTGAATGGAAGCTTGGTCATGCTGACATGAGGATGACCTATGGCTGCTGGTGGGAATTGTTGGTGAAGTGCAACAACCATTTCTGATTATCTAATGCAAGTGTGTTAGGTGATTGCTATATTCAATTCTGATTTCTCACCTCCATTCCCCTATAAATACATCTTCAATTCCAGATTCAAAGTGTGCAAGCCTGGGATTCACAACCCCACAATTCAGCCATCCTTCATTCCATCCTCCCTCAAACACTTCCCATTATTTTCCCAAACAACAAATCCTGGGATTCACAACCCCACAATTCACTCCAGCCCTCCTCAAACACTCTCAAATCACCAACACACTCCAGCAATCAACCAAAAGCTCTAAACAGCCCCATCTCACCAAAACAGCTCCAGCAAACCTCTCTTCCATTTCCCTACGAATTTCATCTATCTCAACCATCACCACTCACTTAAACTCATCCCAAATCACCTCCATATCCTTCATACATCCTTCTAGAAGTGGGGAAGCTCTTGGAGAAGCATTAGAAGTGGAGAAGCACTTGGAGAAGCCTTGGACACCACAAGAACTTCAAAAAGGGGTTTTTCTACTCTTATTGCTTTCATTATGTTTTCTCATTTCTATTCAAGTCTCTTTTCCATTATGAGTAACTAAATCCATAACTAGGGTTTTGATGTAACCTAACATGAATATTCTGGGTTTATAAATTTCAAGTTTCAAGTTTGATTCATGATTCATGTTCTTATTCATTTTGCCAAATTGCCTATATGCTGATCGGAATGCCTAGCTACCATTCAGATTTGTATATCTTGGTTTGAATTAAGAGTAGACACCATGCTTTAATTCAAATTGAACTATGAATAGGAAGAGTGTGTATGAGAATTCGACAATCTGGATTAGATACATACTTGGTTGTTTAAAATGTTCTTCTATGCTTAATGGATTCCTAATGCTTAATTTAGGTTAGACACCAAATGATCAAATTAGGGAATTAGGAATACAAGGTTAGGACCAGACACCATGGCTTAATCATACATTAGCTAGAATCAATCTTTGAATCTGAATTAGACTTGTCACTTGAATCTTTATAACCTGGAATTGAATTGTTATGGTGAATCAAATGCCCTAGTCTCCAAATCTGTTTTTCAATCTTCAAAACCATCTTTGCTGCACTTGTTTACTTGTTTCATTTGCAATTTCAGTTTGTCATTTCCTTTCACAATCACAATCACAATCACTCTCACTTTAAATTCTGTTTTAGACTTAACTTCCTACTTCTTGAATTTGGTAATCTAAGTACATAACTAATTTTAACTTCTCAGTCCTTGTGGGTTCGACCTCGTATTTTGTTTTGCTATATTACTAATTGGCACGTACACTTGCGAGTTAACATAATTAAACAACAAGTTTTTGGCGCCGTTGCCGGGGACTGAACGAAAGTTCTTCCCTGGTTATGTGCCCAAGGTTACCCTATTCTTTTTAGTGTTTCTAATTAATCCAATTTTCTGTTTCAGGTAGTTTATGTCTAACAGGCCATTCCTTGAACAAGTGAGGTCTTCGTTCCAACGTTCCAGGATCTTTGAACGCAGGACCATCATTGCAACCAAATCGTGTGAGCTCTGAAATTCAAAATCGTCTAGAAAGGGAGTTGTCAACTGCAAAAGAGCAAGCTCTTGCTACATTTACAAGTCTTGGTCTCCACACTGAACTTCCTGGTTCTTCACCTTCAAATTCGGAAGCAAGTTCAGACCAAGAAGAAGAAGAAATGATGGCTGCCATTGAGTTCATGGGAGACCTTGATATCCCAACCATTCCAGCATCCCCTTCAAGCATTTCGCTGCCCACTGTAGCTCGAAACTATGAGCTTAAATCTTCTCATCTTAATATGTTACCTTCCTTTTATGGTTTACCTAATGAAGATCCATTAACCCATATAAAGGATATTTTTAATGTTGTGAGCTCTTTTCCCTTGACAGGAGTGACAGAAGATCAACTTCGAATGAGAGTGTTTCCATACACTTTGAAGGATAAGGCGAAGTATTGGTTGAATTCTTTGAAGCCTGGATCACTCACTACATGGGCTGCCATTCAAAAGAAGTTCTTGGAGAAATACTTCTCCACGCAAAAGACCGACATGCTTAGGGACAAGATCTTGTTATTTGCACAGCAAGATGATGAATCGTTTTGTGAAGCATGGGAGAGATTCAATGGGCTGCTCAATCAATGTCCTCATCATGGGATTCCATTGAAGCTCCAAATGCGTATGTTTTATAAAGGACTAACCCCTTCTAGTCATAATATTGTCACAAATTTTGCAGGTGGTTCTTATAAAACCAAGACTCCGAAGAAACGTATGAACTCTTTGAGGAGATAGCAATGGAGACCCAACATACGGATACAAGAGGTAAACGTGTTGTTAGTAGTTCTAATGAATCTTCTAGTGTGCAGATTTCAAAACTTGAACAAAAGCTGGATACTCTTCTTGCATTGAACTCAAGAAACCCTCCGAAGGAAGTGTGTAGCATCTGTGAAACTCATGACCATGCTACCATAGCTTGTCCACTTGGGGCTGGATATCCAGAATTTGTGCAAGAGCAAGCTAAGTTGGTAAATTCCTACAACCAAGGTCCAAGAAATGATCCATACTCTCAAAGTTATAATCCAGGTTGGAGGAATCATCCAAACTTTTCATGGAGAAATACCCAGAATCAAGAAAATCCCCCTTCATTCCAAAGGCCACAACAATCATCATCATCTTTGGAAGATATAGTGAAGCAGATGGCAATCAACCAATCCAATTTTCAGCAAACTACACAAGCTGCCCTCTCCAAATTGGAAGTCCAATTAGGCCAATTAGCTGCTGAAGTAACTCAAAGAGAGCTTGGGAAAAGGCCAAGCCAAACTGAGATCAATCCAAAGAACCATGAAGTCAAGGCCATTCATGTGCTCGGATCAGGTGAGATTGTTGATAATAAAGTTGGTTCTAATCTTTCAATTGATGTTGTGGTTGTAGAGAATGAAGATGAAGAGGAGATCACAACTTCGGAAGGAGAACAACCCAAAACACCCCAATCTGCTCCTAAGGCCAAATCAGATTCTCAGAAATCCGATCAATTCCAATTGCATAAAAGGGGTGACAAATTTGTGCCACCACATCTTCAAGAAGATAGATACGTGCCACCCGCTCCATATGTTCCACAGATTCCATTTCCAGGCCGTCTTAAGAAAGCAAAGCAAGATAAGGCTTTTAAAGAGATTTATGATATTTTGAGTAAAGTTAATATCAATTTGCCTTTGCTTGATCTTATTGAACAGATTCCTGCATATGGAAAATTCATCAAGGACTTGAAAACTCACAAGCTCAATTTCGCTCCAAATGAAGGAGTAAAGCTTGACATGAATGTAAGTGCTGTGTTGCAAAGGAAGCTTCCACCAAAATCAAAAGATCCTGGCAGCTTTGACATTCCCATTAACATTGGAGACAAGAAGGTTGGAAGAGCCATGTTGGACTTGGGAGCAGGCATCAATGTGATGCCATATTCAGTTTATCAAGAGCTTGGTTTAGAAGGGATGAAGAAGACTTCAATTCGTCTTGAACTAGCTGATCATTCTATCAAATATCCAAAAGGTATTGTAGAAGATATTCTAGTTCAAGTTAATACACTAATTCTCCCTGTTGATTTTGTAGTGATGGATATGGAGGACAATCCAAATGGAGATCGTGTTGATCCCATTCTCTTAGGACGACCATTCATGGCCACAACAAACACAATTATCAATATGAAAGATGGCACCCTCTCCATGACTGTGTTGGATGAAACTGCTGAATTTAAAGTGTTTGATCCTCCATCTCAACCTTCTATCTCTCTTGATACTTGTTTTTCAATTGATGTTGTGAATGATGAAGTTTCTTCTAAGAGTTTGCAGAAACAGTTCATTGATGCTTTAGAAGTTGTCATTGCACAAGCAGAGGAAGAACAAGTTGAACCAAACTTCCAAGAAGTGGTAGCTACCCTAGAAGTGTTCCATCCATTTCCACCAATTTCTGGGTTACCACTTGAGCCCCTTGATCCATGCTCTACGAAGTTGGAACCATCCAATGGCATGTTCAAAGTTACACCCCTTGCACAATTGAAGAAAAAGAAAAGGAAAAGACAGAGGAAGCGAAGGAAGAGGAGAAGAAGTTGGGTGAACTATCTTGAGACGATTAATCCGAAACCCCCCAACTCATCATAAGCAGATTGTATAATGTCTTGCCAAGACATTAACTAAGGCGCTTCTTGGGAGGCAACCCATGTGTTCAAGAAGATGGTGCTTGGTAGCGGTCGACCTAATCGCATCAAGGGGGAGTTTCTCTAAACCTTCTTCTTAACTTTTCCCTTTATCATTTGCATGTTCTCAAATCATCTTTTCTATGCTTTAACATTGAGGACAATGTTCAATTCAGGTCTGGGGGGAAGGTTTTCAATTTTCAATTTTCGTTCATTTATGTTTTCAGCTTTCTTTCATTGTGTTTTTCAGTTTTTGTTCATTTTTTTTTTTTAGAAGGTCATGCAATCAATATTATGGAGCTGCCATTGAGGTTTTCATATCAGAATTTTTGCACTTCACAAAGCTTTTGCTCTTAGAATTCTGGTGACTAAAGTACCACGCTCAAATTCTTGAAGGAAAATAGTGGAGACTACCCTAGTGAGCCATTTCGATCCTAATTGCTTTCTTGAGAGGGTTTAAAGTGTTCTATTTCTCATCCATACTTATTTTCTTCAATTCACTCTAATTGATCTCATTGTTCCATTTTGATTGAATACTAAGGATGATTCTCTTTTGCAGATATCATGTGCTTGCTCTCATTCATGAATGAACTCATTGAAGTGATGCTAGGCTATGTGTGTATAACCATTCTATGTGCTTTCTTTTCACCCTACCCATATGTGTGTTCCATTAGCCCTCTTGAAGCCAAACACTTAAAGCCTTTTTCTTCTATCACCCTCATCATTTCCCTACCTTTGTATCTCAATTCTGAGATACTTGACCTATTGTAGCCATACCCTATAACTTAGAAATATACCAAGGTGTGCCAAGATAAAGTTTGAGGCAAGGAAGTTGCTGCCATGTACCTAAATGAAAATTGGTGTGATCTGTGCAATGAAGTTAAAGAAGATGCAGATCAAATCAGCAAATAAGAAAGATAAAGAGAAGTGTGTCGATTTGATCTAAGTGTGAAATATAAAGTCCATGCCATGTGATACCATGAAGTTTGCAGCCATTTGCCTTGCAGATTAATGAAGAATGCAACCTTGGTATGTTCTTAAGTTACTTGTTTTTCCTTCCAATTCTTCCATTTCCCCTAAACCTTAGCCTTTCATTACAACCTTGTGAAAGACCTAGCTGATCTTTGAGGATGTATTCATGGGTGCTGGTATGTATATGTGTATCTATATTCTTAGTATTTGATTCCTTTCATGAGATCTAACCAAATTTGTGCTTCTATTTCTTACACTCACTTATGCTTTCTTGAGAGAATTAAACCTTAGGTTCTGAGTGATTGAGTGTTTTCTGTGAGAATTAGAGTCGAAGCATGTTCTCTATTCAAGGTTTGAGTATGCTTGCTTTGAAGCCGTGTGCCTTTGAGCTATAGCTTCCACTTTACACACTGATTGATCACCTATCTTGGCAACTCTATGGTGTTGGAGGTATGACTAAAGTTTTCTTTCATTTTCATTAGTTGATTTCAAAGTTTGTTTTTCTAACCACTTTGTTTTGTAGAGTCAGGAAAGCGTTTATGGGTATCGTTTCTGTTAAACCCTTAGGAGACACAACTCCTCCTACTAGGGATGCCTAGAGGTTTAAAGGCTTGTTGCATATGCTCAATGCAATCGAGTTACCTGCGGAAGTGGTTTACTTAACTTCTTGTTTTTGTTTTGTTTTGTTTTGCTCGAGGACTAGCAAAATCTAGGTCTGGGGGGTATTTGTTCGGGTCACAATTGTATATCATTTTATACCCTTATAGCTTATGATTTAGTTATGTTTTGGAGTTAACCTTGTGCTTTTAACCTCTTTTGTGTTTTTCATTCAGTTCATTGAGCTCTAGGTATCACTTGAGGCTTGTGAAGTAAAATGGTGCAAAAACGTGCAAAAACTGGAGCCTGAGTTAGAAGTTCATTTCGAACTTATCTTCTTCATCCGAGCTTGGATTGGACCAATACTTGTGTGGTTGGATCAATGACATTCTGAACTTCAAAATGGACATCTTAAAGTCGACATTTGTGTGATCCAAGCCCAATCCGTGAGCCCAAGAAGTTGTTCATCATGCTGACAGGAAGATGAGCTCATTGCTTGCTTGGTCATGCCTGACATGAGGATGAGCTCTTGGTTTCTGAATGGAAGCTTGGTCATGCTGACATGAGGATGACCTATGGCTGCTGGTGGGAATTGTTGGTGAAGTGCAACAACCATTTCTGATTATCTAATGCAAGTGTGTTAGGTGATTGCTATATTCAATTCTGATTTCTCACCTCCATTCCCCTATAAATACATCTTCAATTCCAGATTCAAAGTGTGCAAGCCTGGGATTCACAACCCCACAATTCAGCCATCCTTCATTCCATCCTCCCTCAAACACTTCCCATTATTTTCCCAAACAACAAATCCTGGGATTCACAACCCCACAATTCACTCCAGCCCTCCTCAAACACTCTCAAATCACCAACACACTCCAGCAATCAACCAAAAGCTCTAAACAGCCCCATCTCACCAAAACAGCTCCAGCAAACCTCTCTTCCATTTCCCTACGAATTTCATCTATCTCAACCATCACCACTCACTTAAACTCATCCCAAATCACCTCCATATCCTTCATACATCCTTCTAGAAGTGGGGAAGCTCTTGGAGAAGCATTAGAAGTGGAGAAGCACTTGGAGAAGCCTTGGACACCACAAGAACTTCAGAAAGGGGTTTTTCTACTCTTATTGCTTTCATTATGTTTTCTCATTTCTATTCAAGTCTCTTTTCCATTATGAGTAACTAAATCCATAACTAGGGTTTTGATGTAACCTAACATGAATATTCTGGGTTTATAAATTTCAAGTTTCAAGTTTGATTCATGATTCATGTTCTTATTCATTTTGCCAAATTGCCTATATGCTGATTTGAATGCCTAGCTACCATTCAGATTTGTATATCTTGGTTTGAATTAAGAGTAGACACCATGCTTTAATTCAAATTGAACTATGAATAGGAAGAGTGTGTATGAGAATTCGACAATCTGGATTAGATACATACTTGGTTGTTTAAAATGTTCTTCTATGCTTAATGGATTCCTAATGCTTAATTTAGGTTAGACACCAAATGATCAAATTAGGGAATTAGGAATACAAGGTTAGGACCAGACACCATGGCTTAATCATACATTAGCTAGAATCAATCTTTGAATCTGAATTAGACTTGTCACTTGAATCTTTATAACCTGGAATTGAATTGTTATGGTGAATCAAATGCCCTAGTCTCCAAATCTGTTTTTCAATCTTCAAAACCATCTTTGCTGCACTTGTTTACTTGTTTCATTTGCAATTTCAGTTTGTCATTTCCTTTCACAATCACAATCACAATCACTCTCACTTTAAATTCTGTTTTAGACTTAACTTCCTACTTCTTGAATTTGGTAATCTAAGTACATAACTAATTTTAACTTCTCAGTCCTTGTGGGTTCAACCTCGTATTTTGTTTTGCTATATTACTAATTGGCACGTACACTTGCGAGTTAACATAATTAAACAACAGCTACCTCCAAAGCTAAAGGATCCAGGTTCGTTTTCTATACCTTGTATAGTTGGTGATTTTAAGTTTCAAAAAGCTTTGCTTGATCTTGGTGCATCTATAAACCTTATGCCATATCATGTTTATGAGAAACTTAACCTTGGTGATTTGCAAGCCACATCTGTGAGCATTCAATTGGCAGATAGAACTATCAGGTACCCTAAAGGCATTCTAGAAGATGTTTTGGTGAAAGTGGAAGAGCTAATTTTGCCAGCCGATTTCTTGGTGTTGGAAATGGAAGAAGCACCAATTCATGACAATCAGTTACCACTCATTCTAGGTCGGCCATTCATGGCAACTGCTGGTGCTATTATTGATGTGAAAAAGGGTACATTGACTATGAACGTGTTTGATGAGACAATAGCATTCAAAGTGTTTGAAGCCTCCAAGTTTCCAAGTGATGAGCATGAAGTTTTCCAGCTTGATGTCATTGATACTATGGTGAAAGAAGCACTGCCAATGAGTTATTTGGAGCCTATGGAAGCATGTATCACACAAAGCATAAGGAAAGAAGAAGTGGACAGCTTAGAGGCTGTGATCTCTCCTTTACTTCTTGAGCTTGTTTGCAACATGGATAGCTACATAGAAGTTGGAAAGAGGTATGCAAACCAGTTTGAATCATTACCTCCACCTACTAATAAGGTTTTACCTTCTATTGTGCAGGCACCAGAGTTGGAATTAAAGCAATTGCCAACACACCTTAAATATGCTTATTTAGGTGAAAGTGAGACTCTACCTGTAATCATTGCCTCACACCTCGAACCAAATGATGAGAAGAAGCTTTTGAGAGTTCTAAAAGAGCACAAAACTGCGATTGGATGGAGCATTGCAGATATCAAAGGCATAAGCCCAACATCATGCATGCATAGGATATTATTGGAGGAAAATGCAGTGCCTAAGAGGGATGCCCAAAGACGTCTCAATCCAAACATGAAGGAGGTGGTAAGGAAAGAGGTAATGAAGCTTTTAGATGTTGGTATTATTTACCCTATTTCTCGACAGTAAATGGGTGAGCCCAGGACAAGTTGTCCCCAAGAAATCAGGTATCACAGTGGTGAAGAATGAAGCAAACAAGCTTGTGCCTACACGGATGACCACGGGCTGGAGAGTTTGCATTGATTATAGGAAGCTCAACACAGCAACAAGCAAGGATCACTTCCCTCTTCCATTTATTGATCAGATGCTTGAGAGATTGGCTGGCCATAGCCACTATTGCTTCCTTGATGGATATTCAGGTTACAACCAAATCGCCATAGCCCCAGAAGATCAAGAGAAGACAACCTTCACATGTCCCTTTGGTACTTTTGCTTATAGGAGGATGCCTTTTGGTCTTTGCAACGCCCCAGCCACTTTCCAAAGGTGCATGATGAGCATTTTCTCCGACATGGTAGAAAGGTTTATTGAGGTATTCATGGATGACTTCTCTGTCTTTGGTGATTCTTTTGATCAATGCTTGCATAACTTATCTAAGGTGTTGGCTAGATGTGAACAGACTAATCTTGTGCTTAATTGGGAAAAATGTCATTTTATGGTTAACCAAGGCATAGTTCTTGGACATGTCATCTCTAGTAACGGAATTGAGGTAGATAAAGCTAAGATTGATTTGATTGCCTCTATGCCCTCACCTACTTCTGTCAAAGAAGTACGTTCTTTCCTTGGCCATGCAGGTTTCTATAGGCGTTTCATTAAAGATTTTTCTAAGATTGCAAGGCCTTTGTGCAATCTTCTTGCCAAGGACATGGATTTTGTGTTCGATCAAAACTGTGAGAATGCTTTCAATGCTTTGAAAATGATGCTCACAACTGCCCCAATCATTATTCCACCGAATTGGAGCTTGCCTTTTGAACTGATGTGTGACGCCTCAGATTATGCCGTTGGAGCTGTTTTGGGGCAGCGAGTTGATAAGAAGCCACATGCCATCTACTATGCTAGTAGAACCCTCAATGATGCCCAACTCAACTATTCCACCACAGAGAAGGAGTTGTTAGCTGTCATATTTGCTTTAGAGAAGTTTAGATCTTATTTGATTACTAACAAGGTCATTGTTTACACTGATCATGCAGCATTGAAATACTTGTTAGCTAAGAAGGATGCCAAGCCACGCCTCATTAGATGGATCCTCTTGTTGCAAGAGTTTGACTTGGAGATAAAAGATAAGAAAGGAAGTGAGAATGTGGTGGCTGATCACTTGAGCAGATTGGTGCATGTATCTAATGAAGAGGAGGATTCACTGCCATTGCGTGAAAGCTTCCCTGATGAGCAACTCTTCTCTATTTGTGCTTTGAATTCTCTTAATCCATTGCCTTGGTTTGCTGATATTGTTAACTACTTATGCACTAACGAACTCCCTCCAGGGTTATCTACATTCCAACGTGACAAGCTTAGGAAGCAAGCAAGATACTATTTTTGGGATGATCCATACCTATTCAAGCATTGTCCGGACCAAGTAATTCGAAGGTGTGTGCCTGAAGGTGATTTTAAGAGCATTTTAGAGTTTTGTCACTCCCATGCATGCGGAGGCCATTTTGGAGCAAAGAAGACTGCCAACAAAGTGCTACAATCAGGTTTCTTTTGGCCTACCCTTTTTAAGGATGCTTATGCTTTTTGTGCTTCGTGTGATAGATGCCAACGGATGGGTAATTTGCATGCTAGAAATCAGATGCCTCTCACTAATATCTTAATCATTGATATATTTGATGTTTGGGGAATTGATTTCATGGGCCCTTTTCCTACCTCTTATGGATTTGAATATATATTAGTTGCTGTCGATTATGTTTCTAAATGGGTGGAAGCCATTGCTACTAGAACTAATGATGCTAAGGTTGTGATCAGTTTTCTAAAAGGAAATATTTTTACAAGGTTTGGCACACCTAGAGCAATCATTAGTGATGGTGGCTCCCATTTTGTTAACCAAGCTTTTGCAGCACTCTTGAAGAAGTATGGAATCAAGCATAAGGTGGCAACACCCTACCATCCTCAAACTAGTGGGCAGGTTGAGATAAGCAATAGGGAGATTAAGCACATACTTGAGAAGACAGTGAACACCACAAGGAAGGATTGGTACATGCGTTTGGAGGATGCATTGTGGGCTTATAGGACAGCTTATAAAACCCCCATAGGTATGTCTCCATATAGACTTGTTTTTGGTAAACCTTGTCACTTACCAGTGGAGCTTGAGCACAGGGCTTATTGGGCAATCAAGGCATTCAATTTCGATATGAAAGCTGCTGGTGAAAAGAGGAGGCTTCAACTCAATGAGCTGGAGGAGTTGCGACATGAAGCATATGAGAACGCTAAGCTTTACAAGGAGAAAACAAAGCTATTTCATGACAAGAAAATTCTTAGGAAGACGTTTGAGAAAGGGCAGAAGGTTCTCTTATTCAATTCACGCCTTAAGCTCTTCCCAGGTAAGCTTCGTTCTCGGTGGATTGGCCCTTTTGTTATTACTAATGTATTTGATCATGGCGCAGTGGAGATTCAAAACATTAAGGATGGCAGCACCTTCAAGGTGAACGGACATCGGTTGAAACCCTACTTTGATGCCAACTTTGATGCCAATATTGAATCTCAAGCACTCAAGGAGCCTCCACCACTCTCTTGAAGTTCACCAAAGTGTAGACGTCCGGCTGAAGACATAAAACTTAGCGCTTCTTGGGAGGCAACCCAAGGTGACGAGGAGAAGATAGAACGTGCAAGAAGCTGCTTGCATCCTAATCGCTTCAAAGGGGAGTTGTTTTCTAAACTCTAACATTTGGTTATGTCTTTTCCTTATCTTCTTTCCTTACATTTATGAGGCATTGCTTGTTCTTATACTCTAAACATTGAGGACAATGTTTCATTTAAGTTTGGGGGGAAGGATTTAGTTATGTTGTTTCAAATTGTCAAAATTTTAAATTTTTTAAGTGTGTCTAGTGTCTAAAACGCAGGATTTTGTGTGTTGTTTCGTTATCCTTTCAAACACCTATGATAAGACTTGGATTTAACTTTAATATGGTTTTTCAGAAATTGATAGTCATTGTTTAAGGCCTGTGTGTGATTCTGAGTTAACTTTGTCTTGCATGCCATCCTTGCACTTATTGAGCACTTTGCCAAGTTAGGCCAATTTCTTGTTACTTGGAGATGTTATGCAATTCTACTTATTTCATGATCTTGGTTTCGTACTCTAGAACTTATTTGAATATCTCTTGAGACATCTTGTTGCCATACAATGCTTGGGAAGTGATTTAGGCCATGTTTGAACCGTTTGAGCTTTTCTAACCATCCCTCTACATGTATTCATCCCTAGTCAACCCATTTCAGCCTATGTTAAGCCTTTCTTTGTGTAAACCATTCCTACCATAATAAATCTCTGTTTCTTATCTTTACCTATTCTTTGAGCAATTAAAGCTATCTTCAAAAGAGAGTCATAAAGATTGCAAGGTTTTTAGGAGCAAAAGTGATTCATTTAGTGCCATAACCCAAGTGTTGAAAAGAAATAAGTTTGGGGGTATTGGTAACTAATCAAAAGAGGTAATGAAGTGTGACCAATGTAGTCACGGCCCTAGGGTGTTATAAGGAGAAAATCATGGTGATCTAGGGTAAAGAGCCACAAAATTAGGCCAAATAAACACATTTGAAGTGCTGAAATTATGTTGAAAATCTGCTCATGTATGTGTTCCTTGCTTGTTACAAAGTTCAGTAATCTCTCATGCTTTTACCTATGCTTTAGTTGTGCTCAAAATGTTGTTATATCTCCATATCTCCTCTTTCATTCAACCACTACCCTAAGCCTCATTACAACCCTAGTAAAGTCCTTTTGATCCTTGGTATTGTATGGTATTATTGTGGAGAGCTGATTTGATAACGAGCTTATGGGGCTCGAAATTCTTGATTGTGCTCTAAGTGTGTGCGCATGTACTTATTTGAGTTGCAGGTGTTGTTCTGATTTGGCATTCACACACTACACGTAAGGATGTCATTGTAAGCTTTGCACACTCTTGAATCATGTGTGGAACTTAGATTGTGATTGTTGTGTTTCTTTGGAACCATATACTTTGGTGATTCTTTGAGGATATTGTTTGGAAGGCTAGCTGCTTATTTTCTGTTTTTTTGAGTTGTAGTTTTATTTTGTTTGCTCGAGGACTAGCAAAGTCTAAGTTTGGGGGTATTTGATAAGTTCATAATTTCACACATTTGCTTGCCTTCATTGCTTAGTAATTTTGTTTAGTTTCTCTTTATTTCAAGTCACTTATCTATGTTTGTGTGTTCTGTAGGTTATGGGAGCAAGAGATCACATTTTATTCAATCCATGCATATTAAGGGCTGATTGGGATGAGAGGAATACACTTGAGGCATTTGAAGCAAAATGGTGCAAAAACGTGCAAAAACTTGGAGCCTGAGTTAGAAGTTCATTTCGGACTTTTCTTCTTCATCCGAGCTTGGATTGGGCCAATGTTTGTGTGGTTGGATCAATGACATTCTGAACTTCAAAATGGACATCTTAAAGTCATCATTTGATTCAGCCAAGCCCAATTCGTAAGCCCAAGAAGTTGTTCATCATGCTGACAGGAAGATGAGCTCATTGCATGCTTGGTCATGGTGAGCTAGGCATGAGCTATTGGTTTCTGGATGGAAGCTTGGTCATGCTGACATGTTGATGACCTAGGGCTGCTGGTGGGCTGCTAGTGGGATTTAGTGGAGTAACCATTTCTGATTATCTAATGCAAGTGCATCAACCACATTCTGATTTTCAATTGCAAGTGTTGTATGCATTTGCTATATTCAATTCAGATTTATCCCTTCCCTCTCCCTTTAAATACCACTTCCATTCCACATTCAATTCATCAACAATTCACATTCAGATTCAGAGACACATTCACTCATCCATCACTCCCATACACACATTCACCACAAAGAGAGAAGAGAGCTAGTTGCAAAGGAGGAAGAGCTAGGAGCTGTCCTGGAAACTACCTTGCTGCCACCAGCTAGTTCTTCTATTCTCTTTACTCTATCTATGTATTTCTTATCTTCTGTATTCATAATTATGTTGAACTAATCCATTTTGTTAGGGCTTAGGATGAAGCCCTAGTCATGAATATTCAATGTTATGGATGATTTCATAGTTAATTGATTTCCTTGCTTTCATTATCAAGTTGTTAATCTCCAGCTTATTATGTGCTTGATGTATGTTTTCTTGGAGTAGCTAACTAGGATTTTATGCATCTAGCACAGGTTGGGAAGGGGTTTAGATTCACCAATTCTACTCTCCTTTCACAAGCAACACATGAATGGCCTAAGAATCATTCAAGGGGTTAATAACCATAGGTTGACTAGGACAGATACCATGTTCTAGGACTTGTGTGATTATCATATTCTCAGGGAACTTAATGACTCTTGTATGCTTTATTCTAAGTAGATACCATGCTTAGGTTGCATATTAGAGATCACGTGTTGTGTAGATACCATGCACAATTACATGCCTTAGGAGAATCATGCATCCTGCACCTAGATACCATAGGCTTGTATGCGATAATCTATTGTTAATGAAGCTTGAGTCAATTTCTATGCATTCATAACTTGGATAGGAAGACTAGTGGTAGATTCCAAGGCTCTAACACTTCTCAATCATTGTTTCACAACTTATTCATTGCTTCCATTGTTTACTTTCCAGCAACTTCATTTCACTTCCTTGTTATCATTTCAACAACAAAAACCCCCCATTTCGAGTGCGTGTGTGGTGCTAGGATCCTGTCCTAGACCTTCCCATTTGTTTGTTTCTTGTTTTCTGTTTTTCCATCATTCTAAGTAATTTAACTTGCAACCAAGTTACCATTCTCCGTGGATCGAACCTCGTATTTACATAAGCTATACTATAAATGGTTCGTGGACTTGCGAGAATTAAAGTTGCTATTTTTAATAACTCATTTTAGTTGTTAGGAATAGGCTCAACAAATTTCAGCACAAATATTTCATTACAACAATTGAAAACTAGAAAGAGAAACTAAGAGAATTTGAGGGAGAGAAGGGAAGGGAGCTCTAGAGAAGTGTTTGAGAGCTCCCCCCCTTGGGGTGTGTTTACAAGCTTAGAGAACTTCCCTATTTATAGGCCTAGGGGAAGTGAAAATCTGAAATATACAATAGGTTTACCTACCACACTCACTTCACCAACTTACAACACTTAATTCACCTAACACACTATTACATTTGAAAACAATTCCTCTTGTCTTTAGGCTTAGTGTTGCAACTCCCACTTCATCATCTTTTGGCTCATTTGGCTGCTGCAAATTTCTACTCAAATATAGGTATTGAATATGCTTCACCAAACTTTCCCACAATCAACAACACTTCATCATGCATATGTCATGCATGACAATGCATTGCAGCCAGCTTGTGGGCTCGTTTTGGGCTTGTGGCTCCAGTCTGAAAAATCTGGAAAAATATGTATCTTGAAGCTCTTTGTCTTATCTTTCCAAGCATATGCAGCCCAACTCAAGGAAAAATCGGAAAGGCCTTCAAATGTGATTTTTGGCCCAGTAACGCAGATGCTGCCGAATTTGACCTTAAGTTGCCAAAACATGTATAACTTTCTCTAGAAGATTCGGAATCATGAACCGTAAAATTCTACAGAAACTAGACTTCCGTATCTTTCCAACGATGTATGGCTCATTATCTGGTTCTTCTTGAGTAAGTACAGTCCAATCCGTGAAGTTGACTGATCTGCAGACACCGTTTTGAGCTAATTTGTCTCCAAAATGCAATTAGTGAGTCTCAAGCTTATAACACTGAAACAAGCACAAAACTTATTAAAAGCACAAGTTTAACTCAAAAACATAACCAAATCATAAATTAGAAGGGTACAAAATGATATGTAATTATGCACCGATCAAATACCCCCAAACCTAGATTTTGCTAGTCCTCGAGCAAAACAAACGGAAAACAAAGATAAAAATAAAACAAGAAGTTAACTAGACCACTTTCGTAGGTAACTCGATTGCATTTAGCGTATGCAACAAGCCTTTAAACCTCTAGGCATCCCTAGTAGGAGGAGTTGTGTCTCCTGAGGGTTTAACAAATATCGAATACCCACAAACGTTTTTCTAACTCTACAAAACAAAATGGTTAGAAAACTTATTAGATTTGTTAGTCCTTAAGCAAAACCAAAAACAAACAAAAAAATAATAATAAACAAACAAACCCAAAAACAAAAAATATAAATATATAAACAAAACAAAACAAAACAAAACAAAAAACTCAAAACAATCTTCCCGAACGTTTCTGAAGAGAAATGACTCATGCACATGACTTAAACGTTTTAACAATAAAAGCTCTATTCACAAGGTGGCAAAGTTCAAAACACAACATGCTCAAAGTGTGGTAGTGTGATAGCCAAATGCAAAAAATTTCCCAATCTTAGTTTTCACACAATTTCAAAAATCATACAAAGCACAAGTTCAACTTCAAATCTCACCAAAGTTGTCCTCTCACAAATGAATCACTCGGAAGAGGGTTATAATGCAACACTCAGTTATAAATATGAGATTAGAGTTAAACCATAAAGACTTAACTCGAAATAGAAAGATGAAGAACTTGCATTAATATGATCTCAAGAAGGATGTCAAACACTTAAAAGTAGAAAAATGAATGCAATTCAACCACATGACATTTAAGATCAATTTAGGTCTTTAACATAGGTTGTAATGGGGCCAAGGGTGTAAGGTGAGTAAGAAATGAAAGGTATGGATACAAAGTCCAAGGAACTCAAAAATGTAAGAGTATAAAATAATTATTTACAAGACTTCGAATCATCACGATTAGATATTTTCTTTTACATGATCAAAACTCCTTATACCTTCATTTACAATGATTTAAACTCCTTTCCAAACACCAATGAAACCCAAAAATGAAATTTCAATCAACTACCATTTAATCAGAACTTTTCTCTTTTCTTTCACCAATTGTGTGAAGTTCTATATATATATATTTTTTTTTTTTCTTTATGTAATATCCCTTCCCAAACTTAGCATGAAAAACACATCCGAATTAGAGCTCATGAGTTCCTTAGAAAGGTAAATTCTTGTTTTTTAGGCTAAGGCGAGGAAATATAATTGGTTAAGTGAAAGAAAAGGTTTACATGTAGGCTCAAAATGGTTAACAATGGAAAATCATGCTTAAGCATGCATAAGGTTAGCTTGAAAGGCACAAACGATCCAAAGATGGCCTTAATATCATTTCTTAAATGTCATGAAATCAAATTGCAAAAGAATGAATGACTTTTAACTGTACAACCAAATCAATGAATAATGAGATCAAACAACAACTTTGATGACAAGAAAACAAGAGTATATGTATAACACTCATGAAATGAAGCACAAGGCTCAAAAGCTCACATTATATGGTTATATAAGTCTAATTTATGCTTGATACAATTCTTTGGGTCATGCAAATCCTTTAATTGGAAAATTATGAAACAAATGGCAAGTGCAAAGAGAGTTTCGAACATATCATGCTAGAACAATGCCAATTTTATTTTATAAAAATGTTGAATTTTTAAATTAAATTTTTTTTTATTTTATAAAAAATAATAATAAAATGAAATCCAATTTTTATTTAAGTCATGAAAACATTTATCACAATCTCATCGTAAGTGTTCGGAAAGTGACTCAAAACTAAACAAGACTCAAAATATAGAAAAAAGAAAAACAAACAAGAAATTAATTAATTAATTTTTTTAAAAAATAAAATAAAAAAATTTAAAAAAACCAAATTTACTTGCTAAACTCCAATACCCCCAAACCTAGAAATGAACATTGTCCTCAATGTTGAAAAATTAGCCACAAGCAATGTCATAGCAACAAATGAAGGTATTAAAGCAAATAAAAATAACAAAATACAAAAATTAAAAAAATTAAAAAAATTACAAAATAAAAATTACAAAACAAACAAATAAAAAGAAATGAAAACACTCAAAACAGTAAGCCCTAAACAGACAGTCTTACGCAAACCCAAACCCAAACGATTGAAAACCCAACCCAAAAGAAAGTTAACACACTTTGAAACCTAAACAACGGTGAAAACCCGAAGCCCACAATGAAGTCCAAAGCCCACATGTTCAATTTTTTTTTTTTTTAATTTTTTAAATGAAACGTGAATTGGGAGCGCGAAGGCGGGATTTCTGAAAAGAAGGCACGTGGTCCCTAATGTCGTCTCATGGTTAGTCATAGGCAGACTGAGTGAGACACGCGTCGACAGATAGAGCGCGCCGCAGATTTCACAAGCGGAAATTACGGGCTAATGGAAAGGCGCGAAGACTCCTACTGAACGCGTCCGTTCAGAAAAAGACACATTGTGATAAATGAGTTGGGTATGGTTGGAAAGCGAGAAGGTTGTGGAACTCAAGGAATGCTGGAGATTCAGAAATTGCTAAGACGCTGCAATGGCTAGGGTTTGGCAAACTAAGTCTATAAGAAGGAAAAAGAAGGGAAAACACACAAACTCAAAAACACAAAAGAGAAAAGAAGCAAGAAAAAGAAAAAAGTGAGAAATCAAATGGCCTCTTCCTACCCATTTTCGTTGGATCTCAACCTAGCTCCACCGACTCAGACATGGGGCCAAGCAGCGGCACCAGTATGGGTACCCTACTTTGCCTCCGCAAGGGGGCCTGTGACCGTCAATGACTCAATACTCCTGGACAACGATGTTGCCATTGGAGTTGGTAGAAATTTAGTGACTCCTAAAGATATACGTGTGTTCGGGACAAGGGATGACAACCGGGTCACGAGTGATGCCCTGGCACTGAGCGTGCAGAGTACAGCATGTGTTGCAAGTTTGGGTCATCGCCTACTGCGAAGTCCCATGAGGTAGAGATTCTGAAAGGTCAGTTAGCGGCGGAGCGAAGTATGGTTGAAGAGTGTCAGAGTGCTATAAAAAGCTTGAAAAGGGAGAGGGCAAGGATAGTGGAGGTGAATCGACACCTGCTAGAAGTATTGCGGGACGAGAATAAAAACCTATCAAAGATGGTAGAGTTGTATTCTCGTGACATGAGAAAGCAGCTGGAGGACCTAGATCGACCGGGTAAACGCAAGCAAGCAGATCGCGAGAGTAGTTATGCTCAAGCTAAGATTGCGATCTTTGGAAGCTCAAGTGGTGAGCCCCAAGAGGCTGTGCGTGAAGCCCCGGAAGAGGATAGCCAGAGGGCCAAACTCAAAGCTCCTATGGTCGAGACACCTAGCTCTATGAAGAAATGATTTCTACCTGTTTTTATTTATTATTTGGTTGTTTTTGTTTTTGTTTTTGTTCTTTTTGTTTCAGAAATAAAATAGTAAAGTTGCAGAGGGAAAAAAGAAAGAGACAAAGAAAACACACTTCCCAAACTTAAATCAAACAAAAACGACAAACGGAAAATAAAGCACACTTCTCAAACTAAAATAAGACAAAGGTGATAGCCGAAAGGGAAAAACACAAAACACTAGAAAATGAAAGTAACGGGCAAAAACATAAAACACCAGAAAAACATGAAAAAAAGGAAAGTAAAGTGAAAGTAAAGGTGCTCCCCCTTGAAGCGATTAGGTCGATCATGCCCGGGAAATCCGAAGTGGTGTTGGCTCTCTCTCATCAGCATATGCCTATTTAAACCACATCTCTGCAAGCGGATGATACCCAGCATTTCTTCCTGCAAACTCAAGGAAAACATCAAAAAATTCAGAAACAAAACAAATGGCATCCTCATGCACTCACCTTGATGATCTCAACCTTGAGCTCTCACTTGCACCACCAAATGCCCAGAAAGGGCTCGTCCAAACCCTGTCTTCCCAAACTCCACATATCATCACGGTACGGCCTCAAACTTTGCTGAAGCAATACCGAACTTTGCTGAGGTAATGCCGAACAGAGCAGTGCTGCTAGGCAGCATGATTGGCAGTAAACTCACATCGGCAGATCACCTGCATGTGGCACAGAGGTCCGACAAGGCTGCGGTGGAGGAGTCCCACAATTTAACGGTGGTCCATGCGGTCTCGGCTACCAATTTGGGCATGCGATTAATGGCGAGGACACGGGAGTGTGCCGCGCTAAGCGAGGAAGTAGCTTCCTTGAAGGCTATGGTGGCGGACCTCCAGAAGCGGCTCTCCTTGCCAATCAGCACGTGGAAGCACTGCAGAAAAAGAATGAGGACCATGTGGAGCTGCTGCAAATTCTGCAAGTAAGAGAGAATAGAGGCATGCCATGATGATGATGAAGGTGAAGAAGATGAAGAAGAAGAAGAAGAAGAAGAAGAAGAAGAAGAAGTTTGTTTTTTTTTTGTTTTTTAATTTACTTGAATGTTTTTTGTTTTTTTTGTTTTTAATGCAGTGTTTGAAATAAAAATGTGTTTCTAACACTCATAAATAAACTAACTAATCATACCATAAAAACAAAAACAAAATAAAAATAACGACTAAATAAAATAAATACAAAAACTAACTTAACAAAACAAAAACAAAAACAAAACAAAAACAAAGACTAAACAGAAAAAGAAAACAAAGGCATTAAAAAAAAAAACTTAATTTAAAAACACATGAATATACAAGCAACTCACGGATGACCAGTTAAGGGCCTCAGAAAAACACAGCCAGGGGATCCGGGAAGGTTGGAGGGGTCACAATGGTCCCGCTTAAAACCCAAACTTCTTAGACACCGAAGGTGTCGCCTAAAGAACTCCTAGACACTGGATTGACGGAAGTGCTTACTGGAGTTACCATAAGTCAGCTCATATGAAAAATCTTTTTGAATTTTTGAATTTTGAATTTTTAGTTTTTAAGATAAGAAAAAAAAAATTAAGATAAAATGAGACAACAAACCATAAATGAAAATGAACTAAGTACTCTAAACACACTCAAACAAATGACATAAATTGTTGTACTAAAAGAAACAAACCAAGAAATAAACAGAATTTAAAGAAGAGAAAGGATTGAAATGCTCCCCCTTGAAGCGATTAGGTCGAGCGTGATGCAATTGGAGGTCGCGACTTCTCCTACTGCTCCACACTTCCCATTCTTATGATTGAGGTTGCCATCTCTCTCCATTTTTATTAAGTTATCAAAGATTGCTAGAACAAGCACACACAAAAACTTGAAACGGAATTAAAAAGGATTAGGAAATAAATTTATAAAAAAAACTAAAAATGAAAAGGAAAAACCAACACTTCCATGTTTCAAAGTAACAAGCAACAAAGTAAATCAAACTAGTTTATGAAGTTCGTTCTTTCTCAAATATGATTATCCATATGGTGTGTGGTTTTAATCAAGTATTCAGAAAAAGCATTTAGCTATGGTGTTTAGTCTAAACACAAATTCCGAACCCATTAAGAACAAGAAGAACAATAAAGAACCAAGTAGAATTTAAACATGGTGTTTGTCTTCAATATCTACCCATTCATTCACTAATCAGTCCAAGAGTCATATGGTGTTTATGTAAACTTGAACAAGATATTTAATTAAGAGCAAGTGAAGGAAACCATAAACTAGAAATAACCAACATGCTACTTAAACCTCTTGTGTGTTGTGTAAGCTGGGACTCAAACTCAGTTCTCTTGCTTGTCAGGCAATTGTCCTTGTCCGTTGGACTACAAACACAACTTGTCAATTAACGCCATTAACCTTAAAACATGAAACTGTCTAGTTATATACAAAAAAACAAAAAAAATAAATAAAAAGTAGGAAAACCAAATAGAATCAAACAATGTTACCGATCCCGGCAACGGCGCCAAAAACTTGTTGCGTAGATTTAGCTGCATCAAAATGGATTCAGCTGCATCCTCAACTTGTGATACTCGCAAGTGCACGAGCCGTTCGGTAGTATAGCATATGTAAGTGCGAGGTCGATCCCACGAGGATTGGTGATTGAATGATCCAATTCATTTTCCCTACACAAAACAGAAATGAAAAAGAAAGGAAATAAATAAACAAGGAAGAAAGAAATAAGTAACTCAAGTAGATAAGTTCCCAAGTTCAATTAGATTAATGGATTGATTCTAGCTAATGTATGATTAGGCCATGGTGTTTGGTCCTAACCTTGTGTTCCTAATTCCCTAATTTGATCATTTGTTGTCTAACCTAAAATTAAGCATTAGGAACCCATTAAGCATAGAAGAACAATTTAAACAACCAAGCATGTATCTAATCCCTGTTGTCGAATGTCCATACATACTCTTCCTATTCATAGTTCAATTCGAATTAAAGCATGGTGTATACTCTTAATTCAAACCAAGATAGCTAACATGCAAGCCTAAATGGTGATCAATCATTCAAACTAGCATATTAACTTATAAGCATAATGAATAAGAACATGAACCATAATTGAAACTTGGAAACTAATCAAACTTGAAACTAAAGAAAAGAATTTACATAATGAAAAGTAAAGTGAAACTAAGAAAAACTTAAGGAGAATTTCAGCACAAATATTTCATTACAACAATTGAAAACTAGAAAGAGAAACTAAGAGAATTTGAGGGAGAGAAGGGAAGGGAGCTCTAGAGAAGTGTTTGAGAGCTCCCCCCCTTGGGGTGTGTTTACAAGCTTAGAGAACTTCCCTATTTATAGGCCTAGGGGAAGTGAAAATCTGAAATATACAATAGGTTTACCTACCACACTCACTTCACCAACTTACAACACTTAATTCACCTAACACACTATTACATTTGAAAACAATTCCTCTTGTCTTTAGGCTTAGTGTTGCAACTCCCACTTCATCATCTTTTGACTCATTTGGCTGCTGCAAATTTCCACTCAAATATAGGTATTGAATATGCTTCACCAAACTTTCCCACAATCAACAACACTTCATCATGCATATGTCATGCATGACAATGCATTGCAGCCAGCTTGTGGGCTCGTTTTGGGCTTGTGGCTCCAGTCTGAAAAATCTGGAAAAATATGGATCCTGAAGCTCTTTGTCTTATCTTTCCAAGAATATGCAGCCCAACTCAAGGAAAAATCGGAAAGGCCTTCAAATGTGATGTTTGGCCCAGTAACGCAGATGCTGCCGAATTTGACCTTAAGTTGCCAAAACATGTATAACTTTCTCTAGAAGACTCGGAATCATGAACCGTAACATTCTATAGAAACTAGACTTCCGTATCTTTCCAACGATGTATGGCTCATTATCTGGTTCTTCTTGAGTAAGTACAGTCCAATCCGTGAAGTTGACTGATCTGCAGACACCGTTTTGAGCTAATTTGTCTCCAAAATGCAATTAGTGAGTCTCAAGCTTATAACACTGAAACAAGCACAAAACTTATTAAAAGCACAAGTTTAACTCAAAAACATAACCAAATCATAAATTAGAAGGGTACAAAATGATATGTAATTATGCACCGATCAGGCTTGATCGGAAATCAATAGGTGTACGAAATTGGACAATTCAAGTTCAAAGGCAGTTCGTTCCGAATCGGAGTGGTAGGTGTATTTCGTAGTTCTAGCGATTGGATTTCACCCAAAACTTGCCAAATGACTCCTCCCACGATGTTATATTGATGCCCAAGTTTTGTTCTCTTATCGGAAATCAATAGGTGTACGAAATTGGACAATTCAAGTTCAAAGGCAGTTCGTTCCGAATTGGAGTGGTTGGTGTATTCCGAAGTTCTAGCGATTGGATTTCACCCAAAACTTGCCAAATGACTCGTCCCACGATGTTATGATGATGCCCAAGTTTTGGGCTCGAATCGGAAATCAATAGGTGTACGAAATTGGACAATTCAAGTTCAAAGGCAGTTCGTTCCGAATTGGAGTGGTTGGTGTATTCCGTAGTTCTAGCGATTGGATTTCACCAAAAACTTGCAAAATGACTCATCCCACGGTGTTATGATGATGCCCAAGTTTTGTGCTCGATCGGAAATCAATAGGTGTACAAAATTGGACAATTCAAGTTCAAGGGCAGTTCGTTCCGAATTGGAGTGGTTGGTGTATTTCGTAGTTCTAGCGATTGGATTTCACCCAAAACTTGCAAAATGACTCCTCCCACGGTGTTATGATGATGCCCAAGTTTTGTGCTCGAATCGGAAATCAATAGGTGTACAAAATTGGACAATTCAAGTTCAAAGGCAGTTCGTTCCGAATTGGAGTGGTTGGTGTATTCCGAAGTTCTAGCGATTGGATTTCACCACAAACTTGCCAAATGACTCCTCCCACGATGTTATATTGATGCCCAAGTTTTGCGCTCGATCGGAAATCAATAGGTGTACGAAATTGGACAATTCAAGTTCAAAGGCAGTTCGTTCCGAATTGGAGTGGTTGGTGTATTCCGAAGTTCTAGCGATTGGATTTCACCAAAAACTTGCCAAATGACTCCTCCCACGATGCTATATTGATGCCCAAGTTTTGCGCTCGATCGGAAATCAATAGGTGTACGAAATTGGACAATTCAAGTTCAAAGGCAGTTCGTTACGAATTGGAGTGGTTGGTGTATTCCCTAGTTCTAGCGTTTGGATTTCACCCAAAACTTGCCAAATGACTCCTCCCACGATGTTATGATGATGCCCAAGTTTTGTTCTCGATTAGAAATCAATAGGTGTACGAAATTGGACAATTCAAGTTGAAAGGCAGTTCGTTCCGAATTGGAGTGGTTGGTGTATTCCGTAGTTCTAGCTATTGGATTTCACCCAAAACTTGCCAAATGACTCCTCCCACGATATTATATTGATGCCCAAGTTTTGTTCTCGATCGGAAATCAATAGGTGTACGAAATTGTACAATTCAAGTTCAAAGGCAGTTCGTTCCGAATTGGAGTGGTAGGTGTATTCCGTAGTTCTAGCGATTGGATTTCACCCAAAACATTCCAAATGACTCGTCCCACGATGTTATATTGATGCCCAAGTTTTGTTCTCGATTATTGGAAATGAATAGGTGTACGAAATTGGACAATTCCAGTTCAAAGGCAGTTCATTCCGAATTGGAGTGGTTGGTGTATTCCGTAGTTCTAGCGATTGGATTTCACCCAAAACTTGCAAAATGACTCCTCCCACGATGTTATGATGATGCCCAAGTTTTGGGCTCGAATCGGAAATCAATAGGTGTACGAAATTGGACAATTCAAGTTCAAAGGCAGTTCGTTCCGAATCGGAGTGGTAGGTGTATTTCGTAGTTCTAGCGATTGGATTTCACCCAAAACTTGCCAAATGACTCCTCCCACGATGTTATGATGATGCCCAAGTTTTGTGCTCGATCGGAAATCAATAGGTGTACAAAATTGGACAATTCAAGTTCAAAGGCAGTTCGTTCCGAATTGGAGTGGTTGGTGTATTCCGTAGTTCTAGAGATTGGATTTCACCCAAAACATGCCAAATGACTCCTCCCACGATGTTATATTGATGCCCAAGTTTTGTTCTCGATTCGGAAATCAATAGGTGTACGAAATTGGACAATTCAAGTTCAAAGGCAGTTCGTTCCGAATTGGAGTGGTTGGTGTATTCCGTAGTTCTAGCGATTGGATTTTACCCAAAACATACCAAATGACTCCTCCCACTATGTTACAATGATGCCCAAGTTTTGGGCTCAATCGGAAATCAATAGGTGTACGAAATTGGACAATTCAAGTTCAAAGGCAGTTCGTTCCGAATTGGAGTGGTTGGTGTATTCCGTACTTCTAGCGATTGGATTTCACCCAAAACTTGCAAAATGTCTCCTCCCACGGTGTTATGATGATGCCCAAGTTTTGTGCTCGATCGGAAATCAATAGGTGTACAAAATTGGACAATTCAAGTTCAAAGGCAGTTCGTTCCGAATTGGAGTGGTTGGTGTATTTCGAAGTTCTAGCGATTGGATTTCACCAAAAACTTGCCAAATGACTCCTCCCACGATGTTATATTGATGCCCAAGTTTTGCGCTCGATCGGAAATCAATAGGTGTACGAAATTGGACAATTCAAGTTCAAAGGCAGTTCGTTCCGAATTGGAGTGGTTGGTGTATTCCGAAGTTCTAGCGATTGGATTTCACCAAAAACTTGCCAAATGACTCCTCCCACGATGTTATATTGATGCCCAAGTTTTGCGCTCGATCGGAAATCAATAGGTGTACGAAATTGGACAATTCAAGTTCAAAGGCAGTTCGTTACGAATTGGAGTGGTTGGTGTATTCCCTAGTTCTAGCGTTTGGATTTCACCCAAAACTTGCCAAATGACTCCTCCCACGATGTTATGATGATGCCCAAGTTTTGTGCTCGATCGGAAATCAATAGGTGTACGAAATTGGACAATTCAAGTTCAAAGGCAGTTCGTTCCGAATTGGAGTGGTTGGTGTATTCCGAAGTTCTAGCTATTGGATTTCACCCAAAACTTGCCAAATGACTCCTCCCACGATGTTATATTGATGCCCAAGTTTTGTTCTCGATTCGGAAATCAATAGGTGTACGAAATTGGACAATTCAAGTTCAAAGGCAGTTCATTCCGAATTGGAGTGGTTGGTGTATTCCGTAGTTCTAGCGATTGGATTTCACCCAAAACATGCAAAATGACTCCTCCCACGATGTTATGATGATGCCCAAGTTTTGGGCTCGAATCGGAAATCAATAGGTGTACGAAATTGGACAATTCAAGTTCAAAGGCAGTTCGTTCCGAATCGGAGTGGTAGGTGTATTTCGTAGTTCTAGCGATTGGATTTCACCCAAAACTTGCCAAATGACTCCTCCCACGATGTTATGATGATGCCCAAGTTTTGGGCTCGATCGGAAATCAATAGGTGTACGAAATTGGACAATTCAAGTTCAAAGGCAGTTCGTTCCGAATTGGAGTGGTTAGTGTATTCCGAAGTTCTAGCTATTGGATTTCACCCAAAACTTGCCAAATGACTCCTCCCACGATGTTATATTGATGCCCAAGTTTTGTTCTCGATCGGAAATCAATAGGTGTACGAAATTGGACAATTCAAGTTCAAAGGCAGTTCGTTCCTAATTGGAGTGGTTGGTGTACTCCGAAGTTCTAGCTATTGGATTTCACCCAAAACTTGCCAAATGACTCCTCCCACGATGTTATGATGATGCCCAAGTTTTGCGCTCGATCGGAAATCAATAGGTGTACGAAATTGGACAATTCAAGTTCAAAGGCAGTTCGTTCCGAATTGGAGTGGTTGGTGTATTCCGAAGTTCTAGCGATTGGATTTCACCCAAAACTTGCCAAATGACTCGTCCCACGATGTTATGATGATGCCCAAGTTTTGGGCTCGAATCGGAAATCAATAGGTGTACGAAATTGGACAATTCAAGTTCAAAGGCAGTTCGTTACGAATTGGAGTGGTTGGTGTATTCCGTAGTTCTAGCGATTGGATTTCACCCAAAACTTGCCAAATGACTCCTCCCACGATGTTATGATGATGCCCAAGTTTTGTGCTCGATATTTGAAAATCAATAGGTGTACAAAATTGGACAATTCAAGTTCAAAGGCAGTTCGTTCCGAATTGGAGTGGTTGGTGTATTCCGTAGTTCTAGAGATTGGATTTCACCCAAAACATGCCAAATGACTCCTCCCACGATGTTATATTGATGCCCAAGTTTTGTTCTCGATCGGAAATCAATAGGTGTACGAAATTGGACAATTCAAGTTCAAAGGCAGTTCGTTCCGAATTGGAGTGGTTGGTGTATTCCGTAGTTCTAGCGATTGTATTTTACCCAAAACATACCAAATGACTCCTCCCACTATGTTACAATGATGCCCAAGTTTTGGGCTCAATCGGAAATCAGGAGGTGTACGAAATTGGACAATTCAAGTTCAAAGGCAGTTCGTTCCGAATTGGAGTGGTTGGTGTATTCCGTACTTCTAGCGATTGGATTTCACCCAAAACTTGCAAAATGACTCCTCCCACGGTGTTATGATGATGCCCAAGTTTTGTGCTCGATCGGAAATCAATAGGTGTACAAAATTGGACAATTCAAGTTCAAAGGCAGTTCGTTCCGAATTGGAGTGGTTGGTGTATTCCGAAGTTCTAGCGATTGGATTTCACCAAAAACTTGCCAAATGACTCCTCCCACGATGTTATATTGATGCCCAAGTTTTGCGCTCGATCGGAAATCAATAGGTGTACGAAATTGGACAATTCAAGTTCAAAGGCAGTTCGTTACGAATTGGAGTGGTTGGTGTATTCCCTAGTTCTAGCGTTTGGATTTCACCCAAAACTTGCCAAATGACTCCTCCCACGATGTTATGATGATGCCCAAGTTTTGTGCTCGATCGGAAATCAATAGGTGTACGAAATTGGACAATTCAAGTTCAAAGGCAGTTCGTTCCGAATTGGAGTGGTTGGTGTATTCCGAAGTTCTAGCTATTGGATTTCACCCAAAACTTGCCAAATGACTCCTCCCTGTTAAGCTCATATTTTCATACATATACATGCCCAATTTACTTACTCATTTTGTTTAGTTTCTTATATTTCTAAGTTATTTGCCTTTCTTTGTGTGTTTTGTAGGCCAAGAGAGCAAAAGAGCATAATGCATGCAATTCAAGCATGTTAAGGCCTCATTCGGATGCATGGAATACACTTGAGGCATTTGAAGCAAAATGGTGCAAACGTGCAAAAACTGGAGCCTGAGTTAGAAGTTCATTTCGGACTTATCTTCTTCATCCGAACTTGGATTGGGACAATACTTGTGTGGTTGGATCAATGACATTCTGAACTTCAAAACGGACATCTTAAAGTCATCATTTGATTCAGCCCAACCCAATTCGTGAGCCCATGGAAATACACATCATGCTGACTTGGAGATGAGCTCATTGCTTGCTTGGTCATGCTGACATGAGGATGAGCTATTGGTTTCTGAATGGAAGCTTGGTCATGCTGACATGAGGATGAGCTAGGGCTGCTAGTGGGATTTAGTGGAGCAACCATTTGTGATTTTCTAATGCAAGTGTTGAGTCCATTAGCCATATTCAATTCAGATTTCCCACTCCCCTCTCCCTATAAATACCACTTCCATTCCACATTCAACACATATCCTGAGATCCATCATTTACACTTCCATTGTACACAAAGAGAGGGAAAGTTGAGAGTCACAAAGGGAGAGAAGGGAGAAGGCAGGCTGGGAGGCTTTGGCCTCCTGGCAGCCATGGCGATGAATCTTTTCCATCTCTAGCATGCTGTCCTTATCTTCTTCTCCTCCCTTTGTCTTTTATTTTCTTCTTGTATTTTCTTTGTTTTTCTGTTATTAGTTGTAATAAACATCTTGCTAGTCTTGTATCATGGTTTGAGTTTATAAAGTTTGATTTCATTCATGAATTCTTCTTCACTGTTTTAATGGAGCTGCTTTGCATCCTTTGACTGATCACCTAAGGTTTTATGCGTTATGCTCTTGTTGGGAAGGTTTGGGGATCATCTTCATTCCATCCATTAGCAACTTATGTGATTTGGTTTCTAGGTCTCCTAATGTAAACACCATGCTTGGGGTCCTTGTGATGTTCAATACAATTTGATCCAAACACCATGGACTTATTTGTGAGCATCTTCATGAGTGAATCAATTTGTTTACTTGCTGCCATAACATGATTAGAACAATTAGGGTGGATTCTAAAACAACACCATCTTGTCCTAGTTACTTTCTTTCTTCTTGTTTTGTTTCTTTTATTTTTGTTTTGTGTAGGAAAACTGAGTTGGATCATTCAATCACCAATCCCTGTGGAATCGACCTCGCACTTACATACGCTAAACTACCAACGGTTCGTGCACTTGCGAGTATCACAAGTTGAGGATGCAGTTGAATCCATTTTGGTGCAGCTGAATCTACGCAACACTCCCACGATGTTATATTGATGCCCAAGTTTTGTTCTCGATCGGAAATCAATAGGTGTACGAAATTGGACAATTCAAGTTCAAAGGCAGTTCATTCCGAATTGGAGTGGTTGGTGTATTCCGTAGTTCTAGCGATTGGATTTCACCCAAAACTTGCAAAATGACTCCTCCCACGATGTTATGATGATGCCCAAGTTTTGGGCTCGAATCGGAAATCAATAGGTGTACGAAATTGGACAATTCAAGTTCAAAGGTAGTTCGTTCCGAATCGGAGTGGTAGGTGTATTTCGTAGTTCTAGCGATTGGATTTCACCCAAAACTTGCCAAATGACTCCTCCCACGATGTTATGATGATGCCCAAGTTTTGGGCTCTAATCGGAAATCAATAGGTGTACGAAATTGGACAATTCAATTTCAAAGGCAGTTCGTTCCGAATTGGAGTGGTTGGTGTATTCCGTACTTCTAGCGATTGGATTTCACCCAAAACTTGCAAAATGACTCATCCCACGGTGTTATGATGATGCCCAAGTTTTGTGCTCGATCGGAAATCAATAGGTGTACAAAATTGGACAATTCAAGTTCAAGGGCAGTTCGTTCCGAATTGGAGTGGTTGGTGTATTTCGTAGTTCTAGCGATTGGATTTCACCCAAAACTTGCAAAATGACTCCTCCCACGATGTTATGATGATGCCCAAGTTTTGGGCTCGAATCGGAAATCAATAGGTGTACGAAATTGGACAATTCAAGTTCATAGGCAGTTCGTTCCGAATTGGAGTGGTTGGTGTATTCCGAAGTTCTAGCTATTGGATTTCACCCAAAACTTGCCAAATGACTCCTCCCACGATGTTATATTGATGCCCAAGTTTTGTTCTCGATTGGAAATCAATAGGTGTACGAAATTGGACAATTCAAGTTCAAAGGC
The DNA here is from genome assembly GCA_018703695.1 of Prunus fruticosa. NCBI lineage: Eukaryota > Viridiplantae > Streptophyta > Magnoliopsida > Rosales > Rosaceae > Prunus > Prunus fruticosa. Next base: position 24,478,035 of record CM031918.1, on the reverse strand, counting down.
AGTTCGTTCCTAATTGGAGTGGTTGGTGTACTCCGAAGTTCTAGCTATTGGATTTCACCCAAAACTTGCCAAATGACTCCTCCCACGATGTTATGATGATGCCCAAGTTTTGCGCTCGATCGGAAATCAATAGGTGTACGAAATTGGACAATTCAAGTTCAAAGGCAGTTCGTTCCGAATTGGAGTGGTTGGTGTATTCCGAAGTTCTAGCGATTGGATTTCACCCAAAACTTGCCAAATGACTCGTCCCACGATGTTATGATGATGCCCAAGTTTTGGGCTCTGAATCGGAAATCAATAGGTGTACGAAATTGGACAATTCAAGTTCAAAGGCAGTTCGTTACGAATTGGAGTGGTTGGTGTATTCCGTAGTTCTAGCGATTGGATTTCACCCAAAACTTGCCAAATGACTCCTCCCACGATGTTATGATGATGCCCAAGTTTTGTGCTCGATCGGAAATCAATAGGTGTACAAAATTGGACAATTCAAGTTCAAAGGCAGTTCGTTCCGAATTGGAGTGGTTGGTGTATTCCGTAGTTCTAGAGATTGGATTTCACCCAAAACATGCCAAATGACTCCTCCCACGATGTTATATTGATGCCCAAGTTTCGTTCTCGATCGGAAATCAATAGGTGTACGAAATTGAACAATTCAAGTTCAAAGGCAGTTCGTTCCGAATTGGAGTGGTTGGTGTATTCCGTAGTTCTAGCCATTGGATTTCACCCAAAACTTGCCAAATGACTCATCCCACGATGTTATATTGATGCCCAAGTTTTGTTCTCGATCGGAAATCAATAGGTGTACGAAATTGTACAATTCAAGTTCAAAGGCAGTTCGTTCAGAATTGGAGTGGTAGGTGTATTCCGTAGTTCTAGCGATTGGATTTCACCCAAAACATGCCAAATGACTCCTCCCACGATGTTATATTGATGCCCAAGTTTTGTTCTCGATCGGAAATCAATAGGTGTACGAAATTGGACAATTCAAGTTCAAAGGCAGTTCGTTCCGAATTGGAGTGGTTGGTGTATTCCGTAGTTCTAGCGATTGGATTTCACCCAAAACTTGCCAAATGAATCGTCCCACGATGTTATATTGATGCCCAAGTTTTGTTCTCGATTCGGAAATCAATAGGTGTACGAAATTGGACAATTCCAGTTCAAAGCCAGTTCATTCCGAATTGGAGTGGTTGGTGTATTCCGTAGTTCTAGCGATTGGATTTCACCCAAAACTTGCAAAATGACTCCTCCCACGATGTTATGATGATGCCCAAGTTTTGGGCTCGAATCGGAAATCAATAGGTGTACGAAATTGGACAATTCAAGTTCAAAGGCAGTTCGTTCCGAATCGGAGTGGTAGGTGTATTTCGTAGTTCTAGCGATTGGATTTCACCCAAAACTTGCCAAATGGCTCCTCCCACGATGTTATGATGACGCCCAAGTTTTGGGCTCGAATCGGAAATCAATAGGTGTACGAAATTGGACAATTCAAGTTCAAAGGCAGTTCGTTCCGAATTGGAGTGGTTGGTGTATTCCGAAGTTCTAGCTATTGGATTTCACCTAAAACTTGCCAAATGACTCCTCCCACGATGTTATATTGATGCCCAAGTTTTGTTCTCGATCGGAAATCAATAGGTGTACGAAATTGGACAATTCAAGTTCAAAGGCAGTTCGTTCCGAATCGGAGTGGTAGGTGTATTTCGTAGTTCTAGCGATTGGATTTCACCCAAAACTTGCCAAATGACTCCTCCTACGATGTTATGATGATGCCCAAGTTTTGGGCTCTAATCGGAAATCAATAGGTGTACGAAATTGGACAATTCAATTTCAAAGGCAGTTCGTTCCGAATTGGAGTGGTTGGTGTATTCCGTAGTTCTAGCGATTGGATTTCACCCAAAACTTGCAAAATGACTCATCCCACGGTGTTATGATGATGCCCAAGTTTTGTGCTCGATCGGAAATCAATAGGTGTACGAAATTGGACAATTCAAGTTCAAAGGCAGTTCGTTCCGAATTGGAGTGGTTGGTGTATTCCGAAGTTCTAGCTATTGGATTTCACCCAAAACTTGCCAAATGACTCCTCCCACGATGTTATATTGATGCCCAAGTTTTGTTCTCGATCGGAAATCAATAGGTGTACGAAATTGGACAATTCAAGTTCAAAGGCAGTTCGTTCCTAATTGGAGTGGTTGGTGTACTCCGAAGTTCTAGCTATTGGATTTCACCCAAAACTTGCCAAATGACTCCTCCCACGATGTTATGATGATGCCCAAGTTTTGCGCTCGATCGGAAATCAATAGGTGTACGAAATTGGACAATTCAAGTTCAAAGGCAGTTCGTTCCGAATTGGAGTGGTTGGTGTATTCCGAAGTTCTAGCGATTGGATTTCACCCAAAACTTGCCAAATGACTCGTCCCACGATGTTATGATGATGCCCAAGTTTTGGGCTCGAATCGGAAATCAATAGGTGTACGAAATTGGACAATTCAAGTTCAAAGGCAGTTCGTTACGAATTGGAGTGGTTGGTGTATTCCGTAGTTCTAGCGATTGGATTTCACCCAAAACTTGCCAAATGACTCCTCCCACGATGTTATGATGATGCCCAAGTTTTGTGCTCGATCGGAAATCAATAGGTGTACAAAATTGGACAATTCAAGTTCAAAGGCAGTTCGTTCCGAATTGGAGTGGTTGGTGTATTCCGTAGTTCTAGAGATTGGATTTCACCCAAAACATGCCAAATGACTCCTCCCACGATGTTATATTGATGCCCAAGTTTCGTTCTCGAATCGGAAATCAATAGGTGTACGAAATTGAACAATTCAAGTTCAAAGGCAGTTCGTTCCGAATTGGAGTGGTTGGTGTATTCCGTAGTTCTAGCGATTGGATTTCACCCAAAACTTGCCAAATGACTCATCCCACGATGTTATATTGATGCCCAAGTTTTGTTCTCGATCGGAAATCAATAGGTGTACGAAATTGTACAATTCAAGTTCAAAGGCAGTTCGTTCAGAATTGGAGTGGTAGGTGTATTCCGTAGTTCTAGCGATTGCATTTCACCCAAAACATGCCAAATGACTCCTCCCACGATGTTATATTGATGCCCAAGTTTTGTTCTCGATCGGAAATCAATAGGTGTACGAAATTGGACAATTCAAGTTCAAAGGCAGTTCGTTCCGAATTGGAGTGGTTGGTGTATTCCGTAGTTCTAGCGATTGGATTTCACCCAAAACTTGCCAAATGACTCGTCCCACGATGTTATATTGATGCCCAAGTTTTGTACTAATTCTCAAACACCGTTTCTTCCAAAAGTCTCCATGCTCTCAAAACACTTCACAAACACTTTCTTCTCCCTTCTCAAACACTTCTTAAACACTTTCTATTCTCTTCCAAACATTCTCCAATTTCTCAAACACCTTTCTCTTTCTCTTCCAAAATCCACAAAACTCTCAAACACATGTTCTTCCAAAGTCCTCAAGCTTCCCAAACACACTTCCTTTCTTCCAAAAGTCTCCAAATCTCCAAAACTCTTCTCCCTTCTCTTTCTCAAACACTTCTCTCTATTCTCATCCAAACTCTCCATATTCTCAAGTGTTGTACAAAACGTTTTGCTTCTTTTGTTTTCATTTCTGTTTTGTGTAGGAAAACTGAATTGGATCATTCAATCACCAATCCCTGTGGAATCGACCTCGCACTTATATATGCTAAACTACCAACGGCTCGTGCACTTGCGAGTATCACAAGTTGAGGATGCAGCTGAATCCATTTTGGTGCAGCTGAAATCTACGCAACAAGTTATTGGCGCCGCCGTGCCGGGATCGGTAACATTGTTTGATTCTATCTGGTTTTCCTACTTTTTATTATTTTAATTTTTTGTATATAACTAGACAGTTTCATGTTTTAAAGTTAATGACGTTAATTGACAAGTTGTGTTTGTAGTCGAACAGACAAGGACAATTGCTTGACAAGCAAGAGAACTGGGTTTGAGTCCCAGCTTACACAACACAAAAAGAAAAAGGTTCAAGTAGCATGTTGATTATTTCTAGTTTATGGTTTCATTCACTTGCTCTTAATTAAATATCTTGTCCAAGTTTACATAAACACCATATGACTCTTGGACTGATTAGTGAATGAATAGGTAGATATTGAAGACAAACACCATGTTTAAATTCTACTTGGTTCTTTATTGTTCTTCTTGTTCTTAATGGGTTTGGAATTTGTGTTTAGACTAAACACCATAGCTAAATGTTTTTTCTGAATACTTGATTAAAACCACACACCATATGGATAATCATATTTGAGAAAGAACGAACTTCATAAGCTAGTTTGATTTACTTTGCTGCTTATTACTTTGAAGCATGAAATTGGACGTGTGTTGATTTTCTTTTTCATTTTAGTTTTTATTTCCTAATCTTTTAATTCTGTTTCAAGTTTTCTGTGTTTGTTTTAGCAATTTATGACAGCTTCATTAAAATGGAGAGAGATGGCAACCTCGATCATAAGAATGGGAAGTGTGGAGCAGTGGGAGAAGTCGCGACCTCCAATTGCATCACGCCCGACCTAATCGCTTCAAGGGGGAGCATTTCAATCCTTTCTCTTTACTTGTTACTATTTTAAACTTATGTTTTTTTTTAATATAAAAATTAAAAAAAAATTAAAAAGAAAAAAAATTAAAAAAGATTTTTTATATGAGCTGACTCGTGGTAACTCCAGCTGAGCGTCTCCGTCAAATACAGTGTCTAGGAGTTCTTCAGGCGACACCTTCGGTGTCTAAGAAGTTTGGGTTTTAAGCGGGACCATTGTGACCCCTCCAACCTTCCCGGATCCCCTGGCTGTATTTTTTGAGGTCCTTAACTGGTCATCCATGAGTTGCTTATATATTTGTGTGTTTTATAAAAATGAAAAAATTAAAAAAATTAAAAATTAAAAATTGAAATTTGAGTTTTTATTTTCCTTGTAAATTGCAATTGGGAATTTCTTTGTTTTCTTTTTTTGTGTGGTAAGTTAGTTGTAAATAATAATAAATTTATTTTTTTTTTTAAAAAAATCAATTTGGAACTTCTTTGTTATTTATTTATTTATTAAGTTACTTTATGTATTTATTTACGTGGTGTGGTTAGTTAGTTTATTTCTGAATGTTAAAAACACATTTTTATTCAAACACCGCATTAAAATAAAAAAAAAAACAAAAAAAAAACAAAAAAAAAAACAAAAAAAACAACTTCTTCATCTTCATCTTCATCTTCATGGCATGCCTTTATTCTCTCTTACTTGCAGAATTTGTAGCAGCTCCACATGGTCCTCATTCTTTTTCTGGAGTGCTTCCACGTGCTGATTGGCACAGGAGAGCCGCTTCTGGAGGTCCGCCACCATAGCCTTCAACGAAGCTACTTCTTCGCTCAGCGCGGCACACTCCCGTGTTCTCGCCAACAATCGCATGCCTAAATTGGTAGCCGAGACCGCATGGAGCACCGTTAAATTGTGGGACTCCTCCACTGCAGCCTTGTTGGACCTCTGTGCCACATGCAGGTGATCTGCCGATGTGAGTTTACTGCCAATCATGCTGCCCAGCAGCACTGCTCTGTTCGGCACCGCCTCAGAAAAGTTCGGTATTACCTCAGCAAAGTTTGAGGCCGTACCGTGATGATATGTGGAGTTTGGGAAGACAGGGTTTGGACGAGCCCTTATTTGCGCATTCGGTGGCGCAAGGGACAATTCAAGGTTAAGATCATCAAGGTGAGTGCAAGAGGATGTCATTGTTTTGTTTTTGGATTTTTTGATGTTTTTCTCTAAATTTGGAGGAAGAAATGCGGGGTACTCTTCTACTTCACCGAGATGTGTTTAAATAGATTTATGCAGGCGAGGGAGCCGAAAGCACTTCGGATCTCGAGGGTGCTATCTTGTGCTCTTTTCTCTCGGATCCCTTCATTTCCGGCGCAAATTGCGAGCGCGTTTTTTTTAAAAGGGAGCATGTCTACACTTTCACTTACTTTTGCCTCCCCTTTTCTTGATGTTTGTGTTTTTTTTCTTTTTCAGTTGTTATTTTATTTTATTTATTATGTTTTTTTTTTCAATTGTTTTATTCTTGTTTGTCAGGTTTCTCAAGAATGTAATTGCAAGAATAGACAAAATTAAAGATGCGTCTTGGACACCTGGTGGAAGAATCCCAACTCTTCTTTTAAATTCTTGTTTGAATTGTGTGTTTATTTCAGTTGTTATTTATTTATTTATTTATTTTGTTTTTATTTAATTAGGTAGTATAATTTAAAACTCATAGGATATTCTTTGAATGAGCTAAATTTTTGGTAACTCCAGTGAGCAACCGCAGTCTATAGATGTCTAGGAGTTCTTTAGGCGGCACCTTCGGTGTCTAAGAAGTTCGGGTTTTAAGCGGGACCATTGTGACCCCTCCAACCTTCCCGGAACCCCTGGCTGTGTTTTCTGAGGCCCTTAACTGGTCGTCCTTAAGTTTTCTCTTAAAAGAAGAAGCTGTTATTTGTGTGTTTTCTTAACTATTAAATAAATAATTTTTTTTTTTTTAAAAAAATCATGTTTGGGTCTTCGTGTTTTTCTTTGATTGATGTTCTTTAAAATTAGGGTCAATCGTTTCTTTGAGATAACATAACGTTTTTATTTCCCAATTTAAAAAAAAAAAAAAAAAAAAAAAAGAAAAAAAGACGAATACACTCAAAAATTAAATAATAAATAGAAACAGTAGAAATCATTTTTTCACGCGCTAGGTGTCTCGACCATAGGAGCTTTGAGTTTGGCCCTCTAGCTATCCTCTTCCGGGCTTCACGTACAGTCTTAGAAAAATCTTTAATGAAACGCCTATAGAAACCTGCATGGCCAAGGAAAGAACGTACTTCTTTGACAGAAGTAGGTGAGGGCATAGAGGCAATCAAATCAATCTTAGCTTTATCTACCTCAATTCCATTACTAGAGATGACATGACCAAGAACTATGCCTTGGTTAACCATAAAATGACATTTTTCCCAATTAAGCACAAGGTTACTCTGTTCACATCTAGCCAACACCTTAGATAAGTTATGCAAGCATTGATCAAAAGAATCACCAAAGACAGAGAAGTCATCCATGAATACCTCAATAAACCTTTCTACCATGTCGGAGAAAATGCTCATCTTGCACCTTTGGAAAGTGGCTGGGCGTTGCAAAGACCGAAAGGCATCCTCCTATAAGCAAAAGTACCAAAGGGACATGTGAAGGTCGTCTTCTCTTGATCTTCTGGGGCTATGGCGATTTGGTTGTAACCTGAATATCCATCAAGGAAGCAATAGTGGCTATGGCCAGCCAATCTCTCGAGCATCTGATCAATGAATGGAAGAGGGAAGTGATCCTTGCTTGTTGCTGTGTTGAGCTTCCTATAATCAATGCAAACTCTCCAGCCTGTGGTCATCCGTGTAGGCACAAGCTCGTTTGCTTCATTCTTCACCACTGTGATACCTGATTTCTTGGGGACAACTTGTACTGGGCTCACCCATTTACTGCGAGAAATAGGGTAAATAATACCAACATCTAAAAGCTTCATTACCTCTTTCCTTACCACATCCTTCATGTTTGGATTTAGACGTCTTTGGGCATCCCTCTTAGGCATTGCATTGTCCTCCAATAGTATCCTATGCATGCACAGTGTTGGACTTATGCCTTTGATATCTGCAATGCTCCACCCAATTGCAGTTTTGTGCTCTTTTAGAACTCTCAAAAGCTTCTTCTCATCATCTGGTTCAAGGTGTGAGGCAATGATGACAGGTAGAGTCTCATTTTCACCTAAATAAGCATATTTAAGGTGTTTTGGCAATTGCTTTAATTCCAACTCTGGTGCCTGCACAATAGAAGGTAAAATTTTATTAGTAGGTGCGGGTAAAGATTCAAATTGGTTTGCATACCTCTTTCCCACTTCTATGTAGCTATCCATGCTGCAAACAAGCTCATGAAGTAAAGGAGAGATCACAGCCTCTAATCTGTCCACTTCTTCTTTCCTTATGCTTTGTGTGATGCATGCTTCAATAGGCTCCAAATAACTCATAGGCAGTGCTTCTTTCACCATATTATCAATTGCATCAAGCTGGAAAACTTCATGCTCATCACTTGGGAACTTGGAGGCTTCAAACACTTTGAATGCTATTGTCTCATCAAACACGTTCATGGTCAATGTACCCTTCTTCACATCAATAATTGTGCCGGCAGTTGCCATGAATGACCGACCTAGAATGAGTGGTAACGGATTGTCATGAATTGGTGCTTCTTCCATCTCCAAGACCAAGAAATCAGCTGGCAAAATCAGCTCCTCCACTTTCACCAAAACATCTTCTAGAATGCCCCTAGGGTACCTGATAGTTCTATCTGCCAATTGAATGCTCACAGATGTGGCTTGCAACTCACCAAGGTTAAGTTTCTCATAAACATGATATGGCATAAGGTTTACAGATGCACCAAGATCAAGCAAAGCTTTTGGAATCTTGAAATCACCAACTATACAAGGTATAGAAAACGAACCTGGATCCTTTAGCTTTGGAGGTAGCTTTCTTTGTAACACTGCACTTACCTCTTCACTCAATGCAACCTGTTCATGCTCTTTGAATCTCCTCTTGTTAGTGCATAGATCCTTCAAAAATTTTGCATACTTGGGAATCTGAGCAATGGCACTGAGTAGTGGGATGTTGATTTGCACCTTCTTGAATATTTCCATTATCTCATCCAAGCCTTGATCTTTCTTTGACTTTGATAACCTGCTGGGAAAGGGTGCAATAGGCCTAAAAGCATTAGTTGAAATTGGAACTTGATTAGCATTAGATGATACCTTAGGGCCTATGCTCTTTCCAGGAGCATTGAGGGGCTGTTTGGTGGAACTTGTGGGCTGTCCTTGTGGTGGCTGAATGATCTCCACCTTTTCTCCATCTTCTTGCTCTTCATTAGCATCTCCAACCTTATTATCAACTTGTTTACCACTTCTCAAGATGTGCACCGCTTTAACTTGCTCATGATGCCTTGGATTAACCTCCGTTTGGCTCGGAAAAGTTCCGGATCCTCTATTGCTCATGGATGATGCAATCTGCCCAACTTGCACTTCTAGTTTGTTCACTGCATTTTGAAGATTCTGATTGGTTTGCATCTGCTGCCCCATGAACTTCTTGAACATGTCTTGCAATTCCCCCATTTGATCACCCCTTTGCTCTTGCACTTGTTGGGGAGCTTGCTGGAATTGCCTTTGTTGTATTTGGAATCCTGGGGGAGGTCCTTGAGATTGTTGCACATTTGAATTATTGCTCCACCTGAAATTAGGATGATTTCTCCACCCTGGATTGTAGGTGTGTGAGTAAGGATCATTCTGAGGATTCCTTCCTTGAAGGGCATTTGCTTGTTCTAGCATGTGGTCCACAAAAGATTGGTTTTCAACTTCCACTTTGTTTTCTAGAGGGCCAGTCACTGCCCCGTTGAAGCAAAGAACACATAACATCAAGTTTTGCAGCAATATCATTATTAGTACCTACCTCAGAGACCACAGCTTTCATAGGAGCTCCTCTTCCTTTATTGTAGCTCCATTGTTGGGAGTTAGCACTCAAAGATTCAAAGAGAGTAAAGGCCTCATCTGCTGTTTTGTTCATCAGTCCTTCTCCACTTGTTGCATCTACCATCATCCTTTCGGAATCAATCAAACCTTCATAGAAAGATTGCATTTGCATCCAACTCTCTATGTTGTGGTGTGGGCAGGAACTCATCATCTCCTTGTACCTCTCCCAGCATTCATGAAAAGCTTCTCCTTCTCTTTGTGTGAAACCAAGAATTTCCTTTCTAATCTTGTTAGTCTTTTGAGCTGGAAAGAATTTCTGCAAAAACTTATTAGAAAGCTCTTCCCAAGTACGAATTGAAGCATTAGGCAAAGAGTATAACCAAGACTTAGCCTTATCTTTTAAACTGAATGGGAATAGCCTCATCTTAATCTGCTCATCATCAAGTCCTTGAATTTTGATTGTAGCACATATTTCAAAGAATTGCTTAACATGCATGTAAGGATCCTCAGTGGTATTACCATAATAAGTTGGAAGAAGATGAATCATACCACTTCTAAGCTCAAACCTGTCAATTGTGAGTTGAGGATAGACAATGCACGAAGGTTGATCGGTAACTTTGGGAATGGAAAATTCACGCAGGGGTTTCCGAGGTTGGGCAACAAGCGCACCACCTCCTTCATTATTATTGTTGTTGTTTGGAATCTCTGCCATCTTGCTTGAACCTTCAGATTCGTAGCTCTTAGATTCAGCACTTGAAGAACTATAACTCCTCCTCAAACCAGCACGTACAACAGCCTGCTCTTGGTGATAGTGGCTCAGTTTCAGATTTGGACATACATGCACACAAAGGAACCAAATTAGTTCCTTCAAATGGAGATAACAAAGAAATAGAAAAACAGAATACTAAAAGAAAAACCAACGAAAATAACAAATAAAACTAACAAAAACAAAAACACTCAAAGCAATCTAACTATAGCACCATCGTTACCCGTTCCCGGCAACGGCGCCAAAAACTTGTTGAGCCTATTCTTAACAACTAAAATGAGTTATTAAAAACAGCAACTTTAATTCTCGCAAGTGCACGAACTGTTTATAGTATAGCTTATGTAAATACGAGGTCGATCCCACGGAGAATGGTAACGTGGTTGCAAGTTAAATTACTTAGAATGCTGGAAGAACATAAAACAAAGAAACAAAAAATTTGCAAGGTCTAGGACAGAATCCTAGCACCACACACGCACTCGAAATGGGGGGTTTTGTTGTTGAAGTGAAAACAAGAGAATGAAATGGAATTGCTGGAAAGTAAACAATTGCAGCAATCAACAAGTTGTGAAACAATGATTGAGAAGTGTTAGAGCCTTGGAATCCACCACTAGTTTTCCTATCCAAGTTATGAATGCATAGAAAGGGACTCAAGCTTCATCAACAATAGATTATCGCATACAAGCCTATGGTATCTAGGTGCAGGATGCATGATTCTCCTAAGGCATGTAATTGTGCATGGTATCTACACAACACGTGATCTCTAATATGCAACCTAAGCATGGTATCTACTTAGAATAAAGCACACAAGAGTCATTAAGTTCCCTGAGAATATGATAATCACACAAGTCCTAGAACATGGTATCTGTCCTAGTCAACCTATGGTTATTAACCCCTTGAATGATTCTTAGGCCATTCATGTGTTGCTTGTGAAAGGAGAGTAGAATTGGTGAATCTAAACCCCTTCCCAACCTGTGCTAGATGCATAAAATCCTAGTTAGCTACTCCAAGAAAACATACATCAAGCACATAATAAACTGGAGATTAACAACTTGGCAATGAAAGCAAGGAAATCAATTAACTATGAAATCATCCATAACATTGAATATTCATGACTAGGGCTTCATCCTAAGCCCTAACTTAATGGATTAGTCAACACGTGTCTCGCTCTCTGCGAAACATCAAGGACCACATTATCTCTTTTCAGGAAATCCCGCCTTCGCTCTTCAAAAAAAAAATTTTTAAAAAATGTTAAAAATATATATAAATAAATTGAAACGTGTGGGCTTCGGATTTCGTTTTGAGTCAGGTTTTACCGTTGTTGGGTTAATTTCATTTTGGGCTTTGGGCTGTTTTTGTTTTGGGTTTCAGTTTGCATATGACTATCTGTTTAGGGCTTACTGTTTTGAGTGTTTTACTATTTATTTTTTATTTTTATTTGTTTGTTTTGTAATTTTTATTTTTGTAATTATTGTATTTTATTTTTGTATTTTAATTCTTGTGTGTTTTATGATTTTTTATTTATTTACTTTTAGTACCTTTCATTTCTTGTTATGACATTGTTTGTGGCTAATTTTAAAACATTGAGGACAATGTTCATTTCTAGGTTTGGGGGTATTGGAGTTTAGCAAGTAAATTTGGTTTGTCTTAAAAAATAAAAAAATAAAAAAAAATTTGCTTGTTTTTCTTTTAGTATTGTTTTGTTTTGTTTTGTTTTTGAGTCACTTTCCGAACACATATAATGAGATTGTGATAAATGTTGCATGACTTAAATGAAAATTGAATTTTTTTTATTTTTTTTTGTAACTTTTTATTGTTTAAAAAAAAACTTAAATAAAATAAAATAAAATTTGGCATTGTTCTAGCATGATATGCTTGAAACCATCTTTACACTTGCCATTTGTTTCATAATTTTCCAATTGAAGGATTTGCATGATCTAAAGAATTGTATGAAGCATAAATTAGACTTATATAACCAACCATATAAAGTGAGCTTTTGAGCATTGTACTTCAATTCATGAGTGTTATACACATACTCTTAATTTCTTGTCGTCTAAGTTGTTGTTTGATCTCATTATTCATTGATTTGGTTGAACACTTAAAAGTCATTCATTCTTATGCAATTTGATTCCATGATATTTAAGAAATGATATTAAGGCCCTCTTTGGATCGTTTGTGCCTTTCAAGCTAACCTTATGCATGCTTAAGCATGATTTTCCATTGTTAACCATTTTGAGCCTACATGTAAACCTTTTCTTTCATTTACCAATTTGATTTCCTCACCTTAGCCCGAAAAACAAATATTTACCTTTCTAAGGAACACATGAGCTTTAATTGGGATGTGTTTTTCATGCTAAGTTTGGGAAGAGGTGTTACATTTCGAAAAAAAAAATGGAAAAAAAAAATTCACACAATTGGTGAAAGAAAAGAGTAAAGTTGTGATTAAGTGGTGGTTGATTGAAAATTCATTTTTGGGCCTTCAAAATAAATTGGTGTTTGTTCAATTAAAGGAAGGAGTGAATCATTGTAAATGAAGGTATAAGGAGTTTTGATCATGTAAAAGAACAAATCTAATCGTGATGATTCGAAGTCTTGTAAACAATTATTTTATATGCTCTTATATTTTGAGTTCTTTGGACTTTGTTTTATCCATTCCCTTCATTTCTTACTCACCTTACACCCTTGGCCCCATTATAACCTATGTTAAAGACCTAAATTGATCTTAAATGTCATGTGGTTGAATTGCATACATTTTTCTACTTTTAAGTGTTTGGCATCCTTCTTGAGATCATATTAATGCAAGTTCTTCATTTTTCTATTTCGAGTTAAGTCCTTATGGTTTAACTCTAATCTCATGTTTATAACTGAGTGTTGCATTATAACCCTCTTCCGAGTGATTCATTTGTGAGAGGACAACTTTGGTGAGATTTGAAGTTGAACTTATGCTTTGTATGACTTTTGAAATTGTGTGAAAACTAAGATTGGGGAATTTGTTGCATTTGGTAATCACACTACTACACTTTGAGCATATTATGTTTTGAACTTTGCCACCTTGTGAATAATGTCTAAAACTGAATTTTGTGAGTCATGTGCATGAGTCATTTCTCTTCAGAAATGTTCGGGAAGATTGTTTTGAGTCTTATTTTTGTTTTGTTTTTATTTTTATTTTTTATTTTGCTTTTATTTTTGTTTTTGTTATTTTGCTTAAAGGACTAACAAATCTTATAAGTTTTCTAACCATTTTGTTTTGTAGAGTTAGAAAAACGTTTGTGGGTATTTTAATTGTTAAACGCTCAGGAGACACAACTCCTCCTACTAGGGATGCCTAGAGGTTTAAAGGCTTGTTGCATACGCTAAATGTAATCGAGTTACCTACGAAAGTGGTCTAATTAACTTATTGTTTGTTTTTATCTTTGTTTTCCTTTTATTTTGCTCGAGGACTAGCAAAATCTAGGTTTGGGGGTATTTGATCGGTGCATATTTACATATCATTTTGTACCCTTCTAACTTATGATTTAGTTATGTTTTTGAGTTAAACTTGTGCTTTTAATAAGTTTTGTGTTTGTTTCAGTGTTATAAGCTTGAGACTCACTAATTGCATTTTGGAGACAAGTTAGCTTGAAACGGTGTCTGCAGATCAACCAACTTCACGGATTGGACTGTACTTGCTCAAGAAGAACCAGATAATGAGCCATTGTTAAGCTCATATTTTCATACATATACATGCACAATTTACGTATTCATTTTGCTTAGTTGCTTAGTTGCTTAGTTTCTTCATCCGAGCTTGGATTGGGCCAATACTTGTGTGGTTGGATCAGAGACATTCTGAACTTCACAATGGACATCTTAAAGTTGTCATTTGATTCAGCCAAGCCCAATTCGTAAGCCCTTGAAGATACACATCATGCTGACATAAGGATGAGTTGATGGATGCTTGGTCATGGTGAGCTAGGCATGAGGTATTGGTTTCTGGATGGATGCTTGGTCATGCTGACATATTGATGAGCTAGGGCTGCTGGTGGGATTTGTTGGTGAAGTGCAACAACCATTTCTGATTATCTAATGCAAGTGTGTTAGGTGAAATTTGTGTGGTTGGTGAACTTAATTGTATAATCTGATTCACCTAACCCTTGTGCCTATAAATAGGGAGTCTCTAGAGAGCTTAGAGAAGCCAGAATTTCATTCCATAATTTACACTTCCATTGTACACAAAGAGAGGGAAAGTTGAGAGTCACAAAGGGAGAGAAGGGAGAAGGCAGCAGCTGGGAGGCTTTGGCCTCCTGGCAGCCATGGAGATGATTCTTTTCCATCTCTAGCATGCTGTCCTTATCTTCTTCTCCTCCCTTTGTCTTTTATTTTCTTCTTGTATTTTCTTTGTTTTACTTTGTTTTCTGTTATTAGTTGTAATAAACATATTGCTAGTCTTGTATCATGGTTTGAGTTTATAAAGTTTGATTTCATTCATGAATTCTTCTTCACTATTTTAATGGAGCTGTTTTTGCATCCTTTGATTGATCACCTTAGGTTTTATGCATTTTGCTCTTGTTGGGAAGGTTTGGGGATCATCTTCATTGTTGCGTAGATTCAGCTGCACCAAAATGGGTTCAACTGCATCCTCAACTTGTGATACTCGCAAGTGCACGAGCCGTTCGGTAGTATAGCATATGTAAGTGCGAGGTCGATTCCATAGGGATTGGTGATTGAATGATCCAATTCAATTTTCCTACACAAAATACAAATGAAAACAAAAGAAACAAAACAAGAAGAAAGAATGTACATTACAAGAAAAATAAATTACAAGTAAGAAAACATTAAGGAAACTAAGAGAACTTTGAGGAAGAAAGGAAGTGTTTGAGAACTTTGAGGAGGGAGAAGAAAGTGTTTGAGAAGTGTTTGGGAGCTTTAGAGAAGGGAGAAGTGTTTGAGAGATTTTGAGACTTTTGGAAGAAAGGAAGTGGTGTTTGGGAACTTTGTGAATTTGGAAGAGAGCGGTTGAGAACTTGGAGGATGTTTGTGAACTTGGAGAATTTGAGAATTTAGGGAAGGAAGAGAAAGGTGTTTGTGAAGTGTTTGAGACATGGAGACTTTTAGAGAAGAAAGTAGAGAGATGTTTGAGAATTTTGTGGATTTTGGAAGAACATGTGTTTAAGGACTTTGAGAAGAGAGCAGAAAGTGTTTGAGAAGTTGATGAAGGAATGGGAGAAGTGTTTGGGAAATTTGGAGAAGATGGGAGAGAAGGGAAGGGAGCTCTAGAGAAGTGTTTGAGAGCTCCCCCCCTTGGGGTGTGTTTACAAGCTTAGAGAAGTTCCCTACTTATAGGCCTAGGGGAAGTGAAAATCTGAATTATACAATAGGTTTACCTACCACACTCACTTCACCAACTTACAACACTTAATTCACCTAACACACTATTACATTTGAAAACAATTCCTCTTGTCTTTAAGGCTTAGTGTTGCAACTCCCACTTCATCATCTTTTGGCACATTTGCTGCTGCAAAATTCCACTCAATTAATGGGTATTGAATATGCTTCACCAAACTTTCCCACAATCAACAACACATCATCATGCATATGTCATGCATGACAATGCATTGCAGCCAGCTTGTGGGCTCGTTTTGGGCTTGTGGCTCCATCCTGAAAAATCTGGAAAAATATGGATCTTGAAGCACTTTGTCTTATCTTTCCAAGCATATGCAGTCCAACTCAAGGAAAAATCGGGAAGGCCTTCAAATGTGATTTTTGGCCCAGTAACGCAGATGCTGCCGAATTTGACCTTAGGTTACCAAAACATGTATAACTTTCTCTAGAAGACTCGGAATCATGAACCGTAAAATTCTACAGAAAATAGACTTCCGTAGCTTTCCAATGATGTATGGCTCATTATCTGGTTCTTCTTGAGTAAGTACAGTCCAATCCGTGAAGTTGACTGATCTGCAGACACCGTTTTGAGCTAATTTGTCTCCAAAATGCAATTAGTGAGTCCTAAGCTTATAACACTGAAACATACACAAAAGAAGTTAAAAGCACAAGTTTAACTCAAAACATAACTAAATCATAAGTTAGAAGGGTACAAAATGATATATAAATATGCACCGATCAAATACCCCCAAACCTAGATTTTGCTAGTCCTCGAGCAAAACAAACGGAAAACAAAGATAAAAATAAAATAAGAAGTTAACAAGACCACTTTCGTAGGTAACTCGATTGCATTTAGCGTATGCAACAAGCCTTTAAACCTCTAGGCATCCCTAGTAGGAGGAGTTGTGTCTCCTGAGGGTTTAACAGATACGATACCCACAAACGTTTTACCTGACTCTACAAAACAAAGAGGTTAGAAAACTTATTAAATTTTGTTAGTCCTTAAGCAAAATAACAAAAACAAAAATAAAAGCAAAATCAAAAATAAAAATAAAAACAAAACAAAACAAAAATAAGACTCAAAACAATCTTCCCGAACATTTCTGAAGAGAAATGACTCATGCACATGACTTAAACGTTTTAACAATAAAAGCTATATTTTAGACATTATTCACAAGGTGGCAAAGTTCAAAACACAACATGCTCAAAGTGTGGTAGTGTGATAGCCAAATGCAACAAATTTCCCAATCTTAGTTTTCACACAATTTCAAAAATCATACAAAGCACAAGTTCAACTTCAAATCTCACCAAAGTTGTCCTCTCACAAATGAATCACTCGGAAGAGGGTTATAATGCAACACTCAGTTATAAATATGAGATTAGAGTTAAACCAAAAAGGACTTAACTCGAAAATAGAAAGATGAAGAATTTGCATTAATATGATCTCAAGAAGGATGCCAAACATTTAAAAGTAGAAAAATGTATGCAATTCAACCACATGACTTTTAAGATCAATTTAGGTCTTTAACATAGGTTGTAATGGGGCCAAAGGTGTAAGGTGAGTAAGAAATGAAGGGTATGGATAAAACAAAGTCCAAGGAACTCAAAATATAAGAGCATAAAACAATTGTTTACAGAACTTCGAATCATCACAATGAGAATTTATTTTTACATGATCAAAACTCCTTATACCTTCATTTACAATGATTCACTCCTTTATTGAACAACCAGTAATTTATTTTGAAGGCCCAAAAATGAATTTTCAGTCAACCACCACTTAATCACAACTTTACTCTTTTCTTTCACCAAATGTGTGAATATATATTTTTTTGAAATGTAACACCTCCCAAACCGAGTATGAAAAACACATCCCAATTAAAGCTCATGAGTTCCTTAGAAAGGTAAATATTTGTTTTTCAGGCTAAGGCGAGGAAATATAATTGGTAAATGAAAGAAAAGGTTTACATGTAGGCTCAAAATGGTTAACAATGGAAAATCATGCTTAAGCATGCATAAGGTTAGCTTGAAAGGCACAAACGATCCAAAGGTAGCCTTAATATCATTTCTTAAATGTCATGGAATCAAATTGCATAAGAATGAATGACTTTTAAGTGTTCAACCAAATCAATGAATAATGAGATCAAACAACAACTTAGATGACAAGAAATTAAGAGTATGTGTATAACACTCAAGAAATGAAGTACAAGGCTCAAAAGCTCACTTTATATGGTTGGTTATATAAGTCTAATTTATGCTTCATACAATTCTTTAGATCATGCAAATCCTTCAATTGGAAAATTATGAAACAAATGGCAAGTGTAAAGAAGGTTTCAAGCATATCATGCTAGAACAATGCCAAATTTTATTTATTTATTTAATTTTTTACTTTTTTTTAAATAAAATAAAATAAAATGAAATGAAATCCAATTTTCATTTAAGTCATGCAACATTTATCACAATCTCATCATATGTGTTCGGAAAGTGACTCAAAAACAAAACAAAATAAAACAGGACTCAAAATTAAAAAAACACAAGCAATTTTTTTTTTTTTTTTTTTAAGACAAACCAAATTTACTTGCTAAACTCCAATACCCCCAAACCTAGAAATGAACATTGTCCTCAATGTTTAAAAATTAGCCACAAACAATGTCATAACAAGAAATGAAAGGTACTAAAGTAAATAAAAAATCATAAAACACACAAGAATTAAAATACACAAATAAAATACAATAATTACAAAAATAAAAATTACAAAACAAACGAACGAACGAAAAAAAAAATGAAACAGTAAACCCTAATCACACAATTCTGAAACCCAAAAAGAATTTGAAGCCCAAAGCCCACAATTAAATTAACCCATCTTGAAACCCAAACAACAGTGAAAACCCGAAGCCCACATGTTCAATTGATTTTTATTTTTATTTTATTATTATTATTATTATTTTAAAAGAACATGGGTCATGATGTCTCGGTTAGTGTAAGGGACCAACTGAGGGCGAGACACGTGTCGACGCATAGAGGCGCCGCAGACTCTACAAGCACAAATTACGGGCTATGGAAAGGCACGAAGATGACTTTGCTGAACACGTCCGTTAAGAAAGACACGTCGTCGTGATAAATTAATTAGGTATGGTTGGAAAGCGAGAAGGTTGTGGGACTCAAGGGATCCTGGAGATTCAGAAAATGCTAAGACGCTGTAATGGCTAGGGTTTAGCAAACTAAGTCTATAAGAAGGAAAAAGAAGAGATGAAAAAACACAAACTCAGAAACACAAAAGAGAATAGAAGGAAAGAAGAAAAGCGAGTGAGAAATCAAATGGCCTCTAACTACCCATTTTCGTTGGATCTCAACCTAGCTCCACCGACTCAAACATGGGACCAAGCAGCGGCACCAGTATGGGTACCCTACTTTGCCTCCGCAAGGGGGCCTGTACCTGTCAATGACTCAATACTCCTGGACAACGATGTTGCCATTGGAGTTGGCAGAAATTTAGTAACTCCTAAAGATATACGTGTGTTCGGGACAAGGGATGACAACCGGGTCACGAGTGATGCCCTGGCACTGAGCGTGCAGAGCACAGCATGTGTTGCAAGTTTGGGTCATCGCCTACTTGCGAAGTCCCATGAGGTAGAGATTCTGAAAGGTCAGTTAGCGGCGGAGCGAAGTATGGTTGAAGAGTGTCAGAGTGCTATAAAAAGCTTGAAAAGGGAGAGGGCAAGGATAGTGGAGGTGAATCGACACCAGCTAGAAGTATTGCGGGACGAGAATAAAAACCTAACAAAGATGGTAGAGTTGTATTCTCGTGACATGAGAAAGCAGCTGGAGGACCTAGACCGACCAGGTAAACGCAAGCAAGTAGATCGCGAGAGTAGTTACACTCAAGCTAAGATTGCGATCTTTGGGAGCTCAAGTGGTGAGCCCCAAGAGGCTGTGCGTGAAGCCCCGAAAGAGGACAGCCAGAGGGCCAAACTCAAAGCTCCTATGGTCGAGACACCTAGCGCTGTGAAGAAATGATTTCTACCTGTTTTTATTTTTTGGTTGTTTTTGTATTTTCGTTATTTTGTTTCGGAAATAAAATAGGAAGGTTGCAGAAGGAAAAAGAAAGAGACAAAGAAAGCACACTTCCCAAACTTAAATAAAACAAAAATAATAAACGGAAAAGAAAAGCACAGTTCCCTAACTAAAATAAAATAAAGATAATAGCCGAAAGGGAAAGGCAAAAACACAAAGCGCTAGAAAATAAAAGTAACGGGCAAAAACATAAAACACCAGAAAAACACGGAAAAAGAAAAAAAGTAAAGTAAAGTAAAGTAAAGGTGCTTCCCCTTGAAGCGATTAGGTCGAGCATGCCCGGGAAATCCGAAATGGTGTTGGCTCTCTCTCATCAGCATATGCTTATTTAAACTACATCTCTGCAAGCGGATGATACCCAGCATTTCTTCCTGCAAACTCAAGGAAAAACATCAAAAAATTCAGAAGCAAAACAAATGGCATCCTCATGCACTCACCTTGATGATCTCAACCTTGAGCTCTCACTTGCACCACCGAATGCCCAGATAAGGGCTCGTCCAAACCCTATCTTCCCAAACTCCACATATCATCACGGTACGGCCTCAAACTTTGCTGAGGTAATACCGAACTTTTCTGAGGCAGTGCCGAACAGAGCTGTGCTGCTGGGCAGCATGATTGGCAGTAAACTCACATCGGCAGATCACCTGCATGTGGCACAAAGGTCCGACAAGGCTGCGGTGGAGGAGTCCCACAATTTAACGGTGGTCCATGCGGTCTCGGCTACCAATTTGGGCATGCGATTAATGGCGAGGACACGGGAGTGTGCCGCGCTGAGCGAGGAAGTAGCTTCCTTGAAGGCTATGGTGGCGGACCTCCAGAAGCGGCTCTCCTTGCCAATCAGCACGTGGAAGCACTGCAGAAAAAGAATGAGGACCATGTAGAGCTGCTGCAAATTCTGCAACTGCGAGACAATAGAGGCATGCCATGAAGATGAAGATGAAGATGATGAAGATGTTGTTTTTATTTTTAATTTACTTGAATGTTGTTGTTTGTTTGTTTGTTTTATTTTTTTTAATTTTTTTTTTTTACTTTTTCTTTGCAGTGAAATAAAAATGTGTTTTTAACACTAACTAACCACACCACGTAAATAAATACATAAATTAACTTAACAAAACAAAACAAAAACAAAGACTATACAGAAAATAAAACAAAGAAAATTAAAAAAAAACAAAACAAAATAAAACTTGATTTAAAAACACACGAATATACAAGCAACTCACGGATGACCAGTTAAGGGCCTCAGAAAACACACAGTAAGGGATCCGGGAAGGTTGGAGGGGTCACAATGGTCCCGCTTAAAACCCAAACTTCTTAGACACCGAAGGTGTCGCCTAAAGAACTCCTAGACACTGTATTTGACGGAAGTGCTTACCTGGAGTTACCATAAGTCAGCTCATATGAAAAATCTTTTTTAAATTTTTTAAATTTTTAATTTTTAGTTTTTAAGATAAGAAAAAAAAAAATTAAGATAAAATGAGACAACAAATCATAAATGAAAATGAACTAAGTACTCTAAACAAACTCAAACAAATGACATAAATTTTTGTACTAAAAGAAACAAACCAAGAAATAAACTGAATTTAAAGAAGAGAAATGATTGAAATGCTCCCCCTTGAAGCGATTAGGTTCGAGCATGGATGCATTTGGAGGTCGCGACTTCTCCCACTGCTCCACACTTCCCATTCTTATGATTGAGGTTGCCATCTCTCTCCATTTTTATTAAGCTGTCATAAATTGCTAAAACAAACACACAAACTTGAAATGGAATTAAAAGGGTTAGGAAATAAAAGGAAAATCAACACACATCCAATTTCATGCTTCAAAGCAACAAGCAACAAAGTAAAATAAACTAGTTTATGAAGTTCGTTCTTTCTCAAATATGATTATCCATATGGTGTGTGGTTTTAATCAAGTATTCAGAAAAAGCATTTAGCTATGGTGTTTAGTCTAAACACAAATTCTGAACCCATTAAGAACAAGAAGAACAATAAAGAACCAAGTAGAATTTAAACATGGTGTTTGTCTTCAATATCTACCCATTCATTCACTAATCAGTCCAAGAGTCATATGGTGTTTATGTAAACTTGAACAAGATATTTAATTAAGAGCAAGTGAATGAAACCATAAACTAGAAATAATCAACATGCTACTTGAACCTTTTTTGTGTTGTGTAAGCTGGGACTCAAACCCAGTTCTCTTGCTTGTCAGGCAATTGTCCTTGTCCGTTGGACTACAAACACAACTTGTCAATTAACGTCATTAACTTTAAAACATGAAACTGTCTAGTTATATACAAAAAAGAAAAATAATAAAAACTAGGAAAACCAAATAGAATCAAACAATGTTACCGATCCCGGCAACGGCGCCAAAACTTGTTGCGTAGATTCAGCTGCACCAAAATGGGTTCAACTGCATCCTCAACTTGTGATACTCGCAAGTGCACGAGCCGTTCGGTAGTATAGCATATGTAAGTGCGAGGTCGATTCCACAGGGATTGGTGATTGAATGATCCAATTCAATTTTCCTACACAAAATACAAATGAAAACAAAAGAAACAAAACAAGAAGAAAGAATGTACATTACAAGAAAAATAAATTACAAGTAAGAAAACATTAAGGAAACTAAGAGAACTTTGAGGAAGAAAGGAAGTGTTTGAGAACTTTGAGGAGGGAGAAGAAAGTGTTTGAGAAGTGTTTGGGAGCTTTAGAGAAGGGAGAAGTGTTTGAGAGATTTTGAGACTTTTGGAAGAAAGGAAGTGGTGTTTGGGAACTTTGTGAATTTGGAAGAGAGCGGTTGAGAACTTGGAGGATGTTTGTGAACTTGGAGAATTTGAGAATTTAGTGAAGGAAGAGAAAGGTGTTTGTGAAGTGTTTGAGACATGGAGACTTTTAGAGAAGAAAGTAGAGAGATGTTTGAGAATTTTGTGGATTTTGGAAGAACATGTGTTTAAGGACTTTGAGAAGAGAGCAGAAAGTGTTTGAGAAGTTGATGAAGGAATGGGAGAAGTGTTTGGGAAATTTGGAGAAGATGGGAGAGAAGGGAAGGGAGCTCTAGAGAAGTGTTTGAGAGCTCCCCCCTTGGGGTGTGTTTACAAGCTTAGAGAAGTTCCCTACTTATAGGCCTAGGGGAAGTGAAAATCTGAATTATACAATAGGTTTACCTACCACACTCACTTCACCAACTTACAACACTTAATTCACCTAACACACTATTACATTTGAAAACAATTCCTCTTGTCTTTAAGGCTTAGTGTTGCAACTCCCACTTCATCATCTTTTGGCACATTTGCTGCTGCAAAATTCCACTCAATTAATAGGTATTGAATATGCTTCACCAAACTTTCCCACAATCAACAACACATCATCATGCATATGTCATGCATGACAATGCATTGCAGCCAGCTTGTGGGCTCGTTTTGGGCTTGTGGCTCCATCCTGAAAAATCTGGAAAAATATGGATCTTGAAGCTCTTTGTCTTATCTTTCCAAGCATATGCAGCCCAACTCAAGGAAAAATCGGGAAGGCCTTCAAATGTGATTTTTGGCCCAGTAACGCAGATGCTGCCGAATTTGACCTTAGGTTACCAAAACATGTATAACTTTCTCTAGAAGACTCGGAATCATGAACCGTAAAATTCTACAGAAAATAGACTTCCGTAGCTTTCCAATGATGTATGGCTCATTATCTGGTTCTTCTTGAGTAAGTACAGTCCAATCCGTGAAGTTGACTGATCTGCAGACACCGTTTTGAGCTAATTTGTCTCCAAAATGCAATTAGTGAGTCCTAAGCTTATAACACTGAAACATACACAAAAGAAGTTAAAAGCACAAGTTTAACTCAAAACATAACTAAATCATAAGTTAGAAGGGTACAAAATGATATATAAATATGCACCGATCATTCATTCAATCCATTAGCAACTCATGTGATTTGGTTTCTAGGTCTCCTAATGTAAACACCATGCTTGGGGTCCTTGTGATGTTCAATGCAATTTGATCCAAACACCATGGACTTATTTGTGAGCATCTTCATGAGTGAATCAATTTGTTTACTTGCTGCCATAACATGATTAGAACAATTAGGGTGGATTCTAAAACAACATTATCTTGTCTTAGTTCTTTTCTTTCTTCTTGTTTTGTTTCTCTTGTTTTCATTTCTGTTTTGTGTAGGAAAACTGAGTTGGATCATTCAATCACCAATCCCTGTGGAATCGACCTCGCACTTACATATGCTAAACTACCAACGGCTCGTGCACTTGCGAGTATCACAAGTTGAGGATGCAGTTGAATCCATTTTGGTGCAGCTGAATCTACGCAACAAGTTTTTGGCGCCGTTGCCGGGGATTGGTAACATTGCTTGATTCTATTTGGTTTTCCTACTTTTTATTTATTTTTATCTTTTTTATAACTGGACAGTTTCATGTTTTAAAGTTAATGAGGATAATTGATAAGTTGTGTTTGTAGTCCAACGGACAAGGACAATTGCCTGACAAGCAAGAGAACTGGGTTTGAGTCCCAGCTTACACAACACAAAAAAACAAGGTTCAAGTAGCATGTTGATTATTGCTAGTTTTTGGTTTCATTCACTTGCTCTTAATTAAATATCTGTTCAAGTTTACATAAACACCATATGACTCTTGGACCGATTAGTGAATGGATGGGTAGATATTGAAGACAAACACCATGTTTAAATTATACTTGGTTCTTTATTGTTCTTCTTGTTCTTCTTCTTGTTCTTCTTGTTCTTCTTGTTTAAATTCTTTGAGAAAGAACGAACTCCATAAGCTAGTTTGATTTACTTTGATGCTTGTTACTTTGAAGCATGGAATTAGATGTTTGTGGTAAAGTTGAATCCCTAATCTTGATGTTTTAGTTTAGTTTATCCTTTTCATTTAAGTTCTGGTTTCCTAATCAAATGATCTGAAATTCTGTTTCAAGTTTTCTTGTCTTTCTTTAAGTATTTCTGAAGTAGCTCAATAATAAAGAGGGAAAGAGAGGAGACAACCCAATCCATAGAAACATGGAGTATGGAGCAGCGGAGAAGTCGACCTCCAGCTGCTATGGCCAACCACTCTCCAGCTAATCACTTCAAATGGAGCATTCCAATCATATCTCTTTCATTCGTATAATAACTGCTACTCATTCTTAGTTGTGTCTCATTTTCTGTTTTGTTTTTGTTAGGGTTTTCTTTTCCTTGATGTGGGAGAAACATGATGAGCAGCTGACCCAAATACTCAAAGCAGAACATGTGCTGCCGTACTATGTGCATTTCTCTCTCATTGTCTTCAAGTGGAAGTTCTAAACTCTCTTTCTTTTATTTATTTTTTCATTTCATTCCTTTACCCTGGATTTTATGTGCATTTCATGGTTTACATGGATTCAAACATTAAGGACAATGCATCATTTAAGTTTGGGGGTGCAGGAAGTTTTTTCTTTTGTTTTTGTGTTCGTGTGTTGAAAACGTAGGCTTCTTCATTGCTACAATTTTTATTTTCTGCTACTGTTTTGAAAGTTTGGTCCGCGTTGTGTTCTTCATTTTTTCATGTTGAATCCAACGACATAAAGAACGTTAAATTTGACCAAGTGGTTTGAAAGTTACATGTCAAAACAGATTAGATGTTGAAATTGAGCAGAACAGCAATTTGAAACCTCACGTTTTTCTTTTCTGTTTCTTTTCTTTGAGTCATTTTTAGTTTTCCTTCTCACACCCATGTTAAATCTTGAGTCTAATTTCTAATATGGCTCTTAGGAATTTGATAAGCATTGTGTTAGGTCTGAATCTTATTCTTTTGCTAGCTAAGTCTCACATAATTATTCTTGAGATTTCTATGCACTTTAGCCATGATTATACAACTCTTGCATGTCTTACCCAATTGTATGCATTTTTGTTTGTGTGATTCACTGGAATGTTAAGTTATAACTAAGATATGATTTAGGCCATCTTTGTTAAACTTATTTCTTTTTCCTCCATCAACCCCTATAATACATATTCCATTGTAAACCCTTTTGTGCCCAAACACTTAGCAATTTCTTTCTATCACCTTATCATCCATTAAACATCCTACCATCTAGGGGATTTGTAGAGCATGATTGTATTTCAGATTGTAATGCATTCAAGGCAACAAAAAAAAAAATTCAAAAGAGAAAAGAAGTGTGGCCAATGTAGTCACGACCCTAGGGTGATATAAGGAGAAATCAAGGTGATCTAGGGTGAAGAGCCGCAAAATTGGGCCAAATATTATACAAAGTGTGTAAACGTCAAAACCAAATTGTGAAGTGATTCAATTGCAAAATCTGGTGTTGTGAGCTTTTCAATTTCTGTGCCTTACATTTCAAACGTCCATGATCTTGTTTACATGACATGCTCTACTTTGTTCCTTAGACTTTGTGTTTTCATATCCATTCTTTTTCTAACCATTACCATAACCCCATTACATCCATAAGTCAAGTCCTACTGATCTTGGTTTAGCTTGGCAAACTTGTGCTCATTCTTGCAGGAATTCATATCGTTGTTTGAGAAGCATGAGTTGTATCTTCATGGCTACTTCACACACACACCTTGAGCATGATTTGTGTGAGATTGTGGTAGCACTTGAATAATGTTTAGAACTTCCTTAGTGCTTGTTTTGTTCCTTGTTGAGCCATGTCTATGAAGTTTAACATTTTTGACCGGTTGCAAGGTTAACGTCTTTGTTTTTGTTTTTGTTTTTGTTTTGCTTAAGGACAAACAAATCTATCAAGTTTTCTAACCATTTTGTTTTGTAGAGTCAATTAAACGTTTGTGGGTATTCGTATCTGTTAAACCCTCAGGAGACACAACTCCTCCTACTAGGGATGCCTAGAGGTTTAAAGGCTTGTTGCATACGCTCAATGCAATCGAGTTACCTACGAAAGTGGTCTAGTTAACTTCTTGTTTTGTTTTTATCTTTATTTTTCTTTTGTTTTGCTCGAGGACTAGCAAAATCTAAGTTTGGGGGTGTGTTAAGCTCATATTTTCATACATATACATGCCCAATTTACGTATTCATTTTGCTTAGTTTCTTAGAATTTTGAGTTATTTGCCTCTCTTTGTGTGTTTTGTAGGCCAATAGAGCAAGAAAGCATAATTCATGCAATTAGAGCATGTTAAGGCATTTGAAGCAATATGGTGCAAAAACGTGCAAAAACTGGAGACTGAGGTCGACGTTCATTTCGGCCTTATCTTCTTCATCCGAGCTTGGATTGGGCCAATACTTGTGTGGTTTGATCAGAGACATTCTGAACTTCACAATGGACATCTTAAAGTTGTCATTTGATTCAGCCAAGCCCAATTCGTAAGCCCTTGAAGATACACATCATGCTGACATAAGGATGAGCTGATGGATGCTTGGTCATGGTGAGCTAGGCATGAGGTATTGGTTTCTGGATGGATGCTTGGTCATGCTGACATATTGATGAGCTAGGGCTGCTGGTGGGATTTGTTGGTGAAGTGCAACAACCATTTCTGATTATCTAATGCAAGTGTGTTAGGTGAAATTTGTGTGGTTGGTGAACTTAATTGTATAATCTGATTCACCTAACCCTTGTGCCTATAAATAGGGAGTCTCTAGAGAGCTTAGAGAAGCCAGAATTTCATTCCATAATTTACACTTCCATTGTACACAAAGAGAGGGAAAGTTGAGAGTCACAAAGGGAGAGAAGGGAGAAGGCAGGCAGCTGGGAGGCTTTGGCCTCCTGGCAGCCATGGAGATGATTCTTTTCCATCTCTAGCATGCTGTCCTTATCTTCTTCTCCTCCCTTTGTCTTTTATTTTCTTCTTGTATTTTCTTTGTTTTACTTTGTTTTCTGTTATTAGTTGTAATAAACATCTTGCTAGTCTTGTATCATGGTTTGAGTTTATAAAGTTTGATTTCATTCATGAATTCTTCTTCACTATTTTAATGGAGCTGTTTTTGCATCCTTTGATTGATCACCTTAGGTTTTATGCATTTTGCTCTTGTTGGGAAGGTTTGGGGATCATCTTCATTCAATCCATTAGCAACTCATGTGATTTGGTTTCTAGGTCTCCTAATTTGATCCAAATACCATGGACTTATTTGTGAGCATCTTCATGAGTGAATCAATTTGTTTACTTGCTGCCATAACATGATTAGAACAATTAGGGTGGATTCTAAAACAACATCATCTTGTCTTAGTTCTTTTCTTTCTTCTTGTTTTGTTTCTCTTGTTTTCATTTCTGTTTTGTGTAGGAAAACTGAGTTGGATCATTCAATCACCAATCTCTGTGGAATCGACCTCGCACTTACATATGCTAAACTACCAACGGCTCGTGCACTTGCGAGTATCACAAATTGAGGATGCAGTTGAATCCATTTTGGTGCAGCTGAATCTACGCAACAGCCATACATCATTGGAAAGCTACAGAAGTCTATTTTCTGTAGAATTTTACGGTTCATGATTCCGAGTCTTCTAGAGAAAGTTATACATGTTTTGGCAACTTAAGGTCAAATTCGGCAGCATCTGCGTTACTGGGCCAAAAATCACATTTGAAGGCCTTCTGGATTTTTCCTTGAGTTGGGCTACATATGCTTGGAAAGATAAGACAAAGAGCTTCAAGATCCATATTTTTCCAGAATTTTATGGATGGAGAAACAAGCCCAAAACGAGCCCAAAAGCTGGCTGCAATGCATTGTCATGCATGACATATGCATGATGAAGTGTTGTTGATTGTGGGAAAGTTTGGTGAAGCATATTCAATTCCTATAATTGAGTGGAATTTTGCAGCAACCAAATGAATTGAAAGATGATTGAAGTGGATGATGCAACACTAAGCCTAAAGACAAGAAGAATTGTTTTCAAATGCAATTTTGTGTTAGGTTAGGTTGGTGAATTAAGTGTTGTAAGTTGGTGAAGTGAGTGTGGTAGGTAAACTGTTAAGCTCATAATTTCATACATATACGTACCCTATTTACTTACTTCTTTTGCTTAGTTTCTTAGAATTTTGAGTTATTTGCCTCTCTTTGTGTGTTTTGTAGGCCAATAGAGCAAGAGAGCATAATTCATACAATTAAAGCATGTTAAGGCCAATGAAGCAATATGGTGCAAAAACGTTCAAGATCTGGGGACTGAGGTCGACGTTCATTTCAGCGTTATCTTCTTCATCCGAGCTTGGATTGGGCCAATACTTGTGTGGTTGGATCAGAGACATTCTGAACTTCACAATGGACATCTTAAAGTTGTCATTTGATTCAGCCAAGCCCAATTCGTAAGCCCTTAAAGATACACATCATGCTGACATAAGGATGAGCTGATGGATGCTTGGTCATGGTGAGCTAGGCATGAGGTATTGGTTTCTGGATGGATGCTTGGTCATGCTGACATAATGATGAGCTATGGCTGCTGGTGGGATTTGTTGGTGAAGTGCAACAACCATTTCTGATTATCTCATGCAAGTGTGTTAGGTGAAATAGGTGTGGTTGGTGAACTTAATTGTATAATCTGATTCACCTAACCTCTATGCCTATAAATAGGGAGTCTCTAGAGAGCCAGAATTTCATTCCATAATTTACACTTCCATAGTACACAAAGAGAGGGAAAGTTGAGAGTCACAAAGGGAGAGAAGGGAGAAGGCAGCAGCTGGGAGAGGCACATGGCTAAATGGAGGTACATGGCAAAAAGCTGGCAGCTGGAAATCCTCTTGAGCAAGGTTGAGTGTTGTACGGACTGAGCACTCCACAAATGTCCAATTGGGCTGAAATTTGGATATGTTGTAGTAGACACCCATTGGAACAAGTTTCATGAAGATCTTCACCTCATCCAAGCCCCATAGCATGCTGATCCAAGGCCAAGAAGTTGACCTACGAAATTGGGCTGGAAATGGGTTGTAGCCAAAATGAATTTGTCTTTAAGCTCATATTCCTCTTATGCCAATCAGCCCTTAACATGCATGGATTGCATCCAATATGATCTCTTGCTTTCTTAACCTACAAAACACACAAACAGAGGTAAGTGACTCAAAATAAAGAGAAACGAAGCAAAATCACTAAGTAAAGAAGGCATGCAAGTTTATGAAATTATGGACTTATCAAAACAGAAAATGGATTAAAAGCACAAGTTTAACTCAATAACATAACCAAATCATAAGCTAGAAGGGTACAAAATGATATACAATTATGAACCGATCAAATACCCCCAAACCTAGATTTTGCTAGTCCTCGAGCAAAACAACACAAAACAAAGTTAAAAACAAAAAAAGAAGTTAACTAAACCACTTCCGCAGGTAACTCGATTGCATTGAGCGAATGCAACAAGCCTTTAAACCTCTAGGCATCCCTAGTAGGAGGAGTTGTGTCTCCTGAGGGTTTAACAGAAACGATTCCCACAAACGTTTTACTAACTCTACAAAACAAAGTGGTTAGAAAACTTATTAGATTTGTTAGTCCTTAAGCAAAATAAAAGAAAAACAAAAACAAAAAAAATTACAAAAAAAATAAAAACAAAAATAAAGACAAAAATATAAATAAAACTCAAAACAATCTTTCCGAACATTTTCTGAAGAGAAATGACTCATGCATATGACTCAAAAGTTTTAACAATAAAAACTCAATTTTAGACATTATTTACAAGGTGGCAAAGTTCAAAACACAACATGCTCAAAGTGTAGTAGTGTGATAGCCAAATGCAACAAATTCCCCAATCTTAGTTTTCACACAATTTCAAAAATCATACCAAACACAAATGCAACTTCAAATCTCACCAAAGTTGTCCTCTCACAAATGAATCACTCAGAAGAGGGTTACAATGCATCACTCAGTTATAAACATGAGATTAGAGTTAAACCATAAAGGACTTAACTCGAAATAGAAAGATGAACTTGCATTAATATGATCTCAAGAAGGATGCCAAACACTTAAAAGTAAGAAAATGCATGCAATTCAACCATATGACATTTAAGATCAATTTAGGTCTTTATTATAGGTTGTAATGGGGCCAAGGGTGTAAGGTGAGTAAGAAATGAAGGGTACGGAAAAAACAAAGTCCAAGGAACTCAAAATATAAGAGCATAAAACAATTGTTTACAAGACTTCAAATCATCACAATGAGAATTTTTTCTTTTACATGATCAAAACTCCTTATACCTTCATTTACAATGATTTAAACTCCTTTCCAAACACCAATGAAACCCAAAAAACGAAATATCTCTTCCCAAACTTAGCATGAAAAACATATCCGAAGTAGAGCTCATGAGTTCCTTAGAAAGGTAAATTCTTGTTTTTCGGGCTAAGGCGAGGAAATATAATTGGTAAATGAAAGAAAAGGTTTACATGTAGGCTCAAAATGGTAAACAATGGAAAATCATGCTTAAGCATGCATAAGGTTAGTTTGAAAGGCATAAACGATCCAAAGAGGGCCTTAATATCACTTCTTAAATGTCATGAAACCAAATTGCATAAGAATGAATGACTTTTAAGTGTTCAACCAAATCAATGAATAATGAGATCAAACAACAACTTTGATGACAAAAAAATAAGAGTATGTGTATAACACTCATGAAATGAAGCACAAGGCTCAAAAGCTCACATTATATGGTTATATAAGTCTAATTTATGCTTGATACAATTCTTCGGGTCATGCAAATCCTTTAATTGGAAAATTATGAAACAAATGGCAAGTGCAAAGGTTTCGAACATATCATGCTAGAACAATGCCAAATTTTTTTTTTATTCATTTTAATTTAAATTTTTAAGTTTTTTTTTGAACAATAAAAATTTACAATAAATAAATAATAAATAAAATAAAATTCAATTTTCATTTAAGTCATGCAAACATTTATCACAATCTCATCAAATGTGTTCGGAAAGTGAATAAAATCAAAATCAAAATAAAATAAAAATAAAAATAAAAATAAAAACAAGACTTAAACAAAATAAAATAAAAATAAAAACAAGCAAATAAAAAAATAAAACATAAAAAATAAAAAAAATTAATTAAGGAAAAACCAAATTTATTACTAAATTTAATAAAAAAAATAAAACATAATAAAGACCTAAATTGATCTTAAATGTCATGTAGTTGAATTGCATGCGTTTTCTTACTTTTAAGTGTTTGGCATCCTTCTTGAGATCATATTAATGCAAGTTCATCTTTCTATTTCGAGTTAAGTCCTTTATGGTTTAACTCTAATCTCATGTTTATAACTGAGTGATGCATTGTAGCCCTCTTCTGAGTGATTCATTTGTGAGAGGACAACTTTGGTGAGATTTGAAGTTGCATTTGTGTTTGGTATGATTTTTGAAATTGTGTGAAAACTACGATTGGGGAATTTGTTGCATTTGGCTATCACACTACTACACTTTGAGCATGTTGTGTTTTGAACTTTGCCACCTTGTAAATAATGTCTAAAATTGAGTTTTTATTGTTAAAACTTTTGAGTCATATGCATGAGTCATTTCTCTTCAGAAAATGTTCGGAAAGATTGTTTTGAGTTTTATTTATATTTTTGTCTTTATTTTTAATTTTATTTCTTTTATTTTTGTTATTATTTTTTTGTAATTATTTTTGTTTTTGTTTTTCTTTTCTTTTGCTTAAGGACTAACAAATCTAATAAGTTTTCTAACCACTTTGTTTTGTAGAGTTAGTAAAACGTTTGTGGGTATCGTTTCTGTTAAACCCTCAGGAGACACAACTCCTCCTACTAGGGATGCCTAGAGGTTTAAAGGCTTGTTGCATGCGCTCAATGCAAACGAGTTACCTACGAAAGTGGTCTAGTTAACTTCTTCTTTTGTTTTTATCTCTGTTTTCCTTTTGTTTTGCTCGAGGACTAGCAAAATCTAGGTTTGGGGGTATTTGATCGGTTCATAATTGTATATCATTTTGTACCCTTCTAACTTATGATTTGGTTATGTTTTTGAGTTAAACTTGTGCTTTTAATTCATTTTGTGTTTATGTTTCAGTTAATTGAGATTTAGGTAACAATGATGACTTTGGATAGGAAATGATGCAATCCATGCATGTTAAGGCCTAATTTGGTGATCGGTGCATAATTACATATCATTTTGTACCCTTCTAATTTATGATTTGGTTATGTTTTTGAGTTAAACTTGTGCTTTTAATAGATTTTGTGCTTGTTTCAGTGTTATAAGCTTGAGACTCACTAATTGCATTTTGGAGACAAATTAGCTCAAAACGGTGTCTGCAGATCAGTCAACTTCACGGATTGGACTGTACTTACTCAAGAAGAACCAGATAATGAGCCATACATCGTTGGAAAGATACGGAAGTCTAGTTTCTGTAGAATTTTACGGTTCATGATTCCGAGTCTTCTAGAGAAAGTTATACATGTTTTGGCAACTTAAGGTCAAATTCGGCAGCATCTGTGTTACTGGGCCAAAAATCACATTTGAAGGCCTTTCCGATTTTTCCTTGAGTTGGGCTGCATATGCTTGGAAAGATAAGACAAAGAGCTTCAAGTTCCATATTTTTCCAGATTTTTCAGACTGGAGCCACAAGCCCAAAACGAGCCCAAAAGCTGGCTGCAATGCATTGTCATGCATGACATATGCATGATGAAGTGTTGATGATTGTGGGAAAGTTTGGTGAAGCATATTCAATACCTATATTTGAGTGGAAATTTGCAGCAGCCAAATGAGCCAAAAGATGATGAAGTGGGAGTTGCAACACTAAGCCTAAAGACAAGAGGAATTGTTTTCAAATGTAATAGTGTGTTAGGTGAATTAAGTGTTGTAAGTTGGTGAAGTGAGTGTGGTAGGTAAACCTATTGTATATTTCAGATTTTCACTTCCCCTAGGCCTATAAATAGGGAAGTTCTCTAAGCTTGAAAACACACCCCAAGGGGGGAGCTCTCAAACACTTCTCTAGAGCTCCCTTCCCTTCTCTCCCTCAAATTCTCTTAGTTTCCTTTCAAGTTTTCAATTTTTTTAATGAAATATTTGTGCTGAAATTCTCCTTAAGTTTTTCTTAGTTCCACTTTACTTTTCATTATGTAAATTCTTTTCTTTAGTTTCAAGTTTAATTAGTTTCCAAGTTTCAATTATGGTTTTTGTTCTTATTCATTATGCTTATAAGTTAATATGCTAGTTTGAATGATTGATCACCATTTAGGCTTGCATGTTAGCTATCTTGGTTTGAATTAAGAGTATACACCATGCTTTAATTCTTATTGAACTATGAATAGGAAGAGTATGTATGGACATTCGACAACAGGGATTAGATACATGCTTGGTTGTTTAAATTGTTCTTCTATGCTTAATGGGTTCCTAATGCTTAAGTTTAGGTTAGACAACAAATGATCAAATTAGGGAATTAGGAACACAAGGTTATGACCAAACACCATGGCTTAATCATACATTAGCTAGAATCAATCCATTAATCTAAATTGAACTTGGGAACTTATTTGCTTGAGTTACTTTCTTATTTTCTTTCTTCCTTCTTTCATGTTCTTTGTTTTTATTTATGTTTTGTGTAGGGAAACTGAGTTGGATCATTCAATCACCAATCCCTGTGGAATCGACCTCGCACTTACATATGCTAAACTACCAACGGCTCGTGCACTTGCGAGTATCACAAGTTGAGGATGCAGCTGAATCCATTTTGGTGCAGCTAAATCTACGCAACAAGTTTTTGGCGCCGTTGCCGGGATCGGTAACATTGTTTGATTCTATTTGGTTTTCTTACTTTTTATTTATTTTTATCTTTATCATAACTGGACAGTTTCATGTTTTAAAGTTAATGAGGTTAATTGACAAGTTGTGTTTGTAGTCCAACGGACAAGGACAATTGCCTGACAAGCAAGAGAACTGGGTTTGAGTCCCAGCTTACACAACACACCAGAGGTTTAAGTAGCATGTTCGTTATTTCTAGTTTATGGTTTCCTTCACTTGCTCTTAATTAAATATCTTGTTCAAGTTTACATAAACACCATATGACTCTTGGACTGATTAGTGAATGAATGAGTAGATATTGAAGACAAACACCATGTTTAAAGTCTACTTAGTTCTCTATTGTTCTTCTTGTTCTTAATGGGTTCGGAATTTGTGTTTAGACTAAACACCATAGCTAAATGCTTTTTCTGAATACTTGATTAAAACCACACACCATATGGATAATCATATTTGAGAAAGAACGAACTTCATAAACTAGTTTAATTTACTTTGTTGCTTGTTGCTTGAAGCATGGAATTGGATGTGTGTTGATTTTCCTTTTAATTCCATTTCAAGTTTGTGTGTTTGTTTTAGCAATTTATGACAGCTTAATAAAAATGGAGAGAGATGACAACCTCAATCATAAGAATGGGAAGTGTGGAGCAGTGGGAGAAGTCGCGACCTCCAAATGCATCCATACTCGACCTAATCGCTTCAAGGGGGAGCATTTCAATCCTTTCTCTTCTTTAAATTCTGTTTATTTCTTGGTTTGTTTCTTTTAGTACAACAATTTATGTCGTTTGTTTGAATTTGTTTAGAGTACTTAGTTCATTTTCATTTATGGTTTGTTGTTTCGTTTTATCTTAACTTGTTTTTGTTTCTTATCTTAAAAATTAAAAAAAGATTTTTCATATGAGCTAACTTATGGTAACTCCAGGAAGCACTTCCGTCAATACAGTGTCTAGGAGTTCTTTAGGCGACACCTTCGGTGTCTAAGAAGTTTGGGTTTTAAGCGGGACCATTGTGACCCCTCCAACCTTCCCGGATCCCCTGGCTGTGTTTTCTGAGGCCCTTAACTGGTCATCCGTGAGTTGCTTGTATATTAATGTGTTTTTAAATTAAGTTTTTTTTTAATGCCTTTGTTTTCTTTTTCTGTTTAGTCTTTGTTTTTGTTTTGTTTTTGTTTTTGTTTTGTTAAGTTAGTTTTTGTATTTATTTTATTTAGTCGTTATTTTTATTTTGTTTTTTTTATTTTGTTTTTGTTTTTATGGGATGATTAGTTAGTTTATTTCTGAGTGTTAGAAACACATTTTTATTTCAAACACTGCATTAAAAAAAAAACAAAAAAACAAAAAAACAAAAAACATTCAAGTAAATTAAAAAACAAAAAGAAAAAACAAACTTCTTCTTCTTC
This sequence comes from Prunus fruticosa, assembly GCA_018703695.1. Lineage (NCBI taxonomy): Eukaryota > Viridiplantae > Streptophyta > Magnoliopsida > Rosales > Rosaceae > Prunus > Prunus fruticosa. The sequence continues at coordinate 24,442,266 of CM031918.1, read as the reverse complement.
TTCTTCTTCTTCTTCTTCATCTTCTTCACCTTCATCATCATCATGGCATGCCTCTATTCTCTCTTACTTGCAGAATTTGCAGCAGCTCCACATGGTCCTCATTCTTTTTCTGCAGTGCTTCCACGTGCTGATTGGCACGGTGAGCCGCTTCTGGAGGTCCGCCACCATAGCCTTCAAGGAAGCTACTTCCTCGCTTAGCGCGGCACACTCCCGTGTCCTCGCCATTAATCGCATGCCCAAATTGGTAGCCGAGACTGCATGGACCACCGTTAAATTGTGGGACTCCTCCACCGCAGCCTTGTCGGACCTCTGTGCCACATGCAGGTGATCCTGCCGATGTGAGTTTACTGCCAATCATGCTGCCTAGCAGCACTGCTCTGTTCGGCATTACCTCAGCAAAGTTCGGTATTGCCTCAGGCAAAGTTTGAGGCCGTGCCGTGATGATATGTGGAGTTTGGGAAGACAGGGTTTGGACGAGCCCTTATCTGGGCATTTGGTGGTGCAAGTGAGAGCTCAAGGTTGAGATCATCAAGGTGAGTACATGAGGATGCCATTTGTTTTGCTTTTGAATTTTTTGATGTTTTTCCTTGAGTTTGCAGGAAGAAATGCTGGGTATCATCCGCTTGGAGAGATGTGGTTTAAATAGGCATATGGTGATGAGAGAGAGCCAACACCATTTTGGATTTCCCGGGCATGTCTGACCTAATCGCTTCAAGGGGGAGCACCTTTACTTTACTTTACTTTTTTCTTTTTCCGTGTTTTTCTGGTGTTTTATGTTTTTGCCCGTTACTTTTATTTTCTAGAGCTTTGTGTTTTTGCCTTTCCCTTTCGGCTATCATCTTTGTTTTATTTTAGTTAGGGAACTGTGCTTTCTTTTCCGTTTATTATTTTTGTTATATTTAAGTTTGGGAAGTGTGCTTTCTTTTCCATTTGTCGTTTTTGTTAGATTTAAGTGGGAAGTGTGTTTTCTTTGTCTCTTTCTTTTTCCTTCTGCAACTTTACTCTTTTATTTCTGAAACAAAAATAACAAAAACAAAAACAACCAAAAAAATAAAAACAGTAGAAAATCATTTCTTCCCGCGCTAGGTGTCTCGACCATAGGAGCTTTGAGTTTGGCCCTCTGGCTATCCTCTTCCGGGGCTTCACGCACAGCCTCTTGGGGCTCACCACTTGAGCTCCCAAAGATCGCAATCTTAGCTTGAGCATAACTACTCTCGCGATCTGCTTGCTTGCGTTTACCCGGTCGGTCTAGGTCCTCCAGCTTGCTTTCGCATGTCCCGAGAATACAACTCTACCATCTTTGTTAGGTTTTTATTCTCGTCCCGTAATACTTCTAGCTGGTGTCGATTCACCTCCACTATCCTTGCCCTCTCCCTTTTCAAGCTTTTTATAGCACTCTAACACTCTTCAACCATACTTCGCTCCGCCGCTAACTGACCTTTCAGAATCTCTACCTCATGGGATTTCGCAGTAGGCGATGCCCCAAACTTGCAACACATGCTGTACTCTGCACGCTCAGTGCCAGGGCATCACTCGTGACCCGGTTGTCATCCCTTGTCCCGAATACACGTATATCTTTAGGAGTTACTAAATTTCTGCCAACTCCAATGGCAACATCGTTGTCCAGGAGTATTGAGTCATTGACAGTCACAGGCCCCCTTGCGGAGGCAAAGTAGGGTACCCATACCTGGTGCCGCCTGCTTGGCCCCATGTCTAGTCGGTGGAGCTAGGTTGAGATCCAACGAAAATGGGTAGGAAGAGGCCATTTGATTTCTCACTTTTTTCTTTTTCTTGCTTCTTTTCTCTTTTGTGTTTTTGAGTTTGTGTTTTTTGTTTTTTTTCCCCTTCTTTTTCCTTCTTATAGACATAGTTTTTGACAAACCATAGCCAGTGCAGCGCCCCAGCATTTCTGAATCTCCAGCATTCCTCGAGTCCCACAACCTTCTCGCTTTCCAACCATACCCAACTCATTTATCACAATGTGTCTTTTCTGAACGGGCGCGTTCAGGAAAGTCTCGCGCCTTTCCATTAGCCCGTAATTTCCGCTTGTGAAATCTGCGGCACTTCTATCCGTCTCGACGCGTGTCTCACTCAGTCTGCCTATGACTAACCATGAGACGACATTAGGGACCACGTGCCTTCTTTTCAGAAATCTCACCCTTTGCCCTTCCAATTCACGTTTCATCTTAAGAATAAAAATTAAATTAAAATAAATAAATTGAAACGTGTGGGCTTCGGAATTCATTTTGGGTCGGGTTTCACCTTAGTTTGGGTTTCAAAGTGGGTTAAATTCACCATGGTTTGTGTTTCGAAATTGTGGGCTTTGGGCTTCAAATTTTTTTTGGGTTTCAGAATTGTGTGATTAGGGTTTACTGTTTCATTTTTTGTTTGTTTGCTTGTTTTGTAATTTTTATTTTATTAGTGTATTTTAATTCTTGTGTGTTTTGTGATTTTTATTTGCTTTAATACCTTCATTTGTTATTATGACATTACTTGTGGCTAATTTTTAAACATTGAGGACAATGTTCATTTCTAGGTTTGGGGGTATTGGAGTTTAGCAAGTAATTTTGGTTTGTCTTTTAAAAAAAAAAAAAAAATTTAAAAACTAAAGAAAATTTTAAAAAAACAATTTATTGCTTGTTTTTCTTTTATTTTGAGTCTTGTTTTGTTTTGTTTTTGAGTCACTTTCCGAACACATATGATGAGATTATGATAAATGTTGCATGACTTAAATGAAAATTGAATTTTATTTATTTATTATTTATTATTTTTCTTTTTTGTAACTTTTTATTGTAAAAAAAAAAAACTTTTAAAAAAAAAAAAAAAAAAAATAAAAATTGGCATTGTTCTAACATGATATGTTTGAAACCTTCTTTACACTTGCCATTTGTTTCATAATTTTCCAATTAAAGGATTTGCATGATCTAAAGAATTAGATGAAGCATAAATTAGACTTATATAACCAACCATATAAAGTGAGCTTTTGAGCCTTGTACTTCATTTCATGAGTGTTATAGACATACTCTTATTTTCTTGTCATCTAAGTTGTTGTTTGATCTCATTATTCATTGATTTGGTTGAACACTTAAAAGTCATTCATTCTTATGCAATTTGATTTCATGACATTTAAGAAATGATATTAAGGCCCTCTTTGGATCGTTTGTGCCTTTCAAGCTAACCTTATGCATGCTTAAGCATGATTTTCCATTGTTAACCATTTTGAGCCTACATGTAAACCTTTTCTTTCATTTACCAATTTTATTTCCTCGCCTTAGCCTGAAAAACAAATATTTACCTTTCTAAGGAACTCATGAGTTTTAATTGGGATGTGTTTTTCATACTAGGTTTGGGAAGAGGTGTTACATTTCAAAAAATATATATATTCACACAATTTGTGAAAGAAAAGAGTAAAGTTGTGATTAAGTGGTGGTTAATTGAAAATTCATTTTTGGGCCTTCAAAATAAATTGGTGATTGTTCAATAAAGGAGTATGAATCATTGTAAATGAAGGTATAAGGAGTTTTGATCACAAAGAAAAAATCTAATCGTGATGATTCGAAGTCTTGTAAACAATTGTTTTATATGCTCTTATATTTTGAGTTCCTTGGACTTTGTTTTATCCATTCCCTTCATTTCTTACTCACCTTACACCCTTGGCCCCATTACAACATATACTAAAGACCTAAATTGATCTTAAATGTGATGTGGTTGAATTGCATTCATTTTTCTATTTTTAAGTGTTTGGCATCCTTCTTGAGATCATATTAATGCAAGTTCTTCATCTTTCTATTTCGAGTTAAGTCTTTATGGTTTAACTCTAATCCCATGTTTATAACTGAGTGTTGCATTGTAACCCTCTTCCGAGTGATTCATTTGTGAGAGGACAACTTTGGTGAGATTTGAAGTTGAACTTGTGCTTTGTATGATTTTTTGAAATTGTATGAAAACTAAGATTGGGGAATTTGTTGCATTTGGCTATCACACTACCACACTTTGAGCATGTTATGTTTTGAACTTTGCCGCCTTGTAAATAATGTCTAAATTGAGCTTTTATTGTTAAAACTTTTGAGTCATGTGCATGAGTCATTTCTCTTCAGAAATGTTTGGAAAGGTTGTTTTGAGTTTTTATTTTGATTTTTTGTGTTTTGTGTTGAGGATGCACTTGTGAGTATCACAAGTTGACCATGCAGCTGAATCCATTTTGGTGCAGCTAAATCTACGCAACATTTGGGTGAATGGAAGAAGAGCTTAAAAACAAACTCATTTTAGCTACAACCCATTTCCAGCCCAATTTCGTAGGTCAACTTCATGGACTTGGATCCGCATGCTATGGGGCTTGGATGAGGTGAATATCTTCATGAAACTTGTTCCAATGGGTGTCTAGTACAACATATCCAAATTTCAGCCCAATTGGACATTTGTGGAGTGCTCAGTCCGTCCAACACTCAACCTTGCTCAAGAGGATTTCCAGCTGCCAGCTTTTTGCCATGTGCCTCCTTTTAGCCATGTGCCTCTCCCTAGCTATAACTGAATTTGTACTCAACATAATGAGTGAAGTGGGGAGGCATTCCAGCTATTAAAGAGAAAGCAAGAGCATATTTGTGAAGACAAAAATACAGGATGGCAAAGGGGACAAGGAAGAGACAAAGATTAAAGTGCCATGGTGGAAAGGAGAGAGAGAAGATGAGGAATGATGAGAGGCATTTTGCTTCAGCCTTTGAACATGGGAATTGAATTGGCAGATCACTTTGGAGCTAGAGATCAGCTTTTGAGCTACTAAAGAGAAGCATGTGCATGCATGTGAAGCAAAAGAAAGAAATGAAATGAAATGAAGTCAATTCCAGTCCCTGTTTCGGCAGCCAACGTGTAGTAGCCAAAACATACACTTCTACTGCTCCGATGGGAATACTTTCTTCATAGAAGTTGTTCCAATGGGTGTCTAGTATAACATATCCAAATTACAACCCCATTGGATACATTTTGAAACCTATGGCCCTCCTACACCAAGTCTGGTTCAGAAGAATCATTTTTCAGCAAGTAAAAGGCAACCACATGGGTTGGCAGCAAAAGGCAGCCACAACACCTTTGAACCCATGTGAAGAAAGCTGGAGGTGCAGCAAATGAAGTATGGGATGGAGTTGATTCCAACCACACTAACATGGACAAGATGAAGTGGGAGTTATGGGTTGTATTAAAGGAGGAATGGTGGTGTTGCATTTCATCATGATGTTCCTCCCTCTTAGCCCTATAAATAGAGAAGCCTTCAAGCTTCAAAACACACCCCAAGGGGGGAGCTCTCAAACACTTCTCTAGAGCTCCCTTCCCTTCTCTCCCTCAAATTCTCTTAGTTTCCTTTCAAGTTGTCAATTGTTGTAACAAAATGAGTTTACTAAATTTTCATTCAAGTTTTCTTAATTCCACTTTACATTCATTTGTAATGTACATTCTTTCTTAAGTATTCAAGTTTACTTAGTTTCCAAGTTTCGATTATGGTTTTTGTTCTTATTCATTATGCTTATAAGTTAATATGCTAGTTTGAATGATTGATCACCATTTAGGTTTGCATGTTAGCTATCTTGGTTTGAATTAAGAGTATACACCATGCTTTAATTCGAATTGAACTATGAATAGGAAGAGTATGTATGGACATTCGACAATAGGGATTAGATACATGCTTGGTTGTTTAAATTGTTCTTCTATGCTTAATGGGTTCCTAATGCTTAGTTTTAGGTTAGACAACAAATGATCAAATTAGGGAATTAGGAACACAAGGTTTTGACCAAACACCATGGCTTAATCATACTTTAGAAAGAATCAATCCGTTAATCTAATTGAACTTGGGAACTTATTGGCTTGAGTTATTTCCTTTTTTTTCTTGTTTTATTTATTTTCTTTTTCATTTCTGTTTTGTGTAGGGGAAATGAATTGGATCATTCAATCACCAATCCTCGTGGGATCGACCTCGCACTTACATATGCTATACTACCGAACGGCTCGTGCACTTGCGAGTATCACAAGTTGAGGATGCAGCTGAATCTATTTTGGTGCAGTGAATCCGACACAACAAAAATTAAGCATTAGGAACCCATTAATCATAGAAGAACAATTTAAACAACCAAGCATGTATCTAATCCCTGTTGTCGAATGTCCATACATACTCTTTCTATTCATAGTTCAATTCAAATTAAAGCATGGTGTATATTCTTAATTCAAACCAAGATAACTAACACGCAAACCTAAATGGTGATCAATCATTCAAACTAGCATATTAACTTATAAGCATAATGAATAAGAACAAAAACCATAATTGAAACTTGGAAACTAATTAAACTTGAATACTTAAGAAAGAATGTACATTACAAATAAAAGTAAAGTGGAACTAAGAAAACTTGAAGGAAAATGTAGTAAACTCATTTTGTTACAACAATTGACAACTTGAAAGGAAACTAAGAGAATTTGAGGGAGAGAAGGGAAGGGAGCTCTAGAGAAGTGTTTGAGAGCTCCCCCCCTTGGGGTGTGTTTTGAAGCTTGAAGGCTTCTCTATTTATAGGGCTAAGAGGGAGGAACAACATGATGAAATCCAACACCACCATTCCTCATTTAATACAACCCATAACTCTCACTTCATCTTGTCTAGGTTAGTGTGGTTGGAATCAACTCCATCCCATACTTCATTTTCTGCACCTCCACCTTTCTTCACATGGGTTCAAAGGTGTTGTGGCTGCCTTTTGCTGCCAACCCATGTGGTTGCCTTTTACTTGCTGAAAAACGATTCTTCTGAACCAGACTTGGTGTAGGAAGGCCATAGGTTTCAAAACGTATCCAATGATGTTGAAATTTGGATATGTTATACTAGACACCCATTGGAACAACTTCTATGAAGAAAGTATTCCCATCGGAGCAGTAGAAGTGTATGTTTTGGCTACTACACGTTGGCTGCCGAAACAGGGACTGGAATTGACTTCATTTCATTTCATTTCTTTCTTTTGCTTCACATGCATGCACATGCTTTATCTTTCAATTAAAACCTGATCTCCAGCTCCAAAGTGATCTTCCAATTCAATTCCCATGTTCAAAGGCTGAAGCAAAGTGCCTCTCATCATTCCTCCTTCTTCTCTCTTTCCTTTCCACCATGGCACTTTAACATTTGTCTCTTCCTTGTCCCCTTTGCCATGATGTATTTTTGTCTTCACAAATATGCTCTTGCTTTCTCTTTAATAGCTGGAATGCCTCCCCACTTCACTCATTATGTTGAGTACAAAGTCAATTATAGCTAGGGAGAGGCACATGGCTAAAAGGAGGCACATGGCAAAAAGCTGGCAGCTGGAAATCCTCTTGAGCAAGGTTGAGTGTTGGACGGACTGAGCACTCCACAAATGTCCAATTGTGCTGAAATTTGGATATGTTGTAGTAGACACCCATAGGAACAAGTTTCATGAAGATCTTCACCTCATCCAAGTCCATGAAGTTGACCTACGAAACTGGGCTGGAAATGGGTTGTAGCCAAAATATGTTTGTCTTTGAGCTCATATTCCTCTTATGCCAATCAGCCCTTAACATGCATGGATTGTATCAAATGTGATCTCTTGCTTTCTTAACCTACAAAACACACAAACAGAGGTAAGTGACTCAAAATAAAGAGAAACTAAGCAAAATCACTAAGTAAAGAAGGCATGCAAGTTTATGAAATTATGGACTTATCAAAACAGAAAATGGATTAAAAGCACAAGTTTAACTCAATAACATAACCAAATCATAAGCTAGAAGGGTACAAAATGATATACAATTATGAATCGATCAGATTTCACCCAAAACTTGCCAAATGACTCCTCCCACGATGTTATGACGATGCCCAAGTTTTGGGCTCCATCGGAAATCAATAGGTGTACGAAATTGGACAATTCAAGTTCAAAGGAAGTTCGTTCCGAATTGGAGTGGTTGGTGTATTCTGTAGTTCTAGCGATTGGATTTCACCCAAAACTTGCCAAATGACTCCTCCCACGATGTTATGATGATGCCCAAGTTTTGAGCTCGATCGGAAATCAGGAGGTGTACGAAATTGGACAATTCAAGATCAAAGGCAGTTCGTTCCGAATTGGAGTGGTTGGTGTATTCCGTAGTTCTAGCGATTGGATTTCACCCAAATCTTGCCAAATGACTCCTCCCACGGTGTTATGATGATGCCCAAGTTTTGGGCTCGAATCGGAAATCAATAGGTGTATGAAATTGGACAATTCAAGTTCAAAGGCAGTTCGTTCCGAATTGGAGTGGTTGGTGTATTCCGCAGTTCTAGTGATTGGATTTCACCCAAAACTAGCCAAATGACTCCTCCCACGATGTTATGATGATGCCCAAGTTTTGGGCTCGAATCGGAAATCAATAGGTGTACGAAATTGGACAATTCAAGTTCAAAGGCAGTTCGTTCCGAATTGGAGTGGTTGGTGTATTCCGAAGTTCTAGCGATTGGATTTCACCCAAAACTTGCCAAATGACTCCTCCCACGATGTTCTGATGACGCCCAAGTTTTGGGCTCGATCGGAAATCAATAGGTGTACGAAATTGGACAATTCAAGTTCAAAGGCAGTTCGTTCCGAATTGGAGTGGTTGGTGTATTCTGTAGTTCTAGCGATTGGATTTCACCCAAAACTTGCCAAATGACTCCTCCCACGATGTTATGATGATGCCCAAGTTTTGGGCTCGATCGGAAATCAATAGGTGTACGAATCTGGACAATTCAAGATCGAAGGCAGTTCGTTCCGAATTGGAGTGGTTGGTGTATTCCGTAGTTCTAGGGATTGGATTTCACCCAAAACTAGCCAAATGACTCCTCCCACGATGTTATATTGATGCCAAAGTTTTGTTCTCGATCGGAAATCAATAGGTGTACGAAATTGGACAATTCAAGTTCAAAGGCAGTTCGTTCCGAATTGGAGTGGTTGGTGTATTCCGTAGTTCTAGCGATTGGATTTCACCCAAAACTTGCCAAATGACTCCTCCCACGATGTTATATTGATGCCCAAGTTTTGTTCTCGATCGGAAATCAATAGGTGTACGAAATTGGACAATTCAAGTTCAAAGGCAGTTCGTTCCGAATTGGAGTGGTTGGTGTATTCCGTAGTTCTAGCGATTAGATTTAACTCAAAACTAACCAAATCACTCCTCCCACCACATTATGATGATGCCCAAGCTTTGAGCTCGATCGGAAATCAATAGGTGTACGAAATTGGACAATTCAAGTTCAAAGGCAGTTCGTTCCGAATTGGAGTGGTTGGTGTATTCCGTAGTTCTAGGGATTGGATTTCATCCAAAACTTGCCCAATGACTCCTCCCACGATGTTATCATGATGCCCAAGTTTTGGGCTCGAATCGGAAATCAATAGGTATACGAAATTGGACAATTCAAGTTCAATGGCAGTTCGTTCCGAATTGGAGTGGTTGTTGTATTCCGTAGTTCTAGCGATTGGATTTCACCCAAAACTTGCCAAATGACTCCTCCCACGATGTTATGAAGATGCCCAAGTTTTGGGCTCGAATCGGAAAACAATAGGTGTACGAAATTGGACAATTCAAGATCAAAGGCAGTTCGTTCCGAATTGGAGCGGTTGGTGTATTCCGTAGTTCTAGCGATTCGATTTAACTCAAAACTAACCAAATCACTCCTCCCACCACATTATGATGATGCCCAAGCTTTGAGCTCGATCGGAAATCAATAGGTGTACGAAATTGGACAATTCAAGTTCAAAGGCAGTTCCTTCCGAATTGGAGTGGTTGGTGTATTCCGTAGTTCTAGCGATTGGAATTCATTCAAAACTCACCAAATCACTCCTCCCACCACATTATGATGATGCCCAAGCTTTGAGCTCGAATCGGAAACCAATAGGTGTGATCGGTGCATAATTACATATCATTTTGTACCCTTCTAACTTATGATTTGATTATGTTTTTGAGTTAAACTTGTGCTTTTAATAAGTTTTGTGTTTGTTTCAGTGTAATAAGCTTGAGACTCACTAATTGCATTTTGGAGACAAATTAGCTCAAAATGGTGTCTGCAGATCAGTCAACTTCACGGATCGGACTGTACTTGCTCAAGAAGAACCAGATAATGAGCCATACATCATTGGAAAGCTACGGAAGTTTATTTTCTGTAGAATTTTACGGTTCATGATTCCGAGTATTCTAGAGAAAGTTATACATTTTTTGGCAACTTAAGGTCAAATTCGGCAGCATCTGCGTTACTGGGCCAAAAATCACATTTGAAGGCCTTCCGGATTTTTCCTTGAGTTGGGCTGCATATGCTTGGAAAGATAAGACAACGAGCTTCAAGATCCATATTTTTCCAGAATTTTATGGATGGAGAAAAAAGCCCAAAACGAGCCCACAAGCTGGCTGCAATGCATTGTCATGCATGACATATGCATGATGAAGTGTTGTTGATTGTGGGAAAGTTTGGTGAAGCATATTCAATACCTATTTTTGAGTGGAATTTTTCAGCAACCAAATGAGCCAAAAGATGATGAAGTGGGAGTTGCAACACTAAACCTAAAGATAAGAGGAATTGTTTTCAAATGTAGTAGTGTGTTAGGTGAATTAAGTGTTGTAAGTTGGTGAAGTGAGTGTGGTAGGTAAACCTATTGTATAATTCAGATTTTCACTTCCCCTAGGCCTATAAATAGGGAAGTTCTCTAAGCTTGTAAACACACCCCAAGGGGGGGAGCTCTCAAACACTTCTCTAGAGCTCCCTTCCCTTCTCTCCCTCAAATTCTCTTAGTTTCCCTTTGTAGTTTCTCAATTGTTGTAACAAATCCTTTTACTAAATCCCAAACACTTTCTTTTTCCTTTCTCTTCTTCTAAATTCTTCAAACATCTCTCTACTTTCTTCTCTAAAAGTCTCCATGTCTCAAACACTTCACAAACACCTTTCTCTTCCTTCTCTAAATTCTCAAATTCTCCAAGTTCACAAATATCCTCCAAGTTCTCAACCGCTCTCTTCCAAATTCACAAAGTTCCCAAACACCACTTCCTTTCTTCCAAAAGTCTCAAAATCTCTCAAACACTTCTCCCTTCTCTAAAGCTCCCAAACACTTCTCAAACACTTTCTTCTCCCTCCTCAAAGTTCTCAAACACTTCCTTTCTTCCTCAAAGTTCTCTTAGTTTCCTTAATGTTTTCTTAGTTGTAATTTATTTTTCTTGTAATGTACATTCTTTCTTCTTGTTTTGTTTCTTTTGTTTCTTTTGTTTTCATTTTTGTTTTGTGTAGGAAAATTGAATTGGATCATTCAATCACCAATCCCTGTGGAATCGACCTCGCACTTACATATGCTATACTACCGAACGGCTCGTGCACTTGCGAGTATCACAAGTTGAGGATGCAGTTGAACCCATTTTGGTGCAGCTGAATCTACGCAACAAGTTTTTGGCGCCGTTGCCGGGATCGGTAACATTGTTTGATTCTATTTGTTTTTCCTACTTTTTATTATTTTTATTTTTTGTATATAACTAGACAGTTTCATGTTTTAAAGTTAATGACGTTAATTGACAAGTTGTGTTTGTAGTCCAACGGACAAGGACAATTGCCTGACAAGCAAGAGAACTGGGTTTGAGTCCCAGCTTACACAACACAAAAAAGAAAAAGGTTCAAGTAGCATGTCGATTATTTCTTGTTTATGGTTTCATTCACTTGTTCTTAATTAAATATCTTGTTCAAGTTTACATAAACACCATATGACTCTTGGACTGATTAGTGAATGAATGGGTAGATATTGAAGACAAACACCATGTTTAAATTATACTTGGTTCTTTATTGTTCTTCTTGTTCTTAATGGATTCGGAATTTGTGTTTAGACTAAACACCATAGCTAAATGCTTTTTCTGAATACTTGATTAAAACCACACACCATATGGATAATCATATTTGGAAAGAACGAACTTCATAAACTAGTTTAATTTACTTTGTTGCTTGTTACTTTGAAGCATGGAATTGGATGTGTGTTGATTTTCCTTTTTTTTTCCTAATCCTTTTAATTCCATTTCAAGTTTGTGTGTCTGTTTTAGCAATTTATGACAGCTTAATAAAAATGGAGAGAGATGGCAACCTCAATCATAAGAATGGGAAGTGTGGAGCAGTGGGAGAAGTCGCGACCTCCAAATGCATCCATACTCGACCTAATCGTTTCAAGGGGGAGCATTTCAATCCTTTCTCTTCTTTAAATTCTGTTTATTTCTTGGTTTGTTTCTCTTAGTACAACAATTTAAGTCATTTGTTTGAGTTTGTTTAGAGTACTTAGTTCATTTTCATTTATGGTTTGTTGTCTCATTTTATCTTAATTTTTTTTTCTTATCTTAAAAACTAAAAATTCAAAATTCAAAAATTCAAAAAGATTTTTCATATGAGCTGACTTATGGTAACTCCAGTAAGCACTTCTGTCAATACAGTGTCTAGGAGTTCTTTAGGCGACACCTTCGGTGTCTAAGAAGTTTGGGTTTTAAGAGGGACCTTTGTGACCCCTCCAACCTTCCCGGATCCCCTGGCTGTATTTTCTGAGGCCCTTAACTGGTCATCCATGAGTTGCTTGTATATTTGTGTGTTTTAAAAAATTAAAATTAAAAAAAATTAAAAATTAAAAATTAAAATTTGGGTTTTTATTTTTCCTTGTAAATTGCAATTGGAATTTCTTTGTTTTCTTTTTTCTTTGTGTGGTCAGTTAGTTGTAAATAATAATAAATTTATTTTAAAAAAAAATCAATTTGGAACTTCTTTGTTTTGTTTTTTTTATTAAGTTAGTTTATGTATTTATTTACGTGGTGTGGTTAGTTAGTTTATTTCTGAATGTTAAAAACACATTTTTATTCAAACACCGCATTAAAAAAAAAAAAAAAACAACAACAAAACAACAAAAAAAAAAAAAAAAAAAAACAACTTCTTCATCTTCATGGCATGCCTCTATTCTCTCTTACTTGCAGAATTTGCAGCAGCTCCACATGGTCCTCATTCTTTTTCTGCAGTGCTTCCACGTGCCTGATTGGCACAGGAGAGCCGCTTCTCGAGGTCCGCCACCATAGCCTTCAAGGAAGCTACTTCCTCGCTCAGCGCGGCACACTCCCGTGTCCTCGCCATTAATTGCATGCCCAAATTGGTAGCCGAGACCGCATGGACCACCGTTAAATTGTGGGACTCCTCCACCGCAGCCTTGTCGGACCTCTGTGCCACATGCAGGTGATCCTGCCGATGTGAGTTTACTGCCAATAATGCTGCCTAGCAGCACTGCCCTCTGTTCGGCATTACCTCAGCAAAGTTCGGTATTGCCTCAGCAAAGTTTGAGGCCGTGCCGTGATGATATGTGGAGTTTGGGAAGACAGGGTTTGAAGGAGCCCTTATCTGGGCATTCGGTGGTGCAAGGTGAGTGCATGAGGATGCCATTTGTTTTGCTTCTGAATTTTTTGATGTTTTTCCTTGAGTTTGCAGGAAGAAATGCTGGGTATCATCCGCTTGCAGAGATGTGGTTTAAATAGGCATATGCTGATGAGAGAGAGAGCCAACACCATTTCGGATTTCCCGGGCATGTCTCGACCTAATCGCTTCAAGGGGGAGCACCTTTACTTTCACTTTACTTTTCTTTTTACTTCCGTGTTTTCTAATGTTTTATGTTTTTGCCCGTTACTTTCATTTTCTAGTGCTTTGTGTTTTTGCCTTTCCCTTTCGGCTATCATCTTTGTTTTATTTTAGTTAGGGAACTGTGCTTTCTTTTTTCGTTTATCATTTTTGTTTTATTTAAGTTTGGGAAGTGTGCTTTCTTTTCCGTTTGTCGTTTTTGTTTGATTTAAGTGGGAAGTGTGTTTTCTTTGTCTCTTTCTTTCTGCAATTTTACTCTTTTATTTTCTGAAACCAAAATAACAAAAACAAAAATAACCAAAAAATAAAAACAGTAGAAATCATTTCTTCAGAGCGCTAGGTGTCTCGACCATAGGAGCTTTGAGTTTGGCCCTCTGGCTGTTCTCTTCCGGGGCTTCACGCACAGCCTCTTGGGGCTCACCACTTGAGCTCCCAAAGATCGCAATCTTAGCTTGAGCATAACTACTCTCGCGATCTGCTTGCTTGCGTTTACCCGGTCGGTCTAGGTCCTCCAGCTGCTTTCGCATGTCGCGAGAATACAACTCTACCATCTTTGATAGGCTTTTATTCTCGTCCCGCAATACTTCTAGCTGGTGTCGATTCACCTCCACTATCCTTGCCCTCTCCCTTTTCAAGCTTTTTATAGCACTCTTGACACTCTTCAACCATACTTCACTCCGCCGCTAACTGACCTTTTAGAATCTCTACCTCATGGGACTTCGCAAGTAGGCGATGACCCAAACTTGCAACACATGCTGTACTCTGCACGCTCAGTGACAGGGCATCACTCGTGACCCGGTTGTCATCCCTTGTCCCGAACACACGTATATCTTTAGGAGTTACTAAATTTCTGCCAACTCCAATGGCAACATCGTTGTCTAGGAGTATTGAGTCATTGACAGTCACAGGCCCCCTTGCGGAGGCAAAGTAGGGTACCCATACCTGGTGCCGCTGCTTGGCCCCATGTCTGAGTCGGTGGAGCTAGGTTGAGATCCAACGAAAATGGGTAGGAAGAGGCCATTTGATTTCTCACTTTTTTTTTCTTTTTCTTGCTTCTTTTCTCTTTTGTGTTTTTGAGTTTGTGTGTTTTTCCTTCTTTTTCCTTCTTATAGACATAGTCTTTGACAAACCCTAGCCATTGCACCGTCTAAGCATTTTCTGAATCTCCTGCATTCCTCCAGTCCCACCACCTTCTCTCTTTCCAACCACACCCAACTCATTTATCACGACGTGACCTTTCTAAACGGACGCGTTCAGGAAAGTCATCACGATTTTGTATGACCCCGTAATTTCTGCTTGTGGAGTTTGCGGCGCCTCTATGCGTCGACACGTGTCTCGCCCTCAGTTGGTCCCTTACACTAACCGAGACATCATGACCCATGTTCTTTTAAAATAAAAATAAAAATAATAAAAATCAATTGAACATGTGGGCTTCGGACTTCATTGTGGGCTTCGGGTTTTCACTGTTATTTGGGTTTTAAGATGGGTTAATATTGTGGGCTTTGGGCTTCAAATTTTTTTTGGGTTTCAGAATTGTGTGATTAGTGTTTACTGGTTTTTTTTTTTTTTTTTTTTTGTTCGTTCGTTTGTTTTGTAATTTTTATTTTTGTAATTATTTTATTTGTGTATTTTAATTCTTGTATGTTTTATGATTTATATTTACTTTAGTACCTTTCATTTCTTGTTATGACATTGCTTGTTCATAATTTTTAAACATTGAGGGCAATATTCATTTCTAGGTTTGGGGGTATTGGAGTTTAGCAAGTAAATTTGGTTTGTCTTTTAAAAAAAAAAAAAAAAATTTGCTTTTTTAATTTTGAATCATGTTTTGTTTTGTTTTGTTTTTGAGTCACTTTCCGAACACATATGATGAGATTGTGATAAATGTTGCATGACTTAAATGAAAATTGGATTTCATTTTATTTTTATTTTTATTTTAAAAAAAAGAGTAAAAATTTAAATAAAGAAATAAAATTGGCATTGTTCTAACATGATATGTTTGAAACCTTCTTTGCACTTGCCATTTGTTTCATAATTTTTCAATTAAAGGATTTGCATGATCTAAAGAATTGTATGAAGCATAAATTAGACTTATATAACCAACCATATAAAGTGAGCTTTTGAGCCTTGTACTTCAATTCATGAGTGTTATACACATACTCTTAATTTCTTGTCATCTAAGTTGTTGTTTGATCTCATTATTCATTGATTTGGTTGAACACTTAAAAGTCATTCATTCTTATGCAATTTGATTTCATGACATTTAAGAAATGATATTAAGGCCCTCTTTGGATCGTTTGTGCCTTTCAAGCTAACCGTATGCATGCTTAAGCATGATTTTCCATTGTTAACCATTTTGAGCCTACATGTAAACCTTTTCTTTCATTTACCAATTATATTTCCTCACCTTAGCCTGAAAAACAAATATTTACCTTTCTAAGGAACTCATGAGCTTTAATTGGGATGTGTTTTTCATTCTAAGTTTGGGAAGAGGTGTTACATTTCGAAAAAAAAAAAGGGAAAAAAAAAATTCACACAATTGGTGAAAGAAAAGAGTAAAATTGTGATTAAGTGGTGGTTGATTGAAATTCGTTTTTGGGCCTTCAAAATAAATTGGTGGTTGTTCAATAAATGAGTGAATAATTGTAAATGAAGGTATAAGGAGTTTTGATCATGTAAAAATAAATTCTCATTGTGATGATTCGAAGTCTTGTACACAATTGTTTTATGCTCTTATATTTTGAGTTCCTTGGACTTTGTTTTATCCATACCTTTCATTTCTTACTCACCTTACACCCTTGGCCCCATTACAACCTATGTTAAAGACCTAAATTGATCTTAAATGTCATGTGGTTGAATTGCATTCATTTTTCTACTTTTAAGTGTTTGGCATCCTTCTTGAGATCATATTAATGCAAGTTCTTCATCTTTCTATTTCGAGTTAAGTCTTTATGGTTTAACTCTAATCTCATGTTTATAACTGAGTGTTGCATTATAACCCTCTTCCGAGTGATTCATTTGTGAGAGGACAACTTTGGTGAGATTTGAAGTTGAACTTGTGCTTTGTATGATTTTTGAAATTATGTGAAAACTAAGATTGGGAATTTGTTGCATTTGGCTATCACACTACCACACTTCGAGCATATTATGTTTTGAACTTTGCCACCTTGTGAATAATGTCTAAAATTGAGCTTTTGTTGTTAAAACGTTTAAGTCATGTGCATGAGTCATTTCTCTTCAGAAACGTTCGGGAAGATTGTTTTGATTTTTTTGTTTTGTTTTGTTTTGTTTTTTTTATATATTTATATTTTTTGTTTTTGGGTTTGTTTGTTTATTATTATTTTTTTGTTTGTTTTTGGTTTTGCTTAAGGACTAACAAATCTAATAAGTTTTCTAACCATTTTGTTTTGTAGAGTTAGAAAAACGTTTGTGGGTATCGATATTGTTAAACCCTCAGGAGACACAACTCCTCCTACTAGGGATGCCTAGAGGTTTAAAGGCTTGTTGCATACGCTAAATGCAATCGAGTTACCCACGAAAGTGGTCTAGTTAACTTCTTATTTGTTTTTTATCTTTGTTTTCCTTTTGTTTTGCTCGAGAACTAGCAAAATCTAGGTTTGGGGGTATTTGATCGGTGCATAATTACATATCATTTTGTACCCTTCTAACTTATGATTTGATTATGTTTTTGAGTTAAACTTGTGCTTTTAATAAGTTCTGTGTTTGTTTCAGTGTAATAAGCTTGAGACTCACTAATTGCATTTTGGAGACAAATTAGCTCAAAATGGTGTCTGCAGATCAGTCAACTTCACGGATCGGACTGTACTTGCTCAAGAAGAACCAGATAATGAGCCATACATCATTGGAAAGCTACGGAAGTCTATTTTCTGTAGAATTTTACGGTTCATGATTCCGAGTCTTCTAGAGAAAGTTATACATTTTTTGGCAACTTAAGGTCAAATTCGGCAGCATCTGCGTTACTGGGCCAAAAATCACATTTGAAGGCCTTCCGGATTTTTCCTTGAGTTGGGCTGCATATGCTTGGAAAGATAAGACAAAGAGCTTCAAGATCCATATTTTTCCAGAATTTTATGGATGGAGAAACAAGCCCAAAACGAACCCACAAGCTGGCTGCAATGCATTGTCATGCATGACATATGCATGATGAAGTGTTGTTGATTGTGGGAAAGTTTGGTGAAGCATATTCAATACCTATTTTTGAGTGGAATTTTTCAGCAACCAAATGAGCCAAAAGATGATGAAGTGGGAGTTGCAACACTAAACCTAAAGATAAGAGGAATTGTTTTCAAATGTAATAGTGTGTTAGGTGAATTAAGTGTTGTAAGTTGGTGAAGTGAGTGTGGTAGGTAAACCTATTGTATAATTCAGATTTTCACTTCCCCTAGGCCTATAAATAGGGAAGTTCTCTAAGCTTGTAACACACCCCAAGGGGGGGAGCTCTCAAACACTTCTCTAGAGCTCCCTTCCCTTCTCTCCCTCAAATTCACTTAGTTTCCCTTTGTAGTTTCTCAATTGTTGTAACAAATCCTTTTACTAAATCCCAAACACTTTCTTTTTCCTTTCTCTTCTTCTAAATTCTTCAAACATCTCTCTACTTTCTTCTCTAAAAGTCTCCATGTCTCAAACACTTCACAAACACCTTTCTCTTCCTTCTCTAAATTCTCAAATTCTCCAAGTTCACAAATATCCTCCAAGTTCTCAACCGCTCTCTTCCAAATTCACAAAGTTCCCAAACACCACTTCCTTTCTTCCAAAAGTCTCAAAATCTCTCAAACACTTCTCCCTTCTCTAAAGCTCCCAAACACTTCTCAAACACTTTCTTCTCCCTCCTCAAAGTTCTCAAACACTTCCTTTCTTCCTCAAAGTTCTCTTAGTTTCCTTAATGTTTTCTTAGTTGTAATTTATTTTTCTTGTAATGTACATTCTTTCTTCTTGTTTTGTTTCTTTTGTTTCTTTTGTTTTCATTTTTGTTTTGTGTAGGAAAATTGAATTGGATCATTCAATCACCAATCCCTGTGGAATCGACCTCGCACTTACATATGCTATACTACCGAACGGCTCGTGCACTTGCGAGTATCACAAGTTGAGGATGCAGTTGAACCCATTTTGGTGCAGCTGAATCTACGCAACAAGGTGTACGAAATTGGACAATTCAAGTTCAAAGGCAGTTCGTTCCGAATTGGAGTGGTTGGTGTATTCCGTAGTTCTAGCGATTGGATTTTACTCAAAACTCACCAAATCACTCCTCCCACGATGTTATGATGATGCCCAAGCTTTGAGCTCGAATCGGAAATCAATAGGTGTACGAAATTGGACAATTCAAGTTCAAAGGCAGTTCGTTCCGAATTGGAGTGGTTGGTGTATTCCGCAGTTCTAGCGATTGGATTTCACCCAAAACTAGCCAAATGACTCCTCCCACGATGTTATGATGATGCCCAAGTTTTGGGCTCGAATCGGAAATCAATAGGTGTACGAAATTGGACAATTCAAGTTCAAAGGCAGTTCGTTCCGAATTGGAGTGGTTGGTGTATTCCGAAGTTCTAGGGATTGGATTTCACCCAAAACTTGCCAAATGACTCCTCCCACGATGTTCTGATGACGCCCAAGTTTTGGGCTCGAATCGGAAATCAATAGGTGTACGAAATTGGACAATTCAAGTTCAAAGGCAGTTCGTTCCGAATTGGAGTGGTTGGTGTATTCCGTAGTTCTAGCGATTGGATTTCACTCAAAACTCACCAAATCACTCCTCCCACCACATTATGATGATGCCCAAGTTTTTGGCTCGAATCGAAAATCATACGAAATTGGATTTCACCCAAAACTTGCCAAATGACTCCTCCCACGATGTTATGATGATGCCCAAGTTTTGGGCTCGAATCGGAAATCAATAGGTGTACGAAATTGGACAATTCAAGTTCAAAGGCAGTTCGTTCCGAATTGGAGTGGTTGGTGTATTCTGTAGTTCTAGCGATTGGATTTCACCCAAAACTTGCCAAATGACTCCTCCCACGATGTTATGATGATGCCCAAGTTTTGGGCTCGAATCGGAAATCAATAGGTGTACGAAATTGGACAATTCAAGTTCAAAGGCAGTTCATTCCGAATTGGAGTGGTTGGTGTATTCCGTAGTTCTAGCGATTGGATTTCACTCAAAACTCACCAAATCACTCCTCCCACCACATTATGATGATGCCCAAGCTTTGAGCTCGATTCGGAAACCAATAGGTGTACGAAATTGGACAATTCAAGTTCAAAGGCAGTTCGTTCCGAATTGGAGTGGTTGGTGTATTCCGTAGTTCTAGCGATTGGATTTCACCCAAAACTTGCCAAATGACTCCTCCCACGGTGTTATGATGATGCCCAAGTTTTGGGCTCGAATCGGAAATCAATAGGTGTACGAAATTGGACAATTCAAGTTCAAAGGCAGTTCATTCCGAATTGGAGTGGTTGGTGTATTCCGTAGTTCTAGCGATTGGATTTCACTCAAAACTCACCAAATCACTCCTCCCACCACATTATGATGATGCCCAAGCTTTGAGCTCGATCGGAAACCAATAGGTGTACGAAATTGGACAATTCAAGTTCAAAGGCAGTTCGTTCCGAATTGGAGTGGTTGGTGTATTCCGTAGTTCTAGCGATTGGATTTCACCCAAAACTTGCCAAATGACTCCTCCCACGGTGTTATGATGATGCCCAAGTTTTGGGCTCGAATCGGAAATCAATAGGTGTACGAAATTGGACAATTCAAGTTCAAAGGCAGTTCGTTCCGAATTGGAGTGGTTGGTGTATTCCGCAGTTCTAGCGATTGGATTTCACCCAAAACTAGCCAAATGACTCCTCCCACGATGTTATGATGATGCCCAAGCTTTGGGCTCGAATCGGAAATCAATAGGTGTACGAAATTGGACAATTCAAGTTCAAAGGCAGTTCGTTCCGAATTGGAGTGGTTGGTGTATTCTGTAGTTCTAGCGATTGGATTTCACCCAAAACTTGCCAAATGACTCCTCCCACGATGTTATGATGATGCCCAAGTTTTGGGCTCGAATGGAAATCAATAGGTGTACGAATCTGGACAATTCAAGATCGAAGGCAGTTCGTTCCGAATTGGAGTGGTTGGTGTATTCCGTAGTTCTAGGGATTGGATTTCACCCAAAACTAGCCAAATGACTCCTCCCACGATGTTATGATGATGCCCAAGTTTTGAGCTCGATTCGGAAATCAAGAGGTGTACGAAATTGGACAATTCAAGTTCAAAGGCAGTTCGTTCCGAATTGGAGTGGTTGGTGTATTCCGTAGTTCTAGCGATTGGATTTAACTCAAAACTAACCAAATCACTCCTCCCACCACATTATGATGATGCCCAAGCTTTGAGCTCGATCGGAAATCAATAGGTGTACGAAATTGGACAATTCAAGTTCAAAGGCAGTTCGTTTCCGAATTGGAGTGGTTGGTGTATTCTGTAGTTCTAGGGATTGGATTTCACCCAAAACTAGCCAAATGACTCCTCCCACGATGTTATGATGATGCCCAAGTTTTGGGCTCGAATCGGAAATCAATAGGTGTACGAAATTGGACAATTCAAGTTCAAAGGCAGTTCGTTCCGAATTGGAGTGGTTGGTGTATTCTGTAGTTCTAGCGATTGGATTTCACCCAAAACTTGCCAAATGACTCCTCCCACGATGTTATGATGATGCCCAAGTTTTGGGCTCGATCGGAAATCAATAGGTGTACGAAATTGGACAATTCAAGTTCAAAGGCAGTTCGTTCCGAATTGGAGTGGTTGGTGTATTCCGTAGTTCTAGCGATTGGATTTCACCCAAAACTCACCAAATCACTCCTCCCACCACATTATGATGATGCCCAAGCTTTGAGCTCGATCGGAAATCAATAGGTGTACAAAATTGGACAATTCAAGTTTAAAGGCAGTTCGTTCCGAATTGGAGTGGTTGGTGTATTCCATAGTTCTAGCGAATGGATTTCACTCTAAACTCACCAAATCACTCCTCCCACCACATTATGATGATGCCCAAGTTTTGGGCTCGAATCGGAAATCAATAGGTGTACGAAATTGGACAATTCAAGTTCAAAAGAGTTCGTTCCGAATTGGAGTGGTTGGTGTATTCCGTAGTTCTAGCGATCGAATTTCACTCAAAACTCACCAAATCACTCCTCCCACCATATAATGATGATGCCCAAGTTTGGGGCTCGATTGGAAATCAATAGGTGTATGAAATTGGACAATTCAAGTTCAAAGGCAGTTCGTTCTGAATTGGAGTGGTTGGTGTATTCCGTAGTTCTAGGGATTGGATTTCACCCAAAACTAGCCAAATGACTCCTCCCACGATGTTATGATGATGCCCAAGTTTTGGGCTCGAATCGGAAATCAATAGGTGTACGAAATTGGACAATTCAAGTTCAAAGGCAGTTCGTTCCGAATTGGAGTGGTTGGTGTATTCTGTAGTTCTAGCGATTGGATTTCACCCAAAACTTGCCAAATGACTCCTCCCACGATGTTATGATGATGCCCAAGTTTTGGGCTCGAATCGGAAATAACTAGGTGTACCAAATTGGACAATTTAAGTTCAAAGGCAGTTCGTTCCGAATTGGAGTGGTTGGTGTATTCCGTAGTTCTAGGGATTGGATTTCACTCAAAACTCACCAAATCACTCCTCCCACCATATAATGATGATGCCCCAGTTTTGGGCTCGAATCGGAAATCAATAGGTGTACGAAATTGGACAATCCAAGTTCAAAGGCAGTTCGTTCCGAATTGGGGTGGTTGGTGTATTCCGTAGTTCTAGCAATTGGATTTCACCCAAAACTTGCCAAATGACTCCTCCCACGATGTTCTGATGACGGCCAAGTTTTGGGCTCGAATCGGAAATCAATAGGTGTACGAAATTGGACAATTCAAGTTCAAAGGCAGTTCGTTCCGAATTGGAGTGGTTGGTGTATTCCGTAGTTCTAGCGATTGGATTTCACTCAAAACTCACCAAATCACTCCTCCCACTACATTATGATGATGCCCAAGTTTTTGGCTCGAATCGGAAATCATACGAAATTGGATTTCACCCAAAACTTGCCAAATGACTCCTCCCACGATGTTATGATGATGCCCAAGTTTTGGGCTCGAATCGGAAAATAAATAGGTGTACGAATCTGGACAATTCAAGATTGAAGGAGTTCGTTCCGAACTGGAGTGGTTGGTGTATTCTGTAGTTCTAGCGATTGGATTTCACCCAAAACTTGGCCAATGACTCCTCCCACGATGTTATGATGATGCCCAAGTTTTGGGCTGAATCGGAAATCAATAGGTGTACGAAATTGGACAATTCAAGTTCAAAGGCAGTTCGTTCCGAATTGGAGTGGTTGGTGTATTCCGTAGTTCTAGCGATTGGATTTCACCCAAAACTCACCAAATCACTCCTCCCACCACATTATGATGATGCCCAAGCTTTGAGCTCGATCGGAAATCAATAGGTGTACGAAATTGGACAATTCAAGTTTAAAGGCAGTTCGTTCCGAATTGGAGTGGTTGGTGTATTCCATAGTTCTAGCGAATGGATTTCACTCTAAACTCACCAAATCACTCCTCCCACCACATTATGATGATGCCCAAGTTTTGGGCTCGAATCGGAAATCAATAGGTGTACGAAATTGGACAATTCAAGTTCAAAAGCGTTCGTTCCGAATTGGAGTGGTTGGTGTATTCCGTAGTTCTAGCGATCGAATTTCACTCAAAACTCACCAAATCACTCCTCCCACCATATAATGATGATGCCCAAGTTTGGGGCTCGATTGGAAATCAATAGGTGTACGAAATTGGACAATTCAAGTTCAAAGGCAGTTCGTTCTGAATTGGAGTGGTTGGTGTTTTCCGTAGTTCTAGGGATTGGATTTCACCCAAAACTAGAAAATGACTCCTCCCACGATGTTATGATGATGCCCAAGTTTTGGGCTCGAATCGGAAATCAATAGGTGTACGAAATTGGACAATTCAAGTTCAAAGGCAGTTCGTTCCGAATTGGAGTGGTTGGTGTATTCTGTAGTTCTAGCGATTGGATTTCACCCAAAACTTGCCAAATGACTCCTCCCACGATGTTATGATGATGCCCAAGTTTTGGGCTCGATTGGAAAATAAATAGGTGTACGAATCTGGACAATTCAAGATTGGAAGGTTTTCGTTCCGAACTGGAGTGGTTGGTGTATTCTGGAGTTCTAGCGATTGGATTTCACCCAAAACTTGGCCAATGACTCCTCCCACGATGTTATGATGATGCCCAAGTTTTGGGCTCGATCGGAAATCAATAGGTGTACGAAATTGGACAATTCAAGTTCAAAGGCAGTTCGTTCCGAATTGGAGTGGTTGGTGTATTCCGTAGTTCTAGCGATTGGATTTCACCCAAAACTCACCAAATCACTCCTCCCACCACATTATGATGATGCCCAAGCTTTGAGCTCGATCGGAAATCAATAGGTGTACGAAATTGGACAATTCAAGTTTAAAGGCAGTTCGTTCCGAATTGGAGTGGTTGGTGTATTCCATAGTTCTAGCGAATGGATTTCACTCTAAACTCACCAAATCACTCCTCCCACCACATTATGATGATGCCCAAGTTTTGGGCTCGAAATGGAAATCAATAGGTGTACGAAATTGGACAATTCAAGTTCAAAAGCGTTCGTTCCGAATTGGAGTGGTTGGTGTATTCCGTAGTTCTAGCGATCGAATTTCACTCAAAACTCACCAAATCACTCCTCCCACCATATAATGATGATGCCCAAGTTTGGGGCTCGATTGGAAATCAATAGGTGTACGAAATTGGACAATTCAAGTTCAAAGGCAGTTCGTTCTAAATTGGAGTGGTTGGTGTATTCCGTAGTTCTAGGGATTGGATTTCACCCAAAACTAGCCAAATGACTCCTCCCACGATGTTATGATGATGCCCAAGTTTTGGGCTCGAATCGGAAATCAATAGGTGTACGAAATTGGACAATTCAAGTTCAAAGGCAGTTCGTTCCGAATTGGAGTGGTTGGTGTATTCTGTAGTTCTAGCGATTGGATTTCACCCAAAACTTGCCAAATGACTCCTCCCACGATGTTATGATGATGCCCAAGTTTTGGGCTCGAATCGGAAATCAATAGGTGTACGAATCTGGACAATTCAAGATCGAAGGAGGTCGTTCCGAATTGGAGTGGTTGGTGTATTCCGTAGTTCTAGGGATTGGATTTCACCCAAAACTAGCCAAATGACTCCTCCCACGATGTTATGATGATGCCCAAGTTTTGAGCTCGATCGGAAATCAATAGGTGTACCAATCTGGACAATTCAAGATCGAAGGTCGTTTCAGAATTGGAGTGGTTGGTGTATTCCGTAGTTCTAGGGATTGGATTTCACCCAAAACTAGCCAAATGACTCCTCCCACGATGTTATGATGATGCCCAAGTTTTGAGCTCGATCGGAAATCAACAGGTGTACGAAATTGGACAATTCAAGTTCAAAGGCAGTTCGTTCCGAATTGGAGTGGTTGGTGTATTCCGTAGTTCTAGCGATTGGATTTAACTCAAAACTAACCAAATGACTCCTCCCACGATGTTATGATGATGCCCAAGTTTTGAGCTCGATTCGGAAATCAATAGGTGTACGAAATTGGACAATTCAAGTTGACAGGGCGTTCGTTCCGAATTGGAGTGGTTGGTGTATTATGTAGTTCTAGCGATTGGATTTCGCCCAAAACTTGCCAAATTAGTCCTCCCACGATGTTATGATGATGCCCAAGTTTTGAGCTCGATCGGAAATCAATAGGTGTACGAAATTGGACAATTCAAGTTCAAAGACAGTTCGTTCCTAATTGGAGTGGTTGGTGTGTTCCGCAGTTCTAGCGATTGGATTTCACCAAAAACTTGCCAAATGACTCCTCCCACGATGTTATGATGATGCCCAAGTTATGGGCTCGATCGGAAATAAATAGGTGTACGAAATTGGACAATTCAAGTTGAAGGGCAGTTCGTTCCGAATTGGAGTGGTTGGTGTATTATGTAGTTCTAGCGATTGGATTTCGCCCAAAACTTGCCAAATGAGTCCTCCCACGATGTTATGATGATGCCCAAGTTTTGAGCTCGATCGGAAATCAATAGGTGTACGAAATTGGACAATTCAAGTTTAAAGGCAGTTCATTCCGAATTGGAGTGGTTGGTGTATTCTGGAGTTCTAGCGATTGGATTTCACCCAAAACTTGCCAAATGATTCCTCCCACGATGTTATGATGATGCCCAAGCTTTGAGCTCGATCGGAAATCAATAGGTGGACGAAATTGGACAATTCAAGTTCAAAGGCAGTTCGTTCCGAATTGGAGTGGTTGGTGTATTCCGTAGTTCTAGCGATTGGAATTCACTCAAAACTCACCAAATCACTCCTCCCACCACATTATGATGATGCCCAAGCTTTGAGCTCGATCGGAAATCAATAGGTGTACGAAATTGGACAATTCAAGTTCAAAGGCAGTTCGTTCCGAATTGGAGTGGTTGGTGTATTCCGTAGTTCTAGCGATTGGATTTCACTCAAAACTCACCAAATCACTCCTCCCACTACATTATGATGATGCCCAAGTTTTTGGCTCGAATCGGAAATCATACGAAATTGGATTTCACCCAAAACTTGCCAAATGACTGCTCCCACGATGTTATGATGATGCCCAAGTTTTGGGCTCGAATCGGAAATAACTAGGTGTACAAAATTGGACAATTCAAGTTCAAAGGTAGTTCGTTCCGAATTGGAGTGGTTGGTGTATTCTGTAGTTCTAGCGATTGGATTTCACCCAAAACTTGCCAAATGATTCCTCCCACGATGTTATGATGATGCCCAAGTTTTGGGCTCGAATCGGAAATCAATAGGTGTACGAAATTGGACAATTCGAGTTCAAAGGCAGTTCGTTCCGAATTCGAGTGGTTAGTTTATTCTGTAGTTCTAGCGATTGGATTTCACCCAAAACTTGCCAAATGACTCCTCCCACGATGTTATGATGATGCCCAAGTTTTGGGGTCGATTTGGAAATCAATAGGTGTACAAAATTGGACAATTCAAGTTCAAAGGCAGTTCGTTCCGAATTGGAGTGGTTGGTGTATTCCGTAGTTCTAGCGATTGGGTTTCACCCAAAACATACCAAATGACTCCTCCCGATATATTACAATAATGCCCAAGTTTTGGGCTTGATCGGAAATCAATAGGTGTATGAAATTGGACAATTCAAGTTCAAAGGAAGTTCGTTCCGAATTGGAGTTGTTGGTGTATTGCGTAGTTTTAGCGATTGGATTTCACCCAAAACTTGCCAAATGACTCCTCCCACGATGTGATGATGATGCCCAAGTTTTGGGCTCGAATCGGAAATCAATAGGTGTACGAAATTGGACAATTCAAGTTCAAAGGCAGTTCGTTCCGAATTGAAGTGGTTGGTGTATTCCGTAGTTCCAGGGATTGGATTTCACTCAAAACTCACCAAATCACTCCTCCCACCACATTATGATGGTGCCCAAGCTTTGAGCTCGAATCGAAATTGGACAATTCAAGTTCATAGGCAGTTCGTTCCAAATTGGAGTGCTTGGTGTATTCCGTAGTTCTAGCGATTGGATTTCACCCAAAACTTTCCAAATGACTCCTCCCACGATGTTATGATGATGCCCAAGTGTTGGGCTCGAATCGGAAATCAATAGGTGTACGAAATTGGACAATTCAAGTTCAAAGGCAGTTCGTTCCGAATTGGTGTGGTTGGTGTATTCCGTAGTTCTAGCGATTGGATTTCACCCAAAACTTGCCAAATGAATCCTCCCACGATGTTATGATGATGCCCAAGTTTTGTGCTCGATCGGAAATAACTAGGTGTACAAAATTGGACAATTCAAGTTCAAAGGTAGTTCGTTCCGAATTGGAGTGGTTGGTGTATTCCGTAGTTCTAGCGATTGGATTTCACCCAAAACGTACCAAATGACTGCTACCGATATATTACAATAATGCCCAAGTTTTGGGCTCGAATCGGAAATCAATAGGTGTACCAAATTGGACAATTCAAGTTCAAAGGCAGTTCGTTCCGAATTGGAGTGGTTGGTGTATTCCGTAGTTCTAGGGATTGGATTTCACTCAAAACTCACCAAATCACTCCTCCCACCATATAATGATGATGCCCCAGTTTGGGCTCGAATCGGAAATCAATAGGTGTACGAAATTGGACAATCCAAGTTCAAAGGCAGTTCGTTCCGAATTGGGGTGGTTGGTGTATTCCGTAGTTCTAGCAATTGGATTTCACCCAAAACTTGCCAAATGACTCCTCCCACGATGTTCTGATGACGGCCAAGTTTTGGGCTCGATCGGAAATCAATAGGTGTACGAAATTGGACAATTCAAGTTCAAAGGCAGTTCGTTCCGAATTGGAGTGGTTGGTGTATTCCGTAGTTCTAGCGATTGGATTTCACTCAAAACTCACCAAATCACTCCTCCCACTACATTATGATGATGCCCAAGTTTTTGGCTCGAATCGGAAATCATACGAAATTGGATTTCACCCAAAACTTGCCAAATGACTCCTCCCACGATGTTATGATGATGCCCAAGTTTTGGGCTCGAATGGGAAATAAATAGGTGTACGAATCTGGACAATTCAAGATTGAAAGGTTTCGTTCCGAACTGGAGTGGTTGGTGTATTCTGTAGTTCTAGCGATTGGATTTCACCCAAAACTTGGCCAATGACTCCTCCCACGATGTTATGATGATGCCCAAGTTTTGGGCTCGAATCGGAAATCAATAGGTGTACGAAATTGGACAATTCAAGTTCAAAGGCAGTTCGTTCCGAATTGGAGTGGTTGGTGTATTCCGTAGTTCTAGCGATTGGATTTCACCCAAAACTCACCAAATCACTCCTCCCACCACATTATGATGATGCCCAAGCTTTGAGCTCGATCGGAAATCAATAGGTGTACGAAATTGGACAATTCAAGTTTAAAGGCAGTTCGTTCCGAATTGGAGTGGTTGGTGTATTCCATAGTTCTAGCGAATGGATTTCACTCTAAACTCACCAAATCACTCCTCCCACCACATTATGATGATGCCCAAGTTTTGGGCTCGAATCGGAAATCAATAGGTGTACGAAATTGGACAATTCAAGTTCAAAAGCGTTCGTTCCGAATTGGAGTGGTTGGTGTATTCCGTAGTTCTAGCGATCGAATTTCACTCAAAACTCACCAAATCACTCCTCCCACCATATAATGATGATGCCCAAGTTTGGGGCTCGATTGGAAATCAATAGGTGTACGAAATTGGACAATTCAAGTTCAAAGGCAGTTTTGTTCTAAATTGGAGTGGTTGGTGTATTCCGTAGTTCTAGTGATTGGATTTCACCCAAAACTTGCCAAATGACTCCTCCCATGATGTTATCATGATGCCCAAGTTTTGGGCTCGAATCGGAAATCAATAGGTGTACGAAATTGAACAATTCAAGTTCAAAGGCAGTTCGTTCTGAATTGGAGTGGTTGGTGTATTCCGTAGTTCTAGTGATTGGATTTCACCCAAAACTTGCCAAATGACTCCTCCCACGACGTTATGATGATGCCCAAGTTTTGGGCTCGAATCGGAAATTAATAGGTGTACGAAATTGGACAATTCAAGTTCAAAGGCAGTTCGTTCCGAATTGGAGTGGTTGGTGTATTCTGGAGTTCTAGCGATTGGATTTCACCCAAAACTTGCCAAATGACTCCTCCCACGATGTTATGATGATGCCCAAGTTTTGTGCTCGATCGGAAATCAATAGGTGTACAAAATTGGACAATTCAAGTTCAAAGGTAGTTCGTTCCGAATTGGAGTGGTTGGTGTATTCCGTAGTTCTAGCGATTGGATTTCACCCAAAACGTACCAAATGACTGCTCCCGATATATTACAATAATGCCCAAGTTTTGGGCTGAATCGGAAATCAATAGGTGTACGAAATTGGACAATTCAAGTTCAAAGGCAGTTCGTTCCGAATTGGAGTGGTTGGTGTATTCCGTAGTTCTAGCGATTGGATTTCACCCAAAACTTGCCAAATGACTCCTCCCACGATGTGATGATGATGCCCAAGTTTTGGGGTCGAATCGAAAATCAATAGGTGTACGAAATTGGACAATTCAAGTTCAAAGGCAGTTCGTTTCGAATTGGAGTGGTTGGTGTATTCCGTAGTTCTAGCGATTGGATTTCACTCAAAACTCACCAAATCACTCCTCCCACCACATTATGATGATGCCCAAGTTTTTGGCTCGAATCGGAAATCATACGAAATTGGACAATTAAAGTTCAAAGGCAGTTCGTTCCGAATTGGAGTGGTTGGGGTATTCCGTAGTTCTAGCGATTGGATTTCACTCAAAACTCACCAAATCACTCCTCCCACCACATTATGATGATGCCCAAGTTTTTGGCTCAATCGGAAATCAAAAGGTGTACGAAATTGGACAATTCAAGTTCGAAGGTAGTTCGTTCTAAACTGGAGTGGTTGGTGTATTCCGTAGTTCTAGCGATTGGATTTCACTCAAAACACACCAAATCACTCCTCCCACCATATAATGATGATGCCCAAGTTTTGGGCTGAATCGGAAATCAATAGGTGTACGAAATTGGACAATTTAAGTTCAAACGAAGTTCGTTCCGAATTGGAGTGGTTGGTGTATTCCGTAGTTCTAGCGATTGGATTTCACTCAAAACTCACCAAATCACTCCTCCCACCATATAATGATGATGCCCAAATTTTGATCTCGATCGGAAATCAATAGGTGTACGAAATTGGACAATCCAAGTTCAAAGGCAGTTCGTTGCGAATTGGTGTGGTTGGTGTATTCCGTAGTTCTAGCGATTGGATTTCACCCAAAACGTACCAAATGACTGCTCCCGATATATTACAATAATGCCCAAGTTTTGGGCTCGAATCGGAAATCAATAGGTGTACGAAATTGGACAATTCAAGTTCAAAGGCAGTTCGTTTCGAATTGGAGTGGTTGGTGTATTCCGTAGTTCTAGCGATTGGATTTCACTCAAAACTCACCAAATCAATCCTCCCACCACATTATGATGATGCCCAAGTTTTTGGCTCGATGGGAAATCAAACGAAATTGGACAATTCAAGTTCAAAGGCAGTTCGTTCCGAACTGGAGTGGTTGGTGTATTCCGTACTTCTAGCGATTGGATTTCACTAAAAACTCACCAAATCACTCCTGCCACCACATTATGATGATGCCCAAGTTTTTGGCTCGATCGGAAATCATACGAAATTGGACAATTCAAGTTCAAAGGCAGTTCTATCCGATTTGGAGTGGTTGGGGTATTCCGTAGTTCTAGCGATTGGATTTCACTCAGAACTCACCAAATCACTCCTCCCACCATATAATGATGATGCCCAAGTTTTGGGCTCGAATCGGAAATCAATAGGTGTACGAAATTGGACAATTCAAGTTCAAAGGCAGTTCGTTCCGAACTGGAGTGGTTGGTGTATTCCGTAGTTCTAGCGATTGGATTTCACTCAAAACACACCAAATGACTCCTCCCACCATATAATGATGATGCCCAAGTTTTGGGCTCGAATCGGAAATCAATAGGTGTACGAAATTGGACAATTTAAGTTCAAAGGCAGTTCGTTCCGAATTGGAGTGGTTTGCGTATTCCGTAGTTCTAGCGATTGGATTTCACTCAAAACTCACGAAATCACTCCTCCCACCATATAATGATGATGCCCAAGTTTTGGGCTCGAATCGGAAATCAATAGGTGTACGAAATTGGACAATCCAAGTTCAAAGGCAGTTCGTTCCGAATTGGTGTGGTTGGTGTATTCCGTAGTTCTAGCGATTGGATTTCACCTAAAACTTGCCAAATGACTCCTCCCACGATGTTATGATGATGCCCAAGTTTTGGCCTCGAATCGGAAATCAATAGGTGTACGAAATTGGACAATTCAAGTTCAAAGGCAGTTCGTTCCGAATTGGAGTGGTTGGTGTATTCCGTAGTTCTAGTGATTGGATTTCACTCAAAACTCACCAAATCACTCCTCCCACCATATAATGATGATACCCAAGTTTTGGGCTCGAATCGGAAATCAATAGGTGTACGAAATTGGACAATTTAAGTTCAAAGGCAGTTCGTTCCGAATTGGGGTGGTTGGTGTATACCGTAGTTCTAGCGATTGGATTTCACTCAAAACTCGCCAAATCACTTCTCCCACCATATAATGATGATGCCCAAGTTTTGGGCTCGATTGGAAATCAATAGGTGTACGAAATTGGACAATCCAAGTTCAAAGGCAGTTCGTTCCGAATTGGAGTGGTTGGTGTATTCTGTAGTTCTAGCCATTGGATTTCACCCAAAACTTGCCAAATGACTCCTCCCACGATGTTATGATGATGCCCAAGTTTTGTGCTCTATCGGAAATCAATAGGTGTACAAAATTGGACAATTCAAGTTCAAAGGTAGTTCGTTCCGAATTGGAGTGGTTGGTGTATTCCGTAGTTCTAGCGATTGGATTTCACCCAAAACGTACCTAATGACTGCTCCCCGATATATTACAATAATGCCCAAGTTTTGGGCTCAATCGGAAATCAATAGGTGTACGAAATTGGACAATTCAAGTTCAAAGGCAGTTCGTTCCGAATTGGAGTGGTTGGTGTATTCCGTAGTTCTAGCGATTGGATTTCACTCAAAACTCACCAAATCACTCCTCCCACCATATAATGATGATGCCCAAGTTTTGGGCTCGAATCGGAAATCAATAGGTGTACGAAATTGGACAATCCAAGTTTAAAGGCAGTTCTATCCGAATTGGAGTGGTTGGTGTATTCCGTAGTTCTAGCGATTGGATTTCACCCAAAACTTGCCAAATGACTCCTCCCACGATGTGATGATGATGCCCAAGTTTTGGGCTCGAATCGAAAATCAATAGGTGTACGAAAATGGACAATTCAAGTTCAAAGGCAGTTCGTTTCGAATTGGAGTGGTGATAAGTCCATAATTTCATACATTTGCATGCCTTCTTTACTTAGTGATTTTGTTTAGTTTCTCTTTATCTTGAGTCACTTACCTATGTTTGTGTGTTTTGTAGGTTAAGGTAGCAAGAGATCACATTTGATGCAATCCATGCATGTTTTGGGCTGATTGGCACAAGAGGAATATAAGCTTAAAGAGAGACCCAATTTGGGTCACACTCCTTATCAGTCCAATTTCGTGGGTCATCTTGCAGGCCTCATTTCAGCAACCTACACAGCTGTAATGAAGAGACATCCTTCATAGAAGTTGTTCCAGTTGGGGTCTATTATAACATATCCAAATTGCAGCCCAATTGGATAAATCTGGAGCCTATTGCATGTGAAACACTCAACCAGGTTCACAGAAAGTCATTGTTGGCTGCTGTCACATTTAGTGTGGCCACATACCTGGAGCCATGTGCTACACTTAACAGCAGCCACACATGGGAGACAAATTAGCTTGGGACTCAGAAAAATGAACAAAAGTCAAGCTAGCATTTATTGGGCAGACTTGGCAGCTGCAGCAGCTGGCATGTATTGGGCAGGTCAGCTAGCATTTATTGCGCAGACTTGGCAGTTGGGCAGCAGCTGAGTGAGTTGTGCTTCACCAGCCTAGGGGATGACGAATTTCCACTCTATAAATAGAGAACTCCAAGACATTCAGAAACATTCATTCAATAATTCACTTCATCCATTACTCACACACACATTCAGATTCACCACAAGTGAAGAAGAGAGCTAGGAGGGAGAGCTTGGAGCTGTCCTGGGAACTATCTTGCTGCCACCAACTAGTTCTTTTCTTCTCTTTATTCTATCTATGTATTTCTTAATTTCTGTATTCATAGTTATGTTTAACTAATCCATTTAGTTAGGGCTTAGGATGAAGCCCTAGTTATGAATATTCAATGTTATGGATGGTTTCATGGTTAATTGATTTCCTTGCTTTCATTGTCAAGTTGTTAATCTCCAGTTTATTATGTGCTTGATGTATGTTTTCTTGGAGTAGCTAACTAGGATTTTATGCATCTAGCACAGGTTGGGAAGGGGTTTAGATTCACCAATTCTACTCTCCTTTCACAAGCAACACATGAATGGCCTAAGAATCATTCAAGGGGTTAATAACCATAGGTTGACTAGGACAGATACCATGTTCTAGGACCTGT
Source organism: Prunus fruticosa (assembly GCA_018703695.1). Lineage (NCBI taxonomy): Eukaryota > Viridiplantae > Streptophyta > Magnoliopsida > Rosales > Rosaceae > Prunus > Prunus fruticosa. The sequence continues at coordinate 24,408,452 of CM031918.1, read as the reverse complement.
GTGATTATCATATTCTCAGGGAACTTAATGACTCTTGTATGCTTTATTCTAAGTAGATACCATGCTTAGGTTGCATATTAGAGATCACGTGTTGTGTAGATACCATGCACAATTACATGCCTTAGGAGAATCATGCATCCTGCACCTAGATACCATAGGCTTGTATGCGATAATCTATTGTTGATGAAGCTTGAGTCACTTTCTATGCATTCATAACTTGGATAGGAAAACTAGTGGTGGATTCCAAGGCTCTAACACTTCTCAATCATTGTTTCACAACTTGTTGATTGCTGCTATTGTTTACTTTCCAGCACTTCCATTTCATTATCTTGTTTTCATTTCAACAACAAAACCCCCCATTTTGAGTGCGTGTGTGGTGCTAGGATTCTGTCCTAGACCTTGCCATTGTTAGTTGGTTTGTTTCTTTGTTTTCCCAGCATTTAAGTAGTTTAACTTGTAACCACGTTACCATTCTCCGTGGATCGACCTCGTATTTACATAAGCTATACTATAAGCGGTTCGTGCACTTGCGAGAATTAAAGTTGCTGTTTTTAATAACTCATTTTAGTTGTTAAGAATAGGCTCAACAAGTTTTGGCGCCGTTGCCGGGGAACCGGTAACGATGGTGCTATAGTTAGATTACTTTGAGTGTTTCTTTTTTTTGTTAAGTTTTAATTTTTTTTTCATTTCGTTGGTTTTTCTTTTTGTATTCTGTGTTTCTTTGTTAACTCCATTTGAAGGCACTAATTTGGTTCTTGTGTGTGCATATATGTCAGAATCTGAAAACTGAGCCACTATCACCAAGAGCTGCTGCTGTACGTGCTGGTTTGAGGAGGAATTACAGTTCTTCAAGCGTTGAATCTAAGAGCTACGAATCTGAAGGTTCAAGCAAGATGGCAGAGATTCCAAACAACAACAACAATAATAATGAAGGAGGTGGTGCGCTTGTTGTCCAACCTCGGAAACCCCTGCGTGAATTTTCCATTCCCAAAGTCACCGATCAACCTTCGTGCATCGTCTATCCTCAACTCACAATTGACAGGTTTGAGCTTAGAAGTGGTATGATTCATCTTCTTCCAACTTATTATGGTAATACCACTGAGGATCCTTACATGCATGTTAAGCAATTCTTTGAAATATGTGCTACAATCAAAATTCAAGGACTTGATGATGAGCAGATTAAGATGAGGCTATTCCCATTCAGTTTAAAAGATAAGGCTAAGTCTTGGTTATATTCTTTTCCTAATGCTTCAATTCGTACTTGGGATCAGCTTTCTAATAAGTTTTTGCAGAAATTCTTTCCAGCTCAAAAGACTAACAAGATTAGAAAGGAAATTCTTGGTTTCACACAAAGAGAAGGAGAAGCTTTTCATGAATGCTGGGAGAGGTACAAGGAGATGATGAGTTCCTGCCCACACCACAACATAGAGAGTTGGATGCAAATGCAATCTTTCTATGAAGGTTTGCTTGATTCCGAAAGGATGATGGTAGATGCAACAAGTGGAGAAGGACTGATGAACAAAACAGCAGATGAGGCCTTTACTCTCTTTGAATCTTTGAGTGCTAACTCCCAACAATGGAGCTACAATAAAGGAAGAGGAGCTCCTATGAAAGCTGTGGTCTCTGAGGTAAGTACTAATAATGAGATTGCTGCAAAACTTGATGTTATGTGTTCTTTGCTTCAACAGGGCAGTAACTGGCCCTCTAGAAAACAAAGTGGAAGTTCAAAACCAATCTTTTGTGGACCACATGCTAGAACAAGCAAATGCCCTTCAATGAAGGAATCCTCAGAATGATCCTTACTCAAACACGTACAATCCGGGGTGGAGAAATCATCCTAATTTCAGGTGGAGCAATAATTCAAATGTGCAACAATCTCAAGGACCTCCCCCAGGATTCCAAATACAACAAAGGCAATTCCAGCAAGCTCCCCAACAAGTGCAAGAGCAAAGGGGTGATCAAATGGGGGAATTGCAAGACATGTTCAAGAAGTTCATGGGGCAACAAATGCAAACCAACCAGAATCTTTAAAATGCAGTGAACAAACTAGAAGTGCAAGTTGGGCAGATTGCATCCTCCTTGAGCAATAGAGCATCCGAACTTTTCCGAGCCAAACGGAGGTGAATCCAAGGCATCAAGAGCATGCTAAAGCAGTGCACATATTGAGAAGTGGTAAACAAGTTGATAATAAGGTTGGAGATGCCAATGAAGAGCAAAAAGATGGAGAAAACGTGGAGATCATTCAGCCACCACAAGGGCAGCCCACAAGTTCCACCAAACAGCCCCTCAATGCTCCTGGAAAGAGCACAGGCCCTAAGGTATCATCTAATGTTAATCAAGTTCCAATTTCAACTAATGCTTTTAGGCCTATTGCACCCTTTCCCAACAGGTTATTGATAAGTGTTGCGTAGATACACCTGCACCAAAGTTAATTCAGTTGCATCCTCAACTTGTGATACTCGCAAGTGCACGAACCGTTGGTAGTTTAGCGTATGTAAGTGCGAGGTCGATTCCACAGGGATTGGTGATTGAATGATCCAATTCAGTTTTCCTACACAAAACAAAAATGAAAACAAAAGAACATAAAACAAGGATTTTGTACAACACTTGAGAACATGGAGAGTTTTTGGAGAGAAAGAGAGAGGTGTTTTAGAGCTTGAGAATTTGGAGGAAGGTGTTTGGGAAGCTTGAGGATTTTGGAAGGGAAAGGAAGGTGTTTGTGAAGTGTTTGAGACATGGAGACTTTTGGAAGAGAAGGGAAATGTGTTTGGGAAATTTGGAGAAGAGATGAGAGATGTGTTTGAGAAAGAGAAGGGAGGAGTGTTTGGGAAGTGTTTGAGAATATGGAAACTTTTGGAGAAGAAAGGAAAGTGGTGTTTGAGAACTTTGTGGATTTTGGAAGAGCATGTGTTTGAGAGCTTTGAGAAGGGAGAAGAAAGTGTTTGGAAAGTGTTTGAGAATTTGATGAAGGAATGAGAGAAGTGTTTGGGAACTTTGAGAATCTTGGAAGAGAAAGTGTTTGGAGAACATGGGGAATTTGGAAGGGAAGAGACATGTGTTTAGGGTTTGGAGAGTGTTTGGAAGAGAATAGAGAAGTGCTTGAGATTTAATAAAAGAAGAGAAAGGAAAAAATGCTTGAGATTTATAGTACTAGAATCTTGTTACAACCATTGAGAACTACAAAGGGAAACTAAAAGAATTTGAGGGAGAGAAGGGAAGGGAGCTCTAGAGAAGTGCTTGAGAGCTCCCCCCCTTGGGGTGTTATTACAAGCTTAGAGAACTTCCCTATTTATAGGCCTAGGGGAAGTGAAAATCTGAATTCAATAAGACTAATGCATACAACACTTGAATTATAAAATCTGAAATGGTTGATGCACTTGTAATAGAAAATCCAAAGTGTGTGATGCACTTGTATTAGAAAATCTTGAATGGTTGATGCACTTCACCACTTAATCCCACTAGCAGCCCTAGGTCATCTTCATGTCACCATGACCAAGCTTCCAACCAGAAATGATAGCTCATGCCTAGCTCACCATGACCAAGCATCCAACCAGCACATGCTGAGGTCAGCATGACCAGCAACTTCAAGGGCTTACAACTTGGGCTTCTCTTAATCAAATTATGACTTTAAGCACTTGCAATTGAAGTTCAGAATGTCTTCTTTCCAGCCATATGTTATTTGGGCCAATACAAGGTCGGAAGAAGAAGTTAAGGCCGAAACAAATTGCTAACTCATTTTCCGCGCTGATAAGATCCATCCTGAGCATGGTTCTGTGTTTGCTAGCTAACGGACTCCACATTTATCCAATGGGGCTGAATTTTGGATATGTTATAGTACACACCCATTGGAACAACTTTCATGAAGAATGTGGCCCTATTCGAGCTATGTAGGTTGCTGAAACAAAGCTTGCAATGTGACCTACGGAACTGGACTGGCAGGGACTGTAGCCAAAATGAATTTGTCTTTAAACTCTTATTCCCTTCATCCAAATCAGGCCTTAACATTCTTGAATTGCATGAATTATGTTCTCCAAAGCCATCATTGTTTCCTAAAGCTCAATTAACTGAAAGATAAACACAAAAAGGATTAAAAGCACAAGTTTAACTCAAAAACATAACCAAATCATAAGCTAGAAGGGTACAAAATGATATACAATTATGAACCGATCAAATACCCCCAAACCTAGATTTTGCTAGTCCTCGAGCAAAACAAAAAGGAAAACACAGATAAAAAAAAAACAAAACAAGAAGTTAACTAGACCACTTTCGTAGGTAACTCGATTGCATTTAGCATATGCAACAAGCCTTTAAACCTCTAGGCATCCCTAGTAGGAGGAGTTGTGTCTCCTGAGGGTTTAACAGATTAAATACCCACAAACGTTTTACAGACTCTATAAAACAAAGTAATTAGAAAACTTAAAAGATTGTTAGTCCTTAAGCAAAACCAAAAACAGAAACAAACATAAATACATTAACAAAAATAAAAACAAAAATAAACAAAAATAAAAAAAAAATTACAAAAATAAAAAGAACTCAAAACAATCTTTCTGAACATTTTCTGAAGAGAATTCACTCATGCACATGACTTAAACGTTTTGACAATAAAAGCTCAATTTTTTGACATTATTTACAAAGCGGCAAAGTTCAAAACATAATATGCTCAAAGTGTAGTAGTGTGATAGCCAAATGCAACAAATTCTCCAATCTTAGTTTTCACACAATTTCAAAAATTATACAAAGCACAAGTTCAACTTCAAATCTCACCAAAGTTGTCCTCTCACAAATGAATCACTCAGAAGAGGGCTATAATGCAACACTGAGTTATAAATATGAGAATAGAGTTAAACCATAAGGACTTAACTCGAAATAGAAAGATGAAGAACTTGCATTAATATGATCTCAAGAAGGATGCCGAACACTTAAAAGTAAGAAGATGGATGCAATTCAACTACATGACATTTAAGATCAATTTAGGTCTTTAACATAGGTTGTAATGGGGCCAAGGGTGTAAGGTGAGTAAGAAATGAAAGGTATAGATAATACAAAGTCCAAGGAACTCGCAATGTAAGAGCATAAAACAATTGTTTACAAGACTTCGAATCATCACGGATATATTTTTTTTTCTTTTACATGATCAAAACTCCTTATACCTTCATTTACAATGATTCATACTCCTTTCCTTTAATTGAACAAACACCAATTTATTTTGAAGGCCCAAAAATGAAATTTTCAATCAACCACCACTTTTCTCTTTTCTTTCACCAATTGTGTGATTTTTTATTTTCTTTCTTTTCTTTTTTTTCAAAATGTAACACCTCTTCCCAAACTTAGCATGAAAAACACATCCCAATTAAAGCTCATGAGTTCCTTAGAAAGGTAAATATTTGTTTTTCGGGCTAAGGCGAGGAAATAAAATTGGTAAATGAAAGAAAAGGTTTACATGTAGGCTCAAAATGGTTAACAATGGAAAATCATGCTTAAGCATGCATAAGGTTAGCTTGAAAGGCACAAACGATCCAAAGAGGGCCTTAATATCACTTCTTAAATGTCATGAAATCAAATTGCATAAGAATGAATGACTTTTAAGTGTTCAACCAAATCAATGAATAATGAGATCAAACAACAACTTAGATGACAAGAAAATAAGAGTATGTATATAACACTCATGAAATGAAGGACAAGGCTCAAAAGCTCACTTTATATGGTTGGTTATATAAATCTAATTTATACTTCATACAATTCTTTAGATCATGCAAATCCTTTGATTGGAAAATTATGAAACAAATGGCAAGTGCAAAGGTTTCGAACATATCATGATAGAACAATGCCAATTATTTTTTATTTTTTTAATAAAGAAAAAAAACACTAAAATAAAATGAAATCCAATTTTTATTTAAGTCATGCAAACATTTATCACTATCTCATCATAAGTGTTCGGAAAGTGACTCAAAACAAAAACAAAACTCAAATAGAAGAAAAACAAGCAATTTTTTTTTTTAGTAAGAAAAAAAAAATACATGGTAAACTCCAATACCCCCAAACCTAGAAATGAACATTGTCCTCAATGTTTAAAAATTAGCCACAAACAATGTCATAGCAACAAATGAAAGGTATTAAAGCAAATAAAAATCACAAAACATACAAAAATAAAATAAAACAATTACAAAACAAACAAACAAATAAAAAAAAAACACGAAATAGTAAAACACTCAAAACAGTAAGCCCTAACAGATAGTCTTACACAAACTGAAACCCAAACAATTGAAAGCCCAAAGCAAAATGAAATTAACCCAACAACGGTAAAACCCGACCCAACATGAAATCTGAAGCTCACACGTTTAAATTTAATTTTTTTCTTAAAAAGATAAAACGTGAATTATGAGTGCAAAACGGGATTTCTAAAAAGAGGGAATGTGGTCCCTGATGTCGTCTCATGGATAGTCACGGGCAGAAGCAGGAGCCACGTGTCGACGCATAGAGGCGCCGCAGTTCCACAAGCGAAAATTACGGGCCATGGAAAGTCGTGACGACTTTACTGAACGCGTCCGTTCAGAAAGGTCACGTCGTGATAAGTGAGTTGGGTGTGGTTGGAAAGCGAGAAGGTTGTGGGACTCGGAGGAATGCTGGAGATTCAGGAAAATGCTTACGCTGCACTGGCTAGGGTTTTCTGAAGACTCTATAAGAAGGAAAAAGAAGGGGGAAAAAAACAAAAAAACACAAACTCATAAACACAAAAGAGAAAAGAAGCAAGAAAAACTGAGAAATCAAATGGCTTCTTCCTACCCCTTTTCCTTGGATCTCAACATAGCTCCACCGACTCAAACACGAGGCCAAGCAGGAGCACCAATATGGATGCCCTACTTTGCCTCCGCAAGGGGGCCTGTGGAGGTAGCTGACTCATACTCCTGGACAACGATGTTGCCATTGGAGTGGGCAGAAATTTGGTGACTCCTAAAGATATACGTGTGTTCGGGACAAGGGATGACAACCGGGTCACGAGCGATGCCCTGGCACTGAGCGTGCAGAGTCCAGCATGTGTCGCAAGTTTGGGTCATCGCCTACTGCGAAGTCCCATGAGGTAGAGGTGCTGAAAGGTCAGTGAGCGGCGGAGCGAAGTATGGTTGAAGAGTGTCAGAGTGCTATAAAAAGCTTGAAAAGGGAGAGGGCCAGGATAGTGGAGGTGAATCGACACCAGCTAGAAGTGTTGCGGGACGAGAATAAAAACCTAACAAAGATTGTAGAGTTGTACTCTCGCGACATGCGAAAACAGCTGGAGGACCTAGACCGACTGGGTAAACGCAAGAAACCAGATCGCGAGAGTAGTTATACCTGAAGCTAAGATTGCGATCTTTGGGAGCTCAAGTGATGAGCCCCAAGAGGCTGTGCGTGAAGCCCCGAAGAGGACAACCAGAGGGCCAAACTAAAAGCTCCTATGGTCGAGACACCGAGCGCCAAGAAGAAATGATTTCAGTTTTTATTTATTTAATTTTAAAGTGTATGTATGTTTTTTTTTTAATTGGGAAATAAAAAGTTATGTTATCTCAAAGACACGAATGATCCTAAATTTAAAGAACGACGATCAAACAAAAACATGAAAACCCAACACATGCATTTTTATTTTTAGTTAAGTAAACACACAAGTAACTGCTTTTTCTTTTAAGAGAAAAACTTAAGGATGACCAGTTAAGGGCCTCAGAAAAACACAGCCAGGGGATCCGGGAAGGTTGGAGGGGTCACAATGGTCCCGCTTAAAACCCTAACTTCTTAGACACCGAAGGTGTCGCCTTAAAGAACTCCTAGACACTGTATAGACTGCGGTTGCTTACTGGAGTTACCAAAAGTTTAGCTCCTTCAAAGAATATCCTAAATTATACTACTTAATTAAATAAAAACAAAATAAATAAATAAATAAATAAAAACTGAACTAAACACGCAATTCAAACAAGAATTTAAAAGAAGAGATGGGATTCTTGCACCAGGTGTCCAAGACGCATCTTTAATTTTGTCTCTTCTTCAAATTAAATTCTTGAGAAACCTGACAAACAAGAAGAAAACAAGTTATTTTTAAATTAAAAAGAAAAACAATTAATAAATAAAAACAAAATAAAATAAAAACAAAAAGGAAAACACACTTCTCGAAACTTAAACAAAAGAAAAGAAAAACAAAATGACTGGAAATAACAGACAAAAATACAAAGCAATCAGAAAAACAGGAGGCGAAAGTGAGTGAAAGTGTAGACATGCTCCCTTTTAAAAAAACGCGCTCGCAATTTGCGCCAGAAATGAAGGGATCCGAGAGAAAAGAGCACAGGATAGCACCCTCGAGATCCGAAGTGCTTTCGGCTCCCTCGTCCTGCATAAGTCTATTTAAACACATCTCGGTGAAGTAGAAGAGCACCCCACATTTCTTCCTGCAAATTCAGAAAAAACATCAAAAAATCCAAAAACAAATCAATGGCATCTTCATGCACTCACCTTGATGATCTAAACCTTGAATTGTCCCTTGCGCCACCGAATGCGCAGATAAGGGCTCGTCCAAACCATGTCTTCCCAAACTCCACATATCATCACGGTACGGCCTCAAACTTTGCTGAGGTAATACCGAACTTTTCTGAGGCAGTGTCGAACAGAGAGCAGTGCTGCTAGAAGGCATGATTGGCAGCAAGCTCACATCGACAGATCATCTGCATATGGCAAAGAGGTCTGACAAAGCAGCGGTGGAGGAGTCCCACAACTTAACTGTGCTCCACGCGGTCTCGGCTACCAATTTGGGCATGCGATTGCTGGCGAGAACACGGGAGTGTGCCGCGATGAGCGAGGAAATAGCTTCCTTGAAGGCTATGGTGGCGGACTTGCAGAAGCGGCTCTCCTTGCCAATCAGCACGTGGAAGCACTGCAAAGAAAAAATGAGGACTATGTGGAGCTGCTGGAGATTCTGCAAGTAAGAGATAACAGAGCCATGCCATGAAGATGAAGATGAAGATGAAGAAGATGTTGTTTTTATTTTTAATTTACTTGAATGTTTTGTTTTTTTTTTCTTTTTCTTTTTTAATTTTTTTACATTTTTTTTTCTTTGTTGTAATGTTTGAGTGAAATAAAATATGTGTTTTTAACACTAAGAAATAAACTAACTAACCACATCACGTAAATAAATACATAAACTAACTTAACAAAACAAAAAAAAGAAAACAAAGAAGTTCGAAATTGATTTTTTTTTTAAAATTTATTATTATTTACAACTAAATGACCACACAAAGAAAAAAAAAACAAAGAAGTTCCAAATTACAATTTACAAGGAAAAATAAATAAAAACTCAAATTTCAAAAAAAAAAAAAAAAAAATTGTTTTGTTTTGTTTTTGTTTTGTTTTTGTTTTTAAAACACACAAATATACAAGCAACTCATGGATGACCAGTTAAGGGCCTCAGAAAACACAGCCAGGGGATCCGGGAAGGTTGGAGGGGTCACAAAGGTCCCACTTAAAACCCAAACTTCTTAGACACCGAAGGTGTCGCCTAAAGAACTCCTAGACACTGGATTTGACGGAGACGCTCATCTGGAGTTACCATAAGTCAGCTCATATAAAAAATCTTTTTAATTTTTTTTTTTAATAAAAGAAATAGAAAATTAAAATGACTGAAATAATAACAAAACAACTAAAGAGAAAGGATTGGAATACTCCCCCTTGAAGCGATTAGGTCGAGTGTGATGCATTTGGATGTCGCGACTTCTCCCACTACTCCACACTCCCCATTCTTATGATTGAGGTTACCATCTCTCTCCATTTTTATTAAGCTGACATTACTTGCTAAAACAAACACAGAAAACTTGAAACAGAATTAAAGGATTAGGAGATAAAAACTAAAATGGAAAGGAAAATCAACACACGTCCAATTTCATGCTTCAAAGTAACAAGCAACAAAGTAATCAAACTAGCTTATGAAGTTCGTTCTTTCTCAAATATGATTATCCATATGGTGTGTGGTTTTAATCAAGTATTCAGAAAAAGCATTTAGCTATGGTGTTTAGTCTAAACACAAATTCCGAACCCATTAAGAACAAGAAGAACAATAAAGAACCAAGTAGAATTTAAACATGGTGTTTGTCTTCAATATCTACCCATTCATTCACTAATCAGTCCAAGAGTCATATGGTGTTTATGTAAACTTGAACAAGATATTTAATTAAGAGCAAGTGAATGAAACCATAAACTAGAAATAATCAACATGCTACTTGAACCTTTTTGTTTTTGGGTGTTGTGTAAGCTGGGACTCAAACCCAGTTCTCTTGCTTGTCAGGCAATTGTCCTTGTCCGTTGGACTACAAACACAACTTGTCAATTAACATCATTAACTTTAAAACATGAAACTGTCCAGTTATATACAAAAAATAAAAATAAAAAGTAGGAAAACCAAATAGAATCAAACAATGTTACCGATCCCGGCAACGGCGCCAAAAACTTGTTGCGTAGATACAGCTGCACCAAAGTTAATTCAGTTGCATCCTCAACTTGTGATACTCGCAAGTGCACGAACCGTTGGTAGTTTAGCGTATGTAAGTGCGAGGTCGATTCCACAGGGATTGGTGATTGAATGATCCAATTCAGTTTTCCTACACAAAACAAAAATGAAAACAAAAGAACATAAAACAAGGATTTTGTACAACACTTGAGAACATGGAGAGTTTTTGGAGAGAAAGAGAGAGGTGTTTTAGAGCTTGAGAATTTGGAGGAAGGTGTTTGGGAAGCTTGAGGATTTTGGAAGGGAAAGGAAGGTGTTTGTGAAGTGTTTGAGACATGGAGACTTTTGGAAGAGAAGGGAAATGTGTTTGGGAAATTTGGAGAAGAGATGAGAGATGTGTTTGAGAAAGAGAAGGGAGGAGTGTTTGGGAAGTGTTTGAGAATATGGAAACTTTTGGAGAAGAAAGGAAAGTGGTGTTTGAGAACTTTGTGGATTTTGGAAGAGCATGTGTTTGAGAGCTTTGAGAAGGGAGAAGAAAGTGTTTGGAAAGTGTTTGAGAATTTGATGAAGGAATGAGAGAAGTGTTTGGGAACTTTGAGAATCTTGGAAGAGAAAGTGTTTGGAGAACATGGGGAATTTGGAAGGGAAGAGACATGTGTTTAGGGTTTGGAGAGTGTTTGGAAGAGAATAGAGAAGTGCTTGAGATTTAATAAAAGAAGAGAAAGGAAAAAATGCTTGAGATTTATAGAACTAGAATCTTGTTACAACCATTGAGAACTACAAAGGGAAACTAAAAGAATTTGAGGGAGAGAAGGGAAGGGAGCTCTAGAGAAGTGCTTGAGAGCTCCCCCCCTTGGGGTGTTATTACAAGCTTAGAGAACTTCCCTATTTATAGGCCTAGGGGAAGTGAAAATCTGAATTCAATAAGACTAATGCATACAACACTTGAATTATAAAATCTGAAATGGTTGATGCACTTGTAATAGAAAATCCAAAGTGTGTGATGCACTTGTATTAGAAAATCTTGAATGGTTGATGCACTTCACCACTTAATCCCACTAGCAGCCCTAGGTCATCTTCATGTCACCATGACCAAGTTTCCAACCAGAAATGATAGCTCATGCCTAGCTCACCATGACCAAGCATCCAACCAGCACATGCTGAGGTCAGCATGACCAGCAACTTCAAGGGCTTACAACTTGGGCTTCTCTTAATCAAATTATGACTTTAAGCACTTGAAATTGAAGTTCAGAATGTCTTCTTTCCAGCCATATGTTATTTGGGCCAATACAATGTCGGAAGAAGAAGTTAAGGCCGAAACAAATTGCTAACTCATTTTCCGCGCTGATAAGATCCATCCTGAGCATGGTTCTGTGTTTGCTAGCTAACGGACTCCACATTTATCCAATGGGGCTGAATTTTGGATATGTTATAGTACACACCCATTGGAACAACTTTCATGAAGAATGTGGCCCTATTCGAGCTATGTAGGTTGCTGAAACAAAGCTTGCAATGTGACCTACGGAACTGGACTGGCAGGGACTGTAGCCAAAATGAATTTGTCTTTAAACTCTTATTCCCTTCATCCAAATCAGGCCTTAACATGCTTGAATTGCATGAATTATGTTCTCCAAAGCCATCATTGTTTCCTAAAGCTCAATTAACTGAAAGATAAACACAAAAAGGATTAAAAACACAAGTTTAACTCAAAAACATAACCAAATCATAAGCTAGAAGGGTACAAAATGATATACAATTATGAACCGATCAATAAGTTCATAATTTCACACATTTGCATGCCTTCGTTACTTTGTGATTTTGTTTAGTTTCTCTTTATTTTGAGTCACTTACCTATGTTTGTGTGTTATGTAGGTTAAGGCAGGAAGAGATCACTTTTGGTACAATCCATGCATATTAAAGGCTGATTGGCCTGAGAGGATTACACTTGAGGCATTTGAAGCAAAATGGTGCAAAAACGTGCAAAAACTGGAGATTGAGTTAGAAGTTCATTTCGGACTTATCTTCTTCATCCGAGGTTGGATTGGGCCAATACTTGTGTGGTTGGATCAGAGACATTCTGAACTTCACAATGGACATCTTAAAGTTGTCATTTGATTCAGCCAAGCCCAATTCGTAAGCCCATGAAAATACACATCATGCTGACATAAGGATGAGCTGATGGATGCTTGGTCATGCTGACATATTGATGAGCTAGGGCTGCTGGTGGGATTTGTTGGTGAAGTTCACCAACCAATTCTGATTATCTAATGCAAGTGTGTTAGGTCATTACCATATTAAATTCAGATTTATCCCTCCCCTCTCCCTATAAATACCACTCCCATTCCACATTCAAGACACACAACTCATATCCTGAGATTCACAATCCCCTCTCACACATACACACATTCAGATTCACCACAAAGTGAGGAGAGAGCTAGCTGCAAAGGAGGGAGAGCCTGGAGCTGTCCTGGGAACTACCTTGCTGCCACCAACTAGTTCTTCTTCTCTTCTCTTTAATCTATCTATGTATTTCTTATTTTCTGTATTCTTAGTCATGTGTAACTAATCCATTAAGTTAGGGCTTAGGATGAAGCCCTAGTCATGAATATTCAATGTTATGGATGATTTCATATTTAATTGATTTCCTTGCTTTCATTACCAAGTTGTTAATCTCCAGTTTATTATGTGCTTGATGTATGTTTTCTTAGAGTAGCTAACTAGGATTTTATGCATCTAGCACAGGTTGGGAAGGGGTTTAGATTCACCAATTCTACTCTCCTTTCACAAGCAACACATGAATGGCCTAAGAATCATTCAAGGGGTTAATAACCATAGGTTGACTAGGACAGATACCATGTTCTAGGACTTGTGTGATTATCATATTCTCAGGGAACTTAATGACTCTTGTATGCTTTATTCTAAGTAGATACCATGCTTAGGTTGCATATTAGAGATCACGTGTTGTGTAGATACCATGCACAATTACATGCCTTAGGAGAATCATGCATCCTGCACCTAGATACCATAGGCTTGTATGCGATAATCTATTGTTGATGAAGCTTGAGTGACTTTCTATGCATTCATAACTTGGATAGGAAAACTAGTGGTGGATTCCAAGGCTCTAACACTTCTCAATCATTGTTTCACAACTTGTTGATTGCTGCTATTGTTTACTTTCCAGCACTTCCATTTCATTATCTTGTTTTCATTTCAACAACAAAACCCCCCATTTTGAGTGCGTGTGTGGTGCTAGGATTCTGTCCTAGACCTTGCCATTGTTAGTTGGTTTGTTTCTTTGTTTTCCCAGCATTTAAGTAGTTTAACTTGTAACCACGTTACCATTCTCCGTGGGATCGACCTCGTATTTACATAAGCTATACTATAAGCGGTTCGTGCACTTGCGAGAATTAAAGTTGCTGTTTTTAATAACTCATTTTAGTTGTTAAGAATAGGCTCAACAAGTTTTGGCGCCGTTGCCGGGGAAGCGGTAACGATGGTGCTATAGTTAGATTACTTTGAGTGTTTCTGTTTTTGTTAAGTTTTAATTTTTTCATTTCATTGGTTTTTCTTTCTGTATTCAGTTTTTCTTTGTTATCTCCATTTGAAGGCACTAATTTGGTTCTTGTGTGTGCACATATGTCCGAATCTGAAACTGAGCCACTATCACCAAGAGCTGCTGCCTGTACGTGCTGGTTTGAGGAGGAATTATAGTTCTTCAAGCGTTGAATCTAAGAGCTACGAATCTGAAGGTTCAAGCAAGATGGCAGAGATTCCAAACAACAATGATGGTGAAGGAGGTGGTACGCTTGTTGCCCAACCTCGGAAACCCCTGCGTGAATTTTCCATTCCCAAAGTCACCGATCAACCTTCGTGCATCGTCTATCCTCAACTCACAATTGACAGGTTTGAGCTTAGAAGTGGTATGATTCATCTTCTTCCAACTTATTATGGTAATACCACTGAGGATCCGTACATGCATGTTAAGCAATTCTTTGAAATATGTGCTACAATCAAAATTCAAGGACTTGATGATGAGCAGATTAAGTTGAGGCTATTCCCATTCAATTTAAAAGATAAGGCTAAGTCTTGGTTATACTCTTTGCCTAATGCTTCAATTCGTACTTGGGAAGAGCTTTCTAATAAGTTTTTGCAGAAATTCTTTCCAGCTCAAAAGACTAACAAGATTAGAAAGGAAATTCTTGGTTTCACACAAAGAGAAGGAGAAGCTTTTCATGAATGCTGGGAGAGATACAAGGAGATGATGAGTTCTTGCCCACACCACAATATAGAGAGTTGGATGCAAATGCAATCTTTCTATGAAGGTTTGCTTGATTCCGAAAGGATGATGGTAGATGCAACAAGTGGAGAAGGATTGATGAACAAAACAGCAGATGAGGCTTTTACTCTCTTTGAATCTTTGAGTGCTAACTCTCAACAATGGAGCTACAATAAAGGAAGAGGAGCTCCTATGAAAGCTGTGGTCTCTGAGGTAAGTACTAATAATGAGATTAATGCAAAACTTGATGTTATGTATTCTTTGCTTCAACAGGGCGGTGACTGGCCCTCTAGGAAACAAAGTGGAAGTTCAAGACCAATCTTTTGCAAAGCACATGTTAGAGCAAGCAAATGCCCTTCAAGGAAGGAATCCTCAGAATGATCCTTACTCAAACACTTACAATCCAGGTTGGAGAAATCATCCTAATTTCAGGTGGAGCAATAATTCAAATGTGCAACAATCTCAAGGACCTCCCCCAGGATTCCAAATACAACAAAGGCAATTCCAGCAAGCTCCCCAACAAGTGCAAGAGCAAAGGGGTGATCAAATGGGGGAATTGCAAGACATGTTCAAGAAGTTCATGGGGCAGCAGATGCAAACCAATCAGAATCTTCAAAATGCAGTGAACAAACTAGAAGTGCAAGTTGGGCAGATTGCATCATCCATGAGCAATAGAGCATCCGGAACTTTTCCGAGCCAAACGGAGGTTAATCCAAGGCATCATGAGCAAGTTAAAGCAGTGCACATCTTGAGAAGTGGTAAACAAGTTGATAATAAGGTTGGGGGTGCCAATGAAGAGCAAGAAGAGGAAGAAAACGTGGAGATTATTCAGCCACCACAAGGGCAGCCCAGGTTCCCCCAAACAGCACCTCAATGCTCCTGGAGAGAGCATAGGCCTTAGTGTATCATCTAATGCTGATTAAGTTCCAATTTCAACTAATGCTTTTAGGCCAATTGCACCCTTTCCCAGCAGGTTATCAAAGTCAAAGAAAGATCAAGGCTTGGATGAGGTAATGGAAATATTCAAGAAGGTGCAAATCAACATCCCTCTACTCAGTGCCATTGCTCAGATTCCCAAGTATGCAAAATTTTTGAAGAATCTTTGCACTAACAAGAGGAGATTCAAAGAGCATGAACAGGTTGCATTGAGTGAAGAGGTAAGTGCAGTGTTACAAAGAAAGCTACCTCCAAAGCTAAAGGATCCAGGTTCTTTTTCTATACCTTGTATAGTTGGTGATTTCAAGATTCCAAAAGCTTTACTTGATCTTGGTGCATCCATTAACCTTATTCCATATCATGTTTATGAGAAACTTAACCTTGGTGAGTTGCAAGCCACATCTGTGAGCATTCAATTGGCAGATAGAACTATTAGGTACCCCAAGGGCATTCTAGAAGATGTTTTGGTGAGAGTAGAAGGCTTAATCTTGCCTGCTGCTTTCTTAGTCTTGGAGATGGAAGAAGCACCAATTCCTGACAATGAATTGCCCCTCATCTTTGGTCGACCCTTCATGGCTACTGCTAAGACCACGATCGATGTAGCGGAAGGCACTCTCACCATGACCGTTAATGGAGAAACTGTTGCTTTCAAAGTGTTTGATGCCACGAATCTGCCAAATGATGTTCAAGATTGTTTCCAAATTGGAGTATTGGAGAATCCAGGGAAAGAGAGATTTGATGGTCTTTCCCATTCACTAGAAGCATGCTTGCTGCAAGGAGTAGAGGAGGAGGAGCAGGGGCTGCCCACATGTTCAATGCTACAATTCCTACACATAAAGTTGGAGATCCTCCAATCATTCCTCCAGTTCTTTGTGATTCTGTTCATAATCATAAAAGGGAAAGGAAGGCAGCAAGGAAGCGATGGAAAAGGAAAACAAGCTTGGTGACCAATCTTGCAGTGCATGAGGTGTCGATTAGAACCCAAACCCCCCCATTCACTAAAGCAAGTTTGGATGTCCGGCTGAAGACATGAAACTTAGCGCTTCTTGGGAGGCAACCCAAGGTGATGAGGAGAAGATAGAACGTGCAAGGAGCTTGCTTGCGTCCTAATCGCTTCAAAGGGGAGTTGTTTTCTAAACTCTAACATTTGGTTATATCTTTTCCTTATCTTCTTTCCTTTCATTTATGAGGCATTGCTTGTTCTTACACTTTAACCATTGAGGACAATGTTTCATTTAAGTTTGGGGGGAAGGATTTAGTTATGTTGTTTCAAATTGTCAAATTTTAAAATTTTTAAGAGTGTCTAGTGTCTAAAAACGCAGGATTGTGTGTGTTGTTTCGTTATCCTTTCAAACACCTATGCTAAGACTTGGTTTTAATTCTAATATGGTTTTGCAGAAATTGATAGTCATTGTTTAAGGCCTGTGTGTGATTCTGAGTGAACTTTGTCTTGCATGCCATCCTTGCACTTGTTGAGCACTTTGCCAAGTTAGTCCAATTTCTTGCTACTTGGAGATGTTATGCAATTCTACTTATCTCATGATCTTGGTTTCGTACTCTAGAACTTATTTGAATATCTCTTGAGACATTCTGTTGCCATACAATGCTAGGGAAGTGATTTAGGCCATGTTTGAACCGTTTGAGCCTTTCTAACCATCCCTCTACATATATTCATCCCTAGTCAACCCATTTGAGCCTACGTTAATCCTTTCTTTGTATAAACCATTCCTACCATAATAAATCTCTGTTTCTTATCTTTACCTATTCTTTGAGCAATTAAAGCTATCTTTAAAGGAGAGTCATAAAGATGCAAGGTTTTTGGAGCAAAAGTGAATCATTAGTGCCATAACCCAAGTGTTGAAAGAAATAAGTTTGGGGGTATTGGTAACTAATCAAAAGAGGTAATGAAGTGTGACCAATGTAGTCACGACCCTAGGAACAATAAGGAGAGATCATGGTGATCTAGGGTAAAGAGCCACAAAATTAGGCCAAATAAACACATTTGAAGTGCTGAAATTATGTTGGAAATCTGCTCATGTATGTGTCCTTGCTTGTTTTAAAAAGTCAGTAATCTCTCATGCTTTTACTTATGCTTTAGTTGTGCTCAAAATGTTGTTATCCATATCCTCTCATTCATTCAACCACTACCCTAAGCCTCATTACAACCCTTGTAAAGTCCTTTTGATCCTTGGTATTGTATGATATTACTGTGGAGAGCTGATCTGATAACGAGCTTATGGGGTTCGGAATTCTTGATTGTGTTGTAAGTGTGTGCGCATGTACTTTTTTTTGAGTTGCAGGTGTTGTTCTGATTTGGCATTCACACACTACACTTAAGGATGTCATTGTGAGCTTTGCTTACTCTTCATCATGTATGGAACTTAGATGGTGATTGTTGTGTTTCTTTGGAACCATATACTTTGGTGATTCTTTGAGGATATTGTTTGGAAGGCTAGCTGCTTGTTTTCTGTTTTTTGAGTTGTAGTTTTATTTTGTTTGCTCGAGGACTAGCAAAATCTAAGTTTGGGGGTATTTGATAAGTTCATAATTTCACACATTTGCATGCCTTCGTTACTTTGTGATTTTGTTTAGTTTCTCTTTATTTTGAGTCACTTACCTATGTTTGTGTGTTATGTAGGTTAAGGCAGGAAGAGATCACTTTTGGTACAATCCATGCATATTAAAGGCTGATTGGCCTGAGAGGATTACACTTGAGGCATTTGAAGCAAAATGGTGCAAAAACGTGCAAAAACTGGAGATTGAGTTAGAAGTTCATTTCGGACTTATCTTCTTCATCCGAGGTTGGATTGGGCCAATACTTGTGTGGTTGGATCAGAGACATTCTGAACTTCACAATGGACATCTTAAAGTTGTCATTTGATTCAGCCAAGCCCAATTCGTAAGCCCATGAAAATACACATCATGCTGACATAAGGATGAGCTGATGGATGCTTGGTCATGCTGACATATTGATGAGCTAGGGCTGCTGGTGGGATTTGTTGGTGAAGTTCACCAACCAATTCTGATTATCTAATGCAAGTGTGTTAGGTCATTACCATATTAAATTCAGATTTATCCCTCCCCTCTCCCCTATAAATACCACTCCCATTCCACATTCAAGACACACAACTCATATCCTGAGATTCACAATCCCCTCTCACACATACACACATTCAGATTCACCACAAAGTGAGGAGAGAGCTAGCTGCAAAGGAGGGAGAGCCTGGAGCTGTCCTGGGAACTACCTTGCTGCCACCAACTAGTTCTTCTTCTCTTCTCTTTAATCTATCTATGTATTTCTTATTTTCTGTATTCTTAGTCATGTGTAACTAATCCATTAAGTTAGGGCTTAGGATGAAGCCCTAGTCATGAATATTCAATGTTATGGATGATTTCATAGTTAATTGATTTCCTTGCTTTCATTACCAAGTTGTTAATCTCCAGTTTATTATGTGCTTGATGTATGTTTTCTTAGAGTAGCTAACTAGGATTTTCTGCATCTAGCACGGGTTGGGAAGGGGTTTAGATTCACCAATTCTACTCTCCTTTCACAAGCAACACATGAATGGCCTAAGAATCATTCAAGGGGTTAATAACCATAGGTTGACTAGGACAGATACCATGTTCTAGGACTTGTGTGATTATCTTATTCTCAGGGAACTTAATGACTCTTGTATGCTTTATTCTAAGTAGATACCATGCTTAGGTTGGATATTAGAGATCACGTGTTGTGTAGATACCATGCACAATTACATGCCTTAGGAGAATCATGCATCCTGCACCTAGATACCATAGGCTTGTATGCGATAATCTATTGTTAATGAAGCTTGAGTCAATTTCTATGCATTCATAACTTGGATAGGAAGACTAGTGGTAGATTCCAAGGCTCTAACAGTTCTCAATCATTGTTTCACAACTTGTTGATTGCTGTTATTGTTTACTTTCCAGCACTTCCATTTCATTCTCTTGTTTTCACTTCAACAACAAAACCCCCAATTTCGAGTGCGTGTGTGGTGCTAGGATTCTGTCTTAGACCTTGCCATTGTCAGTTTGTTTGTTTGTTCCTTTTCTGTTTTGTCCATCATTCTAAGTAATTTAACTCGCAACCAAGTTACCATTCTCCGTGGGATCGACCTCGTATTTACATAAGCTATACTACAAACGGTTCGTGCACTTGCGAGAATTAAAGTTGCTGTTTTTAATAACTCATTTTAGTTGTTAAGAATAGGCTCAACAGTTATCAAGGTCAAAGAAAGATCAAGGCTTGGATGAGATAATGGAAATATTCAAGAAGGTGCAAATCAACATCCCACTGCTCAATGCCATTGCTCAGATTCCCAAGGATCCAGGTTCGTTTTCTATACCATGTATAGTTGGTGATTTTAAGTTCCAAAAAGCTTTACTTGATCTTGGTGCATCCATAAACCTTATGCCATATCATGTTTATGAGAAACTTAACCTTGGTGAGTTGCAAGCCACATCTGTGAGCATTCAATTGGCAGATAGAACTATCAGGTACCCTAAGGGCATTCTAGAAGATGTTTTGGTGAAAGTGGAAGAGCTAATTTTGCCAGCTGATTTCTTGGTGTTGGAAATGGAAGAAGCACCAATTCATGACAATCAATTACCACTCATTCTAGGTCGGCCATTCATGGCAACTGCCGGCACAATTATTGATGTGAAGAAGGGTACATTGACCATGAACGTGTTTGATGAGACAATAGCATTCAAAGTGTTTGAAGCCTCCAAGTTCCCAAGTGATGAGCATGAAGTTTTCCAGCTTGATGCAATTGATAATATGGTGAAAGAAGCACTGCCAATGAGTTATTTGGAGCCTATTGAAGCATGCATCACACAAAGCTTAAGGAAAGAAGAAGTGGACAGATTAGAGGCTGTGATCTCTCCTTTACTTCTTGAGCTTGTCTGCAGCATGGATAGCTATATAGAAGTTGGAAAGAGGTATGCAAACCAATTTGAATCATTACCCCCACCCACTAATAAGGTTTTACCTTCTATTGTGCATGCACCAGAGTTGGAATTAAAGCAATTGCCAACACACCTGAAATATGCTTATTTAGGTGAAAATGAGACTCTACCTGTTATCATTGCCTCACACCTTGAACCAGATGATGAGAAGAAGCTTTTGAGAGTTCTAAAAGAGCACAAAACTGCAATTGGGTGGAGCATTGCAGATATCAAAGGCATAAGTCCAACACTGTGCATGCATAGGATACTATTGGAGGACAATGCAATGCCTAAGAGGGATGCCCAAAGAAGTCTAAATCCAAACATGAAGGACGTGGTAAAGAAAGAGGTAATGAAGCTTTTAGATGTTGGTATTATTTACCCTATTTCTGACAGTAAATGGGTGAGCCCAGGACAAGTTGTCCCCAAGAAATCAGGTATCACAGTGGTGAAGAATGAAGCAAACGAGCTTGTGCCTACACGGATGACCACGGGCTGGAGAGTTTGCATTGATTATAGGAAGCTCAACACAGCAACAAGCAAGGATCACTTTCCTCTTCCATTCATTGATCAGATGCTTGAGAGATTGGCTGGCCATAGTCACTATTGCTTCCTTGATGGATATTCAGGCTACAATCAAATCGCCATAGCCCCAGAGGATCAAGAAAAGACGACCTTCACATGTCCCTTTGGCAATTTTGCTTATAGAAGGATGCCTTTTGGTCTCTGCAACGCCCCAGCCACTTTTCAAAGGTGCATGATGAGCATTTTCTCCGACATGGTAGAAAGGTTCATTGAGGTATTCATGGATGACTTCTCTGTTTTTGGTGATTCTTTTGATCAATGTTTGCATAATTTATCTAAGGTGTTGGCTAGATGTGAACAGAGTAACCTTGTGCTTAATTGGGAAAAATGTCATTTTATGGTTAACCAAGGCATAGTTCTTGGTCATGTCATCTCTAGTAACGGAATTGAGGTAGATAAAGCTAAGATTGATTTGATTACCTCTATACCCTCACCTACTTCTGTCAAAGAAGTACGTTCTTTCCTTGGCCATGCAGGTTTCTATAGGCGTTTCATTAAAGATTTTTCTAAGATTGCAAGGCCTTTGTGCAATCTCCTTACCAAGGACATGGATTTTGTGTTTGATCAAAACTGTGAAAATGCTTTCAATACTTTGAAAATGATGCTCACAACTGCCCCAATCATTATGCCACCGGATTGGAGCTTGCCTTTTGAACTGATGTGTGACGCTTCAGATTATGCCATTGGAGCTGTTTTGGGGCAGCGAGTTGATAAGAAGCCACATGCCATCTACTATGCTAGTAGAACCCTCAATGATGCCCAACTCAACTATTCCACCACAGAGAAGGAGTTGTTAGCTGTCATATTTGCTTTAGAGAAGTTCAGATCATATTTGATTACTAACAAGGTCATTGTTTACACTGATCATGCAGCATTGAAATACTTGTTAGCTAAGAAGGATGCCAAGCCACGCCTCATTAGATGGATTCTCTTGTTGCAAGAGTTTGACTTGGAGATAAAAGATAAGAAAGGAAGTGAGAATGTGGTGGCTGATCACTTGAGTAGATTGGTGCATGTATCTAATGAAGAGGAGGATTCCTTGCCATTACGTGAAAGCTTCCCTGATGAGCAACTCTTCTCTATTTGTGCTTTGAATTCTCTTAATCAGTTGCCTTGGTTTGCTGATATTGTTAACTATTTGTGCACTAACGAACTCCCTACAGGGTTATCTACGTTTCAACGTGACAAGCTTAGGAAGCAAGCAAGATACTACTTTTGGGATGATCCATATCTATTCAAGCATTGTCCAGACCAAGTAATTCGAAGGTGTGTGCCTGAAGGTGATTTCAAGAGCATTCTGGAGTTTTGTCACTCCCATGCATGCGGAGGCCATTTTGGGGCAAAGAAGACTGCCAACAAAGTGCTACAATCTGGTTTCTTTTGGCCTACCCTTTTTAAGGATGCCTATACTTTTTGTGCTTCATGTGATAGATGCCAAAGAATGGGTAATTTGCATGCTAGAAATCAGATGCCTCTCACTAATATCTTAATCATTGATATATTTGATGTTTGGGGAATTGATTTCATGGGCCCTTTTCCTACTTCTTATGGATTTGAATATAAATTAGTTGCTGTTGATTATGTTTCCAAATGGGTGGAAGCCATTGCCACTAGAACTAATGATGCTAAGGTTGTGATCAGTTTTCTCAAAGGAAATATTTTTACAAGGTTTGGCACACCTAGAGCAATCATTAGTGATGGTGGCTCCCACTTTGTTAACCAAGCATTTGCAGCACTCTTGAAGAAATATGGAATCACGCATAAGGTGGCAACACCCTATCATCCTCAAACTAGTGGGCAGGTTGAGATAAGCAATAGGGAGATTAAGCACATACTTGAGAAGACAGTGAACACCACAAGGAAGGATTGGTCCATGCGTTTGGATGATGCATTGTGGGCTTATAGGACTGCTTATAAGACCCCTATAGGTATGTCTCCATATAGACTTGTTTTCGGTAAACCTTGTCACTTACCAGTGGAGCTTGAGCACAGGGCTTATTGGGCAATCAAGGCCTTCAATTTTGATATGAAAGCTGCTGGTGAAAAGAGGAGGCTTCAACTCAATGAGTTGGAGGAGTTGCGACATGAGGCGTATGAGAACGCTAAGCTTTATAAAGAGAAAACAAAGCAGTATCATGACAAGAAAATTCTCAGGAAGACATTTGGGAAAGGACAAAAGGTTCTCTTATTCAATTCACGACTTAAGCTCTTCCCAGGTAAGCTTCGTTCTCGGTGGATTGGCCCTTTTGTTATTACTAATGTGTTTGATCATGGCGCAGTGGAGATTCAAAACATTAAGGATGGCAGCACCTTCAAGGTGAACGGACATCGGTTGAAACCATACTTTGATGCCAACTTTGATGCCAATATTGAATCTCAATCACTCAAGGAGCCTCCACCACTCTCTTGAAGCTCACCAAAGTTTGGACGTCCGGCTGAAGACATAAAACTTAGCGCTTCTTGGGAGGCAACCCAAGGTGATGAGGAGAAGATAGAACGTGCAAGGAACTTGCTGGCGTCCTAATCGCTTCAAAGGGGAGTTGTTTTCTAAACTCTAACATTTGGCTATGTCTTTTCCTTATCTTCTTTCTTTCATTTATGAGGCATTGCTTGTCCTTACACTCTAACCATTGAGGACAATGTTTCATTTAAGTTTGGGGGAAGGATTCAGTTATGTTGTTTCAAAGTTATGTTGTTTCAAATTGTCAAATTTTAATTTTTTTTTTAGTGTGTCTAGTGTCTAAAAACGCAGGATTTTGTGTGTTGTTTTGTTATCCTTCCAAACACCTATGATAAGACTTCAATTTAATGCTAATATGGTTTTTTCAGAAATTGACAGTCATTGTTTAAGGCCTTTGTGTGGTTCTGAGTTAACTTTGTCTTGCATGCCATCCTTGCACTTATTGAGCACTTTGCCAAGTTAGTCCAATTTCTTGCTACTTGGAGACGTTGTGCAATTCTACTTATAATCTTGGTTTCGTACTCTAGAACTTATTTGAATATCTCTTGAGACATTCTGTTGCCATACAATGCTTAGGAAGTGATTTAGGCCATGTTTGAATCGTTTGAGCCTTTCTAACCATCCCTCTACATGTATTCATCCCTAGCCAACCCATTTGTGCCTAAGTTAAGCATTTCTTTGTAAACCATTCCTACCATGATGAACCTCTGTTTTCTTATCCTTACTTATTCTATGAGCAATTAAAGCTATCTTCAAAAGAGAGTTATAAAGAATGCAAGGTTTTTGGAGCAAAAGTGAATCATTAGTGCTGTAACCCAAGTGTTGAAAAGAAATAAGTTTGGGGGTATTGGTAACTAATCAAAAGAGGTAATGAAGTGTGACCAATGTAGTCACGGCCCTAGGGTGTTATAAGGAGAAGATCATGGCGATCTAGGGTAAAGAGCCACAAAATTAGGCCAAATAAACAGTTGTGAACGTGTTGAAATTATGTTGAAAATCTGCTCATGTATGTGTTCCTTGCTTGTTACAAAGTTCAGTAATCTCTCATGCTTTTACCTATGCTTTAGTTGTGCTCAAAATGTTGTTATATCTCCATGTCTCCTCTTTCATTCAACCACTACCCTAAGCCTCATTACAACCCTTGTAAAGTCCTTTTGATCCTTGGTATTGTATGGTTCTGTGGAGAGCTGATATGATAATGTGCTTATGGGGTTCGAAATTCTTGATTGTGCTCTAAGTGTGTGCGCATGTACTTATTTGAGTTGCAGGTGTTGTTCTGATTTGGCATTCACACACTACACTTAAGGATGTCATTGTGAGCTTCGCTTACTCTTGAACCATGTGTGGAACTTAGATTGTGATTGTTGTGTTTCTTTGGAACCATACATTTTGGCGATTCTTTAAGGATATTGTTTGGAAAGCTAGCTATTTATTTTCTGTTTTCTAAGTTGTAGTTTTATTTTGTTTTGCTCGAGGACTAGCAAAATCTAAGTTTGGGGGTATTTGATAAGTCCATAATTTCATACATTTGCATGCCTTCTTTACTTAGTGATTTTGTTTAGTTTCTCTTTATCTTGAGTCACTTACCTATGTTTGTGTGTTTTGTAGGTTAAGGTAGCAAGAGATCACATTTGATGCAATCCATGCATGTTTTGGGCTGATTGGCACAAGAGGAATATAAGCTTAAAGACAGACCCAATTTGGGTCACACTCCTTATCAGTCCAATTTCGTGGGTCATCTTGCAGGCCTCATTTCAGCAACCTACACAGCTGTAATGAAGAGACATCCTTCATAGAAGTTGTTCCAGTTGGGGTCTATTATAACATATCCAAATTGCAGCCCAATTGGATAAATCTGGAGCCTTTTGCATGTGAAACACTCAACCAGGTTCACAGAAAGTCATTGTTGGCTACTGTCACATTTAGTGTGGCCACATACCTGGAGCCATGTGCTACACTTAACAGCAGCCACACATGGGAGAAAAATTAGCTTGGGAACTCAGAAAAATGAACAAAAGTCAAGCTAGCATTTATTGGGCAGACTTGGCAGCTGGAGCAGCTGGCATGTATTGGGCAGTCAACTAGCATTTATTGGGCAGACTTGGCAGTTGGGCAGCAGCTGAGTGAGTTGTGCTTCACCAGCCTAGGGGATGACGAATTTCCACTCTATAAATAGAGAACTCCAAGACATTCAGAAACATTCATTCAATAATTCACTTCATCCATTACTCACACACACATTCAGATTCACCACAAGTGAAGAAGAGAGCTAGGAGGGAGAGCTTGGAGCTGTCCTGGGAGCTATCTTGCTGCCACCAACTAGTTCTTCTCTTCTCTTTATTCTATCTATGTATTTCTTAATTTCTGTATTCATAGTTATGTTTAACTAATCCATTTAGTTAGGGCTTAGGATGAAGCCCTAGTTATGAATATTCAATGTTATGGATGGTTTCATGGTTAATTGATTTCCTTGCTTTCATTGTCAAGTTGTTAATCTCCAGTTTATTATGTGCTTGATGTATGTTTTCTTGGAGTAGCTAACTAGGATTTTATGCATCTAGCACAGGTTGGGAAGGGGTTTAGATTCACCAATTCTACTCTCCTTTCACAAGTCACTTTCTATGCATTCATAACTTGGATAGGAAAACTAGTGGTGGATTCCAAGGCTCTAACACTTCTCAATCATTGTTTCACAACTTGTTGATTGCTGCTATTGTTTACTTTCCAGCACTTCCATTTCATTATCTTGTTTTCATTTCAACAACAAAACCCCCCATTTTGAGTGCGTGTGTGGTGCTAGGATTCTGTCCTAGACCTTGCCATTGTTAGTTGGTTTGTTTCTTTGTTTTCCCAGCATTTAAGTAGTTTAACTTGTAAACACGTTACCATTCTCCCTGGGATCGACCTCGTATTTACATAAGCTATACTATAAGCGGTTCGTGCACTTGCGAGAATTAAAGTTGCTGTTTTTAATAACTCATTTTAGTTGTTAAGAATAGGCTCAACAAGTGGTTGGTGTATTCCGTAGTTCTAGCGATTGGATTTCACTCAAAACTCACCAAATCACTCCTCCCACCACATTATGATGATGCCCAAGTTTTTGGCTCGAATCGGAAATCAAACGAAATTGGACAATTCAAGTTCAAAGGAAGTTCGTTCCGAATTGGAGTGGTTGGTGTATTCCGTAGTTCTAGCGATTGGATTTCACTAAAAACTCACCAAATCACTCCTGCCACCACATTATGATGATGCCCAAGTTTTTGGCTCGAATCGGAAATCATACGAAATTGGACAATTAAAGTTCAAAGGCAGTTCGTTCCGAATTGGAGTGGTTGGGGTATTCCGTAGTTCTAGCGATTGGATTTCACTCAAAACTCACCAAATCACTCCTCCCACCACATTATGATGACGCCCAAGTTTTTGGCTCAATCGGAAATCAAAAGGTGTACGAAATTGGACAATTCAAGTTCGAAGGAAGGTCGTTCCGAACTGGAGTGGTTGGTGTATTCCGTAGTCCTAGCGATTGGATTTCACTCAAAACACACCAAATCACTCCTCCCACCATATAATGATGATGCCCAAGTTTTGGACTCGAATCGGAAAACAATAGGTGTACGAAATTGGACAATTTAAGTTCAAAGGCAGTTCGTTCCGAATTGGAGTGGTTGGTGTATTCCGTAGTTCTAGCGATTGGATTTCACTCAGAACTCACCAAATCACTCCTCCCACCATATAATGATGATGCCCAAGTTTTGGGCTCGATCGGAAATCAATAGGTGTACGAAATTGGACAATCCAAGTTCAAAGGCAGTTCGTTCCGAATTGGTGTGGTTGGTGTATTCCGTAGTTCTAGCGATTGGATTTCACCCAAAACGTGCCAAATGACTCCTCCCACGATGTTATGATGATGCCCAAGTTTTGTGCTCGATCGGAAATCAATAGGTGTACAAAATTGGACAATTCAAGTTCAAAGGTAGTTCGTTCCGAATTGGAGTGGTTGGTGTATTCCGTAGTTCTAGCGATTGGATTACACCCAAAACGTACCAAATGACTGCTCCCGATATATTACAATAATGCCCAAGTTTTGGGCTCGAATCGGAAATCAATAGGTGTACGAAATTGGACAATTCAAGTTCAAAGGCAGTTCGTTCCGAATTGGAGTGGTTGGTGTATTCCGTAGTTCTAGCGATTGGATTTCACTCAAAACTCACCAAATCACTCCTCCCACCATATAATGATGATGCCCAAGTTTTGGGCTCGATTGGAAATCAATAGGTGTACGAAATTGGACAATCCAAGTTCAAAGGCAGCTCGTTACGAATTGGAGTGGTTGGTGTATTCCGTAGTTCTAGCGATTGCATTTCACCCAAAACTTGCCAAATGACTCCTCCCACGATGTGATGATGATGCCCAAGTTCTTGGATCAATCGGAAATCAAAAGGTGTACGAAATTGGACAATTCAAGTTCGAAGGCAGTTCGTTCCGAATTGGAGTGGTTGGTGTATTCCGTAGTTCTAGCGATTGGATTTCACTCAAAACACACCAAGTCACTCCTCCCACCATATAATGATGATGCCCAAGTTTTGGGCTCGAATCGGAAATCAATAGGTGTACGAAACTGGACAATTTAAGTTCAAAGGCAATTCGTTCCGAATTGGAGTGGTTGGTGTATTCCGTAGTTCTAGCCATTAGATTTCACTCAAAACTCACCAAATCACTCCTCCTACCATATAATGATGATGCCCAAGTTTTGGGCTCGAATCGGAAATGAATAGGTGTACGAAATTGGACAATCCAAGTTCAAAGGCAGTTCTCTCCGAATTGGTGTGGTTGGTGTATTCCGTAGTTCTAGCGATTGGATTTCACCTAAAACTTGCCAAATGACTCCTCCCACGATGTTATGATGATGCCCAAGTTTTGGCCTCGAATCGGAAATCAATAGGTGTACGAAATTGGACAATTCAAGTTCAAAGGCAGTTCGTTCCGAATTGGAGTGTTTGGTGTATTCCGTAGTTCTAGCAATTGGATTTCACTCAAAACTCACCAAATCACTCCTCCCACCATATAATGATGATGCCCAAGTTTTGGGCTCGATTGGAAATCAATAGGTGTACGAAATTGGACAATCCAAGTTCAAAGGCAGCTCGTTACGAATTGGAGTGGTTGGTGTATTCCGTAGTTCTAGCGATTGCATTTCACCCAAAACTTGCCAAATGACTCCTCCCACGATGTGATGATGATGCCCAAGTTCTTGGATCAATCGGAAATCAAAAGGTGTACGAAATTGGACAATTCAAGTTCGAAGGTGTTCGTTCCGAATTGGAGTGGTTGGTGTATTCCGTAGTTCTAGCGATTGGATTTCACTCAAAACACACCAAGTCACTCCTCCCACCATATAATGATGATGCCCAAGTTTTGGGCTCGATCGGAAATCAATAGGTGTACGAAACTGGACAATTTAAGTTCAAAGGCAGTTCGTTCCGAATTGGAGTGGTTGGTGTATTCCGTAGTTCTAGCCATTAGATTTCACTCAAAACTCACCAAATCACTCCTCCCACCATATAATGATGATGCCCAAGTTTTGGGCTCGATCGGAAATGAATAGGTGTACGAAATTGGACAATCCAAGTTCAAAGGCAGTTCTCTCCGAATTGGTGTGGTTGGTGTATTCCGTAGTTCTAGCGATTGGATTTCACCTAAAACTTGCCAAATGACTCCTCCCACGATGTTATGATGATGCCCAAGTTTTGGCCTCGATTGGGAAATCAATAGGTGTACGAAATTGGACAATTCAAGTTCAAAGGCAGTTCGTTCCGAATTGGAGTGGTTGGTGTATTCCGTAGTTCTAGCGATTGGATTTCACTCAAAACACACCAAATCACTCCTCCCACCATATAATGATGATGCCCAAGTTTTGGGCTCGATCGGAAATCAATAGGTGTACGAAACTGGACAATTTAAGTTCAAAGGCAGTTCGTTCCGAATTGGAGTGGTTGGTGTATTCCGTAGTTCTAGCGATTGGATTTCACTCAAAACTCACCAAATCACTCCTCCCACCATATAATGATGATGCCCAAGTTTTGGGCTCGAATCGGAAATGAATAGGTGTACGAAATTGGACAATCCAAGTTCAAAGGCAGTTCTCTCCGAATTGGTGTGGTTGGTGTATTCCGTAGTTCTAGCGATTGGATTTCACCTAAAACTTGCCAAATGACTCCTCCCACGATGTTATGATGATGCCCAAGTTTTGGCCTCGAATCGGAAATCAATAGGTGTACGAAATTGGACAATTCAAGTTTAAAGGTAGTTCGTTCCGAATTGGAGTGGTTGGTGTATTCCGTAGTTCTAGCGATTGGATTTCACCCAAAACGTACCAAAGGACTGCTTGTTCGGTTCACAATTGTATATCATTTTGTACCTTTCTAGCTTATGATTTCGTTATGTTTTTGAGTTAACCTTGTGCTTTTAACCTCTTTTGTGTTTGTTATTCAGTTCATTGAGCTCTAGGTATCACTTGAGGCATTTGAAGTAAAATGGTGAAAACAATGTGTAAAAACTGAAGACTGAGTTACAAATTCATTTCGGACATATCTTTTTCATCTGTGCTTGGATTGGGCCAATTCACGTGTACATGGAAAGAAGACATTCTGAACTTGAAGATGGATAGCTCTAGCTCATCAATTGATTAATCCAAGCCCAATCCGTGAGCCCATCAAATTACACATCATGCTGACTTGCAGATGAGCTCATTGCTTGCTTGGTCATGCTGACATGAGGATGAGCTATGGCTGCTGGTGGGATTTGTTGGTGAAGCTTGGTCATGCTGACATGATGATGAGCTATGGCTGCTGGTGGGATTTGTTGGTGAAGTGCAACAACCATTTCTGATTATCTAATGCAAGTGTGTTAGGTCATTGCTATATTCAATTCTGATTTCTCACTTCCCTCCCCCTATAAATACCTCTTCAATTCCAGACTCAAGGTGTGCAAGCCTGGGATTCACAACCCCACAATTCAGCCATCCTTCACTCCATCCTACCTCAAACACTTCCATCATTTTCCCAAACACATTCAGAAATCTTCCTCAAACACTCTCACAACCCCAAACACTCCAGCAATCAATCCAAAGCTCTAAACAGCCTCAAACCACCAAAACAACTCCAGAAAACCTCCCTTCCATTTCCCTACGAATTTCATCTTTCTTAGCCATCACCACTCACTCAAACTCATCCCAAATCACCTCCATATCCTTCATACATCTTTCTAGAAGTGGGGAAGCTCTTGGATAAGCATTAGAAGTGGAGAAGCACTTGGAGAAGCCTTGGACACCACAAGAACTTCAAAAAAGGGGTTTTTCTACTCTTATTGCATTCATTATGTTTTCTCATTTCTGTTCAAGTCTCTTTTCCATTATGAGTAGCTAAATCCATCACTAGGGCTTCGATGTAACCTAACATGAATATTCTGGGTTTATAAAGTTCAAGTTTCAAGTTTGATTCATGATTCATGTTCTTATTCATTTTGCATACCTGCCTATATGCTGATCAGAATGCCTAGCTACCATTTTGATTTGTGTATCTTGGTTTGAATTAAGAGTATACACCCTACATTAATTCGAATTGAACTATGAATAGGAAGAGTATGTATGGACATTCGACAACAGGGATTAGATACATACTTGGTTGTTTAAAATGTTCTTTTATGCTTAATGGGTTCCTAATGCTTAATTTTAGGTTAGACAACAAATGATCAAATTAGGGAATTAGGAACACAAGGTTAGGACCAAACACCATGGCTTAATCATACTTTAGCTAGAATCAATCTTTGAATCTGAATTAGACTTGTTACTTGACTCCTTATAACCCAGAGTTGAATTGTTATGGTGATTCGAATGCCCTAGTCTCGAAATCCGTTTTCCAGCCCTTCAAAATCACTCTTTGTTACACTTGTTTATTTGCTTTCATTTGCAATTTCAGTTTGCTCACTTCCTTTCACAATCACAATCACTCTCACTTTAATTTCTGTTTTAGACTTAACTTCCTAACTTCTTGAATTCGGTAATCTAAGTACATAACTAATTTGAACTTCTCAGTCCTCGTGGGTACGACCTCGTTCTTGTCTTTGCTATACTATTGATTGGCACGTACACTTGCGAGTTAACATAATTAAACAACACTGCTCCCGATATATTACAATAATGCCCAAGTTTTGGGCTCGATCGGAAATCAATAGGTGTACGAAATTGGACAATTCAAGTTCAAAGGCAGTTCGTTCCGAATTGGACTGGTTGGTGTATTCCGTAGTTCTAGCGATTGGATTTCACTCAAAACTCACCAAATCACTCCTCCCACCATATAATGATGATGCCCAAGTTTTGGGCTCAATTGGAAATCAATAGGTGTCCGAAATTGGACAATCCAAGTTCAAAGGCAGTTCGTTCCGAATTGGAGTGGTTGGTATATTCCGTAGTTCTAGCGATTGGATTTCAACCAAAACTTGCCAAATGACTCCTCCCACGATGTGATGATGATGCCCAAGTTTTGGGCTCTAATCGGAAATCAATAGGTGTACGAAATTGGACAATTCAAGTTCAAAGGCAGTTCGTTTCGAATTGGAGTGGTTGGTGTATTCCGTAGTTCTACCGATTGGATTTCACTCAAAACTCACCAAATCACTCCTCCCACCACATTATGATGATGCCCAAGTTTTTGGCTCGATTGGGAAATCATACGAAATTGGACAATTCAAGTTCAAAGGCAGTTCGTTCCGAATTGGAGTGGTTGGTGTATTCCGTAGTTCTAGCGATTGGATTTCACTAAAAACTCACCAAATCACTCCTGCCACCACATTATGATGATGGCCAAGTTTTTGGCTCGAATCGGAAATCATACGAAATTGGACAATTCAAGTTCAAAGGCAGTTCGTTCCGAATTGGAGTGGTTGGGGTATTCCGTAGTTCTAGCGATTGGATTTCACTCAAAACTCACCAAATCACTCCTCCCACCACATTATGATGATGCCCAAGTTCTTAGCTCAATCGGAAATCAAAAGGTGTACGAAATTGGACAATTCAAGTTCGAAGGAGTTCGTTCCGAATTGGAGTGGTTGGTGTATTCCGTAGTTCTAGCGATTGGATTTCACTCAAAACACACCAAATCACTCCTCCCACCATATAATGATGATGCCCAAGTTTTGGGCTCTAATCGGAAATCAATAGGTGTACGAAATTGGACAATTTAAGTTCAAAGGCAGTTTGTTCCGAATTGGAGTGGTTGGTGTATTCCGTAGTTCTAGCGATTGGATTTCACTCAAAACTCACCAAATCACTCCTCCCACCATATAATGATGATGCCCAAGTTTTGGGCTCGATCGGAAATCAATAGGTGTACAAAATTGGACAATCCAAGTTCAAAGGCAGTTCGTTCCGAATTGGTGTGGTTGGTGTATTCCGTAGTTCTAGTGATTGGATTTCACCTAAAACTTTCCAAATGACTCCTCCCACGATGTTATGATGATGCCCAAGTTTTGGCCTCGAATCGGAAATCAATAGGTGTACAAAATTGGACAATTCAAGTTCAAAGGCAGTTCGTTCCGAATTGGAGTGGTTGGTGTATTCCGTAGTTCTAGCGATTGGATTTCACTCAAAACTCACCAAAACACTCCTCCCGCCATATAATGATGATGCCCAAGTTTTGGGCTCGAATCGGAAATCAATAGGTGTACGAAATTGGACAATTCAAGTTCAAAGGCAGTTCGTTCCGAATTGGAGTGGTTGGTGTATTCCGTAGTTCTAGCGATGGGATTTCACTCAAAACTCACCAAATCACTCGTCCCACCATATAATTGATCGGTTCATAATTGTATATCATTTTGTACCCTTCTAGCTTATGATTTGATTATGTTATTGAGTTAAACTTGCGCTTTTAATCCATTTTCTGTTTTGATAAGTCCATAATTTCATAAACTTGCATGCCTTCTTTACTTAGTGATTTTGCTTAGTTTCTCTTTATTTTGAGTCACTTACCTCTGTTTGTGTGTTTTGTAGGTTAAGAAAGCAAGAGATCACATTTGATGTAATCCATGCATGTTAAGGGCTGATTGGCATAAGAGGAATATGAGCTTAAAGACAAACATATTTTGGCTACAACCCATTTCCAGCCCAGTTTCGTAGGTCAGCTTCTTGGACTTGGATCAGCATGCTATGGGGCTTGGATGAGGTGAAGCTCTTCATGAAACTTGTTCCAATGGGTGTCTACTACAACATATCCAAATTTCAGCCCAATTGGACATTTGTGGAGTGCTCAGTCCGTCCAACACTCAACCTTGCTCAAGAGGATTTGCAACTGCCAGCTTTTTGCCATGTGCCTCCTTTTAGCCATGTGCCTCTCCCTAGCTATAACTGAATTTGTACTCAACATAATGAGTGAAGCGGGGAGGCATTCCAGCTATTAAAGAGAAAGCAAGAGCATATTTGTGAAGACAAAAATACATCATGGCAAAGAGGACAAGGAAGAGACAAAGGTTAAAGTGTCATGGTTAAAGTGCAAAGGGGATCAGCTTTTGAGCTACTAAAGAGAAGCATGTGCATGCATGTAAAGCAAAAGAAAGAAAAGAAATGAAATGAAGTCAATTCCAGTCCTTGTTTCGGCAGCCAACTTGCAGTGGCCAAAACGTACACTTCTACTGCTCCGATGCAAATACTTTCTTCATAGAAGTTGTTCCAATGGGTGTCTAGTATAACATAGCCAAATTTGAGCACCATTGGATACGTTTTGAAACCTGTGGCATTCCTACACCAAGTCTGGTTCAGAAGAATCATTTTTCAGCAACCAAAAGGCAACCACATGGGTTGGCAGCAAAAGGCAGCCACAACACCTTTGAACCCATGTGAAGAAGCTGGAAGTGCAGCAAAAGAAGTATGGGATGGGATTGATTCCAACCACACTAACCTAGACAAGATGAAGTGGGAGTTATGGGTTGTATTAAAGGAGGAATGGTGGCGTTGCATTTCATCATGATGTTCCTCCCTCTTAGCCCTATAAATAGAGAGGCCTTCAAGCTTCAAAACACACCCCAAGGGGGGAGCTCTCAAACACTTCTCTAGAGCTCCCTTCCCTTCTCTCCCTCAAATTCTCTTAGTTTCCTTTCAAGTTGTCAATTGTTGTAACAAAATGAGTTTACTACATTTTCCTTCAAGTTTTCTTAGTTCCACTTTACTTTTATTTGTAATGTACATTCTTTCTTAAGTATTCAAGTTTAATTAGTTTCCAAGTTTCAATTATGGTTTTTGTTCTTATTCATTATGCTTATCAGTTAATATGCTAGTTTGAATGATTGATCACCATTTAGGTTTGCATGTTAGCTATCTTGGTTTGAATTAAGAGTATACACCATGCTTTAATTCGAATTGAACTGTGAATAGGAAGAGTATGTATGGACATTCGAACAACAGGGATTAGATACATGCTTGGTTGTTTAAATTGTTCTTCTATGCTTAATGGGTTCCTAATGCTTAATTTTAGGTTAGACAACAAATGATCAAATTAGGGAATTAGGAACACAAGGTTTTGACCAAACACCATGGCTTAATCATACTTTAGCTAGAATCAATCCGTTAATCTATTTGAACTTGGGAACTTATTTGCTTGAGTTATTTCCTTTTTTTTCTTGTTTTATTTATTTTCTTTTTCATTTTTATTTTGTGTAGGGGAAATGAATTGGATCATTCAATCACCAATCCTCGTGGGATCGACCTCGCACTTACATATGCTATACTACCGAACGGCTCGTGCACTTGCGAGTATCACAAGTTGAGGATGCAGCTGAATCCATTTTGATGCAATGAATCCGACACAACATATTTTGGCGCCGTTGCCGGGGATTGGCAACATAGTTTGGTTCTATTTCTTTTCCCTACTTGTTTTATTTTTATTTTTCATTTTCATATTTTTCTAGACAGTTTCATGTTTTGAAGTTAATGGCGTTGATGGACAAGTTGTGTTTGTAGTCCAACAGAAAAAGGACAATTGCCCAACAAGCAAGAGAACTGGGTTTAAGTCCCAGCTTACACAACCCATTGGTGTTTGTTACTTTGAAGCATGGAATTAGATGTTTGTGGTGAAGTTGAATCCCTAATCTTGATGTTTTAGTTTAGTTTATCCTTTTCAATTAATTTATGGTTTCCTCATCCTTTAAATCTAAAAATCTGTTTCAAGTTTCCTTGTCTTTCTTTAAGCATTTCTGAAGTAGCTCAATAAGAAAGAGAGAGTGGAGAGAGATGGCAACCTCAATCATAAGTATGGGAAGAGTGGAGCAGTGGGAGAAGTCGACCTCCAAGTGCATCCATGCTCGACCTAATCGCTTCAAGAGGGAGCATTTCAATCCTTTACTTTCATTGAATTCTGTTTATTTCCGTACCTTTTTTTGCCCTTTGGTACGCGTGGGGTTCTTTGTTTTTCTGTTCTGAATCTAACCATATAAAGAACGTGAAATTTGGACTTACAGTCGGAAAGTTATAAGCTAAAAACTGAACATAGGTCGAAGCTGAAAAACAGAAAAACGAATTTGTCCAAATTGTGATAAAAGGGTGATAGAAAGTGTTGTTTGTGTTTTTCTTTGGTTTCTCGGTTTGTTTCTTTTAGTACAACAATTTATGTCATTTGTTTGAGTTTGTTTTAGAGTACTTAGTTCATTTTTGTTTATGGTTTATTGTTTCATTTTATCTTAATTTGTTTTGGCTTCTTATCTTAAAAATTAAAAAAAAGATTTTTCATATGAGCTGACTTATGGTAACTCCAGCTGAGCACTTCCGTCAATACAGTGTCTAGGAGTTCTTTAGGCGACACCTTCGGTGTCTAAGAAGTTTGGGTTTTAAGCGGGACCATTGTGACCCCTCCAACCTTCCCGGATACCCTGGCTGTGTTTTCTGAGGCCCTTAACTGGTCATCCGTGAGTTGCTTGTATATTCGTGTGTTTTTAAATTAAGTTTTTTTTTATATATTGTTTTCTTTTCTGTTAGAGTCTTTGTTTTTGTTTTGTTTTTGTTTTTGTTTTTATTTTGTTAAGTTAGTTTTTGTATTTATTTTGTTTAGTCGTTGTTTTTATTTTGTTTTTGTTTTGTTTTGGTTTTTGTGGTATGGTTAGTTAGTTTATTTCTAAGTGTTAAAACACATTTTTATTTCAAACGCTGCATTAAAAAAAAAAACAAAAAACAAAAACAAAAACAAAACAAAACAAAAAAAAAACAAAAAAAAAACAAAAAAAAAAAACATTCAAGTAAAATAAAAAAACAACTTTTTCTTTTTCTTCTTCTTCTTCTTCTTCTTTTTCTTCTTCATCTTCATCATCATCATGGCTTGCCTCTATTGTCTCGCACTTGTAGAATCTGCAGCAGCTCTACATGATCATCATTTTTTCTCTCAGTGCTTTCACATGCTGATTGGCACAGGAGAGCCGCTTCTGGAGTCAGCCACCATAGCCTTCAAGGCAGCCACTTCCTCGCTCAGCGCTTTGCACTCCCGTGTCCTCGCCAGGAGTCGCATACCCAAATTGGTAGCCGAGACTGCTTGGAGCACAGTTAAATCGTGGGACTCATCCACCGCCATCTTGTTAGACGACGTGCCACATGCAGGTGATCTGCCTGGAGTGAGTTTACTGCCAATCAATGTTCCCAGCAACACTGATCATTTGAAATTGCCTCAGAAAAAGTTCGGTATTGCCTCAGCAAAGTTTGAGGTCGTGCCGTGATGATATGTGGAGTTTGGGAAGACAGGAGTTGGAGGAGCCCTTGTCTGGGCATTTGGTGGTGCAAGTGAGAGCTCAAAGTTGAGATCATCAAGGTGAGTGCATGAGGATGCCATTTGTTTTGCTTCTGAATTTTTTTGATGTTTTTTCTTGAGTTTGCAGGAAGAAATGCTGGGTATCATCCGCTTGTAGAAGTGTGGTTTAAATAGGCATATGCTGATGAGAGAGCGTCAACACCATTTCGAATTTCCCGGGCATGTCTCGACCTAATCGCTTCAAGGGGGAGCACCTTTACTTTACT
This sequence comes from Prunus fruticosa, assembly GCA_018703695.1. NCBI lineage: Eukaryota > Viridiplantae > Streptophyta > Magnoliopsida > Rosales > Rosaceae > Prunus > Prunus fruticosa. Next base: position 24,370,726 of record CM031918.1, on the reverse strand, counting down.
TTACTTTTTTTTTTTCCTCCGTGTTTTCTGTGTTTTATATTTTTGCCCGTTACTTTCACTTTCTAGTGCTTTGTGTTTCTGCCTTTTCCTTTCGGCTATCTTTGTTTTATTTTAGTTAGGGAACTGTGTTTTCTTTTCCGTTTGTCGTCTTTGTTTTATTTTAGTTGGGAAGCGTGTTTTCTTTTTCTTTTTCTTTTTCTTTTTCTTTTTCTTTTTCTTTTTCTTTCTGCAACTTACTCTTTTATTTCCGAAAGAAAATAACAAAAACAACCAAAAATAAAATAAAATAAAAACAACAATAAGCAGTAGAAATCATTTCTTCACAGTGCTCGGTGTCTCGACCATAGGAGCTTTGAGTTTGGCCCTCTGGCTATCCTCTTCCAGGGCTTCACGCACAGCCTCTTGGGGCTCACCACTTGAGCTCCCAAAGATCGCAATCTTAGCTTGAGCGTAATTACTCTCGCGATCTGCTTGCTTGCGTTTACCCGGTCGGTCTAGGTCCTCCAGCTGCTTTCGCATGTCGCGAGAATACAACTCTACCATCTTTGTTAGGCTTTTATTCTCATCCCGCAATACTTCTAGCTGGTGTCGATTCACCTCCACTATCCTTGCCCTCTCCCTTTTCAAGCTTTTTATAGCACTCTGACACTCTTCAACCATACTTCAATTAGCACCTCTACCTCATGGGACCTCTACCTCATGGGACTTCGCAGTAGGCGATGACCCAAACTTGCGACACATGCTGGACTCTGCACGCTCAGTGCCAGGGCATCACTTGCGACCCGATTGTCATCCCTTGTCCCAAACACACGTATATCTTTAGGAGTCACCAGATTTCTGCCCACTCCAATGGCAACATCGTTGTCCAGGAGTATTGAGTCATTTACTGTCACAGGCCCCCTTGCGGAGGCAAAGTAGGGCACTCATACTGGTGCCGTTGCTTGGCCCCATGTCTAGAGTCGGTGGAGCTAGGTTGAGATCCAAGGAAAATGGGTAGTTAGAGGCCATTTGATTTCTCACTTTCTTTTCTTCTTTCTTTTCTCTTTTGTGTGTTTCTGAGTTTGTGTTTTTCACCCTCCCTTCTTTTTTTCTTCTTATAGACTTAGTTTGCTAAACCCTAACCATTGCAGCGTCCTAGCATTTTCCTAATCTCCAGCATTCCTTGAGTCCCACAACCTTCTCGCTTCCCAACCTTACCCAACTCATTTATCACAACGTGTCTTTTCTGAACGGACGCGTTCAGGAAAGTCTTGGCGCCTTTCCATGAGCCCGTAATTTCTGCTTGTGGAGTCTGCGGCGCCTCTACGCGTCGACACGTGTCTCACCCTGCTTCAGTGGTCCCTTACACTAAACCGAGACATCATGACCCATGTTCTTTTAAATAAATAAAAAAAATAGAAAATAATAATAATAATAACATGTGGGCTTCGGATATCATTGTGGGTCGGGTTTTCACTATTGTTTAGGTTTCAAAGTGGGTTAACTTTCTTTTGGGTTGAGCTTTCAATCGTTTGGGTTTTGGTTTGCGTAAGACTATTTGTTTAGGGCTTTCTATTTCGAGTGTTTTACTGTTTCATTTTTTTATTTATTTGTTTGTTTGTTTTGTCATTTTTATTTTTGTAATTAATTTTTTTTTTTTGTGTTTTTTTTTTTTGTGATTTATATTTACTTTAGTACTTTTCATTTCTTGTTATGACATTGCTTGTTGCTAATTTTTAAACATTTAGGACAATGTTCATTTCTAGGTTTGGGGGTATTGGAGTTTAGCATGTAAATTTGGTTTTTCCTTAATTATTTTTTTTTTTTGCTTGTTTTTATTTTTATTTTATTTTGTTTAAGTCTTGCTTTTATTTTTATTTTTATTTTTATTTTTATTTTATTTTGATTTTGATTTTATTCACTTTCCGAACACATTTGATGAGATTGTGATAAATGTTTGCATGACTTAAATGAAAATTGAATTTTATTTTATTTATTATTTATTGTAAATTTTTATTGTATAAAAAAAAACTTAAATTTAAAATTTTAAAAAAATAATAATAATTTTGGCATTGTTCTAGCATGATATGTTCGAAACCTTCTTTACACTTGCCATTTGTTTCATAATTTTCCAATTAAAGTATTTGCATGACCCAAAGAATTGTATCAAGCATAAATTAGACTTATATAACCATATAATGTGAGCTTTTGAGCCTTGTGCTTCATTTCATGAGTGTTATACACATACTCTTATTTTCTTATCATCAAAGTTGTTGTTTGATCTCATTATTCATTGATTTGGTTGAACACTTAAAAGTCATTCATTCTTATGCAATTTGATTTCTTGACATTTAAGAAATGATATTAAGGCCCTCTTTGGATCGTTTGTGCCTTTCAAGCTAACCTTATGCATGCTTAAGCATGATTTTCCATTGTTTACCATTTTGAGCCTATATGTAAACCTTTTCTTTCATTTTACCAATTATATTTCCTCGCCTTAGCCCGAAAAACAAATATTTACCTTTCTAAGGAACTCATGAGCTTTAATTCGGATGTGTTTTTCATGCTAAGTTTGGGAAGGGATATTACATATTCAAAAAAAAAAAAAACTTCACACAATTGGTGAAAGGAAAAAAAAAAAATTGTGATTAAATGGTAGTTGAATGAAATTTCATTTTTGGGTTTCATTGGTGTTTGGAAAGGAGTTTAAATCATTGTAAATGAAGGTATAAGGAGTTTTGATCATGTAAAATAAAAAAATCTAATCATGATGATTCGAAGTCTTTTGTAAACAATTATTTTATACTCTTACATTTTTGAGTTCCTTGGACTTTGTTTTATCCATACCCTTCATTTCTTACTCACCTTACACCCTTGGCCTCATTACAACCTATAATAAAGACCTAAATTGATCTTAAATGTCATATGGTTGAATTGCATGCATTTTCTTACTTTTAAGTGTTTGGCATCCTTCTTGAGATCATATTAATGCAAGTTCATCTTCCTATTTTGGAGTTAAGTCATTTATGGTTTAACTCTAATCTCATGTTTATAACTGAGTGATGCATTGTAACCCTCTTCTGAGTGATTCATTTGTGAGAGGACAACTTTAGTGAGATTTGAAGTTGCATTTGTGTTTGGTATGATTTTTGAAATTGTGTGAAAACTAAGATTGGGGAATTTGTTGCATTTGGCTATCACACTACTACACTTTGAGCATGTTGTGTTTTGAACTTTGTCACCTTGTAAATAATGTCTAAAATTGAGGTTTTATTGTTAAAACTTTTGAGTCATATGCATGAGTCATTTCTCTTCAGAAAATGTTCGGAAAGATTGTTTTGAGTTTTATTTATATTTTTGTCTTTATTTTTATTTTTATTTCTTTTATTTTTGTTTTTATTCTTTTGTAATTATTTTTCTTTTTGTTTTTCTTTTATTTTGCTTAAGGACTAACAAATCTAATAAGTTTTCTAACCACTTTGTTTTATAGAGTTAGTAAAACGTTTGTGGGTATCGTTTCTGTTAAACCCTCAGGAGACACAACTCCTCCTACTAGGGATGCCTAGAGGTTTAAAGGCTTGTTGCATTCGCTCAATGCAATCGCGTTACCTGCGGAAGTGGTTTAGTTAACTTCTTGTTTTGTTTTAAACTTTGTTTTGTGTTGTTTTGCTCGAGAACTAGCAAAATCTAGGTTTGGGGGTATTTGATCGGTTCATAATTGTATATCATTTTGTACCCTTCTAGCTTATGATTTGGTTATGTTATTGAGTTAAACTTGTGCTTTTAATCCATTTTCTGTTTTGATAAGTCCATAATTTCATAAACTTGCATGCCTTCTTTACTTAGTGATTTTGCTTAGTTTCTCTTTATTTTGAGTCACTTACCTCTGTTTGTGTGTTTTGTAGGTTAAGAAAGCAAGAGATCAGATGCAATCCATGCATGTTAAGGGCTGATTGGCATAAGAGGAATATGAGCTTAAAGACAAACATATTTTGGCTACAACCCATTTCCAGCCCAGTTTCGCAGGTCAGCTTCTTGGACTTGGATCAGTATGCTATGGGGCTTGGATGAGGTGAAGCTCTTCATGAAACGTGTTCCAATGGGTGTCTACTACAACATATCCAAATTTCAGCCCAATTGGACATTTGTGGAGTGCTCAGTCCGTCCAACACTCAACCTTGCTCAAGAGGATTTGCAACTGCCAGCTTTTTGCCATGTGCCTCCTTTTAGCCACGTGCCTCTCCCTAGCTATAACTGAATTTGTACTCCACATAATGAGTGAAGTGGGGAGGCATTCCAGCTATTAAAGAGAAAGCAAGAGCATATTTGTGAAGACAAAAATACATAATGGCAAAGGGGACAAGGAAGAGACAAAGGTTAAAGTGCCATGGTGGAAAGGAAAGAGAGAAGAAGGAGGAATGATGAGAGGCACTTTGCTTCAGCCTTTGAACATGGGAATTGAATTAGAAGATCATTTTGGAGCTGGAGATCAACTTTTGAGCTACTAAAGAGAAGCATGTGCATGCATGTAAAGCAAAAGAAAGAAAAGAAGTGAAATGAAGTCAATTCCAGTCCTTGTTTCGGCAGCCAACTTGCAGTGGCCAAAACGTACACTTCTACTGCTCCGATGCAAATACTTTCTTCATAGAAGTTGTTTCAATGGGTGTCTAGTATAACATATCCAAATTTGAGCCCCATTTGATACGTTTTGAAACCTGTGGCCTTCCTACACCAAGTCTGGTTCAGAAGAATCATTTTTCAGCAACCAAAAGGCAACCACATGGGTTGGCAGCAAAAGGCAGCCACAACACCTTTGAACCCATGTGAAGAAGCTGGAAGTGCAGCAAAAGAAGTATGGGATGGGATTGATTCCAATCACTAACCTAGACAAGATGAAGTGGGAGTTATGGGTTGTATTAAAGGAGGAATGGTGGCGTTGCATTTCATCATGATGTTCCTCCCTCTTAGCCCTATAAATAGAGAAGCCTTCAAGCTTCAAAACACACCCCAAGGGGGGAGCTCTCAAACACTTCTCTAGAGCTCCCTTCCCTTCTATCCCTCAAATTCTCTTAGTTTCCTTTCAAGTTGTCAATTGTTGTAACAAAATGAGTTTACTAAATTTTCCTTCAAGTTTTCTTAGTTCCACTTTACTTTTATTTGTAATGTACATTCTTTCTTAAGTATTCAAGTTTAATTAGTTTCCAAGTTTTAATTATGGTTTTTGTTCTTATTCATTATGCTTATCAGTTAATATGCTAGTTTGAATGATTGATCACCATTTAGGTTTGCATGTTAGCTATCTTGGTTTGAATTAAGAGTATACACCATGCTTTAATTCGAATTGAACTATGAATAGGAAGAGTATGTATGGACATTCAACAACAGGGATTAGATACATGCTTGGTTGTTTAAATTGTTCTTCTATGCTTAATGGGTTCCTAATGCTTAATTTTAGGTTAGACAACAAATGATCAAATTAGGGAATTAGGAACACAAGGTTTTGACCAAACACCATGGCTTAATCATACTTTAGCTAGAATCAATCCGTTAATCTATTTGAACTTGGGAACTTATTTGCTTGAGTTATTTCTTTTTTTTTCTTGTTTTATTTATTTTCTTTTTCATTTTTATTTTGTGTAGGGGATCGACCTCGCACTTACATATGCTATACTACGGAACGGCTCGTGCACTTGCGAGTATCACAAGTCGAGGATGTAGCTGAATCCATTTTGATGCAGTGAATCCGACACAACAATAATGATGATGCCCAAGTTTTGGGCTCGAATCGGAAATCAATAGGTGTACGAAATTGGACAATTCAAGTTCAAAGGCAGTTCGTTCCGAATTGGAGTGGTTGGTGTATTCCGTTGTTCTAGCGATTGGATTTCACTCAAAACACACCAAATCACTCCTCCCACCATATAATGATGATGCCCAAGTTTTGGGCTCGAATCGGAAATCAATAGGTGTACGAAATTGGACAATTTAAGTTCAAAGGCAGTTCGTTACGAATTGGAGTGGTTGGTGTATTCCGTAGTTCTAGGGATTGGATTTCAACCTAAACTTGCCAAATGACTCCTCCCACGATGTTATGATGATGCCCAAGTTTTGGGCTCGAATCGGAAACCAATAGGTGTACGAAATTGGACAGTTCAAGTTCAAAGGCAGTTCGTTCCGAATTGGAGTGGTTGGTTTATTCTGGAGTTCTAGCGATTTGATTTCACCCAAAACTTGCCAAATGACTCCTCCCACGATGTTATGATGATGCCCAAGTTTTGTGCTCGATCGGAAATCAATAGGTGTACAAAATTGGACAATTCAAGTTCAAAGGCAGTTCGTTCCGAATTGGAGTGGTTGGTGTATTCCGTAGTTCTAGCGATTGGATTTCACTCAAAACACACCAAAACACTCCTCCCACCATATAATGATGATGCCCAAGTTTTGGGCTCAATTGGAAATCAATAGGTGTACGAAATTGGACAATAGGTGTATTCCGTAGTTCTAGCGATTGGATTTCACTCAAAACTCACCAAATCACTCCTCCCACCACATTATGATGATGCCCAAGTTTTTGGCTCGAATCGAAAATCATACGAAATTGGATTTCACCCAAAACTTGCCAAATGACTCTTCCCACGATGTTATGATGATGCCCAAGTTTTGGGCTCGAATCGGAAATCAATAGGTGTACGAAATTGGACAATTCAAGTTCAAAGGCAGTTCGTTCCGAATTGGAGTGGTTGGTGTATTCCGTAGTTCTAGCGATTGGATTTCACTCAAAACTCACCAAATCACTCCTCCCACCACATTATGATGATGCCCAAGCTTTGAGCTCGATCAGAAATCAATAGGTGTACGAAATTGGACAATTCAAGTTCAAAGGCAGTTCGTTCCGAATTGGAGTGGTTGGTGTATTCCGTAGTTCTAGCGATTGGATTTCACTCAAAACTCACCAAATCACTCCTCCCACCACATTATGATGATGCCCAAGCTTTCAGCTCGATCAGAAATCAATAGGTGTACGAAATTGGACAATTCAAGTTCGAAGGCAGTTTGTTACGAATTGGAGTGGTTGGTGTATTCCGTAGTTCTAGCGATTGGATTTCACTTAAAACTCACCAAATCACTCCTCCCACCACATTATGATGATGCCCAAGTTTTTGGCTCGAAATCGGAAATCATACGAAATTGGATTTCACCCAGAACTTGCCAAATGACTCCTCCCACGATGTTATGATGATGCCCACGTTTTGGGCTCGAATCGGAAATCAATAGGTGTACGAATCTGGACAATTCAAGATCGAAGGCAGTTCGTTCCGAATTGGAGTGGTTGGTGTATTCCGTAGTTCTAGCGATTGGATTTCACCCAAAACATACCAAATGACTCCTCCCGATATATTACAATAATGCCCAAGCTTTGAGCTCGAATCGGAAATCAATAGGTGTACGAAATTGGACAATTCAAGTTCAAAGGCAGTTCGTTCCGAATTGGAGTGGTTGGTGTATTCCGTAGTTCTAGCGATTGAATTTCACTCAAAACTCACCAAATCACTCCTCCCACCACATTATGATGATGCCCAAGCTTTGAGCTCGATCGGAAATCAATAGGTATACGAAATTGGACAATTCAAGTTCAAAGGCAGTTCGTTCCGAATTGGAGTGGTTGGTGTATTCCGTAGTTCTAGCGATTGGATTTCACTCAAAACTCACCAAATCACTCCTCCCACCACATTATGATGATGCCCAAGCTTTGAGCTCGAATCGGAAATCAATAGGTGTACGAAATTGGACAATTCAAGTTCAAAGGCAGTTCGTTCCGAATTGGAGTGGTTGGTGTATTCCGTAGTTCTAGCGATTGGATTTCACTCAAAACTCACCAAATCACTCCTCCCACCACATTATGATGATGCCCAAGCTTTGAGCTCGATCAGAAATCAATAGGTGTACGAAATTGGACAATTCTAGTTCAAAGGCAGTTCGTTACGAATTGGAGTGGTTGGTGTATTCCGTAGTTCTAGCGATTGGATTTCACTCAAAACTCACCAAATCACTCCTCCCACCACATTATGATGATGCCCAAGTTTTTGGCTCGAATCGGAAATCATACGAAATTGGATTTCACCTAAGACTTGCCAAATGACTCCTCCCACGATGTTATGATGATGACCAAGTTTTGGGCTCGAATCGGAAATCAATAGGTGTACGAAATTGGACAATTCAAGTTCAAAGGCAGTTCGTTCCGAATTGGAGTGGTTGGTGTATTTCGTAGTTCTAGCGATTGGATTTCACTCAAAACTCACCAAATCACTCCTCCCACCACATTATGATGATGCCCAAGTTTTTGGCTCGAATCGGAAATCATACGAAATTGGATTTCACCCAAAACTTGCCAAATGACTCCTCCCACGATGTTATGATGATGCCCACGTTTTGGGCTTGATCGGAAATCAATAGGTGTACGAATCTGGACAATTCAAGATCGAAGGTCAGTTCGTACCGAATTGGAGTGGTTGGTGTATTCCGTAGTTCTAGCGATTGGATTTCACCCAAAACATACCAAATGACTCCTCCCACCACATTATGATGATGCCCAAGCTTTGAGCTCGATCGGAAATCAATAGGTGTACGAAATTGGACAATTCAAGTTCAAAGGCAGTTCGTTCCGAATTGGAGTGGTTGGTGTATTCCGTAGTTCTAGCGATTGGAGTTCACCCAAAACTTGCCAAATGACTCCTCCCACGATGTTATGATGATGCCCAAGGAAAAATCAACACACATTCAATTTCATGCTTCAAAGCAACAAACACCAATGGGTTGTGTAAGCTGGGACTCAAACCCAGTTCTCTCTCTTGTTAGGCAATTGTCCTTGTCCGTTGGACTACAAACACAACTTGTCCATCAACGCCATTAACTTTAAAACATGAAACAGTCTAGAAAAACATGAAGATGAAAAATAAAGATAAAACAAGTAGGGAAAAGAAATTGAACCAAATTATGTTGCCAATCCCGGGCAACGGCGCCAAAAACTTGTTGTGTCGGATTCACTGCACCAAAATGGATTCAGCTGCATCCTCAACTTGTGATACTCGCAAGTGCACGAGCCGTTCGGTAGTATAGCATATGTAAGTGCGAGGTCGATCCCACGAGGATTGGTGATTGAATGATCCAATTCATTTCCCTTACACAAAACAGAAATGAAAAAGAAAATAAATAAAACAAGAAAAAAAGAAATAACTCAAGCAAATAAGTTCCCAAGTTCAATTAGATTAACGGATTGATTCTAGCTAAAGTATGATTAAGCCATGGTGTTTGGTCAAAACCTTGTGTTCCTAATTCCCTAATTTGATCATTTGTTGTCTAACCTAAAACTAAGCATTAGGAACCCATTAAGCATAGAAGAACAATTTAAACAACCAAGCATGTATCTAATCCCTGTTGTCGAATGTCCATACATACTCTTCCTATTCATAGTTTAATTCGAATTAAAGCATGGTGTATACTCTTAATTCAAACCAAGATAGCTAACATGCAAACCTAAATGGTGATCAATCATTCAAACTAGCATATTAACTTATAAGCATAATGAATAAGAACAAAAACCATAATCAAAACTTGGAAACTAATTAAACTTGAATACTTAAGAAAGAATGTACATTACAAATGAAAGTAAAGTGGAACTAAGAAAACTTGAAGGAAAATTTAGTAAACTCATTTTGTTACAACAATTGACAACTTGAAAGGAAACTAAGAGAATTTGGGGGAGAGAAGGGAAGGGAGCTCTAGAGAAGTGTTTGAGAGCTCCCCCCTTGGGGTGTGTTTTGAAGCTTGAAGGCTTCTCTATTTATAGGGCTAAGAGGAAGGAACAACATGATGAAATCCAACACCACCATTCCTCATTTAATACAACCCATAACTCCCACTTCATCTTGTCTAGGTTAGTGTGGTTGGAATCAACTCCATCCCATACTTCATTTGCTGCACCTCCAGCTTTCTTCGCATGGGTTCAAAGGTGTTGTGGCTGCCTTTTGCTGCCAACCCATGTGGTTGCCTTTTACTTGCTGAAAAACGATTCTTCTGAACCAGACTTGGTGTAGGAAGGACACAGGTTTCAAAACGTATCCAATGAGATTGAAATTTGGATATGTTATACTAGACACCCATTGGAACAACTTCTATGAAGAAAGTATTCCCATCGGAGCAGTAGAAGTGTACGTTTTGGCCACTGCAAGTTGGCTTCATTTCATTTCATTTCTTTCTTTTGCTTCACATGCATGCACATGCTTTATCTTTCAATTAAAACCTGATCTCCAGCTCCAAAGTGATCTTCCAATTCAATTCCCATGTTCAAAGGCTGAAGCAAAAGGCCTCTCATCATTCCTCATTCTTCTCTCTCTCCTTTCCACCATGGCACTTTAATCTTTGTCTCTTCCTTGTCCCCTTTGCCATGATGTATTTTTGTCTTCACAAATATGCTCTTGCTTTCTCTTTAATAGCTGGAATGCCTCCCAACTTCACTCATTATGTTGAGTACAAAGTCAATTATAGCTAGGGAGAGGCACATGGCTAAAAGGAGGCACATGGCAAAAAGCTGGCAGCTGGAAATCCTCTTGAGCAAAGCTGAGTGTTGGACGGACTGAGCACTCCACAAATGTCCAATTGGGCTGAATTTTGGATATGTTGTAGTAGACACCCATTGGAACACGTTTCATGAAGATCTTCACCTCATCCAAGCCCCATAGCATGCTGATCCAAGTCCATGAAGTTGACCTACGAAACTGGGCTGGAAATGGGTTGTAGCCAAAATATGTTTGTCTTTAAGCTCATATTCCTCTTATGCCAATCAGCCCTTAACATGCATGGATTGCATCAAATGTGATCTCTTGCTTTCTTAACCTACAAAACACACAAACAGAGGTAAGTTACTCAAAATAAAGAGAAACTAAGCAAAATCACTAAGTAAAAAAGGCATGCAAGTTTATGAAATTATGGACTTATCAAAACAGAAAATGGATTAAAAGCACAAGTTTAACTCAATAACATAACCAAATCATAAGCTAGAAGGGTACAAAATGATATACAATTATGAACCGATCATTGGCTCGAATCGGAAATCATACGAAATTGGATTTCAGCCAAAACTTGCCAAATGACTCCTCCCACGATGTTATGATGATGCCCAAGTTTTGGGGTTCCAATTGGAAATCAGGAGGTGTACGAATCGGGACAATTCAAGATCGAAGGCAGTTCGTTCCGAATTGGAGTGGTTGGTGTATTCCGTAGTTATAGGGATTGGATTTCACCCTAAACTTGCCAAATGACTCCTCCCACGATGTTATGATGATGCCCAAGTTTTCGGCTTGAATCGGAAACCAATAGGTGTACGAAATTGGACAGTTCAAGTTCAAAGGCAGTTCGTTCCGAATTGGAGTGGTTGGTTTATTCTGTAGTTCTAGCGATTGGATTTCACCCAAAACTTGCCAAATGACTCCTCCCACGATGTTATGATGATGCCCAAGTTTTGTGCTCGATGGGAAATTGATAGGTGTACAAAATTGGACAATTCAAGTTCAAAGGCAGTTCGTTCCGAATTGGAGTGGTTGGTGTATTCCGTAGTTCTAGCGATTGGGTTTCACCCAAAACTTGCCAAATGACTCCTCCCACGATGTTATGATGATGCCCAAGTTTTGGGCTCGAATTTGGAAATGAATAGGTGTACGAAATTGGACAATTCAAGTTCAAATGCAGTTCGTTCCGAATTGGAGTGGTTGGTGTATTTCGTAGTTCTAGCGATTGGATTTCACTCAAAACTCACCAAGTCACTCCTCCCACCATATAATGATGATGCCCAAGTTTTGGGCTCGAATCGGAAATCAATAGGTGTACGAAATTGGACAAGTCAAGTTCAAAGGCAGTTCGTTCCGAATTGGAGTGGTTGGTGTATTCCGTAGCTCTAGTGATTGGATTTCACTCAAAACTCACCAAATCACTCCTCCCACCACATTATGATGATGCCCAAGCTTTGAGCTTGATCGGAAATCAATAGGTGTACGAAATTGGACAATTCAAGGTCAAAGGCAGTTCGTTCCGAATTGGAGTGGTTGGTGTATTCCGTAGTTCTAGCGATTGGATTTCACTCAAAACTCACCAAATCACTCCTCCCACCACATTATGATGATGCCCAAGTTTTTGGCTCGAATCGGAAATCATTTGAAATTGGATTTCAGCCAAAACTTGCCAAATGACTCCTGCCACGATGTGATGATGATGCCCAAGTTTTGGGATCGAATTGGAAATCAATAGGTGTACGAAATTGGACAATTCAAGTTCAAAGGAAGTTCGTTCCGAATTGGAGTGGTTGGTGTATTCCGTAGTTCTAGCGATTGGATTTCACCCAAAACATACCAAATGACTCCTCCCGATATATTACAATAATGCCCAAGTTTTGGTCTCGATTCGGAAATCAAAGGTGTACGAAATTGGACAATTGAAGTTCAAAGGCAGTTCGTTCCGAATTGGAGTGGTTAGTGTATTCCGTAGTTCTAGAGATTGGATTTCACCGAAAACTTGCCAAAAGACTCCTGCCACGATGTGATGATGCTGCCCAAGTTTTGGGATCGATCGGAAATCAATAGGTGTACGAAATTGGACAATTCAAGTTCAAAGGCAGTTCGTTCCGAATTGGAGTGGTTGGGTATTCCGTAGTTCTAGCGATTTGATTTCACCCAAAACTTGCCAAATGACTCCTGCCACGATGTGATGATGATGCCCAAGTTTTGGGATTGAATCGGAAATCAATAGGTGTACGAAATTGGACAATTCAAGTTCAAAGGCAGTTTGTTCCGAATTGGAGTGGTTGGTGTATTCCATAGTTCTAGCGATTGGATTTCACCCAAAACATACCAAATGACTCCTCCCGATATATTACAATAATGCCCAAGTTTTGGTCTCTGATCGGAAATCAATAGGTGTACGAAATTGGACAATTCAAGTTCAAAGGCAGTTCGTTCCGAATTGGAGTGGTTGGTGTATTCCGTAGTTCTAGCGATTGGATTTCACTCAAAACTCACCAAATCACTCCTCCCACCACATTATGAAGATGCCCAAGCTTTGAGCTCGATCGGAAATCAATAGGTGTACGAAATTGGACAATTCAAGTTCAAAGGCAGTTCGTTCCGAATTGGAGTGGTTGGTGTATTTCGTAGTTCTAGCGATTGGATTTCACCCAAAACTTGCCAAATGACTCCTCCCACGATGTTATGATGATGCCCAAGTTTTGGGCTCGAATCGGAAATCAATAGGTGTACGAAATTGGACAATTCAAGTTCAAAGGCTGTTCGTTCCGAATTGGAGTGGTTCGTGTATTCCGTAGTTCTAGCGATTGGATTTCACTCAAAACTCACCAAATCACTTCTCCCACCATATTATGATGACGCCCAAGTTTTGGGCTCGAATCGGAAATCAATAGGTGTACGAAATTGGACAATTCAACTACAAAGGCAGTTCGTTTCGAATTGAAGTGGTTGGTGTATTCCGTAGTTCTAGCGATTGGATTTCACTCAAAACTCATCAAATCACTCCACCCACCATATAATGATGATGCCCAAGTTTTGGGCTCGAATCGGAAATCAATAGTTCTAACGATTCGATTTCACTCAAAACTCACCAAATGACTGCTCCCACCATATTATGATGCTGTCCAAGTTTTGGGCTCAAACTGAAATCAATAGGTGTACGAAATTGGACAATTCAAGTTCAAAGGCAGTTCGTTCCGAATTGGAGTGGTTGGTGTATTCCGTAGTTCTAGCGATTGGATTTCAACCAAAACTTGCCAAATGACTCCTCCCACGATGTTATGATGATGCCCAAGTTTTGGGCTCGAATCGGAAATCAATAGGTGTACGAAATTGGACAATTCAAGTTCAAAGGCAATTCGTTACGAATTGGAGTGGTTGGTGTATTCCGTAGTTCTAGCGATTGGATTTCACCCAAAACTTGCCAAATGACTCCTGCCACGATGTGATGATGATGCCCAAGTTTTGGGATCGAATCGGAAATCAATAGGTGTACGAAATTGGACAATTCAAGTTCAAAGGTAGTTCGTTCCGAATTGGAGTGGTTGGTGTATTCCGTAGTTCTAGCGATTGGATTTCACCCAAAACATACCAAATGACTCCTCCCGATATATTACAATAATGCCCAAGTTTTGGTCTCGCTCGGAAATCAATAGGTGTACGAAATTGGACAATTCAAGTTCAAAGGCAGTTCGTTCCGAATTGGAGTGGTTGGTGTATTCCGTAGTTCTAGCGATTGGATTTCACTCAAAACTCACCAAATCACTCCTCCCACCACATTATGATGATGCCCAAGCTTTGAGCTCGATCGGAAATCAATAGGTGTACGAAATTGGACAATTCAAGTTCAAAGGCAGTTCGTTCCGTATTGGAGTGGTTGGTGTATTCAGCAGTTCTAATGATTGGAATTCACTCAAAACTCTCCAAATGACTCCACCCATCATATTATGCTGATGCCCAAGTTTTGGGTTCGAATCGGAAATAAAGAGGTGAAAGAAATTGGACAATTCAAGTTCAAAGGGAGTTCGTTCCGAAATGGAGCGATGGTGTATTGCATAGTTCTAACTATTGAATTTCTCTCAAAACTCCCCAAATGACTCCTCCCACCATTTTATTCTGATGCCCAAGTTTTGGGTTCGATTGGAAATAAGTAGGTGAAAGAAATTGGACAATTCAAGTTCAGAGGCAGTTCGTACCGAATTAGGGTGGTTGGTGTATTGCATAGTTCTAGCGATTGAATTTCACTCAAAACTCACCAAATGACTCCTTCCACCATATTATACGGATGCCCAAGTTTTGGGCTCGATCGGAAATCAATAGGTGTAAGAAACTGGACAATCCAAGTTCAAAGGCAGTTCGTTCCGTATTGGAGTGGTTGATGTATTCAGCAGTTCTAGCGATTGGATTTCACTCAAAACTCACTAAATGTCTCCTCCCACCTTATTATGATGTTATCCAAGTTTTGGGATCGAATCGGAAATCAATAGGTGTAAGAAATTCGACAATTCAAGTTTCAAGGCAGCTGTTTTGAATTGGAGTGGTTGGTGTGTTGCATTGTTGTAGCGATAGGATTTCACTCAAAACTCACCAAATGACTCCTCCCACCACATTTTGACGATGCCCTTGTTTTGGGATCAATCGGAAATCAACAGGTGCAAGAATTTGGACAATGCAAGTTCAAAGGCAGTTCATTCCGAATTGGAGTGGTTGGTGTATTGCATAGTTCTTGCGATTGCATTTCACTAAAAACTCAACAAATGACTCCTCCCACCATATTATGCTGAGGCCCAAGTTTTGGGATAGATCGGAAATCAATAGGTGAAAGAAATTGGACAATTCAAGTTCGAAGGTAGTTCCTTCCGAATTGGAGTGGTTGGTGTATTGCATAGTTCTAGCGATTGAATTTCACTCAAAACTCACCAAATGAATCCTCCCACCATATTATGCTGATGCCCAAGTTCTGGGTTCGAATTGGAAATAAATAGGTGAAAGAAATTGGACAATTCAAGTTCAAAGGCAGTTCCTTCCGAATTGGAGTGGTTGGTGCATTGCATAGTTCTAACAATTGGATTTCCCTCAAAACTCACCAAATGACTCCTCCCACCGTATTAGGCTGATGCCTAAGTTTTGGGTTCCAATCGAAAATAAATAGGTGAAAGAAATTGGACAATTCAAGTTCGAAGGCAGTTCCTTCCGAATTGGAGTGGTTGGTGCATTGCATAGTTCTAGCGATTGAATTTCACTCAAAACTCACCAAATGACATCTCCCACCATATTATGCTGATGCCCAAGTTTTGGATTCGATGGGAAATAAATAGGTGAAAGAAATTGGACAATTCAAGTTCACAGGCAGTTCCTTCCTAAATTGGAGTGGTTGGTGTATTGCATAGTTGTAGTGATAGGATTTCACTCAAAACTCACCAAATGACTCCACCCACCTTATTATGATGTTGTCCAAGTTTTGAGTTCGATCGGAAATCAATAGGTGTAAGAAATTGGACAATTCAAGTTCAAAAGCAGTTCCTTCCGAATTGTAGTGGTTGGTGTATTGCATAGTTCTGGCCATTGAATTTCACTCAAAACTCACCAAATGACTCCTCCCACCATATTATGCTGAGGCCCAAGTGTTGGGCTCGAATCGGAAACCAATAGGTGTAAGAAATTGTCCAATTCAATTTCAAAGGCAGTTCGTCCCGAATTGGAGAGGTTGGTGCATTGCATAGTTCTAGCCATTGGATTGCACTCAAAACTTACCAAATGACTCCTCCCACCATATTATGCGGAGGCCCAAGTTTTGGGCTCGAATCGGAAATCGATAGGTGTAAGAAATTGGACAATTCAAGTTCGAAGGAAGTTCGTTCCGAATTTGAGTGGTTGGTGTATTGCATTGTTCTAGCGATTGAATTTCACTCAAAACTCACCAAATGACTCCTCCCACCATATTATGATGAGGCTCAAGTTTTGGGCTCGATCTAAAATCAATAGGTGTAAAAAATTGGACAATTCAATTTCAAAGGCAGTTCGTTCCGAATTGGAGTGGTTGGTGCATTGCATAGTTCTAACTATTGGATTTCACTCAAAACTCACCAAATGACCACTCCCACCAAATTATGTTGATGCCCAAGTTTTGGATTCGATTGGGAAATAAATAGGTGAAAGAAATTGTACAATTCAAGTTCGAAGGCGGTTCCTTCCGAATTGGAGTGGTTGGTGTATTGCATAGTTCTAGCGATTGAATTTCACTCAAAACTCACCAAATGACTCCTCCCACCATATTATGTTGATGCCCAAGTTTTGGGTTCGAATTGTTAAATAAATAGGTGAAAGAAATTGGACAATTCAAGTTCAAAGGCAGTTGCTTCCGAATTCGAGTGGTTGGTGTATTTTATAGTTTTAGCGATTGAATTTCACTCAAAACTCACCACATGACCCCTTCCACCGTATTGTGATGATGTCCAAGTTTTGGGATTGATTTGGGAAATCAATAGGTGTAAGAAATTGGACAATTCCAGTTCAAAGGCAGTTCGTTCCGTATTGGAGTGGTTGGTGTATTCAGTAGTTCTAGTGATTGGATTTCACTCAAAACTCACCAAATGACTCCTCCCACCTTATAATGATGTTGTCCAAGTTTTGGGCTCGAATCGGAAATCAATAGGTGTAAGAAATTGGACATTTCAAGTCTAAAGGCAGTTCGTTCCGAATTGGAGTGGTTGGTGTATTGCATAGTTGTAGCGATAGGATTTCACTCAAAACTCACCAAAAGACTCCTCCCATCATATTATGATGATGTCCAAGTTTTGGGCTCGAATCGGAAATCAATAGGTGTAAGAAATTGGACAATTCAAGTTCAAAGGCAGATCCTTCCGAATTGGTGTTGTTCGTGTATTGCAAAGTTCTAGCGATTGAATTTCACTCAAAACTCACCACATGACTCCTCCCACCACATTGTGATCATGCCCAAGTTTTGGGCTCGAATCGGAAATCTATTGGTGTAAGAAATTGGACAATTCAAGTCCAACGACAGTTCGTTTTGCGTACTCGAGTGGTTGGTGTATTCCGTAGTTCTAGTGATTGGATTTCACTCAAAATTGACCAAATGACTCCTCCCACCTTCTTACGATGTTGTCCAAGTTTTGGGCTCGAATCAGAAATCACTATGTGTAAGAAATTGGACAATTCAAGTTTAAAGGAAGTTCGTTCCTAATTGCAGTGGTTGGTTTATTGCATAGTTGTAGCGATAGGATTTCACTGAAAACTCACCAAATGACTCCTCCCACGATATTATGATTATGTCCATGTTTTGGGCTCGGTTGGAAATCAATAGGTGTAAGAAATTGGACAATTCAAGTTCTAAGGCAGTTCGTTCCGAATAGGAGTGGTTGGTGCATTGCATAGTTCTAGCGATTGAATTTCACTCATAACTCACCAAATGACTCCTCCCACCTTATTATGATGTTGTCCAAGTTTTGGGTTCGAATCGGAAATAAATAGGTGAAAGAAATTGGACAATTCAAGTTCGAAGGCAATTCCTTTCGAATTGGAGTAGTTGGTGTATTGCATAGTTCTAGCGATTGAATTTCACTCAAAACTCACCAAACACTATGCCAAATTTCACTTTTAGCAACACTACATAGGTATCGGTAAATAGAGAAATCGATGCTATTAGTAGATTAGACATCGATTTCATAAATAATGATACTAAACAAGTAGAAAGACATCGTCACAAATTTTTGTTTATTTATGACGATGCCTTTATTCCCCTTTAGCATCATCTACATAACTACCGCTGCCTAAAGTGATTAGTTTTTATTTTATTTTTAAGAGGGACATTAGTTGTTATCATCCCACTGATGCCTAAAGTCGAGTCAACCCTAACCCAAAAATTTCACGCTCTCCCTCCCAAACTCTCTGCCCAAAACTTCATCTCCCTCTCAAACTCTCGCCCGAATTCCAGATCCCTCTCAAGTTTTTCACTCCCTCTCAAACTATCACTCTAAAACTTCATCTCCTGAAAAACTCTTTCATCGCCCTCTCATTTTTTTTTTTCAATCCCTCTGAAACTCTCTCTTTCTTCTCTCGCCTCCATCATTGCCCATTCTTGCTAAAACCATCAGATGCTCAACCATTATGATTCACAGTGAGAATCATTCTTCCATTCGACGATTCTCAAGCCACCTCGCACAATTTCACAAGCCCAGACGCACAATTTCATATATCAGTGAAGTATTTCCCTTTCCCCCAAAAGTTAGGGTTTTGTTCATATTGTGATGGAGCCTTGTGCTGGCAGTGAGTTGTTTGACCGCATCATCTAGAGGGGACATTACAGTGAGAGAAAGGCAGCTGAGTTGACAAGGATTATTGTTGGGGTTGCTGAAGCTTGCCATTCAATTGGTGTCATGCATAGAGATCTAAAGCCCGAGAACTTCTTGTTGGTTAACTAGGACGACGACTTCTCTCTCAAAGCCATTGATTTTGGACTCTCAATTTTCTTCAAACCAGGTAAACAAGCAAAAATAAATGTGGTTTCCTTTTTGAATTTTTATTTTTGATGATATGGAGCATAGTAAATAACTAGTGCACTTCAATAGTATAATTTTGATAGTAAAATGGAACATCTTATTTTTGACGATATCCATACTAGTTATTTTTCTCCTTATTTCTTTTTGGGAATTGAGTACATTGAAATGATAAGGCATGATTCTGTAAGAGAAAATTTTGTGGAATGAACTTAAAAGCTGTAATGCCCTGGCAACCGATAGTTGAATTTCTTAGTTCTGCATTACAACCGTTTCTTGGTGTGGTGACATCAGGAAATTTTTATGAAGATATATGAATTGTTTTGGCTTTCCTTATTAGATAAACCTATAGACGAAAAAAGAAGAAGAAAGTATTTGCATTATTTCTATTGTCCCAACCGACATATAATGTTTGTGATATTCCCTTAGGTGTAAATCATGCTCCAAAAAATGGCACCGATGTTCTCCTGGATCTCTTGTCTATTGGTTCACCTACCCAAAGAAGCCAATCTGTCTCTGATATGTTATCCTCCAGTCAAGATAACAAAACGCCTGTTTCACCATTAGAGGGATTATCATCCCCATCTTTGAATTCCATACAACCCACTTCTTATGCAGGAGCTGCTCCAGTGATTGATTTGTTGGACAGGTTTTCCTCCAACCCACCAATAGGGGTAAAATACTAACAACCCTGAGAGTTTTGTTTAGCAGATATGATTAGGTTAATTTTCTGATAGCCTTTTTTTCTAGAAACAAAAAACAATGGCACAACTTATTCATCTGTAGTGGCATTTGAGAGCAGCAACTTGAAGATGGTGTTCAACTTCTCAAAGCTACCTGGAAATCCACAAACGATAGTGATCAAGGCCACATTCACTAATTTGTCAATGAATATCTATTCAGATTTTATTTTTCAGGCAGCTGTTCCAAAGGAAATTTTGGTTACTAAAGTCCACATTTTGCTCACAAAATATTGGTGACCATTATAGTTTGCCAGTTTTTCAGTTGAAACCTTGGATGCTCTCATGCTCTAAGTTTGTTTGTTCTTAACTTAAACTTTGTGATACTTATTTTCCTCTGTGCTTCCAATTTACAGTTTCTTCAACTGCACTTAGATCCAGCTAGCGGCAATACTCTGCCTGCAAGTGGTAATGGGTCCATCACGCAAACATTGAGAGTTACGAATAGCCAACATGGAAAGGTATCTGAAATCTCTAGATATGTGTTGTCCTTTAGTTTCTGAACTTGATTGCTGCCTTACATGAGAATGCAAGTCAAATTACCTAAATTCTTTTTAATCATTATGGCCTTTTGAGAGTTACCAACTGCCAGCTAAATCTTTTCTAGTTTAGTTATGGCCTTAAAGACCTTATTCTAATGAGCACTTAGGTTGAAGACTTGCATCTCAACTGTCTAGATCATATATACTGTTGATACGCACAAAGGGAAATGGTTGAGATGCATCTCGACTGTCCATATCTAATGGTTGAGATGCAAATTAGCAAGTTAAATCCTCTGCTCAGCAGCTCAATTCCCATTGGATTGCCTCCGTATAATAATGACACATATATACAAGGTTGTTAATTGTTTATTTATGTCTGAATGTCCTTTTTGTATTCTTGTAAACCTTAACACGACAAAAATTCAGCCCAATGTCGGAAAATGCTCTGTTCTCGGCCTTTCCAATTGCTTGACTGCTCATGAATTGCTATGTACGTTTAAACCTTATTTTAGTGCAATAATGTGCATGGTTTAATGTGACCGGAATAGGAAGTTTATCTGTTGTTGGTTGTTCTCATTTTCTTTTCGTCGGATGGATCATGTCATTATTTGGATAAAACATTCAGGCCCTTTAAGTTGAACTCAGCGCATTCAATGTCTAAAGAGAATCAGCTATGTTTTCTTGAGGAAACATTTAGCTAAAAAGGAATAAACTTTAGAAGTCTGCCTAGAATTAACCATTTAAAGTATATGATGTAGGAGATATTCCTTTCTTTTTGACTTACACCTATTGTTTAGCTTTCCTTGTTAGTGTGAGCTTTTTCAAATTTTAAGAAATGAAGATTTAGAAAGACT
The DNA here is from genome assembly GCA_018703695.1 of Prunus fruticosa. NCBI lineage: Eukaryota > Viridiplantae > Streptophyta > Magnoliopsida > Rosales > Rosaceae > Prunus > Prunus fruticosa. The sequence continues at coordinate 24,349,584 of CM031918.1, read as the reverse complement.
GTTGAAGTGTTATTCATCATAATTTCCCAGTGTAAATTGCACACTTTTGCTACTCTCAAGCTTTCAAGTGATGTATTTTCATTTTCAGGTCACCCTTGGATTTGTGAAAATGGGGTTGCTCCTGATAGTGCACTAGATTCAGCTGTACTTTCTCGTCTCAAACAGTTTTCTGCTATGAACAAGTTAAAGAAGATGGCTTTACGGGTAAGTGCATGCAGGAGACTGAATCATATTGTTACGCATTTTGTGTCAGTTTTGGTATTTCTTAGATGCTTTACTCGTGCAGTTTTTGGCTTTGTATTTGGAACGCGCATTTATAGTTCATGCATATGGTCCTTAAAATATCAGGGCCCACTTTATAGTTCATGTTGACTTTTGGGTTGGCATGCCCCTTAACTGGGCTAGATGCTTGAACTTCTTCTCAAGATTTCTAATGTATTATAATAAGCTGAAAGCCTTTTTGAGGAGGAGTTTGCTGGGCTCTAGAGAGATGTTCAAGGCAATGGATACTCAAAGCTGGCTTGCGAAGATACGGCTCTACCATGAAGGATACAGAGATACGTGATCTTATGGATGCAGTAAGATGCTTGTTTCCAAATAGATTGTTTTATAGGCTTACATACATGTCTAATTCTCAATCTTCTTGTTAATGTGCCAAATTCATTACCTTTGACTTTGTTTATGTTTCAAAAAGCTAAGCTGTTTTACTTCTTTCCAGGCTGATGTTGACAACAGTGGGACTATTGATTATGGGGAATTCATAGCTGCTATAGTCCATCTTAACATGATCATTTAATTGCTAGTTGAAACATGAAGTGGGATCCATTTAATGACTTCTTGTTATCTAATTAGATTGGTTCACAAATTAGATTTTCTTGTTCACCAATATGATTTCGTAAATTTTCATATTGGTTAATTTGAAGTAACAACGAATCTTATGCAAATTTGGTACCTTACACTTTTTAAGCTTATGTCAATATTACATACTGTTTGTGATTACATTCTATGTGTTTTTTTTTTTTCCAGTGTAGAGATAGAAGGAAGGACACGTACACCCAAATCAAATTGGATGAGGTGCGAGAAGAATTGGCAACTCATGTCCTAGAATGGCTTTTTGATTAAGCTAAACATTCCTTCATTTTACATGTCTTTCTAGCTAGTATTTGCTTATGCATAGATAAGTATGGGTAATTTGTGGTGTAGGGTTGGTAAAATTGTGATTTGGATGTGACAAGTATGGATCATTCAAGTATTTTGCTTATACATATGTATATATATAGACAAGTACGAATATATTTAAATTACTGTTCCTATATATATATATATATTTATTTATAAGCAATGGCAACACAATATGATTTGGAAATGAGGCCTTTTTTAAATATTAACATAGTAACCAAGTAAAGTGTGATGTGAAACAAGCAAAATACCTACCCTTTCCTTACATAAGTGATGCCTATTGTTTATAACAACTTCAGTTTTTAAAAATAACTGAAGTTGAAAGATAAAAACAACCAGACATCTATGATTACTAATGCCTAAAACTAGAAGTAGCATCAGCATTTATGTAACCACCAGCACTATTGGAGGCTTTCCACGTCCGCAAAATAAAAAAAGCGATAAAGTATAACATAATTCACAACACCACTATTTGTTTCTACGATGTTGTAATTGATAATACGCATCAGGATAGCAGATGTCACTGATGCTATAATACCTCTTTAGCCTCCTCCCTTTAGAAACTCCTAAGATGCTGTTTCCGGGTTTAAGCGTCAGAAGTCAACGTTTTTTGGCACATGGAAATCATTTACGCATCGGAGTTTACCAAATATCCGATGCAGTAAGTAGCAAATAGACACGGATAATATCCGTTGCCTATTACATGGTAATAGGCAACAGGCTTGAATACCACGGTATTTATGTGTAATAGGCAACGGATTTTATCCGTTGCTAAAGCCCTTTTTTGGCATAGTGAAATGAGTCCTCCCACCATATTATGCATAGGCTCAAGTTTTAGGCTCGAATCGGAAATCAATAGGTGTAAGAAATTAGACAATTCAAGTTCAAAGCCAGTTCATTCCGAATTGGAGTGGTTGGTGTATTGCATAGTTCTAACGATTGGCTTTCACTCAAAACTCACCAAATGACTCCTCCCACCATATTATGCTGATGCCCAAGTTTTGGATTCGAATCGGAAATAAATAGGTGAAAGAAATTGGACAATTCAAGTTCAGAGGCAGTTCCTTCAGAATTGGAGTGGTTGGTGTATTGCATAGTTCTAGCGATTGAATTTCACTCAAAACTCACCAAAAGACTCCTCCCACCATATAATGCTGAGGCCCAAGTTTTGGGCTCGAAATCGGAAATCAATAGGTGTAAGAAATTGGACAATTCAAGTTCGAAGGCGGTTCCTTTCCTAAATTGGAGTGGTTGGTGCATTGCATAGTTCTAACAATTCGATTTCCCTCAAAACTCACCAAATGACTCCTCCCACCGTATTATGCTGATGCCCAAGTTTCGGGTTTCGAATCGAAAATAAATAGGTGAAAGAAATTGGACAATTCAAGTTCAAAGGCAGTTCCTTCCGAATTGGAGTGGTTGGTGCATTGCATAGTTCTAGCAATTGAATTTCACTCAAAACTCACCAAATGACATCTCCCACCATATTATGCTGATGCCCAAGTTTTGGATTCGATGGGAAATAAATAGGTGAAAGAAATTGGACAATTCAAGTTCACAGGTAGTTCCTTCCGAATTGGAGTGGTTGCTGTATTGCATAGTTCTAGCGATTGAATTTCACTCAAAACTCGCCAACAGACTCCTCCCACCATATAATGCTGAGGCCCAAGTTTCGGGCTGAAATGGAAATCAATAGGTGTTAGAAATTGGACAATTCAAGTTCGAAGGCAGTTCGTTCCGATTTGGAGTGGTTGGTGTATTGCATAGTTCTAAAGATTGAATTTCACTCAAAACTCACCAAATGAATCCTCCCTCCATATTATGCTGTTGCCCAAGTTCTGGGTTCGAATCAGAAATAAATAGGTGAAAGAAATTAGACAATTCAAGTTCAAAGGCAGTTTCCCCCAAATTGGAGTGGTTGGTGTATTGCATAGTTGTAGCGATAGGATTTCACTCAAAACTCACCAAATGACTCCACCCACCTTTTTATGATGTTGTCCAAGTTTTGGGCTGAATCGGAAATCAATAGGTGTAAGAAATTGGACAATTCAGGTTCAAAAGCAATTCCTTCCGAATTGGAGTGGTTGGTGTATTGCATAGTTCTGGCCATTGAATTTCACTCAAAACTCACCAAATGACTCCTCCCACCATATTATGCTGAGGCCCAAGTTTTGGGCTCTGAATCGGAAATCAATAGGTGTAAGAAATTGTCCAATTCAATTTCAAAGGCAGTTCGTGCCGAATTGGAGAGGTTGGTGCATTGCATAGTTCTAGTCATTGGATTTCACTCAAAACTTACCAAATGACTCCTCCCACCATATTATGCGGAGGCCCAAGTTTTGGGCTCGAATCGGAAATCGATAGGTGTAGGAAATTGGACAATTCAAGTTCGAAGGGTTCGTTCCGAATTGGAGTGGTTGGGGTATTGCAGAGTTGTAGCGATTGAATTTCACTCAAAACTCACCAAATGACTCCTCCCACCATATTATGATGAGGCTCAAGTTTTAGGCTCGAATCGGAAATCAATAGGTGTAAGAAATTGGACAATTCAAGTTCAAAGGCAGTTCGTTCCGAATTGGAGTGGTTGGTGTATTGCATAGTTCTAACGATTGACTTTCACTCAAAACTCACCAAATGACTTCTCCCACCAAATTATGCTGATGCCCAAGTTTTGGAGTCGATCGGAAATAAATAGGTGAAAGAAATTGGACAATTCAAGTTCAAAGGCAGTTGCTTACGAATTCGAGTGGCTGGTGTATTTCATAGTTTTAGCGATTGAATTTCACTCAAAACTCACCACATGACCCCTCCCACCGTATTGTGTTGATGTCCAAGTTTTGGGATTGAATGGAAAATCAGGAGGTGTAAGAAATTGGACAATTCCAGTTCAAAGGCAGTTCGTTCCGTATTGGAGTGGTTGGTGTATTCAGGAGTTCTGGTGATTGGATTTCACTCAAAACTCACCAAATGACTCCTCCCACCTTATAATGATGTTGTCCTAGTTTTGGGCTCGAATCGGAAATCAATAGGTGTAAGAAATTGGACAATTCAAGTTTAAAGGCAGTTTGTTCCGAATTGGAGTGGTTGGTGTATTGCATAGTTGTAGCGATAGGATTTCACTCAAAACTCACCAAATGACTCCTCCCACCGTATTATGATGATGTCCAAGTTTTGGGCTCGAATCGGAAATCAATAGGTGTAAGAAATTGGACAATTCAGGTTCATAGGCAGTTCGTTGCGAATTGGAGTGGTTGGTGTATTGCATAGTTCTAGCGATTGACTTTCACTCAAAACTCGCCAAATGAATCGTCCCACCATATTATGCTGATGCCCAAGTTCTGGGTTCGAATCGGAAATAAATAGGTGAAAGAAATTGGACAATTCAAGTTCAAAGGCAGTTCCTTCCTGAATTGGCGTGGTTGGTGCATTGCATAGTTCTAACAATTGGATTTCCCTCAAAACTCACCAAATGACTCCTCCCACCGTATTATGCTGATGCCCAAGTTTTGGGTTCGAATCGAAAATAAATAGGTGAAAGAAATTGGACAATTCAAGTTCAAAGGCAGTTCCTTCCGAATTGGATTGTTTGGTGCATTGCATAGTTCTAGCGATTGAATTTCACTCAAAACTCACCAAATGACATCTCCCACCATATTATGCTGATGCCCAAGTTTTGGATTCGATGGGAAATAAATAGGTGAAAGAAATTGGACAATTCAAGTTCACAGGCAGTTCCTTCGGAATTGGAGTGGTTGGTGTATTGCATAGTTCTAACTATCGGATTTCTCTAAAAACCCACCAGATGACTCCTCCCACCATATTATGCTGATGCCCAAGTTTTGGGCTCGAATCAGAAATCAATAGGTGTAAGAAATTGGACAATTCAAGTTCAAAGGCAATTCGTTCCGAATTGGAGTGGTTGGTGTATTGCATAGTTCTAACGATTGGATTTCACTCAAAATTTACCAAATGATATCTCCCACCATGTTATGCTGATGTACAAGTTTTGGGCTCGAATCGGATTATGACGATGCCCATGTCTTGGAGTGGTGGGTGTATTGCATAGTTCTAGCGATTGGATTTCACTCAAAATTGACCAAATGACTCCTCCCACCGTATTATGACGATGCCCATGTCTTGGGCTTTATCGGAAATCAATAGGTGTATGAAATTGGACAATTCAAGTTCAACGACAATTTGTTCCAAATTGGAGTGGTTGGTGTATTGCATAGTTCTAGCGATTGAATTTCACTCAAAACTCACCAACTGAATCCTCCCACCATATTATGCTGATGCCCAAGTTCTGGGTTCGAATCGGAAATAAATAGGTGAAAGAAATTGGACAATTCAAGTTCAAAGGCAGTTCCTTCGGAATTGGCGTGGTTGGTGCATTGCATAGTTCTAACAATTGGATTTCCCTCAAAACTCACCAAATGACTCCTCCCACCGTATTATGCTGATGCCAAAGCTTTGGGATAGATCGAAAATAAATAGGTGAAAGAAATTGGACAATTCAAGTTCAAAGGCAGTTCCTTCCGAATTGGAGTGGTTGGTGCATTGCATAGTTCTAGCGATTGAATTTCACTCAAAACTCACCAAATGACATCTCCCACCATATTATGCTGATGCCCAAGTTTTGGATTCGATGGGAAATAAATAGGTGAAAGAAATTGGACAATTCAAGTTCACAGGCAGTTCCTTCAGAATTGGAGTGGTTGGTGTATTGCATAGTACTAGCGATTGAATTTCACTCAAAACTCACCAAAAGACTCCCCCCACCATATAATGTTGAGGCCCAAGTTTTGGGCTCGAATCGGAAATCAATAGGTGTTAGAAATTGGACAATTCACGTTCGAAGGAGTTCGTTCCGAATTGGATTGGTTGGTGCATTGCATAGTTCTAACAATTGGATTTCCCTTACAACTCGCCAAATGAATCCACCCTCCATATTATGTTGATGCCCAAGTTCTGGGTTCGAATCGGAAATAAATAGGTGAAAGAAATTGGACAATTCAAGTTCAAAGGCAGTTCCTTCCGAAATTGGAGTGGTTGGTGTATTGCATAGTGGTTGGCGATTGGATTTCACTCAAAACTCACCAAATGACTCCACCCACCTTATGATGAGGTTGTCCAAGTTTTGGGCTCGAATCGGAAATCAATAGGTGTAAGAAATTGGACAATTCAAGTTTAAAAGCAGTTCCTTCCGAATTGGAGTGGTTGGTGTATTGCATAGTTCTGGCCATTGAATTTCACTCAAAACTCACCAAATGACTCCTCCCACCATATTATGTTGAGGCCCAAGTTTTGGGCTCGAATCGGAAATCAATAGGTGTAAGAAATTGTCCAATTCAATTTCAAAGGCAGTTCGTCCCGAATTGGAGAGGTTGGTGCATTGCATAGTTCTAGTCATTGGATTTCACTCAAAACTTACCACATGACTCCTCCCACCATATTGTGATCATGCCCAAGTTTTGGGCTCGAATCGGAAATGAATAGGTGTAAGAAATTGGACAATTCAAGTCCAACGGCAGTTCGTTTCGTCCTGGAGTGGTTGGTGTATTCCGTAGTTCTAGGGATTGGATTTCACTCAAAACTGACCAAATGACTCCTCCCACCTTCTTATGATGTTGTCCAAATTTTGGGCTCTGAATCGGAAATCACTATGTGTAAAAAATTGGACAATTCAAGTTTAAAGGAAGTTCGCTCCTAATTGCAGTGGTTGGTTTATTGCATAGTTGTAGCGATAGGATTTCACTGAAAACTCACCAAATGACTCCTCCCACCATATTATGATGATGTCCATGTTTTGGGCTCGAATCGGAAATCAATAGGTGTAAGAAATTGGACAATTCAAGTTCAAAGGCAGTTCGTTCCGAATTAGAGTGGTTGGTGTATTACATAGTTCTAACGATTCCATCTCACTCAAAACTCACCGAATGACTCCACCCACCATATTATGCTGATGCTCAAGTTTTGGGTTTGTTTGGAAATAAATGGGTGAAAGAAATTGGACAATTCAAGTTCAAAGGCAGTTCCTTCCGAATTGGAGTGGTTGGTGTATTGCATAGTTCTAACGATTGGATTTCACTCAAAACTCACCAAATGACTCCTCCCACCATACTATGCTGATGCCCAAGGTTTGGGTTCAATTCAAAATAAATATGTGAAAGAAATTGGACAATTCAAGTTCAAAGGCAGTTCCTTGCAAATTGAAGTGGTTGGTGTATTGCATAGTTCTAGCGATTGAATTTCACTCAAAACTCATCAAATGACTCCTCCAACCCTATTGTGATGATGCCCACGTTTTGGGATCGAATCGGAAATCAATAGGTGTAAGAAATTGGACAATTCAAGTTCAAAGGCAGTTCCTTCCGAATTGGAGTGGTTGGTGTATTGCATAGTTCTAACTATTGGGTTTCACTCAAAACTCACCAAATGAATCCACCCACCTTACTATGCTGATGCCCAAGTTTTGGGCTCGAATCGGAAATCAATAGGTGTGAGAAATTGGATAATTCAAGTTCAAAGGCAGTGCATTCCAAATTGGAGTGGTTGGTGTATTGCATAGTTCTAACGATTGGATTTCACTCAAAACTCACCGAATGACTCCTCCCACCATATTACGCTGATGCCCAAGTTTTGAGCTCGATCGGAAATCTATATGTGTAAGAAATTGGACTATTCAAGTTCATAGGCAGTTTGTTCCGAATTGGAGTGGTTGGTGTATTGCATAGTTCTAACTATTGGGTTTCACTCAAAACTGACCAAATGAATCCACCCACCTTACTATGCTGATGCCCAAGTTTTGGGCTCGATTGGAGATCAATAGGTGTGCGAAATTGGATAATTCAAGTTCAAAGGCAGTGCGTTCCAAATTGGAGTGGTTGGTGTATTGCATAGTTCTAACGATTGGATTTCACTCAAAACTCACCGAATGACTCCTCCCACCATATTATGCTGATGCCCAAGTTTTGGGCTCGAAATCAGAAATCAATAGGTGTAAGAAATTGGACAATTCAAGTTCAAAGGCAGTTCATTCCGAATTGGAGTGGTTGGTGTATTGCATAGTTCTAACGATTGGATTTCACTCAAAACTGACCAAATGATATCTCCCACCATGTTATGCTGATGCACAAGTTTTGGGCTCTACCGGAAATCAATAGTTCAAGCAGTTTGTTTTGAATTGGAGTGGTTGGTGTATTGCATAGTTCTAGCGATTGGATTTCACTCAAAACTGACCAAATGACTCCTCCAACCATATTATGACGATGCCCAAGTCTTGGGCTCGAATCGGAAATCAATAGGTGTATGAAATTGGACAATTTAAGTTCAATGGCAGTTCGTTCCAAATTGGAGTAGTTGGTGTATTGCATATTTCTAGGGATTGAATTTCACTCAAAACGCAGCAAATGACTCCTCCCACCATATTTTGCTGATGCCCAAGTTTAGGGCACGATCGGATATCAACAGTTCTAAGCAATTGTTCAATTCAAATTCAAAGGCAGTTCCTTATGAATTGGAGTGGTTGGTGTATTGCATAGTTCTCGCGATTGAATTTCACTCAAAACTCACCAAATGACTCCTCCGACCATATTATGCTGAGGCCCAAGTTTTGGGTTCGATTGGAAATCAATAGGTGTAAAAATTTGGACAATTCAAGTTCTAAGGCAGTTCGTTCCGAATTGGAGTGGTTGGTGTATTGCATAGTTCTAGCGATTGAATTTCACTCAAAACTCACCAAATGACTCCTGCCACCATATTATGCTGATGCCCAAGTTTTGAGCTCGATTGGAAATCAATAGGTGTAAGAAATTGGACTATTCAAGTTCATAGGCAGTTCGTTCCGAATTGGAGTGGTTGGTGTATTGCATAGTTCTAACTATCGGATTTCTCTAAAAACCCACCAGATGACTCCTCCCACCATATTATGCTGATGCCCAAGTTTTGGGCTCGAAATCAGAAATCAATAGGTGTAAGAAATTGGACAATTCAAGTTCAAAGGCAATTCGTTCCGAATTGGAGTGGTTGGTGTATTGCATAGTTCTAACGATTGGATTTCACTCAAAATTTACCAAATGATATCTCCCACCATGTTATGCTGATGTACAAGTTTTGGGCTCGAATCGGATTATGACGATGCCCATGTCTTGGAGTGGTGGGTGTATTGCATAGTTCTAGCGATTGGATTTCACTCAAAATTGACCAAATGACTCCTCCCACCGTATTATGACGATGCCCATGTCTTGGGCTTTATCGGAAATCAATAGGTGTATGAAATTGGACAATTCAAGTTCAACGACAATTTGTTCCAAATTGGAGTGGTTGGTGTATTGCATAGTTCTAGCGATTGAATTTCACTCAAAACTCACCAACTGAATCCTCCCACCATATTATGCTGATGCCCAAGTTCTGGGTTCGAATCGGAAATAAATAGGTGAAAGAAATTGGACAATTCAAGTTCAAAGGCAGTTCCTTCCGAAATTGGCGTGGTTGGTGCATTGCATAGTTCTAACAATTGGATTTCCCTCAAAACTCACCAAATGACTCCTCCCACCGTATTATGCTGATGCCAAAGCTTTGGGATAGATCGAAAATAAATAGGTGAAAGAAATTGGACAATTCAAGTTCAAAGGCAGTTCCTTCCGAATTGGAGTGGTTGGTGCATTGCATAGTTCTAGCGATTGAATTTCACTCAAAACTCACCAAATGACATCTCCCACCATATTATGCTGATGCCCAAGTTTTGGATTCGATGGGAAATAAATAGGTGAAAGAAATTGGACAATTCAAGTTCAGGGCAGTTCCGTCCGAATTGAAGTGGTTGGTGTATTGCATAGTTCTAGCGATTGAATTTCACTCAAAACTCACCAAAAGACTCCCCCCACCATATAATGCTGAGGCCCAAGTTTTGGGCTCGAATCGGAAATCAATAGGTGTTAGAAATTGGACAATTCACGTTCGAAGGCAGTTCGTTTCGAATTGGAGTGGTTGGTGCATTGCATAGTTCTAACAATTGGATTTCCCTCAAAACTCACCAAATGAATCCACCCTCCATATTATGTTGATGCCCAAGTTCTGGGTTCGAATCGGAAATAAATAGGTGAAAGAAATTGGACAATTCAAGTTCAAAGGCAGTTCCTTCGGAATTGGAGTGGTTGGTGTATTGCATAGTGGTTGGCGATTGGATTTCACTCAAAACTCACCAAATGACTGATCAATGCATAATTCTGTATCATTTTGTATCAATCTACCCTATTATTTGGTTATGTTTTTAAATAAAACTTGTGCTTTTAATCCAATTTGTGTTTGTTATTCAGTTCATTGAGCTCTAGGTACCACTTGACGAATTTGAAGCAAAATGGAGCAAAATCGTGCAAAAACTGGAGACTGAGTTAGAATTTCATTTCGGACCTATCTTCTTCATCTGAGCTTGGATTGGGCCAATACTTGTGTGGTTGGATCAGAGACATTCTGAACTTCACAATGGACATCTTAAAGCCGTCATTTGATTCAGCCAAGCCCAATTCGTAAGCCCAAGAAGTTGTTCATCATGCTGACTTGCAGATGAGCTCATTGCTTGCTTGGTCATGGTGAGGTAGGCATGAGCTATTGGTTCTGGATGGAAGCTTGGTCATGCTGACATGATGATGAGGTAGGGCTGCTGGTGGGATTTGTTGGTGAAGTGCACCAACCATTTCTGATTTTTCTAATACAAGTGTGTTAGGTCATTGCTATATTCAATTCTGATATCCCCTTTCCTTCTCCCTATAAATACCACTCCCATTCCACATTCAACACACACAAAATCCTGAGATTCACAATTCCTCTCTCCCAATTCCTAGCAGACCACTCATCCCAGCTCATACACTTCTCCCACAGATCACTCCATCCTCCACCATCCCATCAATTCCCAAACACAATCCACACCATCTACACCATTCTTCATCTCTGTTGCAGCATACATGGTGGAAGCTGTGAGAAGCTCTTCAACAACATAATTTGTTCTTCACGGGTTTTTCTTACTCTCTCCATGTTATTTATGATTCAAATGTATTTTCCATTAATGGAGTGTAACTAATCACCATAACTAGGGTTTCAATGTAACCTGACAAGACAATTTCATGTTTTCAAGTTAATGTTACCCTTTGTTGATTACTTCTAATTTTCTGGTCTCATTCACTTGTTCTTAGTTGAATCTTTATGCATGTTTAAATAACTGGCCACTATGAACACATGTATGTTGGTTATCTAGTTCAAGTTTACATAAACACCATATGACTCTTGAACCGATTAGTGAATGAGTGAGTAATGCATTTAGGACAAACACCATGTTTAAATGTTTACTTGGTTCCTTTGTGTTCTTCTTAAGCTTAATGGATTCAGATTCATAGCTTAGACTAAACACCATAGCTAAGTTGTGTTTTCTGAGTACTTGATTAAAACCAAACACCATATGGATAATCATACATAAGAAAGAACGAACTCCAGAAATTGTAATCAACTTAGGTGATTGTTAACTTGTAGCTTGAAATTGGATTGTCATGGTGAAATTGAAACCCTAGTGCTTGTCTCCTTTGTCTGTCAACTTTCTAAAACATCTACTTGTTGGTCACTTGCTACTTTGCATTTCTTTTTTTTCCAGTTTTCATTTCAACAAACTCAAAACAACTTCATTTAAATTCTGTTTAGTCTTAGGGTTACTTGTGAGTCTAAGTAGTAGTAATAAGTGTTTTTCATCCAAGTCTCTGTGGAACGACCTCGTGCTTGCATTCCTATACTATAATTGGTTCGTGCACTTGCGAGAAATAGATAGAGTAAAATCTATCCAACAATGACTCCACCCACCTTATGATGATGTTGTCCAAGTTTTGGGCTCGAATCGGAAATCAATAGGTGTAAGAAATAGGACAATTCAAGTTTAAAAGCAGTTCCTTCCGAATTGGAGTGGTTGGTGTATTGCATAGTTCTGGCCATTGAATTTCACTCAAAACTCACCAAATGACTCCTCCCACCATATTATGTTGAGGCCCAATTTTTGGGCTCGAATCGGAAATCAATAGGTGTAAGAAATTGTCCAATTCAATTTCAAAGGCAGTTCGTCCCGAATTGGAGAGGTTGGTGCATTGCATAGTTCTAGTCATTGGATTTCACTCAAAACTCACCACATGACTCCTCCCACCATATTGTGATCATGCCCAAGTTTTGGGCTCGAATCGGAAATCAATAGGTGTAAGAAATTGGACAATTCAAGTCCAACGGCAGTTCGTTTTCGTCCTGGAGTGGTTGGTGTATTCCGTAGTTCTAGAGATTTGATTTCAATCAAAACTGAGCAAATGACTCCTCCCACCTTCTTATGATGTTGTCCAAATTTTGGGCTCGATTGGAAATCACTATGTGTAAGAAATTGGACAATTCAAGTTTAAAGGAAGTTCGTTCCTAATTGCAGTGGTTGGTTTATTGCATAGTTGTAGCGATAGGATTTCACTGAAAACTCACCAAATGACTCCTCCCACCATATTATGATGATGTCCATGTTTTGGGCTCGAATCGGAAATCAATAGGTGTAAGAAATTGGACAATTCAAGTTTAAAAGCAGTTCCTTCCGAATTGGAGTGGTTGGTGTATTGCATAGTTCTGGCCATTGAATTTCACTCAAAACTCACCAAATGACTCCTCCCACCATATAATGTTGAGGCCCAAGTTTTGGGCTCGAAATCGGAAATCAATAGGTGTAAGAAATTGTCCAATTCAATTTCAAAGGCAGTTCGTCCCGAATTGGAGAGGTTGGTGCATTGCATAGTTCTAGTCATTGGATTTCACTCAAAACTCACCACATGACTCCTCCCACCATATTGTGATCATGCCCAAGTTTTGGGCTCGAATCGGAAATCAATAGGTGTAAGAAATTGGACAATTCAAGTCCAACGACAGTTCGTTTCGTACCTGGAGTGGTTGGTGTATTCCGTAGTTCTAGGGATTGGATTTCACTCAAAACTGACCAAATGACTCCTCCCACCTTCTTATGATGTTGTCCAAATTTTGGGCTCGAATCGGAAATCACTATGTGTAAGAAATTGGACAATTCAAGTTCAAAGGCAGTTCCTTCCGAATTTGAGTGGTTGGTGTATTGCATAGTTCTAACGATTGGATTTCACTCAAAACTCACCAAATGACTCCTCCCACCATACTATGCTGATGCCCAAGGTTTGGGTTCAATCGAAAATAAATATGTGAAAGAAATTGGACAATTCAAGTTCAAAGGCAGTTCCTTGCAAATTGGAGTGGTTGGTGTATTGCATAGTTCTAGCGATTGAATTTCACTCACAACTCACCAAATGACTCCTCCAACCATATTGTGATGATGCCCACGTTTTGGGCTCGAATCGGAAATCAATAGGTGTAAGAAATTGGACAATTCAAGTTCAAATTCAGTTCCTTCCGAATTGGAGTGGTTGGTGTATTGCATAGTTCTAACTATTGGGTTTCACTCAAAACTCACCAAATGAATCCACCCACCTTACTATGCTGATGCCCAAGTTTTGGGCTCGAATCGGAAATCAATAGGTGTGAGAAATTGGATGATTCAAGTTCAAAGGCAGTGCGTTCCAAATTGGAGTGGTTGGTGTATTGCATAGTTCTAACGATTGGATTTCACTCAAAACTCACCGAATGACTCCTCCCACCATATTACGCTGATGCCCAAGTTTTGGGCTCGAATCGGAAATCAATAGGTGTGAGAAATTGGATAATTCAAGTTTAAAGGCAGTGCGTTCCAAATTGGAGTGGTTGGTGTATTGCATAGTTCTAACGATTGGATTTCACTCAAAACTCACCAAATGACTCCTCCAACCATATTGTGATGATGCCCACGTTTTGGGCTCGAATCGGAAATCAATAGGTGTAAGAAATTGGACAATTCAAGTTCAAAGGCAGTTCGTTCCGAATTGCAGTGGTTGGTGTATTGTATAGTTCTAACGATTGGATTTCACTCAAAACTGACCAAATGATATCTCCCACCATGTTATGCTGATGCACAAGTTTTGGCCTCGAATCGGAAATCAATAGTTCAAGCAGTTTGTTTTGAATTGGAGTGGTGGGTGTATTGCATAGTTCTAGCGATTGGATTTCACTCAAAACTGACCGAATGACTCCAACCATATTATGACGATGCCCATGTCTTGGGCTCGAAATCGGAAATCAATAGGTGTATGAAATTGGACAATTTAAGTTCAATGGCAGTTCGTTCCAAATTGGAGTGGTTGGTGTATTGCATATTTCTAGGGATTGAATTTCACTCAAAACGCAGCAAATGACTCCTTCCACCATATTTTGCTGATGCCCAAGTTTAGGTCGATCGGATATCAACAGTTCTAAGCAATTGCTCAATTCAAGTTCAAAGGCAGTTCCTTCGAATTGGAGTGGTTGGTGTATTGCATAGTTCTCGCGATTGAATTTCACTCAAAACCCACCAAATGACTCCTCCGACCATATTATGCTGAGGGCCAAGTTTTGGGTTCGAATCGGAAATCAATAGGTGTAAAAATTTGGACAATTCAAGTTCTAAGGCAGTTCGTTCCAAATTGGAGTGGTTGGTGTATTGCATAGTTCTAACGATTGGATTTCACTCAAAACTCACCGAATGACTCCTCCCACCATATTATGCTGATACCCAAGTTTTGGGCTCGAATCAGAAATCAATAGGTATAAGAAATTGGACAATTCAAGTTCAAAGGCAGTTCGTTCCGAATTGGAGTGGTTGGTGTATTGCATAGTTCTAACGATTGGATTTCACTCAAAACTGACCAAATGATATCTCCCACCATGTTATGCTGATGTACAAGTTTTGGGCTCGAATCGGAAATCAATAGTTCAAGCAGTCTGTTTTGAATTGGAGTGGTGGGTGTATTGCACAGTTCTAGCGATTGGATTTCACTCAAAACTGACCAAATGACTCCTCCCACCGTATTATGACGATGCCCATGTGTTGGGCTTGATCGGAAATCAATAGGTGTAAGAAATTGGACAATTCAAGTCTAAAGGCAGTTCCTTCCTGAATTGGCGTGGTTGGTGCATTGCGTAGTTCTAACAATTGGATTTCCCTCAAAACTCACCAAATGACTCCTCCCACCATATTATGCTGATGCCCAAGTTTTGGATTCGATGGGAAATAAATAGGTGAAAGAAATTGGACAATTCAAGTTCACATGCAGTTCCTTCCGAATTGGACTGGTTGGTGTATTGCATAGTTCTAGCGATTGAATTTCACTTAAAACTCACCAAACGACTCCACCCACCATATTATGCTGATGCCCAAGTTTTGGGTTCGAATGGAAATAAATAGGTGACAGAAATTGGACAATTCAAGTTCAAAGGCAGTTGCTTCTCGAATTCGAGTGGTTGGTGTATTTCGTAGTTGTAGCGATAGGATTTCACTCAAAACTCACCAAATGACTCCTCCCACCATATTATGATGATGTCCAAGTTTTGGGCTCGAATCGGAAATCAATAGGTGTAAGAAATTGGACAATTCAAGTTCAAAGGCAGTTCGTTCCGAAACTGGAGTGGTTGGTGCATTGCGTAGTTCAAACTATTGAATTTCACTCAAAACTCACCAAATGACTCCTCCCACCATATTCTGCTGATGCCCTAGTTTTGGGTTCGAATCGAAAATAAATGGGTGAAAGAAATTGGACAATTCAAGTTCAAAGGCAGATCCTTCGGAATTGAAGTGGTTCGTGTATTTCAAAGTTCTGGCGATTGAATTTCACTCAAAACTCACCACATGACTCCTCCCACCATATTGTAATCATGCCCAAGTTTTGGGCTCGAATCGGAAATCAAGAGGTGTAAGAAATTGGACAATTCAAGTCCAACGCAGTTCTTTTTCGTCCTGGAGTGGTTGGTGTATTCCGTAGTTCTAGTGATTGGATTTCTCTCAAAACTGACCAAATGACTCCTCCCACCTTCTTACGACGTTGTCCAAGTTTTGGCGTCGATCGGAAATCACTATGTGTAAGAAGTTGCACAATTCAAGTTTAAAGGAAGTTCGTTCCTAATTGCAGTGGTTGGTTTATTGCATAGTTGTAGAGATAGGATTTCACTGAAAACTCACCAAATGACTCCTCCCACCATATTATGATGATGTCCATGTTTTGGGCTCGAATCGGAAATCAATAGTTGTAAAAAATTGGACAATTCAAGTTCAAAGGAAGTTCGTTCCGAATTAGAGTGGTTGGTGTATTACATAGTTCTAACGATTCGATCTCACTCAAAACTCACCAAATGACTCCTCCCACCATATTATGCTGATGCCCAAGTTTTGGGTTCGAATATGGAAATAAATAGGCGAAAGAAATTGGACAAATCAAGTTCGAAGGTTCTTCTAGAATTGGAGTGGTTGGTGTATTGCATAGTTCTAACGATTGGATTTCACTCAAAACTCACCAAATGACTCCTCCCACCATATTATGCTGATGCCCAAGTTTTCGGTTTGAATCGGAAATAAATAGGTGAAAGAAATTGGAAAATTCAAGTTCAAAGGCAGTTCGTTCCGAATTAGAGTGGTTGGTGTATTACATAGTTCTAACGATTCGATCTCACTCAAAACTTACCAAATGACTCCTCCCACCATATTATGCTGATGCCCAAGTTTTGGGTTCGTTTGGAAATAAATAGGTGAAAGAAATTGGACAATTCAAGTTCAAAGGCAGTTCCTTCCGAATTGGAGTGGTTGGTGTATTGCATAGTTCTAACGATTGGATTTCACTCAAAACTCACCAAATGACTCCTCCCACCATATTACGCTGATGCCCAAGTTTTGGGTTCGTTTGGAAATAAATAGGTGAAAGAAATTGGACAATTCAAGTTCAAAGGCAGTTCCTTCCGAATTGGAGTGGTTGGTGTATTGCATAGTTCTAACGATTGGATTTCACTCAAAACTCACCAAATGACTCCTCCCACCATATTATGCTGATGCCCAAGTTTTGGGTTCGAATCGGAAATAAATAGGTGAAAGAAATTGGACAATTCAAGTTCGAAGGCAGTTCCTTCCGAATTGGAGTGGTTGGTGTATTGCATAGTTCTAGCGATTGAATTTCACTCAAAACTCACCAAATGACTCCTCCAACCATATTGTGATGATGCCCACGTTTCGGGCTCGAAATGGAAATCAATAGGTGTAAGAAATTGGACAATTCAAGTTCAAAGGCAGTTCCTTCCGAATTGGAGTGGTTAGTGTATTGCATAGTTCTAACGATTGGATTTCACTCAAAACTCACCAAATGACTCCTCCCACCATATTATGCTGATGCCCAAGTTTTGGGTTCGAATCGGAAATAAATAGGTGAAAGAAATTGGAAAATTCAAGTTCAAAGGCAGTTCGTTTCGAATTAGAGTGGTTGGTGTATTACATAGTTCTAACGATTCGATCTCACTCAAAACTTACCAAATGACTCCTCCCACCATATTATGCTGATGCCCAAGTTTTGGGTTCGTTTGGAAATAAATAGGTGAAAGAAATTGGACAATTCAAGTTCAAAGGCAGTTCCTTCCGAATTGGAGTGGTTGGTGTATTGCATTGTTCTAACGATTGGATTTCACTCAAAACTCACCAAATGACTCCTCCCACCTTATAATGATGTTGTCCAAGTTTTGGGCTCGAATCGGAATTCAATTGGTGTAAGAAATTGGACAATTCAAGTTTAAAGGCAGTTGTCCGAATTGGAGTGGTTGGTGTATTGCATAGTTGCAGTGATAGGATTTCACTCAAAACTCACCAAATGACTCCTCCCACCATATTATGATGATGTCCAAGTTTTGGGCTCGAATCAGAAATCACTATGTGTAAGAAATTGGACAATTCAAGTTTAAAGGAAGTTCGTTCCTAATTGCAGTGGTTGGTTTATTGCATAGTTATAGAGATAGGATTTCACTGAAAACTCCCCAAATGACTCCTCCCACCATATTATGATGATGTCCATGTTTTGGGCTCGAATCGGAAATCAATAGGTGTAAGAAATTGGACAATTCAAGTTCAAAGGCAGTTCGTTCCGAATTCGAGTGGTTGGTGTATTACATAGTTCTAACGATTCGATCTCACTCAAAACTTGCCAAATGACTCCTCCCACCATATTATGCTGATGCCCAAGTTTTCGGTTCGTTCTGAAAATAAATAGGTGAAAGAAATTGGACAATTCAAGTTCAAAGGCAGTTCCTTCCGAATTGGAGTGGTTGGTGTATTGCATAGTTCTAACGATTGGATTTCACTCAAAACTCACCAAATGACTCCTCCCACCATATTATGATGATGTCCATGGTTTGGGCTCGAATCGGAAATCAATAGGTGTAAGAAATTGGACAATTGAAGTTCAAAGGCAGTTCCTTCCGAATTGGAGTGGTTGGTGTATTGCATAGTTCTAACGATTGGATTTCACGCAAAACTCACCAAATGACTCCTCCCACCATATTATGCTGATGCCCAAGTTTTGGGTTAGATCGGAAATAAATAGGTGAAGGAAATTGGACAATTCAAGTTCGAAGGCAGTTCCTTCCGAATTGGAGTGGTTGGTGTATTGCATAGTTCTAGCGATTGAATTTCACTCAAAACTCACCAAATGACTCCTCCAACCATATTGTGATGATGCCCACGTTTCGGGCTCGAATCGGAAATCAATAGGTGTAAGAAATTGGACAATTCAAGTTCAAAGGCAGTTCCTTCCGAATTGGAGTGGTTGGTGTATTGCATAGTTCTAACGATTGGATTTCACTCAAAACTCACCAAATAACTCCTCCCACCATATTATGCTGATGGCCAACTTTTGGGTTCGTTCGGAAATAAATAGGTGAAAGAAATTGGACAATTCAAGTTCAAAGGCAGTTCCTTCCGAATTGGAGTGGTTGGTGTATTGCATTGTTCTAACGATTGGATTTCACTCAAAACTCACCAAATGACTCCTCCCACCTTATAATGATGTTGTCAAAGTTTTGGGCTCGAATTTGGAATTCAATAGGTGTAAGAAATTGGACAATTCAAGTTTAAAGGCAGTTCGTTACGAATTGGAGTGGTTGGTGTATTGCATAGTTGTAGCGATAGGATTTCACTCAAAACTCACCAAATGACTCCTCCCACCATATTATGACGATGCCCATGTCTTGGGCACGATCGGAAATCAATAGGTGTATGAAATTGGACAATTCAAGTTCAATGACAGTTCGTTCCAAATTGGAGTGGTTGGTGTATTGCATATTTCTAGGGATTGAATTTCACTCAAAACGCAGCAAATGACTCCTCCCACCATATTTTGCTGATGCCCAAGTTTAGGGCTCGATTGGATATCAACAGTTCTAAGCAATTGTTCAATTCAAGTTCAAAGGCAGTTCCTTCTGAAATTGGAGTGGTTGGTGTATTGCATAGTTCTCGCGATTGAATCAAAACTCACCAAATGACTCCTCCGACCATATTATGCTGAGGCCCAAGTTTTGGGTTCGAATCGGAAATCAATAGGTGTAAAAATTTGGACAATTCAAGTTCTAAGGCAGTTCGTTCCGAATTGGAGTGGTTGGTGTATTGCATAGTTCTTGCGATTGAATTTCACTCAAAACTCACCAAATGACTCCTCCCACCATATTATGCTGATGCCGAAGTTTTGGGTTCGACCGGAAATAAATAGGTGAAACAAATTGGACAATTCAAGTTCAAAGGCAGTTCCTTCCGAATTGGAGTGGTTGGTGTATTGCATAGTTCTAATGATTGGATTTCACTCAAAATTCACCGAATGACTCCTCCCACCATATTATGCTGATGCCCAAGTTAAATTGGACTATACAAGTTCATAGGCAGTTCGTTCCGAATTGGAGTGGTTGGTGTATTGCATGGTTCTAACTATCGAATTTCTCTCAAAACCCACCAGATGACTCCTCCCACCACATTATGCTGATGCCCAAGTTTTGGGCTCTAAATCTGAAATCAAGAGGTGTAAGTGATGAGCACAAAATAAATACAAGTTTTATCCTTAAATTTATATTTGTTAGTATTTTCTTTTGTATTATGTAAATTTATTAGAGTATTTGTATTGGTTATTTCCAATATTTGTTTTTGTATTTAATGAGTGGTTGTTTGTAGAATTGTTCAATTCAAGTTCAAAGGCAGTTCCTTCTAAATTGGAGTGGTTGGTGTATTGCATAGTTCTCGCGATTGAATCAAAACTCACCAAATGACTCCTCCGACCATATTATGCTGAGGCCCAAGTTTTGGGTTCGAATCGGAAATCAGGAGGTGTAAAAATTTGGACAATTCAAGTTCTAAGGCAGTTCGTTCCGAATTGGAGTGGTTGGTGTATTGCATAGTTCTTGCGATTGAATTTCACTCAAAACTCACCAAATGACTCCTCCCACCATATTATGCTGATGCCCAAGTTTTGGGTTCAACCGGAAATAAATAGGTGAAACAAATTGGACAATTCAAGTTCAAAGGCAGTTCCTTCCGAATTGGAGTGGTTGGTGTATTGCATAGTTCTAATGATTGGATTTCACTCAAAATTCACCGAATGACTCCTCCCACCATATTATGCTGATGCCCAAGTTTTGAGCTCGATCGGAAATCAATAGGTGTAAGAAATTGGACTATACAAGTTCATAGGCAGTTCGTTCCGAATTGGAGTGGTTGGTGTATTGCATGGTTCTAACTATCGAATTTCTCTCAAAACCCACCAGATGACTCCTCCCACCACATTATGCTGATGCCCAAGTTTTGGGCTCGAATCTGAAATCAAGAGGTGTAAGTGATGAGCACAAAATAAATACAAGTTTTATCCTTAAATTTATATTTGTTAGTATTTTCTTTTGTATTATGTAAATTTATTAGAGTATTTGTATTGGTTATTTCCAATATTTGTTTTTGTATTTAATGAGTGGTTGTTTGTAGATATTAAGTGTCTTCTACCAATGGCATGAGGAGGAGGAGGAATAAGCAATGTGTTGCAAAAAGAGAGGAAGAACTCAAGTTGGATTTGATGACTTTGCCTTTTACAGCTCATGCTGTACAGTCCATTTGCAGGCCTGAAAAATGAATTCTCCCATGCTCAAATGAATAAATATCCGTCATGACACTTGTTCAATAAGATGTCGACTACTACATATCCAAAAATTGGAGCAATTGGATAAAAACTCAATCCACAGGCTGTCACACACCAAGACAGGTTCTAGAAGACAGCTTGCATATGCAGCTGGAATGAAAGGGACTTCATGCTTCTATAAATAGGAAGCAACTCAAGAGAGATTAAGAGGGTGGAGAAATTCAGGAGTGATACACAGCAGAAGGAAAGAAAGAAAGAAAGGAAGAGAGAAAGAGAGAGAGAAGGTGAGAAAGAAGGAGAACAAGGATGGAAAGGAAAGAACCGAGAGCTAATAACTCTCTTAAAATTGTTCTTCACCTTTCTTTGTTCTCATTTAATTCATGTATTTTAGTTTTTTTGTTTTGTTTTCAATTCTCAAATATTGTGGTGTTCAATGATTATAATTTTCACTTCACATGATTAATAGATTAATCTTCTTTTCACCACTTCTATCATGTATTGTGACATATAACATGTATTTATGGTAGTTAAGAGTTTGGATTAATCTATTAATTCATCCTTGGTTTATATTTCTAATTTACAAATTTCTTTGATATTTTGTTATTCAAATAAACTTTTTCACATAGGATGCTTAGGAAACTTTGATCCTTTGTAGTTAAATAATTTTGTTTACATATTATGCTTAGAATTTGTACTTATGAAGGGAAGGAAAATTTCCTTATGATCTAAAGTACAAGCTTAATTGATAAATCTTGAGAAAGCAGTAGATTGATTTCTAGATTGCTACTCCATGGGAATTGAAAGATAAATAATTAGGATCTTATGGAATAATGGTGTGGATTCTAATACCTTAGTTATTTTTTCTCATAAATTTAAATCTTAATTTCAGTTTATTGTCATTTCCATATTTGTTTCATGCTTTATTTAATTTTCTTTATCAACAAACAAATCACCATTTGAATCAACTAGGTTGGCAATGAAATTAACTTGGGTATAATTGGTTTTCTATCTTTACACGCAATCCCTTGGGTACGATCTCGCTCTTACATGCTTATGCTATATTTTCGTGCGCTTGCGAGTTTATAAATTTTAAAAGACACCGTTTTTGGTGACAACAAGTTTTTGGCGCCGTTGCCGGGGATTGCAACGGAAAACTAATCAAATTTTGGTTAATTAAATTCTTCCACTAGTTATAATTTAGTTTTGTAATTTATATAAAAAAGAAATTAAAAAAAAAATTAAAAAAAAAAAATTTAGATTTTGTCAATTATCTTGTTTCTATTGTAATATATATTAAACTTTTATAAAAAAAAAATTATAAAAAAAAATGAAAAAAAAAAAATTTCAGATTTTGTCAAATCTCTTGTTTTCTATTGTAATATCACTGTGTATTAATTTTTCGTTTCTTTGTTTCAGTTGTATCATCTAAGCTTCTTTTGGTGTAGCCTTAGACTTGGAAGAAGTTTCATATTTTATTTTATTTTAAGAAAGTTCATTTCTTTTTCTTTATGTCAATTTGTGTGCTTGTTTTTGCTTGAACTGATTTGTGTGCTTGTTTTTACAGGTATCATAAGATTTTATTGGAGGAGTGAAATTAAAGGTGCGTCTTGGACACCTGGTAAGAAAATTCTAATTCTTCTTTTAAATTCTTGCTTGAATTTTCTTTTTGTTTTATTTTTATATTGTTTTTCTCGCATATAAGTAATTAGCAAATTTAAAACTTATAGGCCCTTCTTGAGAGATGTTAACTTGTGGTAACTCCAGTGAATAACTTCTAAACATTACAGTGTCTAGGAAAGTTCTTTAAGGAGGCACCTTCGGTGCTTAAGAAGGACTGGGTTTTAAGTGGGACCATTGTGACCCCTCCACCCTTCCCGGAAAAGACCTGGCTGTGATTTTTGGAAGCTTTTAACTGGTCATCCTTAAGTTTGCTCTTAAGAGGAGGATTTGTTTAGAGCTTTTAAATAAATAAATAAATAAACCTATATTTTTTTTTTTTTTTTTGTGTGGTTATTTTTGTTTTTTCTTGTTTATTTTATGTTTGGTCGTCGTTCTCAAAATTTAAACTTAGAGCCTTTCGACCCAGGAAATTGAAAGGACGCTTAGGGAAGAACGAAAACCTAGGATTGTGATAACCAACCCTCTGTTTGAGATGGCAGAAGCTAGCCAGAAAAAACTCTCTTGGAGTGCTTTGCTCCTATCACCACTAATTCCCCATCTTGCATAGTGTTGCCTAACACCAATGCAACCAGCTTTGAGTTGAGAGCTCAAGTCATTCAACTTTTGCCCAATTTCCATGGTTTAGATCGAGAGGATCCTTACATGCATGTCAAAGACTTTCTTGAAATTTGTTCAACATTCAAATTTCAGAACTTTTTGATGAAAGTGTCCGAACTCCGTCTCTTCCCATTCTCTTTGAAAGGTAAGGCCAAGTCATGGCTCAATTCCCTTCCTTCCTGGTTCCATAACTTCTTGGGACCAACTTGTACAAAAATTATTGGCAAAATTTTTCCCCATGTCTAAAACCAATGGGCTTAGGAGAGAAATTTCTGAGTTTAGACAAAGTGAAAGCGAACAATTTTACGAAAGTTGGGAAAGGTTCAAAGACCTTATTCTTAAATGTCCCCACCATGGTTTTGAAAAATGGCGTTTGGTTCAATCCTTCTACAATGGGCTAACTCAGACTAGTCGCAATATGATTGAATCTATGAATAAAGGAGCTTTCTTACAACTTAGGGAAGTTGCAGCTTATGAATTCATTGAGAACTTATCCGTGAATTCTCAACAATGGGATTTTTCCAACACCCCTGATAAGCAAATTAGGGAACCTAAGAAAGGAGGGATGTATGAAGTCAGAAGCGATTCTGATCTTGGGATTAAAATAGAGAGTTTGACCCGTAAAGTTGAGGCTTTAGCATTGAGCCAAAACATGAACTCTGTCAACAAAGTCCACACTGAGATTTGCTCTTTCTGTTGTAGCCCAACGCATTCAGAACAAACATGTCCTTCTAGTCATGGTTATGCTGAGAACAATGAACAGGCAAATGCACTCAATTATTATAGGAACCAGTTTCCTAGTCCATTTTCTGAAACATACAATCCAAATTGGAGGAATCACCCAAATTTCTCTTGGAGGTCAAATCAACCTCAAATTTCTAGAGGAAACCCATCTCAAAATAATCAGTTTCGTCAACCTCCTATCCCTCACTCCACTCCACAGTTTGTTGCAACACAGCAACAACAATCATCCTCTTTGGAGGATTCAATCCAAAAATTCATGCAATTAACTGGTCAGGCTATTAATGATGTCAAAGCTTCCACCCAACAAAATACTCAAGCCATCTCAAAGTTAGAACAACAAATAGGCCAGTTAGCAACTTTTGTGGGAGAGAGAGAGAAAGGAAAGTTTCCTAGTCAGCCTGTCCCGAATCCAAAAGATCAATTTGTGATTCATAACCCATCAAGTTCTCCAAATTCTAATGAACATGTTCAAACCATCACCACTCTTAGATCTGGAAACAGATTGGTAATCAGGATTTAGAGCCACTCTTAGATCTTGTACAATTCAAGTTCAAAGGCAGTTCGTTCCGAATTGGAGTGCTTGGTGTATTGCATAGTTCTAACAATCAGATTTCTCCCAAAACCTACCAGATGACACCTCCCACCATATTATCCTTATGCCGAAGTTTTGGGGTTCGAATCGGAAATCAATAGGTGTAAGAAATTGGACTGTTCAAGTTCATAGGCAGTTCGTTCCAAATTGGAGTGGTTGGTGTATTGCATAGTTCTAACGATTGGATTTCACTCAAAACTCACCGAATGACTCCTCCCACCATATTATGCTGATGCCCAAGTTTTGAGTTCGATCGGAAATCAATAGGTGTAAGAAATTGGACTATTCAAGTTCATAGGGAGTTCGTTCCGAATTGGAGTGGTTGGTGTATTGCATAGTTCTAACTATCGGATTTCTCCCAAAAGCCACTAGATAACTCCTCCCACCATATTATGCTGATGCCGAAGTTTTGGGCTCGAATCGGAAATCAATAGGTGTAAGAAATTGGACTATTCAAGTTCATAGGCAGTTCGTTCCAAATTGGAGTGGTTGGTGTATTGCATAGTTCTAACGATTGGACTTCACTCAAAACTCACCAAATGACTCCTCCCACCATATTATGCTGATGCCCAACTTTTGGGCTCGAATCGGAAATCAATAGGTGTAAGAAATTGGACCATTCAAGTTCAAAGGCAGTTCGTTACGAATTGGAGTGGTTGGTTTATTGCATAGTTCTAACGATTGTATTTCACTCAAAACTGACCAAATGATATCTCCCACCATGTTATGCTGATGGCCAAGTTTTGGGCTCGAAATGGAAATCAATAGTTCAAGCAGTTAGTTTTGAATTGGAGTGGTGGGTGTATTGCATAGTTGTAGCGATTGGATTTCACTCAAAACTGACCAAATGACTCCTCCCACCGTATTATGACGATGCCCATGTCTTGGGCTCGAATTGGGAAATCAATAGGTGTATGAAATTGGACAATTCAAGTTCAATGGCAGTTTGTTCCGAATTGGAGTGGTTGGTGCATTACAAATTTTTAGGGATTGCATTTCACTCAAAACGCAGCATATGACTCCTCCCACCATATTTTGCTGATGCCCAAGTTTAGGGATGCATGGGAAATCAACAGTGCTAAGAAATTGTTCAATTCAAGTTCAAAGGCAGTTCCTTATGAATTGGAGTGGTTGGTGTATTTCATAGTTCAAACTATTGGATTTCTCTCAAAACTCACCAGATGACTCCTCCCACCATATTATGCTGATGCCCAAGTATTGGGCTCGATTGGAAATCAATAGGTGTAAGAAATTGGACAGTTCAAGTTTAAAGGCACTTCGTTCCGAATTAGAGTGGTTGGTGTATTGCATAGTTCTAAAGATTGGATTTCACTCAAAACTGACCAAATGATATCTCCCACCATGTTATCCTGATGCCCAAGTTTTGGTCTCTAATCGAAAATCAATAGTTCAAGCAGTTAGTTTTGAATTGGAGTGGTGGGTGTATTGCATAGTTCTAGCGATTGGATTTCACTCAAAACTGACCAAACGACTCCTCCCACCGTATTATGACGATGCCCATGTTTTGGGCACGATCGGAAATCAATAGGTGTATGAAATTGGACAATTCAAGTTCAATGGCAGTTCGTTCCCAATTGGAGTGGTTGGTGTATTGCATATTTCTAGGGATTGAATTTCACTAAAAACGCAGCAAATGACTCCTCCCACCATATTTTGCTGATGCCCAAGTTTAGGGCTCGAAATCGGAAATCAACAGTTTTAAGAAATTGTTCAATTCAAGTTCAAAGGCAGTTCCTTCTGAATTGGAGTGGGTGGTGTATTGCATAGTCCTGGCGATTGAATTTCACTCAAAGTTAACCAAATGACTCCTCCCACCATATTATCCTGAGCCCCAAGTTTTGGGTTCGAATCGGAAAAGAATAGGTTAAAAAAATTGGACGATTCAAGTTCAAAGGCAGTTCGTTACGAATTGGAGTGGTTGGTGTATTGCATAGTTCTAGCGATTGAATTTCACTCAAAATTCACCAAATGACTCCTCCCACCATATTATGCTGATGCCCAAGTTTTGGGTTCGAATTGGAAATAAATAGGTGAAAGAAATTGGACAATTCAAGTTCAAAGGCAGTTCCTTCTGAATTGGAGTGGTTAGTGTATTGCATAGTTCTAGCGATTGAATTTCACTCAAAACTCACCAAATGACTCCAACAACCATATTGTGATGATGCCCAAGTTTTGGGCTCGAATCGGAAATCAATAGGTGTGAGAAATTGGACTATTCAATTTCATAGGCAGTTAGTTGAAAATTGGAGTGGTTAGTGTATTGCATAGTTCAAACGATTGGATTTAAATCAAAACTCACCAAGTGACTCCTCCCACCATATTATGCTGATCCCCAAGTTTTGGGCTCGAATCGGAAATCAATAGGTGTAAGAAATTGGACTATTCAAGTTTATAGGCAGTTCGTTCCGAATTGGAGTGGTTGGTGTATTGCATAGTTCTAACGGTTGGATTTCAGTCAAAACTGACCAAATGATATCTCCCACCATGTTATGCTGATGCCCAAGTTTTGGGCTCGAATGGGAAATCAATAGTTCAAGCAGTTAGTTTTGAATTGGAGTGGTGGGTGTATTGCATAGTTCTAGCGATTGGATTTCACTCAAAACTGACCAAATGACTCCTCCCACCGTATTATGACGATGTCCATGTCTTGGGCTCGAATCGGAAATCAATAGGTGTATGAAATTGGATAATTCAAGTTCAATGGCAGTTCGTTCTTAATTGGAGTGGTTGGTGTATTGCATATTTCTAGGGATTGAATTTCACTAAAAACGCAGCAAATGACTCCTCCCACCATATTTTGATGATGCCCAAGTTCAGGGCTCGAATCGGAAATCAACGGTTTTAAGAAATTGTTCAATTCAAGTTCAAAGGCAGTTCCTTCTGAATTGGAGTGGTTGGTGTATTGCATAGTCCTGGCGATTGAATTTCACTCAAAGTTAACCAAATGACTCCTCCCACCATATTATGCTGAACCCCAAGTTTTGGGTTCGAATTGGAAAAGAATAGGTTAAAAAAATTGGACGATTCAAGTTCAAAGGCAGTTCGTTCCGAATTGGAGTGGTTGGTGTATTGCATAGTTCTAGCGATTGAATTTCACTCAAAACTCACCAAATGACTCCTCCCACCATATTATGCTGATGCCCAAGTTTTGGGTTCGAATTTGGAAATAAATGGGTGAAAGAAATTGGACAATTCAAGTTCAATGGCAGTTCCTTCTGAATTGGAGTGGTTGGTGTATTGCATAGTTCTAGCGATTGAATTTCACTCAAAACTCACCAAATGACTCCTCCAACCATATTGTGATGATGCCCAAGTTTTGGGCTCGAATTGGAAATCAATAGGTGTAAGAAATTGGACTATTCAAGTTCATAGGCAGTTAGTTGAAAATTGGAGTGGTTGGTGTATTGCATAGTTCTAACGATTGGATTTAAATCAAAACTCACCAAGTGACTCCTCCCACCATATTATGCTGATGCCCAAGTTTTGGGCTCGAATCGGAAATCAATAGGTGTAAGAAATTGGACTATTCAAGTTTATAGGCAGTTCGTTCCGAATTGGAGTGGTTGGTGTATTGCATAGTTCTAACGGTTGGATTTCACTCAAAACTGACAAAATGATATCTCCCACCATGTTATGCTGATGCCCAAGTTTTGGGCTCGAAATGGAAATCAATAGTTCAAGCAGTTAGTTTTGAATTGGAGTGGTGGGTGTATTGCATAGTTCTAGCGATTGGATTTCACTCAAAACTGACCAAATGACTCCTCCCACCGTATTATGACGATGCCCATGTCTTGGGCTCGAATTGGAAATCAATAGGTGTATGAAATTGGACAATTCAAGTTCAATGGCAGTTTGTTCCGAATTGGAGTGGTTGGTGTATTACAAATTTCTAGGGATTGAATTTCACTCAAAACGCAGCATATGACTCCTCCCACCATATTTTGCTGATGCCTAAGTTTAGGGATGCATGGGAAATCAACAGTGCTAAGAAATTGTTCAATTCAAGTTCAAAGGCAGTTCCTTATGAATTGGAGTGGTTGGTGTATTGCATAGTTCTAACTATTGGATTTCTCTCAAAACTCACCAGATGACTCCTCCCACCATATTATGCTGATGCCCAAGTTTTGGGTTCGAATCGGAAAAGAATAGGTTAAAAAAATTGGACGATTCAAGTTCAAAGGCAGTTCGTTCCGAATTGGAGTGGTTGGTGTATTGCATAGTTCTAGCGATTGAATTTCACTCAAAACTCACCAAATGACTCCTCCCACCATATTATGCTGATGCCCAAGTTTTGGGTTGGATCGGAAATAAATGGGTGAAAGAAATTGGACAATTCAAGTTCAATCGCAGTTCCTTCCGAATTGGAGTGGTTGGTGTATTGCATAGTTCTAAAGATTGGATTTCACTCAAAACTGACCAAATGATATCTCCCACCATGTTATGCTGATGCCCAAGTTTTGGTCTCGAACTCGAAAGTCAATAGTTCAAGCAGTTAGTTTTGAATTGGAGTGGTGGGTGTATTGCATAGTTCTAGCGATTGGATTTCACTCAAAACTGACAAAATGACTCCTCCCACCGTATTATGACGATGCCCATGTCTTGGGCACGAAAGGAAATCAATAGGTGTATGAAATTGGACAATTCAAGTTCAATGGCAGTTCGTTCCGAATTGGAGTGGTTGGTGTATTGCATATTTCTAGGGATTGAATTTCACTAAAAACGCAACAAATGACTCCTCCCACCATATTTTGCTGATGCCCAAGTTTAGGGCTCGAATTCGGAAATCAACAGTTTTAAGAAATTGTTCAATTCAAGTTCAAAGGCAGTTCCTTCTGAATTGGAGTGGTTGGTGTATTGCATAGTCCTGGCGATTGAATTTCACTCAAAGTTAACCAAATGACTCCTCCCACCATATTATGCTTAGCCCCAAGTTTTGGGTTCGAATTGGAAAAGAATAGGTTAAAAAAATTGGACGATTCAAGTTCAAAGGCAGTTCGTTCCGAATTGGAGTGGTTGGTGTATTGCATAGTTCTAGCGATTGAATTTCACTCAAAACTCACCAAATGACTCCTCCCACCATATTATGCTGATGCCCAAGTTTTGGGTTGGATCGGAAATAAATGGGTGAAAGAAATTGGACAATTCAAGTTCAATCAGATTCCTTCCGAATTGGAGTGGTTGGTGTATTGCATAGTTCTAAAGATTGGATTTCACTCAAAACTGACCAAATGATATCTCCCACCATGTTATGCTGATGCCCAAGTTTTGGTCTCGAAATCGAAAGTCAATAGTTCAAGCAGTTAGTTTTGAATTGGAGTGGTGGGTGTATTGCATAGTTCTAGCGATTGGATTTCACTCAAAACTGACAAAATGACTCCTCCCACCGTATTATGACGATGCCCATGTCTTGGGCACGAAAGGAAATCAATAGGTGTATGAAATTGGACAATTCAAGTTCAATGGCAGTTCGTTCCGAATTGGAGTGGTTGGTGTATTGCATATTTCTAGGGATTGAATTTCACTAAAAACGCAACAAATGACTCCTCCCACCATATTTTGCTGATGCCCAAGTTTAGGGCTCGAATCGGAAATCAACAGTTTTAAGAAATTGTTCAATTCAAGTTCAAAGGCAGTTCCTTCTGAATTGGAGTGGTTGGTGTATTGCATAGTCCTGGCGATTGAATTTCACTCAAAGTTAACCAAATGACTCCTCCCACCATATTATGCTGAGCCCCAAGTTTTGGGTTCGAATCGGAAAAGAATAGGTTAAAAAAATTGGACGATTCAAGTTCAAAGGCAGTTCGTTCCGAATTGGAGTGGTTGGTGTATTGCATAGTTCTAGCGATTGAATTTCACTCAAAACTCACCAAATGACTCCTCCCACCATATTATGCTGATGCCCAAGTTTTGGGTTCGAATCGGAAATAAATGGGTGAAAGAAATTGGACAATTCAAGTTCAATGGCAGTTCCTTCTAAATTGGAGTGGTTGGTGTATTGCATAGTTCTAGCGATTGAATTTCACTCAAAACTCACCAAATGACTCCTCCAACCATATTGTGATGATGCCCAAGTTTTGGGCTCGAATCGGAAATCAATAGGTGTAAGAAATTGGACTATTCAAGTTCATAGGCAGTTAGTTGAAAATTGGAGTGGTTGGTGTATTGCATAGTTCTAACGATTGGATTTAAATCAAAACTCACCAAGTGACTCCTCCCACCATATTATGCTGATGCCCAAGTTTTGGGCTCGAATCGGAAATCAATAGGTGTAAGAAATTGGACTATTCAAGTTTATAGGCAGTTCGTTCCGAATTGGAGTGGTTGGTGTATTGCATAGTTCTAACGGTTGGATTTCACTCAAAACTGACAAAATGATATCTCCCACCATGTTATGCTGATGCCCAAGTTTTGGGCTCGAAATGGAAAATCAATAGTTCAAGCAGTTAGTTTTGAATTGGAGTGGTGGGTGTATTGCATAGTTCTAGCGATTGGATTTCACTCAAAACTGACCAAATGACTCCTCCCACCGTATTATGACGATGCCCATGTCTTGGGCTCGAATCGGAAATCAATAGGTGTATGAAATTGGACAATTCAAGTTCAATGGCAGTTTGTTCCGAATTGGAGTGGTTGGTGTATTACAAATTTCTAGGGATTGAATTTCACTCAAAACGCAGCATATGACTCCTCCCACCATATTTTGCTGATGCCTAAGTTTAGGGATGCATGGGAAATCAACAGTGCTAAGAAATTGTTCAATTCAAGTTCAAAGGCAGTTCCTTATGAATTGGAGTGGTTGGTGTATTGCATAGTTCTAACTATTGGATTTCTCTCAAAACTCACCAGATGACTCCTCCCACCATATTATGCTTGATGCCCAAGTATTGGGCTCGATTGGAAATCAATAGGTGTAAGAAATTGGACAGTTCAAGTTTAAAGGCAGTTCGTTCCGAATTGGAGTGGTTGGTGTATTTCATAGTTCTAAAGATTGGATTTCACTCAAAACTGACCAAATGATATCTCCCACCATGTTATGCTGATGCCCAAGTTTTGGTCTCTTTATCGAAAGTCAATAGTTCAAGCAGTTAGTTTTGAATTGGAGTGGTGGGTGTATTGCATAGTTCTAGCGATTGGATTTCACTCAAAACTGACAAAATGACTCCTCCCACCGTATTATGACGATGCCCATGTCTTGGGCACGAAAGGAAATCAATAGGTGTATGAAATTGGACAATTCAAGTTCAATGGCAGTTCGTTTCGAATTGGAGTGGTTGGTGTATTGCATATTTCTAGGGATTGAATTTCACTAAAAACGCAACAAATGACTCCTCCCACCATATTTTGCTGATGCCCAAGTTTAGGGCTCGAATCGGAAAATCAACAGTTTTAAGAAATTGTTCAATTCAAGTTCAAAGGCAGTTCCTTCTGAATTGGAGTGGTTGGTGTATTGCATAGTCCTGGCGATTGAATTTCACTCAAAGTTAACCAAATGACTCCTCCCACCATATTATGCTGAGCCCCAAGTTTTGGGTTCGAATTTTGAAAAAGAATAGGTTAAAAAAATTGGACGATTCAAGTTCAAAGGCAGTTCGTTCCGAATTGGAGTGGTTGGTGTATTGCATAGTTCTAGCGATTTAATTTCACTCAAAACTCACCAAATGACTCCTCCCACCATATTATGCTGATGCCCAAGTTTTGGGTTGGATCGGAAATAAATGGGTGAAAGAAATTGGACAATTCAAGTTCAATCGAGTTCCTTCCGAATTGGAGTGGTTGGTGTATTGCATAGTTCTAAAGATTGGATTTCACTCAAAACTGACCAAATGATATCTCCCACCATGTTATGCTGATGCCCAAGTTTTGGTCTCGAAATCGAAAGTCAATAGTTCAAGCAGTTAGTTTTGAATTGGAGTGGTGGGTGTATTGCATAGTTCTAGCGATTGGATTTCACTCAAAACTGACAAAATGACTCCTCCCACCGTATTATGACGATGCCCATGTCTTGGGCACGAAAAGGAAATCAATAGGTGTATGAAATTGGACAATTCAAGTTCAATGGCAGTTCGTTCCGAATTGGAGTGGTTGGTGTATTGCATATTTCTAGGGATTGAATTTCACTAAAAACGCAACAAATGACTCCTCCCACCATATTTCCTGATGCCCAAGTTTAGGGCTCGAATATCGGAAATCAACAGTTTTAAGAAATTGTTCAATTCAAGTTCAAAGGCAGTTCCTTCTGAATTGGAGTGGTTGGTGTATTGCATAGTCCTGGCGATTGAATTTCACTCAAAGTTAACCAAATGACTCCTCCCACCATATTATGCTGAGCCCCAAGTTTTGGGTTCGAATTTGGAAAAGAATAGGTTAAAAAAATTGGACGATTCAAGTTCAAAGGCAGTTCGTTCCGAATTGGAGTGGTTGGTGTATTGCATAGTTCTAGCGATTGAATTTCACTCAAAACTCACCAAATGACTCCTCCCACCATATTATGCTGATGCCCAAGTTTTGGGTTCGAATCGGAAATAAATGGGTGAAAGAAATTGGACAATTCAAGTTCAATGGCAGTTCCTTCTGAATTGGAGTGGTTGGTGTATTGCATAGTTCTAGCGATTGAATTTCACTCAAAACTCACCAAATGACTCCTCCAACCATATTGTGATGATGCCCAAGTTTTGGGCTCGAATCGGAAATCAATAGGTGTAAGAAATTGGACTATTCAAGTTCATAGGCAGTTAGTTGAAAATTGGAGTGGTTGGTGTATTGCATAGTTCTAACGATTGGATTTAAATCAAAACTCACCAAGTGACTCCTCCCACCATATTATGCTGATGCCCAAGTTTTGGGCTCGAATCGGAAATCAATAGGTGTAAGAAATTGGACTATTCAAGTTTATAGGCAGTTCGTTCCGAATTGGAGTGGTTGGTGTATTGCATAGTTCTAACGGTTGGATTTCACTCAAAACTGACAAAATGATATCTCCCACCATGTTATGCTGATGCCCAAGTTTTGGGCTCGAAATCGGAAATCAATAGTTCAAGCAGTTAGTTTTGAATTGGAGTGGTGGGTGTATTGCATAGTTCTAGCGATTGGATTTCACTCAAAACTGACCAAATGACTCCTCCCACCGTATTATGACGATGCCCATGTCTTGGGCTCGAAATCGGAAATCAATAGGTGTATGAAATTGGACAATTCAAGTTCAATGGCAGTTTGTTCCGAATTGGAGTGGTTGGTGTATTACAAATTTCTAGGGATTGAATTTCACTCAAAACGCAGCATATGACTCCTCCCACCATATTTTGCTGATGCCTAAGTTTAGGGATGCATGGGAAATCAACAGGTGCTAAGAAATTGTTCAATTCAAGTTCAAAGGCAGTTCCTTATGAATTGGAGTGGTTGGTGTATTGCATAGTTCTAACTATTGGATTTCTCTCAAAACTCACCAGATGACTCCTCCCACCATATTATGCTGATGCCCAAGTATTGGGCTCGATTGGAAATCAATAGGTGTAAGAAATTGGACAGTTCAAGTTTAAAGAGGTGTTCGTTCCGAATTGGAGTGGTTGGTGTATTTCATAGTTCTAAAGATTGGATTTCACTCAAAACTGACCAAATGATATCTCCCACCATGTTATGCTGATGCCCAAGTTTTGGTCTCGAATCGAAAGTCAATAGTTCAAGCAGTTAGTTTTGAATTGGAGTGGTGGGTGTATTGCATAGTTCTAGCGATTGGATTTCACTCAAAACTGACAAAATGACTCCTCCCACCGTATTATGACGATGCCCATGTCTTGGGCACGAAAGGAAATCAATAGGTGTATGAAATTGGACAATTCAAGTTCAATGGCAGTTCGTTTCGAATTGGAGTGGTTGGTGTATTGCATATTTCTAGGGATTGAATTTCACTAAAAACGCAACAAATGACTCCTCCCACCATATTTTGCTGATGCCCAAGTTTAGGGCTCGAATTGGAAATCAACAGTTTTAAGAAATTGTTCAATTCAAGTTCAAAGGCAGTTCCTTCTAAATTGGAGTGGTTGGTGTATTGCATAGTCCTGGCGATTGAATTTCACTCAAAGTTAACCAAATGACTCCTCCCACCATATTATGCTGAGCCCCAAGTTTTGGGTTCGAATCGGAAAAGAATAGGTTAAAAAAATTGGACGATTCAAGTTCAAAGGCAGTTCGTTCCGAATTGGAGTGGTTGGTGTATTGCATAGTTCTAGCGATTTAATTTCACTCAAAACTCACCAAATGACTCCTCCCACCATATTATGCTGATGCCCAAGTTTTGGGTTGGATCGGAAATAAATGGGTGAAAGAAATTGGACAATTCAAGTTCAATCGCAGTTCCTTCCGAATTGGAGTGGTTGGTGTATTGCATAGTTCTAAAGATTGGATTTCACTCAAAACTGACCAAATGATATCTCCCACCATGTTATGCTGATGCCCAAGTTTTGGTCTCGATTAGAAAGTCAATAGTTCAAGCAGTTAGTTTTGAATTGGAGTGGTGGGTGTATTGCATAGTTCTAGCGATTGGATTTCACTCAAAACTGACAAAATGACTCCTCCCACCGTATTATGACGATGCCCATGTCTTGGGCACGAAAGGAAATCAATAGGTGTATGAAATTGGACAATTCAAGTTCAATGGCAGTTCGTTCCGAATTGGAGTGGTTGGTGTATTGCATATTTCTAGGGATTGAATTTCACTAAAAACGCAACAAATGACTCCTCCCACCATATTTCCTACTGATGCCCAAGTTTAGGGCTCGAATCGGAAATCAACAGTTTTAAGAAATTGTTCAATTCAAGTTCAAAGGCAGTTCCTTCTGAATTGGAGTGGTTGGTGTATTGCATAGTCCTGGCGATTGAATTTCACTCAAAGTTAACCAAATGACTCCTCCCACCATATTATGCTGAGCCCCAAGTTTTGGGTTCGAATCGGAAAAGAATAGGTTAAAAAAATTGGACGATTCAAGTTCAAAGGCAGTTCGTTCCGAATTGGAGTGGTTGGTGTATTGCATAGTTCTAGCGATTGAATTTCACTCAAAACTCACCAAATGACTCCTCCCACCATATTATGCTGATGCCCAAGTTTTGGGTTCGAATTTTTGAAATAAATGGGTGAAAGAAATTGGACAATTCAAGTTCAATGGCAGTTCCTTCTGAATTGGAGTGGTTGGTGTATTGCATAGTTCTAGCGATTGAATTTCACTCAAAACTCACCAAATGACTCCTCCAACCATATTGTGATGATGCCCAAGTTTTGGGCTCGAATCGGAAATCAATAGGTGTAAGAAATTGGACTATTCAAGTTCATAGGCAGTTAGTTGAAAATTGGAGTGGTTGGTGTATTGCATAGTTCTAACGATTGGATTTAAATCAAAACTCACCAAGTGACTCCTCCCACCATATTATGCTGATGCCCAAGTTTTGGGCTCGAATTGGAAATCAATAGGTGTAAGAAATTGGACTATTCAAGTTTATAGGCAGTTCGTTCCGAATTGGAGTGGTTGGTGTATTGCATAGTTCTAACGGTTGGATTTCACTCAAAACTGACAAAATGATATCTCCCACCATGTTATGCTGATGCCCAAGTTTTGGGCTCGAATCGGAAATCAATAGTTCAAGCAGTTAGTTTTGAATTGGAGTGGTGGGTGTATTGCATAGTTCTAGCGATTGGATTTCACTCAAAACTGACCAAATGACTCCTCCCACCGTATTATGACGATGCCCATGTCTTGGGCTCGATCGGAAATCAATAGGTGTATGAAATTGGACAATTCAAGTTCAATGGCAGTTTGTTCCGAATTGGAGTGGTTGGTGTATTGTATAGTTCTAGCGATTGAATTTCACTCAAAACTCACCAAATGACTCCTCCCACCATATTATGCTGATGCCCAAGTTTTGGGTTGGATCGGAAATAAATGGGTGAAAGAAATTGGACAATTCAAGTTCAATCGCAGTTCCTTCCGAATTGGAGTGGTTGGTGTATTGTATAGTTCTAGCGATTGAATTTCACTCAAAACTCACCAAATGATATCTCCCACCGAATTGGAGTGGGTGAAAGAAATTGGACAATTCAAGTTCAATGGCAGTTCCTTCTGAATTGGAGTGGTTGGTGTATTGCATAGTTCTAGCGATTGAATTTCACTCAAAACTCACCAAATGACTCCTCCCACCATATTATGCTGATGCCCAAGTTTTGGGTTGGATCGGAAATAAATGGGTGAAAGAAATTGGACAATTCAAGTTCAATCGCAGTTCCTTCCGAATTGGAGTGGTTGGTGTATTGTATAGTTCTAGCGATTGAATTTCACTCAAAACTCACCAAATGACTCCTCCAACCATATTGTGATGATGCCCAAGTTTTGAGCTTGAATCGAAAATCAATAGGTGTAAGAAATTGGACTATTCAAGTTTATAGGCAGTTCGTTCCGAATTGGAGTGGTTGGTGTATTGCATAGTTCTAACGGTTGGATTTCACTCAAAACTGACAAAATGATATCTCCCACCATGTTATGCTGATGCCCAAGTTTTGGGCTCGAAATGGGAAATCAATAGTTCAAGCAGTTAGTTTTGAATTGGAGTGGTGGGTGTATTGCATAGTTCTAGCGATTGGATTTCACTCAAAACTGACCAAATGACTCCTCCCACCGTATTATGACGATGCCCATGTCTTGGGCTCGATTTGGAAATCAATAGGTGTATGAAATTGGACAATTCAAGTTCAATGGCAGTTTGTTCCGAATTGGAGTGGTTGGTGTATTACAAATTTCTAGGGATTGAATTTCACTCAAAACGCAGCATATGACTCCTCCCACCATATTTTGCTGATGCCTAAGTTTAGGGATGCATGGGAAATCAACAGGTGCTAAGAAATTGTTCAATTCAAGTTCAAAGGCAGTTCCTTATGAATTGGAGTGGTTGGTGTATTGCATAGTTCTAACTATTGGATTTCTCTCAAAACTCACCAGATGACTCCTCCCACCATATTATGCTGATGCCCAAGTATTGGGCTCGATTGGAAATCAATAGGTGTAAGAAATTGGACAGTTCAAATTTAAAGGCAGTTCGTTCCGAATTGGAGTGGTTGGTGTATTTCATAGTTCTAAAGATTGGATTTCACTCAAAACTGACCAAATGATATCTCCCACCATGTTATGCTGATGCCCAAGTTTTGGTCTCGAATCGAAAGTCAATAGTTCAAGCAGTTAGTTTTGAATTGGAGTGGTGGGTGTATTGCATAGTTCTAGCGATTGGATTTCACTCAAAACTGACAAAATGACTCCTCCCACCGTATTATGACGATGCCCATGTCTTGGGCACGAAAGGAAATCAATAGGTGTATGAAATTGGACAATTCAAGTTCAATGGCAGTTCGTTTCGAATTGGAGTGGTTGGTGTATTGCATATTTCTAGGGATTGAATTTCACTAAAAACGCAACAAATGACTCCTCCCACCATATTTTGCTGATGCCCAAGTTTAGGGCTCGAATCGGAAATCAACGGTTTTAAGAAATTGTTCAATTCAAGTTCAAAGGCAGTTCCTTCTGAATTGGAGTGGTTGGTGTATTGCATAGTCCTGGCGATTGAATTTCACTCAAAGTTAACCAAATGACTCCTCCCACCATATTATGCTGAGCCCCAAGTTTTGGGTTCCAATTTGGAAAAGAATAGGTTAAAAAAATTGGACGATTCAAGTTCAAAGGCAGTTCGTTCCGAATTGGAGTGGTTGGTGTATTGCATAGTTCTAGCGATTGAATTTCACTCAAAACTCACCAAATGACTCCTCCCACCATATTATGCTGATGCCCAAGTTTTGGGTTGGATCGGAAATAAATGGGTGAAAGAAATTGGACAATTCAAGTTCAATCGCAGTTCCTTCCGAATTGGAGTGGTTGGTGTATTGCATAGTTCTAAAGATTGGATTTCACTCAAAACTGACCAAATGATATCTCCCACCATGTTATGCTGATGCCCAAGTTTTGGTCTCGAATCGAAAGTCAATAGTTCAAGCAGTTAGTTTTGAATTGGAGTGGTGGGTGTATTGCATAGTTCTAGCGATTGGATTTCACTCAAAACTGACAAAATGACTCCTCCCACCGTATTATGACGATGCCCATGTCTTGGGCACGAAAGGAAATCAATAGGAGTATGAAATTGGACAATTCAAGTTCAATGGCAGTTCGTTCCGAATTGGAGTGGTTGGTGTATTTCATATTTCTAGGGATTGAATTTCACTAAAAACGCAACAAATGACTCCTCCCACCATATTTTGCTGATGCCCAAGTTTAGGGCTCGAATCGGAAATCAACAGTTTTAAGAAATTGTTCAATTCAAGTTCAAAGGCAGTTCCTTCTGAATTGGAGTGGTTGGTGTATTGCATAGTCCTGGCGATTGAATTTCACTCAAAGTTAACCAAATGACTCCTCCCACCATATTATGCTGAGCCCCAAGTTTTGGGTTCGAATCGGAAAAGAATAGGTTAAAAAAATTGGACGATTCAAGTTCAAAGGCAGTTCGTTCCGAATTGGAGTGGTTGGTGTATTGCATAGTTCTAGCGATTGAATTTCACTCAAAACTCACCAAATGACTCCTCCCACCATATTATGCTGATGCCCAAGTTTTGGGTTGGATCGGAAATAAATGGGTGAAAGAAATTGGACAATTCAAGTTCAATCAGTTCCTTCCGAATTGGAGTGGTTGGTGTATTGTATAGTTCTAGCGATTGAATTTCACTCAAAACTCACCAAATGACTCCTCCAACCATATTGTGATGATGCCCAAGTTTTGAGCTCGATCGAAAATCAATAGGTGTAAGAAATTGGACTATTCAAGTTTATGGGCAGTTCGTTTCGAATTGGAGTGGTTGGTGTATTGCATAGTTCTAACGATTGGATTTCACTCAAAACTGACCAAATGATATCTCGCACCATGTTATGCTGATGCCCAAGTTTTGGGCTCGAATCGGAAATCAATAGTTCAAGCAGTTAGTTTTGAATTATAGTGGTGGGTGTATTGCATAGTTCTAGCGATTGGATTTCACTCAAAACTGACCAAATGACTCCTCCCACCGTATTATGACGATGCCCATGTCTTGGGCTCGAATCGGAAATCAATAGTTGTATGAAATTGGACAATTCAAGTTCAATGGCAGTTCGTTCCGAATTGGAGTGGTTGGTGTATTGCATATTTCTAGGGATTGAATTTCACTAAAAACGCAGCAAATGACTCCTCCCACCATATTTTGTTGATGCCCAAGTTTAGGGCTCGAATCGGAAATCAACAGTTTTAAGAAATTGTTCAATTCAAGTTCGAAAGAGTTCCTTCTTGAATTGGAGTGGTTGGTGTATTGCATAGTTCTAGCGATTGAATTTCACTCAAAGTTCACTAAATGACTCCTCCCACCATATTATGCTGAGCCCCAAGTTTTGGGTTCCATCGGAAAAGAATAGGTTAAAAAAATTGGACGATTCAAG
Source organism: Prunus fruticosa (assembly GCA_018703695.1). NCBI lineage: Eukaryota > Viridiplantae > Streptophyta > Magnoliopsida > Rosales > Rosaceae > Prunus > Prunus fruticosa. The sequence continues at coordinate 24,309,214 of CM031918.1, read as the reverse complement.
TTCAAAGGCAGTTCGTTCCGAATTGGAGTGGTTGGTGTATTGCATAGTTCTAGCGATTGAATTTCACTCCAAGTTCACCAAATGACTCCTCCCAACATATTATGCTGATCCCCAAGTTTTGGGTTCGAATCGGAAAAGAATAGGTTAAAAAAATTGGACGATTCAAGTTCAAAGGCGGTTCGTTCCGAATTGCCCAAGTTCAAAGGCAGTTCCTTCTTCAATTAGAGTGGTTGGTGTGTTGCATAGTTCTAGCGATTGAATTTCACTCAAAACTCACCAAAGGACTCCTCCCACCATATTATGTTGATGCCCAAGTTTTGGGTTCGAATCGGAAATAAATAGGTGAAAGAAATTGGACAATTCAAGTTCAAAGGCAGTTCCTTCCGAATTGGAGTGGTTGGTGTATTGCATAGTTCTAGCGATTGAAGTTCACTCAAAACTCACCAAATGACTCCTCCCACCGTATTATGACGATGCCCATGTCTTGGGCTCAAATCGAAAATCAATAGGTGTAAGAAATTGGACTATTCAAGTTTATGGGCAGTTCGTTCCGAATTGGAGTGGTTGGTGTATTGCATAGTTCTAACGATTGGATTTCACTCAAAACTGACCAAATGATATCTCCCACCATGTTATGCTGATGCCCAAGTTTTGGGCTCGAAATCGGAAATCAATAGTTCAAGCAGTTAGTTTTGAATTGCAGTGGTGGGTGTATTGCATAGTTCTAGCGATTGGATTTCACTCAAAGTTCACCAAATGACTCCTCCCACCATATTATGCTGAGCCCCAAGTTTTGGGTTCGAATTCGGAAAAGAATAGGTTAAAAAAATTGGACGATTCAAGTTCAAAGGCAGTTCGTTTCGAATTGGAGTGGTTGGTGTATTCCATAGTTCTAGCGATTGAATTTCGCTCAAAACTCTCCAAATGACTCCTCCCACCATATTATGCTGATGCCCAAGTTTTGGGTTCGAATTGGAAAATAAATGGGTGAAAGAAATTGGACAATTCAAGTTCAATCGCAGTTCCTTCCGAATTGGAGTGGTTGGTGTATTGCATAGTTCTAAAGATTGGATTTCACTCAAAACTGACCAAATGATATCTCCCACCATGTTATGCTGATGCCCAAGTTTTGGTCTCGAATCGAAAGTCAATAGTTCAAGCAGTTAGTTTTGAATTGGAGTGGTGGGTGTATTGCATAGTTCTAGCGATTGGATTTCACTCAAAACTGACAAAATGACTCCTCCCACCGTATTATGACGATGCCCATGTCTTGGGCACGAAAGGAAATCAATAGGTGTATGAAATTGGACAATTCAAGTTCAATGGCAGTTCGTTCCGAATTGGAGTGGTTGGTGTATTGCATATTTCTAGGGATTGAATTTCACTAAAAACGCAACAAATGACTCCTCCCACCATATTTTGCTGATGCCCAAGTTTAGGGCTCGATTAATCGAAATCAACAGTTTTAAGAAATTGTTCAATTCAAGTTCAAAGGCAGTTCCTTCTGAATTGGAGTGGTTGGTGTATTGCATAGTCCTGGCGATTGAATTTCACTCAAAGTTAACCAAATGACTCCTCCCACCATATTATGCTGAGCCCCAAGTTTTGGGTTCGAATCGGAAAAGAATAGGTTAAAAAAATTGGACGATTCAAGTTCAAAGGCAGTTCGTTTCGAATTGGAGTGGTTGGTGTATTGCATAGTTCTAGCGATTGAATTTCGCTCAAAACTCTCCAAATGACTCCTCCCACCATATTATGCTGATGCCCAAGTTTTGGGTTCGAATCGGAAATAAATGGGTGAAAGAAATTGGACAATTCAAGTTCAATGGCAGTTCCTTCCGAATTGGAGTGGTTGGTGTATTGCATAGTTCTAGCGATTGAAGTTCACTCAAAACTCACCAAATGACTCCTCCCACCGTACTATTATGACGATGCCCATGTCTTGGGCTCGAAATCGAAAATCAATAGGTGTAAGAAATTGGACTATTCAAGTTTATGGGCAGTTCGTTCCGAATTGGAGTGGTTGGTGTATTGCATAGTTCTAACGATTGGATTTCACTCAAAACTGACCAAATGATATCTCCCACCATGTTATGCTGATGCCCAAGTTTTGGGCTCAAATCGGAAATCAATAGTTCAAGCAGTTAGTTTTGAATTGCAGTGGTGGGTGTATTGCATAGTTCTAGCGATTGGATTTCACTCAAAGTTCACCAAATGACTCCTCCCACCATATTATGCTGAGCCCCAAGTTTTGGGTTCGAATCGGAAAAGAATAGGTTAAAAAAATTGGACGATTCAAGTTCAAAGGCAGTTCGTTTCGAATTGGAGTGGTTGGTGTATTCCATAGTTCTAGCGATTGAATTTCGCTCAAAACTCTCCAAATGACTCCTCCCACCATATTATGCTGATGCCCAAGTTTTGGGTTCGAATCGGAAATAAATGGGTGAAAGAAATTGGACAATTCAAGTTCAATCGCAGTTCCTTCCGAATTGGAGTGGTTGGTGTATTGCATAGTTCTAAAGATTGGATTTCACTCAAAACTGACCAAATGATATCTCCCACCATGTTATGCTGATGCCCAAGTTTTGGTCTCGAATCGAAAGTCAATAGTTCAAGCAGTTAGTTTTGAATTGGAGTGGTGGGTGTATTGCATAGTTCTAGCGATTGGATTTCACTCAAAACTGACAAAATGACTCCTCCCACCGTATTATGACGATGCCCATGTCTTGGGCACGAAAGGAAATCAATAGGTGTATGAAATTGGACAATTCAAGTTCAATGGCAGTTCGTTCCGAATTGGAGTGGTTGGTGTATTGCATATTTCTAGGGATTGAATTTCACTAAAAACGCAACAAATGACTCCTCCCACCATATTTTGCTGATGCCCAAGTTTAGGGCTCGAAATCGGAAATCAAAGTTTTAAGAAATTGTTCAATTCAAGTTCAAAGGCAGTTCCTTCTGAATTGGAGTGGTTGGTGTATTGCATAGTCCTGGCGATTGAATTTCACTCAAAGTTAACCAAATGACTCCTCCCACCATATTATGCTGAGCCCCAAGTTTTGGGTTCGAATCGGAAAAGAATAGGTTAAAAAAATTGGACGATTCAAGTTCAAAGGCAGTTCGTTTCGAATTGGAGTGGTTGGTGTATTGCATAGTTCTAGCGATTGAATTTCGCTCAAAACTCTCCAAATGACTCCTCCCACCATATTATGCTGATGCCCAAGTTTTGGGTTCGAATCGGAAATAAATGGGTGAAAGAAATTGGACAATTCAAGTTCAATGGCAGTTCCTTCCGAATTGGAGTGGTTGGTGTATTGCATAGTTCTAGCGATTGAATTTCACTCAAAACTCACCAAATGACTCCTCCAACCATATTGTGATGATGCCCAAGTTTTGGGCTCGAATCGGAAATCAATATGTGTGAGAAATTGGACTATTCAAGTTCATAGGCAGTTAGTTGAAAATTGGAGTGGTTGGTGTATTGCATAGTTCTAACGATTGGATTTAAATCAAAACTCACCAAGTGACTCCTCCAACCATATTGTGATGATGCCCAAGTTTTGGGCTCGAATCGGAAATCAATAGGTGTGAGAAATTGGACTATTCAAGTTCATAGGCAGTTAGTTGAAAATTGGAGTGGTTGGTGTAGTGCATAGTTCTAACGATTGGATTTAAATCAAAACTCACCAAGTGACTCCTCCCACCATATTATGCTGATGCCCAAGTTTTGGGCTCGATTGGAAATCAATAGGTGTAAGAAATTGGACTATTCAAGTTTATAGGCAGTTCGTTCCGAATTGGAGTGGTTGGTGTATTGCATAGTTCTAACGATTGGATTTCACTCAAAACTGACCAAATGATATCTCCCACCATGTTATGCTGATGCCCAAGTTTTGGGCTCGAATCGGAAATCAATAGTTCAAGCAGTTAGTTTTGAATTGGAGTGGTGGGTGTATTGCATAGTTCTAGCGATTGGATTTCACTCAAAACTGACCAAATGACTCCTCCCACCGTATTATGACGATGCCCATGTCTTGGGCTCGAATCGAAAATCAATAGGTGTATGAAATTGGACAATTCAAGTTCAATGGCAGTTCGTTCGTTCCGAATTGGAGTGGTTGGTGTATTGCATATTTCTATGGATTGAATTTCACTAAAAACGCAGCAAATGACTCCTCCCACCATATTTTGCTGATGCCCAAGTTTAGGGCTCGAATCGGAAATCAACAGTTTTAAGAAATTGTTCAATTCAAGTTCAAAGGCAGTTCCTTCTGAATTGGAGTGGTTGGTGTATTGCATAGTTCTAGCGATTGAATTTCACTCAAAGTTCACCAAATGACTCCTCCCACCATATTATGCTGAGCCCCAAGTTTTGGGTTCCAATTTGGAAAAAAATAGGTTAAAAAACCTGGACGATTCAAGTTCAAAGGCAGTTTGTTCCGAATTTGAGTGGTTGGTGTATTGCATAGTTCTAGCGATTGAATTTCACTCAAAACTCACCAAATGACTCCTCCCACCATATTATGCTGATGCCCAAGTTTTGGGTTCGAATCGGAAATACATAGGTGAAAGAAATTGGACGATTCAAGTTCAAAGGCAGTTCCTTCCGAATTGGAGTGGTTGGTGTATTGCATAGTTCTAGCGATTGAATTTCACTCAAAACTCACCAAATGACTCCTCCAACCATATTGTGATGATGCCCAAGTTTTGGGCTCGAATCGGAAATCAATATGTGTGAGAAATTGGACTATTCAAGTTCATAGGCAGTTAGTTGAAATTGGAGTGGTTGGTGTATTGCATAGTTCTAACGATTGGATTTAAATCAAAACTCACCAAGTGACTCCTCCCACCATATTATGCTGATGCCCAAGTTTTGGGCTCGAATTGGAAATCAATAGGTGTAAGAAATTGGACTATTCATGTTTATAGGCAGTTCGTTCCGAATTGGAGTGGTTGGTGTATTCCATAGTTCTAACTATTGGATTTCTCTCAAAACTCACGAGATGACTCCTCCCACCATATTATGCTGATGCCCAAGTTTTGGGCTCGAATCGGAAATCAATAGGTGTAAGAAATTGGACAATTCAAGTTCAAAGGCAGTTCGTTCTTGAATTGGAGTGGTTGGTGTATTGCGTAGTTCTAACGATTGGATTTCACTCAAAACTGACCAAATGATATCTCCCACCATGTTATGCTGATGCCCAAGTTTTGGGCTCGAATCGGAAATCAATAGTTCAAGCAGGTAGTTTTGAATTGGAGTGGTTGGTGTATTGCATATTTCTAGGGATTGAATTTCACTCAAAACGCAGCAATTGACTCCTCCCCCCATATTTTGCTAATGCCCAAGTTTAGGGCTCGAATCGGAAATCAACAGTTCTAAGAAATTGTTCAATTCAAGTTCAAGGGCAGTTACTTCTGAATTGGAGTGGTTGGTGTATTGCATAGTTCTAGCGATTGGATTTCACTCAAAACTCACCAAATGACTCCTCCCACCATATTGTGATGATGCCCAAGTTTTGGGCTCGAATCGGAACTCAATAGGTGTAAGAAACTGGACAATTCAAGTTCAAAGGCAGTTCGTTCCGTATTGGAGTGGTTGGTGTATTGCGTAGTTCTAACAATTGGATTTCACTAAAAACTCACCGAATTACTGCTCCCGCCATGTTATGCTGATGCCCATGTTTTGGGCTTGATTGGAAATCAATAGGTGTTAGAAATTGGAAAATTCAAGTTCAAAGGCAGTTCGTTCCGAATTGGAGTGGTTAGTGTATTGCATAGTTGTAGCAGGTAGGATTTTACTGAAAACTCACCAAATGACTCCTCCGACCACATTATGACGATGCCCATGTTTTGGCCTCGATTGGAAATCAATAGGTGTAAGAAATTGGAAAATTCAAGTTCAAAGGCAGTTCGTTCCGAATTGGAGTGGTTGGTGTATTGCATAGTTCTAGCGATTGGATTTCACTCAAAACTCACCAAATGACTCCTCCCACCATATTATGATGTTGTCCAAGTTCTGGGCTCGAATCGGAAATCAATAGGTGTAAGAAATTGGACATTTCAAGTTCAAAGGCAGTTCGTTCCGAATTGGAGTGGTCGGTGTATTGCATAGTTCTAGCAATTGGATTTCACTCAAAACTTGATCGGTTCAAAGTTGTATATCATTTTGTACCCTTCTAGCTTATGATTTGGTTATGTTTTTGAGTTAAACTTGTGCTTTTAATCATTTTTGTGTTTATCTTTCAGTTCATTGAGCTTTAGGTAACAATGATGGCTTTGGATAGAAATTGATGCAATCCATGCATGTTAAGGCCTGATTTGGGTGAATGGAAGAAGAGCTTAAAGACAAACTAATTTTGGCGACATCCCCTTGCCAGCCCAGTTTCTTAGGTCAACTTCTTGGCCTTGGATCAGCATGCTCTGGGGCTCAGGTGAGGTGAAGATCTTCATGAAAGTTGTTCCAATGGGTGTGTACTATAACATATCCAAATTTCAGCCCAATTGATCATATCTGGAGTCCTTAGCCCGTCCAACACTGAACCCTTCTCAGAAGGATTTGCAGCTGCCAGTTTTTAGCCATGTGCCTCACCCCAGCTATAACTGACTTTGTACCCAATATAATGAGTGAAGTTGGGAGGCATTCCAGCTATGAAAGTCGAAAAGAGCATATTTGTGAAGACAAAAATACATCATGGCAAAGGGGACAAGGAAGAGACAAAGGTTAAAGTGCCATGGTGGAAAGGAGAGAGAGAAGAATGAGGAATGATGAGATGCATTTTGCTTCAGCCTTTGAACATGGGAATTTAATTGGCTCATGCACTTGCGAGTATCACAAGTTGAGGATGCAGCTGAATCCATTTTGATGCAGCTGAATCGACGCAACAAGGTTTTGGCGCCGTTGCCGGGATCGGTAACATTGTTTGATTCTATTTGGCTTTCCTACTTTATTATTATTATTTTTTTCTTAACTGGACAGTTTCATGTTTTAAAGTTAATGACGTTAGCATGTTGATTATTTCTAGTTTGTGGTTTCATTCACTTGCTCTTAATTAAATATCTTGTTCAAGTTTACATAAACACCATATGACTCTTGGACTGATTAGTGAATTAATGAGTAGATATTGATGACAAACACCATGTTTAAAGTCTACTTAGTTCTATTGTTCTTCTTGTTCTTAATGGATTTGGAATTTGTGTTTAGACTAAACACCATAGCTAAATGCTTTTTCTGAATACTTGATTAAAACCACACACCATATGGATAATCATATTTGAGAAAGAACGAACTTCATAAGCTAGTTTGATTTACTTTGTTGCTTGTTGCTTTGAAGCATGGAATTGGATGTGTGTTTTCCCTTTCATTTTAGTTTTTATTTCCTAATCCTTTTAATTCCATTTCAAGTTTGTGTGTTTGTTTTAGCAATTTATGACAGCTTAATAAAAATGGAGAGAGATGGCAACCTCAATCATAAGAATGGGAAGTGTGGAGCAGTGGGAGAAGTCGCGACCTCCAAGTGCATCTATGCTCGACCTAATCGCTTCAAGGGGGAGCATTTCAATCCTTTCTCTTCTTTGAATTCTGTTTATTTCCGTAATTTTTTTTGCCTTTTGCTTCACGTTGCGTTCTTTGTTTTTCTGTTCTGAATCCAACCATATAAAGAACATGAAATTTGGACTTACGGTTGGAAAGTTATAGGCTAAAAACTGAACCTAGGTCGAAGCTGAAAAACAGAGAAACGAATCTGTCCAAAAATGGTGATAAAACGGTGATAGAAAGTGTTGTTTGTGTTTTTCTTTGGTTTCTTGGTTTGTTTCTTTTAGTACAACAATTTATGTCATTTGTTTGAGTTTGTTTAGAGTACTTAGTTCATTTTCGTTTATAGTTTGTTGTTTCATTTTATCTTAATTTTTTTCGTTTCTTTTTCTTACGAGTTCTTTCACTTTACTTGTTATTATTTTAATTTTTGTTTCTGTTTTATAAATTAAAAAATAATAATTTTAAAAAAAGATTTTTCATATGAGCTGACTTATGATAACTCCAGTGAGCACTTCCGTCAATACAGTGTCTAGGAGTTCTTTAGGCGACACCTTCGGTGTCTACGAAGTTTGGGTTTTAAGCGGGACCATTGTGACCCCTCCAACCTTCCTGGATCCCCTGGGTTTTAAGCGGGACCATTGTTATTTTTTATTTGCTTTAATACCTTCATTTGTTGTTATGACATTACTTGTGGCTAATTTTTAAACGTTGAGGACAATGATCATTTCTAGGTTTGGGGGTATTGGAGTTTAGCAAGTAAATATGGTTTTTCTTAAAAAATATTTTTTAAAAAAATTTAATTTCTTGCTTATTTTTTCTTTTTTCTATATTTTGAGTCTTGTTTTGTTTTGAGTCACTTTCCGAACACTTATGATGAGATTGTGATAAATGTTTGCATGACTTAAATAAAATTTGGATTTCATTTTATTATTATTATTATAAAAAAAGTTAAAATTAAAATAAAATAAAATTTGGCATTGTTCTAGCATGATATGTTCGAAACCTTTGCACTCGCCATTTGTTTCATAATTTTTCCAATTAAAGGATTTGCATGAACCAAAGAATTGTATCAAGCATAAATTAGACTTATATAAATAACCATATAATGTGAGCTTTTGAGCCTTGTGCTTCATTTCATGAGTGTTATACACATAATCTTATTTTCTTGTCATCAAAGTTGTTGTTTGATCTCATTATTCATTGATTTGGTTGAACACTTAAAAGTCATTCATTCTTATGCAATTTGGTTTCATGACATTTAAGAAGTGATATTAAGGCCCTCTTTGGATCGTTTGTGCCTTTCAAGTTAACCTTATGCATGCTTAAGCATGATTTTCCATTGTTTACCATTTTGAGCCTACATGTAAACCTTTTCTTTCATTTTACTAATTATATTTCCTCGCCTTAGCTCGAAAAACAAATATTTACCTTTCTAAGGAACTCATGAGCTCTAATTCGGATGTGTTTTTCATGCTAAGTTTGGGAAGGGATATTGATAAAAAAAAAAAATTAAAAAAAATTCACACAATTGGTGAAAGAAAAGAGAAAAGTTGTGATTAAGTGGTAGTTGAATGAAATTTTGTTTTTGGGTTTCATAGGCGTTTGTTCAAATAAAGGAAAGGAGTATGAATCATTGTAAATGAAGGTATAAGGAGTTTTGATCATGTAAAAAAAAAAATCTAATCGTGATGATTCGAAGTCTTTTGTAAATAATTATTTTATGCTCTTACATTTTTGAGTTCCTTGGACTTTGTATTATCCATACCTTTCATTTCTCACTCACCTTACACCCTTGGCCCCATTACAACCTATATTAAAGACCTAAATTGATCTTAAATGTCATATGGTTGAATTGCATGCATTTTCTTACTTTTAAGTGTTTGGCATCCTTCTAGAGATCATACTAATGTAAGTTCTTCATCTTTCTATTTCGAGTTAAGTCTTTATGGTTTAACTCTAATCTCATATTTACAACTGAGTGATGCATTGTAGCCCTCTTCCGAGTGATTCATTTTTGAGAGGACAACTTTGGTGAGATTTGAAGTTGAATTTATGCTTGGTATGATTTTTGAAATTGTGTGAAAACTAAGATTGGGGAATTTGTTGCATTTGGCAATCACACTACTACACTTTGAGCATGTTGTGTTTTGAACTTTGCCACCTTGTAAATAATGTCTAAAATTGAGCTTTTAACTTTTGAGTCATGTGCATGAGTCATTTCTCTTCAGAAAATATTCGGAAAGATTGTTTTGAGTTTTATTTTTACTTTTTTATTTTTTATTTTTGTTTTTGTAATTATTTTTTATTTGGTTTTTATTTTTATTTTGCTTAAGGACTAACAAATCTAATAAGTTTTCTAACCACTTTGTTTTGTAGAGTTAGTAAAACGTTTGTGGGTATCGTTTCTGTTAAACCCTCAGGAAACATAACTCCTCCTACTACGGATGCCTAGAGGTTTAAAGGCTTGTTGCATATGCTCAATGCAATCGAGTTACCTGCGAAAGTGGTTTAGTTAACTTCTTGTTTTGTTTTTAACTTTGTTTTGTGTTGTTTTGCTCGAGGACTAGCAAAATCTAGGTTTGGGGGTATTTGATCGGTTCATAATTGTATATCATTTTGTACCCTTCTAGCTTATGACTTGGTTATGTTTTTGAGTTAAACTTGTGCTTTTAATCCTTTTTGTGTTTATCTTTCAGTTCATTGAGCTTTAGGTAACAATAATGGCTTTGGATAGAAAATGATGCAATCCATGCATGTTAAGGCCTGATTTGGGTGAATGGAAGAAGAGCTTAAAGACAAACTAATTTTGGCCACAGCCCCTTGCCAGCCCAGTTTCGTAGGTCAACTTCTTGGCCTTGGATCAGCAAGCTCTGGGGCTCAGATGAGGTGAAGATCTTCATGAAAGTTGTTCCAATGGGTGTGTACTATAACATATCCAAATTTCAGCCCAATTGAACATATCTGGAGTCCTTAGCCCGTCCAACACTGAACCCTGCTCAGAAGGATTTGCAGTTGACAGCTTTTAGCCATGTGCCTCACCCCAGCTATAACTGACTTTGTACCCAACATAATGAGTGAAGTTGGGAGGCATTCCAGCTATGAAAGTCTAAAAGAGCATATTTGTGAAGACAAAAATACATCATGGCAAAGGGGACAAGAAAGAGACAACGGTTAAAGTGCCATGGTGGAAAGGAGAGAGAAGAATGAGAAATGATGAGAGGCATTTTGCTTCAGCCTTTGAACATGGAAATTGAATTGGCTCGTGCACTTGCGAGTATCACAAGTTGAGGATGCAGCTGAATCGACGCAACAAGTTTTGGCGCCGTTGCCGGGATGAGTGCGCGGTGCCTGGAATAGTGACGATTTGGGCTTTTATTTTGTTTTGGAGCCCAAGATGACCTCAGATGGGTTCGTGGCCTTCCTGGAGAAGTATTCAGAACATTTTATCTTTAAAACAAGCTATCTTGGGCCGGATTTGTAGGAGATTTGAGGCCAAAACGTCCGCCGTCACCTGCATGCAGGTTCTCGAATTATTCATCATCTGGATTAAACTATCTAAGTGTCTTGATGCTTGATCACCATTAGGATGTTTAGAAAAGTAATTTGATGCAGTTTTGGTCGGAGGTCGGTCCTTGAAATTAACGAACGCTTCTTGTGATTAATATGTGCAAGTTCACTTAGGATGAATACCACGTCTTAAGGGTTGCATGGTTTTTCAAAAGGTTTCACAAAACTTAATGAGTTATATATGTTTAGATTTGATCTGAATACCACAGACGGATTGCATGTGTGATATACGCTCTATGTTGGGGGTCCAAGTAGGCATATATTAGGAATACCTAACCTTCGAAATATGCATGTATAGGTCATAAGTAATTGGGAGAACTATATAGAATTGCTAAGGTGACGGCGGACCCCTGGTACTTTCTTAATTTGATTTCTAAAAACACAATTGTTCCTCTTGCTCTTAGCTTTAATTTTGCATGTTGCCTTATTTTTAATAGCTAAATTTGTTTTAATTTCAGGTCTTCAAATCAAACATCTCAATTTTCTCCTTTATAATAATTAATTAGAATTTGGTTTGCTACGAGTTATTTAATAATCCCTACCAGAGAACGACCTTGCGAGAATCATTTATACTACAATAACCTTGTCATTCTTGCAAATTTTATAGGAGTTTTAACCCTATTTGCGCAAGTACTAAAAAGTCTATCAAGAAATTGGCGCCGTTGCCGGGGATTATTTAAAATAATTCGTTCTAATCAGATTTTTTATTTTTAAAAAAAAAAGAACTAATTTTCGTTTTTATTTTCTTTTTACAGATCACAGCAGGGCCATGCAGATTACAATATGTGCATGGTCAGCACACGTTCAGCAGTTCAGCAATTGTTTCCGTTTGATCCAGAACCTGAGCAATCTTTAAGGATGAGACGCAGAGACCAAAATTTGTTGTGGGTTCCTTCACTGCAAGGGACTTTTCTGCAATCTTTATATTCTGAGGACCTGCACAGTAAAGAAACAATGGCTTTTGTTATTCCAGAGGCTGGTGATCCTTTGGGTAATTCTTTAACAGCTCATGCCACTAACATACCAGGTTGCATTACATATCCAGCAGTGGAGGAGGGGTCTACATTCGAAATCAAGCACCACATGTTGAATATTCTACCCACATTTCTTGGGTTATCAACCGATGATCCTAACATGCACATTGCAGAATTTTTAATGGGATGCAAGAATATTTTGGTGAAAGGATTCTCAGCTGAATCTATTAAGCTTCGTTTATTTCCATACACATTGAAAGATCAAGCAAGGAGATGGCTCCTCACACTTCCATCTGGAAGCATTAGCACTTGGAACCAACTCAGTGAAAAATTCTTAAACAAGTATTATCCGGCTTCAAAGACTCTTGACATGAGAACTCAAATTTTATCTTTTGCCCAAAAACCAAATGAAGAGTTTCATGAGGGATGGGAACGGTTTAAACAGTTGAATAGAAAATGTCCACATTCTGGTATTAGCAGTACGGATCAAGTGCATATATTTTTCAAAGGGTTAAATATGACAACAAAAACTCTTGTCAACGCTTCAGGCGAAGGTTCGTACAAGGATAAAAATGCACAACAGGCTTGTTTATTATTTGAAAAAATGGCAGCAGATACACAGCAATGGGCAGTGGAGCAGCCACAATCTAGGTCTGTTTTTGAGCTATCTAATGGTTCTCCATATATGTCGGCACAAATTGAAAAAATGGAGAAAAAGCTTGAAAGATTTGATGCAAAATTTGACATGTTGTTACAAAGAATTCCAGGTTCACAAGTTGCTGTACAGCAGCCTTTACCAGCTGCCTGTAGCATTTGCAATGTGACAACCCATGATTTTTTGAGCTGTCCACATAAAGAGGCTTATCCGGAATTTGCAACGGAACAAGTTAATGCATTTAATAATTTCCAGCGTCCAAGATATGACCCGTATTCAAATGTTTACAACCCGTGTTGGAGAGATAATCCTAATTTTAAGTGGGACAGAGATTAGCCTGCAAGGCCACAATTTCAACAACAGGTGCAGCAACCTGCTGCGCCTAAGGCTGCTTGGGAGGTTGCAATTGAAAAATTAGCAAACGCCACCAGTCAAGAATTCCAAAATCTGCAGGCAATAGTGCAGCGCAGTTTTATTACACAAATTGCCTCCAAAGAAACAAGACCTAGGGAGTTTTACAATTTCATGCACAATTGGAAATTCTAATTTTAAACGTGCTTTAATTGATTTGGGTGCCAGTATTAATTTAATGCCTTTCTCTGTTTTTCAGAGACTAGGACGAGGAGAAATTAAGCCTACATCAATTATTCTACAACTGGCGGGCAGTTCAGTTGCTTACCTTAGGGGAATTATTGAACACCTCATTGTTAAACTGGATAATATCTATCTTCCTGCAGATTTTGTGGTCTTGGATATGGATGAAGATATGCAAACACCGATTATTTTGGGGCGTCCGTTCATGGCTATTGCTCGAACTTTAATTGATGTTGAGGCTGGAACACTTATACTTAGAGTGCAAGATCAGTCCGTTGTTTTCAGTTTATTTGAAGCAACCAAAAGGCCAGCTGATGTGCAAGATTGTATGCGTGTTGACATGTTAGACAGCTTAATGCATGCTGAAATTATGCCCCGTTTGACATTAGATCCATTGTTAAAGGTGTTGCATGGGTTGGAGAATAAAAACACTGAAGATGAAGAGGTTTTTGAGTATGTTTCAGCTTTGGAAAGTGCTCCTCTTCTACACCCCCGTTGGAGGCACGTTTTTGAGAGTTTAGGGGAACCGAAAAAACCGTTGCAGCCATCTAAAGTACAACCACCTAAACTGGATTGAAAAGTACTGCCAGGACACTTGAAATATGCTTATCTGGGTTCAAATTCTTCGCTGCCAGTTATTATTGCTGCTGACTTATCATCAACAGAAGAAGAAAAATTGTTGCGTATTTTAAGAAATTATCAAGATGCAATCGGTTGGACTATAGCAGACATTAAAGGGATCAGCCCTACAATTTGCATGCACAGAATTCTGATGGAAGATGGAGTAAAGCCCACCATTGATGCTCAACGTCGTTTGAATCGAATTATGAAAGAAGTTGTTCGTACTGAAGTTATGAAGCTTCTAGACGCTGGGATGATCTACCCAATTTCAGATAATAAGTGGGTTAGTTCAACTCAAGTGGTGCCCAAGCGTTCTGGAATTACAGTTGTGAAGAATGATAATAATGAACTTGTGCCTACACGTTTGACTCCTGGGTGGCGTATGTGTGTTGACTACAGAAAGATCAATGCGGGTACTAGAAAGGATCATTTTCCATTATCTTTCACTGATCAATTGTTGGAAAGGTTGGCTGGTCGTGCATTCTATTGTTTCTTGGATGGGTATTCAGGGTACAACCAAATTCCAGTTGCAACTGAGGATCAAGAGAAGACAACCTTTACATGTCCTTTTAGGACTTTTGCATATCGGAGAATGCCCTTTGGTTTGTGCAATGCTCCTGCAACGTTTTAGCGATGCATGATGAGCATATTTTCCGGATTGGTTGAACAGGTAGTTGAAGTGTTTATGGATGACTTTTCTATTTTTGGGGATTCTTTTGATGAATGTTTGAACAATTTATCCCTAGTTCTTGAAAGATGCATTAAGACAAACCTTGTTTTAAATTGGGAAAAGTGTCATTTCATGGTTAAGCAGGGGATTGTCCTAGGCCACTTGATTTCTAACAAGGGTATTGAGGTTGATAAGGCCAAAATTGATGTAATTGCGAAGCTGCCACCACCGACAACTGTTAAAAGTGTTCGATCTTTTCTTGGTCAGGCTGGGTTTTACAGACGGTTTATCAAGGATTTCTCCAAGATTAGCCGACCATTGTGTAATTTATTGGCTAAGGATGCTCCTTTTGTTTTTGATGACGCTTGTTTGGAAGCTTTCAACAAGTTCAAGACACTCCTCACTACAGCACCCATTATTGCAGCACCTGATTGGCGTTTACCTTTCGAATTGATGTGTGATGCTTCAGATTACGCACTTGGAGCAGTTCTTGGACATTTGAAAGATAAGCTTCCCCAAGTCATTTATTATGCTAGTCGGACTCTCAATGATGCACAGCTGAACTATGCGACCACAGAAAAGGAATTGTTGGTAGTTGTTTTTGCATTAGAAAAATTTCTTTCTTACTTAGTTGGGGCTAAGGTGATTGTTTACACTGATCATGTAGCTTTGAAGCATTTGTTGTCAAAGAAAAACGCTAAGCCTCGATTAATTCGTTGGATTCTTTTACTGCAAGAGTTTGACTTAGAAATCAGGGATAAGAAGGGTAGTGAAAATGTTGTGGCTGATCATTTGTCCAGATTGATTGTGCCAATTTCTGCAGAAGATGACTTGCTGCCTTTAAATGAAAATTTTCCAGATGAACAGTTGTTTGCTGCCCATATCATTTCACCAGCTGATTTAGTTAATTATTTGGCTAGAGGGGTACTTCATCCTGATTTTACTTTCCAGCAGAAAAAGAAATTCTTGGCAGATGCAAAGTATTATTTTTGGGATGAAGCATATTTATACAAATATTGTTCAGACCAAGTTATTCGCAGGTATATTCCAGAAGAAGAGCATGAAAGTGTTTTAAAGTTGCACATCAATATGCTTGTGGGGGACATTTTGGCCCTAAACGGACAGCAGCTAAAATTTTGCAAAGTTGATTGTTTTGGCCTACTCTCTTCAAGGATGCTAATAGTTGGTGTAGATCATGTGATCGTTGTCAAAGGGTGGGTAATCAGTCCAAAAGAAATGAAATGCCACAACAAAGTATATTAGTCGTTGAATTGTTTGATGTTTGGGGTATTGATTTCATGGGACCATTCCCAATGTCCCATGGCAATCAATATATTTTGGTGGCTGTTGAATATGTTTCTAAATGGGTCGAAGCAATTGCAGCACCAACCAATCAAGGATCAGTTGTTCTGAAATTCCTCCAGGGGGTAATTTTTCAACGATTTGGAACACCGCGTGTCATTCTAAGTGATGGGGGTAAGCACTTTGTTAATAGATCGTTTGCTACGTTGTTGGCTAAGTATGGGATCACCCATCGTGTTGCTACTCCTTATCATCCACAAACATCAGGAAAAGTTGAAGTTTCAAATAGAGAAATCAAGCGAATTCTTGAAAAAACAGTTAGCTCTACTCGAAGAGACTGGAGTTTGAAATTGAGTGATGCTCTCTGGGCGTACAGAACAGCATGTAAAGGCCCAATTGGGATGTCCCCATTTCGGCTGGTTTATGGTAAGGCTTGTCATTTACCTATGGACCTAGAGCATAAGGTGTTTTGGGCTATTAAAGAGTTGAATTTTTCTTATGATTCTGTTGGAGAAAAACGTAAATTGCAGATTAATGAGCTTGAGGAAATTCGTAATGATGCTTATGAGAGTTCGCGCATTTACAAAGAAAAAACCAAGGCATTTCATGACAATCAGATTCTCAGAAAGAATTTTCGTCCAGGGCAAAAGGTTTTGTTATTCAGTTCAAGGTTGAAGTTATTTCCAGGGAAGTTAAAGTCTTGTTGGAATGGCCCCTATTTCGTTACTAAGGTTTATCCTCATGGGGCGATTGATATTACAAGTGAAATTAATGGCAACACATTCAAAGTGAACGGTCATAGGCTGAAACCATATTTGGAGTCACCCTTCGATATTGCACGCGAGTCACTGACTCTGAACCAGTGATCTGACCACTAGGCTTCTGCAACGTCTAGCTACAGACTTAAAATAAAGCACTTATTGGGAGGCAACCCAATTTTTCTAAACTCTTTACTTCTTTTTGTTGGTTTTCTTTATCTAGTTGTTTTTATTTTCTTTCTACTCCTGACACATTTGATTCAATGCAGGTCAACCATCAGAAGCAGTAAGTATCAAAAATAGAAAAATCCTACACTGGAATCTTGCACCCAGCAGCCAGTTTACGGAATTCGAAATTATACTTGCCTGATGCCAGATCTGGGATCCTCGAAGTTTTTTGCTGCGTTGTCCTCTGAGTTTGTGTGTTCCCTGCCTTGCCTTTGCACCTCTCCTAGATTTACTTTTTTCCTACACAGTACACATCAATATCAGTACTTGCAGAGACAAAGAACAACCCAAAACAAACTCAGTTGGTTATCTTACTTTCATATGGACATCAGAGCTGTTCATAGCTGCTACCTTTGCATCGAGGCCACATTAGGGGTTCCTACACATGCCAGAATAGACTATTACTCAGAATATGTTTTTCATGAACCAGATTATGCCTCATGTCAAATACTCAAAGTGCGAAGCGCAAGGATGCGCGTTTATACCTTCCAGATTCCTATCTCGCACACTGGGAGATGTCTCTTTCATTTTCCTAAAGGCTCTGCTCCTTGAGCAACTTTTCTCCTCAGATCTATCAGATAGCAGCAATCTGCGACCAATATGAGTTAGTTCTCTGAAACAAAAAGAAAATCAAAATGACCATATCGGATTTGGAGACTCACGGATTGAAGTTTCAAAGAAAGGCTGCTTATGGTTTGAGCAACGATCTGCTGGTGTGTTGAGTTTCGCTAAGAGAGGAGAGCGTTCTGTGTTTTGAAATTTGAGAGAAATCGACAGGAGGAAGGCGTGAATTTCCAACAAGTCAACAATTGCTCAAGTGTGGCATCACTTCACACTGCACCCAACAATTGCACAAGCTTCAATAGTCATCTTTGGTTTTTACTGGCGACAACACACCAAGAGGGCACTAGGTGTGTTCTTTTTCTTTTTCCCTTTAGTGTTTTTTTTAAAAATTATTTCAAGTTTTATTTTTCTTAGTTTATTTTTGTTTTTTTTATGTTTTCTTTTAGGCTTTATTTTAATTTCCACACCTTGAGGACAATATGTGATATAAGTTTGGGGGTGGAAAAGTAAATTTAGATTTTTTTTTTTTTTTTTTGAGTCTTGTTTAAAATTTTCGTTTTTAAGTTAATATCCATAGATTATTTTAAACGTTAGAACAAATGGACATGGTGAAGATCAATCCCACGTTAGAGTCTTTTCTATTGATTATTGCTTAGACACTAATTCATGAATTATACTTTGAAAATTTGCACATCACACCAACATGGTTTGTGGGGGAGTGAGATTGAAATGCTTACTTTTTTCTCTAAGTGTGTTTTAATTTTTGTTCTACATAAAATAAAGTTAGTTTGTGTTATAAAGTAATAATTGCCTCACCCGACGCTTTGCTATTAACCGGGCCAGCCCTGCCTAATCAGCAGTGATTCTCGAGTCAAACGGTAGAGTTTTGGCATGGGGTAGGGTGGTTAGTTGGTTTTGTAGCCTTTCCAGCTTCGGGTTAATAAGTCCTTAGGGGTGTTCTACACCTAGTGCCCTAAACCCTTATTTGGTTTGGGAGTCATTGACCTAAAGCTCGCTACATGGGTTGGATTCGAAAGATTAAGTGATCCGACATTGCACGACCACTACTATTACTGAAAAAAAAAAAGGAGAAAAAAAGAAAAAAAGGAAAAGAAAATAATGATTCTATAAGTATGTGAAGTATGAATAAGGGATGAGAGGTAAGGGTTTTAGTCCAGTCTCCTTAACTATGATGGTTCACTTTACACTTAAGCAAGTTTGTGAATTCTTTTCTAATTGATTCTAAATAGCTTAGACTCTGTGGTGGGATGAGTTGGATCTATTGAAAAGAGGTTCTAGCTTTTAAAATTTCCTATGGATTGCAACTTGAAGGTGGAAATTTTGTCTTGGTTAAGTTTTAGCCAGGTATTGAGTTTGTTAAGTTTTTATTTTTTATTTTTTATTTTTCTTTAAGTCTTGTTTTGCCTGAGGACAAGCAAAAAGCTAAGTTTGGGGGTATTTTGATGGGCATATTTTATATTATATATTTAGCCCCATTCTTAGTATATTTTGGTTGATATTTTGGAAGAATTTTGATACTTTGAATTGTATTCTCAATATAGGACTTTCGACTTTCTCTAGAGCAAAACATAATCAAATGGAGGAATTTTGGAGTAATTCCAGTTGGAGGACGTTCGTGATTCACTTGGATTGATCATATCAAAATTTCATACTTTTTCTACCGAACGGTTATTTTCTGGAGATAAAATAAAGGAGCAGTTCGGTGCTGGAATAGTGACGATTTGGGCTTTAATTGTGTTTTGGAGCCCAAGATGACCTCAGATGGGTTCGTGGCCTTCCTGGAGAAGTATTCAGAACATTTTATCTTTAAAACAAGCTATCTTGGGCCGGATTTGGAGGAGATTTGAGGCCAAAACGTGGCTGGGCAGTTTAAATGCAGATTCTCCTAATCCAATTTGGACTTTATATCCTAGTATTATTTTATTTTAACCTAGTTTCCTTGTGGGGATTGGGCAATTGGGTTTTAGGAGGTATTTAAGTTATTTTTCACAGCAAATTTGGGGACTTCTCTTTTGGCTTTTGAACGCGACTTTTGCTTGGATTTTTGAAGAACTTCTACTTCAAGGTGTCTTTATTCCTATTCATTCGAATGATATTTTCTTTGATTTTAATTATGAACATGCGTAACTAACTCTCTTTTGCTAGGGTGAGGCCACGAGCCTTAGCTCAGTTTCTGTCCAATTTGCTTATGATTTTATGCATGCAGGTTTTCGAATTATTCATCATTGGATTAAACTATCTAAGTGTCTTGATGCTTGATCACCATTAGGATGTTTAGAAAAGTAATTTGATGCAGTTTTGGTCGGAGGTCGGTCCCTGAAATTGACGAAGGCTTCTTGTGATTAATATGTGCAAGTTCACTTAGGATGAATACCACGTCTTAAGGGTTGCATGGTTTTTCAAAAGGTTTCACAGAACTTAATGAGTCATATATGTTTAGATTTGATCTGAATACCACAGACGGATTGCATGTGTGATATACGCTCTATGTTGGGGGTCCAAGTAGGCATATATTAGGAATACCTAACCTTCGAAATATGCATGTATAGGTTATAAGTAATTGGGATAACTATATAGAATTGCTAAGGTGACGGCGGAACCCTAGTGCTTTCTTAATTTGATTTCTAAAAACACAATTGTTTCTCTTGCTCTTAGCTTTAATTTTGCATGTTGCCTTATTTTTATTAGTTAAATTCGTTTTAATTTAAGGTCTTCAAATCAAACATCTCAATTTTCTCCTTTATAATAATTAATTAGAATTTAGTTTGCTACGAGTTATTTAATAATCCCTACAGAGAACGACCTTGCGAGAATCATTTATACTACAATAACCTTGTCATTCTTGCAAGTTTTATAGGAGTTTTAACCTTGTTTGCGCAAGTACTAAAAAGCCTATCAAGAAATTGGTGCCGTTGCCAGGGTTTATTTAAAATAATTCGTTCTAATCAGATTCTGCATTAATTATTGCTGTACATACATACATACAAAAATAATAATAATAATAATTTTCGTTTTTATTTTATTTTTACAGATCACAGCAGGGCCGTGCAGATTACAATCTGTGCATGGTCAACACACGTTCAGCAGTTCAACAATTGTTTCCGTTTGATCCAGAACCTGAGCAATCTTTAAGGTGGAGACGCAGAGAGCAAAATTTTCTGTGGGTTCCTTCACTGCAAGGGACTTTTCTGCAGTCTTTATATTCTGAGGACCTGCACAGTAAAGAAACAATGGCTTTTGTTATTCCAGAGGCTGGCGATCCTTTGGGTAATTCTTGAACAGCTCATGCCACTAACATTCCAGGTTGCATTACATATCCAGCAGTGGAGGAAGGGTCTACATTCGAAATCAAGCACCACATGTTGAATATTCTACCTACATTTCATGGGTTATCAACCGATGATCCTAACATGCACATTGCAGAATTTTTAATGGGATGCAAGAATATTTTGGTGAAAGGATTCTCAGCTGAATCTATTAAGCTTCGTTTATTTCCATACACATTGAAAGATCAAGCAAGGAGATGACTCCTCACACTTCCATCTGGAAGAATTAGCACTTGGAACCAACTCAGTGAAAAATTCAAGTCAAAAGGCAGTTCGTTCCGAATTGGAGTGGTTGGTGTATTGCATAGTTCTAGCGATTGGATTTCACTCAAAACTCACCAAATGACTCCTCCCACCATATTATGATGTTGTCCAAGTTTTGGGCTCGAATCGGAATTCAATAGGTATAAGAAATTGGACATAATTTCGAACAACCATCTGAATTCTCACTGACTCCTAAATACAGAGCATCTCTGTGTCATCTTATTGCATAAGAATAATGAGTCACAGCAGTGCTTCCATCCAACTTGTCTTACTAATTACACTGTCAGGAATTTTATCCCTTAAAACCATTCAACTTTGTTTCTGCAGTGCTGATCATAATGAGAAACAATTAATTTCCAACTCGATCAGCAGCCCGCATTTTCCGCCTTTCCAGCTGCTTCACAAGGCTTTGTTTCCTCTTTTTGGACAAAAGGCCATCATTCCTTTGACAGTTTGCCCATGTGAGTTGCTGCACTGCCGAACCAAAGAACCATTATTTCTTCTTTCAAAGGTTGCTGCCCTCCACCAAATAAGATAATGCCAAAGCCACATTCTTTTATACCAAGTGTGGTAGCCATCATGAAGAAACCACCTGACACACGTGGGTGCAATTTGAGCCAACAATGGCTGCTGCTAAAGTCCACAATTTGTTGCCAATTTTCAACAATTTGCTATCCAACCCTTATATGAAATATTCTTCCTCATCGTTCAAAGTAATAATACTGTCATCAAAAACAAATTTGGAAGTCTTTTATATGATTTCATTTACTTGTAGTAAATATTTAGTCAGATCAGTTGGTGTTCAATACCTTCTTATGTTTTAAGTGGTGTACAACAGACTATCAAGGGCCACTAGTAATCTGATCCAACACCAGTATTGTTCTCAACTTAACAATCTAGGTCTAATATTGTGAGTAGAATTAGACTTTAGAACTCCAATTTGGAAATCTTTGCATGCATGATTGTTGTGTATCATTGACTTTAGAACTCTCTTTTTTTTCTTTATCAGACTTGGAAAAAAGTCATTTAAAGTTTGCACAATTTGTGTAGGTAGGGACCTGATTATGGAAATTTTCATTTTTGTTAATGTATCCATGATGGCACATAATTTCGAACAACCATCTGAATTCTCATTTACTCTTATATATAGGGCATCTCTGTATCATCTCATTGCATAAGAATCATGGGTCACAGCAGTGCTTCCATCCAACTTGTCTTACAAATTACACTGTCAGGAATTTTATCCATTAAAACCATTCAACTTGGTTTATGCAATGCTGATCATAATGTGGAATGCATAGATATAGAGAGGAAAGCCCTTCTCAAGCTCAAACAAGGCCTCATAGATCCTTCCGACCGCCTTTCGTCTTGGGTGGGAAAAGATTGCTGCAAATGGAGTGGTGTAGGCTGTAACAACATAACTGGACGTGTCAACATGCTCGATCTTCGCAATCGCGATGGGTATGCTGATGAAGCAACACATCATGCATTTGGTGGTGAGATCAACCCTTCTTTGCTAGTTTTGAAAGATTTGGTTTACTTGGATTTGAGCATGAATAACTTTGGAGGTGTCCAACTTCCAAGTTTCATTGGATCACTAGAGAAACCTGAAATACCTCAATCTCTCTAGTGCATTTTTCGGTGGAATCATTCCCCCCATCTTGGAAACCTCTCAGGGTTGCTTTATCTTGATCTTAGTAATTACCCTTTTGAACCAATTGAGAATGACCTTCAGTGGCTTGCAACTCTTTCTTCCTTAAAGTACGTTAACTTGGAAGGAGTGAACCTTGCCAAGACTACATCCTATTGGCTTCCCACTGTTAATATGCTCCCTTCACTTATTGAATTGCATTTGCCCTTTTGTGGACCTTCCTCTCACTCATCCTTCTATCAATTTCACATCCCTTTTGGTTCTTGATCTCTCTAACAACAATTTCAACTCCACGACACCTCCTTGGTTGTTCAATCTCACTGAACTAGAGATGTTGGATTTGACATATAATAGTCTGACAGGAGAACTGCCAGATTCTTTGGGATATCTTGAAAGCTTGAGATACCTCCACTTGTCAGATAACTCATTTCAGGGTTCAATCCCAAAATCGATTGGAAACTTGACATCTTTGGAGGAGTTTTACCTTGAATGCAATCAAATGATTGGGATCATCCCAGAAAGTCTTGGGGAGCTCTCATCATTGGTTTCACTTGATATCTATGGCAACACATGGGAAGGTGCCATTACAGAAGCTCATTTTGTGAAACTTGGAGGCTTGAGAAAAGTATCAATTGGAAATAATTCTCCAAACATTTCCTTGGTTTTCAACATAAGTTTTGATTGGATACCTCCTTTCAAATTAAGATTCTTGTACATTAGATCTTGCCAATTGGGTCCCAAATTTCCTACATGGCTTAGAAATCAAACTGAGTTGACCACGGTGGTACTCCGTAATGCTAGGATTTTAGACACCATACCATATTGGTTTTGGCGTTTGGATTTGCAATTAGATAAACTAGATGTCGCTTATAATCAACTAAGTGGTAGGGTGCCCAATTCATTAAGATTCAGCTATTCTTCCACTGTTGATTTGACTTCAAACCTCTTTGAAGGCACACTCCCACTCTGGTCCTCAAACCTTACCTGGCTGTATCTTAGAGATAATCTATTTTTAGGGCCAATTCCTCATAACATTGGTCAAGTGATGCCCAATTTGACACATCTAGACATTTCTAGGAACTCTTTGAGTGGAAGCATTCCCCTGTCCTTTGGTAATTTAAGCCAATTAGATTTCAAGGTTATCTCAAATAACCGCTTGTCAGGTGAGATTCCTCATTTTTGGAACAATATTCCATTATTGAATACTGTAGAGATGTCAGACAATAGTCTCTCTGGTACAATCCCAAGATCCTTAGGCTCTCTTACTCAACTCATGTTCTTGATCCTCTCTAGCAACAACTTTTCAGGTCAAGTCCCTTCCTTTAAAAACTGCACTTACCTGAATATTCTTGATCTTGGTGATAACAAGTTTTCTAGACCGATTCTGGCATTCATCGAAGAAAGCATGCCCTATTTAAAGATTCTAAGCTTGAGGTCCAACTCATTTACCTGGAAGCATCCCTTTACAATTATGTGGCCTTTCCGCTCTCCATATATTAGACTTCTCACACAACAATCTTTCCGGAAATATTCCCCACTGCATAGGAAATTTGAATGGCTTGAAATCTGAATTCATAGACGAAGATACATAAATTTATGGTCAATGGGGAAGACTGGAGGTCGTGTCAAAAGGAAGAGTACTTGTATATGACTCCATCCTACACCTTTTTAATAGCTTTGATCTCTCGGACAATAACTTGTCAGGGACAGATGCCTGTGGGGATAACAAGCCTAATGAAGTTGGGCACCTTAAATTTGTCCATGAATCATTTGACAGGAAATATCCCAGCAAATATCGGAAACTTGGGGTTGGTAGAAACTCTTGATCTATCAATGAACAAACTCTCAAGTTCAATTCCACAAAGCATGGTTTCTTTAACATTTTTGAATCATCTGAATCTCTCATACAATAACTTGTCTGGGAAAATTCCAACAGGTAACCAGTTTCAGACCTTTGTTGACCCATCAATTTATGAGGGCAACCCCAGTCTTAGCGGGTGTCCATTACCAATTGGGTGCCAAGACAATGAAGAAGCACCTCAAGTTCCAAGTGGAGATGGAGGAGAGGATGATGACAGGAAACTTGAAAAGCTACAGTTCGTCATCAGCTTGGTGATAGGTTTCTGGGCAGGGTTCTGGGAGTTTTTGGGACTTTGGCCAGGTAGAGGTCTTGGAGACATGCTTATTTTCACTTCCTTGAAAAAGTAAAAGATGTTGTCCTTCATTTTGTCTCACCCATTGGTACTTATCTGCAGAAAAGATCATAGAGCACAAAACAAGTTGCAAATGTGAAGGCATATATGTATGCAAGCAAATAAAGTAATGTTTAGTATTGTCCTTTGCAAATTTCTAAGTTGGTTGTAATATGCATTTATACTTGTATGTGTTGTGCTACAAGCACCAAGCCTTAAGGAAATAATTGCTTAAATACATATCAAAATTGATAAATTTCTACCTGGAGCAGGTGCTGCTAACCCGAGGATAATAACAGAAAATAAATGTAAAAACAAGAAAATAAAAAGATTTAACAAGGTTGCTCACAATAAGTATAACTGGGGTATGTCCCTAGAGCAATATGTGCAAACACATACACTATCAACAAATTGGGATGTTTACAAAGTGTTTGGAAACCTTACAAACCAAATCGCCAAATACACCCAATAACACTGACCGCACAATGAACAAATAGAGGAGGAAATTATGAACCTTAACTTCATCTTTATACAAAGCTACAAACCTACAAATTTATACAATCTAAGTCATTACTTTATACCATTCAAAAGACGTGACACCAAGTAACTAAAGTTAAGAAAATGAACCAATGAAGGTTGGTCAGAGTGGAAGGGGCTTTGGTCACTTAAGCAAGTGGTCTCGGGTTCGAGCCCTTGTGGATGCAGAAAATTTTCTTGGGAGAAGTCCCTGCATATGCGCCTAACAGTACCTTAGAGGATTAGGCCTGGGCCATGCCTGGGGATACCTTGGGAAACCAAAAAAGTTAAGAAAATGAGGATTTTTAGTCTTTATAACTTTGAAGTTAGTGTCTATAAGTTTTTCAATATTTTCTAAAGTTGTTAAAGTTTAGAAATAATTAAAATTTTGGTTTGTTTTGAGTTGTTTTATTGTGGCGACTCAAAATTTGTTCACGTCTCTTGTATATATAAAAAATCATTTTTGGGAGTTTTGAAAGGAGGGAAAGATGCTTGTGAGAGGGGTAGGGTTTTAGGAGGGAAACGAGGTTTATTGCGAAAAGGGTTTATTGCTTTACCAAAAATTGTCATGTGGGTTGCAAACTAGATTAGGCAAGAGCATTAAATGCTACTCGAGCTCTGTCTAAAGCAAATATCAAATATCTTTTAAACTGTTGGGATGTAGCTCAATCTCATTATTTCAAAGCCAACACTACTACAAAAAGTGGAAAAGACGACCATAAAAAGACGACGGCAGAACATAAAACCGTCGTTGTATTTAAATCGACGACGGTATAAACAAAAACCGTCGTGGATAAGTGCCTTACTGTTGAATATTTTTAAAAGACGACGCATACAAATAAAAAAGCGTCGTTTTTTAAAAAGGATTTCTTCAAAGTTAAAATCTGACCAAAAAACAACGACAGTAGGTATGAATCCACCGACGTAGAAAATAAAGAGGACAGTTCACGAAAAAACCTGCCGTGTTAACTCCTAACTAAACACGACCAACTGTTCTTAATCCCCGTCGTATAATATAACGGAATCCACGTCTGTATACTACGACGGTGCCTTCTCTGTAAACCGCCGTCTTAATTTTTATTTCTTTTTAAGATTTAGTTATTTTTTAATTTTGGAAGCTTACAAAAATTAAAATGAGATCCCAAGAGTTATGATAACTTACCTTTGAGATGTTTGGATCCTGATCATAATCGAACCACCAAAGTGAGAAAGACAATATTTTAAATACACAAAATCGAAATAGAAACCAGAAATTTAAACTGACAACTCCAGACTTTGAGAAAGACAGTGTTTTGAAAGTTAATGATGTGTGCATTTTGGTGTCTTTGAGATACACCAAAACGCATACATCATTAACATCCAAATTATTGTCTTTGAGATGTGAGAGAGAGTGATGATGTATGTGTGTATGTGAGAGAGGAAGACGAGCCTCCAGAGAGACCAGAAGAACTTGGAACCCTAAATGAAAACTAAAAATGAAAGAAAGACACAAATTTATAAAATAAATATTTTAAACTTACGGCAGTGTTTATATACATACCGCCGTGTAATTTAAAAATCCACGTCGGTTATTATTTAATGGAATCCACGTCGTATAATTTTATGGAATCCACGTCGTATAATGTAATGTAATAAACGTCGGTATATTACCAAAAAACGACGTGTTAAATAATATACCATGACGCGAGAGATTAATTTATAGACTTATTATTTTGGAGTATACTACGACGGTACCTACAACACTACTGCCGTGTTTATTTACCACGTCCTAAGTTGAAATTACCGTCGTATTTGTTCAATTTATACGTTTGTCTTCTTTGTAAACCGCCGTCTTATTTTTATAGCTTTTTAAAATTAATTAATTTTTCTTTTATTTTGGTAATATATTTCTTAACACAAAACAAAATTTAATTCTCAATCCTCAACAACATTTTCATCTTAAAAGGCAAATCTCTTCGTGTTAAATATTGATCAATATTTACACAATATATGTACACAAATTTGGCAAATACATCGTGGTTTCTTTTCTGCCTTCACCCTCAGCTTGTTCAACCGTTTCTTCCTCTCATATGCAAGCTGGGCCCTCTCCTTCCTCTTGTTCTCAAGCTCCTGCACAGCCACAGATGAATATCTAACAATTTCAGAAAATCAAAATCAACAACGTATGAAAAGCTCACTCCTCGATTCCTGGTTACATTGTAGTCCCCTTTTCCACAGTGATCAGCTTGAAAACTCCTGTGTAGCAAGGGTGGAACCGCCTTAGAACCTGTTGTGGGTTGTGCCTTTGGGGTGGGGAGAGTGGGGGCTAGGAAGAAGCTGGGAAGAAGAGGAAGGAGGATGTAGCAAACCCACAACAGGTTCTAAAGCTAGTTCCACCCTTGCTAGACAGGAGGATGTAGCAAACCCATGCTTGGTCTTGTGAGGAATCAGATCTGCAAACCCATTTGCTTTCAGAAAGACAATATCCTTATGTTCGAGACAAGAATGACAAGTCAATGAAGGCGAGAAAAAGTTGAAACCCTAATTGAAAAATGAAGACAAAATAAGAAAAGAAAAACGCTTATTTATAAACAAATCTTATATACCACGTCGGTTATTTTAAATTATCGACGTTTATATGAAAATATAAACGTCGTTTAAACCTTAAAGAAGGTCGTTTAAATAAATTAACGACGCTATATAAAAACGACGTTGTCATATTTTGGAAAAATAATTTATTATCTAATTAAAAACTTAACACGTCGGTATGAGTATTTAAAACGACGTGGTATATATTTTTCACGTCGTTATTATTGAGTATATATTTTTCACGTTGTTATTATTGACGGCGCTTTGAAGAAAAATGCGTCGTGTAATTAGACATAAAAACGGCGGTTAATTAAAACCTTGCGTCGTGTAAAGTAATATTCATTCTCAAAGCGTTGTTTCAAACTTTACCACGTCCTAAGTTGAAATTACCGTCGTATTTGTTCAATTTATACGTCTGTCTTCTCTGCAAACCGCCATCTTATTTTTATAGCTTTCTAAAATTAATTAATTTTTCTTTTATTTTGGTAATATATTTCTTAACACAAAACAAAATTTAATTCTCAATCCTCAACAACATTTTCATCTTAAAAGGAAAATCTCTTCGTGTTAAATATTGATCAATATTTACACAATATATGTACACAAATTTGGCAAATACATCGTGGTTTCTTTTCTGCCTTCACCCTCAGCTTGTTCAACTGTTTCTTCCTCTCATATGCAAGCTAGGCCCTCTCCTTCCTCTTGTTCTCAAGCTCCTGCACAGCCCAAGATGAATATCTAATAATTTCAGAAAATCAAAATCAACAAAGTATGAAAAGCTCACTCCTCGATTCCTGGTTACATTATAGTCCCCTTTTCCACAGTGATCAACTTGAAAACTCCTGTGTAGCAAGGGGTGGAACCGCCTTAGAACCTGTTGTGGGTTGTGCCTTTGGGGTGGGGAGAGTGGGGGCTGGGAAGAAGCTGGGAAGAAGAGGAAGGAGGATGTAGCAAACCCACAACAGGTTCTAAGGCGGTGCCACCCTTGCTAAACCCATTTGCTTTCAAAAAAACAATTTCTTGCGAGAAATCATTCTGCAACCCTAATTGAAAACTGAGAGTTAAAATACGCGTGAAAAAATCATATTTAAACAAATTACCGTAAATATCCACGTCGGTTTTAATGTACATAGCGACGTCATATTAATAATCAACGTCCGTTTAGATAAACAAGCATCGTCAGAACTGCATCGGAAATCCCGCGCGTATTTAAAAGAGAACGACGTCGTTTTCAGAACCCAAAGTAACCACGTATGTTTATTAAAATACAAGGTCGTTGAATTTATAAGTACTACGTCAGTTTAGATAGACAAAGTGCCGTCATAACTGCATCGGAAATCCAAAAGTCATTTGGCGCAAATTAAAAAGAGAACGACGTCGTTTTGGGAAATCCAAAAGTCATATGGCGCGAATTAAAAAGAGAACGACGTCGTTTTCAGATACACATAGTAAACACGTCGTTTTATTAAAATACACAGTCGTTGATTTCCGAGAGTACAACGTCAGTTAGATAAAAAAGCGCCGTCATAAACACATCGGACTTCCAAAAGGCGTTCGACAACTGTGTGATAACACCGTCGTTATAACTAACTAATACGGCGGTTTTGTAATAACAATGTCGTGGTATTGAACTCTGGGACTGTATATAAACTTTTCGTCACCTGACCTAATATTCTACGGTTTTCTCTCACAGATAAAGTATCTTAGTTTACTTCTCATTTCCAAAAGCAGCATCTGATCATCGTCTCTAAATCTTCGGCTTCATCTCCAAATCACCATTTTCGCCTTCTTCTTCGTCGGAAGGAAACTTTCTTTGCACGCCAAAGGTTTTTTCTGCCTCTCTTCCCTTTTTTTACATTTCATATGAATACCGTAGTTGTCTGGTGTTGGACAGATTTTACTCTATCTATTTCTCGCAAGTGCACGAACCAATTATAGTATAGGAATGCAAGCACGAGGTCGTTCCACAGAGACTTGGATGAAAAACACTTATTACTACTACTTAGACTCACAAGTAATTCTAAGACTAAACAGAATTTAAATGAAGTTTTGTTGAGTTTGTTGGAGTGAAAACTACACAAAGGAAATGCAAAACAACAAGTGACTGAAAACTACTAAAAGGGAATGCAAAATAGCAAGTTACCAGCAAGTAGTTGTTTAGAAAATTTAGAGACAAAGGAGACAAGCACTAGGGGTTCAACTTCACCATGACAATCCAATTTCAAGCTACAAGTTAACAATCACCTAAGTTGATTACAATTTCTGGAGTTCGTTCTTTCTTATGTATGATTATCCATATGGTGTTTGGTTTTAATCAAGTACTCAGAAAACACAACTTAGCTATGGTGTTTAGTCTAGGTTATGTATCTGAATCCATTAAGCTTAAGAAGAACACAAAGGAACCAAGTAAACATTTAAACATGGTGTTTGTCCTAAATGCATTACCCACTCATTCACTAATCGGTTCAAGAGTCATATGGTGTTTATGTAAACTTGAACTAGATAACCAACATGCATGTGTTCATAATGGCCAGTTATTTAAACATGCATAAAGATTCAACTAAGAACAAGTGAATGAGACCAGAAAATTAGAAGTAATTAACAAAGGGTAACATTAACTTAAAACATGAAATTGTCTTGTCAGGTTACATTAAAACCCTAGCTATGGATTTAGCTGCTCATAATGAGAAAGAAATTAAGACATAAATGAGAAAACATAATGAATGCAATAAGAGTAGAAAAACCCCTTTTTCTGAAGTTCTTGTGGTGTCCAAGGCTTCTCCAAGTGCTTCTCCACGTCTAATGCTTCTCCAAGAGCTTTCTCACGTCTAGAAGGATGTATGAAGGATATGGAGGTGATTTGGGATGAGTTTGAGTGAGTGGTGATGGCTGAGGAAGATGAAATTCGTAGGGAAATAGAAGAGAGGTTTGCTGGAGTAGTTTTGGTGATTTGAGGTTGTTTAGAGCTTTTGGTTGATTGTTGGAGTGTTTGGGATTGTGAGAGTGTTTGAGGATAATTTCTGAATGTGTTTGGGAAAATGATGGAAGTGTTTGAGGGGGGATGGAGTGAAGGATGGCTGAATTGTGGGGTTGTGAATCCCAGACTTGCACACCTTGAATGAGGAATGGAGGAGGTATTTATAGGGGGAGGGAAGTGAGAAATCAGAATTGAATATAGCAATTACCTAACACACTTGCATTAGATAATCAGAATTGGTTGTTGCACTTCACCAACAAATCCCACCAGCAGCCATAGCTCATCATCATGTCAGCATGACCAAGCTTCACCAACAAATCCCACCAGCAGCCATAGCTCATCATCATGTCAGCATGACCAAGCAAGCAATGAGCTCATCTGCAAGTCAGCATGAAGTGTATTTTGATGGGCTCACGGATTGGGCTTGGATCAATCAAATGTCGACTTTGAGCTGTCTATCTTCAAGTTTAGAATGTCTTCTTTCCATGCACACGTAAATCGGCCCAATCCAAGCACAGATGAAAAAGATATGTCCGAAAATGAATTTGTAACTCAGTCTTCAGCTTTTACACATTGTTTTCACCATTTTACTTCAAATGCCTCAAGTGATACCTAGAGCTCAATGAACTGAATGACAAACACAAAAGAGGTTAAAAGCACAAGGTTAACTCAAAAACATAACTAAATCATAAGCTATAAGGGTATAAAATGATATACAATTGTGAACCGAACAAATACCCCCAGACCTAGATTTTGCTAGTCCTCGAGCAAAACAAAACAAAACAAAAACAAGAAGTTAAGTAGACCACTTCCGCAGGTAACTCGATTGCATTGAGCATATGCAACAAGCCTTTAAACCTCTAGGCATCCCTAGTAGGAGGAGTTGTGTCTCCTAAGGGTTTAACAGAAACGGTACCCATAAACGCTTTACTGACTCTACAAAACAAAGTGGTTAGAAAAACAAACTTTGAAATCAACTAATGAAAATGAAAGAAAACTTTAGTCATACCTCCAACACCATAGAGTTGCCAAAATATGTGATCAATCAGTGTGTACAAGTGGAAGCTATAGCTCAAAGGCACACGGCTTCAAAGCAAGCACACTCAAACCTTGAATAGAGAACATGCTTCAACTCTAA
Organism: Prunus fruticosa; assembly: GCA_018703695.1. Lineage (NCBI taxonomy): Eukaryota > Viridiplantae > Streptophyta > Magnoliopsida > Rosales > Rosaceae > Prunus > Prunus fruticosa. The sequence goes on along the minus strand of CM031918.1, from coordinate 24,277,091 downwards.
TTCTCACAGATAACACTCAATCACTCAGAACCTATGGTTTAATTCTCTCAAGAAAGCATGAGTGAGTGTATGAAATAGAAGCACAAATTTGGTTAGATCTCAAGAAGGGAATCAAATACTAAGAATAGAGATACACACATACTTACCATCACCCATGAATACATCCTCAAAGATCAGCTAGGTCTTTCACGAGGTTGTAATGAAAGGCTAAGGTTAGGGGAAATGGAAGAATTGGAAGGAAAAACAAGTAACTTAAGAACATACCAAGGTTGCATTCTTCATTGATCTGCAAGGTATCATTGATTTATAATGGCATGGCTGCAGACTTCATGGTACCACCTGGCATAGACCTTATATTTCACATTTAGATCAAATCGACACACTTTCTCTTTATTGTTCTTATTTGCTGATTTGATCCGCATCTCTTTAACTTCATTGCACATATTCACATCATCTTTCATTTAGGCACATGGCAGCAACTTCCTTGCTTCAAACTTTATCTTGGCACACCTTGGTATATTTCTAAGCTAAAGGGTATGGCTACAATAGGTCAAGTATCTCAGATTGAGATACAAAGGTAGGGAAATGATGAGGGTGATAGAAGAAAAAGGCTTTAAGTGTTTGGCTTCAAGAGGGCTGATGGCACACACATATAGGTAGGGTGAAAAGAAAGCACACAAAATGGTTATACACACATAGCCTAGCATCACTTCAATGAGTTCATTCATGAATGAGAGCAAGCACATGATATCTGCAAAAGAGAATCATCCTTAGTATTCAATCAAAATGGAAATGAGATCAATTAGAGTGAATTGAAGAAAATAAGTATGGATGAGAAATAGATCACTTTAAACCCTCTCAAGAAAGCGATTAGGCTCGATACGGCTCACTAGGGTAGTCTCCACTATTCTCCTTCAAGAATTTGAGCATGGTACTTTAGCCACCAGAATTCTAGAGAGCAAAAGCTTTGTGAAGTGCAAAAATTATGATATGAACACCTCAATGGTAGCTCCATAATATTGATTGTATGACCTTCTAAAAAAAATGAACAAAACTGAAAAACACAATGAAAGAAAACTGAAAACATAAATGAACGAAAATTGAAAACCTTCCCCCCAGACCTGAATTCAACATTGTCCTCAAATGTTAAAGCATAGAAAAGATGATTGAGAACATGCAAATGATAAAGGGAAAAGTTAAGAAGAAGGTTTAGAGAAAAACTTCCCCTTGATGCGATTAGGTCGACCCCTAACAAACACCTTCTTCTTGAACACATGGGTTGCCTCCCAAGAAGCGCCTTAGTTAATGTCTTGGCAAGACATTATGCAATCAGCTTATGATGAGTTGGGGGGTTTCAGATCAATCGCCTCAAGATAGTTCACCCAACTTCTTCTCCTCTTCCTTTTCCTTTTCCTTTTCTTTTTCTTCAAGTGTGCAAGGGGTGTAACTTTGAACATGCCATTGGATGGTTCCAACTTTGTAGAGCATGGATCAAGGGGCTCAAGTGGTAACCCAGAAATTGGTGGAAATGGCTGGAACACTTCTAGGGCAGCTACCACTTCTTGGAACTCAGATTCATCATCAAGCTCACCTAAAGGTTGTATCAAAACAATTTCTAAAGCATCATCAGATTGTGCCTGCACAAACTTAGACAAAACCAGGGAATCCAAACAATCAATTGAAAAACAATCAAGTGAATTAGAAGGATGAGTTAAGGATTCAAACACTTTGAATTCTATGGTTTGGCCAAGGACTGTCATTTTCAGAATGCCATTTTTCACATCAATAAGAGTGTTTGCTGTGGCCATGAATGGTCTTCCAAGCAAGATAGGCAGCTCACGATCATGAATGGGTGCATCTTCCATGTCTATCACTACAAAATCAGCAGGCAATATTAGCTTATCAACTTGAACCAAAATATCTTCAACAATACCTCTAGGATATTTCACTCTAACGATCAGCAAGTTGTAAGCTGAGTGTGGTGGATTTTAGCCTTCCCAAACCTAGTTGCAGGTACACTGAATAAGGCATTAGATTGATACTTGCACCTAAATCCAACATGGCTTTCTCCACTCGTTTATCTCCAATGGTTATGCCGATGGTAAAACTGCCTGGATCCTTGAGCTTAGGAGGAAGTTTTCTTTGAAGGACAGCACTCACATTTTCAGACACCAACACCTTCTCATGAGGGCTATACCTTCTCTTGTGTGAGTTCAACTCCTTAAAAAATTTAGCATAAGTTGGCATATTCCTGATCATATCAAGTAAAGGCAAGTTAACATTGACTTTACTAAGTATATCATAAATTTCAGTGAATGACTTATCCTGTTTTGCTTTTAGCAAGACATCCAGGGAAAGGAATTGGTGGCACATAAGGGTTCTCGGCCTTGTGCAATATAGGTGAAATTGTTGACTTGCCAATGGGAATTGCTTCTTTTGGTGTCATCTCTTCCTTGTGTTCATCACCTGCATTCACAACATGATTAGTAACTTCTTTGCCAACTTTATTATCAATAACCTTACCACTTCTGAGAACTGAGATTGCATTGGCTTGCTCATGATGCTTGGGATTCACATTTGGCTGACTAGGGAATTTTCCAGGTTCTCTTTGGTTCAAAGAATCAGCAATTTGTCCCAATTGAATCTCCATCTTAGTAAGGGCAACAGAATGTTGTTGAAGAGCACCATTAGTAGTTTGCTGGAATTGCAAAGTATTTTGGGCCAACATCTTGACTTGTGTCCTCCAATGAACTTGGTTTAGGCTGGAATGATGAACTTGCTTGATTTTGATTTTGATTGTTGCTCCAAGAGAAATTTGGGTGATTCCTCCAACCAGGATTATAAGTGTTTGAGAAGGGATCATTTCTTGGCCTTTGGTTGTAAGAATTCATCATGTGGGCTTGTTCTTGGACAAACTCAGGATAAGCATTACTAGCTGAACACATGTGAGTTGAGTGTCCTTGAGAATTGCAAATAGCACAAACTTCAACTTGAGGAGCTTTAGGTACCATATTGAGCACAACATCAAGCTTCCTTTGTAAACTAGCCACCTGTGAAGCAAGCTCATTGTTAGGACTAATCTCATAGATACCAGCCTTACCTCTTGTATCTTTGTGTTAAGCATTGGATCCCAACATCTCAAATATGTCATATGACTCTTGAGCATTCTTTTTCTTTAAAGCTCCACTTGCAGCATTATTGACAGTAGATTGACAAGTTTCGGTTAGTCCATCATAAAAAATTTGCATTTGCAAGTATAGAGGTAACCCATGATGTGGACATTGCATTAGAGTTCCTTTGAAACGCTCCCAGCATTCGTTGAATGGTTCTCCAACATGTTGTGAGAAGTTGAAAATCTTGGACCTCAAGGTGGCTGTCTTTTGGGCAGAGAAAAACTTCTCCAAGAACTTCTTAGCAACAGCATCCCAAGTGGTTAGTGATCCAGGGGTTAACGACATAAACCAAGTCTTTGCTCTATCTTTCAAAGTGTAAGGGAAAACCCTCATCTTCAGATTTGCTTCAGACACATCCTTCAAAGGCAAAGTACAAACAACAGTATAAAATTCTTTAATGTGAGCCAAAGGATCTTCGTTAGGTAAACCATAAAAAGAAGGAAGCATTTGAAAGTGAGAAGATTTAAGCTCATAGTTTCTAGCTTCTCTGGACAGCAAGATGCATGAAGGTGAATTTGGTATGATTGGTTGAGCAAGATCCTCCAAAGCAAGTTGGTCATTAGCTGCCATCTTTTCTTCTTCCTCTTCTTCTTCTTGATCTGAGTTAAAGATGTTGAACAAAGAGTATTCTTCTGAGCTTGCTGAATTGGAGGTTTCAGCTTCTAAGGGATTGAGAATAGATTCAATGGCTGCCTCCTTTGCTTTAACAAGCCTTTGTTCAAATTCAGCCAGTGATGGTTGTTGTGTACCACGGATTGGTTGGATCCTAATGGTTCCGGATTGAGAGCGTTTCTTGACCGCTGATACAACTTGTTCAAGCAACGGTTTGCTCGATATGCAAATACCTGAAAACAAAGAAAAACTAAAGAACGTAAGCAATAGAAATAAGACTCTTAATCAAGTCCCCGGCAGCGGTGCCATTTTCTTGTTGGACAGATTTTACTCTATCTATTTCTCGCAAGTGCACGAACCAATTATAGTATAGGAATGCAAGCACGAGGTCGTTCCAGAGAGACTTGGATGAAAAACACTTATTACTACTACTTAGACTCACAAGTAATTCTAAGACTAAACAGAATTTAAATGAAGTTTTGTTGAGTTTGTTGGAGTGAAAACTACACAAAGGAAATGCAAAACAACATGTGACTGAAAACTACTAAAAGGGAATGCAAAATAGCAAGTTACCAGCAAGTAGTTGTTTAGAAAATTTAGAGACAAAGGAGACAAGCACTAGGGGTTCAACTTCACCTTGACAATCCAATTTCAAGCTACAAGTTAACAATCACCTAAGTTGATTACAATTTCTGGAGTTCGTTCTTTCTTATGTATGATTATCCATATGGTGTTTGGTTTTAATCAAGTACTCAGAAAACACAACTTAGCTATGGTGTTTAGTCTAGGTTATGTATCTGAATCCATTAAGCTTAAGAAGAACACAAAGGAACCAAGTAAACATTTAAACATGGTGTTTGTCCTAAATGCATTACCTACTCATTCACTAATCGGTTCAAGAGTCATATGGTGTTTATGTAAACTTGAACTAGATAACCAACATGCATGTGTTCATAATGGCCAGTTATTTAAACATGCATAAAGATTCAACTAAGAACAAGTGAATGAGACCAGAAAATTAGAAGTAATTAACAAAGGGTAAACCAGTTGGCAAGGCTTCTATTGAGATGCAGTCTTACATTGGTGTTTTGGCACGCACCAGAGTCCCTCTTGTGGACAAGAAATGGAGACTAATACCCAAGGACGTGAAGGAGCAGATTTGGGAAGCTGTTCAAATGTCCTATGTTATTGGGGATAGGTACAAAGACATGGTCTTGTCGTCTGCCGCTAGAAAATGGAAGGATTTCACCTATAACTTAACTAGGCAGTATATCCTTCCATTCGCAAATGACAAGGAGGAGTTAAAAGAACCCCCTGCGCTTTATAAGTTCATAGAAAAATCGCAATGGGATGTCTTCGTAGCTTCAAGGTTAACCCCAGATTTTGAGGCTAAGCATGCTGAGCAGAAAGAGAGGAGGGAGAAATTGGTGTACAACCATAGGTTGTCTAGAAAAGGGTATGTTGGTTTGGAGGAGCAATTGGTAGAAACCATGCCCGATATTGAAGAAATCGATCGAGCTGTTCTATGGAAGAAGGCAAGAGAAGATAAAACAGGAAACATCCCTGATCCAAAGGTTGCAGAGAAGGCAAAACTAATCGTAAGTCTAACTAACTCTGTTCTAAATTTGAAAAAGAGAGTGTTTTATTTTGTTATAGACGTCGTTTATCTTTAAATAAGCGACGTTATAAATTGAACACCACGACGGGATTAATTTACAGACGTTTAAAGATAAATAGGACATCGGTTTTTGAATATACGATGTATTTTTATATACCGACGTTGTAAAATGTAAACAACGTCGGTAGTTAAATACAGACATTGTAAATTAATACTACGTCAGGAGGTTAAGAAAACCGTCGTTGTTTATTATTTACAATGTCGGTATATTTATATCTTTTACACCCTGCTCAGTTTCTAACAATCTCTCTTTCTCTCTTTTAGGATGATTTGCAAAAGCAGGTCTCTGAAGGCACTCTGAACTGTTCCGGGACCAATGATGTCTTGACTCTCGCTTTGGGAACCCCCGAGCATGGTGGGAGAGTCAGAGCAGCTGGTTCCCTGGAGTTACCCCCACTCAGTTCTTCAATTTGCCGAAACAGGAGAGAGTAAAATATGGTGACAAATTGAAGGAAAGTGTGAGGGAGGCGGTCAGAGAAGAGACCCTTAGGATAGAGGCGAGGGCAAGGGAACATATAATGGCTGCCGTCAGAGCTGAGAGGGAGGCTATGATGGCAATGTTCCGTCAACTAGTTCCTAATTTTGATCCCAGCCAGATGTCCAAAACTCCAATTTCTCCAATTACTCCAATGAATTTACCCCCTCAAGATCAAAGCCCCAAAAATCCAATGTCTGATAAGGCAAGCTGCTCTGGGGCCACTAGTATCAGACCCCTAGCTTTGGGATTAGAAGATGAAAAGCCTGAAGTTGATACTGCTGAAAAACAGGAAGAGGACACGGTAAAATTTCTGCTATGATCTATTTCTGCCTTTAAAATTTAAATAGACGTCGCTCCTTTTAATATCCGACGTTAAAATTTAAAATAACGACGTCATATACATCTGTTTCTTACAAGACGCGTCGTGTTTAGTTAAATACCACGACGCTTTTACTTGATTTGCAAATTATTAGACATTAAAAATAACGACTGTGTTTTGTATAGTATAGCGACGTTATAATTTCAAAACGACGACGGTTATGTATTTACCGACGTCTATAACCTTTTCTCCATCGGTATTTACTAGAAACCGTCGTTTATATTATATACCACGTCTGTTTTTTGGGTGTAATCAGAGTCGTGTATAACTTATATTTCTTTATTTATTTCGTGTAACAGGATCTCTCAAAGCTAGACATGCCAACTTCTCTCTTAGCATTATGCCAACACGTCCGGACCAAGTTGTTGCCTACTAATGAGGCTGTGGCAGTTCACATGCCCGAGGAAGTGTTTGGCTTTGAGCATGATACCTTCCTCTTACCTGAAGATATTTTTCAGTTTGGTTCCATGCTGGAGATTGGAACCACAGTCATATCAGTTTACATGAGGTAATTCTCCCCAATCCCATTTTGTTTTACATTTTCCTTTCTTTTAAATTAAAATATCTTTTAATTGACTTTCATATATTTAGGTTCCTATTTGACTATTTAAAAATGGCAAATATGGTAAACCTGGTTGGCCTGGTGGACCCTGGATTAGTGAGCGCTGGATCTGGAACAATATCAGACCGAATAAAAAACTTGTCAAAACGGCTGAAATAGGAGATGGGAATCAATTTTTCTTGGTCCCATATAATCCAGGGTTAGTACCATTTAAAGTATTTTCCTGAGCTTCTAATATTTTTCTTTGTAGTATATTTAACCTATATGAATCATTATGTGCAGGGGTCATTGGGTGATGGTCATTGTGAGACCATCAACGGAGACCGCCTATTACATGAATTCACTGCCAAAACGCATGGTTGACGACGACATGAAAAATATAGTGAATACGTAAGTTGATTTCTGCTGATTTAAGATTTTTCCTATAGAGTATTTAAATAAACGACGGTTTTAATAATACCGACGTTATAGTTAAAATATAACTACGGTAAGTTATTATCGACGTGTTATTTTAACTACCACGTCAGTAATTTCTTAAAAACGTCGTTTTAATTTAACTACCACGTCGTTTGGGTTTTATTTAAGAACGTTTTAATTTTATTGCTCAATTTTTTGTTCTACAACGTTTTACTCTTACCGACGTTATAATGTTACACAACGACGGTAATTTTTTACCGCCGTTTTAAAATAAATATCACGTCTTTTTAAAAAAAAAAATCTGTCGTTTTGACTATTTTACCACGACGGTTACTATTTGTATTTTAATATTTTGTTTTGTCATTAACACCCTTGGCCTTTTCTTGTAACAGGTCAATTAAAATGTATAACATTCATATAAATAAAAATTCACGTAAACAGCAGGCCATATGGAAGAGTCTACACGGCACTCCTGAACAACCAACGAGTGTCGAGTGTGGCTACTACGTGATGAAATTCATGAGAGATATAATTCATGATCCGTACCTAAATTTCGAGAAGAAGGTAAAACGCACCATTTTAGATATACTTTTGTTTAAAACCGTCGTTTGTATCTTTATAACACGTCGGCTTTTTGGTTTATTTTGCAGTTTGAGAAGAAAAAAGAAAAACTTCAGTATAAATAAGAGGATATTGACGAAGTTAGGCATGAATGGGCAGAATTCGTGAACAACTTATTACCGAAGGATAATTGATGTAGATAAATATTAATGAACAATGTTTGGGGTTTAGGGTAGATAAATATTTATGAAAATGTAGATAAATATTGATGTAGATAAATATTTATGAACAATATTTTAGTTTATTTAAAATGTACATAACTATTTTGCTGCAATCAAGCGAACAAATATCACAAAAATTAAATTTTGATTTAAAACTTGTTTAGTTCCCAAAAACCGACGTCTGATTCTACTTTACACGTCTCATACGTTTACACAATGGTCGTCTAACAGGAACTGGAATATAACATCGACGGCAATTCTTAAAATCGACATCTAATAGACATAACAACGACGGTTTATAATTAATTCATCATGTGTAAATGAATTTTGTACTTATATACTACGTCGGTTCGTATAAACTTATCGACGTCTTAATAATATACAAAGGCGGATACTACTAAATATCCGCCTTTCTATATTTAAACAACGTCGGTTATATCCATTATAATGACGTTTAATAGGAATAACAACGACCGTTTGTAATTAATTCACCCTGTATAAATGAATTTTGTAGTCATATACTACGTCGGTTAGTATAACCTTACGACGTCGTAATAATATACGAAGGTGGATATAATTAAATCTCTGCCTTTGTATAATTAAACAACGTCTGTTATAAAAAGACGTCGTTTTATATTATTTTTGACGTCATTTTGTTATGTTAAAGTCGTTGTAAGTTGATACAACGTCGGTTCGTCATTTTTAATTTAATTTTTAATGAATTTTATATTTTATTTAATTCCATATTAAATTCAAAACTAAATCCAAAAATTAAACTGAAAACTACCAAGTATTGGAATATTGTCTCTATCCTAAAGCTTTAAAAAATATATTTTTGGATATATTTTTTTATTGTATTTAATTACTAATATTAAGAATATATTCAAAACAAATTCTATGCACTGATTGAGACAATATCTTGCCCGTTATGGCATGAAAAATGTAATTTTAGTTTTCAAAGTTCGAATGATAACAAAATTCAAACATATTTAGAGACAAAGCATGGTACTCCTTATACTTTACATTACATAACCGTAAAGTTTATGTGATCCATTGGTGCCCATAAATTCAAAATTATGAAATCCATATTTTAGCCTACTATTGTAGAAGGCATTGTTGTAAGGAGTCCATAGCAATTTTCGGTTCATTTTTCTTGTACTTGTGTATTTTTTTAAATTTATTGTAAAATTTAGGGTTTAGGGTTTAGGGTTTATTGAAACGACGCGGTTTTCTCTCGCTGTTTTTGGTCAACTACATAACGAAGACTAATTGTGTTCGGTTTACGACGTCGATTATTGAATAGCGACGTCCTTTTTGTTTACAACGTCGGTCGTTTATATAGCCACCGCCGTTGTAAGTTGACCGTCGACGTTGAAAAACGCGGTACTTTAAAATTTTTGACCGTGACCTAAAATTTTCAGAATTTCCCTTCAATCTTCAAATAGTTCATTCTCTCTCTTCAACATAAATTTGTCTGAAAGTTTTCGTTCTCCCAGCTCTCTCTCAATATCCATGTAAGTATGTGGATTCTCTAGTCCCTTTAATCCTAATTCTCTCAGCTCTCTCTCAAGCTTTTGTTATATTCTCTCAGCTCTCTCTGAAAGCATTGGGTACGTAGATTCTCCAAGATCTCTCTGAAAGCATTGGGTACGTAGATTCTCCAAGCTCTCTCTGAAAGCATTGGGTACGTAGATTCTCCAAGCTCTCTCTCAGCAGTTGTTATATTCTCGCAGCTCTCTCTCAATATACATGTAAGTACAACCCTAATCTCTTCTAAAATCCATAAATGTTTTCGTTGGTAGCCTTGTAATAATTGCAGTTGCTATATTAAGGTTCTTTTCTGTTTTGGTGTTTGCATTTTTGTAATAATTGCTTTCTGTTTGGGTTCTTTTATGTTTGTTCGGCCATGAGTTCTTGGAAAAGGAATGGGGATTAAAGTTTTTTTTTTTTTTTACTTAGACGACGGTTGGATAATCAAACCGTTGTCCAAATGTTTATTATACGTCGGTTGTTAATTTTGTCCCGTCGTCTGATTTTTAAGCCGCAACTGATAGCATATAGATGACTATTTCTCCATTAAACGTCGTCTTTAGGCTACCAGAACATCGTTGAAATTTCTGGGTTTGGGTGTCTTAATGACGACGGTGACTATAGATGCCGTCGTCTGAATGAATATTAAACGACGATTTTTTTTTCAAACCGTCGTCTTGTCTATGTTTTATATTTAATTTTCATTTTGTTCTCTACTATTTGAATGAGGTAGTGTTTCATTGATGGTCTTTCCACTTTAATATATATATATATATATATTTATATGAATTTTATAGAGTGTGAGATGGATAAGTCATGGATGCATGCGGATAGAAGATCGAAGGCATATGAGTTAGGGGTGGAAGGATTTTTGAATTTTGAGTCAGAAAATCTTAGAAATACAACTGAGATTCGTTGTCCATGTGTTAAATGTGGGAATATTCGATTGTTTGGGGTTGGAATTATAAGGGAACACTTATACTTTAATGGAATTGACCAAAGCTATAAGATTTGGACATGGCACGGAGAACCTTGGGAATGGACTACCAATGCTAGTATAAATGTGGAAGAAGATGAGCAAAGTAAGGTCAGTTATGTTTCTGAAGAATTAGGGATGGATGATAATGATTTTGCCAATATTGGATCTGATCCTTATGAGTTTGCCAATGTGATTGGGGATGGCGATCAACCCTTGTACCCTGGTTGCAGGAAGTACACGAAGTTGTCGGCTTTGGTGAAGTTATATAATTTGAAAGCAAAACATGGGATGAGTGATGTTTGCTTTACAGAATTATTGATACTTCAAGGAGAATTTCTTCCAGAAGGAAATACACTACCTTCATCTATGTACGAGGCAAAAAAGACTTTGTCTGCTTTAGGGATGAGTTATGAGAAAATCCACGCATGTCCCAATGACTGCATTTTGTATCTGGAAGGAGTATGAGAATGCAACTAATTGTCCTACTTGTGGTATCTCAAGGTGGAAGGAAACCAAGGATGGGTTCTTGAAAGAGGGTGTGGCAGCGAAGGTGGTGTGGTATTTTCCTCCAATTCCAAGGTTTAAAAGGATGTTTCAATCACATAAGACAGCTAAGAGTTTGACTTGGCATGCTGCAAGAAAATCAGTTGACGGTTATATGTCTCATCCAGCAGATTCCCCGTCTTGGAAACTTGTTGATGAAAAATGGCCCGACTTTGGTAATGAGCCAAGAAACTTGAGATTGGCTCTCTCATCTGATGGATTCAATCCCCACAGTTCTTTAAGTAGCAGATACAGTTGTTGGCCAGTTATGTTAGTTACATATAATCTCCCACCACGACTATGCATGAAGCGGAAGTTCATGATGTTGACTATACTGATTTCCGGTCCTAAACAGCCCGGAAATGATATAGACGTCTACTTAGAGCCTTTGATTGATGATTTGAAATCTATGTGGGATGAGATTAGAGGAGTGTATGATGCCCACATAGGAGAATACTTTACACTTAGAGCTGCATTACCTGTGGACAATTAATGATTTTCCTGCTTATGGAAACTTTTCTGGTTGTGTTGTTAAAGGATATAAAGCTTGTCCAATATGCGGCGATGATACGCCTAGTCACAGGTTGAAAAATGGCCACAAAATTTGTTACATTGGGCATAGAAAGTGGTTACCAATCAATCATCCATATAGGAGGCAGCGTGCAACTTTTAATGGGAAACCTGAATATGGCATGCCTCCCGAGCCATTAACAGGAGAAGAAGTGCTGCATATGGTTGAAGATATTAGATACATATGGGGCTCGAAAAATGGGGGAAGTGTTGGTGAGAATGATGGTGACAGAGTTTGTTGGAAGAAGAAATCAAAATTCTTTGATCTCGAGATCCTGGAAATACCTCCCTGTGAGGCATGCCTTAGATGTTATGCACATTGAGAAGAATGTTTGCGATAGTATCATTGGAACATTGCTAGAGATCCCTGGAAAAAATAAAGATGGCATTGCTGCTCGGTTAGACTTATTGAATATGGGGGTAAAAATTGATTTGCAACCCGAGTATGGAGAAAGACGTACTCGCTTGCCTCCAGGGCCTTGGAATTTGTCAAGAGCAGAGAGAGAGAGCGGTTTGCAATTCTTTTTATGGTATGAAGGTACCTGAAGGTTATTCTTCAAATATAAAAAATCTTGTATCTTTAAAAGATTCAAGACTTCTTGGCCTTAAATCTCATGATTGTCATACCTTGATGCAACAATTGCTCCCTGTGGCAATTCGTTCTGTTTTGGAGAAGCCTGCAAGGTATGCAATAACTCGATTGTGCTTCTTCTTCAATGCTATATGTGCAAAGACGGTAGATGTTTCCAAGCTAGATGAGTTGGAAGAAGATGTAGTAGTTACTTTGTGTTTGCTTGAGAAGTACTTTCCCCCTTCATTCTTTGATATCATGGTTCATCTAGTAGTACATCTTGTCAGAGAAGTTCGTCTATGTGGGCCAGTATATTTTAGATGGATGTATCCGTTTGAAAGATATATGAAAGTGCTAAAGGGGTATGTTCAGAATTCGTACTCGTCCCGAAGGTTACATTGCTTAGCGGTATATAGCTGAAGAAGCTGGAGAGTTTTGTACCGAGCATTTATCTGATGTTAGTACAGTTGGAGTGCCTTCAAGCAAGAATATGGGAGTTTCAAAGCCATTATCAGGTTGCACAGTGAGCTTAGTTGATATGGACTTGTTGAACCAGGCACATCTATATGTCTTGGAGAATACGGAGGAAGTCCTACCTTATATCGAGTATGTATGAGTTTAATTTTTCATATGTAGCCATTTTAAATATTATTACTCCTTATGTTTATCTTATATACAAGGGACCGTAATGCGTGTTTTTTTTCGTGTCAATTGTAGGGAACATATGATCCACATCAAGACCACTTATCCGAAATTTAGAAAGAGAACAAAGTGGCTACAAGATAAGCACAATAGCACTTTCATTCAATGGCTACGCTTTAAGGTATATATGTTATTGAATGACATATTGAACTTATTTTACTTTTCTTTCTTTCTATATATATGTTAGATTGAATTAAGATATGTGTTTAATTTCCAGGTTCAAAGTGAATTTAATGGGGAAGACTATAATGGCATATCAGAAAATTTGAGGTGGTTAGCAGCTGGTCCAAGCATGGCAGTGCCATCATATAGGAGCTATCTTATTAATGGTGTCAAATTTAACACCAAGGCATAAGATGATGTGCGAACTGTCCAAAATAGTGGAGTTTATTTACTTGCACATACTATGCAAGTTGCTAGTGCCAAGGATAAAAACCCTATTGTCTCCAATATGGGTTTTTATGGGGTTATTCAAGAAATTTGGGATCTTGACTACCAAAAGTTTAGAATCCCAGTCTTGATGTGTGATTAGATAGATAACACTTCGGGCCTTGTAGTCGACGAACTTGGATTTACCCTTGTAGATCTGAGTAAAATTGGACATAGGAATGACCAATTTGTTATGGCTTCTCAAGTCAAACAAGTATTTTATGTTGACGACCCAATGCATCGTGGTTGGTCGGTAGTGTTATCAATGCCTAATAGAGAATATAATGATGTTATTGGTGATGATGTGCTAGGTGATATTAGAATTGAGTGTGAGCCATTTTCAAGAGGGATACCAAATGTTGTCACATTTGATGACCTAGTGGGTGAGTTTGGGAGTGAGAATATTAGAGATGGGTGTGAAGATATATGGATTGATTGATTGTTGTAATGTATGACATCAGTTATGCAGTTAACTGTATGACATCAATTCATAGCTCTGTATATCATTTTCATTCCGATCACATTTTCATTCTGCAGGCTTTGGGCACGACAAATCAAAAATTAAAAATAATCGGTGAAAGCTGAAAATACGACGGTCAAGTTACAAAAATCGCAAAAAGAGACGTCTACAAAACAACCAACGTCGGGTTTTCACAACCGACGTGGAATGACAACGCAAAAATGAAATAAAAACCGCCATTTGAAAAGGAAAACACGTCGGTTAATTAAAATTCATTTCAAAACGTTTACTAAATATATAAACAACGACAGTAAATAAAATAATCAACGACGAACAATAATGTATAACACGACGGCAGAGTTCAAACCGACGAAATTAGGGATGATGATTAACGTCGTAAAAATATTGTTGCACGTCAGTTATAATTAAACAATTGACGTCTCGGAGAATACACACGTCAAAAAAGGTTATAAAAGAGACTTAACAAAGACTAGCCACGTCATGGAATAAATAAATAACCGACGTAGTAAGGAAATAACAACGTCAAATAATTATATGCTTCGGACATAGTAAAATATAACCACGACCTACATTTTATAATCACCGACGTCAAATGCATAACTCAAGGCGTTTCCCTACTTATAATGACGTCTCAGAGGTTACACACGTCTAAGTGGTTCACAAAAGAGACTTTTAAAATGCCAACCACGTCAAAGTCTACCACCACCGACGTTGTAAAGAACTAACAACGTCCTAAAATGTGACTCCTAGGCCGTAGTAAATGGATTAAACATGATAGGTATTTTAAATAACCGACGTGTAATGTCAAATCCCCGTCATTTTGTTTTTGTGTTAAAGCCGTCAAAATAATTTTCAACGTCCGTGGTGACATAAAGGGTCGTGGTTATTTCTATTTTTACGTCAGTTAAAGTAAATATATGTCATGTTATATGTTGTAGACGTCAGTTTTTTTATTTAGTGAACGTAGTATTTATTAACCACGACGGTTTCTAAGTTTTACACGTTGGGTTTGTTTGATTTTGAGACGTTAATAATAATATTTACGTCGCTTTTGTAGTTGTTCTTGACATTTAACATTATTTAAACGTCTATGTTTTACTAAAGCCGTCGTTTATTACAGTCGAAAGTGCTCTATTTATGCTTTATTTCTATAATAGATGACAGTTTTAGTTTCTTTATGACGTGTAATATGTAAACTACGTCGTTTGTTTGGTGTTCAAGCCGTCAAAATAATTTTCAACGTCTGTGGTGACCTAAAGGGTCGTGGTTATTGTCATTTTTACATCAGTGAAAGTACATATATGCCATGTTATATGTTTTAGACGTCAGTTTTTAAATTTAGTGAACGTAGTATTTATTAACCATGACGGTTTTTATGTTCTACACGTCGAGTTTGTTTGATTGAGAGACGTTGATAATAATATTTACGTCGGTTTTGTAGTTGTTTTTGACATTTAACATTATTTAAACGTCTGTGTTTTTCTAAACCGTCGTCTATTATAGTCGAAAGGTCTCTTTTTATGCTTTTATTTATGAAATCTACGTCGGTTTTAGTTTTTTTAATGTCGTGTAATATATTAACTACATCGGTTATTTACCGTCGTTATTTCATGTGTTAATAGACGGCGGTTGATTTCTCGTCGGTTTTAAACCATGATAGACGACGGTGGATTCCCGTCGTCTATTTCGTTTTTTGTAGTAGTGCAAATCTATGGTTGCTTAATTTCAATAGGGAATTGAGGAAAATTTTTCCCTAGTATCTGTTTCGTTTTCTTCCATTTGCCCATTTCTATCTCAATTAACATAAGTTTTTTTTTCACTCCGATTACATTTTCAGTACTTTGTTCTTCGAGTTCTAATATCATACAAGTGGAATATTGAAGTCCTTTATTAAACAAGGCATAGAAAAAAAAAATCAATCCAAGCCAGTTCCCCACTTGTAGCACAATGGCTTAAAGAGAAGTTAGGATTTCTTAAGGCACAAGAGTTTCACTTTATTCTTGTCCAAATTACGATTTTTTCTATTGAGCTTATTGTGGGAACATGAATTTTGGCAAACAATAAGAAGGTGATACGTGGATAAAGGAATATTCCTTAGGTCAAATAATTGTGCTAATTAAATCCTATTTAATTAGCCAATTATCCTTGATTTGAGATATGAATATCTCGCTAAATCAAGTATTTGATTCGCAATAAATCTCATTGATATTATCCTGTCATCTCATTTAAGGAAAATAATAATTCCCATCAATAGGGAATTATTCTCCAAAAACCTTACCAAAGAAGGAGGCTCTATATAAAGATGGCATTTCACCACACATGAGGTAATTCTGAATAATTCTAAAAACCTTAGAGAAACCCTCTCTCTCCCATGCCACTCTCTCTCTCTCCCCCTCTCTCACGGCTTCGCGCCGCCCCCTGTTTCTTCTTCCTGAAGAGAAAGCTTCATCCTTTCAGTTAAAGCTGCATCTTCTTAAGACCATTTAACTGACTTAGGCATCAGAAAGCCTTTTTTCAACACCTCCCGGGTGTTCTCCATTGACCGCATTTATTTTACAGGGATAGAGGAAGAAGAGGATCGTAATAGAAAAGAGGTTCATCGCGAATATCTCCTCGGAGGAAATATGCACAATCAAATTGGTGCTTTCATAGTGAGATTCGAGATATACTCAAAGCATTGCTCTCCAATCCAAACCTAAGGAAACCAGTTTCCATGATCTTTTCACATGAAACTGAAATACATATAAACATACCTGACACCATCTTTATGGAGTACACAATCTCTGAACTCATTCAACGCAACAACAACATGAGTAAAGGCACGAACGACTTAAGACAAGCTCTCTCTCATAAATTGTTTCAGCTCTCTCTTTATGATGAACTTAGGGTTAGAGAACATGCCTGATGAGAGCATGGTCTTTGTAAAATCAGGCCCTAAGCTCTAAATGCCTACAGGGGGGGTGAAGTAGGCGAGAAGAAAAAGACTACCCTTTTTAAATTAAACTTCTTCAAAAGCACACAAGCACAAACACAAACAATTTCGTGGTTAATAAATTAAAACTAGTAACAGCGGAATATAAATAACACATGAGAATTGTTGACCCAGGAAAACCCAACAGCGTGAAAAACTGGGGGCACCAAGCCTGGAGAGATCCAATCTTCTCAATTTAGAAATACAAGAAAAACAAAAGAAGACATAGCTCATCTATCACCTATAGGCAGCTACAATCCAACCTTTCAACAAGCACCTTTTCTTTATCTCTTAGCAGCAAATCCTCTCAAGAGCACCAAGCTCAAGTTGCATGCATTTTGATGTATGAAGTGAGTTGTGGTTTCACAGATTCATCTATCTCAATCACAAAGTATGATTGAGCTAGACAAATGAAACCTAAGTGTTGTGATGATTAAACTAGAAGTAATGAACTTGAAGCATATAGTTTAACTCAAAATAACAACAATGAAACAAAGCATTCAGCCACAATAAATATGAATCAACATTGGAGACAATCTATGTGTATGCAATCATACGCATACTCTTAAGTGTTCAAGTGGCTGAAAAATAAATGGGGATGTTTTTGAATGCTCAAGAGCACATATGAAAATTCTTTTCAAAAACAAATAAACAGATTTGCTTAAGGTGTATATGGGAATGAGTAGAAACTGTTGTTACATAAAATGGAAATCCCTAACGGAAGAGAAGAGCTTCACACACATATATAGACCTTTCTTTCAGAAGCCAAGACTCAAGGGAAGTGAAAATAATATAAAAGAATAGGGTGTACTGCTAAAGAAGAATAATTGAATGAGTAAAAACCTGCACAACTAGCCGTTCAGGATCTTTGATACCTGAAAAGTTTCTCACCAAAAAAAAAAGTTTTTCAAATAATAATAAATGTTATCTTATGAAAACAACCAAGAGAACGAAAGAGATGTCTCTTTCCAAGAAGGACCAACCGACAAGAAATAAGGAGGAGAGTAAAACACACAGTGGACTTCTCTAAGAGAAGGAATCGGTTTAGTTTATTTTCATTCATGACAAATGATTCAACAAAAGAATATATCTAAAGATATATTAAAATAAACCACAACATGCTTAGGTTTGCCCAAAAAAATAAAATACAAAAGAGTAGAAGGTTGACAGACAACAACTTGGTTGAAAAAAATAATATATATAAAGAAGACTCTTTGAATCAAAACCACATTTGGTGGTCTGTCCAAAAAGAATAGAGAATGAAGAAAGAATAAGCCCATGCTTTGTTAGAAAAACATGTTCAAAATATATTGACATTGAAAATTAATTCTTTTGAAAACAAGTTTCATGGAAAAAAGAGAAGAGATTGAAGAAAAGAGATTTACCAATCTCCACACACACACCCGTTGAGGCTATGGAGCCATCATTCAAAAAAGAATGAATAAAGAATCTGCCAACAACTTGAAAATACTGATGCCAAAATGGATCAACACCTTCATAGAGAGTATTAATACAATTAAAAATAGACTTAGAGAGATATGTTGCAGCATACAAGAATGAACGTTGGATCAATCCAAGTGAAGTGCAGATTAATCCATGTGAACAATGCAAATGATTTTACCTTTTGAACTGCAACAAGGAGACTTGGAAGCCCTTCAACCCACACTGATTCTAACCCAGAATCTAATTAATATTACAAGAGTTTTGTTGGTTTAAGAGAAGAGCCAAAATACAATAAAGGTTCAAATAAAAACCTTACAGTCTTAAGCTTATATAGGGCTAGGTCAAATCATCTCTACTCATCACCAAGGGCCAACTTGACTAACGCTCTAGGCCCACCAAGCAACAGTTCATGCAAAAGGAAATAAATAGGACCCCTTTAATTGGCTTCAAAACTTTCCTTATTTCACAAGGTTTTGGGCCTCAAGGTATAACTCAATTTAAACTCTTATCAAATTTGATATAACTAAGTATCTAGTGCACCGATCTAAATAGGAATATAACATGAATTGCACCATAGTCTGGGGGCTATCCACCTTAGGCACCTAAGTAGTTAAGGTATGATTGAGCTTATCATGAATTTTACACTCCTTAAAAGTTTTTTGCACCATACAGTGGTGGACTTATTAAGGCGCAAGGAGCTGTAGCTGCACCTCCCATCGTTTGAAAAACCAGTCGCCATGCTTCAGATTGCACCTTTGCTCAAGCTGTTCATAGTGCACTCCAGGTGTTCGGCCATTTGCCTCAGCGAAAAAAGGAACTTATTTATTTATTTTTTTTTTAAGGCCTGGCAAAAACAACGTCGTTTTGGGTTAGGCAAAAAAAGAGAGAAGGAAATGGACAAACAACTATTCCTGGGCCTGCAACAAGGCCTACTTGCATTTCGTGGGCTTGGGTTTCTTTCTTTTATTTTTTTTATGGTTTCAGGTTTTCTTTTTTATTTAAACAAGATTTTTCATTTAAAAAAGGATTACAAAAGAAATTTTTTTGAAAAAAAAAACCAATTTTCTTTTCTTCTTGACCAAAAGCCAATTCATTTCTTCTTTTCTTTTTTCCCCCTTTTGTTTAATCAGTTTTTTTTTCTTCTGATTTGGCTCTTATGATCAGTATTTAGTAGCAAACTCGGAAGAGGAAAAGGCTACAACTCGAAGTATGATCAATTATGCTTTGTTTGTGTAATTGATAATTTGATATTTATTTTCATTATATTAATTGATTTTGATTTTTGTTAAATTAATTGATGATTTGATATTAATTTCCATATTAACTGCTATACTATATAAACTATAGTCAATTAGTCATAGACCTAAAACCCTTATTTGTTTTAATTATAAAGCTATGAAATGGGACTTTAAGAGAAAATGTCTAGCTCCTCCTTCCAATAATCCCGGTAGTTCAATTTTTTATATAAAGATATTTGGTTGTCAATTTATTTTCATAAAGCTTTTAGGCTTTCAAAATTGCATATTCGCTAAAAAATTCCAGAGTCCGCCAGTGACCACAACAAACAAATCCCCAATAGACACCTTAGGCACCTAAGTAATTAAGGAATTATTGAGCTTATCATGAATTTTACACTCCTTAAAAGCTTTTTGCACTATAACAAATAAATCCCCGACACACACAGTCTATTGTTTCTGATAGAAGCAAGAATGAATGCCATCAACACCAGGAGCTTCGAGGCCTCCAATGCTAAATAAGCTGCTTTTAGCTTCATCTATATCATTTTCAAATCCAACCAAACAGTAGCAAGAGCAAGGAAAAAATTGGGAATAGACTTGTCAAAATCCACCACTTCAGCTACAAGGTCATCTCCACTTATGTGATTTTCTTGTTTACCTATTATGTATGGAATTTTAACAGGACCTGACCCAAATTCCCCCTCCTAACTCGTGTGGAATCCTGTTACATATTCTGACACTCGAACGATGCCGGACCCACTACTAACTTTACATCTCTCACCCGTACTTTTAAGAAAAATGGATCGAGACTTAATTTCGGCAGAGTCTCCCCTGTAAGATTGACTTTCCCCAAATTAACAGAATGCAAATAACGGCAATCTATAATCCCAACTAGCAACACACACAATTTTCACATGGGTTCCGCCCTCAAATTCAGTCCTAAGTGGGAAATATCAGAGCAACTAATGGACTTAAATTTATAAAGTTAGTTTCTAAATAAACAACGAAAACGGAAAATGAAGTCTCCTACAAGGTAGAACTACGAGGACTTCACCGACACCAGTAGCTTACATGGTCGTCTAAACTCTGAGCTATCTAGTTCCTGGGGGTGCAAAACAGTAAAAGCATGAGTGGACAAAAAGAAAGTTTTTCTCAAAAAGTTATTTATAGAACATACTTACCCCTCTATTTTCGCAAACCTTCGAAAACTTACTAAAACACAAGCAAATTTACGTACATGAGCAAAATATGATAAATACTTATGTAGGTAAAACAAACTCGGAATTAACTATAAATCAAAGTTCGATTAACCAACCTTGTATTTTAAACAAAAATTAAATCCAAAATATCATGTAACTCAAGAATATAAATCAACAAAAATCAAGTTTCAAAGTATTCTTTGAATTCAATAAATCAAGCAAGCTCAAAGTACAATTCAACCGAAATCCAGTCTCAATCCAATTCATACAAAAACTCTCCACCCAAGTATGCCTATGGGAAACTAACCAAACCTGTGTAGTATATCAGGGTGGCAAAGGAACATCCTGGGGAAAATCATTGGCCGGACACCCACATAAGCAAGTACATGGAATACACTGGCTGGACACCTACAAAAGCAGGTACAATCAATTCACTGGTCAGACACCTATAGAGTAGTCTCTATGTAGGTACATGCAATCCTAGTCATGTGCACAGACTTGTATCGAAGGCAACCGATTCACTTTTCCGAAGGCAACCGTTATAATATTTTCCCATGCAACAATTATACTTTTCCGAAGGCAACCAATAACTTTCGAAAGCAACCGGGTTTGGGTACCTAGGGTGGGTTTGAAATCCACTTCTCGACACTTAAACATAAAAAATCCCTTTTCACAAATCCCTTCGAAACTCTTACCCAAATCCTTTCTAAACCATTCAAAATTTCAAGTATGCATCAATAAATAATTAAATAAAAGAAACTCCCTTTTTAAACCGTTAAATAAACCCAAATTTCGCTGTCTTGATTTCCAACTAATAAAAACTTATCAAAACATTCTCGAAGTAAAAACCGAGTAAAAACCCACAAACAAAAACTACAAACTCTCTTAATTACCACTTATAAATCCTCCAGAAACATATTGTAAAATTAAATCATGTAAAAGCATTTTAATATCAACCTCAAGTACTAAACTAAGAATAAACTAAATAAAAATCATTTCAACCAAAACCGAATGCTCAGAAAATAAATACCATAAATAATTTATTAGCTTAACTCAAGCCATGTATAATCCTTCAAAACCATTCGCAAACCAAATTCGAATAGGCATAACATACTATTTAGAAAACTAGTAACCATAAATCCTCAATTCCATAAAAACAACACAAATAATAATCACAATTCAAGAGTTTCATAAAACCATTTAGAAAACAAATGTCCACTCACACACGGTCCAAAGCACACTCAACCCATAGTGCCAAAGAACCTATTTGAGAAAATACCAAGATTAACTGTATAATCAAACTCAATACTGAAACAAAACCCTAGCTCTCGGACTCACAGTGGGTGCACATCCTTTATGAAAAACCATGAGGCCATAGTTTCCTAAACACGTCCTGAGAGTTTGGTCTCGAACCGAACGGTTCAAATCGCTTTGATCGCACGATATTCGAACGATTACCCGTTTACGTAACCTTTGAATCATTGATTCGGAGTGTCTGGGTCTCCGATTCTCGATCCGTGAGTTCCTACATGATCCTAGAGGTACAGAGAACAACATACTTGGAAATGGAGCGGATCCAACGGTTTGAACATATTGAATCCAAATATCGCCTAATATGCCAAACGATAACCAAATTCAAATCCAAGCAAACTATCGTGCTGGGGACGACATGGGGAACATTTTAGAACACAATGGGCCACCACAAGCGCCAGCAGGGCATGGGTGGCTCGAGAAAATTCCTGCTGCGGAAAATTATCGAAACGCCCTACAATACCTATACCAATACGTTCAGACTAACAAGGAGAACACTTTTTGTTCTTGGACCAAGGCCAAAAACTAACCAGAACTAGCCGGAACGAAGCTGAAATTGTGAGCCCTAAGTGGGTGTTTTGAACTATCCTTAAAACCTCAAAATCGATCTACAATACATACATAAATGAATAGAGCACGAAGAGTAGATGAAGTTTCATATCTCACTCAACGGAAACAACGTCGGAAACTTCAAAAATCGTCGCCACTTCTAGTCGTTCTAGCAGTGAATCCTTGGGTTTTTGATATGGGAAATGGGCTAGGATAGTTAGAGGATGAAGATATGAAGATTCTGGGACCAGTCTTGCCTAAAACGGTGGCTGGAGTTGAGAGAAATCACTAGCCAAAGTGGCTGGCCTGTTATGCTTCACGAGAGGGAGAGAGAGCATGTGGGAAAGAGAAAGAAGAAATAGGAGGCTCTGGACTGGAGCAGGACTGTAGTGGTACTATAGCAATAACAAATTTGAAAATTCTCGCTACGTCCTTTTTGTTTGTAGACCTTTCCTTCTTCGTTACAACTCGGAATTGAGCGTACCGCATGTCTACGAACTCATATCGTCGAGCTCTAAGTAACAGTGCCACTCAATTCCACAAAATCCTTCTGGATCAAAAAGTTACCAAAATGACCCCACCTCCCAAGGGAAAAATTGTAAATTTCACAAATTAATTAAATAATAATTAATTTGAGTCGGGATTACAAATTTTGTATTTATGATGATTAATATAGATGTCATTCGGTTTTCTGCTACCTATGCTTTGAAAATTGAGAAATTTATAATAAAACTCATTTCTTGAATTGATTTTATATGTAAATACTGAAAACTATAAATTGAAGAGAAAAGGAACAGTGTGTGAAATATCATTATTATCCTAGCATTACAATTTTTAAAAGAAAAAAAACTCTAATGGTAGTGTTGTAATTTTTAGATTTTTCAAGGCTGTTCATCCATTTTGATTTGTTTCCTGTGATGGTAGGGCAAAGTTCCCCATTGTCTTGAAAACCATTGACTGGTCAACAAGTCAACTTTCTTTGGTGTGAGCGTGCCACTGTTCAGCGATGAAAATCCTAACAGACTTCTAAAAAATAAATAACTTGCGCCCCAAGTTACCTGATTTCTGAACAAGTGATTGTGAATTTGGGTGAGGAATATCTCCCAAGTAAGTTCTTTTCTATGCCTTAGACAGGTAAGGACGTCATAATTTTCTCAGGATAAAACTGGTAGTTCCTGCCAGAATAAAAGATAACAGAGTGAACTAATTTCAAGCAGAACTCCCCTTTACAAAGCTCAAAAAGGGAAAACTGACTATAAAAAGACAAAAAGAGGGCTGTGCTTCCATTTCTGTCCCGGATAGGTGCCTCCGTTCTGGGCTGGATTGGGTATGCCTGTGCCTGGACTGGACTTTTAACAACTTCAACTACTAGGCTTCAGCTGCAAATTCGATACCAAAACTTGAGTTTGGCAGAGCTTTAATTTATTTCAAGCCCTAGAAGGCTTTTGAATGGGCAGAACTGGGACTCCTCCTGCCTGAAAAGGAGCAGAAGTGGCTAGACTTGAGCTGGAGCTGGACTCCTGTGGTACTTGCGCTACTTAGTCAGGGCTCTCCATAAATTTGTTGAGGTTTTCGTATTTGTGAAAACTCAAACTCTGCTTGCCTTGGCTTTACTGAACCAAATTTGTAACGAGAGAAAACTCGTTTTGCTGGCTTTTGAACTGGGACTCTGAATCAGAAGCAGTGTTCTAACTGTCTTTGCTTGGGAAAAAAAAAGGGATGATTCTGCAAGCTTGTTGTGAAGCTTTTGAAATTGAACCGTTTCAGACTTTCTGGGTCTGTTTGAATCTATTTGAAGATTTTTCTGAGATCAAGTGATCATTTTGAGTGTTTATCTTTTGACTGAGTTTTTTGGTTGAGTTCTTTGATTGATCCTTTGCTCTGTTCACCCTCTCTTGTATATATAAGAAATGTTCTTGAGAGCGGGAGTTTTGATTCTTTTAAAATTTGGTCTGCAAATAATCTCAAAAGATCTTTAGTTTAAAAAAGAAAAAAGAAAGGGAGTTCTATCCGTTTTTTCTGGCAAGCAAGCACTCAACAATCAGCTCCTAAAGTGACCACTTCTTTGTTTTTTTGATGGGGTGCCATTCCCTTCTTCCAATTCAACTGCTTTTGCAAGAGTCTGAAGCTTGTGATGATAAATTCTCAGTTTTTGAACAACTCCCTGTTTCCCGCTTATCTCCTTTTCAGAGAAAAAGAGTTCCTGGTTATCCCTTGAAAATGGTGCCTTCTCTGGAGCAGGAAAATATCTTTGAATAAACAAAATGGAACTTGATCTCCTGTCAGGAGAGTTTTTCCAGAGACGTCCTTCTTTCTACCTGCCCCTGTTCAATCTTTAACTTCAGCCGAATTTGTTGACTTTTCTAAGTCATGGTCACGTGGGTCTGCTTCTTTCATGGGCTTCTCTTCTTTTCCTTTTAATTTAAAAATCTGCCAAGCCCACTTTTGGTTCGTGTCCAATTTTTGGCTTCCTTCGAAGCCCAAGTTCCTTCTCATTTTTTGATTGCTTCCAAGCCTCCAATGTTTGGGCTGAGTACGTTGTTTTGGCCTGTTTATTTGATAATGGGTTGGGTGCGTCGATGGGCTGAGGTCGTAAATTTTAGGTCCAAACAGGTGGCCTAAAAAATGATGTTGGTTTTTATCTCTGGATTGGGCGCACCAAATTTAGGCCCAAACAAAGGCTTGCATGGTATATTTGGCCCTTTTAAAACATCAATTTTGAATGGAGTTGCAAAGGTAGTTTATTATGTGGTGTTTACAATATGGACTTAGAATTGAAAACCATTCATATTACAATAAAAAAGAGATCTTATTTAACTCCTCAAATCTAAATGGCTCCCTTTTTTTGTAATAACCCGATTCTAAATTTATATTTAACTAATAAAATAATCAAGTAAAAGGCAATTTTACCCTAGGAATATTTTAATGGTTTAAAAATTGACTTTTTGTTTGGCAAGGAATCTTGGGATTTAGTTATACCATTGTGTAGAGCATGTCGAGATGCGTCCGTAGACACGTAGTGGACTCAAATCGGACTTATAACGAAAAAGTTATTATCTACAGAAGCTCAGTGGCATAATCGTAAATATTGCGAAGTTCAGTTTTTGAAAACCTAGATTTTCTTCTCTCTCGCAGCCTCCACGAACAG
This sequence comes from Prunus fruticosa, assembly GCA_018703695.1. NCBI lineage: Eukaryota > Viridiplantae > Streptophyta > Magnoliopsida > Rosales > Rosaceae > Prunus > Prunus fruticosa. Next base: position 24,251,346 of record CM031918.1, on the reverse strand, counting down.
CCAACTTTAGACAGAGATTTCTCCTCCGTCCAGCCACCCATTTCGACACCACAACTTGCAAACACTTCATCTTTCTCTCCTCTTCACATCCATACCAATTTCCGTCCCGCAAATTCAAGGAATTAAACCCAAAATTCGACCCAAAATATAGCCAAAACGGGATGTTTCAAAACTGTGATTTTTGAGGGCTTTTCCAGCCAACTCCGGCCACCCCAAGTCGTGCAGTCACACCTAAAACACTCCCCTACCTCCCCTATGTGTTTTCCCTCAAAGACCCGACCCAATTTCAAGTAGAAATTCTCAAATCCTAACCCAAAACTTTATAGGCTTTTCAAAGACAAAATCTTTCCTTCGAGGACTTTAGTGGTTGAATTGATCTTCGAGCCAAGGTATAAAGTTACTCCCCTTGATGTGCTTGATTTGCAGGTATGAATATTGGCCCGCGGTTTGGAGTTTTCCAATCGCCGAAAAATTGCTCTACACACCTGCCGGGGGTGGCGGTGCGTCAGTGGGGTGTCAAGGTTCTTCATGTCGTCCTGAGCACGACAGTATGCTGAAATTTCAATTTGGTTATCGTTTGACTGTCGATTCGGATATTGCATATTAGGCATTATCCGGGTTCGATATGTTCGGACAGTTGGATCGACTTCATTTTCAAATATGTTGATTTAGGAAATTCGAGGATTGTATAGGAATTCACGGATTGAGAATCCGAGTCTCGATACTACGATTCAATAATTCAAAGTTTAGATAAACGATAACCATTAGATCGACCGTTCGACTCGGACCATACTTACATGACAGGTATAGTAAATCTTGTTGAACTCATAGAAACTCTCGGATCGGAAATGGGAGGTGGTGGGCCCTGCGGGCCCGGTTGACCTAGTTTAGAAAGTTTGACCCTTGGTTGACCGTGAGTCTTCTGAGGTAGTTTCACCCTTTGAGAAGTGCTAGAACGACCGTGTAAACGAGACTTGACTGTTTGTGATCTATTTTGATTATGTTTGGATTATGAGTTTATGTTATAGTGTTTTATGATTTTCTTGGGTGTTATTTTTTATTCGAAGTTTATCTTGTTATTTATTTATTTTTTATTATTATGAGTATTAATAAAGTATATGACTGGGTGATATTGGATTATTCAAATGTTTATGAGTTATTGGATAATCGCTTTTACTTTCTAAGGGTATTATATTATGTTTGGTTGTGTAAAGTTGGGAACAACTTATTAATTGGATTTTGGTGTGGACGAGTAATTAATTAAATGTCTTATTATATGTTTAAATTTAATATATATACACAGTGGCTAGAAAATGATGAATCATGGACACTAGTTCTTAACAGAATGTGGTATATATTTTAGGTGTAGTTAAGAACTGATTTTGGAAAGTTGATATAAGAGTTGAAAAATGGATTTGTGGAATAAAGGAAAGTTTATGAGAAGTTTCGGAATATGGTTTTCAAACCCACCACGGGAGTACCCCCCCAATTGTCTTTGAAACATTTTGTCCTTTATGAAAATGCCCCACGAGTTTCGGGGACGCCTGAACTGTGTGGAGCGAGGATGTGCGTTTTTGGGCTGACTACATGTCCCCCGAGTTCTGCGAAGAATGCGACTCAGGTTGACTTTGTGTTAACTGATGCCTGTGAGGATGTGTCACATTATGTGACACAAGGAATTTACGGTATAATGTGGGAAATGAATAGAAAATCATGGAATTGACTGTACATTATTGGAATTGATGGAAAATTTGAGGAATTGACGGATCACAAATGGGGGTACGTCCAGGTGGAGAGTATTTTGGTTTTAAGAGGTTTAAACTAAAACTGATGATTTCATCTTGGTGTTTTTGAGTAGAAGTTGTAATGCCTATTTTCTGACTTTACGAGACAAGAATTGAAGATTTCCAAGTTTTACGGATTTTCTACAAATCATATCTATTATCTTAAGTGATCAATATGTTTTTACATGTGAAAGAGGGAATCGTATTTTATTTTAAATTGTTGGTATTGACATTAAGGTTTCACGTGGTCAATGCTATTTTATTAATTTTATCGTCTTCCTATTGATAAGTAATATGTGAGTTATATATTTATGTGTGTATATATATATTTATATATTTATTTATTACCACATGAGATAAATGGGAGATTGTTCTAACATAAATAGCCCTTGTTTGAGTTTCAGCGGATGGATTTGAATTACTTATAAGTTTTGCGGAAAGAACTACGTATGGCTTGATCTCTTAGTAAGGGTATGTAGGCAACCTAGAGTTACTAGGTGCAGTCACAAGATCAAGTGATTGAAAAGTTGTTCAGTTAAGTTATTTTGGAATTTGATAACATTTTCATGTTGTTCTAAAAGGTTGAAATCAATTCGGATGGCAGAACGATTTATTTGGTATAAAGAGTCCTGAGGGCATAAAGATTTAATGTTTGGTTGCATGAATTCTATTATTGTGCATGCTGAACAGTTGTGGATATTTAAATTGCTTGTCGTACAAGTGAAAAAGTTTGGGAAACGAGCAATTTATAAGGGAGACTCTGCCAAATGGTCGACAGAAGTCAAACCCTAAATAAACTTTGGATTTTATTAGAAGGGCGATTTGGTCAAGTGTGCTCGGCACCTGCCAGGTGTTGGACACGCACAGGGTTCGCGCAGATTCCAAAGTGGAATTTGGGTCGAGTCTTGTCATTTTTTATACAAGCGATATTAGGAGATGGAGAAATATGGAGAAATTGAATCTAAAAAACTCAACTGGTTCAAGGTATTTTACTCCAACACCTGAGGTCTTATGCTCGATTCTCCCTTCCTCAATATCACTTGTATAAAAAAACAATTTTCCACAATGAAAGTTGCTATGATTGCCTACACTTCTCCAATTGAAAAGTTACAGCAGGTGGTCCACAATTTGTCCGCTAAAATAGTACGTTATTTTATTGCAAACCAACCTACTTATATCTCCATCTACCATAGAAAATTTATTTATACTTTCCTAACAATTAAAAAAAAAGTAAAACTTCTAATCATCCATTTTGTTCCTTTATCTTCTTTAATTAATTAATGAATTAAAGTACTGAATCATGGAAAGATAATATTTGTAAGCTTCTGCACCTGAAGATGAAGACTGTAGAAGAGCTTTCCTTCAAAGGACTCAAAGGAGGAAGCGTTAAGTAGCAGAAGCCCATCCTCTTCCAAATCAACCAAGATTTGTGATAATGGACTCTTCTGGACCACATATGAAGAAATCTGAAGCACAACTTCTCTGTCATTGAGCCAACTCACTGCAAATGCAGAAGCAGATAAGGAGCTCAAAGCTGCACTTCTGCTTTGCTTCTCATTGTAAATTGGATCTCCCTGCTGCTGTAACCTACGAAGTCTTGATAACAGTTCTTCCTTTTTCTGAATCAGTCCTTTCACTTGCTGTTGCAGCTCCGGTATGTATTTCACGGCCCGTGAAATTGCGGCTGGATTGCTTAGTTTTTTCTGCACATGTTGTTAAGAGTGTGAATTCCACGTTCGGCAATTAAAGCCTGGCCTATCTTGGACCTGGAATTTGGATTGGATACTCACATTCTAATACATGTATTATTGTGTACGACTCTATAAGAACCAAGATTAAAACACTACAACAATTTGAAGAAATAATTGATCATGGACGGTTGAATTAAAAAAAAATTATTGAATTAATCAGTGTGTACATACCATTTGATCTGATGCTGGAAGCAAGGAACGAAGAGTGGAATATGAAGTGTTGATCTTTTTGCGACGATCGCACTCACTGGCATTTTGGTTAATCTTCTTAACCACCGTGAGGTCGCCGCTGCTCATAGGCGAAAGACGGTGTGAACTCAAACTGATCGACTTGTTGATGAGGAGAACGACAATGAAGAAATGACTCCGCAGATTCGTTGCCTTCATTGATCATCATCATCATGTGGTTGTGGTTTATGGAATTTTCCTCTAAGGCCAGTCCAATGGTGAAAGGAGACAATGTCATGGTGATGTGGTTGGGCTTGATGTTTTTACATGAAAATACGATCATCTTGACATGAATATTTATAGCTAGGCATAAATACACAGGTTCCCCCATAAAGATTTGTTTATTAAAAAAGCTGGGAGAGGAATTAATAAACTAAGTCCTCCAATATAAATACTCATCACAGGCTCACTTGTAAGGACATGACGAATGGGTTTGTTCATTTAGGTGAATTATAAATACTATATTCAGACCCAAAAAAAATATATAAATACTACATGCATAATCCTATATGCATAGGCCTATCGTCATTATGCATGATCATATGAAAACTAAATCGATAAAAGTAGTGTAGTATGAATTTGTTGACGCAAAAAAGTGGTTCTCTAACTTTGAGGGTCAACTTAGTAATTTTATGCCTTCGGTACCTTGGATGCCTCGGCAGGGAGCGTGACCTGCAAAATAGGAAAACGCTCGGTAAGGCCTGGGCATCGGTGTGGTACCGGCCGAAGGCTCTCCGATGCTTAAGTAAGTTCGGGATTAGGAAGTTTTACTGTCAGTTCAATTAAGCAATATGCCGATGGTTCTGATTAACTCTACTTTGGGGTGGTTGATCCCTTTTATAGGCCTTGGGAGGTGTGCACTTTGTGTAGTTTTTCGATGTGGGACCTGTGGACGTCGATTCTGAGCTTGCCACGTGTCCAGAAGGTGGGCGTTGCCCTAATGAAGCGATCGGTAGGCTGGGTGCCGAAGGCTACCCAGACCAGGCTCGAATTTCTTCCACGTGTCCTGTCCTTATTGGCTGTTCATTCTGGGTATAAACAGGAGTCCCCCAGTTCTTATCCGAGAATTTTCGGATGGGGACTTGATTCGTTGCCTTCGGTAGTCACTAGCTAGCTCTACCGTTCTGAAATTTATCAAGAGGAGGAGCTTGGCCCCCTTTCTCCGTGCCTGTTCGTTCAGAAATCTCGCCTAGGAGCTCAAGAGTCGCCGCTCAATGGGCTACCGTTCGGTAGTTCTTGGCGCATAGAATGGACTCTGATTCAGCCTTGCAGATTGAATCTTGACTTGGGCAAATTTGATCATTTTCTCGCGCTCTACGCCCCGGAAAAGGGAGGGGGGGTGGGTGTGATGGGACAGAGCGACGCTTCGTCTTCTGTACCCCGCATGCTGTCGAGAGCTCCTATTCACTGCGCGACACGTGGCGCGTCAAATCACTTTGAGCGGCGCCATTAATACACCGTTTGGTTTCCCGAGGCGTACCGTTGCGACTTTGCCCTATAAATAGGAATGGCCTCTGAGGCAGAAGTCACTTTGCATTTGTGAGTGAGGCGGAAGCTTTGTCCATGCGATTTCCGATGAGAACTAACGGCAACCGAGGCGATTTTTGACGTGGTCAATCGGCACTTGAGGCAATTTCCGGCGTGAGTGATCTGTAGTTGAACTTGTCCTTCATTCCACAGCTCTAGCCAAAGTACCGTTCGGCATCCTTTTAAAGTTTTCTTTTACTTAGGATACGTCCTTCCTTGGTTTGAACTAGACTAGAACTTTATGCAAGTGGGGTGTAGTTCGGTAGTCTAGTTGCCATAGGTAGAGACGTAGGCATCGGTAAGCTAGTCCCTTTGCATGACCCTTAGTTTCCCTCCCTTGTTTTTGTAGATGTCTGATAGCGAGTCTGGATTTGAGAGTGAGCCCAACGCGTTCGAGGGAGAGTCTCCAGGCAGACAAAGGGATACCTGAGAGTGAGGAGTTGAGTGGGGATACCGAGGAAGATGGAGGTTCTGACGTTAAGGTCATCGGTGAGAGGGTTCATTCGGTACCTACTCATGGTATCGGCAAAGGGCTGATGACTAGCTAGCCTCAGCCGTTGGCCGTGGTGTACCGAGACGGCTCTCATATTGGTCTGAGCCCGTCATCTGAGTCCCAGGTGAAGGACTTCCAGATTTTAAATCGGTAAGTCACTTACTGTTTGGAAGGGTCCCCTTCCTGCCGACCGGAACCCTCCACCTTTGGTCGCGAGGAAGCTGCCACTGGATCGTTTTCCCAGCCGAGGGTGACGATAGTTAACCGGGGAGACCCAGGGTGCCTATGGGGGTACCGAAGGAGGATCTCTTCGGCGTAGATTATTTAGATCCTAATAAGGTGACCGAACAAGAGATAGCTAGGATTCGCCGTGAGTACGGTATCCCTGACTCGGTACACACAAGTTTGGTTAGATCTCAAGAAGGGAATCAAATACTAAGAATAGAGATACACACATACTTACCAGCACCCATGAATATATCCTCAAAGATCAGCTAGGTCTTTCACAAGGTTGTAATGAAAGGCTAAGGTTAGGGGAAATGGAAGAATTGGAAGGAAAAACAAGTAACTTAAGAACATACCAAGGTTGCATTCTTCATTGATCTGCAAGGTATCATTGATTTATAATGGCATGGCTGCAAACTTCATGGTACCACCTGGCATAGACCTTATATTTCACACTTAGATCAACTCGACACACTTTCTCTTTATCTTTCTTATTTGCTGATTTGATCCGCATCTTCTTTAACTTCATTGCACATATTCACATCATCTTTCATTTAGGCACATGGCAGCAACTTCCTTGCTTCAAACTTTATCTTGGCATACCTTGGTATATTTCTAAGCTATAGGGTATGGCTACAATTGGTCAAGTATCTCAGATTGAGATACAAAGGTAGGGAAATGATGAGGGTGATAGAAGAAAAAGGCTTTAAGTGTTTGGCTTCAAGAGGGCTAATGGAACACACATATGGGTAGGGTGAAAAGAAAGCACATAGAATGGTTATACACACATAGCCTAGCATCACTTCAATGAGTTCATTCATGAATGAGAGCAAGCACATGATATCTGCAAAAGAGAATCATCCTTAGTATTCAATCAAAATGGAACAATGAGATCAATTCGAGTGAATTGAAGAAAATAAGTATGGATGAGAAATAGAACACTTTAAACCCTCTCAAGAAAGCAATTAGGCTCGATATGGCTCACTAGGGTAGTCTCCACTATTCTCCTTCAAGAATTTGAGCATGGTACTTTATCCACCAGAATTCTAAGAGCAAAAGCTTTGTGAAGTGCAAAAATTATGATATGAAAACCTCAATGGTAGCTCCATAATATTGATTGTATGACCTTCTAAAAAAAAAATTGAACAAAAACTGAAAAACACAATGAAAGAAAACTGAAAACATAAATGAACGGAAATTGAAAACCTTCCCCCCAGACCTGAATTGAACATTGTCCTCAATGTTAAAGCATAGAAAAGATGATTGAGAACATGCAAATGATAAAGGGAAAAGTTAAGAAGAAGGTTTAGAGAAAAACTCCCCCTTGATGCGATTAGGTCGACCGCTAACAAACACCTTCTTCTTGAACACATGGGTTGCCTCCCAAGAAGCGCCTTAGTTAATGTCTTGGCAAGACATTATGCAATCAGCTTATGATGAGTTGGGGGTTTTGGATTAATCGTCTCAAGATAGTTCACCCAACTTCTTCTCCTCTTCCTTTTCCTTTTCTTTTTCTTCAAGTGTGCAAGGGGTGTAACTTTGAACATGCCATTGGATGGTTCCAACTTCGTAGAGCATGGATCAAGGGGCTCAAGTGGTAACCCAGAAATTGGTGGAAATGGCTGGAACACTTCTAGGGCAGCTACCACTTCTTGGAACTTTGGTTCAACTTGTTCTTCCTCTGCTTGTGCAATGACAACTTCTAAAGCATCAATGGACTGTTTCTGCAAACTCTTAGAAGAAACTTCATCATTCACAACATTAATTGAAAAACAAGTATCAAGAGAGATAGAAGGTTGAGATGGAGGATCAAACACTTTAAATTCAGCAGTTTCACCCAACACAGTCATGGAGAGGGTGCCATCTTTCATATTGATAATTGTGTTTGTTGTGGCCATGAATGGTCGTCCTAAAAGAATGGGATCAACACGATCTCCATTTGGATTGTCCTCCATATCCATCACTACAAAATCAACAGGGAGAATTAGTGTATCAACTTGAACTAGAATATCTTCTACAATACCTTTTGGATATTTGATAGAATGATCAGCTAGTTCAAGACGAATTGAAGTCTTCTTCATCCCTTCTAAGCCAAGCTCTTGATAGACTGAATATGGCATTACATTGATGCCTGCTCCTAAATCCAACATGGCTCTTCCAACCTTCTTGTCTCCAATGTTAATTGGAATGTCAAAACTGCCAGGATCTTTTGATTTTGGAGGAAGCTTCCTTTGCAACACAGCACTTACATTCATGTCGAGCTTTACTCCTTCATTTGGAGCGAAATTGAGCTTGTGAGTTTTCAAGTCCTTGATGAATTTTCCGTATGCAGGAATCTGTTCAATAAGATCAAGCAAAGGCAAATTGATATTAACTTTACTCAAAATATCATAAATCTCTTTAAAAGTCTTATCTTGCTTTGCTTTCTTAAGACGGCCTGGAAATGGAATCTGTGGAACATATGGAGCTGGTGGCACGTATCTATCTTCTTGAAGATGTGGTGGCACGAATTTGTCATCCCTTTTATGCAATTGGAATTGTTTGGATTCCTGAGAATCTAATTTGGCCTTAGGAGCAGATTGGGATGTTTTGGGTTGTTCTCCTTCCGTAGCCGTGGTTTCCTCCTCTTCATCTTCATTTTCTACAATAACAACATCATTTGAAAGATTAGAATCAACTTTATTATCAATGATCTTACCTAATCTGAGCACATGAATGGCCTTGACTTCATGGTTCTTTGGATTGATCTCAGTTTGGCTTGGCCATTTCCCAAGCTCTCTTTGAGTTATTTCAGCAGCTATTTGGCCTAATTGGACTTCCAATTTGGAGATGGCAGCTTGTGTAGTTTGCTGAAAATTGGATTGATTGATTGCCATTTGCTTCACTATATCTTCCAAAGATGATGATGATTGTTGTGGCTTTTGGAATGAAGGGGATTTGCTTGATTCTGGGTATTTCTCCATGAAAAATTTGGATGATTCCTCCAACCTGGATTATAACTTTGAGAGTATGGATCATTTCTTGGACCTTGGTTGTAGGAATTTATCAACTTAGCTTGCTCTTGCACAAATTCTGGATATCCAGCCCCAAGTGGACAAGCTATGGTAGCATGGTCATGAGTTTCACAGATGCTACACACTTCCTTCGGAGGGTTTCTTAATGCAAGAAAAGCATCTAGCTTTTGTTCCAGTTTTGAAATCTGCACACTAGAAGAGTCATTAAAACCATTAACAACACGTTTACCTCTTGTATCCGTATGTTGGGTCTCCATTGCTATCCCCTCAAAGAGTTCATACGTTTCTTCCGGAGTCTTGGTCTTATAAGAACCACCTGCAAAATTTGTGACAATATTATGACTAGAAGGGGTTAGTCCTTTATAAAACATACGCATTTGAAGCTTCAATGGAATCCCATGATGAGGACATTGATTGAGCAGCCCATTGAATCTCTCCCATGCTTCACAAAACGATTCATCATCTTGCTGTGCAAATAACAAGATCTTGTCCCTAAGCATGTCGGTCTTTTGTGTGGAGAAGTATTTTTCCAGGAACTTCTTTTGAATGGCAGCCCATGTAGTGAGTGATCCCGGCTTCAAAGAATTCAACCAATATTTCGCCTTATCCTTCAAAGTGTATGGAAACACTCTCATTCGAAGTTGATCTTCTGTCACTCCTGTCAAGGGAAAAGAGCTAACAACATTAAAAATATCCTTTATATGGGTTAATGGATCTTCATTAGGTAAACCATAAAAGGAAGGTAACATATTAAGATGAGAAGATTTAAGCTCATAGTTTCGAGCTACAGTGGGCAGCGAAATGCTTGAAGGGGATGCTGGAATTGTTGGGATATCAAGGTCTCCCATGAACTCAATGGCAGCCATCATTTCTTCTTCTTCTTGGTTCTGAACTTGCTTCCGAATTTGAAGGTGAAGAACCAGGAAGTTCAATGTGGAGAGCAAGACTTGTAAATGTAGCAAGAGCTTGCTCTTTTGCAGTTGACAACTCCCTTTCTAGACGATTTTGAATTTCAGAGCTCACACGATTCGGTTGCAATGATGGTCCTGCATTCAAAGATCTGGAACGTTGGAACGAAGACCTCACTTGTTCAAGGAATGGCCTGTTAGACATAAACTACCTGAAACAGAAAATTAGATTAATTAGAAACACAAAAAAGAATAGGGTAACCTTGGGCACATAACCAGGGAAGAACTTTCGTTCAGTCCCCGGCAACGGCGCCAAAAACTTGTTGTTTAATTATGTTAACTCGCAAGTGTACGTGTCAATCAGTAGTATAGCATAGACAAGAACGAGGTCTTACCCACGAGGACTGAGAAGTTCAAATTAGTTATGTACTTAGATTACCGAATTCAAGAAGTTAGGAAGTTAAGTCTAAAACAGAAATTAAAGTGAGAGTGATTGTGATTGTGAAAGGAAGTGAGCAAACTGAAATTGCAAATGAAAGCAAATAAACAAGTGTAACAAAGAGTGATTTTGAAGGGCTGGAAAACGGATTTGGAGACTAGGGCATTCGAATCACCATAACAATTCAACTCTGGGTTATAAGGAGTCAAGTAACAAGTCTAATTCAGATTCAAAGATTGATTCTAGCTAAAGTATGATTAAGCCATGGTGTTTGGTCCTAACCTTGTGTTCCTAATTCCCTAATTTGATCATTTGTTGTCTAACCTAAAATTAAGCATTAGGAACCCATTAAGCATAGAAGAACATTTTACACAACCAAGTATGTATCTAATCCCTGTTGTCGAATGTCCATACATACTCTTCCTATTCATAGTTCAATTCGAATTAAAGCAGGGTGTATACTCTTAATTCAAACCAAGATACACAAATCAAAATGGTAGCTAGGCATTCTGATCAGCATATAGTCAAGTATGCAAAATGAATAAGAACATGAATCATGAATCAAACTTGAAACTTGAAATTTATAAACCCAGAATATTCATGTTAGGTTACATCGAAGCCCTAGTGATGGATTTAGCTACTCATAATGGGAAAGAGACTTGAACAGAAATGAGAAAACATAATGAATGCAATAAGAGTAGAAAAACCCCTTTTCTGAAGTTCTTGTGGTGTCCAAGGCTTCTCCAAGTGCTTCTCCACTTCTAATGCTTGTCCAAGAGCTTCCCCACTTCTAGAAAGATGTATGAAGGATATGGAGGTGATTTGGGATGAGTTTGAGTGAGTGGTGATGGCTAAGAAAGATGAAATTCGTAGGGAAATGGAAGAGAGGTTTTCTGGAGTTGTTTTGGTGGTTTGAGGCTGTTTAGGGCTTTGGATTGATTGCTGGAGTGTTTGGGGTTGTGAGAGTGTTTGAGGAAGATTTCTGAATGTATTGGGAAAATGATGGAAGTGTTTGAGGGAGGATGGAGTGAAGGATGGCTGAATTGTGGGGTTGTGAATCCCAGGCTTGCACACCTTGAATCTGGAATTGAAGAGGTATTTATAGGGGGAAGGAAGTGAGAAATCAGAATTGAATATAGCAATGACCTAACACACTTGCATTAGATAATCAGAATTGGTTGTTGCACTTCACCAACAAATCCCACCAGCAGCCATAGCTCATCTTCATGTCAGCATGACCAAGCTTCACCAACAAATCCCACCAGCAGCCATAGCTCATCCTCATGTCAACATGACCAAGCAAGCAATGAGCTCATCTGCAAGTCAGCATGATGTGTCTTTTGATGGGCTCACGGATTGGGCTTGGATTAATCAATTGATGAGCTCGAGCTATCCATCTTCCAGTTCAGAATGTCTTCTTTCCAAGCACACGTGAAGTAGCCCAATCCAAGCACAGATGAAAAAGATATGTCCGAAATGAATTTGTAACTCAGTCTTCAGTTTTTACACATTGTTTTCACCATTTTACTTCAAATGCCTCAAATGATACCTAGAGCTCAATGAACTGAATGACAAACACAAAAGAGGTTAAAAGCACAAGGTTAACTCAAAAACATAACGAAATCATAACCTAGAAGGGTACAAAATGATATACAATTGTGAACCGAACAATAATATGGTGGAAGGAGTCATTTGGTGAGTTTTGAGTGAAATCCAAACCCTAAAACTGGGCAATATACCAACTGCTCCATTCATGAAACGAACTTCGTACGAACTTGAATTGTCCAATTTCTGGGACCCATTGATTTCGGATCGTGCCCAAAACTTGGCCACCATCATAATACGGTGGGAAGAGTCATTTGGTGAGTTTTGAGTGAAATCCAAATCCTAAAATTAGGCAATACACCAACCACCCCATTTATGGAAGTAACTTCGTACGAACTTGAATTGTCCAATTTCTTAGACTTATTGATTTCGGATTCGAGCCCAAAACTTGGCCAACATCATAATGCGGTGGAAGGAGTCATTTGGTGTGTTTTGATTGAAATCCAATTGATAAAACTAGACAATACACCAACCACTCCATTTACGGAACGAACTTCGTATGAACTTGAATTGTCCAATTTCTTGGACCTATTGATTTCAGATCGTGCCCAAAACTTGGCCACCATAATAATATGGTCGGAGGAGTCATTTGGTGAGTTTTGAGTGAAATCCAATTGCTAAAACTAGGCAACACTCGAAGCACTCCATTTACGGAACGAACTTCGTACGAACTTGAATTGTCCAATTTCTTAGACTTATTGATTTCGAATGGCCCAAAACTTGGCCAACATCATAATATGGAGGGAGGAGTCATTTGATGAGTTTTGAGCGAAATCTAATTGCTAAAATTATGCAATACACCAACCTCTCCATTTATGGAACGAACTTCGTACGAACATGAATTGGCCAATTTCTTGGACCCATTGATTTCAGATTTGTGCCCAAAACTTGGGCAACATTAATATATGGACGGAGGAGTCATTTGGTGAGTTTTGAGTGAAATCCAATCGCTAAAACTAGTCAATACATCAAGCTCTCCATTTACGGAATGAACTTGAATTTTCCAATTTCTTGGACCCATTGATTTCGGATCTTGCCCAAAACTTGGGCAACATTAATATATGGTGGGAGGAGTCATTTGGTGAGTTTTGAGTGAAATCCAATGGCTAAAACAAGGCAATACACTAACCACTCCATTTACGGAACGAACTTCGTACGAACATGAATTGTCCAATTTCTTAGACTTATTGATTTCGGATTCGAGCCCAAAACTTGGCCAACGTCATAGTATGGTGGGAGGAGTCATTTGGTGAGTTTTGAGTGAAATCTAATGGCTAAAACTAGGCAATACACAGAGCACTGTAGTTATGGAACGAACTTCGTGCGAACTTGAATTGTCCAATTTCTTAGACTTATTGATTTCGGATCAAGCCCAAAACTTGGCCACCATCATAATATGGTGGAAGGAGTCATTTGGTGAGTTTTGAGTGAAATCGAAACCCTAAAACTGGGCATTTTACCAACCGCTCCATTTATGAAACGAACTTCGAACGAACTTGAATTGTCCAATTTCTGGACCCATTGATTTTGGATCGTGCCCAGAACTTGGCCACCATCATAATGTGATGGGAAGATTCATTTGGTGAGTTTTGAGTGAAATCCAAATGCTAAAATTAGGCAGTACACCAACCACCCCATTTACGAAAGTAACTTCGTACGAACTTGAATTGTCCAATTTCTTAGACTTATTGATTACGGATTTCGAGCCCAAAACTTGGCCACAATCATAATGCGTTGGAAGGAGTCATTTGGTGTGTTTTGACTAAAATCCAATGGCTAAAACAAGGCAATAAACCAACCCCTCCATTTATGGAATGAACTTCGTACGAACTTGAATTGTCCAATTTCTTGGACCCATTGATTTCGGATTCGTGCCCAAAACTGGGGCAACATTATTATATGGAGGCAGGAGTCTTTTGGTGAGTTTTGATTGAAATCCAGTGGCTAAAACTATTCAATACACCAGCCTCTCCATTTACGGAACGAACTTCGTCAGAACTTGAATGGTCCAAGTTCTTGGACCCATTGAGTTCGGATAGTGCCCAAAACATGGCCACCATCATAATATGGTGGGACGAGTCATTTGTTGAGTTTTAAGTGAAATCCAATAGCCAAAATTAGGCAATACTCCAACCACCTCATTTACGGAACGAACTTCGTATGAACTTGAATTGTCCAATTCCTTAGACCCATTGATTTTAGATCGTGCCCAAAACTTGGCCACCATCATAATATGGTGGGAGGAGTCATTTGGTGAGTATTGAGTGAAATCCAATTGCTAAAACTAGACAACACTCGAAGCACTCCATATACGGAATGAACTTTGCACGAACTTGAATTGAACAATTTCTTAAACTTACTGATTTCAAATCGGCCCAAAACTTGGCCAACGTCATAATATGGTGGGAGGAGTCATTTGATGAGTTTTGAGTGAAATCCAATCGCTAAAATTAGGCAATACAGCAATCTCTCCATTTACAAAACGAACTTCGTACGAACTTGAATTGTCCAATTTCTTGGGGCCATTGATTTCGGATCGTGCCCAAAACTTCGGCAACATTGATATATGGTGGGAGGAGTCATTTGTGGAGTTTTGAGTGAAATCCAAAGGCTAAAATTAGGCAATACACCAACCACCCCATTTTCCGAACGAATTTCATACGAACTTGAATTGTCCAATTTCTTGGACCAATTGACTTCGGATTGTGCCCAAAACAAAGGCAACATTAATATGTGGTGGGATGAGTCAATTTGGGGAGTTTTGAGTGAAATCCCTTTGGTAAAACTAGGCAATACACCAAGCATTCCATTTACAGAACGAACTTCGTACGAACTTGAACTGTCCAATTTCTTAGACTTGTTGATTTCGGATTCGGTTCCAAAACTTGGACAACGTCATAATATGGTGGGAGGAGTCGTTCGGTGAGTTTTGAGTGAAATTCAATCTCTAAAACTACGCAATATACCAACCACTCCATTTACGGAACGAACTTCGTACGAACTTGACTTGTCCAATTTCTTCGACTTAGTGATTTCGGATTCGAGCCCAAACTTGGCCACCATCATAATGCGGTGGGAGGAGTCATTTGGGGAGTTTTGAGTGAAATCTAATAGCTAAAACTAGGCAAGACACCAACCACTCCATTTACGGAATGAACTTCGTATGAACTTGAATTGTCCAATTTCAAAGACTTATTGATTTCGGGTTCAGCCCAAAACCTGGCCAACGTCATAATATGGTGGGAGGAGTCATTTGGTGAGTTTTGAGAGAAATGCAATTGCTAAAACCAGGTAATACACCAAGCACTCCATTTCAGAACAAACTTCGTACGAACATGACTTGTCCAATTTCTTAGACTTACTGATTTTCGGATGGAGCCCAAAACTTGGCCACCGTCATAATATGGTGGGAGGAGTCATTTGGTGAGTATTGAGTGAAGTCCAATTCCTAAAACTAGGCAACACTCGAAGCACTCCATTTACGGAACGAACTTTGCACGAACTTGAATTGAACAATTTCTTAAACTTACTGATTTCGAATCGGCCCAAAACTTGGCCACCATCATAATATGGTGGGAGGAGTCATTTGGTGAGTTTTGAGGGAAATCCAATCGCTAAAATTAGGCAATACACCAACCTCTCTATTTACAAAACGAACTTCGTACGAACTTGAATTGTCCAATTTCTTGGACCCATTGATTTCGGATCGTGCCCAAAACTTCGGCAACATTGTTATATGGTGGGAGGAGTCATTTGTGGAGTTTTGAGTGAAATCCAATGGCTAAAATTAGGCAATACACCAGCCACCCCATTTTCCGAACGAACTTCGTACGAACTTGAATTGTCCAATTTCTTGGACCAATTGATTTCGGACTGTGCCGAAAACAAGGGCAACATTAATATGTGGTGGGATGAGTCAATTTGGGGAGTTTTGAGTGAAATCCCTTTGGTAAAACTAGGCAATACACCAAGCACTCCATTTACGGAACGAACTTCGTACGAACTTGAATTGTCCAATTTCAAAGACTTGTTGATTTCGGGTCGAGCCCAAAACTTGGCCAACGTCATAATATGGTGGGAGGATTCGTTCGGTGAGTTTTGAGTGAAATTCAATCTCTAAAACTACGCAATATACCAAGCACTCCATTTACAGAACAAACTTCGTACGAACATGACTTGTCCAATTTCTTAAACTTACCTGATTTCGGATGGAGCCCAAAACTTGGCCAACGTCATAATATGGTGGGAAGAGTCATTTGGTGAGTATTGAGTGAAATCCAATTGCTAAAACTAGGCAACACTCGAAGCACTCCATTTACGTAACGAACTTTGCACGAACTTGAATTGAACAATTTCTTAAACTTACTGATTTCGAATCGGCCCAAAACTTGGCCACCATCATAATATGGTGGGAGGAGTCATTTGGTGAGTTTTGAGGGAAATCCAATCGCTAAAATTAGGCAATACACCAACCTCTCTATTAACAAAACGAACTTCGTACGAACTTGAATTGTCCAATTTCTTGGACCCATTGATTTCGGATCGTGCCCAAAACTTCGGCAACATTGATATATGGTGGGAGGAGTCATTTGTGGAGTTTTGAGTGAAATCCAAAGGCTAAAATTAGGCAATACACCAACCACCCCATTTTCCGAACGAACTTCGTACGAACTTGAATTGTCCAATTTCTTGGACCAATTGATTTCGGATTGTGCCGAAAACAAGGGCAACATTAATATGTGGTGGGATGAGTCAATTTGGGGAGTTTTGAGTGAAATCCCTTTGGTAAAACTAGGCAATACACCAAGCACTCCATTTACGGAACGAACTTCGTACGAACTTGAACTGTCCAATTTCTTAGACTTGTTGATTTCGGATCGGGCCCAAAACTTGGCCAACGTCATAATATGGTGGGAGGAGTCGTTCGGTGAGTTTTGAGTGAAATTCAATCTCTAAAACTACGCAATTTACCAACCACTCCATTTATGGAACGAACTTCGTACGAACTTGACTTGTCCAATTTCTTCGACTTAGTTATTTCGATTCGAGCCCAAACTTGGCCACCATCATAATGCGGTGGGAGGAGTCATTTGGGGAATTTTGAGTTAAATCTAATAGCTAAAACTAGGCAAGACACCAACCACTCCTTTTAGGAATGAACTTCGTACGAACTTGAATTGTCCAATTTCAAAGACTTATTGATTTCGGGTTCAGCCCAAAACCTGGCCAACATCATAATATGGTGGGAGGAGTCATTTGGTGAGTTTTGAGAGAAATCCAATTGCTAAAACCAGGTAATACACCAAGCACTCCATTTACAGAACAAACTTCGTACGAACATGACTTGTCCAATTTCTTAGACTTATTGATTTCGGATGGAGCCCAAAACTTAGCCAACCTCATAATATGGTGGGAGGAGTCATGTGGTGAGTTTTGAGTGAAATCCAATTGGTAAAACTAGGTAATACCCCAACCACTCCATTTACGGAAAGAACTTCGGAAGAACTTGAATTGTCCAATCTCTTGGACCCGCTGATTTTGGATCGTGCCCAAAACTTGGCCACCATCATAATATGGTGGGAGAAGTCATTTGGTGAGTTTTGAGGGAAATCCAATGGCTAAAACTAGGATATAAGCCAACCACTCACGAAATGATTCCTCCCACCATATTATGGTGAGTTTTGAGTGAAATCCAATTGCTAAAACTAGGCCATACACCAAGCACTCTATTTACGGAACGAACTTCCTACGAACTTGAATTGTCCAATTTCTTATACTTATTGATTTCGGGTTCAGCCCCAAACTTGTTCAACGTCATTATATGGTGGGAGGATTCATTTGGTGAGGTTTGAGTGAAATCCAATTGCTAAAACTAGGCA
Source organism: Prunus fruticosa (assembly GCA_018703695.1). NCBI lineage: Eukaryota > Viridiplantae > Streptophyta > Magnoliopsida > Rosales > Rosaceae > Prunus > Prunus fruticosa. The sequence goes on along the minus strand of CM031918.1, from coordinate 24,233,493 downwards.
ATGCCCCAACCACTACACTTACGGAACAAACTTCGTAAGAACTTGAATTGTCCAATTTCTTGGACCCATTGATTTCGATATCGTGCCCAAAACTTGGGCACCACCATAATATGGTGGGAGGATTCATATGGTGAGTTTTGAGTTAAATCCAATCGCTAAAACTAGGCAATACACCAACCACCCCATTTACGGAACGAACTTCGCACGAACTTGAATTGTCAAATTTGTTGGACTTAATGATTTCGGATCAAGCCCAAGTTTTGAGTGAAATCCAATCACTAAAACTAGGCAATACACCAAGCACTCCATTTACGGAACGAACTTTGTACGAAATTGAATTTTGCAATTTCTTAGACTTATTGATTTCGGATTTCGAGCCCAAAACTTGGCCAAAGTCTTAATATGGTGGGAGTAGTCATTTGTTGAGTTTTGAGAGTGAAATCCAAACCCTAAAACTAGGCAATACACTAACCACTCGATTTATGGAATGAACTTCGTACGAGCTTAAATTGTCCAATTTCTTAGACTTATTGATTTCGATTTCGAGCCCAAAACTTGGCCACCACCATAATACGGTGGGAGGAGTCATTTGGTGAGTTTTGAGTGAAATCCAATCGCTGAAACTAGGCAATACACCAACCACTCCATTTACGGAACGAAATTCGTACGAACTTGAAATGTCCAATTTCTTAGACTTATTGATTTCGGATACAGCCCAAAACTTGGCCACCACAATAATATGGTGGGAGGAGTCATTTGGTGAGTTTTGAGGGAAATCCAATCGCTAAATGAGGCAATACACCAACCACTCCATTTACGGAACGAACTTGAATTGTTCAATTTCTTAGACTTAGTGAATTCGAATCGAGCCCATACCTTGGCCACCATCATAATGCGGTGGGAGGAGTCATTTGGTGAGTTTTGAGTGAAATCCAATGGCTAAAACAAGGCCATACACCAACCTCTCCATTTACGGACGAACTTCGTACGAACTTGAATTGTCCAATTTCTTAGACTTACCGATTTCGGATTGGAGCCCAAAACTTGGCCAGCGTCATAATATGGTTGGAGGAGTCATTGGTGAGTTTTGAGTGAAATCCAATTGCTAAAACTAGGCAATACACCAAGCAATCCCTTTACGGCACGAACTTGTACGAACTTGAATTATGCTATTTCTTAGACTTATTAATTTCGGATCGAGCTCAAAACTTGGACAACATCATAATACGGTGGGAGGAGTCATTTGTTGAGTTTTGAGTGAAATCCAATCACTAAAAATAGGCAATACACCAAGCACTCCATTTACGAAAACGAACTTTGTACGAAATTGAATTTTGCAATTTCTTAGACTTATTGATTTCGGATTCAGAGCCCAAAACTTGGCCAAAGTCATAAAATGGTGGGAGGAGTCATTTGTTGAGTTTTGAGTGAAATCCAATCACTACAACTAGGCAATACACTAACCACTCCATTTATGAAACGAACTTCGTACGAGCTTGAATTGTCCAATTTCTTAGACTTATTGATTTCGGATTTCGAGCCCAAAACTTGGCCACCACCATAATACGGTGGGAGGAGTCATTTGGTGAGTTTTGAGTGAAATCCAATCGCTAAAACTAGGCAATACACCAACCAGTCCATTTACGGAACGAACTTCGTACGAACTTGAATTGCCCAATTTCTTAGACTTATTGATTTCGGATACACCCCAAAACTTGGCCACCACAATAATATGGTGGGAGGAGTCATTTGGTGAGTTTTGAGGGAAATCCAATGGCTAAAACAAGGAAATAAGCCAACCACTCCATTTACGGAACGAACTTCGTACGAACTTGAATTGTCCAATTTCTTACACTTATCGATTTCTGATTCGCGCCCAAAACTTGGCCAGCGTCATAATATGGTGGGAGGAGTCATTGGTGAGTTTTGAGTGAAATCCAATTGCTAAAACTAGGCAATACACCAAGCACTCCATTTACGGCACGAACTTTGTACGAACTTGAATTATGCTATTTCTTAGACTTATTAATTTCGGATCGAGCTCAAAACTTGGACAATATCATAATACGGTGGGAGGAGTCATTTGTTGAGTTTTGAATGAAATCCAATCACTAAAACTAGGCAATACACCAAGCACTCCATTTACGGAACGAACTTCGTACAAAATTGAATTTTGCAATTTCTTAGACTTATTGATTTTGATCGAGCCCAAAACATGGCGAACGTCATAATATGGTGGGGAGAGTCATTTGGTGAGTTTTGAGTGAAATCGAATTGCTAAAACTAGGCAGTACACCAACCACTTCATTTACAACCATGAATTGTCCATTTTCTTAGACCTTGATTTCGGATGTAGCACACCAACCACTCTAATTAGGAACGAACTGCCTTTGAACTTGAATTGTCCAATTTCTTTCACCTATTGATTTCGACCGAGCCCCAAACTTGGGCAACATCACAATATGGTGGGAGGAGTGATTTGGTGAATTTGGAGAGAAATCCAATCTCTAGAACTATGCAATACACCAACCACTCCAATTAGGAACGAACTGCCTTTGAACTTGAAATGTCCAATTTCTTACACCTATTGATTTCGTATTTCGAGCCCAAAATGTGGGCAACATCATAATATATTGGGAAGTGTGATTTGGTGAATTTTGGGTGAAATCCAATCGCTAGAATTATGCAATACACCAACAACTCCAATTAGGAACGAACTGCCTTTGAACTTGAATTGTCCAATTTCTTGCACCTATTGATATCGGATTCGAGCCCAAAACTTGGGCCACATCGTAATGTGGTGGGAGGAGTTATTTGATGAATTTTGAGTGAAATCAAATCCCTAGAACTATGCAATACACCAGCACTCCAATTAGGAACGAACTGCCTTTGAGGTTGAATTGTCCAATTTCTTTCACCTATTTATATCGGATTCGAGCCCAAAACTTGGGGAACATCATAATATGGTGGGAAGAGTGATTTTGGAGAATTTTGAGTGAAATCCAATCGCTAGAACTATGGAATACAACAACCACTCCAATTAGGAACGAACTGCCTATGAACTTGAATTTTCCAATTTCTTACACCTATTGATTTCGGATTTCAGCCCAAAACATGGGCAACATCAAAATATAGTGGGAAGTGTGATTTGGTGAATTTTTGGTGAAATCCAATCGCTAGAATTATGCAATACACCAACCACTCCAATTAGGAACGAACTGCCTCTGAACTTGACTTGTCCAATTTCTTTCACCTATTAATTTCGATTTCGAGCCCAAAACTTGGGCAACATCGTAATATAGGGGGAGGTGTGATTAGGTGAGTTTTGAGTGATATCCAATCGCTAGAACTATGCAATACACCAACCACTCCAATTAGGAACGAACTGCTTTTGAACTTGAATTGCCCAACTTCTTACATGAATTGATTTCGATTTGAGCCCAAAACTTGGGCCATATCGTAATATGGTGGGAGGAGTGATTTGGTGACTTTGGAGTGAAATCCAATCGCTAGAACTATGCAATACACCAACCACTCCAATTAGGAACGAACTGCCTTTGCACAAGAATTGTCCTATTTCTTACACGAATTGATATTGGATCGAGCCCAAAACTTCGGCCACATCGTAATATGGTGGGAGGAGTGATTTGATGAATTTTAAGTGAAATCCTATCGCTAGAACTATGCAATACACCAACCACTCCAATTAGGAACGAACTGCCTTTGAACTTGAATTGTCCAATTTCTTGCACCTATTGATATCGGATCGAGCTCAAAACTTGGGCAACATCATAATATCGTGGGAAGAGTGATTTGGTGAATTTGGAGTGAAATCCAGTGCTAGAACTATGCAATACACCAACCACTCCAATTAGGAACGAACTGCCTTTGAACTTGAAATGTCCAATTTCTTGCGCCTATTGATATCGGATTTCGAGCCCAAAACTTGGGCCGCATCGTAATATGGTGGGACGAGGGATTTGATGAATTTTGAGTGAAATCCAATCGCTAGAACTATGCAATACACCAACCACTCCAATTAGGAACGAACTGCCTTTGAACTTGAATTATCCTATTTCTTTCACGAATTGATATCGGATTTCGAGCCCAAAACTTGGGCCATATCGTAATATGGTGGGAGGAGTGATTGGATGAATTTTAAGTGAAATCCTATCGCTAGAACTATGCAATACACCAACCACTCCAATTAGGAACGAACTGCCTTTGAACTTGAATTGTCCAATTTCTTGCACCCATTGATATCGATTTGAGCCCAAAACTTGGGCAACATCATAATATCGTGGGAAGAGTGATTTGGTGAATTTGGAGTGAAATCCAGTGCTAGAACTATGCAATACACCAACCACTCCAATTTGGAATGAACTGCCTTTGAACTTGAATTGCCCAATTTCTTTCACGAATTGATTTCGATTTCAGCCCAAAACTTGGGCCATATCGTAATATGGTGGGAGGAGTGATTTGGTGACTTTGGAGTGAAATCCAATCGCTAGAACTATGCAATACACCAACCACTCCAATTAGGAACGAACTGCCTTTGAACTTGAATTGTCCTATTTCTTACACGAATTGATATCATTTCAGCCCAAAACTTGGGCCACATCGTAATGTGGTGGGAGGAGTGATTTGATGAATTTTAAGTGATATCCAATCCCTAGAAGTATGCAATACAACAACCACTCCAATCAGGAACGAACTGCCTTCGAACTTGAATTGTCCAATTTCTTACACCTATTGACTTCTGATTTCAGCCCAAAACATGGGCAACATCATAATATAGTGGGAAGTGTGATTTGGTGAATTTTGGGGGAAATCCAATCGCTAGAATTATGCAATACACCAACCACTACAATTAGGAATGAACTGCCATTGAACTTGACTTGTCCAATTTCTATCAACTATTGATTTCGATTTGGAGCCCAAAACTTGGGCAACATCGTAATATGGTGGGAGGTGTCATTAGGTGAGTTTTGAGTGAAATCCAATCGCTAGAACTATGCCATACACCAACCACTCCAATTAGGAACGAACTGCGTTTGAACTTGAATTGTCCAATTTCTTACTCGAATTGATTTCGGATTTCAGCCCAAAACTTGGGCCACATCGTAATATGGTGGGAGGACTGATTTGGTGAATTTTCAGTGAAATCCTGTCGCTAGAACTATGCAATACACCAACCACTCCAATTAGGAGCGAACTGCCTTTGAACTTGAATTGTCCAATTTCTTGCGCCTATTGATATCGGATTGAGCCCAAAACTTGGGCCGTATCGTAATATGGTGGGACTAGTGATTTGATGAATTTTGAGTGAAATCCAATCGCTAGAAGTATGCAATACACCAACCACTCCAATTAGGAACGAACTGCCTTTGAACTTGAATTGCCATATTTCTTTCACCTATTGATTTCGGATTCGAGCCCCAAACTTGGACAACATCATAATATAGTGGGACGAGTGATTTGGTGAATTTGGAGTGAAATCCAATCGCTAGAACTATGCAATACACAACCACTCCAATTAGGAACGAACTGCCTTTGAACTTGAATTGTCCAATATCTTACACCTATTGATTTCGGATTTCAGCCCAAAACATGGGCAACATCATAATATAGTGGGAAGTGTGATTTGGTGAATTTTGGGTGAAATCCAATCGCTAGAAGTATGCAATACACCAACCACTCCAATTAGGAACGAACTGCCTTTGAACTTGAATTGCCATATTTCTTTCACCTATTGATTTCGGATCGAGCCCCAAACTTGGACAACATCATAATATGGTGGGACGAGTGATTTGGTGAATTTGGAGTGAAATCCAATCGCTAGAACTATGCAATACACAACCACTCCAATTAGGAACGAACTGCATTTGAACTTGAATTGTCCAATTTTTTACATCGTAATATGGTGGGAGGAGTGATTTGGTGACTTTGGAGTGATTTGATGAATTTTGAGTGAAATCCTGTCGCTAGAACCATGCAATACACTAACCACTCCAATTAGGAACGAACTGCCTTTGAACTTGCATTGTCCAATTTCTTGCACTTGTTGATTTCGGGTTCGACCCCAAACTTGGGCAACATCATAATATGGTGGGAAGAGTGATTTGGTGAGTTTGGAGTGAAATCCAATGCTAGAACTATGCAATACACCAACCACTCCAATTAGGAACGAACTGCCTTTGAAACTGAATTGTTGTTGCGTAGATTCAGCTGCACCAAAATGGATTCAGCTGCATCCTCAACTTGTGATACTCGCAAGTGCACGAGCCGTTCGGTAGTATATCGTATGTAAGTGCGAGGTCGATTCCACAGGGATTGGTGATTGAAGGATCCAACTCAGTTTTCCTACACAAAACATAAATGAAAACAAAAGGAATTAAATAAAATAAGGAAGAAAGAAATAACTCAAGCAAATAAGTTCCCAAGTTCAATTATAGTAATGGATTGATTCTAACTAATGTATGATTAAGCCATGGTGTTTGGTCATAACCTTGTGTTCCTAATTCCCTAATTTGATCATTTGTTGTCTAACCTAAAATTAAGCATTAGGAACCCATTAAGCATAGAAGAACAATTTAAACAACCAAGCATGTATCTAATCTCTCTTGTCGAATGTCCATACATACTCTTCCTATTCATAGTTCAATTCGAATTAAAGCATGGTGTATACTCTTAATTCAAACCAAGGTAGCTAACATGCAAGCCTAAATGGTGATCAATCATTCAAACTAGCATATTAACTTATAAGCATAATGAATAAGAACAAAAACCATAATTGAAACTTGGAAACTAATCAAACTTGAGATTAAAGAAAAGAATTTACATAACAATGAAAATTAAAGTTGAACTTAGAAAGACTTAAAGGAAAATTTAGTAAAAGGATTTTTGTTACAACAATTGACAACTTGAAAGGAAACTAGGAGAATTTGAGGGAGAGAAGGGAAGGGAGCTCTAGAGAAGTGTTTGAGAGCTCCCCCCCTTGGGGTGTATTTACAAGCTTAGGAAACCTCACTATTTATAGGCCTAAGGAGGTTGAAAATCTGAATTATACAATTGAATTATGTAAACACACTAACTTCACCTAACACACTACACTTAATTCACCAACTTAACCTAACACACAATTGCATTTGAAAACAATTCCTCTTGTCTTTAGGCTTAGTGTTGCATCATCCACTTCAACATCTTTCAATTCATTTGGTTGCTGCAAAATTCCACTCAATTATAGGAATTGAATATGCTTCACCTAACTTCCCCACAATCAATAACACCTCATGCATATGTCATGCATGACAATGCATTGCAGTCTTCTTTTGGGCTCGTTTTGGGCTTGTTTCTCCATCCATAAAATTCTGGAAAAATATGGATCTTGAAGCTCTTTGTCTTATATTTCCAACCATATGCAGCCCAACTCAAGGAAAAATACGGAAGGCCTTCAAATGTGATTTTTGGCCCAGTAACGCAGATACTGCCGAATTTGACCTTAAGTTGCCAAAACATGTATAACTTTCTCTAGAAGACTCGGAATCATGAACCGTAAAATTCTACAGAAAATAGACTTCTGTAGCTTTCCAATGATGTATGGCTCATTATCTGGTTCTTCTTGAGCAAGTACAGTCCAATCCGTGAAGTTTGTTGATCTGCAGACACCATTTTGAGCTAACTTGTCTCCAAAATGCAATTAGTGAGTCTCAAGCTTATTACACTGAAACAAACACAAAACTTATTAAAAGCACAAGTTTAACTCAAAAATATAACCAAATCATAAGTTAGAAGGGTACAAAATGATATGTAAATATGCACCGATCAAATACCCCCAAACCTAGATTTTGCTAGTCCTCGAGCAAAACAAAAGGAAAACAAAGATAAAAACAAACAAGAAGTTAACTAGACCACTTTCGTAGGTAACTCGATTGCATTTAGCGTATGCAACAAGCCTTTAAACCTCTAGGCATCCCTAGTAGGAGGAGTTGTGTCTCCTGAGGGTTTAACAGATATCATACCCACAAACGTTTTTTACTGACTCTACAAAACAAAGAGGTTAGAAAACTTATTAAAATTTGTTAGTCCTTTAAGCAAAATAAAAACAAAAAATAAAAGCAAAAACAAAAATAGAAATAAAAACAAAACAAAAATAAGACTCAAAACAATCTTCCTGAACATTTCTGAAAAGAAATGACTCATGCACATGACTCAAAAGTTTTAACAATAAAAGCTCAATTTAGACATTATTTACAAGGCGGCAAAGTTCAAAACATAACATGCTCAAAGTGTGGTAGTGTGATAGCCAAATGCAACAAATTTCCCAATCTTAGTTTTCACACAATTTCAAAAATCATACAAAGCACAAGTTTAACTTCAAATCTCACCAAAGTTGTCCTCTCACAAATGAATCACTCAGAAGAGGGTTATAATGCAACACACAGTTATAAACATGATATTAGAGTTAAACCATAAAGACTTAACTCGAAATAGAAAGATAAAGAACTTGCATTAATATGATCTCAAGAAGGATGCCAAACACTTAAAAGTAGAAAAATGAATGCAATTCAACTGTTGCGTAGATTTAGCTGCACCAAAATGGGTTCAACTGCATCCTCAACTTGTGATACTCGCAAGTGCACGAGCCGTTGGTAGTTTAGCATATGTAAGTGCGAGGTCGATTCCACAGGGATTGGTGATTGAATGATCCAACTCAGTTTTCCTACACAAAACAGAAATGGAAACAAGAGAAACAAAACAAGAAGAAAGAAAAGAACTAAGACAAGATGGTGAGGTTTTAGAATCCACCCTAATTGTTCTAATCATGTTATGGCAGCAAGTAAACAAATTGATTCACTCATGAAGATGCTCACAAATAAGTCCATGGTGTTTGGATCAAATTGCATTGAACATCACAAGGACCCCAAGCATGGTGTTTACATTAGGAGACCTAGAAACCAAATCACATGAGTTGCTAATGGATGGAATGAAGATGATCCCCAAACCTTCCCAATAAGAGCAAAATGCATAAAACCTCAGGTGATCAATCAAAGGATGCAAAAACAGCTCCATTAAATTAGTGAAGAAGAATTCATGAATGAAATCAAACTTTATAAACTCAAACCATGATACAAGACTAGCAAGATGTTTATTAAAACTAATAACAGAAAAACAAAGGAAATACAAGAAGAAAATAAAAGACAAAGGGAGGAGAAGAAGATAAGGACAGCATGCTAGAGATGGAAAAGATTCATCTCCATGGCTGCCAAGAGGCCAAAGCCTCCCAGCTGCTGCCTTCTCCCTTCTCTCCCTTTGTGACTCTCAACTTTCCCTCTCTTTGTGTACAATAGAAGTGTAAATGATGGAATGAAATTCTGGCTCTCTAAGCTCTCTAGAGACTCCCTATTTATAGGCACAAGGGTTAGGTGAATCAGATTATACAATTAAGCTCACCAACCACACAAATTTCACCTAACACACTTGCATTAGATAATCAGAAATGGTTGTTGCACTTCACCAACAAATCCCACCAGCAACCATAGCTCATCATTATGTCAGCATGACCAAGCATCCATCCAGAAACCAATACCTCATGCCTAGCTCACCATGACCAAGCATCCATCAGCTCATCCTTATGTCAGCATGATGTGTAGCTTCAAGGGCTTACGAATTGGGCTTGGCTGAATCAAATGACAACTTTAAGATGTCCATTGTGAAGTTCAGAATGTCTCTGATCCAACCACACAAGTATTGGCCCAATCCAAGCTCGGATGAAGAAGATAAGGCCGAAATGAACGTCTACCTCAGTCTCCAGTTTTTGCACGTTTTTGTACCATATTGCTTCAAATGCTCACATGCTCTATTGGCCTACAAAACACACAAAGAGAGGCAAATAACTCAAAATTCTAAGAAACTAAGCAAAAGAAGTAAGTAAATAGGGTACGTATATGTATGAAATTATGAGCTTAACATCAACCACATGACATTTAAGATCAATTTAGGTCTTTAACATAGGTTGTAATGGGGCCAAGGGTGTAAGGTGAGTAAGAAATGAAGGGTATGGATAAAACAAAGTCCAAGGAACTCCAAATATAAGAGCATAAAACAATTGTGTACAAGACTTCGAATTATCACAATGAGAATTTATTTTTACATGATCAAAACTCCTTATACCTTCATTTACAATGATTCATACTCCTTTATTGAACAATCACCAATTTATTTTGAAGGCCCAAAAATGAATTTTCAATCAACTACCATTTAATCACAACTTTTCTCTTTTCTTTCACCAATTGTGTATTTTTTTTTTCTTCAAAATGTAACACATCTTCCCAAACTTAGTATGAAAAATATATCCCAATTAAAGCTCATGAGTTCCTTAGAAAGGTAAATATTTGTTTTTCAGGCTAAGGCGAGGAAATATAATTGGTAAATGAAAGAAAAGGTTTATATGTAGGCTCAAAATGGTTAACAATGGAAAATCATGCTTAAGCATGCATAAGGTTAGCTTGAAAGGCACAAACGATCCAAAGAGGGCCTTAATATCATTTCTTAAATGTCATGAAATCAAATTGCATAAGAATGAATGACTTTTAAGTGTTCAACCAAATCAATGAATAATGAGATCAATCAACAACTTAGATGACAAGAAATTAAGAGTATGTGTATAACACTCAAGAATTTAAGTACAAGGCTCAAAAGCTCACTTTATATGGTTGGTTATATAAGTCTAATTTATGCTTCATACAATTCTTTAGATCATGCAAATCCCTTAATTGGTAAATTATGAAACAAATGGCAAGTGTAAAGAAGGTTTCAAGCATATCATGCTAGAACAATGCCAAATTATTTTTTTATTTTTAAGTTTTTTTTTTTAATTTTTTTTTTTTACAATAAAAAGTTACAAAAAGAAAAATAATAAATAATAAATAAATCAAATTCAATGTTCATTTAAGTCATGCAACATTTATCACAATCTCATCATATGTGTTCGGAAAGTGACTCAAAAACAAAATAAAAATAAAAATAAAAGCAAAACTCAAAAATAAAATAAAAATAAAAATAAAAACAAGCAAATAAAAAAAAATTAAATTAAGGAAAAACCAAATTTACATGCTAAACTCTAATACCCCCAAACCTAGAAATGAACATTGTCCTCAATGTTTAGAAATTAGCCATAAACAATGTCATACCAAGAAATGAAAGGTACTAAAGTAAATAAAAATAAAAAAAACACACAAGAATTAAAATACACAAATAAAATACAACAATTACTAAATAAAAATTACAAAACAAACAAATAAAAATAAAAATGAAACAGTAAAACACTCAAAACAGTAAGCCCTAAACAGATAGTCATACGCAAACTGAAACCCAAATTTATTTTTTTGAAAGCCCAAAGCCCACGATGAAATTAACCCACTTTGAAACCCAAACAAGGTGAAAAACCGACCCAAAATGAAATCCGAAGCCCACACGTTTCAATTTATTTATTTATTTATTTATTAAATTTTTTTTCGAAGCGCGAATGCGGGATTTCTGAAAAGAGATAATGTGGTCCGTGATGTTTCGATAGAGCGAGACACGTGTCGACGCATAGAGGCGCCGCAGACTCCACAAGCAGAAATTACGGGGCCATGCAAAGTCATGATGACTTTACCTCGAACGCGTCCGTTCAGAAAGGTCACGTCGTGATAAATGAGTTGGGTGTGGTTGGAAAGAGAGAAGGTGGTGGGACTCGAGGACTGCTAGAGAGATTCAGAAAAAATGGTTAGACGCTGCAATGGCTAGGGTTTGTCAAAGACTACCTCTATAAGAAAGAAAAAGAAGGGAAAAAACAAACTCAGAAAAACAAAAGAGAAAAGAAGCAAGAAAAAGAAAAAAAAGTGAGAAATCAAATGTCCTCTTCCTACCCATTTTCGTTGGATCTCAACCTAAAGATATACGTTTGTTCGGGACAAGGGATGACAACCGGGTCACGAGTGATGCCCCAGGACCTAGCGTGCAGAGTACAGCATGTGTTGCAAGTTTGGGGCATCACCTACTTGCGAAGTCCCATGAGGTAGAGATTCTGAAAGGTCAGTTGGCGGCGGAGCGAAGTATGGTTGAAGAGTGTCAGACTGCTATAAAAAGCTTGAAAAGGGAGAGGGCAAGGATAGTGGAGGTGAATCGACACCAGCTAGAAGTATTGCGGGACGAGAATAAAAGCCTATCAAAGATGGTAGAGTTGTATTCTCGTGACATGAGAAGCAGCTGGAGGACCTAGACCGACCGGGTAAACGCAAGCAAGCAGATCGCGAAAGTAGTTATACTCAAGCTAAGATTGCGATCTTTGGGAGCTCAAGTGGTGAGCCCCAAGAGGCTGTGCGTGAAGCCCCGGAAGAGGATAGCCAGAGGGCCAAACTCAAAGCTCCTATGATCGAGACACCTAGCGCTATGAAGAAATGATTTCTCCTGTTTTTATTTTTTTGGTTGTTTTTGTTTTTGTTATTTTTGTTTCAGAAATAAAAGAGTAAAGTTGCAGAAGGAAAAAGAAAGAGAAAAAGAAAACACACTTCCCAACTAAAATAAAACAAAGACGACAAACGAAAAAGAAAACACACTTCTCAAACTAAAATAAGACAAAGGTGATAGCCGAAAGGGAAAAACACAAAACCCTAGAAAATGAAAGTAACGGGCAAAAACATAAAACACCCGAAAACACGGAAAAATAAATAAAAAAAGTAAAGTGAAAGTTAATGTGCTCCCCCTTGAAGCGATTAGGTTGAGCATGCCCGGGAAATCCGAAATGGTGTTGGCTCTCTCTCATCAGCATATGCCTATTTAAACCACATCTCTCCAAGCGGATGATACCCAGCATTTCTTCCTGTAAACTCAAGGAAAAACATCAAAAAATTCAGAAGCAAAACAAATGGCATCCTCATGCACTCACCTTGATGATCTCAACCTTGAGCTATCACTTGCACCAACAAATGCCCAGATAAGGGCTCGTCCAAACCCTGTCTTCCCAAATTCCACATATCATCACGGTACGGCCTCAAACTTTGCTGAGGTAATACCGAACTTTTCTGAGGCAGTGCCGAACAGAGAGTGCTGCCTGGGCAGCATGATTGGCAGTAAACTTACATCGGCAGGATCACCTGCATGTGGCACAAAGGTCCAACAAGGCTGCGGTGGAGGAGTCCCACAATTTAACGGTGCTCCATGCGGTCTCGGCTACCAATTTGGGCATGCGATTGTTGGCGAGAACACGGGAGTGTGCCGCGTTGAGCGAGGAAGTAGCTTCCTTGAAGGCTATGGTGGCGGACCTCCAGAAGCGGCTCTCCTGTGCCAATCAACATGTGGAAGCATTGCAGAAAAAAAATGAGGATCATGTCGAGCTGCTGCAGATCTTACAAGTACGAGACAATAGAGGTAAGCCATGATGATGATGAAGATGAAGAAGATGAAGAAGATGAAGAAGAAGAAGAAGAAGTTTGTTTGTTTTTTTTAATTTACTTGAATGTTTTTTTGTATTTTGTATTTTTTTTGTTTTTTGTTTTTTTTAATGCAGTGTTTGAAATAAAATAAAAATGTGTTTCTAACACTCAGAAATAAACTAACTAATCATACCATAAAAACAAAAATAAAAAACAAAATAAAAACAACGACTAAACAAAATAAATACAAAAACTAACTTAACAAAACAAAAACAAAAGCAAAAACTCAACAGAAAATAAAACAAACAAAAAATAAAAATAAAAAAAAGTAAATAAAAAAAAAACTTAATTTAAAAACACACAAATATACAAGCAACTCACGGATGACCAGTTAAGGGCCTCAGAAAACACAGCCAGGGGATCCGGGAAGGTTGGAGGGGTCACAATGGTCCCGCTTAAAACCCAAACTTCTTAGACACCGAAGGTGTCGCCTAAAGAACTCCTAGACACTGTATTGACGGAAGTACTTACTAGAGTTACCATAAGTCAACTCATATGAAAAATCTTTTTTTTAATTTTTTTAATTTTTAATTTTTAATTTTTAAGATAAGAAACAAAAACAAATTAAGATAAAATGAAACAACAAACCATAAATGAAAATGAACTAAGTACTCTAAACAAATTCAAACAAAAGACATAAATTGTTATACTAAAAGAAACAAACCAAGAAATTAAACAGAATTTAAAGAAGAGAAAGGATTGAAATGCTCCCCCTTGAAGCGATTAGGTCGAGTATGGATGCACTTGGAGGTCGCGACTTCTCCCACTGCTCCACACTTCCCATTCTTATGATTGAGGTTGCCATCTCTCTCCATTTTTATTGAGCTATTTAAATTGCTAGAACAAGCACACACAAAAACTTGAAACGGAATTAAAAGGATTAGGAAATAAATTTAAAAAAAGAACTAAAAAAACGAAAAGGAAAAATCAACACTTCCATGTTTCAAAGTAACAAGCAACAAAGTAAATCAAACTAGCTTATGGAGTTCGTTCTTTCTCAAATATGATTATCCATATGGTGTGTGGTTTTAATCAAGTATTCAGAAAAAGCATTTAGCTATGGTGTTTAGTCTAAACACAAATTCCAAACCCATTAAGAACAAGAAGAACAATAAAGAACCAAGTAGAATTTAAACATGGTGTTTGTCTTCAATATCTACCCATTCATTCACTAATCAGTCCAAGAGTCATATGGTGTTTATGTAAACTTGAACAAGATATTTAGTTAAGAGCAAGTGAATGAAACCATAAACTAGAAATACCCAACATGGTACTTGAACCTCTTTTGTGTTGTGTAAGCCGGGACTCAAACCCAGTTCTCTTGCTTGTCAAGCAATTGTCCTTGTCCGTTGGACTACAAACACAACTTATCAATTAACTTCATTAACTTTAAAACATGAAACTGTCTAGTTATATACAAAAAATAAAAATAATAAAAAGTAGGAAAAGAAAATAGAATCAAACAATATTACCGATCCCGGCAACGGCGCGAAAAACTTGTTGCGTAGATTCAGCTGCACCAAAATGGATTCAGCTGCATCCTCAACTTGTGATACTCGCAAGTGCACGAGCCGTTCGGTAGTATAGCGTATGTAAGTGCGAGGTCGATTCCACAGGGATTGGTGATTGAAGGATCCAACTCAGTTTTCCTACACAAAACATAAATGAAAACAAAAGGAATTAAATAAAATAAGGAAGAAAGAAATAACTCAAGCAAATAAGTTCCCAAGTTCAATTATATTAATGGATTGATTCTAGCTAATGTATGATTAAGCCATGGTGTTTGGTCATAACCTTGTGTTCCTAATTCCCTAATTTGATCATTTGTTGTCTAACCTAAAATTAAGCATTAGGAACCCATTAAGCATAGAAGAACAATTTAAACAACCAAGCATGTATCTAATCCCTGTTGTCGAATGTCCATACATACTCTTCCTATTCATAGTTCAATTCGAATTAAAGCATGGTGTATACTCTTAATTCAAACCAAGGTAGCTAACATGCAAGCCTAAATGGTGATCAATCATTCAAACTAGCATATTAACTTATAAGCATAATGAATAAGAACAAAAACCATAATTGACACTTGGAAACTAATCAAACTTGAGATTAAAGAAAAGAATTTACATAACAATGAAAATTAAAGTAGAACTTAGAAAGACTTAAAGGAAAATTTAGTAAAAGGATTTTTGTTACAACAATTGACAACTTGAAAGGAAACTAGGAGAATTTGAGGGAGAGAAGGGAAATGAGCTCTAGAGAAGTGTTTGAGAGCTCCCCCCCTTGGGGTGTGTTTACAAGCTTAGGAAACCTCACTATTTATAGGCCTAAGGAGGTTGAAAATCTGAATTATACAATTGAATTATGTAAACACACTAACTTCACCTAACACACTACACTTAATTCACCAACTTAACCTAACACACAATTGCATTTGAAAACAATTCCTCTTGTCTTTAGGCTTAGTGTTGCATCATCCACTTCAACATCTTTCAATTCATTTGGTTGCTGCAAAATTCCACTCAATTATAGGAATTGAATATGCTTCACCTAACTTCCCCACAATCAATAACACCTCATGCATATGTCATGCATGACAATGCATTGCAGTCTTCTTTTGGGCTCGTTTTGGGCTTGTTTCTCCATCCATAAAATTCTGGAAAAATATGGATCTTGAAGCTCTTTGTCTTATCTTTCCAAGCATTTGCAGCCCAACTCAAGGAAAAATCCGGAAGGCCTTCAAATGTGATTTTTGGCCCAGTAACGCAGATGCTGCCGAATTTGACCTTAAGTTGCCAAAATATGTATAACTTTCTCTAGAAGACTCGGAATCATGAACCGTAAAATTCTACAGAAAATAGACTTCTGTATCTTTCTAATGATGTATGGCTCATTATCTGGTTCTTCTTGAGCAAGTACAGTCCAATCCGTGAAGTTGACTGATCTGCAGACACCGTTTTGAGCTAACTTGTCTCCAAAATGCAATTAGTGAGTCTCAAGCTTATAACACTGAAACAAACACAAAACTTATTAAAAGCACAAGTTTAACTCAAAAGCATAACCAAATCATAAGTTAAAAGGGTACAAAATGATATGTAATTATGCACCGATCACGACCCGATTGTCATCCCTTGTCCCAAACACACGTATATCTTTAGGAGTCACCAAATTTCTGCCCACTCCAATGGCAACATCGTTGTCCAGGAGTATTGAGTCATTTACTGTCACAGGCCCCCTTGTGGAGGCGAAGTACGGCACCCATACTGGTGCCGCTGCTTGGCCTCGTGTCTGAGTCGGTGGAGCTAGGTTGAGATCCAACGAAAATGGGTAGGAAGAGGCCATTTGATTTCTCACTTTTTTCTTTTTCTTGCTTCTTTTCTCTTTTGTGTTTCTGAGTTTGTGTTTTTCAGCCTTTTCTTTTTACCTTTTTGTTGTGTCGGATTCACTGCAGCAAAATGGATTCAGTTGCATCCTCAACTTGTGATACTCGCAAGTGCACGAGCCGTTCGGTAGTATAGCATATGTAAGTGCGAGGTCGATCCCACGAGGATTGGTGATTGAATGATCCAATTCATTTCCCCTACACAAAACAGAAATGAAAAAGAAAATAAATAAAACAAGAAAAAAAGGAAATAACTCAAGCAAATAAGTTCCCAAGTTCAATTAGATTAATGGATTGATTCTAGCTAAAGTATGATTAAGCCATGGTGTTTGGTCAAAACCTTGTGTTCCTAATTCCCTAATTTGATCATTTGTTGTCTAACCTAAAATTAAGCATTAGGAACCCATTAAGCATAGAAGAACAATTTAAACAACCAAGCATGTATCTAATCCCTGTTGTCGAATGTCCATACATACTCTTCCTATTCATAGTTCAATTCGAATTAAAGCATGGTGTATACTCTTAATTCAAACCAAGATAGCTAACATGCAAACCTAAATGGTGATCAATCATTCAAACTAGCATATTAACTTATAAGCATAATGAATAAAAACAAAAACCATAATTGAAACTTGGAAACTAATTAAACTTGAATACTTAAGAAAGAATGTACATTACAAATAAAAGTAAAGTGGAACTAAGAAAACTTGAAGGAAAATTTAGTAAACTCATTTTGTTACAACAATTGACAACTTGAAAGGAAACTAAGAGAATTTGAGGGAGAGAAGGGAAGGGAGCTCTAGAGAAGTGTTTGAGAGCTCCCCCCCTTGGGGTGGTTTTTGAAGCTTGAAGGCTTCTCTATTTGTAGGGCTAAGAGGGAGGAACAACATGATGAAATCCAACACCACCATTCCTCATTTAATACAACTCATAACTCCCACTTCATCTTGTCTAGGTTAGTGTGGTTGGAATCAACTCCATCCCATACTTCATTTGCTGCACCTCCAGCTTTCTTCACATGGGTTCAAAGGTGTTGTGGCTGCCTTTTGCTGCCAACCCATGTGGTTGCCTTTTACTTGCTGAAAAACGATTCTTCTGAACCAGACTTGGTGTAGGAAGGCCACAGGTTTCAAAACGTATCCAATGAGGTTGAAATTTGGATATGTTATACTAGACACCCATTGGAACAACTTCTATGAACAAAGTATTCCCATCGGAGCATTAGAAGTGTACGTTTTGGCCACTACAAGTTGACTGCCGAAACAGGGACTGGAATTGACTTCATTTCATTTCATTTCTTTCTTTTGCTTCACATGCATGCACATGCTTTATCTTTCAATTAAAACCTGATCTCCAGCTCCAAAGTGATCTTCTAATTCAATTCCCATGTTCAAAGGCTGAAGCAAAGTGCCTCTCATCATTCCTCCTTCTTCTCTCTCTCCTTTCCACCATGGCACTTTAACCTTTGTCTCTTCCTTGTCCCCTTTGCCATGATGTATTTTTGTCTTCACAAATATGCTCTTGCTTTCTCTTTAATAGCTGGAATGCCTCCCCACTTCACTCATTATGTTGAGTACAAAGTCAATTATAGCTAGGGAGAGGCACATGGCTAAAAGGAGGCACATGGCAAAAAGCTGGCAGCTGGAAATCCTCTTGAGGAAGGTTGAGTGTTGGACCTACTGAGCACTTCACAAATGTCCAATGGGGCTGAAATTTGGATATGTTGTACTAGACACCCATTGGAACAAGTTTCATGAAGATCTTCACCTCATACAAGCCCCATAGCATGCTGATCCAAGTCCAAGAAGCTGACCTACGAAACTGGGCTGGAAATGGGTTGTAGCCAAAATATGTTTGTCTTTAAGCTCATATTCCTCTTATGCCAATCAGCCCTTAACATGCATGGATTGCATCAAATGTGATCTCTTGCTTTCTTAACCTACAAAACACACAAACAGAGGTAAGTGACTCAAAATAAAGAGAAACTAAGCAAAATCACTAAGTAAAGAAGGCATGCAAGTTTATGAAATTATGGACTTATCAAAACAGAAAATGGATTAAAAGCACAAGTTTAACTCAATAACATAACCAAATCATAAGCTAGAAGGGTACAAAATGATATACAATTATGAACCGATCAACTTTTATAGACTTAGTCTGCTAAACCCTAGCCGCTGCGGTTCTAAGTTCTGTGCGGCCCTTAGCTTATCCCTATATGTCGCCGCACCCGTTTCCCAACCCCCTTAATTGCATTTTCAC
The DNA here is from genome assembly GCA_018703695.1 of Prunus fruticosa. Taxonomy (NCBI): domain Eukaryota; kingdom Viridiplantae; phylum Streptophyta; class Magnoliopsida; order Rosales; family Rosaceae; genus Prunus; species Prunus fruticosa. The sequence continues at coordinate 24,214,374 of CM031918.1, read as the reverse complement.
CTTTCACCACCTTCAAGTGAAAAAGTTGTCGCAGCCTGCTCTGTCTAACGGACGCGTTCAGCAAAGTTGTCTGTGCGCCTTTCCATGGTGCCCGTAATTTGCGCTTGTGGAGTCTGCGGCGCCTCTACGCGTCGACACGTGTCTTGCCCTGCCTCATTGGTCCCTTACATTGAACCGAGACATCATGACCCATGTTCTTTTAAATAAAAAATAAAAAAATAAAAAAAAATTGAAAAATAATAATAATAACATGTGGGCTTCGAATTTCATTGTGGGTCGGGTTTTCACCGTTGTTTAAATTTCAAATGGGCTAACTTTCTTTTGGGTTGAGTTTTCAATCGTTTGGGTTTGGGTTTGCGTAAGACTGTCTGTTTATGGCTTACTGTTTTGAGTGTTTTCAATTCTTTTTATTTGTTTGTTTGTTTTGTAATTTTTATTTTCTAATTATTTCCTTTTTTTATTTTATTATTTTTATTTGCTTTAATACTTTCATTTCTTGTTATGACATTGCTTGTTCCTACTTTTTAAACATTGAGGACAATGTTCATTTCTAAGTTTGGGGGTATTGGAGTTTAGCATGTAAATTTGGTTTTTCCTTAATTAATTTTTTTTTATTTGCTTGTTTTTATTTTATTTTGTTTGAGTTTTGCTTTTATTTTTATTTTTATTTTTATTTTCTTTTGATTTTGATTTTATTCACTTTCCGAACACATTTCATGAGATTGTGATAAATGTTTGCATGACTGAAATGAAAATTGAATTTTTATTTACTTATTTATTTATTATTTATTATTTATTCTTTTTTTGTAAATTTTTATTGTATTAAAAAAAAAACTTAAATTTTAAATTTAAATAAAAAAAATTTGGCATTGTTCTAGCATGATATGTTTGAAACCTTCTTTACACTTGCCATTTGTTTCATAATATTCCAATTAAAGGATTTGCATGACCCAAAGAATTGTATCAAGCATAAATTAGACTTATATAACCATATAATGTGAGCTTTTGAGCCTTGTGCTTCATTTCATGAGTGTTATACACATACTCTTATTTTCTTGTCATCAAAGTTGTTGTTTGATCTCATTATTCATTGATTTGGTTGAACACTTAAAAGTCATTCATTCTTATGCAATTTGATTTCTTGACATTTAAGAAATGATATTAAGGCCCTCTTTGGATCGTTTGTGCCTTTCAAGCTAACCTTATGCATGCTTAAGCATGATTTTCCATTGTTTACCATTTTGAGCCTACATGTAAGCCTTTTCTTTCATTTTACCAATTATATTTCCTCGCCTTAGCCCGAAAAACAAGAATTTACCTTTCTAAGGAACTCATGAGCTCTACTTCGGATGTGTTTTTCATGCTCAGTTTGGGAAGAGATATTACATAAAAAAATAATTCAAAAAAAAAAAAAAAAAAAAAGAGAAACCTTCACACAATTGGTGAAAAAAAAAAGTTGTGATTAAATGGTAGTTGATTGAAATTTCGTTTTTTGGGTTTCATTGGTGTTTGGAAAGGAGTTTAAATCATTGTAAATGAAGGTATAAGGAGTTTTGATCATGTAAAAGAAAAAATTCTCATTGTGATGATTCGAAGTCTTGTAAACAATTGTTTTATGCTCTTATATTTTGAGTTCCTTGGACTTTGTTTTATCCATACCCTTCATTTCTTACTCACCTTACACCCTTGGCCCCATTACAACCTATAATAAAGACCTAAATTGATTTTAAATGTCATATGGTTGAATTGCATGCATTTTCTTACTTTTAAGTGTTTGGCATCCTTCTTGAGATCATATTAATGCAAGTTCTTCATCTTCCTATTTTGAGTTAAGTCCCTTATGGTTTAACTCTAATCTCATGTTTATAACTGAGTGACGCATTGTAGCCCTCTTCTAAGTGATTCATTTGTGAGAGGACAACTTTGGTGAGATTTGAAGTTGCATTTGTGCTTGGTATGATTTTTGAAATTGTGTGAAAACTAAGATTGGAGAATTTATTGCATTTGGCTATCACACTACTACACTTTGAGCATGTTGTGTTTTGAACTTTGCCGCTTTATAAATAATGTCTAAAATTGAGCTTTTAACTTTTGAGTCATGTGCATGAGTCATTTCTCTTTAGAAAATGTTCGGAAAGATTGTTTTATTTATTTATTTATTTTTGTAATTTTTTTTTGTGTTTCTTTTATTTTGCTTAAGGACTAACAAATTTAGTAAAGTTTTCTAACCACTTTGTTTTGTAGAGTTAGTAAAACGTTTGTGGGTATCGTTTCTGTTAAACCCTCAGGAGACACAACTCCTCCTACTAGGGATGCCTAGAGGTTGAAAGGCTTGTTGCATGCGCTCAATGCAATCGAGTTACCTACGAAAGTGGTCTAGTTAACTTCTTGTTTTGTTTTTATCTTTGTTTTCCTTTTGTTTGGGGGTATTTGATCGGTTCATAATTGTATATCATTTTGTACCCTTCTAACTTATGATTTGGTTATGTTTTTGAGTTAAACTTGTGCTTTTAATTCATTTTGTGTTTATGTTTCAGTTAATTGAGATTTAGGTAACAATGATGACTTTGGATAGGAAATGATGCAATTCAGGCATGTTAAGGCCTGATTTGGGTGAATGGAAGAAGAGCTTATACAGAAACTCATTTTGGCTACAACCCATTTCCAGCCCAATTTCGTAGGTCAGCTTCTTGGACTTGGATCAGCATGCTATGGGGCTTGGATGAGGTGAAGATCTTCATGAAACATGTTCCAATGGGTGTCTACTACAACATATCCAAATTTCAGCCCAATTGGATATTTGTGGAGTGCTCAGTCCGTCCAACACTCAACCTTGCTCAAGAGGATTTCCAGCTGCCAGCTTTTTGCCATGTGCCTCCTTTTAGCCATGTGCCTTTCCCTAGCTATAATTGACTTTGTACTCAACATAATGAGTGAAGTGGGGAGGCATTCCAGCTATTAAAGAGAAAGCAGGAGCATATTTGTGAAGACAAAAATACATCATGGCAAAGGGGACAAGGAAGAGACAAAGGTTAAAGTGCCATGGTGGAAAGGAGAGAGAGAAGAAGGAGGAATGATGAGAGGCATTTTGCTTCAGCCTTTGAACATGAGAATTGAATTGGCAGATCACTTTGGAGCTGGAGATCAGCTTTTGAGCTACTAAAGAGAAGCATGTGCATGCATGTGAAGCAAAAGAAAGAAATGAAATGAAATGAAGTCAATTCCAGTCCCTGTTTCGGCAGCCAACTTGCAGTGGCCAAAACGTATACTTCTACCGCTCCGATGGGAATACTTTCTTCATAGAAGTTGTTCCAATGGGTGTCTAGTATAACATATCCAAATTCCAACCTCATTGGATACGTTTTGCAATCTGTGGCCTTCCTACACCAAGTCTGGTTCAGAAAACTCGTTTTTTCAGCAACCAAAAGGCAACCACATGGGTTGGAAGCAAAAGGCAGCCACAACACCATTGAACCTATGTGAAGAAAGCTGGAGGTGCAGCAAATGAAGTATGGGATGGGATTGATTCCAACCACACTAACATGAACAAGATGAAGTGGGAGTTATGGGTTGTATTAAAGGAGGAATGGTGGTGTTGCATTTCATCATGATGTTCCTCCCTCTTAGCCCTATAAATAGAGAAGCCTTCAACCTTCAAAACACACCCCAAGGGGGGAGCTCTCAAACACTTCTCTAGAGCTCCCTTCCCTTCTCTCCCCCAAATTCTCTTAGTTTCCTTTCAAGTTGTCAATTGTTGTAACAAAATGAGTTTACTAAATTTTCCTTCAAGTTTTCTTAGTTCCACTTTACTTTTATTTGTAATGTACATTCTTTCTTAAGTATTCAAGTTTAATTAGTTTCCAAGTTTCAATTATGGTTTTTGTTCTTATTCATTATGCTTATAAGTTAATATGCTAGTTTGAATGATTGATCACCATTTAGGTTTGCATGTTAGCTATCTTGGTTTGAATTAAGAGTATACACCATGCTTTAATTCGAATTGAACTATGAATAAGAAGAGTATGTATGGACATTCGACAACAGGGATTAGATACATGCTTGGTTGTTTAAATTGTTCTTCTATGCTTAATGGGTTACTAATGCTTAATTTTAGGTTAGACAACAAATGATCAAATTAGGGAATTAGGAACACAAGGTTTTGACCAAACAGCATGGCTTAATCATACTTTAGCTAGAATCAATCCGTTAATCTAATTGAACTTGGGAACTTATTTGCTTGAGTTATTTCCTTTTTTTCTTGTTTTATTTATTTTCTTTTTCATTTCTGTTTTGTGTAGGGGAAATGAATTGGATCATTCAATCACCAATCCTCGTGGGATCGACCTCGCACTTACATATGCTATACTACCGAACGGCTCGTGCACTTGCGAGTATCACAAGTTGAGGATGCAGTTGAATCCATTTTGATGCAGTGAATCCGACACACCAACCTCCCACCATATTATGATGTTCCCCAAGTTTTGGGCTCGATCCGAAATCAATAGGTGTAAGGAATTTGACATTTCAAGTTCAAAGGCAGTTCGTTCCTAATTGGAGTGGGTGGTGTATTTCATAGTTCTAGCGATTGTATTTCACTCAAAATTCACCAAATCACTGTTGCCACCATACTATGATGTTTCCCTTGTTTTGGGCTCGATCGAAATCAATAGGTGTAAGAAATTGGACAATTCATGTTCAAAGGCAAGTGCGTTCCAAATTGGAGTGGTTTGTGTATTGCATAGTTCCAGCTATTGTATTTCACTCAAAACTCACCAAATGACAACTCTAGCCATATTATGATGTTCCCCAAGTTTTGGGCTTCATCCGAAATCACTAAGTGAAAGAAATTGGACAGTTCAAGTTCAAAGGCAGTTCGTTCCTAATTGGAGTGGTTGGTGTATTGCATTGTTCTACCAATTGGATTTCACCCAAAATTCACCAAATCACTCTTCCCGCCGTATTATGATGTTGACCAAGTTTTGGTCTCGAATCCGAAATTAATAGTTGTAAGAAATTGGAGAATTCAGGTGCAAAGGCAGTTCGTTCCTAATTGGAGTGGTTGGTGTATTGCATAGTTCTAGCGATTTTATTTCACTCAAACTCACCTAATGACACCTCCAACCATATTATGTGGTTCCTCAAGTTTTGGGCTCGAATCGAAATCTATCAGTGAAAGAAATTGGAGAATTCAAGTTCAAAGGCAGTTCGTTCCTAATTGGAGTGGTTGGTGTATTGCATAGTTCTAGCGATTTTATTTCACTCAAAACTCACCTAATGACACCTCCAACCATATTATGTGGTTCCTCAAGTTTTGGGCTCGAATCGAAATCTATCAGTGAAAGAAATTGGAGAATTCAAGTTCAAAGGCAGTTCGTTCCTAACTGGAGTGGTTGGTGTATTGCATAGATCTAGCGATTTTATTTCACTCAAAACTCACCTAATGGCACCTCCAACCATATTATGAGGTTCCTCAAGTTTTGGGCTCGAATCCGAAATCTATAAGTGAAAGAAATTGGACAATTCAAGTTCAAAGGCAATTCGTTCCTAACTGGAGTGGTTGGTGTATTGCATAGTTCTAGCTACCTGGATTTCACTCAAAATTCACCAAATCACTGTTCCCACCATATTATGATGTTGCCCATGTTTTGGGCTCGATCCAAAATCAATAGGTGTAAGAAATTGGACAATTCAAGACCAAAGGCAGTGCGTTCCAAATTGGAGTGGTTGGTGTATTGCATAATTCTAGCGATTGGATTTCACCCAAAATTCACCAAATCACATTTCCTACGATATTATGATGTTGCCCATGTTTTGGGCTCGAACTGAAATCAATAGGTGTAAGAAATTGGACAATTCAAGTTCAAATGCAGTTCGTTCCTAATTGGAGTGGTTGGTGTATTGCATAGTTCTAGCAATTGGATTTCACTCCAAATTCACCATATCACTCGTCCCACCATATTATGATGTTGCCCAAGTTTGGGCCTCGAATCCGAAATCAATAGGTGAAAGAAATTGGACAGTTCAAGTTCAAAGGCAGTTCATTCCTAATTGGAGTGGTTGGTGTATTGTATAGTTCTAGCGAATGGATTTCACCCCCAAATTCATCAAATAACTCCTCCCACCATATTACGATGTGGGCCAAGTTTTGGGCTCGATCCGACATCAATTGGTGTAAGAAAAAGGACAATTCAAGTTCAAAGGCAGTTCTTTCCTAATTGGAGTGGTTGGTTTATTGCATAGTTCTAGCGATTGGATTTCACTCCAAAGTCACCAAATCACACCTCCCAACATATTACGATGTGGTCCAAGTTCTGGGCTGAATCCGAAATCAATTCGGGTAAGAAATTGGACAATTCAAGTTCAAAGGCAGTCCGTTCCTAAATGGAGAGGTTGGTGTATTGCATAGTTTTAGCGATTGGATTTCACTCCAAATTCACCAAATCATTGTCCCACCATATTACGATGTTGCCCAAGTTTGGGGCTCGAATCCGAAATCAATAGGTGAAAGAAATTGGACAATTGGAAAATTCAAGTTCCTAATTGGAGTGGTTCGTGTATTGGATAATTCTAGCGATTGGATTTCACCCGAAATTCACCAGATCACATTTCCCACTATATTATGATGTTGCCCATGTTTTGGGCTCGAATCAGAAATCAATAGGTGTATGAAATTGGACAATTCAAGTTCAAATGCAGTTCGTTCCTAATTGGAGTAGTTGGTGTATTGCATAGTTCTAGCGATTGGATTTCACCCAAAATTCTCCAAATCACTCTTCGCACTATATTATGATGTTGCCCATGTTTTGGGTTCGATTTGAAATCAATAGGTGTAAGAAATTGGACAATTCAAGTTCAAATGCAGTTCGTTCCTAATTGGAGTGGTTGGTGTATTGCATAATTCTAGCGATTGGATTTCACCCGAAATTCACCAGATCACATTTCCCACTATATTATGATGTTGCTCATGTTTTGGGCTCGAATAGAAATCAATAGGTGTAAGAAATTGGATAATTCAAGTTCAAAGGCAGTTCGTTCCTAATTGGAGTGGTTGGTTTATTGCATAGTTCAAGCGATTGGATTTCACTCCAAAGTCACCAAATCACTCCGCCCACCATATTACGATGTGGCCCAAGTTTTGGGCTCGAATCCGAAATCAATTCGTGTAAGAAATTGGACAATTCAAGTTCAAAGGCAGTGCGTTCCTAATGGGAGTGGTTGGTGTATTGCATAGTTCTAGAGATTGGATTTCACTCAAAACTCACCTAATGACACCTCCCATCGTATTACGATTGTGCCCTAGTTTTGGGCTCGAATCCGAAATCAATAGGTGTAAGAAATTGGACGATTCAAGTTCAAAGGCAGTTCGTTCTTAATTGGAGTGGTTGCTGTATTGCATAATTCTAGCGATTGGATTTCACCCAAAATTCACCAAATCATAGTTCCCACTATATCATGGTGTTGCCCAAGTTTTGGGCTCGAATCCGAAATAAATAGGTGTAAGAAATTGGACAATTCAAGTTCAGAGGGTCGTTCCTAACTGGAGGGGTTCATGAATTGCATAATTCTAGCGACTGGATTTCTCCCAAAATTCCCCAAATCACACTTCCCACTATATCATGATGTTGCCCAAGTTTTGGGCTCGAATCCGAAATCAATAGGTGTAAGAAATTGGACAATTCAATTTCAAAGGCAGTTCGTTCCCAATTGGAGTGGTTGGTGTATTGCATAATTCTAGCGATTGGATTTCACCCAAAATTCTCCAAATCACAGTTCCCACTATATTATGATGTTGCCCATGTTTTGGGCTCGAATCCGAAATCAATAGGTGTAAGAAATTGGACAATTCAAGTTCAAAGGCAGTTCGTTCCTAATTGGAGGGGTTGGTGTATTGCATAATTCTGGCGATTGGATTTCACCCAAAATTCACCAAATCACATTTCCCACTATATCATGATGTTGCCCAAGTTTTGGGCTCGAATCCGAAATCAATAGGTGTAAGAAATTGGACAATTCAATTTCAAAGGCAGTTTGTTCCTAATTGGAGTGGTTGGTGTATTGCATAATTCTAGCGATTGGATTTCACCCAAAATTCTCCAAATCACAGTTCGCACTATATTATGATGTTGCCCATGTTTTGGGTTATATCCGAAATCAATAGGTGTAAGAAATTGGACAATTCAAGTTCAAATGCAGTTCGTTCCTAATTGGAGTGGTTGGTGTATTGCATAGTTCTAGCGATTGGATTTCACCCAAAATTCTCCAAATCACACTTCGCACTATATTATGATGTTGCCCATGTTTTGGGTTCGATTTGAAATCAATAGGTGCAAGAAATTGGACAATTCAAGTTCAAAGCCAGTTCATTCCTAATTGGAGTGGTTGGTGTATTGCATAGTTCTAGCGATTGGATTTCACTCAAAATTCATCAAATCACTCCTCCCTCCATATTACGATGTGGCCCAAGTTTTGGGCTCGATCCGACATCAATTCGTGTAAGAAATAGGAAAAATCAAGTTTAAAGGCAGTTCGTTCTTAATTGGAGTGGTTGGTGTATTGCATAGTTCTAGCGATTGGATTTCACTCAAAATTCCCCAAATCACTCCTCCCACCATATTACGACGTGGCCCAAGTTTTGGGCTCGATTCGAAATCAATTCGTGTAAGACATAGGACAATTCAAGTTCAAAGGCAGTTGGTTCCTAATTGGAGTGGTTGGTGTATTGCGTAGTACTCGCGATTGGATTTCACTCAAAATTCCCCAAAATCACTCTTCCCACCATATTATAATGTTCCCCAAGTTTTGGGCTCGATTCCAAACAAATAGGTGAAAGAAATTGGACAATTGAACTTCAAAGGCAGATTGTTCCTAATTGGAGTGGTTGGTGTATTGCATAGTTCTAGCGATTGGATTTCACTCAAAATTCCCAAAAATTACTCTTCCCACCATATTATGATATTCCCCAAGTTTTGGGCTCGAATCCGAAATAAGTAGGTGAAAAAGATTGGACAATTCAACCTCAAAGGCAGTTCGTTCCTAATTGGAGTGCTGGTGGATTGCATAATTCTAGCGATTTGATTTCACTCAAAATTCACCAAATGACACCTCCCACCATTTTACGATGTGGCCCAACTTTTTGTCTCGATCCGAAATCAATAGGTGTAAGAAATTGAAGAATTCAAGTTCGAAGGCAATTCGTTCCTGATTGGAGTGGTTGGTGTACTGCATAGTTCTAGCGATTGGATTTCACTCCAAAGTCACCAAATCACTCCTCCCACCATATTACGATGTGGCCCAAGTTTTGGGCTCGAATCCGAAATCAATTCGTGTAAGAAATTGGACAATTCAAGTTCAAAGGCAGTCCGTTCCTAAATGGAGAGGTTGGTGTATTGCATAGTTTTAGCGATTGGATTTCACTCCAAATTCACCAAATCATCGTCCCACCATATTACGATGTTGCCCAAGTTTGGGGCTCGAATCGAAATCAATAGGTGAAAGAAATTGGACAGTTCAAGTTCAAAGGCAGTTCTTTCCTAATTGGAGTGGTTGGTGTATTGCATACATCTAGCGATTGGATTTCACCCAAAATTCATCAAATCACTCCTCCCACCATATTACGATGTGGCCCAAGTTTTGGGCTCGTACCGATATCAATAGGCGCAAGAAATTGGACAATTGATCGGTGCATAATTACATATCATTTTGTACCCTTCTAACTTATGATTTGGTTATATTTTTGAGTTAAACTTGTGCTTTTAATAAGTTTTGTGTTTGTTTCAGTGTAATAAGCTTGAGACTCACTAATTGCATTTTGGAGACAAGTTAGCTCAAAATGGTGTCTGCAGATCAACCAACTTCACGGATTGGACTGTACTTGCTCAAGAAGAACCAGATAATGAGCCATACATCATTGGAAAGCTACAGAAGTCTATTTTCTGTAGAATTTTACGGTTCATGATTCCGAGTCTTCTAGAGAAAGTTATACATGTTTTGGCAACTTAAGGTCAAATTCGGCAGCATCTGCGTTACTGGGCCAAAAATCACATTTGAAGGCCTTCCGGATTTTTCCTTGAGTTGGGCTGCATATGCTTGGAAAGATAAGACAAAGAGCTTCAAGATCCATATTTTTCCAGAATTTTATGGATGGAGAAACAAGCCCAAAACGAGCCCAAAAGAAGACTGCAATGCATTGTCATGCATGACATATGCATGAGGTGTTATTGATTGTGGGGAAGTTAGGTGAAGCATATTCAATTCCTATAATTGAGTGGAATTTTGCAGCAACCAAATGAATTGAAAGATGTTGAAGTGGATGATGCAACACTAAGCCTAAAGACAAGAGGAATTGTTTTCAAATGCAATTGTGTGTTAGGTTAGGTTGGTGAATTAAGTGTTGTGTGTTAGGTGAAGTTAGTGTGGTTAGTGAATTCAATTGTATATTCAGATTTTCATTTCCCCTAAGCCTATAAATAGGGAAGTTCTCTAAGCTTGTAAACACACCCCAAGGGGGGAGCTCTCAAACACTTCTCTAGAGCTCCCTTCCCTTCTCTCCCTCAAATTCTCTTAGTTTCCTTTCAAGTTGTCAATTGTTGTAACAAAATGAATTTACTAAATTTCCCTTCAAGTTTTCTTAGTTCCACTTTTCTTTTATTTGTAATGTACATTCTTTCTTAAGTATTCAAGTTTAATTAGTTTCCAAGTTTCAATTATGGTTTTTGTTCTTATTCATTATGCTTATAAGTTAATATGCTAGTTTGAATGATTGGTCGCCATTTAGGTTTGCATGTTAGCTATTTTGGTTTGAATTAAGAGTATACACCATGCTTTAGTTCGAATTGAACTATGAATAGGAAGAGTATGTATGGACATTCGAACAACAGGGATTAGATACATGCTTGGTTGTTTAAATTGTTCTTCTATGCTTAATGGGTTCCTAATGCTTAATTTTAGGTTAGACAACAAATGATCAAATTAGGGAATTAGGAACACAAGGTTTTGACCAAACACCATGGCTTAATCATACTTTAGCTAGAATTAATCCGTTAATCTAATTGAACTTGGGAACTTATTTGCTTGAGTTATTTCTTTCTTTCTTGCTTTATTTATTTCCTTTCTTTTTTTCATTTCTGTTTTGTGTAGGGAAATAAATTGGATCATTCAATCACCAATCCTCGTGGGATCGACCTCGCACTTACATATGCTATACTACCAAACGGCTCGTGCACTTGCGAGTATCACAAGTTGAGGATGCAGCTAAATCAATTTTGGTGCAGCTGAATCGACACAACAAGTTTTGGCGCCGTTGCCGGGGATTGGCAACATAGTTTGGTTCTATTTCTTTTCCCTACTTGTTTTATTTTTATCTTCATTTCCATGTTTTTCTTGACAGTTTTATGTTTTAAAGTTAGTGAGGTTAATTGACAAGTTGTGTTTGTAGTCCAACGGACAAGGACAATTGCCTGACAAGCAAGAGAACTGGGTTTGAGTCCCAGCTTACACAACACACCAGAGGTTTAAGTAGCATGTTGGTTATTTCTAGTTTATGGTTTCCTTCACTTGTTCTTAATTAAATATCTTGTTCAAGTTTACATAAACACCATATGACTCTTGGACTGATTAGTGAATGAATAGGTAGATATTGAAGACAAACACCATGTTTAAATTCTATTTGGTTCTTTATTGTTCTTCTTGTTCTTAATGGGTTCGGAATTTGTGTTTAGACTAAACACCATAGCTAAATGCTTTTTCTGAATACTTGATTAAAACCACACACCATATGGATAATCATATTTGAGAAAGAACGAACTTCATAAACTAGTTTGATTTACTTTGTTGCTTGTTACTTTGAAACATGGAAGTGTTGATTTTTCCTTTTCATTTTAGTTTTCATTCCTAATCTTTTTAAATTCTTTTTCAAGTTTGTGTGTTTGTTTTAGCAATCTTTGATAGCTTAATAAAAATTAAGAGAGATGGCAACCTCAATAAGAAGAATGGGAGTGTGGAGCAGTGGGAGAAGTCGCGACCTCCAAGTGCATCCATGCTCGACCTAATCGCTTCAAGAGGGAGCATTTCAATCCTTTCTCTTCTTTGAATTCTGTTTTATTTCCGTAGTTGTTTTTGCCTTTTGGTCCGCGTTGTATTCTTTGTTTTTCTGTGCTGAATCCAACCATATAAAGAACTTAAAATTTGGACTTACAATCGGAAAGTTATAAGCTAAAAACTGAACATAGGTCGAAGCCGAAAAAGCAGAAAAGAATCTGTCCAAATGGTGATAAAAGGGTGATAGAAAGTGTTGTTTGTGTTTTTCTTTGATTTCTTGGTTTGTTTCTTTTAGTACAACAATTTATGTCATTTGTTTGAGTTTGTTTAAGCAGGACCATTGTGACCCCTCCAACCTTCCCGGATCCCCTGGCTGTGTTTTCTCAGGCCCTAAACCTGGACATCCGTGAGTTGCTTGTATATTCGTGAGTTTTTAAATTAATTTTTTTTAATTTTCTTTGTTTTATTTTCTGTTTAGTCTTTGTTTTTGTTTTGTTTTTGTTTTTGTTTTGTTAAGTTAGTTTTTGTATTTATTTTGTTTAGTCGTTGTTTTTATTTTGTTTTTGTTTTGTATTTATTTACGTGGTTTGGTTGGTTAGTTTATTTCTAAGTGTTAAAAAAAAAACAAACAAACAAACAAACTTTATTTCACTTAAAAAAAAAACAAAAAAACAAAAAAAACAATAACAAAAATAACAATAACATCATCTTCGTCTTCATCTTCATCTTTATGGCATGCCTCTATTTTCTCGCACTTGTAGAATCTCCAGCAGCTCTACATGGTCCTCATTCTTTTTTGCAATGCTTCCACATGCTGATTGGCACAGGAGAGCCGCTTCTGGAGCCGTCGCCACCATAGCCTTCAAGGAAGCTACTTCCTCGCTCAGAGCGGCACACTCCCGTGTTCTCGCCAACAATCGCATGCCTAAATTGGTAGCCGAGACCGCATGGAGCACCGTTAAATTGTGGGACTCCTCCACTGCAGCCTTGTCGGACCTCTGTGCCACATGCAGGTGATCTGCCGATGTGAGTTTACTGCCAATCATGCTGCCCAGCAGCACTGCCCTGTTCGGCACCGCCTCAGAAAAGTTCGGTATTACCTCAGCAAAGTTTGAGGCCATACCGTGATGATATGTGGAGTTTGGGAAGACAGGGTTTTGAGGAGCCCTTATCTGGGCATTCGGTGGTGCAAGTGAGAGCTCAAGGTTGAGATCATCAAGGTGAGTGCATGAGGATGCCATTTGTTTTGCTTCTGAATTTTTTGATGTTTTTCCTTGAGTTTACAGGAAGAAATGCTGGGTATCATCCGCTTGCAGAGATGTGGTTTAAATAGGCATATGCTGATGAGAGAGAGCCAACACCATTTCGGATTTCCCGGAATGTCTCGACCTAATCGCTTCAAGGGGAAGCACCTTTACTTTCACTTTACTTTTATTTTTACTTTTACTTCCGTGTTTTTCTGGTGCTTTGTGTTTTTGCTTTTCCCTTTCGGCTATTATCTTTGTTTTATTTTAGTTAGGGAACTGTGCTTTCTTTTCCGTTTGTCGTTTTTTGATTTATTTAAGTTTGGGAAGTGTGCTTTCTTTTCCGTTTGTCGTTTTTGTTTGATTTAAGTTTGGGAAGTGTGTTTTCTTTGTCTCTTTCTTTTTTCCTTCTGCAACTTTACTCTTTTATTTCTGAAACAAAAATAACAAAAACAAAACAACAACAAAAATAAAAACAGTAGAAATCATTTCTTCAGCGCTAGGTGTCTCGACCATAGGAGCTTTGAGTTTGGCCCTCTGGCTGTCCTCTTCCGGGGCTTCACGCACAGCCTCTTGGGGCTCACCACTTGAGCTCCCAAAGATCGCAATCTTAGCTTGAGCATAACTACTCTCGCGATCTACTTGCTTGTGTTTACCCGGTCGGTCTAGGTCCTCCAGCTGCTTTCTCATGTCACGAGAATACAACTCTACCATCTTTGTTAGGCTTTTATTCTCGTCCCGTAATACTTCTAGCTGGTGTCGATTCACCTCCACTATCCTTGCCCTCTCCCTTTTCAAGCTTTTTATAGCAGTTTGACACTCTTCAACCATACTTCGCTCCGCCGCTCAACTGACCTTTCAGAATCTCTACCTCATGGGACTTCGCAAGTAGGCGATGACCCAAACTTGCAACACATGCTGTACTCTGCACGCTCAGTGCCAGGGCATCACTCGTGACCCGGTTGTCATCCATTGTCCCGAACACACGTACATCTTTAGGAGTTACTAAATTTCTGCCAACTCCAATGGCAACATCGTTGTCCAGGAGTATTGAGTCATTGACAGTCACAGGCCCCCTTACGGAGGCAAAGTAGGGTACCCATCCTGGTGCCGCCTCTTGGCCCCATGTCTGAGTTAGTGGAGCTAGGTTGAGATCCAACGAAAATGGGTAGGAAGAGGCCATTTGATTTCTCACTTTTTTCTTTTTCTTGCTTCTTTTCTCTTTTTTGTTTTTGAGTTTGTGTGTTTTCCCTTCTTTTTCCTTCTTATAGACATAGTCTTTGACAAACCCTAGCCATTGCAGCGTTGTAGCATTTTCCTGAATCTCCAGCAGTCCTTGAGTCCCACAACCTTCGCGTTTTCCAATTGTACCCAACTCATTTATCACGACTTTGCTTTGTCTGAATGGACGCGTTCAACAAAGTCTTTGCGCCTTTCCATGAGCCCGTAATTTCCGCTTGTGAAAAATACGGTGCCTCTACTTGTCAACACGTGTCTCGCTATGTCGAAACATCAAGGACCACATTATCTCTTTTCAGAAATCCCGCCTTCGCGCTTCGAAAATCATAATAATAATAATAATAAATGTATATTAAAAAAAATGAAACGTGTGGGCTTCGGATTTCATTTTGGGTCAGGTTTTACCGTTGTTGGGTTAATATCATTTTGGGCTTTGGGCTGTTTTTGTTTTGGGTTTCAGTTTGCGTAGGACTATCTGTTTTTAGGGCTTACTGTTTTGAGTGTTTTACTGTTTCATTTTTATTTTTATTTGTTTTTTTTTTTAATTTTTTATTTTTGTAATTATTGTATTTTATTTGTGTATTTTAATTCTTGTGTGTTTTATGATTTTTATTTACTTTAGTACCTTTCATTTCTTGTTATGACATTGTTTGTGGCTAATTTTTAAACATCGAGGACAATGTTCATTTCTAGGTTTGGGGGTATTAAAGTTTAGCAAATAAATTTGGTTTTTCCTAAATTTTTTAAAATTATATACATAAAAAATTAAAAAAAATTAAAAAAATTTATTGCTTGTTTTTCTTTTGAGTCTTGTTTTGTTTTGTTTTTGAGTCACTTTCCGAACACATATGATGAGATTGTGATAAATGTTGCATGACTTAAATGAAAATTGAATTTTATTTATTTATTATTTATTATTTTTCTTTTTGTAACTTTTTATTGTAAAATAAAAAATAAAAAAAAACTTTAAATAAATAAATAAATAAATAAATTTGGCATTGTTCTAGCATGATATGTTTGAAACCTTCTTTACACTTGCCATTTGTTTCATAATTTTCCAATTAAAGGATTTGCATAATCTAAAGAATTGTATGAAGCATAAATTAGACTTATATAACCAACCATATAAAGTGAGCTTTTGAGCCTTGTACTTCAATTCATGAGTGTTATATACATACTCTTATTTTCTTGTCATCTAAGTTGTTGTTTGATCTCATTATTCATTGATTTGGTTAAACACTTAAAAGTCATTCATTCTTATGCAATTTGATTCCATGACATTTAAGAAATGATATTAAGGCCCTCTTTGGATCGTTTGTGCCTCTCAAGCTAACCTTATGCATGCTTAAGCATGATTTTCCATTGTTAACCATTTTGAGCCTACATGTAAACCTTTTCTTTCATTTACCAATTTTATTTCCTCGCCTTAACCTGAAAAACAAATATTTATCTTTCTAAGGAACTTATGAGCTTTAATTGGGATGTGTTTTTCATACTAGGTTTGGGAAGAGGTGTTACATTTCAAAAAAATATATATATTCACACAATTGGTGAAAGAAAAGAGAAAAGTTGTGATTAAGTGGTGGTTGATTGAATTTCCATTCTTGGGCCTTCAAAATAAATTGGTGGTTGTTCAATAAAGGAGTAAATCATTGTAAATGAAGGTATAAGGAGTTTTGATTATGTAAAAGAAAAAAATCTAATCGTGATGATTCAAAGTCTTGTAAACAATTGTTTTATGCTCTTATATTTTGAGTTCTTTGGACTTTGTATTATCCATACCCTTCATTTCTTACTCACCTTACACCCTTGGCCCCATTACAACCTATACTAAAGACCTAAAATGATCTTAAATGTCATGTGGTTGAATTGCATGCATTTTCTTACTTTTAAGTGTTTGACATCATTCTTGAGATCATATTAATGCAAGTTCTTCATCTTTCTATTGCGAGTTAAGTCCCTTATGGTTTAACTCTATTCTCATGTTTATAACTGAGTGTTGCATTGTAACCCTCTTCTGAGTGATTCATTTGTGAGAGGACAACTTTGGTGAGATTTGAAGTTGAACTTGTGCTTTATATGATTTTTGAAATTGGGTGAAAACTAAGATTGGGGAATTTGTTGCATTTGACAATCACACTACTACACTTTGAGCATATTATGTTTTGAACTTTGCCGCCTTATAAATAATGTCTAAACTGAGCTTTCATTGTTAAAACGTTTAAGTCATGTGCATGAGTCGTTTCTCTTCGGAAATATTCGGAAAGATTATTTTGAGTTCTTTTTATTTTTGTGATTGTTTTTATTTTTATTTTTGATTTTGCTTTTATTTTTGTTTTTTTTATTTTGCTTAAAGACTAACAAATCTAATAAGTTTTCTAACCATTTTTCTTTTGTAGAGTTAGAAAAACGTTTGTGGGTATTGTATTCTGTTAAACCCTCAGGAGACACAACTCCTCCTACTAGGGATGCCTAGAGGTTTAAAGACTTGTTGCATACGCTAAATGCAATCGAGTTAGCTACGAAAGTGGTCTAGTTAACTTCTTGTTTGTTTTTGTCTTTGTTTTCCTTTTGTTTTGCTCGAGGACTAGCAAAATCTAGGTTTGGGGGTATTTGATCGGTGCATAATTACATATCATTTTGTACCCTTTTAACTTATGATTTGGTTATGCTTTTGAGTTAAACTTGTGCTTTTAATAAGTTTTGTGTTTATTTCAGTGTTATAAGCTTGAGACTCACTAATTGCATTTTGGAGACAAGTTAGCTCAAAACGGTGTCTGCAGATCAGTCAACTTCACGGATTGGACTGTACTTGCTCAAGAAGAACCAGATAATGAGTCATACATCATTAGAAAGATACAGAAGTCTATTTTCTGTAGAATGTTACGGTTCATGATTCCGAGTCTTCTAGAGAAAGTTATACATGTTTTGGCAACTTAAGGTCAAATTCGGCAGCATCTGCGTTACTGGGCCAAAAATCACATTTGAAGGCCTTCCGGATTTTTCCTTGAGTTGGGCTGCATATGCTTGGAAAGATAAGACAAAGAGCTTCAAGATACATATTTTTCCAGAATTTTATGGATGGAGAAACAAGCCCAAAACGAGCCCAAAAGAAGACTGCAATGCATTGTCATGCATGACATATGCATGAGGTGTTATTGATTGTGGGGAAGTTAGGTGAAGCATATTCAATTCCTATAATTGAGTGAAATTTTGCAGCAACCAAATGAATTGAAAGATGTTGAAGTGGATGATGCAACACTAAGCCTAAAGACAAGAGGAATTGTTTTCAAATGCAATTGTGTGTTAGGTTAGGTTGGTGAATTAAGTGTTGTGTGTTATGTGAAGTTAGTGTGGTTAGTGAATTCAATTGTATATTCAGATTTTCATTTCCCCTAAGCCTATAAATAGGGAAGTTCTCTAAGCTTGTAAACACACCCCAAGAGGGGGAGCTCTCAAACACTTCTCTAGAGCTCCCTTCCCTTCTCTCCCTCAAATTCTCTTAGTTTCCTTTCAAGTTGTCAATTGTTGTAACAAAATGAGTTTACTAAATTTTCCTTCAAGTTTTCTTAGTTCCACTTTTCTTTTATTTGTAATGTACATTCTTTCTTAAGTATTCAAGTTTAATTAGTTTCCAAGTTTCAATTATGGTTTTTGTTCTTATTCATTATGCTTATAAGTTAATATGCTAGTTTGAATGATTGATCACCATTTAGGTTTGCATGTTAGCTATCTTGGTTTGAATTAAGAGTATACACTATGCTTTAATTCGAATTGAACTATGAATAGGAAGAGTATGTATGGACAATCGACAACAGGGATTAGATACATGCTTGGTTGTTTAAATTGTTCTTCTATGCTTAATGGGTTCCTAATGCTTAATTTTAGGTTAGACAACAAATGATCAAATTAGGGAATTAGGAACACAAGGTTTTGACCAAACACCATGGCTTAATCATACTTTAGCTAAAATCAATCCGTTAATCTAATTGAACTTGGGAACTTATTTGCTTGAGTTATTTCTTTCTTTCTTGCTTTATTATTTCCTTTCTTTTTTTCATTTCTGTTTTGTGTAGGGAAATAAATTGGATCATTCAATCACCAATCCTCGTGGGATCGACCTCGCACTTACATATGTTATATTACCAAACGGCTCGTGCACTTGCGAGTATCACAAGTTGAGGATGCAGCTGAATCGACACAACAGGTCGCAAGTGATGCCCTGGCACTGAGCGTGCAGAGTACAGCATGTGTCGCAAGTTTGGGTCATCGCCTACTTGCGAAGTCCCATGAGGTAGAGGTGCTAAAAGGTCAGTTAGCGGCAGAGCGAAGTATGGTTGAAGAGTGTTAGAGTGCTATAAAAAGCTTGAAAAGGGAAAGGGCAAGGATAGTGGAGGTGAATCGACACCAGCTAGAAGTATTGCGAGATGAGAATAAAAGCCTAACAAAGATGGTAGAGTTGTATTCTCGCGACATGCGAAAGCAGCTGGAGGACCTAGACCGACCGGGTAAACGCAAGCAAGCAGATCACGAGAGTAATTACGCTCAAGCTAAGATTGCGATCTTTGGGAGCTCAAGTGGTGAGCCCCAAGAGGCTGTGCGTGAAGCCCTGGAAGAGGACAGCCAGAGGGCCAAACTCAAAGCTCCAATGGTCGAGACACCAACCACCGAGAAGAAATGATTTCTACAGCTATCTGTTGTTTTTATTTTATTTTGTTGTTTTTCTTTTTGTTATTTTGTTATGGAAATAAAAGAGTAAGGTTGCAGAAAGAAAAAGAAAAAGAAAAAAGAAAACACACTTCCCAACTAAAATAAAACAAAGACGACAAACGGAAAAGAAAACACATTTCCCTAACTAAAATAAAACAAAGATAGCCGAAAGGAAAAGGCAGAAACACAAAGCACTAGAAAATGAAAGTAACGGGCAAAAACATAAAACACCAGAAAAACACGGAGGAAAAAAACAAAAGTAAAGTAAAGTAAAGGTGCTCCCCCTTGAAGCGATTAGGTCGAGCATGCCCGGGAAATCCGAAATGATGTTGGCTTTCTCTCATCAGCATATGTCTATTTAAACCATACCTGTACAAGCGGATGATACCCAGCATTTCTTCCTGCAAACTCAAGGAAAAACATCAAAAAATTCAGAAGCAAAACAAATGGCATCCTCATGCACTCACCTTGATGATCTCAACCTTGAGCTCTCCCTTGCACCACCAAATGCCCAGATAAGGGCTCCTCCAACTCATGTCTTCCCAAACTCCACATATCATCACGGCACGGCCTCAAACTTTGCTGAGGCAATACCGATCCTTTCTGAGGCAATGCCGACAGGGTTAGTGCCTGGGAACCTGTTCGGTTCACAATTGTATATCATTTTGTACCCTTATTGCTTATGATTTAGTTATGTTTTTGAGTTAACCTTGTGCTTTTAACCTCTTTTGTGTTTGTTATTCAGTTTATTGAGCTCTAGGTATCACTTGAGGCATTTGAAGTAAAATGGTGAAAATAATGTGTAAAAACTGGTGACTGAGTTACAAGTTCATTTCGGACTTATCTTCTTCATCCGAGCTTGGATTGGGCCAATACTTGTGTGGTTGGATCGATGACATTATGAACTTGAAGATTGATAGCTCAAAGTCGACATTTGATTGATCCAAGCCCAATCCGTGAGCCCATCAAATTACACATCATGCTGACTTGCAGATGAGCTCATTGCATGCTTGGTCATGGTGAGCTAGGCATGAGCTATTGGTTTCTGAATGGAAGCTTGGTCATGCTGACATGAGGATGAGCTAGGGCTGCTAGTGGGATTTAGTGGAGTAACCATTTCTGATTATCTAATGCAAGTGTTGAGTCCATTAGCCATATTCAATTCTGATTTCTCACCTCCCTTCCCCTATAAATACCAATTCATTTCCAGATTCAAGGTGCAAGCTTGGGATTCACAACCCCACAAAACCCTCTCCATCCATCCTTATACACTCCCATACACTCTAGGTGCAAGTCTGGGATTCACAACCCCACAATTCAGCCATCCTTCACTCCATCCCCCCTCAAATACTTCCATCATTTTCCCAAACACTCCAGCAATCAACCAAAAGCTCTAAACAGCCTCAAATCACCAAAACAACTCCAGAAAACCTCTCTTCTCTTTCCCTACGAATTTCATCTTCCTCAGCCATCACCACTCACTCAAACTCATCCCAAATCACCTCCATATCCTTCATACATCCTTCTAGACGTGAGAAAGCTCTTGGAGAAGCATTAGACGTGGAGAAGCACTTGGAGAAGCCTTGGACACCACAAGAACTTCAGAAAAGGGGTTTTTCTACTCTTATTGCATTCATTATGTTTTCTCATTTATGTCTTAATTTCTTTCTCATTATGAGCAGCTAAATCCATAGCTAGGGTTTCAATGTAACCTGACAAGACAATTTCATGTTTTAAGTTAATGTTACCCTTTGTTGATTACTTCTAATTTTCTGGTCTCATTCACTTGTTCTTAGTTGAATCTTTATGCATGTTTAAATAACTGGCCATTATGAACACATGCATGTTGGTTATCTAGTTGAAGTTTACATAAACACCATATGACTCTTGAACCGATTAGTGAATGAGTGGGTAATGCATTTAGGACAAACACCATGTTTAAATGTTTACTTGGTTCCTTTGTGTTCTTCTTAAGCTTAATGGATTCAGATTCATAGCTTAGACTAAACACCATAGCTAAGTTGTGTTTTCTGAGTACTTGATTAAAACCAAACACCATATGGATAATCATACATAAGAAAGAACGAACTCCAGAAATTGTAATCAACTTAGGTGATTGTTAACTTGTAGCTTGAAATTGGATTGTCATGGTGAAGTTGAAACCCTAGTGCTTGTCTCCTTTGTCTCTCAACTTTCTAAAACATCTACTTGCTGGTCACTTGCTACTTTGCATTTCTTTTTTTCCAGTTTTCATTTCAACAAACTCAAAACAACTTCATTTAAATTCTGTTTATTCTTAGGGTTACTTGTGAGTCTAAGTAGTAGTAATAAGTGTTTTTCATCCAAGTCTCTGTGGAACGACCTCGTGCTTGCATTCCTATACTATAATTGGTTCGTGCACTTGCGAGAAATAGATAGAGTAAAATCTGTCCAACAAGAAAATGGCGCCGCTGGGGACTTGATTAAGAATCTTATTTCTATTGCTTACGTTCTTTAGTTTTTCTTTGTTTTCAGGTATTTGCATGTCGAGCAAACCGTTGCTTGAACAAGTTGTATCAGCGGTCAAGAAACACTCTCAATCCGGAACCATTAGGATCCAACCAATCCGTGGTACACAACAACCATCACTGGCTGAATTTGAACAAAGGCTTGTTAAAGCAAAGGAGGCAGCCATTGAATCTATTCTCAATCCCTTAGAAGCTGAAACCTCCAATTCAGCAAGCTCAGAAGAATACTCTTTGTTCAACATCTTTAACTCAGATCAAGAAGAAGAAGAGGAAGAAGAAAAGATGGCAGCTAATGACCAACTTGCTTTGGAGGATCTTGCTCAACCAATCATACCAAATTCACCTTCATGCATCTTGCTGTCCAGAGAAGCTAGAAACTATGAGCTTAAATCTTCTCACTTTCAAATGCTTCCTTCTTTTTATGGTTTACCTAACGAAGATCCTTTGGCTCACATTAAAGAATTTTATACTGTTGTTTGTACTTTGCCTTTGAAGGATGTGTCTGAAGCAAATCTGAAGATGAGGGTTTTCCCTTACACTTTGAAATATAGAGCAAAGACTTGGTTGATGTCGTTAGCACCTGGAGCACTAACCACTTGGGATGCTGTTGCTAAGAAGTTCTTGGAGAAGTTTTTCTCCGCCCAAAAGACAGCCACCTTGAGGTCCAAGATTTTCAACTTCTCACAACATGATGGTGAACCATTCAACGAATGCTGGGAGCGTTTCAAAGGAACTCTAATGCAATGTCCACATCATGGGTTACCTCTATACTTACAAATGCAAATTTTTTATGATGGACTAACCGAAACTTGTCAATCTACTGTCAATAATGCTGCAGGTGGAGCTTTAAAGAAAAAGAATGCTCAAGAGTCATATGACATATTTGAGATGTTGGGATCCAATGCTCAACACAAAGATACAAGAGGTAAGGCTGGTATTTATGAGATTAGTCCTAACAATGAGCTTGCTTCACAGGTGGCTAGTTTACAAAGGAAGCTTGATGCTGTGCTCAATATGGGACCTAAAGCTCCTCAAGTTGAAGTTTGTGCTATTTGCAATTCTCAAGGACACTCAACTCACATGTGTTCAGCTAGTAATACTTATCCTGAGTTTGTCCAAGAACAAGCCCACATGATGAATTCTTACAACCAAAGGCCAAGAAATGATCCCTTCTCGAACACTTATAATCCTGGTTGGAGGAATCACCCAAATTTCTCTTGGAGCCACAATCAAAATCAAAATCAAGCAAGTTCATCATTCCAGCCTAAACCAAGTTCATTGGAGGACACAATCAAGCTGTTGGCCCAAAATACTTTGCAATTCCAGCAAACTACTAATGGTGCTCTTCAACAACATTCTGCTGCCCTTACTAAGATGGAGATTCAATTGGGACAAATTGCTGATTCTTTGAACCAAAGAGAACCTGGAAAATTCCCTAGTCAGCCAAATTTGAATCCCAAGCATCATGAGCAAGCCAACGCAATCTCAGTTCTAGAAGTGGTAAGGTTATTGATAATAAAGTTGGCAAAGAAGTTACTAATCATGATGTTGAGAATGCAGGTGATGAACACAAGGAAGAGACGACACCAAAAGAAGAAATTCCCATTGGCACGTCAACAAGTTCACCTATATTGCACAAGGCCGAGAACCCTTATGTGCCACCAATTCCTTTTCCTGGACGTCTTGCTAAAAGCAAACAGGATAAGTCTTTTAATGAAATCTATGATATACTTAGTAAAGTCAATGTTAACTTGCCTTTGCTTGATGTGATCAGGAACATGCCAACTTATGCTAAATTTTTTAAGGAGTTGAACTCACACAAGAGAAGGTATAGCCCTCATGAAAAGGTGTTGGTGTCTGAAAATGTGAGTGCTGTCCTTCAAAGGAAACTTCCTCCTAAGCTCAAGGATCCAGGTAGTTTTACCATCGGCATAACCATTGGAGATAAACGAGCTGAGAAAGCCATGTTGGATTTAGGTGCAAGTATCAATCTAATGCCTTATTCAGTGTACTTGCAACTTGGTTTGGGAAAATTAAAATCCACCACACTCAGCTTACAACTTGCTGATGGTTCAGTGAAATATCCTAGAGGTATTGTTGAAGATATTTTGGTTCAAGTTGATAAGCTAATATTGCCTGCTGATTTTGTAGTGATAGACATGGTAGATGCACCCATTCATGATCGTGAGCTGCCTATCTTGCTTGGAAGACCATTCATGGCCACAGCAAACACTCTTATTGATGTGAAAAATGGCATACCTGAAAATGACAGTCCTTGGCCAAACCATAGAATTCAAAGTGTTTGAATCCTTAACTCATCCTTCTAATTCACTTGATTGTTTTTCAATTGATTGTTTGGATTCCCTGGTTTTGTCTAAGTTTGTGCAGGCACAATCTGATGATGCTTTAGAAATTGTTTTGACACAACCTTTAGGTGACCTTGATGATGAATCTGAGTTCCAAGAAGTGGTAGCTGCCCTAGAAGAGTTCCAGCCATTTCCACCAATTTCCGGGTTACCACTTGAGCCCCTTGATCCATGCTCTACGAAGTTGGAACCATCCAATGGCATGTTCAAAGTTACACCCCTTGCACACTTGAAGAAAAAGAAAAGGAAAAGGAAGAGGAGAAGAAGTTGGGTGAACTATCTTGAGACGATTGATCCGAAACCCCCCGACTCATCATAAGCTGTTTGCATAATGTCTTGCCAAGACATTAACTAAGGCGCTTCTTGGGAGGCAACCCATGTGTTCAAGAAGAAGGTGTTTGTTAGCGGTCAACCTAATCGCATCAAGGGGGAGTTTCTCTATACCTTCTTCTTAACTTTTCCCTTTATCATTTGCATGTTCTCAATCATCTTTTCTATGCTTTAACATTGAGGACAATGTTCAATTCAGGTCTGGGGGGAAGGTTTTCAATTTTCGTTCATGTTTTCACTTTTCTTTCATTGTGTTTTTCAGTTTTTGTTCATTTTTTTTAGAAGGTCATGCAATCAATATTATGGAGCTGCCATTGAGGTTTTCATATCAGAATTTTTGCACTTCACAAAGCTATTGCTCTTAGAATTCTGGTGACTAAAGTACCATGCTCAAATTTTTGAAGGAAAATAGTGGAGACTACCCTAGTGAGCCATATCGAGCCTAATTGCTTTCTTGAGAGGGTTTAAAGTGTTCTATTTCTCATCCATACTTATTTTCTTCAATTCACTCTAATTGATCTCATCATTTCATTTTGATTGAATACTAAGGATGATTCTCTTTTGCAGATATCATGTGCTTGCTCTCATTCATGAATGAACTCATTGAAGTGATGCTAGGCTATGTGTGTATAACCATTCTATGTGCTTTCTTTCACCCAACCTATATGTGTGTTCCATCAACCCTCTTGAAGCCAAACACTTCAAGCCTTTTTCTTCTATCACCCTCATCATTTCCCTAACTTTGTATCTCAATCTGAGATATTCCCTTATTGTAGCCATACCCTATACTTAGAAATATACCAAGGTGTGCCAAGATAAAGTTTGAGGCAAGGAAGTTGCTGCCATGTACCTCAAAGAAAATTGGTGTGATTCTGTGCAATAAAGTTAAAGAAGATGCAGATCAAATCAGCAAAGATGAAAGTGTTTCAATGTGATCTAAGTGTGAAAAATAAAGTCCATGCCAAGTGAAACCATGAAGTTTGCAGCCATGCCATTCTAAAATCAATGTTGCCTTGCAGATTAATGAAGCTGCAACCTTGGTATGTTTTTAAGTTACTTGTTTTTCCTTCCAATTCTTCCATTTCCCCTAAACCTTAGCCTTTCATTACAACCTTGTGAAAGACCTAGCTGATCTTTGAGGATGTATTCATGGGTGCTGGTAAGTATGTGTATATCTCTATTCTTAGTATTTGATTCCTTTCATGAGATCTAACCAAATTTGTGCTTCTATTTCATACACTCACTTATGCTTTCTTGAGAGAATTAAACCATAGGTTCTGAGTGATTGAGTGTTTTCTGTGAGAATTAGAGTTGAAGCATGTTCTCTATTCAAGGTTTGAGTGTGCTTGCTTTGAAGCCGTGTGCCTTTGAGCTATAGCTTCCACTTTACACACTGATTGATCACCTATCTTGGCAACTCTATGGTGTTGGAGGTATGACTAAAAGTTTTCTTTCATTTTCATTAGTTGATTTCAAAGTTTGTTTTTCTAACCACTTTGTTTTGTAGAGTCAGGAAAGCGTTTATGGGTATCGTTTCTGTTAAACCCTTAGGAGACACAACTCCTCCTACTAGGGATGCCTAGAGGTTCAAAGGCTTGTTGCATATGCTCAATGCAATCGAGTTACCTGCGGAAGTGGTTTACTTAACTTCTTGTTTTTGTTTTGTTTTGTTTTGCTCGAGGACTAGCAAAATCTAGGTCTGGGGGTATTTGTTCGGTTCACAATTGTATATCATTTTGTACCCTTATTGCTTATGATTTAGTTATGTTTTTGAGTTAACCTTGTGCTTTTAACCTCTTTTGTGTTTGTTATTCAGTTTATTGAGCTCTAGGTATCACTTGAGGCATTTGAAGTAAAATGGTGAAAATAATGTGTAAAAACTGGTGACTGAGTTACAAGTTCATTTCGGACTTATCTTCTTCATCCGAGCTTGGATTGGGCCAATACTTGTGTGGTTGGATCGATGACATTATGAACTTGAAGATTGATAGCTCAAAGTCGACATTTGATTGATCCAAGCCCAATCCGTGAGCCCATCAAATTACACATCATGCTGACTTGCAGATGAGCTCATTGCATGCTTGGTCATGGTGAGCTAGGCATGAGCTATTGGTTTCTGAATGGAAGCTTGGTCATGCTGACATGAGGATGAGCTAGGGCTGCTAGTGGGATTTAGTGGAGTAACCATTTCTGATTATCTAATGCAAGTGTTGAGTCCATTAGCCATATTCAATTCTGATTTCTCACCTCCCTTCCCCTATAAATACCAATTCATTTCCAGATTCAAGGTGCAAGCTTGGGATTCACAACCCCACAAAACCCTCTCCATCCATCCTTATACACTCCCATACACTCTAGGTGCAAGTCTGGGATTCACAACCCCACAATTCAGCCATCCTTCACTCCATCCCCCCTCAAATACTTCCATCATTTTCCCAAACACTCCAGCAATCAACCAAAAGCTCTAAACAGCCTCAAATCACCAAAACAACTCCAGAAAACCTCTCTTCTCTTTCCCTACGAATTTCATCTTCCTCAGCCATCACCACTCACTCAAACTCATCCCAAATCACCTCCATATCCTTCATACATCCTTCTAGACGTGAGAAAGCTCTTGGAGAAGCATTAGACGTGGAGAAGCACTTGGAGAAGCCTTGGACACCACAAGAACTTCAGAAAAGGGGTTTTTCTACTCTTATTGCATTCATTATGTTTTCTCATTTATGTCTTAATTTCTTTCTCATTATGAGCAGCTAAATCCATAGCTAGGGTTTCAATGTAACCTGACAAGACAATTTCATGTTTTAAGTTAATGTTACCCTTTGTTGATTACTTCTAATTTTCTGGTCTCATTCACTTGTTCTTAGTTGAATCTTTATGCATGTTTAAATAACTGGCCATTATGAACACATGCATGTTGGTTATCTAGTTGAAGTTTACATAAACACCATATGACTCTTGAACCGATTAGTGAATGAGTGGGTAATGCATTTAGGACAAACACCATGTTTAAATGTTTACTTGGTTCCTTTGTGTTCTTCTTAAGCTTAATGGATTCAGATTCATAGCTTAGACTAAACACCATAGCTAAGTTGTGTTTTCTGAGTACTTGATTAAAACCAAACACCATATGGATAATCATACATAAGAAAGAACGAACTCCAGAAATTGTAATCAACTTAGGTGATTGTTAACTTGTAGCTTGAAATTGGATTGTCATGGTGAAGTTGAAACCCTAGTGCTTGTCTCCTTTGTCTCTCAACTTTCTAAAACATCTACTTCCTGGTCACTTGCTACTTTGCATTTCTTTTTTTCCAGTTTTCATTTCAACAAACTCAAAACAACTTCATTTAAATTCTGTTTATTCTTAGGGTTACTTGTGAGTCTAAGTAGTAGTAATAAGTGTTTTTCATCCAAGTCTCTGTGGAACGACCTCGTGCTTGCATTCCTATACTATAATTGGTTCGTGCACTTGCGAGAAATAGATAGAGTAAAATCTGTCCAACAAGAAAATGGCGCCGCTGCCGGGGACTTGATTAAGAATCTTATTTCTATTGCTTACGTTCTTTAGTTTTTCTTTGTTTTCAGGTATTTGCATGTCGAGCAAACCGTTGCTTGAACAAGTTGTATCAGCGGTCAAGAAACACTCTCAATCCGGAACCATTAGGATCCAACCAATCCGTGGTACACAACAACCATCACTGGCTGAATTTGAACAAAGGCTTGTTAAAGCAAAGGAGGCAGCCATTGAATCTATTCTCAATCCCTTAGAAGCTGAAACCTCCAATTCAGCAAGCTCAGAAGAATACTCTTTGTTCAACATCTTTAACTCAGATCAAGAAGAAGAAGAGGAAGAAGAAAAGATGGCAGCTAATGACCAACTTGCTTTGGAGGATCTTGCTCAACCAATCATACCAAATTCACCTTCATGCATCTTGCTGTCCAGAGAAGCTAGAAACTATGAGCTTAAATCTTCTCACTTTCAAATGCTTCCTTCTTTTTATGGTTTACCTAACGAAGATCCTTTGGCTCACATTAAAGAATTTTATACTGTTGTTTGTACTTGCTACTTTGCATTTCTTTTTTTCCAGTTTTCATTTCAACAAACTCAAAACAACTTCATTTAAATTCTGTTTATTCTTAGGGTTACTTGTGAGTCTAAGTAGTAGTAATAAGTGTTTTTCATCCAAGTCTCTGTGGAACGACCTCGTGCTTGCATTCCTATACTATAATTGGTTCGTGCACTTGCGAGAAATAGATAGAGTAAAATCTGTCCAACAGGAACATTGATTGGCAGTAAACTCACTCCAGCGGATCATCTGCATGTGGCACGTAGGTCTAACAAGATGGCGGTGGATGAGTCCCACGATTTAACTGTGCTCCAAGCGGTCTCGGCTACCAATTTGGGTATGCGACTACTGGCGAGGACACGTGAGTGTAAAGCGCTGAGCGAGGAAGTGGCTGCCTTGAAGGCTATGGTAGCGGACTTGCAGAAGCGGCTCTCCTGTGCCACTCAGCATGTGGAAGCACTGCAGAGAAAAAATGATGATCATGTAGAGCTGCTGCAGATTCTACAAGTGTGAGATAATAGAGGCAAGTCATGATGATGAAGAAGATGAAGAAGATGAAGAAGAAGAAGAAGAAGAAGAAGAAGAAGATGAAAAAAGAAGAAGTTGTTTTTTTTTTAAAATTTTACTTGAATGTTTTCTCTTTTTTTTTTGGTTTTGTTTTGTTTTTTTGTTTTTTTGTTTTTTTTTAATGCAGTGTTTGAAATAAAAATGTGTTTTAACACTCATAAATAAACTAACTAACTATACCACAAAAACAAAAACAAAACAAAAACAAAATAAAAACAACGACGAAAACAAAATAAATACAAAAACTAACTTAACAAAACAAAAACAAAAACAAAACAAAAACAAAGACTAAACAAAAAAGAAAACAAAGAAAATAAAAAAAACTTAATTTAAAAATACATGAATATACAAGCAACTCACGGATGACCAGTTAAGGGCCTCAGAAAAACACAGCCAGGGGATCCGGGAAGGTTGGAGGGGTCACAATGGTCCCGCTTAAAACCCAAACTTCTTAGACACCGAAGGTGTCGCCTAAAGAACTCCTAGACCCTGGATTGACGGAAGTTCTTACTGGAGTTACCATAAGTCAGCTCACATGAAAAATCTTTTTGAATTTTTTGAATTTTTAATTTTTAATTTTTAAGATAAGAAACAAAAACAAATTAAGATAAAATGAGACAACAAACCATAAATGAAAATGAACTAAGTACTCTAAACAAACTCAAACAAATGACATAAATTATTGTACTAAAAGAAACAAACCAAGAAATCAAAGAAAAACACAAACAGCACTTTCTATCACCCTTTTATCATCATTTGGACAGATTCGTTTTTTTGTTTTTCAGCTTCGACCTCTGTTCAATTTTTAGCCTATAACTTTCAAACCGTAAGTCCAAATTTTACGTTCTTTATATGGTTGGATTCAGCACAGAAAAACAAAGAATCAATCGTGGACCAAAAGGCAAAAACAATTACGAAAATAAATAGAATTCAAAGAAAAGAAAGGATGAAATGCTCCCTCTTGAAGCGATTAGGTCGAGCGTAGATGCACTTGGAGGTCGCGACTTCTCCCATTGCTCCACACTTCCCATTCATATGATTGAGGTTGCCATCTCTGTCCATTTTTATTAAACTGTCATAAATTGCTAAAACAAACACACAAACTTGAAATGGAATTAAAAGGATTTAGGAAATAAAAACTAAAATGAAAAGGAAAATCAACACACATCCAATTTCATGCTTCAAAGTAACAAACACCAATGGGTTGTGTAAGCTGGGACTTAAACCCAGTTCTCTTGCTTGTTGGGCAATTGTCCTTTTCTGTTGGACTACAAACACAACTTGTCCATCAATGCCATTAACTTCAAAACATGAAACTGTCTAGAAAAACATGAAAATGAAAAATAAAAATAAAAAAGTAGGGAAAAGAAATAGAACCAAACTATGTTGCCAATCCCCGGCAACGGCGCCAAAAACTTTGTGTGTCGGATTCACTGCATCAAAATGGATTCAGCTGCATCCTCAACTTGTGATACTCGCAAGTGCACGAGCCGTTCGGTAGTACAGCATATGTAAGTGCGAGGTCAATCCCACGAGGATTGGTGATTGAATGATCCAATTCATTTCCCCTACACAAAACAGAAATGAAAAAGAAAATAAATAAAACAAGAAAAAAAGGAAATAACTCAAGCAAATAAGTTCCCAAGTTCAATTAGATTAACGGATTGATTCTAGCTAAAGTATGATTAAGCCATGGTGTTTGGTCAAAACCTTGTGTTCCTAATTCCCTAATTTGATCATTTGTTGTCTAACCTAAAATTAAGCATTAGGAACCCATAAGCATAGAAGAACAATTTAAACAACCAAACATGTATCTAATCCCTGTTGTCGAATGTCCATACATACTCTTCTTATTCATAGTTCAATTCGAATTAAAGCATGGTGTATACTCTTAATTCAAACCAAGATAGCTAACATGCAAACCTAAATGGTGATCAATCATTCAAACTAGCATATTAACTTATAAGCATAATGAATAAGAACAAAAACCATAATTGAAACTTGGAAACTAATTAAACTTGAATACTTAAGAAAGAATGTACATTACAAATAAAAGTAAAGTGGAACTAAGAAAACTTGAAGGAAAATTTAGTAAACTCATTTTGTTACAACAATTGACAACTTGAAAGGAAACTAAGAGAATTTGGGGGAGAGAAGGGAAGGGAGCTCTAGAGAAGTGTTTGAGAGCTCCCCCTCTTGGGGTGTGTTTTGAAGCTTGAAGGCTTCTCTATTTATAGGGCTAAGAGGGAGGAACATCATGATGAAATGCAACACCACCATTCCTCCTTTAATACAACCCATAACTCCCACTTCATCTTGTTCATGTTAGTGTGGTTGGAATCAATCCCATCCCATACTTCATTTGCTGCACCTCCAGCTTTCTTCACATGGGTTCAAAGGTGTTGGGGCTGCCTTTTGCTTCCAACCCATGTGGTTGCCTTTTGGTTGCTGAAAAAACGAGTTTTCTGAACCAGACTTGGTGTAGGAAGGCCACAGGTTTTAAAACGTATCCAATGAGGTTGGAATTTGGATATGTTATACTAGACACCCATTGGAACAACTTCTATGAAGAAAGTATTCCCATCGGAGCAGTAGAAGTGTACGTTTTGGCCACTGCAAGTTGGCTGCCGAAACAGGGACTGGAATTGACTTCATTTCATTTCTTTTCTTTCTTTTGCTTCACATGCATGCACATGCTTCTCTTTAGTAGCTCAAAAGCTGATCTCCAGCTCCAAAGTGATCTGCTAATTCAATTCCCATGTTCAAAGGCTGAAGCAAAATGCCTCTCATCATTCCTCCTTCTTCTCTCTCTCCTTTCCACCATGGCACTTTAACCTTTGTCTCTTCCTTGTCCCCTTTGCCATGATGTATTTTTGTCTTCACAAATATGCTCTTGCTTTCTCTTTAATAGCTGGAATGCCTCCCCACTTCACTCATTATGTTGAGTACAAAGTCAATTATAGCTAGGGAGAGGCACATGGCTAAAAGGAGGCACATGGCAAAAAGCTGGCAGCTGGAAATCCTCTTGAGAAAGGTTGAGTGTTGGACGGACTGAGCACTCCACAAATATCCGATTGGGCTGAAATTTGGATATGTTGTAGTAGACACCCATTGGAACACGTTTCATGAAGATCTTCACCTCATCCAAGCCCCATAGCATGCTGATCCAAGTCCAAGAAGCTGACCTACGAAATTGGGCTGGAAATGGGTTGTAGCCAAAATGAGTTTCTGTATAAGCTCTTCTTCCATTCACCCAAATCAGGCCTTAACATGCATGGATTGCATCATTTCCTATCCAAAGTCATCATTGTTACCTAAATCTCAATTAACTGAAACATAAACACAAAATGAATTAAAAGCACAAGTTTAACTCAAAAACATAACCAAATCATAAGTTAGAAGGGTACAAAATGATATACAATTATGAACCGATCAAAGGTGTCTTTAGGTGAGTTTTGAGAGAAATCCAATCGCTATAACTATGCAATACACCATCCACTTCGATTAGGAATGAATTGCCTTTCAACTTGAATTGTCCAATTTCTTGCACCTATTGCTTTCAGATTTCAGCCCAAAACCTGGGGAACATCATAGTATGGTGGGAGGTGTCATTAGGTGAGTTTTGAGTGAAATCCAATTGCTAGGACTATGCAATACACCAACCACCCCAATTAGGAATGAAATGCCTTTGAACTTGAATTGTCCAATTTCTTACACCTAATGATTTCTGATTGTGCCCAAAACTTGGGCAACATCATAATATGGTGGGAGGAGTGATTTGATGAGTTTGAGTGAAATCCAATCGCTAGAACTATGCAATACACCAACCACTCCAATTAGGAACGAACTGCCTTTGAACTTGAATTGACCAATTTCTTACAACAATTGATTTTGGATCGAGGACAAAACTTGGGCCGCACCGTAATATGGTGGGAGGAGTGATTTTGTGAATTTTGAGTGAAATCCAATCGCTAGAACTATGCAATACATCAACCAATCCAATTAGGAACGAACTGCCTTTGAACTTAAATTGTACAATATCTTACACCTATTGATTTCGGATCAAGCCCAAAACTTGGGCCACATGACAGGACCCGACCCAAATTCCACTTTGGAATCTGAGCCAAACCCTGTGTATGTCCGACACCTGGCAAGTGCCGGGCACAGGTGACCTAATTGCCCTTCTAGTCAACTTTCACTTAAAACTGAGGTTTGACTTCTTCCAAAAATTCAACAGAGTCTCCCCTGAAATTAAGTCAATCCCAAAGTTACACCTATCAACATGCATATAAAAATACACCAACTGCCAACATACAACTAAATACATACCAACAGTTAGACAAGTGTTCTATGGCAATAACAAAGCATCTATACAGAATAGATTGTAAGTATAATTTAATTATACAAACCCCTACAATGGCAAAAGACATAGCGGAAGAAGGTCTCGGCCCGGTGGTGGCGCACATGATGCACGACTCCTGCCTGGGGGCGCAAAACATTAAAAAGGTGAGTGGACCAAAAATAAAGTTTCTGAAAATAGCATATGAACATACTAACCCCTCTGTAAAAGTAGTTATAAAACTAAATCATTTCTTTTTATATATAACTCGTACTAAAATCCATGCATTCCTGTTTATATCTATAAGCCAAACATACGCTTAATCAAACATTACGTCTTATATAAATACACATACAGAATCAATGCAATCGTATATATATATAACCAATCACACATTTGATTAAAACATTAAATCCTTGAAAGCATTGAAAACAACTTTAATCCACCACCTAGGTGTACCCATTTATAAATCCGTCAATTCCTTTAGTTTCCGTCAATTCCCTCCTCGTGCCACCACAGTGACACGTCCTAGTAGACTTCGGGAAACACAATGCCGCCCGAGCCGCAATCCTCGCGGGATTCAGGGGACACTTGGTCCATCTGAGCCGCGTTCCTCACACCCACGGTCTGGGCATCCCCAAAACTCGTGGGGCGGTGTCTAGCATGCTGACCTACTCGAAGGCAACTAGATGTCTGTTGACATCAATATAACCGAATGCAACTGGATGTCCGTAGACATCATTATAACCGAAGGAAACCATTTAAATCTGAAGGCAACATATTTATCGAAGGCAACCTTAATTAATCTTGGGTACCTATGGTGGTTTCTAAGAAAATATAATTTCAGAAAAGCTAAAAAGAAATAAAATGAATTCTTAATTATTTTTGAACTCTGCTGCCATTTAATCTGTTATTTAATTAGATTTTCCTTTTTTCCTATATCCCTTAAGAATATCCCACTCAGTAGCATATAAATTGACATACTGAAAAGCATAAACATATAAAAGCAATAAATCAAGCTGTTAACACTCTGATCAATGAATAACTTATTCAAGATCAAATAATAAGAATAAATTGCATAAAATCATTTATAAAACAAAAATTCCACTCACAGATACTCTAGCTAGCTGGACCCTTTGAAGGTCCCTCCTGCGGGTCACCTGGTGCCCAGTTGCCTAAATAACCACCATGAATATTTTATTAATAAATCTGCTCAGGAAAATAATATTAAATTAAAAACCCTGACCCCCGGCTTCTTAAAGTGCGTGCATCACTTTAAAAGCCATTCCTATGCCGAAATTGGCTTTTCCTCTCAGTGGACACGCTTTAGAAGTATCTCGGGACTCAAAAGCGATAAAGTCCCTAAAAGTCAACTCGGGACCTCGTGGGGTCTACGACCTCAGAATTCTGATCCAATCATTCC
Source organism: Prunus fruticosa (assembly GCA_018703695.1). Lineage (NCBI taxonomy): Eukaryota > Viridiplantae > Streptophyta > Magnoliopsida > Rosales > Rosaceae > Prunus > Prunus fruticosa. The sequence continues at coordinate 24,179,543 of CM031918.1, read as the reverse complement.
TAGAGGTTCCAATAGGCCTAGGACATATGTCCCGAAAGTTTGGTCTCGATTTGGACGGTCGGATTGCTCACGATTGCACGAACGGACGGATGAGCGATTTTCTGTAATCCTAGCCCTAGGGTTGGCCTTTTCGGAGTATCCAGGACTACGATTGACGATCCGTCGAATCCTACAAGATCCTGAAATTACCTAGATCAACATACTCCAGTTTGACTACGATCCAACGGTCTGAACATATTGAACCCAGAAATCGCACACTATGCGACATCCGTTCGGGTTCAAACGTTATCCGAAATCCGTAAACTCCTACGCACTCGTGAGGACACGAGGATCGTTCTGGGACCAAGAGTGGCCCCTGTTACCTAGCCCATGCGCCGCCCACGCGCCGGCCGCGCGTGGGTGTGCCTAACAATTTCCGGTGGCCGGATTTTCTCCAAATCACCTGCCCAAACTCCTATCCAAGGTAATACACCCTATTTGGAACCACTTTGGTTCTTGGACTATGCCAAAAAGTGGCCGAAAGTGGCTGAAACCGGCGACGCAAAACCGGCAGATTTTCAGTTCGAAAATTAACCTCTCAAACCTCAACATTTCTTAAAACTTACCCAACCATCAGCTAGAACATGAAATTCAGTAGAAAAACCATACCTAATTCGTTTGATTTGGAGACCGGAGGAGGGAGAACGAGGGTTTGGAAATTCGGAGAAAATCTGGCCGAAAACCATGGTTTTCCGGCGAGACCCGTGCGGCTGAAGGCCTGGGAAGGCATCGGACGGTTCAGGGAGGTGGCTCCGGTTCATCCCTGGCCTGTCCGGCGTGCGTGGCGGTGGTTAAGAGGCTTGGTGGTCGTCGTCTGGAGCACAGTCGGGGAGAGAGGGAAGAGACGCGAGGAGAGAGAGAGGGAGTGAGGAGAGACAGAAGAAATCTGGTTTTAAAATCTGATTTTCAAAATTACACTTTTGCCCTTTTCCGTAATTTGATCGTATTTTTATCGTTACAAGTCCGATTCGAGTCCACCACGTGTCTACGGACTCGTTTCGTAGTCCTCTACGCAACGGTACCAACGAAATTCCCAAATTCTTCCCGGCGGCAAAAAGTCAACTTCAAACCTAATAAAATATTCTAAAGGTATATTAGTCTTTTCCTCTCATAAATTATTAATTAAATATTAATTAAGGTCTGGGTTGTTACACCACATCATAATATTGTGGGAGGAGTCATTTGGTGAATTTTGAGTCAAATCCAATCGCTAAAACTATGCAATACATCAACCACTCCAATTAGGAACGAACTGCCCCTAAACTTGAATTGTCCAATTTCTTACACCTACTGATTTTCGATTCGAGCCCAAAACTTGGCGAACATCATAATATGGTCGGAGGTGTCATTAGCACAGTTCTGAGTAAAATCCAATCGCTAGAACTATGCAATACACCAACCACTCCAATTACGAACGAACTGCCTTTGAACTTGAATTGTCCAATTTCTTACACCTACTGGTTTTCGGATCAAGCCCAAAACTTGGGCAACGTCATAATATGGTGGGACAAGTGATTTGGTGAATTTTGAGTGAAATCCAATCGCTAGAACTATGCAATGCACCAACCACTCCAATTAGGAACAAACTGCCTTTGAACTTGAATTGTCCAATTTCTTACACCTACTAATTTCGGATCGTGCCCAAAACTTGGCCCACAACATAATATGGTGGGAGGAGTCATTTGATGAATTTTGAGTGAAATCCAATCACTAGAACTATGCAATACACCAACCACTCCAATTTGGAACGAACTGCCTTTGAACTTGAATTGTCCAATTTCTGACACCTATAGATTTCGTTTCAGCCCAACAGTTGGGCCACAACGTAATATGGTGGGAGGTGTGATTTGGTGAATTTTGAGTGAAATCCAATCTCTAGAACTATGCAATACACCACCCACTCCAACTTGGAACGAACTTCCTCTGAACTTGAATTGTCCAATTTCTTACACCTATTGATTTCGGATTTCAGCCCAAAACTTGGGCAACATGATATGGGGGGAGGAGTCATTTGGTGAATTTTGAGTGAAATCCAATCGCTAGAACTATGCAATACACCAACCACTCGAATTAGGAACGAGCTGCCTTTGAACTTGAATTGTCCAATTTCTTACACCTATTGATTTCGGATTGAGCCCAAAACTTGGGCAACATCATATGGAGGGAGGGGTGATTTGGTGAATTTTGAGTGAAATCCAATTGCTAGAACTATGCAATACACCAACCACTCCAATTAGGAATGAACTGCCTTTGAACTTGAATTGTCCAATTTCTTACACCAATTGATTTCGGATTTCAGCCCAACAGTTGGGCCACAACGTAATATGGTGGGAGGTTTGATTTGGTGAATTTTGAGTGAAATCCAATCTCTAGAACTATGCAATTCACCAGCCACTCCAACTAGGAACGAACTTCCTCTGAACTTGAATTGTCCAATTTCTTACACCTATTGATTTCGGATTTCAGCCCAAAACTTGGGGAACGTCATAATATGGTGGGAGGTGTCATTAGGTGAGTTTTGAGTGAAACCCAGTCGCTGGAACTACGCAATACACCAACCACTCCAATTAGGAACGAACTGCCTTTGAACTTGAATTGTCCAAGTTCTTACAGCTATAGATTTCGGATTTCAGCCCAAAACTTTGACTACAACATAATATTGTGGGAGGAGTCATTTGGTGAATTTTGAGTGAAATCCAATCACTAGAACTATGCAATACCCCAGCCACTCCAATTTGGAACGAACTGCCTTTGAAATTCAATTTTAAAATTTCTTACACCTATTGAAATTCAAAGGAACTAGGGCCTTGACTTCTGCCGAAAATTCAGCAAAGTCTCCCATGTAAATAGACCAATCCCAAAGTTACACCTGCGAGAAAAGCATAGAAATATGTACGCCAACTGCCAGCATTCAAAGAAAAACATTCCAACAGTTAAATATACTTCAAGGGCAATATCAGAGCTCTAAACAGAAGACTACAAGTATAAAATAATTATACAAGACCCTACGTCGTCAAGGGGTGTGGCGGAAGCTGGATTCGGCCAGCTGGACTCGGCCCGGTGGTGGCGCAAAACATAAAAAGGGTGAGTGGACCAAAAACAAAGCTTAGAAAATAGCATATGAACATACTAACCCCCACTGTAAAATCAGTTATGAACTAAACCATTTCTTATTATGCTTGTACTGAAATCAAAGCATACATATTTATATCTATAAATTCAATCACACACTTAATCAAACCTTAAATTCTTAAAAGCATTGAAATCACTTTAATCTACCACCTAGGTGTACCCCTTTATTATTCCGTCAATTCCGTTTAGTTTCCGTCAATTCCATTAGTTCCGTCAATTCCATTCTCGTGCCACCGGAGTGACACATCTCGCAGGTCTCGGTGACGCAAGGTCAACCGAACCGCGCTCGTGAGGAGACACTTGGTCCACCTGATCCGCAATCTCGCACCTCACGGTTCGGGCGTCCCCGGAACTCGTGAGGTAATGTCTAGAATGCTAACAAATCTGAAGGCAACTGGATGTCCGTCGACATCAATGTAACCGAAGGCAACATTAAATCCGTAGGCAACTCGTTTATCGAAGGCCACCTTAATTAATCTTGGGTACCTATGGTGGTTTCTAAGAAAATATAGTTTCATAAATAATTTAACGAGAAATAAAATAAATTCTTATTTATCCGTTAACTCTTTGCCATTTTATCTGTTAATTATCTAAAATTGTAGTATGCCAAAATCTCTAGGCACTCTCAACTCGGCAGCATATAAAATTGTAGCTGCTGATCCTGAAATGGAAAGAAACCGAGACTCGTAAGGTCTATGGAACCGGTGTGGAACCAGCCTAAGACCCTCCGATGCCAGAGTAAGTTTCTTTTTAAGAGCTTTTGCTTGTTGACAATATATTTAGCATAAAATTCAAGCTGAAAAGTCTTACCCATGTATTGTGGTGAAGGGGCTTATTTATAGAGGGCATTTTGTATGCTCTTAGTACTTAATTTCGATGTGGGACTCGTGGGAGGGCCCTTTGAGGTTGACACGAGTCCTTAGATATTTCGGGCGGGTGCTTCGAAGTTGATTCTCCAGGATCGGTAGGCATACCGATTGTATACTTATGCTGAATCAGGAGTGATGGTTTACTGATTAGAGAGCGCCATCGGTAGGCGATGTCGTTTGTTCGGAGCCTTGGGTGCTTGGGAGTCTTCTTGTTGCGTAGATTCAGCTGCACCAAAATGGATTCAGCTGCATCCTCAACTTGTGATACTCGCAAGTGCACGAACCGTTGGTAGTTTAGCGTATGTAAGTGCGAGGTCGATTCCACAGGGATTGGTGATTGAATGATCCTGTTTAGTTTTCCTACACAAAATAGAAATGAAAATAAAAGAACATAAAACAAGGATTTTGTACAACACGTGAGAACATGGAGAGTTTTTGGAGAGAACGAGAGAATGTGTTTGAGAAGTGTTTGGGAGGTGTTTGAGAACTTTGAGAATTTGGAAGAGAAGGTGTTTGGGAAGCTTTGAGGATTTTGGAAGAGAAAGGAAAGTGTTTGGGAAGCTTGAGGATTTTGGAAGAGAATGTGTTTGAGAGCTTTAAGAATCTTTGTGAACTTGGAGAATTGAGAACTTAGGGAAGGGAGTGAAAGGTGTTTGTGAAGTGTTTGAGACATGGAGACTTTGATGAAGGAATGGAGAAGTGTTTGAAGAAATTTAGAAGAAGAGAGGGGGGAGAAGTAAGTGTTTGAGAATTAGTAAAAGGAAAATGAAAAGTGTTTGAGATTTAGTACAAGGATCTTGTTACAACAATTGAGAACTACAAATGGAAACTAAGAGAATTTGAGGGAGAGAAGGGAAGGGAGCTCTAGAGAAGTGTTTGAGAGCTCCCCCCTTGGGGAGTGTTTACAAGCTTAGAGAACTTCCCTATTTATAGGCCTAGGGGAAGTGAAAATCTGAATTATACAATAGGTTTACCTACCACACTCACTTCACCAACTTACAACACTTAATTCACCAACCTAACCTAACACACAATTGCATTTGAAAACAATTCCTCTTGTCTTTAGGCTTAGTGTTGCATCATCCACTTCAACATCTTTCAATTCATTTGGTTGCTGCAAAATTCCACTCAAAAATAGGTATTGAATATGCTTCACCAAATTTTCCCACAATCAACAACACATCATCATGCATATGTCATGCATGACAATGCATTGCAGTCAGCTTGTGGGCTCGTTTTGGGCTTGTGGCTTCAGTCTGAAAAATCTGGAAAAATATGGATCTTGAAGCTCTTTGTCTTATCTTTCCAAGAATATGCAGCCCAACTCAAGGAAAAATCGGAAAGGCCTTCAAATGTGATTTTTGGCCCAGTAACGCAGATGCTGCCGAATTTGACCTTAAGTTGCCAAAACATGTATAACTTTTTCTAGAAGATTCAGAATCATGAACCGTAAAATTCTACAGAAAATAGACTTCCGTAGCTTTCCAATGATGTATAGCTCATTATCTGGTTCTTCTTGAGTAAGTACAGTCCAATCCGTGAAGTTGACTGATCTGCAGACACCGTTTTGAGCTAACCTGTCTCCAAAATGCAATTAGTGAGTCTCAAGCTTATAACACTGAAACAAGCACAAAACTTATTAAACGCACAAGTTTAACTCAAAAACATAACTAAATCATAAGTTAGAAGGGTACAAAATGATATGTAAATATGCACCGATCAAATACCCCCAAACCTAGATTTTGCTAGTCCTCGAGAAAAACAAAAGGAAAACAAAGATAAAAACAAATAAGAAGTTAATTAGACCACTTTCGTAGGTAACTCGATTGCATTTAGCGTATGCAACAAGCCTTTAAACCTCTAGGCATCCCTAGTAGGAGGAGTTGTGTCTCCTGAGGGTTTAACAATATCGATACCCACAAACGTTTTACTGACTCTGTAAAACAAAGTAATTAGAAAACTTAAAAGATTGTTAGTCCTTAAGCAAAACAAAAAACAAAAACAAACATAAATACATTACTTAACAAAAACAAAAACAAAAACAAAAACGATTACAAAAATAAAAAGAACTCAAAACAATCTTTCCGAACATTTTCTGAAGAGTAATGACTCATGCACATGACTCAAAAGTTTTAACAATAAAAGCTCAATTTAGACATTATTTATAAGGCGGCAAAGTTCAAAACATAATATGCTCAAAGTGTAGTAGTGTGATTGCGAAATGCAACAAATTCCCCAATCTTAGTTTTCACACAATTTCAAAAATCATACAAAGCACAAGTTCAACTTCAAATCTCACCAAAGTTGTCCTCTCACAAATGAATCACTCGGAAGAGGGTTACAATGCAACACTCAGTTATAAACATGAGATTAGAGTTAAACCATAAAGACTTAACTCGAAATAGAAAGATGAAGAACTTGCATTAATATGATCTCAAGAAGGATGTCAAACACTTAAAAGTAGAAAAATGAATGCAATTCAACCACATGACATTTAAGATCAATTTAGGTCTTTAATATAGGTTGTAATGGGGCCAAGGGTGTAAGGTGAGTAAGAAATGAAGGGTATGGATAAAACAAAGTCCAAGGAACTCAAAATATAAGAGCATAAAACAATTGTTTACAAGACTTCGAATCATCACAATGAGAATTTATTTTTACATGATCAAAACTCCTTATACCTTTATTTACAATCATTCATACTCCTTTATTGAACAACCACCAATTTATTTTGAAGGCCCAAAAATGAATTTTCAATCAACTACCACTTTTCTCTTTTCTTTCACCAATTGTGTGAATATATATATTTTTTTGAAATGTAACACCTCTTCCCAAACCTAGTATGAAAAACACATCCCAATTAAAGCTCATGAGTTCCTTAGAAAGGTAAATATTTGTTTTCAAGGCTAAGGCGAGGATATATAATTGGTATATGAAAGAAAAGGTTTACATGTAGGCTCAAAATGGTTAACAATGGAAAATCATGCTTAAGCATGCATAAGGTTAGCTTGAAAGGCACAAACGATCCAAAAATGGCCTTAATATCATTTCTTAAATGTCATGGAATCAAATTGCATAAGAATGAATGACTTTTAAGTGTTCAACCAAATCAATGAATAATGAGATCAAACAACAACTTAGATGACAAGAATTTAAGAGTATGTATATAACACTCATGAAATGAAGTACAAGGCTCAAAAGCTCATTTTATATGGTTGGTTATATAAGTCTAATTTATGCTTCATACAATTCTTTAGATCATGCAAATCCTTTAATTGGAAAATTATGAAACAAATGGCAAGTGTAAAGATGGTTTCAAGCATATCATGCTAGAACAATGCCAAATTTATTTACTCTTTTTTTTTTTTTTTATAAATTTTTTTTTGAAATAAAATAAAATGAAATCCAATTTTCATTTAAGTCATGCAAACATTTATCAAAATCTCATCATATGTGTTCGGAAAGTGACTCAAAACAAAACAAAACATAAAATAAAAAGCTTCAACAAAAAAAAACAAAAAAAACAAAAATCAAAATCAAAATCAAAATTACTTGCTAAACTCCAATACCCCCAAACCTAGAAATGAACATTGTCCTCAATGTTTAAAATTTAGGTACAAGCAATGTCATAAAAACAAATGAAGGTATTAAAGCAAATAAAAATAACAAAATACAAAAATAAAATAAAAGAAAATAATTACAAAACAAACAAAAAATAGAAAAAAAAAACTAACTTAACATAAAAGAAAACAAAGCAGTTCCAAATTGCAAAATGAATTATTATTTTTTTTTAATTTCTTAAAACACACAAATATACAAGTAACTCAAGGATGACCAGTTAAGGGCCTCAGAAAAACACAGCCAGGGGATCCGGGAAGGTTGGAGGGGTCACAATGGTCCCGCTTAAAACCCAAACTTCTTAGACACCGAAGGTGTCGCCTAAAGAACTCCTAGACACTGTATTGACGGAGACGCTCACTGGAGTTACCACGAGTCAGCTTATATAAAAAATCTTTTTTTAATTTTTTATTTCTTTTTTTTTATTTAAATTTTTTATAAAAAAGAAACAGAAGTTTAAAATAATAACAAGTGAAGAGAAAGGAATGAAATGCTCCCCCTTGAAGCGATTAGGTCGAGCGTGATGCAATTGGAGGTCGCGACTTCTCCCACTGCTCCACACTTCCCATTCTTATGATTGAGGTTGTCATCTCTCTCCATTTTTATTAATCTGTCATAAATTACTAAAACAAACACACAAACTTGAAACGGAATTAAAAGGATTAGGAAATAAAAAAATAAAAAAAAAACTAAAAAAGGAAAAGGAAAAATCAACACTTCCATGCTTCAAAGTAACAAGCAACAAAGTAAATCAAACTAGTTTATGGAGTTCGTTCTTTCTCAAATATGATTATCCATATGGTGTGTGGTTTTAATCAAGTATTCAGAAAAAGCATTTAGCTATGGTGTTTAGTCTAAACACAAATTCCGAACCCATTAAGAACAAGAAGAACAATAAAGAACCAAGTAGAATTTAAACATGGTGTTTGTCTTCAATATCTACCCATTCATTCACTAATCAGTCCAAGAGTCATATGGTGTTTATGTAAACTTGGACAAGATATTTAATTAAGAGCAAGTGAATGAAACCATAAACTAGAAATAACCAACATGCTCCTTGAACCTCTTTTGTGTTGTGTAAGCTTGGGACTCAAACCCAGTTCTCTTGCTTGTCAGGCAATTGTCCTTGTCCGTTGGACTACAAACACAACTTGTCAATTAACGTCATTAACTTTAAAACATGAAACTGTCTAGTTATATACAAAAAATAAAAATAACAAAAAGTAAGAAAACCAAATAGAATCAAACAATGTTACCGATCCCGGCAACGGCGCCAAAAACTTGTTGCGTAGATTCAGCTGCACCAAAATGGATTCAGCTGCATCCTCAACTTGTGATACTCGCAAGTGCACGAACCGTTGGTAGTTTAGCGTATGTAAGTGCGAGGTCGATTCCACAGGGATTGGTGATTGAATGATCCTGTTTAGTTTTCCTACACAAAATAGAAATGAAAATAAAAGAACATAAAACAAGGATTTTGTACAACACTTGAGAACATGGAGAGTTTTTGGAGAGAACGAGAGAATGTGTTTGAGAAGTGTTTGGGAGGTGTTTGAGAACTTTGAGAATTTGGAAGAGAAGGTGTTTGGGAAGCTTTGAGGATTTTGGAAGAGAAAGGAAAGTGTTTGGGAAGCTTGAGGATTTTGGAAGAGAATGTGTTTGAGAGCTTTAAGAATCTTTGTGAACTTGGAGAATTGAGAACTTAGGGAAGGGAGTGAAAGGTGTTTGTGAAGTGTTTGAGACATGGAGACTTTGATGAAGGAATGGAGAAGTGTTTGAAGAAATTTAGAAGAAGAGAGGGGGGAGAAGTAAGTGTTTGAGAATTAGTAAAAGGAAAATGAAAAGTGTTTGAGATTTAGTACAAGGATCTTGTTACAACAATTGAGAACTACAAATGGAAACTAAGAGAATTTGAGGGAGAGAAGGGAAGGGAGCTCTAGAGAAGTGTTTGAGAGCTCCCCCCCTTGGGGTGTGTTTACAAGCTTAGAGAACTTCCCTATTTATAGGCCTAGGGGAAGTGAAAATCTGAATTATACAATAGGTTTACCTACCACACTCACTTCACCAACTTACAACACTTAATTCTACAGAAAATAGACTTCCGTAGCTTTCCAATGATGTATAGCTCATTATCTGGTTCTTCTTGAGTAAGTACAGTCCAATCCGTGAAGTTGACTGATCTCTGAGACACCGTTTTGAGCTAACCTGTCTCCAAAATGCAATTAGTGAGTCTCAAGCTTATAACACTGAAACAAGCACAAAACTTATTAAACGCACAAGTTTAACTCAAAAACATAACTAAATCATAAGTTAGAAGGGTACAAAATGATATGTAAATATGCACCGATCAAATACCCCCAAACCTAGATTTTGCTAGTCCTCGAGAAAAACAAAAGGAAAACAAAGATAAAAACAAATAAGAAGTTAATTAGACCACTTTCGTAGGTAACTCGATTGCATTTAGCGTATGCAACAAGCCTTTAAACCTCTAGGCATCCCTAGTAGGAGGAGTTGTGTCTCCTGAGGGTTTAACAGATTAAGATACCCACAAACGTTTTTCTTGACTCTCTAAAACAAAGTAATTAGAAAACTTAAAAGATTGTTAGTCCTTAAGCAAAACAAAAAACAAAAACAAACATAAATACATTACTTAACAAAAACAAAAACAAAAACAAAAACGATTACAAAAATAAAAAGAACTCAAAACAATCTTTCCGAACATTTTCTGAAGAGTAATGACTCATGCACATGACTCAAAAGTTTTAACAATAAAAGCTCAATTTAGACATTATTTACAAGGCGGCAAAGTTCAAAACATAATATGCTCAAAGTGTAGTAGTGTGATTGCCAAATGCAACAAATTCCCCAATCTTAGTTTTCACACAATTTCAAAAATCATACAAAGCACAAGTTCAACTTCAAATCTCACCAAAGTTGTCCTCTCACAAATGAATCACTCGGAAGAGGGTTACAATGCAACACTCAGTTATAAACATGAGATTAGAGTTAAACCATAAAGACTTAACTCGAAATAGAAAGATGAAGAACTTGCATTAATATGATCTCAAGAAGGATGTCAAACACTTAAAAGTAGAAAAATGAATGCAATTCAACCACATGACATTTAAGATCAATTTAGGTCTTTAATATAGGTTGTAATGGGGCCAAGGGTGTAAGGTGAGTAAGAAATGAAGGGTATGGATAAAACAAAGTCCAAGGAACTCAAAATATAAGAGCATAAAACAATTGTTTACAAGACTTCGAATCATCACAATGAGAATTTATTTTTACATGATCAAAACTCCTTATACCTTTATTTACAATGATTCATACTCCTTTATTGAACAACCACCAATTTATTTTGAAGGCCCAAAAATGAATTTTCAATCAACTACCACTTTTCTCTTTTCTTTCACCAATTGTGTGAATATATATATTTTTTTGAAATGTAACACCTCTTCCCAAACCTAGTATGAAAAACACATCCCAATTAAAGCTCATGAGTTCCTTAGAAAGGTAAATATTTGTTTTTCAGGCTAAGGCGAGGATATATAATTGGTATATGAAAGAAAAGGTTTACATGTAGGCTCAAAATGGTTAACAATGGAAAATCATGCTTAAGCATGCATAAGGTTAGCTTGAAAGGCACAAACGATCCAAAGATGGCCTTAATATCATTTCTTAAATGTCATGGAATCAAATTGCATAAGAATGAATGACTTTTAAGTGTTCAACCAAATCAATGAATAATGAGATCAAACAACAACTTAGATGACAAGAATTTAAGAGTATGTATATAACACTCATGAATTGAAGTACAAGGCTCAAAAGCTCACTTTATATGGTTGGTTATATAAGTCTAATTTATGCTTCATACAATTCTTTAGATCATGCAAATCCTTTAATTGGAAAATTATGAAACAAATGGCAACTGTAAAGATGGTTTCAAGCATATCATGCTAGAACAATGCCAAATTTATTTACTTTTTTTTTTTTTTTTATAAATTTTTTTTTTGAAATAAAATAAAATGAAATCCAATTTTCATTTAAGTCATGCAAACATTTATCAAAATCTCATCATATGTGTTCGGAAAGTGACTCAAAACAAAACAAAACATAAAATAAAAAGCTTCAACAAAAAAAAACAAAAAAAACAAAAATCAAAATCAAAATCAAAATTACTTGCTAAACAGTAATCCCCCAAGTTACCGATTGAGAAGCGACTTCAAGTTACCCGATTGAGAAGCGACTTCAAATTACTTGCTAGAGGATCAGATACGGTACAAACAGTAGTCCCCCAAGTTACCGATTGAGAAGCGACTTCTCGGTTGGGGACTTGAATCCCGTCTTCGGCATTCTGATCCGGACTCGATGGTATTGTTATTGCCGATGGTGGCATGTAGTCCCCCAAGTACCCGAGCGAGTGAGCTTGGAAAATAGACGGCATTCGATACCGAATGATATGTGAGGCTAGCGTGGGGCAGGTGATGGGAACACCTGCTGTTCGGCACGAGAGGTGAGTGAAAACTCACGGCTGTGAGTCCGCCGTTCGGCACATGGGGTGAGTGAGAACTCACGATTGTGCGCCTGCCGTTCGGCACATGGGGTGAGTGAGAACTCACGACTGGGCGCCTGCCGTTCGGCACATGGGGTGAGTGAAAACTCACGACTGTACGCTTGTCGTTCGGCACAAGAGGTGAATGAGAACTCACTACTGTGCGCCTCCCGTTCGGCACATGGAGTGAGTGAAAATTCACGACTGTGCGCCTGCCGTTCGGCACAAGAGGTGAGTGAGAACTCACTCCTGTGCGCCTGCCGTTCGGCACATGGGGTGAGTGAAACTCACGACGTGCACCTGCCGTTCGGCACAAGAGGTGAGTGAGAACTCACGACTGTGCGCTTGCCATTCGGTACGAGAGGTGAGTGAGAACTCACGACTGTGCGCCTGCCGTTCGGCACATGGGGTGAGTGAAAACTCACGACTGTGCGCCTGCCGTTCGACACGAGAGGTGAGTGAGAACTCACGACTGTGCCCTGCCGTCCGCGATTGGACTTGTGTTGGAAAGCGTGATCGAAAGTTTGTAGCGCGTGAGGAGTGAAACGCGTCAGGTTCTGACGATTAGACCTCTGACAACTGGACTGCTGACGATTGGACTTCTCACGATTGTACTTCTGGCGATTGGACTTCGGTATGCATGCGTGACACGTGGCGGCATGGCTCTCTCTGAGAGGTCACGTCGTTTCGTGTCCCGATGCGTCGCTTCGTAGCCCGATGCGAGGTTCGTCTAATAAATAGGAGAAAGAGATGAAGGTTGAATCACTTGGAAATTTTTGAGAGCAATCAGAGCTCGTGAGAGGCGATTTCCGGCAAGGTGTTTCAGGGCGGAGGCGATTTCCGACGAGGTGTTTTCAACGTGGAGGCGATTTCCGGCACAGAGAACCACCGTGTAATCAAGGTATGTGGCTGTATTTCATCTTAAGTTGGATCAAAGTTGTTGATTGGGTGCATGAACATGTATGAACATGTATGAATGTGGATGAACATGAACCTCTAGGGTGTAGGATAAGTGTTTGATTGTAGCATGACATTTAGTTTCCCTTCGTTTGTGTTTGTAGATGTCTGATACCGAATCCGAGAGTAGGCGTAGTCTGGGGCGTTCGAGGACGAATCGTCCTCGGGAAGCTCTCCTGAGGGCCGTGAGAGGGCCGATTCTGCTCAGGGCGTCAAGTGTAGAGGTACCTGGAGAAAACAGAGGTGTGTGCTGAGGGACGGGGCACTTCTCGTGTGTCCTCTCAAGTGGGTGAGCACTCGGCATCGGTTGGTGGGATCGAGGGGCGTAATGCGCCGAATGCTGCACCAAGAGAAATGGGTGTGCCCACCGAGGCTGGTGGCAGGAGTGGTGTGGGTGAGCCGTCAACATCGGGCCGTGGAGCTGATGTGGCCGATGTGTCAGTGGCCGTGACAGGGGAGGGGGTGGTGACCGTTGTTAAGGGTAGGCAGCGGAGCCGAACGTCTTGACCGAGGCTCAGCTGGCCAGGATTCCGGCTTCGGTAGAGATGCGGATCCTAGAGCCGTTGGAGTCGTTAAGTGATAATGACAAATGAGTTGTCTTTTTCACTGATGCCTTCAAGCATGGACTTCGGAGCCGAGCTATGAGCAGTTCGCCCAGCTGTACAGTGTGACGAGGGCGAAGAATGGCGATCAGGGGGGGTGGGTGCAGTCCAACTGCCCTTTGGCAGGGCAGCGTGGACATTTTGTGGTTGGGGTGCCGAGCTCCCAAAAGACCTGGCGCAAGCGTCGGGTTATTGTCTCTGGTGATTGGGAATCGGCACCAGGGGTGATAGTAGAGAGGCGGATCCCTACTACCTTCCAAACAGTCGGTAGGTCTAGGCCTACCGTTCGGCAGCGCTTGAAACGGCTTCTTCTTTTTGTTTTTTTGTTTTTGTTTTGTTTTTGTTTTTTTGGGTGAAATAACCGTTTAACCGTTGACTGTTTGTGCAGTGTCCTTCAAACGGCCTTCTGCGCCGATTCGAGAAGTGGAAGCGATCGAGCGTGTTCGAGGGAAGATAGCCGAAGAAAATCGCTTCTTTAAAGAGCTGCTGTACTTCCGGAACTTGTACAAGGCAGGGCTGATCGGGAAGGCAGAGCACGACCGAAGGGTAAAGGAGGAAGAGCAGGAACAAAAAAGGCAGAGTAAGTGTCCTTCCGTTCCTCTGCTCACTTATAATTATTTTTTTTTTTTTTTTGTGCTCGATCTCAACTGTTGTTGTGCAGTGGCGGGTGGGAGGCCGATGAGCGAGAGACGAAGCGCCGACTGGAGGGTCAAGGGGCGTAGAAGCAGAAAGAAGAAGGGTGAGTCCCCCCTGCTGAAAAAGAGGAAGGCCGCGCGGCTTCGGGAGATGAGATGACCGTGGCCGAGCATCGCCTGGGAGAAGAGGGTGGCCGAAGCCGAAGTCGTTCGGAAGGTCCACCTCCAGGTGACCGGCAAAAGGCAGATCGAGGGTGCCCTCGATGTGACGCCGTTGCCGAAGAAGCCGAGGGGGCCGAATGAACATTGCTTGCCCTCGGAAGGCCGTGCCGTTCATCAACAGCATGATCGATGGCGCTCAAATGGAGCTGCGAGAGATAGAACAGCTGTCGATGAAGACGCTACGCGAGAAGACCAGACGATCTTTCCGGCTTCAGGCTGCGGTAAGTGTTTGCTTTGTCCTTTTTGTTCGATGTGTTGTCGTGATCGGTCGCTGATGGATTGCTGTTGTGCAGGCTGATATGGAGATGTGGCTTTGCGTGAAGCGGGCTGTAAATGCTGCCGAACGGTACCAGAGAGGGGCTGAGGAGAGCCGTTCGAAACTTGCCGAAGCTGACGCACTGCTGGAGGAGGCGGATCGGCGGCCGAAAGGAATCGGCGGAGGCGCTGGAGGCCAAGGCGGCGGTGGAGGTGGCAATGGGTGCGGCCGAACGGTCGCGCGCCAAAGAGGTGAGAGAAGTGAAGGTGAAAGCCGTCACCGATTATCTATCCTCGGAATAGTTCACTCTAATGCTGGATAAGGAGGTGATGAAGCAGTGTGAGGACCTGGTATACCGTTTCGAACGCTATAACGCAAGCAGGAAGCTGAACCTGAACTTCCTACGGGATCCGCCGCCGCTGCCCGAAGGGGTGACCGAAAAGATGGTGGAGGCCTACAAAGGCGAGGATGCTGATGCGGAATCTGCCGATGATACCGACTCCAGCAGTGACGAGGAAGAGGGTCATCCCGTGCCAACAGCTGCCCAGCGTGGCTACCACCGAACGGTCGACCGGTCCCGTGGCTGCCTCAGCTGGTGCCGAAACGAGAGGCGATCGATGCTGATCCCCCTCCTCCTAGATTTGTGTAAAACTTTTGAAGTTTGTAATATTTTTGCTATTGCCGAATGGCAATTTGTTAAGACAAGTGGCCTTTTATGGCTTTTTATTTTGATTCGGTATTATTTTGAACTTTCGTATTCTAGTACGTCTGCATGTCGCATGTAGTATAACGCTAGAATTTTGATGCCGTATGTATAAAATATGAAAGTTGAGACTGAATTCCGATTACAAGGTATAGTTACTTGTAATAATATTTTAAATGCTCTACATTCCAAGGATGGCCGAGGGTCTGTCCGTCGGTGCCGCGTAATCGGTAGGTCCCGGATCGGCAGACCGTGACGACTTCGTAAGGTCCTTCCCACGAAGGACCTAGGGTGCCCACCTTGGGGTCCTTGGTGGCAAGAGAGACCTATCGTAAGACCCAGTCCCCCACTTTAAACGATCGGCACTTAACACGCGAATCGTAGTATCGTGAAATTCGTTGCTTGTATGCGGCATTCCAAAGCTCAGCGTTTGAACGTGTTCCTCGATGAGATCGAGGTTCAAGGTAAGTAGCGTCTGGTTTTACTCCGGTGTGTAAGATGCCGTTCGGCACGTGGGTGCGTTGATTTCGACCAGGACAACAGCTTCTGGTCCTAACGCGAGGGAAAATGGTGTTTCACCAGTTGACCGTCGTCGTATGACGTGTTGATGGCCCACAGAGCCTCCGTTAGTAGATCGGGCCACGCGCCCTTACCTGTGCCGAGCTTCTTCTTCAGCGTCTTTTTGATGATCTTATTGATGGCCTCTACCTGGCCGTTTGATTGTGGGTGCGCGAGTGATGCGAAGAACAAGTTGATGTTGAATCGTTGGCACAGGTGCCGAAACTGAGAGGAGTCAAATTGTTTGCCATTGTCGGTGATGATTGCGTTCGGAGGCCGAACCGACAAATAAGGTTCTTCCATACAAAGTGTTCGACCCGGGCTGCGGTGATGGTTGCCAGCGCTTCGGCCTCGGTCCATTTTGTGAAGTAGTCGACGGCAACGATGACGAATTTAAGCTGTCCCTTTCCTTGGGGCATAGGGCCGATAAGATCCAAACCCCACTCAGCGAAGGGCCATGGGCTGACAATCGGGGTGAGCAGCTCGGTAGGCCGTTTTGGGATTGAGCCAAAGCGTTGGTAATGGTCGCATTTCTGGACAAGTTCAGTGGCATCGGCATGAAGGGTTGGCCAGTGAATACCCTTGCCGTACGGTTTTGAAGGCCAGAGATCGGGCGCCAGAATGATTGCCGCAGGCTCCTTCCTGAATTTCCCGTAAGATGTAGTCCCCTTGTTGTGGGGTTATACACCGAAGTAGTGGTAAAGAGTGACCACGCCGGTAGAGGTTCTAATTCACAATCAAGTACCGCGCCGATCGACGGCGGAGAGTTTTAGCTTCGGCCTTGTCATCGGGTAACTTCCCGTTGGTGAGGTATGCGCGGATTGGATCCATCCAACTTGGGTCCTGCCGAACGGCATGTACCTCGGTTTCAGGAGTGCTGCTGCGCCGAGCGAGGACCTCGATCGGCACGTGGCGGCTGATGTTGTCGTCGATTGCTGAAGCCAGGCGTGACAGGGCATCGGCATGGTTGTTCTCGGACCGAGGGATTTGTTGAACTTGATATGCCCCAAAGTGGTGGAGCAATTGGCGGGCTTGTGTCAGAGTAAGCGGCCATTGAAATGCCCTTGGCTTCGAATTCAGTGAGTACTTGATTAACGACAAGCTGTGAGTCGCTGTATATCTTGAGCTGTTTAGCCCCCATCTCCTTAGCCAACCGGAGGCCTGCCAAAAGGGCTTCGTATTCGGTTTCGTTGTTGGAAGCCTAGAATTGGAATCGGATTGCATACTCGATGGTCGTTTGGTCAGGGGCTTTTAGTACTAGGCCGGCCCCGCTGCCTTGTCGGTTGGACGAGCCGTCCACATAGAGAGTCCATATGGGAATTGATGGATCAAAGGGTCCTTTGGTTGGCTGGGCGACTTGGCGCCGCCGAAGGCGAGTCGGAAGCGACATCTTCCGGATCTCTCTTGTGAGTTGCAGTCAACTCGGAGATGAAATCAGCTAAGGCTTATCCTTTCTCAGCAGGCCGAGGGCGGTAGTGAATGTCGAATTCGCTGAGTTCAATGGCCCATTTCACTAGCCGACCTGACGTCTCGGGTTTCTGGAGTACCTGGCGTAGAGGCTGATTGGTGAGGACGGTAAGACTGTGTGCCTGGAAATACGGCCGAAGCTTGCGTGCCGAGAGAACGAGAGCGTAGGCGAGCTTTTCCAATTCGGGGTACCGAATCTCGGCATCCTGCAGGGTGTGGCTAGTGTAGAAAATTGGAAGCTCTATGCTGTTCGGCTTGCGAATGAGCACGGAACTGAGTGCCGTTGGCGAGACCGAAAGGTAGACAACGAGGTCTTCGCCAAGAAGAGGGGTGCACAGGAGGGGCGCTCTACTCATGTAGGCCTTGAGGTCTTGGAATGCTCGGTCGCATTCGACAGTCCAGACAATCTGCCGTTTGTTTCCTTTAAGGGCTTTGAAGAATGGAGCGCATCGATCGGTAGCTTTCGATATGAACCGGGCCAGGGCGGCGACACGCCCGGTGAGGCTCTGAATATCCTTCTGTGTCTTCGGTATCTGCATGTCGAGCAATGCCTTGATTTTCTCAGGGTTGGCCTCAATGCCCCGTTGGCTAATCATGAAACCAAGAAACTTGCCCGAGGAGACGCCGAAGGCGCACTTGCCTGGGATTGAGACGCATGTTGTACTTCTTCAAGACATTGAACATGAGTGAGAGGTTGTGGAGGTGAGAATCGGCCGTTTTGCTTTTGACTAGCATGTCGTCCACATAAACCTCCATCGAGGTGCCGATGAGTTCGGAGAAAATTTTGTTGACCAATCGCTGGTATGTTGCCCCAGCGTTCTTCTTCAAACCGAACGGCATGACATTGTAGCAGTAAAGTCCTTTGTCAGTGATGAAGGCCGTATGTTCGCGGTCGGTAGGGCTTATGAATATCTGATTGTAGCCTGAGTATGCATCCATGAAGCTGAGAAGTTCGTGGCCTGCCTGTGGCATCTACCATCCGATCGATACTCGGTAGAGGGAAACTGTCCTTTGGGCAGGCCTTGTTTAGATCGGTATAGTCCTGACACATTCTCTAGGCGCCGCTTGATTTCTTGACCAGGACCGAGTTTGCCAACCAAACAGGGTAGGTTACATCCTGGATGAAGCCGATTGTCTTCAGTTTATCCACTTCGAGCCTCATCGCTTCATACCTTTCGGCATCGTAGCCGGCCGTTTCTGCCTGATGGGTTTGAAACTTGGACAAATGCTGAGCTTGTGGGAGATGACATTCGGAGCGACGCCGGGCATGTCATTGTATGACCAGGCGAAGACTTCTGCATTCTTGCGCAAAAAGTCGATGAAATCGGCACGAAGTGCTGAACTCAGTGTGGTGCCGATTCGGACCTGTCGATCGGGCTGTGCTTCGAGAGGGTGACTGATTCTAGATCTTCAACGGGTTGCGCTTGTGGGGTGACGGCCTCATCTCTGGGATCCTCCGGTTTCTCCATTCCCCTACCGTTCGGCGTAGTCGTCCTAATTGAAACTGAATATGCTTCATGAAGTGTAGCTCTTGGCGATTCCTTCGTTGCTGATACATAACACGTCCGTGCGCTCAATTGATCCCCTCGTACTCGGCCTACACCAGCGTGCGTGGGGAACTTGAGGAGGAGCATGTGTGGTGACAGCATGGCTTTCATTTTGGTGAGGGCCGTTCGGCCGATGATGGGATTGTACGCGTTAGGCAATCGACTACTAGAAAATGAGTGTAGATGATCGTGCGTCTAGGGATAGTACCGACGACGAATGGGAGCTGGACGCTGCCGATCAGTTCAACCACGTCACCCAAGAATCTTAGGAGAGGGGTGATATCCTTGTTTAGGTGTTGAGGATCTATACCGAGGGCGTTGAAAGCGTCAGGAAATAGGACATTGACTCGAACTCCCATGTCGATGAGGATTCGGCCCACATCGAAGTCTGAAATGTCGGCTCGTTTGATCATGGGATCGGAGTGGGGGAAGATGATGCCTCACTCTTCTTCTTCAGAAAAGGTAATAGGTTCCTAGCCGATTCGCCGGATCTTGTCGTTGCGTCCTCCCGCTACACTGAGTATTTGGAACGGCACGGACGTAATTTTTAATGGAACGGTTGCTAGTTTCGGCAATGGGCGCTCCCCCACTGATCATATTATCAATCTGCTGATTGGATGGTTGGGCCGCCGCCGTCTTCGTACTTAGGTCCTACTGATCGAGCCTCCCTTCATTAATCAGGCGCTCGACAATTTTTCGAAGGGCGATGCACGATTCTGTATCGTGGCCATTCTCCTGGTGGTATCGGTAGAAGACTCCGGTGTCCTTTTCGCTCTGTCGGGGGGAGCTTCCGATTGTTCAGCTTCGGTATCATCTGATCCTCGGTCATAAGGAGATGCTCATAAGTTGTATTGAGCAAAGTGAAGGTTTCTTCAAGCTGGTTTGTCTTCGGACTGCCGAAGTTGCCCCGCCTGCCGAGTCCTTCCCCTTTTTGTTGCTTTCCTGCCGGCCTCTGAAGTTGTCCTTCCATTTGTTCCTCCCTTCGTAAGGAGCAGAGGCGGGCGGTGCCGTTCGGTAGGGGGTCTGGTTTATTGTCCAACTAGCCGGGAATCGGTCGCAGTTTTGTGCGGAAGACCGATCGGTCGGTGCCCTTTTGTCGGACGGGCCGAAGCCGATCCTTTAGAGTTGAAATGCTCGGCCTTGGCATGGATGGCTGCCTGTTTCATTAGCTCAGCGTAGGTGGTCCAGCGCTCCTGCTGGACCAGATGGCGAAACTGAGATGATTTTTGAAAGCGTAGGTGGCTCAGCGTAGACTTTTGAAAGCACCGAAGGCCGCCCTATCGTCAGTGTCCGGACACCGGAATATTCGTGGCTGAACCTAGCTGCGTATTCTCTTAGGGCTCATCCTCTTGTTGCCGAACGGTATAGAGGTCGTCGGTAGAGTACAGGCGATCGGTCTGAATCATGAAATGGTTCAGGAAGGTCCGTTTCACTGATTCAAAAGTCTACCGTACCTGGCTCCAATCGGAAGAACCAATTCAATGCCGCTCCGGTAGGGTGGAAGGGAATAGTAAGCATTGGTCGTCGAAAGGTCGGCCCCTTGCAACCCATGGCTAATTGAAAGGTGTGGATATGAGTTACGGGGTCTTCTACCCTTGAGTAGAATGATATCCGAGCGCTTGAACTTCTTTCTCGTGTCTGAACGTCCGGATCCGATTGGTGAACGACCCCTCCTGTACCTTTTCCCACGTTGGCGTCCGAGCTTGGTTTTGTTCTTCTTCGATCCGATTCATCTTCTGGAGGAGGAGGCGAAGGGTCAGATCGGGTGGGGGAAGGTCGTCACCGAAGGGTTCGAACGCTCGGTTCTCAGTGTGGCGACCCGCATTGTGCCCCTGTTCATCCCGGCCTGCAGTTCGGCAGGTGTTTCTGACTTCCGTCTTCTTATGCCGATCATCCTCCTTATTTGATCGGTGACTTTGGTGCTCCTGTGATTTGTCTGCCGATCGACGGAGAGATCGTGGTCCCTGGTGAAGTTGGGACGTAGTCCGATTTCGTCGGTCTCTTCCATACCGATTGCTTCATACCTTCGGCGTATGGAGATTTCGGTCCAAGGGACTCCAGGCGTTGATCGTTGAGTTTGGCTCGGACTTGGATAGGCGAAGGCTGCCGTTCTCTACACTGCTCATTGATCCGATCGCGGCAATCGGAATAGACTTGGTACTCTGGGCGACGCTCCCTGGGGAGGGCACGATCAATCTTCGGAGGCAGATGGTTTTCCTGCGGCTTGTTGTTTTCCCTTATCCTTAGCATTGGGCTTTCGGACGCTGAATGACTTCTCTTGCCGAAGCTGCATATTTCGTTCCATACCGTTCTGCAATTGAATTGAGTACGTTTGCTGATCGTACAGCTGCCTCTGGGTGTCATCAAGTTTAGAGGCCAGGATATTTTTGTGCTCCTGCATTTTCGCCATTTCTCGTTGTAAAGTCTCTATGCGAGCCTCTGAGCGTACTCTGTCGAACGGGTGTTTCCGTTCGGGCGTATGAGGCAGAGGAGCAGGATTCGTCTCACCGCCGATGCCGAGGATGGGTCCATCGGTAGGAAGGGCCGAAGATGGATTCATTTTTTGGTCTCTGAGTTTGGAGTTCTTGAGATATGGGCTAATCGATAAGCGATTCCCACAGCCCGCGCCAATCTGTTTGCAATAAAACTAAACAGATAGAAATGAGTGCAACTTACAGGTGATGTGGACAATCTGATAGATCGATTGAGTGTCCGATGGCGATTCTTCTCGTCCTTGGCTGCTGATCCTGAATGGAAAGAAGCCGAGACTCGTAAGGTCTATGGAACCGGTGTGGAACCAACCTAAGACCCTCCGATGCCAGAGTATTGTGGTGAAGGGGCTTATTTATAGAGGGCATTTTGTATGCTCTTAGTACTTAATTTCGATGTGGGACTCGTGGGAGGGCCCTTCGAGGTTGACACGAGTCCTTAGATATTTCGGGCGGGTGCTTCGAAGTTGATTCTGTAGGATCGGTAGGGCATACCGATTGTATACTTATGCTGAATCAGGAGTGGATGGTTTACTGATTAGAGAGCGCCATCGGTAGGCGATGCCGTTTGTTCGGAGCCTTGGGTGCTTGGGAGTCTTCTATGATCTATGTGTCAAGGTGATGGGGAGGGTCAAACACGGTACAAACAGGAGTGATTTGGGGAAATTTTGAGTGAAATCCAAACGCTAGAACTATGCAATACAGCAACCACTCCAATTAGGAACGAACTGCCTTTGAACGTGAATTGTCCAATTTCTTACACCTATTCATTTCGGATTTCAGCCCAAAACTTGGCGAACATAATAATATGGTGGGAGGTGTCATTTGGTGTCTTTTGAGTGAAATCCAATCACAAAAACTATGCAATACATCAACCAATCCAACTTGGGACGAACTGCCTTTGAACTTGAATTGTCCAATTTCTTACACCTATTGATTTCGATTCGCGCCCAAAAGTTCAGCAACATCATAATATGGTGGGAGGAGTCATTTGGTGAATTTTGAGTGAACTGCAATCGCATGAACTATGCAAGACACCAACCAATCCAATTAGGAATAAACTGCCTTTGAACTTTAATTGTCCAATTTCTTACACCTATTGATTTCAGATTTCGAGCCCAAAACTTGGGCAACATCATAATATGATGGGAGTGTTTTGGTGAATTTTGAGTGAAATCCAAACGCTAGAAGTATGCAATACACCAACCACTCCAATCAGGAACGAACTGCCTTTGAAGTTGAATTGTCCAATTTCTTACACCTATTGATTTCGGATTGGAGCCCAAAACCGGGGGAAAATCATAATATGGTGGGAGGTGTCATTAGTTGGGTTTTGAGGGAAATCCAATCCCTAGAACTGTGCAATACATCAACCAATCCAACTAGGGACGAACGAACTGCCTTTGAACTTGAATTGTCCAATTTCTTACACCTATTAATTTCGTATTGAGCCCAAAACGTGGGCCACACCATAATTCTGTGAGAGGAGTCATTTGGTAAATTTTGAGTGAAATCCAATCGCTTGAACTATGCAATACACAAACCACTCTAATTAGGAACGAACTGCCTTTGACCTTGAATTGTCCAATTTCTTACACCTATGAATTTCGGATTCGAGCCCAAAACTTGGCCAACATCATAATATCATGGGAGTCATTTGGTGAATTTTGAGTGAAATCCAATCGCTAGAACTATGCAATACACCAACCACTCCAATTAGGTACGAACTGCCATTGAAATAGAATTGTCCAATTTCTTACACCTATTGATTTCGGATTCGCGCCCAAAACTTGGGCAACCTCATATTATGGTGGGAGGAGTCATTTGGTGAATTTTAAGAGAACGCCAGTCGCTTGAACTATGCAATACACCAACCACTCTAATTAGGAACGAACTTCCTTTGAACTTGAATTGTCCAATTTCTTACACCTATTGATTTCGGATTCGAGCCCCAAACTTGGGCAACGTCATAATATGATGAGAGGAGTCATTTGGTGAATTTTGAGTGAAATCCAATCTCTTGAACTACGCAATACACCAACCACTTCAATTAGGAACGAACTGTCTTTGAACTTGAATTATCCAATTTCTGACACCTATTCATTTCTAATTGGGGAAAAACATAATATGGTGGGAGGTGTCATTAGGTGAGTTTTGAGTGAAATCCAATCGCTAGAACTTTGCAATAAACCAACCACTCCAATTTGGAACGTCATAATATGGTGGGAGGTGTCATTAGTTGAGTTTTGAGGGAAATCCAATCACTAGAATTCTGCAATACGTCAACCAATCCAACTAGGGACGAACTAACTGCCTTCGAACTTGAATTGTCCAATTTCTTACACCTATTGATTTCGGATTTCAGCCCAAAACTTGGGCAACATCATAATATGATGGGAGTGATTTGGTGAATTTTGAGTGAAATCCAAACGCTGGAACTATGCAATACACCAACCACTCCAATTTGGAACGAACTGCCTTTGAACTTGAATTGTTCAATTTCTTACACCTATTTATTTCCGATTCAGCCCAAAACTTGGGGAACATAATAATATGGTGGGAGGTGTCATTTGGTGTCTTTTGAGTGAAATCCAATCACTAAAACTATGCAATACATCAACCAATCCAACTTGGGATGAACTGCCTTGGAACTTGAATTGTCCAATTTCTTACACCTATTGATTTCGATTGGAGCCCACAACTTGGGCCACATCATAATATTGGGGAAGGAGTCATTTGGTGAATTTTCAGTGAAATCCAATCGCTAGAATTAAGCAATACACCAACCACTCCAATTAGGAATGAACTGCCTTTGAACTTGAATTGTTCAATTTCTTCCACCGATTGATTTCGGATTTCGAGCCCAAAACTTGGGAAACATCCTAATATGATGGGAGGTGTCATTAGTTGAGTTTTGCGGGAAATCCAACACTGGAACTGTGCAATACATCAACCAATCCAACTAGGGACGAACGAACTGCCTTTGAACATGAATTGTCTAATTTCTTACACCTATTAATTTCGGATTTCAGCCCAAAACTTGGGCCACATCATAATACTGTGGGAGGGGTCATTTAGTGAATTTTGAGTGAAATCAAATAGCTAGAGCTATGCAATACACCAACCACTCGGATTAGGAACGAACAGCCTTTGAATATGAATTGTCCAATTTCTTACACCTTTTGATTTCGGATTCAAGCCCAAAACTTGGGCCACATCATAATATGGTGGGAGGGGTCATTTGGTGAATTTTGAGTGAAATCCAATCGCTAGAACTATGCAATAAACCAACCACTCCAATTAGGAACGAACTGCCTTTGAACTAGAATTGTCCAATTTCTTACACCTATTGATTTCGGATTGGAGCCCAAAACTTGGGCAACATCATAATATGGAGGGAGGAATCATTTGGTGAATTTTGAGTGAAATCCAATCGCTAGAACTATGCAATACACCAACCACTCCAATTAGGAACGAACTTCGTTGGAACTTGAATTGTCTAATTTCTTACACCTATTGATTTCGGATTTCGAGCCCAAAACTTGGGCAACATCATAAAATGATGGGAGGAGTCATTTGGTGAATTATGAGTGAAATCCAATCGCTAGAACTATGCAATCCATCAACAACTCCAATTAAGAAATAACTGCCTTTCAACATGAATTGGCCAATTTCTTACACCTTTTGATTTCGGATAGAGCCCAAAAGTTGGGCCACATCATAATATGGTGGGAGGGGTCATTTCATGAATTTTGAGTGAAATCCAATCGCTACAACTATGGAATACACCAACCACTCCAATTAGGAACGAACTGCCTGTGAACTTGAATTATCCAATTTCTTTCACCTACTGATTACGGATTGGAGCCCAAAACTTGGTGAACAACATAATATAGTTGAAGGTGTCATTAGGTGAGTTTTGAGTGAAATCCAATCGCTAGAACTACGCAATACACTAACCACTTCAACTAGGAACGAACTGCCTTCGAACTTGTATTGTCCAATTTCTTTCACCTATTGATTTCGGATTCGACCCCAAAACTTGAGGAACATCATAATATGGTTGGAGGTGATATTAGGTGAGTTTTGAGGGACATCCAATCACTAGAACTGTGCAATACATCAACCAATCCAACTATTCACGAACTAAGTGCCTTTGAACTTGAATTGTCCAATTTCTTACACCTATTGATTTCTTATTTCGAGCCCAAAACTTGGGCCACATCATAATAGGGAAGGAGGAGTCATTTCGTGAATTTTAAGTGAACTCCAATCGCTTGAACTATGCAATACACCAACCACACCAATTAGGAACCAACTGCCTTGGAACTTGAATTGTCCAATTTCTTACAGCATAATATGATGGGAGTGATTTGGTGAATTTTGAGTGAAATCCGAATGCTAGAACTATACAATACACCAACCACTCCAATTAGGAACGAACTTCCTTTGAACTTGAACTGTCCAATTACTTACACCTATTGATTTCGGATCCAGCCCAAAACCTGGGGAAAATTATAATATGGTGGGAGGTGTCATTAGGTGAGTTTCGAGTGAAATCCAATTGCTAGAACTATGCAATACACCAACCAGTCCAATTAGGAACGAACTGCCTTTGAACTTGAATTGTCCAATTTCTTACACCTATTCATTTCAGATCAAGCCCAAAACTTGGGGAATATCATAATATGGTGGGAGGGGTCATTAAGTGAGTTTTGAGTGAAATCCAATCGCTAGAAATATGCAATACACTAACCACTCCAATTAGGAATGAACTGCCTTTGAACTTGAATTGTCCAATTTCTTACACCTATTGATTTCGGATTGAGCCCAAAACTTGGGCAACATCATAATATGGTCGGAGTAGTGATTTGGTTAATTTTGAGTGAAATCCAATCACTAGAACTATGCAATACACCAACCACTACAATGAGGAACGAACTGCCTTCGAAGTTGAATTGTCCAATTTCTTACACCTATTAATTTCGATTCGAGCCCAAAGCATGGGGAACATCATTATATGGTGGTTGGTGTCATTAGGGGAGTTTTGAGTGAAATCTAATCGCTAGAATTATGCAATACATCAACCACTCCAACTAGGAATGAACTGCCTTTGAACTTGAATTTTCCAATTTCTTACACCTATTGATTTCAGAATGAGCCCAAAACTTGGGCAACATCATAATAAGGTGGGAAGAGTGATTTGGTGAATTTTGAGTGAAATCCAATCGCTAGAACTACTAAATACACCAACCACTCCAATTAGGAACGAGCTGCCATTGACCTTGAATTGTCCAATTTCTTACACCTATTGATTTCGGATTTCAGCCCAAAACTTGGGCGACATCATAATAAGGTGGGAGGAGTGATTTGGTGAATTTTCAGTGAAATCCAATTGCTAGAACTACGCAATACACCAACCACTCCAATTAGGAACGAGCTGCCTTTGAACTTGAATTGTCCAATTTCTTACACTTATTGATTTCGGATCAAGCCCAAAACCTGGGGAACATCATAATGTGGTGGAGGTGTCATTAGTTGAGTTTTGAGGGACATCCAATCACTAGAACTGTGCAATACATCAACCAATCCAACTATTGACCAAGCAACTGCCTTTGAACTTGAATTGTCCAATTTCTTACACCTATGGATTTCGGATTCGATCCCAAAACTTGGGCCACATCATACTATGGAAGGGGGAGTCATTTGGTGAATTTTAAGTGAACTCTAATCGCTTGAACTATGGAATACACCAACCACTCCAATTAGTAATGAACTGCCTTTGAACTTGAATTGTCCAACTTCTTACACCTATTGATTTCGGATTCGAGCCCAAAGCTTGGGCAACCTCATAATATGATGGGAGGGATTTGGAGGATTTTGAGTGAAATCCAAACGCTAGAACTATGAAATACACCAACCACTCCAATTAGGAACGAACTGCCTTTGAAGTTGAATTGTCCAATTTCTTACACCTCACTACTACAAAAAGTGGAAAAGACGACCATAAAAAGACGACGGTAGAACATAAAACCGTCGTTGTATTTAAATCGACGACGGTATAAACAAAAACCGTCGTGGATAAGTGCCTTACTGTTGAATATTTTTAAAAGACGACGCATACAATTAAAAAAGCGTCATTTTTTAAGAAGGATTTCTTCCAACTTAAAATCTGACCAAAAAAACAACGACAGTAGGTATGAATCCACCGACGTAGAAAATAAAGACGACAGTTCACGAAAAAACCTGCCGTGTTAACTCCTAACTAAACACGACCAACTGTTCTTAATCCCCGTCGTATAATATAACGGAATCCACATCTGTATACTACGACGGTGCCTTCTCTGTAAACCGCCGTCTTAATTTTTATTTCTTTTTCAGATTTAGTTATTTTTTAATTTTGGAAGCTTACGAAAATTAAAATGAGATCCCAAGAGGTATGATAACTTACCTTTGAGATGTTTGGATCCTGATCATAATCGAACCACCAAAGTGAGAAAGACAATATTTTAAATACACAAAATCCAAATAGAAACCAGAATTAAACTGACTACCTGCAGACTTTGAGAAAGACAATGTTTTGAAAGTTAATGATGTGTGCATTTTGGTGTCTTTGAGATACACCAAAACGCATACATCATTAACATCCAAATTATTGTCTTTGAGATGTGAGAGAGAGTGATGATGTATGTGTGTCAGTGAGAGAGGAAGACGAGCCTCAAGAGAGACCAGAAGAACTTGGAACCCTAAATGAAAACTGAAACTGAAATAAAGACACAAATTTATAAAATAAATATTTTAAACTTACGGCGGTGTTTATATACATACCGCCGTGTAATTAAAAATCCACGTCGGTTATTATTTAATGGAATCCACGTCGTATAATGTAATGTAATAAACGTCGGTATATTACCAAAAAACGACGTGTTAAATAATATACCATGACGCGAGAGATTAATTTATCGACTTATTATTTTGGAGTATACTACGACGGTACCTACAACACTACTGCCGTGTTTATTTACCACGTCCTAAGTTGAAATTACCGTCGTATTTGTTCAATTTATACGTCTGTCTTCTCTGTAAACCGCCGTCTTATTTTTATAGCTTTTTAAAATTAATTAATTTTTCTTTTATTTTGGTAATATATTTCTTAACACAAAACAAAATTTAATTCTCAATCCTCAACAACATTTTCATCTTAAAAGGCAAATCTCTTCGTGTTAAATATTGATCAATATTTACACAATATATGTACACAAATTTGGCAAATACATCGTGGTTTCTTTTCTGCCTTCACCCTCAGCTTGTTCAACTGTTTCTTCCTCTCATATGCAAGCTGGGCCCTCTCCTTCCTCTTGTTCTCAAGCTCCTGCACAGCCACAGATGAATATCTAATAATTTCAGAAAATCAAAATCAACAAAGTATGAAAAGCTCACTCTCCTCGATTCCTGGTTACATTGTATTCCCCTTTTCCACAGTGATCAGCTTGAAAACTCCTGTGTAGCAAGGGTGGAACCGCCTTAGAACCTGTTGTGGGTTGTGCCTTTGGGGTGGGGAGAGTGGGGGCTGGGAAGAAGCTGGGAAGAAGAGGAAGGAGGATGTAGCAAACCCACAATAGGTTTTAAAGCTGGTTCCACCCTTGCTAGACAGGAGGATGTAGCAAACCCATGCTTGGTCTTGTAAGGAATCAGATCTGCAAACCCATTTGCTTTCAAGAAAGACAATATCCTTCTGTTCGAGACCGTTCTCCTTCTGTTCGAGACAAGAATGACAAGTCAATGAAGGACCTCTGGGTGCAAGAAAAAGTTGAAACCCTAATTGAAAAATGAAGACGAAATAAGAAAAGAAAAACGCTTATTTATAAAAAAATTTTATATATGATCGGTTCATAATTGTATATCATTTTGTACCCTTCTAACTTATGATTTGGTTATGTTTTTTAGTTAAACTTGTGCTTTTAATCCTTTTTGTGTTTATCTTTCAGTTAATTGATATTTAGGTAACAATGATGGCTTCGGATAGGAAATGATGCAATCCAAGCATGTTAAGGCATGATTTGGATGAAGGGAAGAAGAGCTTAAAGACAAACTCATTTTTTGCTACAGCCCCCTACCAGTCCAGTTTCGTAGGTCATATTGCAAGCTTTGTTTCAGCAATCTACACAGCTCGGATGAGGCAGAATTCTTCATGAAAGTTGTTCCAATGGGTGTATACTATAACATATCCAAAATGCAGCCCCATTGGATAAATGTGGAGTCAGTTACCTAGCAAACACCGAACCATACTCAGGATGGATTTTTGTCAGCGAGCAAAACGAGTTAGCAATTTGTTTTGGCCTTAACTTTTTCATCCGATCTTGGATTGGGCCAATACTTGTGTGGTTGGATCATACACATTCTGAACTTCAATTTGGAGTGTTTAAAGTCTTCATTTGCTTAAGAGAAGCCCAATTCGTAAGCCCTTGAAGTTGCTGGTCATGCTGACTTGCAGATGAGCTCATTGCTTGCTTGGTCATGCTGACATGAGGATGAGCTATTGGTTTCTGGATGGAAGCTTGGTCATGCTGACATGAAGATGAGCTAGGGCTGCTGGTGGGATTTATTGGTGAAGTGCATCAACAATTTTCTAATACAAGTGCATCAACCAATTCAGATTTTATAATAAAAGTGTTGTATGCATTAGCCATTTTGAATTCAGATTTTCACTTCCCTTAGGCCTATAAATAGGGAAGTTCTCTAAGCTTGTAATCACACCCCAAGGGGGGAGCTCTCAAACATTTCTCTAGAGCTCCCTTCCCTTCTCTCCCTCAAATTCTCTTAGTTTCTCTTTCTAGTTTTCAATTGTTGTAATGAAATATTTGTGCTGAAATTCTCCTTAAGTTTTTCTTAGTTTCACTTTACTTTTCATTATGTAAATTCTTTTCTTTAGTTTCAAGTTTGATTAGTTTCCAAGTTTCAATTATGGTTCATGTTCTTATTCATTATGCTTATAAGTTAATATGCTAGTTTGAATGATTGATCACCATTTAGGCTTGCATGTTAGCTATCTTGGTTTGAATTAAGAGTATACACCATGCTTTAATTCGAAATTGAACTATGAATAGGAAGAGTATGTATGGACATTCGACAACAGGGATTAGATACATGCTTGGTTGTTTAAATTGTTCTTCTATGCTTAATGGGTTCCTAATGCTTAATTTTAGGTTAGACAACAAATGATCAAATTAGGGAATTAGGAACACAAGGTTAGGACCAAACACCATGGCCTAATCATACATTAGCTAGAATCAATCCATTAATCTAATTGAACTTGGGAACTTATCTACTTGAGTTAGTTATTTTCTTTCTTCCTTGTTTTATTTATTTCCTTTTGTTTTCATTTATGTTTTGTGTAGGAAAACTGAGTTGGATCCTTCAATCACCAATCCCTGTGGAATCGACCTCGCACTTACATATGCTAAACTACCAACGGCTCGTGAACTTGCGAGTATCACAAGTTGAGGATGCAGTTCAATCAATTTTGGTGCAGCTAATCCGACACAACAAGTTTTTGGCGCCGTTGCCGGGATCGGTAATATTGTTTGATTCTATTTGGTTTTCCTACTTTATTTTTATTTTTATTTTTTCTTAACTAAACAATTTCAAGTTTTAAAGTTAATGAGGTTAATTGACAAGTTGTGTTTGTAGTCCAACGGACAAGGACAATTGCCTGACAAGCAAGAGAACTGGGTTTGAGTCCCAGCTTACACAACACAAAAAATAGAAAAAGGTTCAAGTAGCATGTTGGTTATTTCTTGTTTATGGTTTCATGCACTTGTTCTTAATTAAATATCTTGTCCAAGTTTACATAAACACCATATGACTCTTGGACTGATTAGTGAATGAATGAGTAGATATTGAAGACAAACACCATGTTTAAATTCTACTTGGTTCTTTATTGTTTTTCTTGTTCTTAATGGGTTCGGAATTTGTGTTTAGACTAAACACCATAGCTAAATGCTTTTTCTGAATACTTGATTAAAACCACACACCATATGGATAATCATATTTGAGAAAGAACGAACTTCATAAACTAGTTTGATTTACTTTGTTGCTTGTTACTTTGAAACATGGAAGTGTTGGTTTTTCCTTTTCATTTTTAGTTTTTTTTTTATAAATTTATTTCCTAATCCTTTTAATTCCGTTTCAAGTTTTTGTGTGTGCTTTTTCTAGCAATCTTTGATAGCTTAATAAAAATGGAGAGAGATGGCAACCTCAATCATAAGAATGGGAAGTGTGGAGCAGTGGGAGAAGTCGCGACCTCCAAGTGCATCCATGCTCGACCTAATCGCTTCAAGGGGGAGCATTTCAATCCTTTCTCTTCTTTAAATTCTGTTTATTTCTTTGTTTGTTTCTTTTAGTACAACAATTTATGTCGTTTGTTTGAATTTGTTTAGAGTACTTAGTTCATTTTTATTTATGGTTTGTTGTTTCATTTTATCTTAACTTGTTTTTGTTTCTTATCTTAAAAATTAAAAAAGATTTTTCATATGAGCTAACTTATGGTAACTCCAGGAAGCACTTCCGTCAATACAGTGTCTAGGAGTTCTTTAGGCGACACCTTCGGTGTCTAAGAAGTTTGGGTTTTAAGCGGGACCATTGTGACCCCTCCAACCTTCCCGGATCCCCTGGCTGTGTTTTTCTGAGGCCCTTAACTGGTCATCCGTGAGTTGCTTGTATATTCGTGTGTTTTTAAACTAAGTTTTTTTATTTTCTTTGTTTTATTTTCTGTTTAGTCTTTATTTTTATTTTGTTTTTGTTTTTGTTTTGTTAAGTTAGTTTTTGTATTTATTTTATTTAGTCGTTATTTTTATTTTGTTTTTTATTTTGTTTTTTTTTTATGGTATGATTAGTTAGTTTATTTCTGAGTGTTAGAAACACATTTTTATTTCAAACACTGCATTAAAAACAAAAAAACAAAAAAAAACCAAAAAAAACCAAAAAAAAAAAACATTCAAGTAAATTAAAAAACAAAAAAAAAAAACAAACTTCTTCTTCTTCTTCCTCTTCTTCTTCTTCTTCTTCTTCATCTTCTTCACCTTCATCATCATCATGGCTTACCTCTATTGTCTCGCACTTGTAGGATCTGCAGTAGTTCTACATGGTCATCATTTTTCCTCTCCAGTGCTTCCACATGCTGAGTGGCACAATAGAGCCGCTCCTGTAGGTCCGCCACCATAGCCTTCAAGGAAGCCACTTCCTCGCTCAGAGCGGCACACTCCCGTGTCCTCGCCAGGAGTCGCATGCCCAAATTGGTAGCCGAGACCGCTTGGAGCACAGTTAAATCGTGGGACTCATCCACCGCCATCTTGTCAGACCTACGAGCCACATGTAGATGATCTGCTGGAGTGAGTTTACTGCCAATCAATGTTCCCAGGAGAACTGGTACCTGTTCGGCACTGCCTTAGAAAAGTTCGGTATTACCTCAGCAAAGTTTGAGGCAGTGCCGTGATGATATGAAGAGTTTGGGAAGACAAAGGTTGGAGGAGCCCTTATCTGGGCATTTGGTGGTGCAAGGGATAGCTCAAGGTTGAGATCATCAAGGTGAGTGCATGAGGATGCCATTTGTTTTGCTTCTGAATTTTTTGATGTTTTTCCTTGAGTTTGCAGGAAGAAATGCTGGGTATCATCCGCTTGCAGAGATGTGGTTTAAATAGGCATATGCTGAGAGAGAGAGCCAACACCACTTCGGATTTCCCGGGCATGCTCGACCTAATCGCTTCAAGGGGGAGCACCTTTACTTTCACTTTACATTTCTTTTCTCCGTGTTTTCGGGTGTTTTATGTTTTTGCCCGTTACTTTCATTTTCTGGAGCTTTGTGTTTTTGCCTTTACCTTTCGGCTATCATCTTTATTTTATTTTAGTTAGGGAACTGTGCTTCCATTTCCGTTTGTCGTCTTCGTTTGATTTAAGTTTCGGAAATGTGCTTTCTTTTCCGTTTTCTTTTTCCTTCTGCAAATTTACTCTTTTATTTCCAAAACAAAATAACAAAAACAAAAACAACCAAAAAAATAAAATAACTTAAAAACAACAATAATGCAGTAGAAATCATTTCTTCACGCGCTAGGTGTCTCGACCATAGGAGCTTTGAGTTTGGCCCTCTGGCTATCCTCTTCCGGGGCTTCACGTACAGCCTCTTGGGGCTCATCACTTGAGCTCCCAAAGATCGCAATCTTAGCTTGAGTGTAACTACTCTCGCGATCTGCTTGCTTGCGTTTACCCGGTCGGTCTAGGTCCTCCAGTTGCTTTCGCATGTCGCGAGAATACAACTCTACCATCTTTGATAGGGTTTTATTCTCGTCCCGCAATACTTCTAGCTGGTGTCGATTCACCTCCACTATCCTTGCCCTCTCCCTTTTCAAGCTTTTTATAGCAGTCTGACACTCTTCAACCATACTACGCTCCGCCGCCAACTGACCTTTCAGAATCTCTACCTCATGGGACTTCGCAGTAGGCGATGACCCAAACTTGCAACACATGCTGTACTCTGCACGCTTAGTGCCAGGGCATCGCTTGTGACCCGATTGTCATCCCTTGTCCCGAACACACGTATATCTTTAGGAGTCACTAGATTTCTGCCAACTCCAATGGCAACATCGTTGTCCAGGAGTATTGAGTCATTGACAGTCACAAGCCCTCGTCCAGAGGCAAAGTAGGGCACCCATACTGGTGCTGTTGCTTGGCCCCATGTCTAGTCGGTGGAGCTAGGTTGAGATCCAACGAAAATGGGTAGTTAGAGGCCATTTGATTTCTCACTCGCTTTTCTTCTTTCTTTCGTTTCTTTTTTGTGTGTTTCTGAGTTTGTGTTTTTCACCATTTCTTTTTAGCTTTTTATAGACTTAGTCTGCTAAACCCTAGCCGCTGCGGTTCTGAGTTCTGTGCGGCCCTTACGGCTTATCTCTATATGTCGCCGCACCCGTTTCCCAACCCCCCTTAATTGCATTTTCACCTCTTTTACCCGTGACTTCCCAGGAACCAAGGCATCAGGGACCACACTCTTTCTTTTTAGAAATCCCGCCTTCGCGCTCCCAATTCACGTTTCATTTTAAAAAATAAAAAAAAATTAAAACAAAATTTAACATGTGGGCTTCGGACTTCATTGTGGGCTTCGGGTTTTCACTGTTGTTTAGGTTTCAAAGTGTGTTAACTTTCTTTTGGGTTGGGTTTTCAATCGTTTGGGTTTGGGTTTGCGTAAGACTGTATATTTAGGGCTTACCTGTTTTGAGTGTTTTCAATTCTTTTTATTTGTTTGTTTGTTTTGTAATTTTTATTTTGTAATTATTTTCTTTTTGTATCTTATTACTTTTATTTGCTTTAATACTTTCATTTCTTGTTATGACATTGCTTGTTCCTAATTTTTAAACATTGAGGACAATGTTCATTTCTAGGTTTGGGGGTATTGGAGTTTAGCATGTAAATTTGGTTTTTTTTTCCTTAATTTTAACCTTAAATTTTTTTTTATTTTTTATTATTTGCTTGTTTTTATTTTTATTTTATTTTGTTTGAGTCTTACTTTTATTTTTATTTTTATTTTTATTTTTTTTTCACTTTCCGAACACACTTGATGAGATTATGATAAATGTTTGCATGGCTTAAATGAAAATTAAATTTTATTTATTTATTTTTTATTATTATTATTATTATTATTATTTTTGTAAATTTTTACTGTAAAATATATATATAAAATTAATTTGGCATCGTTCTAGCATGATATGTTTGAAACCTTCTTTGCACTTGCCATTTGTTTCATAATTTTCCAATTAAAGGATTTGCATGACCCAAAGAATTGTATCAAGCATAAATTAGACTTATATAACCATATAATGTGAGCTTTTGAGCCTTGTACTTCATTTCATGAGTGTTATACATATACTCTTATTTTGTTGTCATCAAAGTTGTTTGATCTCATTATTCATTGATTTGGTTGAACACTTAAAAGTCATTCATTCTTTTGCAATTTGATTTCATGACATTTAAGAAATGATATTAAGGCCATCTTTGGATCGTTTGTGCCTTTCAAGCTAACCTTATGCATGCTTAAGCATGATTCTCCATTGTTAACCATTTTGAGCCTACATGTAAACTTTTTCTTTCTTTTTACCAATTGCAATTCCTAGCTTTAGCCCGAAAAACAAGAATTTACCTTTCTAAGGAACTCATGAGCTCTAATTCGGATGTGTTTTTCATGCTAAGTTTGGGAAGGGATATTACATTAAAAAAAAATTTTAAAAAAAAAAATTACAGAACTTCACACAATTGGTGAAAGAAAAGAGAAAAGTTCTGATTAAATGGTAGTTGATTGAAATTTCATTTTTGGGTTTCATTGGTGTTTGGAAAGGAGTTTAAATCATTGTAAATGAAGGTATAAGGAGTTTTGATCATGTAAAATAAAATATCTACTCGTGATGATTCGAAGTCTTGTAAATAATTATTTTATGCTCTTACATTTTTGAGTTCCTTGGACTTTGTATTATCCATACCTTTCATTTCTTACTCACCTTACACCCTTGACCCCATTACAACCTATGTTAAAGACCTAAATTGATCTTAAATGTCATATGGTTGAATTGCATGCATTTTCTTACTTTTAAGTGTTTTGCATCCTTCTTGAGATCATATTAATGCAAGTTTTTTATCTTTCTATTTTGAGTTAAGTCCCTTATGGTTTAACTCTAATCTCATGTTTGTAACTGAGTGATGCATTGTAGCCCTCTTCTGAGTGATTCATTTGTGAGAGGACAACTTTGGTGAGATTTGAAGTTGCATTTGTGCTTGGTATGATTTTTGAAATTGTGTGAAAACTAAGATTTGAGAATTTGTTGCATTTGGCAATCACACTACTACACTTTGAGCATATTATGTTTTGAACTTTGCCGCCTTGTAAATAATGTCTAAATTGAGTTTTTATTGTTAAAACTTTTGAGTCATGTGCATGAGTCATTTCTCTTCGAAAATGTTCGGAAAGATTATTTTGAGTTCTTTTTTATTTTTGTGATTGTTTTTATTTTTATTTTTGATTTTGCTTTTATTTTTGTTTTTGTTATTTTAAGGACTAACAAATCTAATAAGTTTTCTAACCATTTTGTTTTGTAGAGTTAGAAAAACGTTTGTGGGTATTGTATTGTGTTAAACCCTCAGGAGACACAACTCCTCCTCCTAGGGATGCCTAGAGGTTTAAAGGCTTGTTGCATACGCTAAATGCAATCGAGTTACCTGCGGAAGTGGTTTAGTTAACTTCTTCTTTTGTTTTTAACTTTGTTTTGTGTTGTTTTGCTCGAGGACTAGCAAAATCTAGGTTTGGGGGTATTTGATCGGTTCATAATTGTATATCATTTTGTACCCTTCTAACTTATGATTTGGTTATGTTTTTTAGTTAAACTTGTGCTTTTAATCCTTTTTGTGTTTATCTTTCAGTTAATTGATATTTAGGTAACAGTGATGGCTTCGGATAGGAAATGATGCAATCCAAGCATGTTAAGGCATGATTTGGATGAAGGGAAGAAGAGCTTAAAGACAAACTCATTTTTTGCTACAGCCCCCTACCAGTCCAGTTTCGTAGGTCATATTGCAAGCTTTGTTTCAGCAATCTACACAGCTCGGATGAGGCAGCATTCTTCATGAACGTTGTTCCAATGGGTGTATACTATAACATATCCAAAATTCAGCCCCATTGGATAAATGTGGAGTCAGTTGCCTAATAAACACCGAACCATACTCAGGATGGATTTTTGTCAGCGAGCAAAACGAGTTAGCAATTTGTTTTGGCCTTAACTTTTTCATCCGATCTTGGATTGGGCCAATACTTGTGTGGTTGGATCATACACATTCTGAACTTCAATTTGGAGTGTTTAAAGTCTTCATTTGCTTAAGAGAAGCCCAATTCGTAAGCCCTTGAAGTTGCTGGTCATGCTGACTTGCAGATGAGCTCATTGCTTGCTTGGTCATGCTGACATGAGGATGAGCTATTGGTTTCTGGATGGAAGCTTGGTCATGCTGACATGAAGATGAGCTAGGGCTGCTGGTGGGATTTATTGGTGAAGTGCATCAACAATTTTCTAATACAAGTGCATCAACCAATTCAGATTTTCTAATTCAAGTGCATCAACCAATTCAGATTTTATAATAAAAGTGTTGTATGCATTAGCCATTTTGAATTCAGATTTTCACTTCCCTTAGGCCTATAAATAGGGAAGTTCTCTAAGCTTGTAATCACACCCCAAGGGGGGGAGCTCTCAAACATTTCTCTAGAGCTCCCTTCCCTTCTCTCCCTCAAATTCTCTTAGTTTCTCTTTCTAGTTTTCAATTGTTGTAATGAAATATTTGTGCTGAAATTCTCCTTAAGTTTTTCTTAGTTTCACTTTACTTTTCATTATGTAAATTCTTTTCTTTAGTTTCAAGTTTGATTAGTTTCCAAGTTTCAATTATGGTTCATGTTCTTATTCATTATGCTTATAAGTTAATATGCTAGTTTGAATGATTGATCACCATTTAGGCTTGCATGTTAGCTATCTTGGTTTGAATTAAGAGTATACACCATGCTTTAATTCAAATTGAACTATGAATAGGAAGAGCATGTATGGACATTCGACAACAGGGATTAGATACATGCTTGGTTGTTTAAATTGTTCTTCTATGCTTAATGGGTTCCTAATGCTTAATTTTAGGTTAGACAACAAATGATCAAATTAGGGAATTAGGAACACAAGGTTAGGACCAAACACCATGGCCTAATCATACATTAGCTAGAATCAATCCATTAATCTAATTGAACTTGGGAACTTATCTACTTGAGTTAGTTATTTTCTTTCTTCCTTGTTTCATTTATGTTTTGTGTAGGAAAACTGAGTTGGATCCTTCAATCACCAATCCATGTGGAATCGACCTCGCACTTACATATGCTAAACTACCAACGGCTCGTGCACTTGCGAGTATCACAAGTTGAGGATGCAGTTCAATCAATTTTGGTGCAGCTAATCCGACACAACAATATACCATGTCGGTTATTTTAAATTATCGACGTTTATATGAAAATATAAACGTCATTTAAACCTAAAAGAAGGTCGTATAAATAAATTAACGACGACGCTATATAAAAACGACGTTGTCATATTTTGGAAAAATAATTTATTGTGTAATTAAAAACTTAACACGTCGGTATGAGTATTTAAAACGACGTGGTATATATTTTTCACGTCGTTATTATTGAGTATATGTACACAAATTTGGCAAATACATCGTGGTTTCTTTTCTGCCTTCACCCTCAGCTTGTTCAACTGTTTCTTCCTCTCATATGCAAGTTGGGCCCTCTCCTTCCTCTTGTTCTCAAGCTCCTGCACAGCCACAGATGAATATCTAATAATTTCAGAAAATCAAAATCAACAACGTATGAAAAGCTCACTCTCCTCGATTCCTGGTTACATTGTAGTCCCCTTTTCCACAGTGATCAGCTTGAAAACTCCTGTGTAGCAAGGGTGGAACCGCCTTAGAACCTGTTATGGAAAAGGGGACTACAATGTAACCAGGAAAAGGGGATGTAGCAAACCCATGCTTGGTCTTGTGAGGAATCAGATATGCAAACCCATTTGCTTTCGGAAAGACAATATCCTTCTGTTCGAGACAAGAATGACAAGTCAATGAAGGCGAGAAAAAGTTGAAACCCTAATTGAAAAATGAAGACGAAATAAGAAAAGAAAAACCCTAAACAAATATTATATACCACGTCGGTTATTTTAAATTATCGACGTTTATATGAAAATATAAACGTCATTTAAACCTTAAAGAAGGTCGTATAAATAAATTAACGACGACGCTATATAAAAACGACGTTGTCGTATTTTGGAAAAATAATTTATTGTCTAATTAAAAACTTAACACGTCGGTATGAGTATTTAAAACGACGTGGTATATATTTTTCACGTCGTTATTATTGAGTATACAATTTTCACGTCATTATTATTGACGGCGCTTTGAAGAAAAAATGCGTCGTGTAGTTAGACATAAAAACGGCGGTTAATTAAAACCTTGCGTCATGTAAAGTAATATTCATTCTCAAAGCGCTGTTTCAAAATTTACCACGTCCTAAGTTGAAATTACCGTCGTATGTGTTCAATTTATACGTCTGTCTTCTCTGCAAACCGCCGTCTTATTTTTATAGCTTTTTAAAATTAATTAATTTTTCTTTTATTTTGGTAATATATTTCTTAACACAAAACAAAATTTAATTCTCAATCCTCAACAACATTTTCATCTTAAAAGGCAAATCTCTTCGTGTTAAATATTGATCAATATTTACACAATATATGTACACAAATTTGGCAAATACATTGGTTTCTTTTCTGCCTTCACCCTCAGCTTGTTCAACTGTTTCTTCCTCTCATATGCAAGTTGGGCCCTCTCCTTCCTCTTGTTCTCAAGCTCTTGCACAGCCATAGATGAATATCTAATAATTTCAGAAAATCAAAATTAACAAAGTATGAAAAGCTCACTCCTCGATTCCTGGTTACATTGTAGTCCCCTTTTCCACAGTGATCAACTTGAAAACTCCTGTGTAGCAAGGGGTGGAACCGCCTTAGAACCTGTTGTGGGTTGTACCTTTGGGGTGGGGAGAGTGGGGGCTGGGAAGAAGCTGGGAAGAAGAGGAAGGAGGATGTAGCAAACCCACAACAGGTTCTAAGGCGGTGCCACCCTTGCTAAACCCATTTGCTTTCAGAAAGACAATTTCTTGTGACAAATCATTCTGCAACCCTAATTGAAGACTGAGAGTTAAAATATGAGTGAAAAAAATCATATTTAAACAAATTACCGTAAATATCCACGTCGGTTTTAATGTACATAGCGACGTCATATTAATAATCAACGTCCGTTCAGAAAAACAAGCGCCGTAGAACTGCATCGGAAATCCCGCGTATTAAAAGAGAACGACGTCGTTTTCAGAACCCAAAGTAACCACGTCTGTTTATTAAAATACAAGGTCGTTGAATTTATAAGTACTACGTCAGTTAGATAAAACAAAGCGCCGTCATAACTGCATCGGAAATCCAAAAGTCATTTGGCGCGTATTAAAAAGAGAACGACGTCGTTTTAGAACCCAAAGTAACCACGTCTGTTTATTAAAATACAAGGTCGTTGAATTTATAAGTACTACGTTAGTTTAGATAAACAAAGCGCCGTCATAACTGCATCGGAAATCCAAAAGTCATTTGGCGCGTATTAAAAAGAGAACGACGTCGTTTTGGGAAATCCAAAAGTCATATGGCGCGAATTAAAAAGAGAACGACGTCGTTTTCAGAAACACATAGTAAACACGTCGTTTTATTAAAATACACAGTCCTTGATTTCGGAGTACAACGTCAGTTTAGATAAAAAAGCGCCGTCATAAACACATCGGACTTCCAAAAGGCGTTCGACAACTGTGATAACACCGTCGTTATAACTAACTAATACGGCGGTTTTGTAATAACAACGTCGTGGTATTGAACTCTGGGACTGTATATAAATTTTTCGTCACCTGACCTAATATTCTACGGTTTTCTCACAGATAAAGTATCTTAGTTTACTTCTCATTTCCAAAAGCAGCATCTGATCATCGTCTCTAATCTTCGGTTTCATCTCCAAATCACCATTTTCGCCTTCTTCTTCGTCGGAAGGAAACTTTCTTTGCACGCCAAAGGTTTTTTCTGCCTCTCCTTCCTTTTTTTACATTTCATTTGAATGCCGTAGTTGTCTGGAAACAAGATTCTGTCAAAATGAAGAAATCTTTCACTGGTTTTGAGTAAATATATCTATAGATTCTCTCACGACGCCAAAAGACGACAGTTCTGTCTTGTTTTCGACGATAAATTGACAGACCACGACTTCCGTTAATACGTCGGAAACAAGATAAAACCGTCGTCTTTTATACACATTTACGTCACGAAATATATAACACCGTCGTCTTATTTCCATTCATGGTCTAAGAGATTGTTTAACAGGACGTCGCTTTTTTAGTGTTACCGTCGTTGTTTGGCATTATTACGTCGTTTCTTTTTGATAACCGACGTTGTTTACCTTGCAGATTAATTAAAAATGTCTTCGAAATCTCAAAACAAGGTAGCTGAAGCGTCAAAGGCTCAAGTGGAAGGAGAAAAATCAACTCAAAGCAAACACTCGAAGAGGTTGAGATTTTCCTCTCCTCCGAGAAAGACTCGAGCACAGCCACATTTGTTGTGGAGCCAAAATCTGGCCGCGATATCAGCACAATGAGCCGTGTTGTGAAGAGGAGAATTGAGAATGTTAAGCCTGTGGTTGAGTTCAATAAAAAGGGCAAACCAGTTGGCAAGGCTTCTATTGAGATGCAGTCTTACATTGGTGTTTTGGCACGCACCAGAGTCCCTCTTGTGGACAAGAAATGGAGACTAATACCCAAGGACGTGAAGGAGCATATTTGGGAAGCTGTTCAAATGTCCTATGTTATTGGGGATAGGTACAAAGACATGGTCTTGTCGCCTGCCGCCAGAAAATGGAAGGATTTCAAGTATAACTTAACTAGGCAGTATATCCTTCCATTCGCAAATGAAAAGGAGGAGTTAAAAGAACCCCCTGCGCTTTATAAGTTCATAGAAAAATCGCAATGGGATGCCTTCGTAGCTTCAAGGTTAACCCCAGATTTTGAGGCTAAGCATGCTTGAGCAGAAAGAGAGGAGGGAGAAATTGGTGTACAACCATAGGTTGTCTAGAAAAGGGTATGTTGGTTTGGAGGAGCAATTGGTAGAAACCATGCCCGATATTGAAGAAATCGATCGAGCTGTTCTATGGAAGAAGGCAAGAGAAGATAAAACAGGAAACATCCCTGATCCAAAGGTTGCAGAGAAGGCAAAACTAATCGTAAGTCTAACTAACTCTGTTCTAAATTTGAAAAAGAGAGTGTTTTATTTTGTTATAGACGTCGTTTATCTTTAAATAAGCGACGTTATAAATTGAACACCACGACGGGATTAATTTACAGACGTTTAAAGATAAATAGGACGTCGGTTTTTGAATATAGGATGTATTTTTATATACCGACGTTGTAAAATGTAAACAACGTCGGTAGTTAAATACAGACATTGTAAATTAATACTACGTCAGGAGGTTAAGAAAACCGTCGTTGTTTATTATTTACAACGTCGGCATATTTATATCTTTTACACCCTGCTCAGTTTCTAACAATCTCTCTTTCTCTCTTTTAGGATGATTTGCAAAAGCAGGTCTCCGAAGGCACTCTGACTGTGTCCGGGACCAATGATGTCTTGACTCTCGCTTTGGGAACCCCCGAGCATGGTGGGAGAGTCAGAGAGCTGGTGCCTGGAGTTACCCCCACTTAGTTCTTCAATTTGCCGAAACAGGAGAGAGTCAAATTTGGTGACAAATTGAAGGAAAGTGTGAGGGAGGCGGTCAGAGAAGAGACCCTTAGGATAGAGGCGAGGGCAAGGGAACATACAATGGCCGCCGTCGAGAGCTAAGAAGGAGGCTATGATGGCAATGTTCTGTCAACTAGTTCCTAATTTTGATCCCAGCCAGATGTCCAAAACTCCAATTTCTCCAATTACTCCAATGAATTTACCCCCTCAAGATCAAAGCCCCAAAAATCCAATGTCTGATAAGGCAAGCTGCTGGGGCCACTGGTATCAGACCCCTAGCTTTGGGATTAGAAGATCCAAAGCCTGAAGCTGATACCTGCTGGAAAACAGGAAGAGGACACGGTAAAATTTCTGCTATGATCTATTTCTGCCTTTAAAATTTAAATAGACGTCGCTCCTTTTAATATCCGACGTTAAAATTTAAAATAACGACGTCATATACGTCCCGTTTCTTACAAGACGCGTCGTGTTTAGTTAAATACCACGACGCTTTTACTTGATTTGCAAATTATTAGACATTAAAAATAACGACTATGTTTTGTATAGTATAGCGACGTTATAATTTCAAAACGACGACGGTTATGTATTTACCGACGTCTATAACCTTTTCTCCGTCGGTATTTACTAGAAACCGTCGTTTATATTATATACCACGTCTGTTTTTTGGGTT
Source organism: Prunus fruticosa (assembly GCA_018703695.1). Taxonomy (NCBI): domain Eukaryota; kingdom Viridiplantae; phylum Streptophyta; class Magnoliopsida; order Rosales; family Rosaceae; genus Prunus; species Prunus fruticosa. The sequence continues at coordinate 24,135,805 of CM031918.1, read as the reverse complement.
TAATTAGAGTCGTGTATAACTTATATTTCTTTATTTATTTCATGTAACAGGATCTCTCAAAGCTAAACATGCCAACTCCTCTCTTAGCATTATGCCAACACGTCCGGACCAAGTTGTTGCCTACTAATGAGGCTGTGGCAGTTCACATGCCCGAGGAAGTGTTTTGCTTTGAGCATGATACCTTCCTCTTACCTGAAGATATTTTGCAATTTGGTTCCATGGTGGAGATTGGAACCACAGTCATATCAGTTTACATGAGGTAATTCTCCCTAATCCCATTTTGTTTTACATTTTCCTTTCTTTTAAATTAAAATCTCTTTTAATTGACTTTCATATATTTAGGTTCCTATTTGACTATTTAAAAATGGCAAATATGGTAAACCTGGTTGGCCTGGTGGACCTTGGATTAGTGAGCGCTGATCTGGAACAATATCAGACCGAATAAAAAACTTGTCAAAACGGCTGAATACAGCGCAGATGGGAATCAATTTTTCTTGGTCCCATATAATCCAGGGTTAGTACCATTTAAAGTATTTTCCTGAGCTACTAATATTTTTCTTTGTAGTAAATTTAACCTATATGAATCATTATGTGCAGGGGTCATTGGGTGATGGTCATTGTGAGACCATCAACGGAGACTGCCTATTACATGAATTCACTGCCAAAACGCATGGTTGACGACGACATGAAAAATATAGTGAATACGTAAGTTGATTTCTGCTGATTTAAGATTTTTCCTATAGAGTATTTAAATAAACGACGGTTTTAATAATACCGATGTTATAGTTAAAATATAACGACGGTAAGTTATTATCGACGTGTTATTTTAACTACCACGTCAGTAATTTCTTAAAAACGTCGTTTTAATTTAACTACCACGTCGTTTGGGTTTTACTTAAGAACGTTTTAATTTTATTGCTCAATTTTTTGTTCTACGACGTTTTACTCTTACCGACGTTATAATGTTACACAACGATGGTAATTTTTTACCGCCGTTTTAAAATAAATATCACGTCTTTTTAAAAAAAAATCTGTCGTTTTGACTGATTTACCACGACGGTTACTATTTGTATTTAAATATTTTGTTTTGTCATTAACACCCTTGGCCTTTTCTTGTAACAGGGCAATTAAAATGTATAACATTCATATAAATAAAAATTCACGTAAACAGCAGGCCATATGGAAGAATCTACACGGCACTCCTGAACAACCAACGAGTGTCGAGTGTGGCTACTACGTGATGAAATTCATGATCCATACCTAAATTTCGAGAAGAAGGTAAAACGCACCATTTTAGATATACTTTTGTTTAAAACTGTCGTTTGTATCTTTATAACACGTCGGCTTTTTGGTTTATTTTGCAGTTTGAGAAGAAAAAAGAAAAACTCCAGTATAAACAAGAGGATATTGACGAAGTTAGGCATGAATGGGCAGAATTCGTGAACAACTTATTACCGAAGGATAATTGATGTAGATAAATATTAATGAACAATGTTTGGGGTTTAGGGTAGATAAATATTTATGAAAATGTAGATAAATATTGATGTAGATAAATATTTATGAACAATATTTTAGTTTATTTAAAATGTACATAACTATTTTGTTGCAATCAAGCGAACAAATATCACAAAAATTAAATTTTGATTTAAAACTTGTTTAATTCCCAAAAACCGACGTCTTATTCTACTTTACACGTCTCATACGTTTACACAATGGTCGTCTAACAGTAACTGGAATATAACATCGACGGCAATTCTTAAAAACGACATCTAATAGACATAACAAAGATGGTTCATAATTAATTCATCCTGTGTAAATGAATTTTGTACTTATATACTACGTCGGTTCGTATAACCTTATCGACGTCTTAATAATATACAAAGGCGGATACTATTAAATATCCGCCTTTCTATATGTAAACAACGTCGGTTATATCCATTATAATGACGTTTAATAGGCATAACAACGACCATTTGTAATTAATTCATCCTGTATAAATGAATTTTGTAGTCATATACTACGTCGGTTAGTATAACCTTACGATGTCGTAATAATATACGAAGGCGGATATAATTAAATCTCCGCCTTTGTATAATTAAACAACGTCTGTTATAAAAAGACGTCGTTTTATATTATTTTTGACGTCATTTTGTTATGTTAAAGTCGTTGTAAGTTGATACAACGTCGGTTCGTCATTTTTAATTTAATTTTTAATGAATTTTATATTTTATTTAATTCCATATTAAATTCAAAACTAAATCCAAAAATTAAACTGAAAACTACCAAGTATTGGAATATTGTCTCTATCCTAAAGCTTTAAAAAATATATTTTTGGATATATTTTTTTATTGTATTTAATTACTAATATTAAGAATATATTCAAAACAAAATCCGAAAAATATATTCAAAACAAATTCTATGCACTGATTGAGACAATATCTTGCCCGTTAAGGCATGAAAAATGTAATTTTAGTTTTCAAAGTTCGAATGATAACAAAATTCAAACATATTTAGAGACAAAGCATGGTACTCCTTATACTTTACATTACATAACCCTAAAGTTTATGTGATCCATTGGTGCCCATAAATTCAAAATTATGAAATCCATATTTTAGCCTACTATTGTAGAAGGCATTGTTGTAAGGAGTCCATAGCAATTTTCAGTTCATTTTTCTTGTACTTGTGTATTTTTTTAAATTTATTGTAAAATTTAGGGTTTAGGGTTTAGGGTTTATTGAAACGACGCGGTTTTCTCCCGCTGTTTTTGGTCAACTACATAACGAAGACTAATTGTATTCGGTTTAGGACGTCGATTATTGAATAGCGACGTCCTTTTTGTTTACAACGTCGGTCGTTTGTATATACACACCGCCGTTGTAAGTTGACCGTCGTCGTTTGAAAACGCGGTACTTTAAAATTTTTGACCGCGACCTAAAATTTTCAGAATTTCCCTTCAATCCTCAAATAGTTCATTCTCTCTCTTCAACATAAATTTGTCTGAAAGTTTTCGTTCTCCCAGCTCTCTCTCAATATCCATGTAAGTACGTGGATTCTCTAGTCCCTTTAACCCTAATTCTCTCAGCTCTCTCTCAAGCTTTTGTTATATTCTCTCAGCTCTCTCTGAAAGCATTGGGTACGTAGATTCTCCAAGATCTCTCTGAAAGCATTGGGTACGTAGATTCTCCAAGCTCTCTCTCAAGCAGTTGTTATATTCTCGCAGTTCTCTCTCAATATACATGTAAGTACAACCCTAATCTCTTCTAAAATCCATAAATGTTTTCATTGGTAGCCTTGTAATAATTGCAGTTGTTATATTAGGGTTCTTTTATGTTTTGGTGTTTGCATTTTTGTAATAATTGCTCTCTGTTTGGGTTCTTTTATGTTTGTTTAGCCATGGGTTCTTGGAAAAGGAATGGGGATTAAAGTTTTTTTTTTTTTTTTCTTAGACGACGGTTGGATAATCAAACCGTCGTCCAAATGTTTATTATACGTCGGTTGTTAATTTTGTCCCGTCGTCTGATTTTTAAGCCGCAACTGGTAGCATATAGACGACTATTTCTCCATTAAACGTCGTCTTTAGGCTACCAGAACATTGTTGAAATTTCTGGGTTTGGGTGTCTTAATGACGACGGTGACTATAGATGCCGTCGTCTGAATGAATATTAAACGACGATTTTTTTTTCAAACCGTCGTCTTGTCTATGTTTTATATTTAATTTTCATTTTGTTATCTGCTATTTGAATGAGGTAGTGTTTCATTGATGGTCTTTCCACTTTAATATATATATATATATATATTTATATGAATTTTATAGAGTATGAGATGGATAAGTCATGGATGCATGCGGATAGAAGATCGAAGGCATATGAGTTAGGGGTGGAAGGATTTTTGAATTTTGCATTAGAAAATCTTAGAAATACAACTGAGATTCGTTGTCCATGTGTTAAATGTGGGAATATTCGATTGTTTGGGGTTGGAATTATAAGGGAACACTTATACTTTAATGGAATTGACCAAAGCTATAAGATTTGGACATGGCACGGAGAACCTTGGGAATGGACTACCAATGCTAGTATAAATGTGGAAGAAGATGAGCAAAGTAGGGTCAGTTATGTTTCTGAAGAATTAGGGATGGATGATAATGATTTTGCCAATATTGGATCTGATCCTTATGAGTTTGCCAATGTGATTGGGGATGGCGATCAACCCTTGTACCCTGGTTGCAGTAAGTACACGAAGTTGTCGGCTTTGGTGAAGTTATATAATTTGAAAGCAAAACATGGAATGAGTGATGTTTGCTTTATAGAATTATTGATACTTCAAGGAGAATTTCTTCCAGAAGGAAATACACTACCTTCATCTATGTACGAGGCAAAAAAGACTTTGTCTGCTTTTAGGGATGAGTTATGAGAAAATCCACGCATGTCCCAATGACTGCATTTTGTATCTGGAAGGAGTATGAGAATGCAACTAATTGTCCTACTTGTGGTATCTCAAGGTGGAAGGAAACCAAGGATGGGTTCTTGAAAGAGGGTGTGGCAGCGAAGGTGGTGTGGTATTTTCCTCCAATTCCAAGGTTTAAAAGGATGTTTCAATCACATAAGACAACTAAGAGTTGACTTGGCATGCTGCAAGAAAATCAGTTGACGGTTATATGTCTCATCCAGCGGATTCCCCGTCTTGGAAACTTGTTGATGAAAAATGGCCCAACTTTGGTAATGAGCCAAGAAACTTGAGATTGGCTCTCTCATCTGATGGATTCAATCCCCACAGTTCTTTAAGTAGCAGATACAATTGTTGGCCAGTTATGTTACTTACATATAATCTCCCACCATGGCTATGCATGAAGCGGAAGTTCATGATGTTGACTATACTGATTTTCCGGTCCTAAACAGCCCGGAAATGATATAGACGTCTACTTAGAGCCTTTGATTGATGATTTGAAATCTATGTGGGATGGGATTAGAGGAGTGTATAATGCCCACATAGGAGAATACTTTACACTTAGAGCTGCATTACTGTGGACAATTAATGATTTTCCTGCTTATGGAAACTTATCTGGTTGTGTTGTTAAAGGATATAAAGCTTGTCCAATATGCGGCGATGATACGCCTAGTCACAGGTTGAAAAATGGCCACAAAATTTGTTACATTGGACATAGAAAGTGGTTACCAATCAATCATCCATATAGGAGGCAACGTGAGCTTAGTTGATATGGACTTGTTGAACCAAGCACATCTATATGTCTTGGAGAATACGGAGGAAGTCCTACCTTATATCGAGTATGTATGAGTTTAATTTTTCATATGTAGCCATTTTAAATATTATTACTCCTTATGTTTATCTTATATACAAGGGACTGTAATGCGTGTTTTTTTTGTGTCAATTGTAGGGAACATATGATCCACATCAAGACCACTTATCCGAAATTTAGAAAGAGAACAAAATGGCTACAAGATAAGCACAATAGCACTTTCATTCAATGGCTACGCTTTAAGGTATATATGTTATTGAATGACATATTGAACTTATTTTACTTTTCTTTCTTTCTATATATATGTTAGATTGAATTAAGATATGTGTTTAATTTCCAGGTTCAAAGTGAATTTAATGGGGAAGACTATAATGGCATATCAGAAAATTTGAGGTGGTTAGCAGCTGGTCCAAGCATGGCAGTGCCATCATATAGGAGCTATCTTATTAATGGTGTCAAATTTAACACCAAGGCACAAGATGATGTGCGAACTGTCCAAAATAGTGGAGTTTATTTACTTGCACATACTATGCAAGTTGCTAGTGCCAAGGATAAAAACCCTATTGTCTCCAATATGGGTTTTTATGGGGTTATTCAAGAAATTTGGGATCTTGACTACCAAAAGTTTAGAATCCCAGTCTTGAGGTGTGATTGGATAGATAACACTTCGGGCCTTGTAGTCGACGAACTTGGATTTACCCTTCTAGATCTGAGTAAAATTGGACATAGGAATGACCAATTTGTTATGGCTTCTTAAGTCAAACAAGTATTTTATGTTGACGACCCAATGCATCGTGGTTGGTCAGTAGTGTTATCAATGCCTAATAGAGAATATAATGATGTTATTGGTGATGAAATGCTAGGTGATATTAGAATTGAGTGTGAGCCATTTTCTAGAGGGATACCAAATGTTGACACATTTGATGACCTAGTGGGTGAGTTTGGGAGTGAGAATATTAGAGATGGGTGTGAAGATATATGGATTGATTGATTGTTGTAATGTATGACATCAGTTATGCAGTTAATTGTATGACATTAATTCATAGCTTTGTATATCATTTTCATTCCGATCACTGAAATTAAAAATAATCGGTGAAAGCTGAAAATACGACGGTCAAGTTACAAAAATCGCAAAAAGAGACGTCTACAAAACAACCAACGTCGGGTTTTCACAACCGACGTGGAATGACAACGCAAAAATGAAATAAAAACCGCCATTTGAAAAGGAAAACACGTCGGTTAATTAAAATTCATTTCAAAACGTTTACTAAATATATAAACAACGACGGTAAATAAAATAATCAACGACGAACAATAATGTATAACACGACGGCAGAGTTCAAACCGACGAAATTAGGGATGATGATTAACGTCGTAAAAATATTGTTGCACGTCACTTATAATTAAACAATTGACGTCTCGGAGAAATACACACGTCAAAAAAGGTTATAAAAGAGACTTAACAAAGACTAGCCACGTCATGGAATAAATAAATAACCGACGTAGTAAGGAAATAACAACGTCAAAGAATTATATGCTTCGGACATAGTAAAGTATAACCACGACCTACATTTTATAATCACCGACGTCAAATGCATAACTCAAGGCGTTTCCCTACTTATAATGACGTCTCAGAGGTTACACACGTCTAAGTGGCTCACAAAAGAGACTTTTAAAATGCCAACCACGTCAAAGTCTACCACCACCGACGTTGTAAAGAACTAACAACGTCCTAAAATGTGACTCCTAGGCCTTAGTAAATGGATTAAACATGACAGGTATTTTAAATAACCGACGTGTAATGTCAAATTCCCGTCGTTTTTTGTGTGTTAAAGCTGTCAAAATAATTTTCAACGTCCGTGGTGACATAAAGGGTCGTGGTTATTTTTGTTTTTACATTCTGTTAAGCTCATAATTTCATACATATACGTACCCTATTTACTTACTTCTTTTGCTTAGTTTCTTAGAATTTTGAGTTATTTGCCTCTCTTTGTGTGTTTTGTAGGCCAATAGAGCAAGAGAGCATTTGAAGCAATATGGTGCAAAAATGTGCAAAAAGCTGGAGACTGAGGTAGAAGTTCATTTCGGCCTTATCTTCTTCATCCGAGCTTGGATTTGGCCAATACTTGTGTGGTTGGATCAGAGACATTCTGAACTTCACAATGGACATCTTAAAGTTGTCATTTGATTCAGCCAAGCCCAATTCGTAGGCCCATGAAAATACACATCATGCTGACATAAGGATGAGCTGATGGATGCTTTGTCATGGTGAGCTAGGCATGAGGTATTGGTTTCTGGATGGATGCTTGGTCATGCTGACATATTGATGAGCTATGGCTGCTGGTGGGATTTGTTGGTGAAGTGCAACAACCATTTCTGATTATCTAATGCAAGTGTGTTAGGTGAAATTTGTGTGGTTGGTGAACTTAATTGTATAATCTGATTCACCTAACCCTTGTGCCTATAAATAGGGAGTCTCTAGAGAGCCAGAATTTCATTCCATCATTTTACACTTCCATTGTACACAAAGAGAGGGAAAGTTGAGAGTCACAAAGGGAGAGAAGGGAGAAGGCAGCAGCTGGGAGGCTTTGGCCTCTTGGCAGCCATGGAGATGAATCTTTTCCATCTCTAGCATGCTGTCCTTATCTTCTTCTCCTCCCTTTGTCTTTTATTTTCTTCTTGTATTTTCTTTGTTTTTCTGTTATTAGTTGTAATAAACATCTTGCTAGTCTTGTATCATGGTTTGAGTTTATAAAGTTTGATTTCATTCATGAATTCTTCTTCACTGTTTTAATGGAGCTGTTTTGCATCCTTTGACTGATCACCTAAGGTTTTATGCGTTATGTTCTTGTTGGGAAGGTTTGGGGATCATCTTCATTCCATCCATTAGCAACTCATGTGATTTGGTTTCTAGGTCTCCTAATGTAAACACCATGCTTGGGGTCCTTGTGATGTTCAATGCAATTTGATCCAAACACCATGGACTTATTTGTGAGCATCTTCATAAGTGAATCAATTTGTTTACTTGCTGCCATAACATGATTAGAACAATTAGGGTGGATTCTAAAACAACACCATCTTGTCTTAGTTATTTTCTTTCTTCTTGTTTTGTTTCTCTTGTTTCCATTTCTGTTTTGTGTAGGAAAACTGAGTTGGATCATTCAATCACCAATCCCTGTGGAATCGACCTCGCACTTACATACGCTAAACTACTCAAAAACTTGTTGCGTAGATTTAGCTGCACCAAAATGGATTCAGCTTCATCCTCAACTTGTGATACTCGCAAGTGCACGAGCCGTTGGTAGTTTAGCATATGTAAGTGCGAGGTTCGATTCCACAGGGATTGGTGATTGAATGATCCAACTCAGTTTTCCTACACAAAACAAAAATGAAAACAAAAGAAACAAAACAAGAAGAAAGAAAAGAACTAAGACAAGATGGTGTTGTTTTAGAATCCACCCTAATTGTTCTAATCATGTTATGGCAGCAAGTAAACAAATTGATTCACTCATGAAGATGCTCACAAATAAGTCCATGGTGTTTGGATCAAATTGCATTGAACATCACAAGGACCCCAAGCATGGTGTTTACATTAGGAGACCTAGAAACCAAATCACATGAGTTGCTAATGGATGGAATGAAGATGATCCCCAAACCTTCCCAACAAGAGCATAACGCATAAAACCTTAGGTGATCAGTCAAAGGATGCAAAACAGCTCCATTAAAACAGTGAAGAAGAATTCATGAATGAAATCAAACTTTATAAACTCAAACCATGATACAAGACTAGCAAGATGTTTATTACAACTAATAACAGAAAAACAAAGAAAATACAAGAAGAAAATAAAAGACAAAGGGAGGAGAAGAAGATAAGGACAGCATGCTAGAGATGGAAAAGATTCATCTCCATGGCTGCCAAGAGGCCAAAGCCTCCCAGCTGCTGCCTTCTCCCTTCTCTCCCTTTGTGACTCTCAACTTTCCCTCTCTTTGTGTACAATGGAAGTGTAAAATGATGGAATGAAATTCTGGCTCTCTAGAGACTCCCTATTTATAGGCACAAGGGTTAGGTGAATCAGATTATACAATTAAGTTCACCAACCACACAAATTTCACCTAACACACTTGCATTAGATAATCAGAAATGGTTGTTGCACTTCACCAACAAATCCCACCAGCAGCCATAGCTCATCAATATGTCAGCATGACCAAGCATCCATCCAGAAACCAATACCTCATGCCTAGCTCACCATGACCAAGCATCCATCAGCTCATCCTTATGTCAGGATGATGTGTATTTTCATGGGCCTACGAATTGGGCTTGGTTGAATCAAATGACAACTTTAAGATGTCCATTGTGAAGTTCAGAATGTCTCTGATCCAACCACACAAGTATTGGCCAAATCCAAGCTCCCATGAAAGAAGATAAGGCCGAAATGAACTTCTACCTCAGTCTCCAGCTTTTGCACGTTTTTGCACCATATTGCTTCAAATGCTCTCTTGCTCTATTGGCCTACAAAACACACAAAGAGAGGCAAATAACTCAAAATTCTAAGAAACTAAGCAAAAGAAGTAAGTAAATAGGGTATGTATATGTATGAAATTATGAGCTTAACAACGTCAGTTAAAGTAAATATATGCCATGTTATATGTTTTAGATGTCAGTTTTTTTATTTAGTGAACGTAGTATTTATTAACCACGACGGTTTCTAAGTTTTACACGTCAGGTTTGTTTGATTTTGAGACGTTAATAATAATATTTACGTCGCTTTTGTAGTTGTTCTTGACATTTAACATTATTTAAACGTCTGTGTTTTACTAAAGCCGTCGTCTATTACAGTCGAAAGTGCTCTATTTATGCTTTATTTCTATAATAGATGACGGTTTTAGTTTCTTTATGACGTGTAATATGTAAACTACGTCGTTTGTTTGGTGTTCAAGCCGTCAAAATTATTTTCAACGTCTGTGGTGACCTAAAGGGTCGTGGTTATTGTCATTTTTACGTCAGTGAAAGTAAATATATGCCATGTTATATGTTTCAGACGTCAGTTTTTAAATTTAGTGAACGTAGTATTTATTAACCACGACGGTTTTTATGTTTTACACGTCGAGTTTGTTTGATTGAGAGACGTTGATAGTAATATTTACGTCGGTTTTGTAGTTGTTTTTGACATTTAACATTATTTAAACGTCTGTGTTTTACTAAATCGTCGTCTATTATAGTCGAAAGGTCTCTTTTTATGCTTTTATTTATGAAATCTACGTCGGTTTTAGTTTTTTTAATGTCGTGTAATATATTAACTACGTCGGTTAATAGACGGCGGTCGATTCTCGTCGGTTTTAAACCATGATAGACGACGGTGGATTCCCGTCGTCTATTTCGTTTTTCTTAGTAGTGCCTATTGATTTCAGATTTCAGCCCAAAACTTGGGGAAAATCATAATATGGTGGGAGGTGTCATTAGGTGAGTTCTGAGTGAAATCCAATTGCTAGAACTATGCAATACACCAACCAGTCCAATTAGGAACGAACTGCCTTTGAACTTGAATTGTCCATTTTCTTACACCTATTCATTTCAGATTTCAGCCCAAAACTTGGGGAAAATCATAATATGGTGGGAGGTGTCATTAAGTGAGTTTTGAGTGAAATCCAATCGGTACAAATATGCAATACACTGACCTCTCCAATTAGGAACGAATTGCCTTTGAAATTGAATTGTCCAATTTCTTACACCTATTCATTTCGGATTGAGCCCAAAACTTGGGCAACATCATAATATGATCGGAGTAGTGATTTGGTTAATTTTGAGTGAAATCCAATCGCTAGAACTATGCAATACACCAACCACTACAATTAGGAACGAACTGCCTTTGAAGTTGAATTGTCCAATTTCTCCCACCTATTGATTTCGGATTGAGCCCAAAGCATGGGGAACATCATAATATGGTGGTTGGTGTCATTAGGGGAGTTTTGAGTGAAATCTAATCGCTAGAATTATGCAATACACCAATCACTCCAATTAGGAATGAACTGCCTTTGAACTTGAATTTTCCAATTTCTTACACCTATTGATTTCGAATGAGCCCAAAACTTGGGTAACATCATAATATGGTTGGAGGAGTGATTTGGTGAATTTTGGGTGAAATCCAATCGCTAGAACTATGCAATACACCAACCACTCCAATTAGAAACGAACTGCCTTTGAACTTGAATTGTCCAATTTCTTACACCTATTGATTTCGGATTTCGAGCCCAAAACTTGGGCAACATCATAATATGGTGGGAGGAATCATTTGGTGAATTTTGAGTTAACTCCAGTCGCCTGAACTATGCAATACACCAACCACTCCAATTAGGAACGAACTGCCTTTGAACTTGAATTGTCCAATTTCTTACACCTATTCATTTCGGATTTCAGCCCAAAACTTGGGGAAAATCATAATATGGTGGGAGGTGTCATTAGGTGAGTTTTGAGTGAAATCCAGTCGCTAGAACTATGCAATACACCAACCACTCCATTTAGGAAGGAACTGCTGATCGGTTCATAATTGTATATCATTTTGTACCCTTCTAGCTTATGATTTGGTTATGTTTTTGAGTTAAACTTGTGGTTTTAATCCTTTTTGTGTTTATCTTTCAGTTAATTGAGATTTAGGTAACAATGTTGGCTTTGGATAGGAAATGATGCAATCCATGCATGTTAAGGCCTGATTTGGGGTGAATGGAAGAAGAGCTTAAAGACAAACTAATTTTGGCTACAGCCCATGCCAGCCCAATTTCGTAGGTCAACTTCTTGGCCTTGGATCAGCATGCTATGGGGCTCGAATGAGGTGATGATCTTCATGAAAGTTGTTCCAATGGGTGTGTACTATAACATATCCAAATTTCAGCCCAATGGAACATATCTGGAGTCCTTAGCCCGTCCAACACTGAATCCTGCTCAAGAGGATTTGCAGCTGCCAGCTTTTAGCCATGTGCCTCACCCCAGCTATAACTGACTTTGTACCCAACATAATGAGTGAAGTTGGGAGGCATTCTAGCTATGAAAGTCTAAAAGAGCATATTTGTGAAGACAAAAATACATCATGGCAAAGGGGACAAGGAAGAGACAAAGGTTAAAGTGCCATGGTGGAAATGAGGGAGAGAAGAATGAGGAATGATGAGCGGCATTTGGCTTCAGCCTTTGAACATGGGAATTGAATTGGCAGATCACTTTGGAGCTGGAGATCAGGTTTTGAGCTATTAAAGAGAAGCATGTGCATGCATGTAAAGCAAAAAGAAAGAAATGAAATGAAATGAAGTCAATTCCAGTCTCTATTCGGCAGCCAATTGGCAAGGCCAAAAACGCATACTTCTACTACTCCGATGGGAATACTTTCTTCATAGAAGTTGTTTCAATGGGTGTCTAGTATAACATATCCAAGTCTGGTTCAGAAGAATCGTCTTTTCAGCAAGCAAAAGGCAAACCACATGGGTTGGCAGCAAAAGGCAGCCACAAATTGAACATATTTGATAACCCATGTGAAGAAAGCTGGAAGTGCAGCAAAAGAAGTATGGGATGGGATTGATTCCAACCACACTAACATGAACAAGATGAAGTGGGAGTTATGGGTTGTAGCAAAAGATGAAGGATGGTGTTGGATTTCATCATGATGTTCCTCCCTCTTAGCCCTATAAATAGAGAAGCCTTCAAGCTTCAAAACACACCCCAAGGGGGGAGCTCTCAAACACTTCTCTAGAGCTCCCTTCCCTTCTCTCCCTCAAATTCTCTTAGTTTCTTTTCAAGTTGTCAACTGTTGTAACAAAATGAGTTTACTAAATTTTCCTTCAAGTTTTCTTGGTTCCACTTTACTTTTATTTGTAATGTACATTCTTTCTTAAGTATTCAAGTTTAATTAGTTTCCAAGTTTCAATTATGGTTTTTGTTCTTATTCATTATGCTTATAAGTTAATATGCTAGTTTGAATGATTGATCACCATTTAGGTTTGCATGTTAGCTATCTTGGTTTGAATTAAGAGTATACACCATGCTTTAATTCGAATTGAACTATGAATAGGAAGAGTATGTATGGACATTCGACAACAGGGATTAGATACATGCTTGGTTGTTTAAATTGTTCTTCTATGCTTAATGGGTTCCTAATGCTTAATTTTAGGTTAGACAACAAATGATCAAATTAGGGAATTAGGAACACAAGGTTTTGACCAAACACCATGGCTTAATCATACTATAGCTTGAATCAATCCGTTAATCTAATTGAACTTGGGAACTTATTTGCTTAAGTTATTTCCTTTTTTTCTTGTTTTATTTATTTTCTTTTTCATTTCTGTTTTGTGTAGGGGAAATGAATTGGATCATTCAATCACCAATCCTCGTGGGATCGACCTCGCACTTACATATGCTATACTACCAAACGACTCGTGCACTTGCGAATATCACAAGTTGAGGATGCAGCTGAATCCATTTTGGTGCAGCGAATTCCGACGCAACAACTGCCTTTGAACTGGAATTGTCCAATTTCTTACACCTATTGATTTCAGATTTCAGCCCAAAACTTGGGCAACATCATAATATGGTCGGAGGAGTGATTTGGTTAATTTTGAGTGAAATCCAATCGCTAGCACTACGCAATACACCAACCACTCCAATTAGGAACGAGTTGCCTTTGAACTTGAATTGTCCAATTTCTTACACCTATTCAGATTCGAGCGCAAAACTTGGGGAACATCATTATGTGGTGGGAGGTGTCATTAGTTGAGTTTTGAGGGAAATCCAATCACTAGGACTGTGCAATACATCAACCAATCCAACTATTGACCAAGCAACTACCTTTGAACTTGAATTGTCCAATTTCTTACACCTATTGATTTCGGATCAACCCCAAAACTTGGGCCACATCATAATATGGAAGGAGGAGTCATTTGGTGAATTTTAAGTGAACTCTAATCGCTTGAACTATGCAACACACCAACCACTCCAATTAGGAACGAACTGCCTTTGAACTTGAATTGTCCAATTTCTTACACCTATTGATTTCGGATTGAGCCCAAAACCTGGGGAAAATCAGAATACGGTGGGAGGTGTCATTAGGTGAGTTTTGAGTGAAATCCAATTGCTAGAACTATGCAATACACCAACCAGTCCAATTAGGAACAAACTGCCTTTGAACTTGAATTGTCCAATTTCTTACACCTATTCATTTCAAATCGAGCCCAAAACTTGGGGAAAATCATAATATGGTGGGAGGTGTCACTAAGTGAGTTTCGAGTGAAATCCAATCGCTAGAAAAATGCAATACACTGACCACTTCAACTAGAAACAAACTGCCTTCGAACTTGAATTGTCCAATTTCTTAAACCTATTGATTTCGATTTCAGCCCAAAACTTGGGCAACATCATAATATGGTCGGAGTAGTGATTTGGTTAATTTTGAGTGAAATCCAATCGCTAGAACTATGCAATACACCAACCACATCAATTAGAAACGAACTGCCTCTGAAGTTGAATTGTCCAATTTCTCACACCAATTGATTTCGGATTTCAGCCCAAAGCATGGGTAACATCAGAATATGGTGGTTGGTGTCATTAGGGGAGTTTTGAGTGAAATCCAATCGCTAGAATTATGCAATACACCAACCACTCCAGTTAGGAATAAACAGCCTTTGAACTTGAATTTTCCAATTTCTTACACCTATTGATTTCAGAATGAGCCCAAAACTTGGGCAACATCATAATACGGTTGGAGGAGTGATTTGGTGAATTTTGGGTGAAATCCAATCACTAGAACTATTCAATACACCAACTACAGCAATTAGAAACGAACTGCCTTCGAACTTGAATTGTCCAATTTCTTACACCTACTGATTTTCGGATCGACCCCAAAACTTGGGCAACATCATAATGTGGTGGGAGGAGTCATTTGGTGAATTTTGAGTGAACTCCAAACGCCTGAACTATGCATTACACCAACCAGTCCAATTAGGAATGAACTCCCTTTGAACTTGAATTGCCCAATTTCTTACACCTATTCATTTCGGATTGATCCCAAAACTTGGGGAAAATCATAATATGGTGGGAGGTGTCATTAGGTGAGTTTTGAGTGAAATCCAATCTCTAGAACTATGCAATACACCAACCACTACAATTAGGAACGAACTGCCTTTGAAGTTGAATTGTCCAATTTCTCACACCTATTGATTTCAGATTGCAGCCCAAAACATGGGGAACATCATAATATGGTGGTTGGTGTCATCAGGGGAGTTTTGAGTGAAATCCAATCGCTTGAATTATGCAATACACCAACCACTCCAATTAGGAACGAACTGCCTTTGAACTTGAATTCTCCAATTTCTTACACCTATGGATTTCGGATCAAGCCCACAACTTAGGCAACATCAAAATATTGTGGGAGGAGTGATTTGGCGAATTTGGAGTGAAATCCAATCGTTAGAACTATGCAATACACCAACCACTTCAATTAGGAATGAACTGCCTTCGAACTTGAATTGTCCAATTTCTTACACCTATTGATTTCGGAACGAGACCAGAACTTGGGCAACATTAATATGGTCGGAGGAGTGATTTGGTGACTTTTGGGTGAAATTCAATCGCTAGAACTATGCAATACACCAACCACCCTAATTAGAAACAAACTGCCTTTGAACTTGAGTTGTCCAATTTCTTACACCTATTTGTTTTGGATCGAACCCAAAACTTGGGGAACATCATAATATGGTGGGAGGCATCATTAGGGGAGGTTTGAGTGAAATCCAATCGCTAGATGTATGCAATACATCAACCAATCCAATTAGGAAAGAACTGCCTTTGAACTTGAATTGTCCAATTTCTTACACCTATTGATTTCGGATTTCAGCCCAAAACTTGGGGAATATCATAATATGGTGGGAGGACTGATTTGGTGAATTTGGAGTGAAATCCAATCACTAGAACTGTGCAATATACCAACCACTCCAATTAGGACCAACTGCCTTTGAACTTGAATTGTCCAATTTCTTATACCTATTGATTTCGAAACGAGCCCAGAACTTGGGCAACATTAGAATATGGCCGGAGGAGTGATTTGGGGAATTTTGAGTGAAATCCAATCGCTAGAACTATGTAATACACCAACTACTCCAATTAGGAACGAACTGCCTTTGAACTTGAATTGTCCAATTTCTTACACCTATCAATTTCGCATAAAGCCCAAAACTTGGGCAACATCATAATACGGTTTGGGGAGTGATTAGGTGAATTTTGAGTGAAATTCAATCGCTAGAATTATGCAATACACCAACTACTCCAATTAGGAACGAACTTCCTTTGAATTTGAATTGTCCAATTTCTTACACCTATTCGTTTCGGATCGATCGCACCAAAACATGGGGAACATCAAATATGGTGGGAGGCGTCATTAGGTGAGGTTTGAGTGAAATCCAATCGCTAGAACTATGCAATACATCAAACAATCCAACTATTGACAAAGCAACTGCCTTTGAACTTGAATTGTCCAATGTCTTACACCTATTCTTTTCGGATCGACCCCAAAGCTTGGGCAACATCATAATATGATGGGAGTTATTTGGTGGATTTTGAGTGAAATCCAAACGCTAGAACTATGAAATACACCAAACACTCCAATTAGGAACGAACTGCCTTTGAAGTTGAATTGTCCAATTTCTCACACCTATTGATTTCTGATTCGAGCCCAAAACGTGCAGAACATCATAATATGGTGGTTGGTGTCATCAGGGGAGTTTTGAGTGAAATCCAATCGCTTGAATTAGGAACGAACTGCCTACGAACTTGAATTGTCCAATTTCTTACACCTATTGATTTCGGAACAAGCCCAGAACTTGGGCAACGTTAATATGGTCGGAGGAGTGATTTGGTGACTTTTGGGTGAAATTCAATCGCTAGAACTACGCAATACACCAACCACTCTAATTAGAAACAAACTGCCTTTGAACTTGAGTTGTCCAATTTCTTACACCTATTTATTTTGGATCGAACCCAACACTTGGGGAACATCATAATATGGTGGGAGGCGTCATTAGGTGAGGTTTGAGTGAAATCCAATCGCTTGAAGTATGCAATACATCAACCAATCCAATTAGGAACGAACTGCCTTTGAACTTGAATTGTCCAATTTCTTACACTTATTGATTTCGGATTGGAGCCCAAAATTTGGGGAACATCATAATATGGTGAGAGGAGTGATTTGGTGAATTTGGAGTGAAATCCAATCGCTTGAACTATGCAATATACCAACCACTCCAATTAGGACCAACTGCCTTTGAACTTGAATTGTCCAATTTCTTATTCCTATTGATTTCGAACGGGCCCAAAACTTGGGCAACATTAGAATATGGTCGGAGGAGTGATTTGGTGAATTTTGAGTGAAATCCAATCGTTAGAACTATGTAATACACCAACTACTCCTATTAGGAACGAACTGCCTTTTAACTTGAATTGTCCAATTTCTTACACCTATCGATTTCGCATAAAGCCCAAAACTTGGGCAACATTATAATACGGTTTGAGGAGTGATTAGGTGAATTTTGAGGGAAATTCAATCGCTAGAATTATGCAATACACCAACCACTCCAATTAGGAACGAACTGCCTTTGAACTTGAATTGTCCAATTTCTTACACCTATTCGTTTCGGATTCGAGCCCAAAACATGGGGAACATCAAATATGGTGGGAGGCGTCATTAGGTGAGGTTTGAGTGAAATCCAATCGCTAGAACTATGCAGTACACCAACCAATCCAATTAGAAACGAACTGCCTTTGAACTTGAATTGTCCAATTTCTTACACCTATTGATTTCGGATTCGAGCCCAAAACTTGGGCAACATAATAATATGGTCGGAGGAGTGATTTGATGAATTTTGAGTGAAATCCAATCGCTTGAACTATGCAATACACAACCACTCCAATTAGAAACGAACTGCCTTTGAACTTGAATTGTCCAATTTCTTACACCTATTGATTTTGGATGGAGCCCAAAAGTTGGGGAATATCATAATATGGTGGGAGGCGTCATTAGGTGAGGTTTGGGTGAAATCCAATCGCTAGAAGTATCACTACTACAAAAAGTGAAAAAGACGACCAGAAAAATACGACGGTAGAAGAAAAAACCGTCGTTGTATTTAAAAAGACGACGGTGACAAAAAAACCGTCGTGGATAAGTGACTTAAACAACTAAAAAACGGAGGTACTATTGAATATTTTTTTATAACGACGCACACAAATAAAAAAGCATCGTCTTATTAAAAAGGTTTTCTTCAGAGTTAAAATCTGACAAAAAAACGACGACAGCAGATATGATAAGCGTCGTCTTTTAAAAATCAAGTGTCCTTTTTTTGGTAAAGACATGGTTGTTTTGAAAAAACTGTCGTCTATTATATGTAAAGATGACGGTTTTTTTTTAAAAAAGGGTCGTCTATTATGAAGTAAAGATGACGGTTTTTTTTTTTAAAAAAGGGTCGTCTATTTTATGTAAAGATGACGTTTTTTTGTAAAAAATGGTCGTCTATTGTGAAGTAAAGATGACGGTTTTTTTTTAAAAATGGTCGTCTATTATATGTAAAGATGACGCTTTTTTGTAAAAAAGGGTCATCTATTGTGAAGTAAAGATGACGTTTTTTTTTATAAAAATGGTCGTCTATTATATGTAAAGATGACGCTTTTTATAAAAAAAACCGTCGTCTATTATATGTAAAGATGACGGTTTTTTTAAAAAAGGGTCGTCTATTATATGTAAAGATGACGTTTTTTTGTAAAAAATGGTCGTCTATTGTGAAGTAAAGATGACGGTTTTTTTGTAAAAAAGGGTCATCTATTGTGAAGTAAAGATGACGGTGTTTTTTAAAAAGGGTCGTCTATTATATGTAAAGACGACGGTTTTTTTTTAAAAATGGTCGTCTATTATATGTAAAGATGACGCTTTTTTTTAAAAAAAGCGTCGTCTTTTAAAACACGCTAAAAAATGGCCGCTTAAGTGAATTCACGCTCGACAAATTTTCAAATTTTCACTTGTTTTTGAAAACCTTATCTCTCATTAACAAGCGTCGTCTATTAAAACACGCTAAAAAAAGGCTACTTAAGTGAATTCGCGCTCGACAAATTTTCAGATTTTTCCCCCGTCTCTGAAAACCTTATCTCTCCCTCCTTGAAATCCTCCTGCACTCTCTAAAACACCCTAATGAAACTCTACAAAATCATTAAAACAATCGATATCAATGAAAGAGTTGAGAGATTTTCGCAGATCCATAAGATGTAGAGGGAGGTTCTGGATTTGAGAATCAAAGCTGGTTGAAAGGTTTGATTTAAAAGTCACCTAATCTCTCAATACCCTTCTATATCTTGCTAGTGAATTTTGGATTAGTCCCTTTGCATTTCTAGTATGTTCTTTGTCTCCCTGATTTCAAATTTTTTGTCTCTCTTGATTTGTCTGGTTTGTTTACATATATTTTTATATATTTCTAGTTTCTTTTTAGATTTTCTGATTTGATTATCAGGAGATGAGGAGGAAGCTTGCAGATTTATAACTTTTTCTTTTGCAGGTTTTCTATGTGAGTCGTATGTTTTTTTTTTGTTGAAAATTGGTTACGTTCTCGTTTCACTATCATTTTATTTATATATTTTTTCTTTTGCAGGTTCTTGATGGTCTTTTTTATGCTCATTTTACAAGTTTTCTATGGAAATATGGTCCAATGGTAAAATTTCTCTTTCACCTAATTTTTTATGTTTATAATCTTAGCTTCTTTTTTTTTTCTCTCTTTGTCATTTTGATTTATTTACAGGGATGATGGAGGAGACTTAAGTTGTGCATCATTTGTATGTTTGGATGAGGAAGGCTTGGATTAGGAGTACATAGGTCTTGTTAGGAATTATGTTTGTTGTAGAATAAAGATTGATTAACTATGTAATAACTATTGAATCTTCAAGTTTTATGAAAGAAACTATTTTTGAGTGTATATATTCATTAATAAAGCATTATGGTTGGTTTTCTAGTTAAAATCGTTGCATAGCATCATCAGAAATCAAAAAGAACTAAAATGTAGCAATTTGGGAACTTATTAGACGACGGTTTTTATAATAAATCATGATCTTTACAGATAATTAACGATGATTTTTATAAAAAAGGTCGTCTATTATAGGTAAAGATGACATTTTTTTTTTAAAAAAAGTCGTCTATTATATGTAAAGATGACGGTTTGTTTTAAAAAATGGTCATCTATTATATGTAAAGATGACGGTTTTTTAAAAAAAGGGTCGTCTATTGTGAAGTAAAGATGATTGTGTCTTGTTTAAAAAAGGGTCGTCTATTGTATGTAAACATGACAGTTTTCATAAAAAACCGTCATCTTTACATACAATACACGACGGTTTTTAAAACTGTCGTCTTTCATCCTATAATTAACGATCTTTACCTTTAAACAACGACGATTTTCTTTAAAAACCGTCTTCTTTACAGATAAACAACGACGACGAAAAGCCGTCGTAGTTTGACACCCAAATAGACGGCGGTCGATTTACGACGGATTTCAAAGCATTACAACGACGGCGGATCCCCGTCGTCTATTTTGTTTTTGTAGTAGTGTATGCAATACATCGACCATTCCAATTAGGAACGAACTGCCTTTGAACTTGAATTGTCCAATTTCTTACACCTATTGATTTCGGATTCAGCCCAACACTTGGACATCATCATAATATGGTGAGAGGAGTGATTTGGTGAATTTTGAGTGAAATCCAATCTTTAGAACTATGCAATACACCAACCACTTCAATTAGGAACGAACTGCCTTTGAACTTGAATTGTCCAATTTCTTACACCTATTGATTTCGGAACGAGCCCAGAACTTGGGCAACATCATAATAGGGTCGAAGGAGTGAATTGGTGAATTTTGAGTGAAATCCAATCGCTAGAACTATGCAATATACCAACCACTCCAATTAGGACCAACTGCCTTTGAACTTGAATTGTCCAATTTCTTATACCTATTGATTTCGGAACAAGCCCAGAACTTGGGCAACATCAGAATATGGTTGGAGGAGTGATTTGGTGAATTTTGAGGGAAATCCAATCGCTAGAACTATGTAATACACCAAACACTCCAATTTGGAACGAACTGCCTTTGAATTTGAATTGTCCAATTTCTTACACCTATCGCTTTCGCATAGAGCCCAAAACTTGGGCAACATCATAATATGGTTGGAGGACTGATTAGGCGAATTTTGAGTGAAATCCGAACGCTAGAATTATGCAGTACACCAACCACTCCAATTAGGAATAAACTGCCTTTGAACTTGAATTGTCCAATTTCTTACACATTCTGATTCCGGAATGAGCCCAGAACTTGGGCAACATCGTAATGTGGTCGGAGGAGTGATTTGGTGAATTTTGAGTAAATCCAATCGCTAGAACTATGTAACACACCAACCACTCCAATCACGAACGAACTGCCTTTGAATTAGAATGTCCAATTTCTTACACCTATTCTTTTCGGATCAAACCCAAAAGTTGGGGAAAATCATAATACGGTGGGAGGTGTCATTAGGTGAGTTTTGAGTGAAATTCAATCGCTAGAACTATGCAATACACCAACCAATCCAATTATGAAAGAACTGCCTTTGAACTTGAATTGTCCAATTTCTTACACCTATTGATTTCGGAACGAGGCCAAAAATTGGGCAACGTCATAATATGGTCGGAGGAGTGCTTTGGTGAATTTTGAGTGAAATCCAATTGCTAGAACTATGCAATACACCAACCACTCCAATTAGGAACGAACTGCCTTTGAACTTGAATTGTCCAATTTTTTACACCTATTGATTTCGGATTTCGAGCCCAAAACTTGGGCAACATCATAATATACTGGGAGGAGTCATTTGGTGAATGTTGAGTGAAATCCAATCGCTAGAACTATGTAATACACCAACCACTCCAATTTGGAACGAACTGCCTTTGAACTTGAATAGTCCAATTTCTTGCACCTATTGATTTCGATTCGAGCCCAAAACTAGGGGAACATCATAATATGGTGGGAGGTGTGATTTTGTGAATTTTGAGTGAAATCCAGTCGCTAGAACTATGCAATACACCAACCACTCCAATTAAGAACGAACTGCCTTTAAACTTGAATTGTCCAATTTCTTACACCTATTGAGTTAGGATTGAGCCCAAAACATGGGCCACGTCATAACATGGTCGGTGGAGTGATTTGGTGAATTTTGAGTGAAATCCAATCGCGAGAACTATGCAATACACCAACCACTCCAATTAGAAACGAACTGCCTTTGAACTTGGATTCTCCAATTTCTTAAACCTATTCATTTCATATCGAGCCCAAAACTTGGGGAACATCATAATATGGTGGGAGGTGTCACTAGGTGAGTTTTGGGTGAAATCCAATCGCTAGAACTGTTCAATACATCAACCAATCCAGTTAGGAACGAACTTGTTTGAACTTGAGTTGTCCAATCTCTTACACCTATTGATTTCGGATGGAGCCAAAAACTTGGGCAACATCATAATATCATGGGACGAGTGATTTGGTCTATTTTGAGTGAAATCCAATCGCTAGAACTATGCAATGAATCAACCAATCCAAGTAGGAATGAACTGCCTTTGACCGTGAATTGTCCAATTTCTTACACCTATTGATTTTGGATTGAGCCCAAAACTTGGGCAACATCATAATATGATGGGAGGAGTGATTTGGTGAATTTTGAGGGAAATCCAATCGCTAGAACTACGCAATACACCAACCACTCCAATTTGGAACGAACTGCCTTTGAACTTGAATTGTCCAATTTCTTACACCTATTGATTTCGGATTGAGCCCAAAACTTGGGGAACATCATAATATGGTGGGAGGAGTGATTTGGTGAATTTCGAGTGAAATCCAACCGCTAGAACTATGCAATACACCAACCACTCCAGTTAGGAACGAACTGCCTTCGAACTTGAATTGTCCAATTTCTTACACCTATTGATTTCGGAACGAGCCCAAAGCTTGGGAAACATGATAATAATTTGGAGGAGTGAGTTGTTGAATTTTGAGTAAATCCAATTGTTAGAACTATGTACTAGACCGACCACTCCAATTATGAACGAACTTCGTTTGAGCTTGTTTTGTCAAATTTCTTACACCTATTGATTTCGGAACGAGCCTAGAACTTGGGCAACATCATAATATGGTCGGAGGAGTGATTTGATGAATTTTGAGTGAAATCCAATCGCTAGAACTACGCAATACACAAACCACTCATTATGCCAAATTTCACTTTTAGCAACACTACATAGGCATCGGGAAATTCAAAATCGATGCTATTAGTAGATTAGGCATCGATTTCATAAATAACGATACTAAACAGAATATAAAGACATCAACACAAATTTTTGTTTTTCTATGACGATGCCTTTATTCCCCTTTAGTATCATCTACATAACCACATATGCCTAAAGTGATTGGTTTTTATTTTATTTTTAAGAGGGACATTTTTTGATCACATCCCTCTGATGCCTAAAGTCGAGTCAACCCTAATCCAAAATTTTCACGTTCTCCCTCCAAACTCGCTGCCCGAAACTTCATCTCCCTCTCAAACTCTAGCCCCAATTACTTCCCGCTCCCTCTCAATTCTTTCTTCTCTCTCCTCCCGTCACTGCCCCATTCTTGCTAAAACCATCAGATGCTCAACTCTTACGATTCACAGCGAGATCCTCCAATCGGTGTTGTCAGGAGCGAAGGTGTCGTACGAGCAAGCGTTGAAACTTGGGGACTGCAGGAGAGAGGCGACAATCCGACGCGAGGCCTTGGAGCGGACGATGGAGAGTACCTTGGTGGCCAGCATCAATAGGCGCCATGACCAGAGCTCCAATTGTTAGGTTTGGCTCTGCCGTTAGGGCTGCACAGCTCCTGTTATTCGTCGAGGACCCTCTCAACTTCAATACTCTTGCTGCCATTTTCAACAGGTTAATTTTCTCTGTTTGATTTTAATTTCTTAGAAGAAACCCTAGATTTTCAAGCCAAAACCTTTTTGTTGTAGCATGGATTGTAATTTTATATAATTGAGGAACAAAAAGAGGACCTATCAACCAATTTAATGAAGATTTTGTCACAACTGGATGCTGTTGATGGGCATTTGTTTATTTGTTTTGAATTATTCTGTTTTTTCTTCTTATTCTTCTGTTGTTTACTCAATCTGCGTAGTTTCATGTAAAATATTGATAAGTTGTATATGTGATAAATGGGAGGTTCACTGCTTAGGTCTAGTAGATTTGCAAAGCTTCTAAAGATTCAATGCCAAATAGCAGGCAGGAATCTATACATCAGGTTTGCTTGCAGCATGGAGATGCCATGGCATATAAAAAGAAAGTAAAAAAGATGTAGTTTGTGTTTTTGTTAATTTCTTTTCGCTGTTAAATTTTGG
Source organism: Prunus fruticosa (assembly GCA_018703695.1). NCBI lineage: Eukaryota > Viridiplantae > Streptophyta > Magnoliopsida > Rosales > Rosaceae > Prunus > Prunus fruticosa. The sequence continues at coordinate 24,111,107 of CM031918.1, read as the reverse complement.
ATTGTGAAGGGGTGGCCAGTCACATAACATATGTTTCTAGATTGGGGACTGCTTTGAAGGAAGCACTGATGAGGGAGAGTTGTTTCTGGTAGAGGAAAATAGTTGGGAGAGGTAAAAACCAGATTGGTAGCCTAGAGGCTCATAGGTATGCCTCATTCTTAGCACAAAGTGAAGGCCTTCTGGTATCTGATATACATATTGTGCATTCCCTTGTGTTATTGTGAATTTGCAGCATTAAAGCAAATATTAATGGGAAAAAGAAAATATATAAATCTCACAATCTTGCAGCAATTGTCTGGTTAAATAAATTAACTGTTAAAAAAAATACACCAAAAGTGATGAGGCCAATAATTGAAGCAGTAAATGGTTCTGTTCTAACCTGAATGCCTGACTCAAACTGATCAGTCCATTCAGGAGGAAGCTGCATAAAAAAGGAAGGTTACTATCAGTCATTAATATGTGCTAGCTAAGTACAAACTTGTGCTAATCCAGCTTGTCTACTTTGAAAATATATAGGTGAAAGGGAGAAAAAAGACTGGCTTTTATTACATACAGCATCAAAAGAACTTTGCCAGTAGTTGGAGATGTTTGGTTCAGGTTTCTTTTCTTTTTCTTTCCTTCTTTGTTTTGTTGTAAATTTTCTTTTTCTGCTCTGTGGTGGTAGAAACTAAGAATGAATGGAGAATTTGAATGTTAAGTTAGGAAATAGGAGATGATATCTGTTGTGTAGATTCAGCTGCACCAAAATGGATTCAGCTGCATCATCAACTTGTGATACTCGCAAGTGCACGAGCCGTTGGTAGTTTAGCATATGTAAGTGCGAGGTCGATTCCACAGGGATTGGTGATTGAATGATCCAATTCAATTTTCCTACACAAAACAAAAATGAAAACAAAAGAAACAAAACAAGAAGAAAGAATGTACATTACTTGAGAACATGGAGAGTTTTTGGAGAGAACGAGAGAATGTGTTTGAGAAACTTAAGGATTTGGAAGAGAAGAGAAAGGTGTTTGAGAACTTGGAGAATGTTTGTGAACTTGGAGAATTTGAGAACTTAGGGAAGGGAGAGAAATGTGTTTGTGAAGTGTTTGAGACATGGAGACTTTTGGAAGAGAGGAGAGATGTGTTTGGGAAATTTGGAGGAGAGAAAGGAAACGTGTTAGAGAACTTTAGAGAATTTTGGAAGAAGGAATGAGAGAAGTGTTTTGAGAGCTTTAGAGAATTTGATGAAGGAAATGGGAGAAGTGTTTGGGAACTTTGAGAATTTTGGAAGAGAGTGGGAATTGTATTTGGGAAATGTTTTAGAGCATGGAGAACTTTGAAAGAGAATAGAGAAGTGTTTGGAGAATTTAGAAGAAGAGAAAGGGAAGGTGTTTGAGATTTAGTACAAAGAAAATTTGGTAGAATGATCTTATTACAACAATTGAGAACTACAAAGGAAAACTAAGAGAATTTGAGGGAGAGAAGGGAAGGGAGCTCTAGAGAAGTGTTTGAGAGCTCCCCCCCTTGGGGGTGTGATTACAAGCTTAGAGAACTTCCCTATTTATAGGCTTAGGGGAGATGAAAATCTGAATATACAATTGAATTAACTAACCACACTAACTTCACCTAACACACAACACTTAATTCACCAACCTAACCTAACACACAATTGCATTTGAAAACAATTCCTCTTGTCTTTAGGCTTAGTGTTGCATCATCCACTTCAACATCTTTCAATTCATTTGGTTGCTGCAAAATTCCACTCAATTATAGGAATTGAATATGCTTCACCTAACTTCCCCACAATCAATAACACCTCATGCATATGTCATACATGACAATGCATTGCAGCCAGCTTTTGGGCTCGTTTTGGGCTTGTTTCTCCATCCATAAAATTCTGGAAAAATATGGATCTTGAAGCTCTTTGTCTTATCTTTCCAAGCATATGCAGCCCAACGCAAGGCAAAATCGGGAAGGCCTTCAAATGTGATTTTTGGCCCAGTAACGCAGATGCTGCGAATTTGACCTTAAGTTGCCAAAACATGTATAACTTTCTCTAGAAGACTCGGAATCATGAACCGTAAAATTCTACAGAAAATAGACTTCCGTAGCTTTCCAATGATGTATGGCTCATTATCTGGTTCTTCTTGAGCAAGTACAGTCCAATCCTTGAAGTTGGTTGATCTGCAGACACCGTTTTGAGCTAATTTGTCTCCAAAATGCAATTAGTGAGTCTCAAGCTTATTACACTGAAACAAACACAAAACTTATTAAAGGCATAAGTTTAACTCAAAAACATAACTAAATCATAAGTTAGAAGGGTACAAAATGATATGTAAATATGCACTGATCAAATACCCCCAAACCTAGATTTTGCTAGTCCTCGAGCAAAACAAAAGGAAAACAAAGATAAAAATAAAACAAGAAGTTAACTAGACCACTTTCGTAGGTAACTCGATTGCATTTAGCGTATGCAACAAGCCTTTAAACCTCTAGGCATCCATAGTAGGAGGAGTTGTGTCTCCAGAGGGTTTAAGCAGATTAAATACCCACAAACGTTTTTCTAACTCTACAAAACAAAATGGTTATAAAACTTATTTGATTTGTTAGTCCTTAAGCAAAATAACAAAAACATAAATACACTACTTAACAAAAACAAAAACAAAAACAAAAACGATTACAAAAAGAAAAAGAACTCAAAACAATTTTTCCGAACATTTTCTGAAGAGTAATGACTCATGCACATGACTCAAAAGTTTTAACAATAAAAGCTCAATTTAGACATTATTTACAAGGCGGCAAAATTCAAAACATAATATGCTCAAAGTGTAGTAGTGTGATTGCCAAATGCAACAAATTCCCCAATCTTAGTTTTCACACAATTTCAAAAATCATACAAAGCACAAGTTCAACTTCAAATCTCACCAAAGTTATCCTCTCACAAATGAATCACTCAGAAGAGGGCTATAATGCAACACTCAGTTATAAACATGAGAATAGAGTTAAACCAGAAGGGACTTAACTCGAAATAGAAAGATGAAGAACTTGCATTAATATGATCTCAAGAAGGATGCCAAACACTTAAAAGTAGAAAAATGTATGCAATTCATCCACATGACATTTAAGATCAATTTAGGTCTTTAACATAGGTTGTAATGGGGCCAAGGGTGTAAGGTGAGTAAGAAATGAAGGGTATGGATAAAACAAAGTCCAAGGAACTCAAAATATAAGAGCATAAAACAATTGTGTACAAGACTTCGAATCATCACAATGAGAATTTATTTTTACATGATCAAAACTCCTTATACCTTCATTTACAATGATTCATACTCCTTTATTGAACAATCACCAATTTATTTTGAAGGCCCAAAAATGATTTTTTAATCAACTACCACTTTTCTCTTTTCTTTCACCAATTGTGTGATTTTTTTTTTTTCCTTCTTTTTTTTTTTTTTGAAATGTAACACCTCTTCCCAAACTTAGCATGAAAAACACATCCCAATTAAATCTCATTAGTTCCTTAGAAAGGTAAATATTTGTTTTTCGGGCTAAGGTGTGGAAATAAAATTGGTAAATGAAAGAAAAGGTTTACATGTAGGCTCAAAATGGTTAACAATGGAAAATCATGCTTAAGCATGCATAAGGTTAGCTTGAAAGGCACAAACGATCCAAAGAGGGCCTTAATATCATTTCTTAAATGTCATGAAATCAAATTGCATAAAAATGAATGACTTTTAAGTGTTCAACCAAATCAATGAATAATGAGATCAAACAACTTAGATGACAAGAAATTAAGAGTATGTACATATAACACTCATGAAATGAAGTACAAGGCTCAAAAGCTCACTTTATATGGTTGGTTATAAGTCTAATTTATGCTTGATACAATTCTTTGGGTCATGCAAATCCTTTAATTGGAAAATTATGAAACAAATGGCAAGTGCAAAGAAGGTTTCAAACATATCATGCAAGAACAATGCCAAATTTTATTTTATTTTTAAATTTAGATTTTTAAGTTTTTTTTTTTTAACAATAAAAAGTTACAAAAAAGAAAATAAATAATAAATAAATAAAATTCAATTTTCATTTAAGTCATGCAACATTTATCACAATCTCATCATATGTGTTCGGAAAGTGACTCAAAAACAAAACAAAAATAAAAAATAAAAATAAAAGCAAGACTCAAAAATAAAAATAAAATAAAAATAAAAACAAGCAAATAAAAAAATTTAAATTAAGGAAAAACCAAATTTACATGCTAAACTCTAATACCCCCAAACCTAGAAATGAACATTGTCCTCAATGTTTAAAAATTAGCCACAAACAATGTCATAACAAGAAATGAAAGGTACTAAAGTAAATAAAATACTTTATTACAAGAATTAAAATACACAAATAAAATACAATAATTACAAAAATAAAAATTACAAAACAAACAAATAAAAATAAAAATGAAACAGTAAGCCCTAAACAGAAGTCATATGCAAACTGAAACCCAAAACAAAAACAGCCCAAAGCCCACAATGAAATTAACCCACTTTGAAACCCAAACAAGGTGAAAAACCGACCCAAAATGAAATCCGAAGCCCACACGTTTTAAAAAATTTTATTTATTTATTGATTTATTTTTAATTTTTTTTAATTATTTTTTTTAAAAAAAATGAAACGTGAATTATGAGAGCAAAGCGTGATTTCTAAAAAGAGGGAATGTGGTCCTTGATGTCGTCTCATGGTTAGTCACGGGCAGAAATCAGAAGCCACGTGTTGACAGATAGAAGCGCCGCAGATTTCACAAGCGGAAATTACGGGGCCATACAAAGTCGTGATGACTTTCCTCGAACGCGTCCGTTCAGAAAGGTCACGTCGTGATAAATGAGTTGGGTGTGGTTGGAAAGAGAGAAGGTGGTGGGACTCGAGGAATGCTGGAGATTCAGAAATGTTCACGGGCAAGCACTGGCTAGGGTTTGTCAAAGACTATGTCTATAAGAAGGAAAAACAAGGGAAAACACACAAACTCAAAAACACAAAAGAGAAAAGAAGCAAGAAAAAGAAAAAAGTGAGAAATCAAATGGCCTCTTCCTACCCATTTTCGTTGGATCTCAACCTAGCTCCACCGACTCAGACGTGGGGCCAAGCAGCGGCACCAGTATGGGTACCCTACTTTGCCTCCGCAAGGGGTCCTGTGACTGTCAATGACTCAATACTCCTGGACAACGATGTTGCCATTGGAGTTGGCAGAAATTTAGTGACTCCTAAAGATATACGTGTGTTCGGGACAAGGGATGACAACCGGGTCACGAGTGATGCCCTGGCACTGAGTGTGCAGAGTACAGCATGTGTTGCAAGTTTGGGTCATCGCCTACTTGCGAAGTCCCATGAGGTAGAGATTCTGAAAGGTCAGTTAGCGGCGGAGCGAAGTATAGTTGAAGAGTGTCAGAGTGCTATAAAAAGCTTGAAAAGGGAGAGGGCAAGGATAGTGGAGGTGAATCGACACCAGCTAGAAGTATTACGGGACGAGAATAAAAGCCTATCAAAGATGGTAGAGTTGTATTCTCGCGACATGCGAAAGCAGCTGGAGGACCTAGACCGACCGGGTAAACGCAAGCAAGCAGATCGCGAGAGTAGTTATGCTCAAGCTAAGATTGCGATCTTTGGGAGCTCAAGTGGTGAGCCCCAAGAGGCTGTGCGTGAAGCCCCGAAGAGGACAGCCAGAGGGCCAAACTCAAAGCTCCTATGGTCGAGACACCTAGCGCTGAAAAAATGATTTCTACTGTTTCTATTTATTATTTAATTTTTGAGTGTATTCGTCTTTTTTTTTTTTTTATAAATTGGGAAATAAAAACGTTATGTTATCTCAAAGAAACGATTGACCCTAATTTTAAAGAACAACAATCAAAGAAAAACACGAAGACCCAAACATCATTTTTTTTAAAAATTTATTTATTTAATAATTAAGAAAACACACAAATAACAGCTTCTTCTTTTAAGAGAAAACTTAAGGATGACCAGTTAAGGGCCTCAGAAAAACACAGCCAGGGGTTTCCGGGAAGGTTGGAGGGGTCACAATGGTCCCGCTTAAAACCCGAACTTCTTAGACACCGAAGGTGCCGCCTAAAGAACTCCTAGACACTGGATAGACTGCGGTTGCTCACTGGAGTTACCAAAAATTTAGCTCATTCAAAGAATATCCTATGAGTTTTAAATTATACTACCTAATTAAATAAAAACAAAATAAATAAATAAATAAATAACAACTAAAATAAACACACAATTCAAACAAGAATTTAAAAGAAGAGTTGGGATTCTTGCACCAGGTGTCCAAGACGCATCTTTAATTTTGTCTATTCTTGCAATTACATTCTTGAGAAACCTGACAAACAAGAATAAAACAATTGAAAGAAAAAAACATAATAAATAAAATAAAATAACAACTGAAAAAGAAAAAAAACACAAACATCAGAAAAACAGGGAGGCAAAAGTAAGTGAAAGTGTAGACATGCTCCCTTTTTAAAAAAACGTGCTCGCAATTTGCGCCGGAAATGAAGGGATCCGAGAGAAAAGAGCACAAGATAGCACCCTCGAGATCTGAAGTGCTTTCGGCTCCCTCGTTCTGCATAAATCTATTTAAACACATCTCGGTGAAGTAGAAGAGTACCCCGCATTTCTTCCTGCAATTTCAAGAAAAACATCAAAAAATCCAAAAACAAAACAATGACATCCTCTTGCACTCACCTTGATGATCTTAACCTTGAATTGTCCCTTGCGCCACCGAATGCGCAAATAAGGGCTCGTCCAAACCCTGTCTTCCCAAACTCCACATATCATCACGGTACGGCCTCAAACTTTGCTGAGGTAATACCGAACTTTTCTGAGGCAGTGCCGAACAGAGGCAGTGCTGCCTGGGCAGCATGATTGGCAGTAAACTCACATCGGCAGGATCACCTGCATGTGGCACAGAGGTCCAACAAGGCTGCAGTGGAGGAGTCCCACAATTTAACGGTGCTCCATGCGGTCTCGGCTACCAATTTATGCATGCGATTGTTGGCGAGAACACGGGAGTGTGCCGCGCTGAGCGAAGAAGTAGCTTCGTTGAAGGCTATGGTGGCGGACCTCCAGAAGCGGCTCTCCTTGCCAATCAGCACGTGGAAGCACTGCAGAAAAAGAATGAGGACCATGTGGAGCTGCTGCAAATTCTGCAAGTAAGAGAGAATAGAGGCATGCCATGAAGATGAAGATGAAGATGAAGAAGTTTTTTTTTTTTTTTTTGTTGTTTTTTTTTTTTGTTGTTGTTTTGTTGTTTTTATTTTTATTTTAATGCGGTGTTTGAATAAAAATGTGTTTTTAACATTCAGAAATAAACTAACTAACCACACCACGTAAATAAATACATAAACTAACTTAATAAATAAATAAAAAACAAAGAAGTTCCAAATTGATTTTTTTTTGTTTTAAAATAAATAAATTTATTATTATTTACAACTAACTGACCACACAAAAAAAGAAAACAAAGAAATTCCCAATTGCAATTTACAAGGAAAAATAAAAACTCAAATTTCAATTTTTAATTTTTAATTTTTTATTTATTTATTTTATTTTATAAAACACACAAATATATAAGCAACTCATGGATGACCAGGAAAAGGACCTCAGAAAATACAGCCAGGGGATTCCGGAAGGTTGGAGGGGTCACAATGGTCCCGCTTAAAACCCAAACTTCTTAGACACCGAAGGTGTCGCCTGAAGAACTCCTAGACACTGGATTGACGGAGACGCTCATTGGAGTTTCCACGAGTCAGCTCATATAAAAAATCTTTTTAAATTTTTTTTCTTTTTAATTTTTTTTTAATTTTTATATAAAAAAAAAGAAACATAAGTTTAAAATAAAGAGAAAGGATAGAAATGCTCCCCCTTGAAGCGATTAGGTCGGGCGTGATGCAATTGGAGGTCGCGACTTCTCCCACTGCTCCACACTTCCCATTCTTATGATTGAGGTTGTCATCTCTCTCCATTTTTATTAAGCTGACATTACTTGCTAAAACAAACACAGAAAACTTGAAACAGAATTAAAAGATTAGGAAATAAAAACTAAAAGAAAATCAACACACGTCCAATTTCATGCTCCAAAGTAATAAGCAGCAAAGTAAATCAAACTAGCTTATGAAGTTCGTTCTTTCTCAAATATGATTATCCATATGGTGTGTGGTTTTAATCAAGTATTCAGAAAAAGCATTTAGCTATGGTGTTTAGTCTAAACACAAATTCCAAATCCATTAAGAACAAGAAGAACAATAAAGAACCAAGTAGAATTTAAACATGGTGTTTGTCTTCAATATCTACCCATTCATTCACTAATCAGTCCAAGAGTCATATGGTGTTTATGTAAACTTGAACAAGATATTTAATTAAGAGCAAGTGAATGAAACCATAAACTAGAAATAATCAACATGCTACTTGAACCTTTTTCTTTTTGTGTTGTGTAAGCTTGGGACTCAAACCCAGTTCTCTTGCTTGTCAGGCAATTGTCCTTGTCTGTTGGACTACAAACACAACTTATCAATTAACCTCATTAGCTTTAAAACATGAAACTGTCTAGTTATATACAAAAAATAAAAATAATAAAAAGTAGGAAAACCAAATAGAATCAAACAATGTTACCGATCCCCGGCAACGGCGCCAAAAACTTGTTGTGTAGATTCAGCTGCACCAAAATGGATTCAGCTGCATCATCAACTTGTGATACTCGCAAGTGCAAGAGCCGTTGGTAGTTTAGCATATGTAAGTGCGAGGTCGATTCCACAGGGATTGGTGATTGAATGATCCAATTCAATTTTCCTACACAAAACAAAAATGAAAACAAAAGAAACAAAACAAGAAGAAAGAATGTACATTACTTGAGAACATGGAGAGTTTTTGGAGAGAACGAGAGAATGTGTTTGAGAAACTTAAGGATTTGGAAGAGAAGAGAAAGGTGTTTGAGAACTTGGAGAATGTTTGTGAACTTGGAGAATTTGAGAACTTAGGGAAGTGAGAGAAATGTGTTTGTGAAGTGTTTGAGACATGGAGACTTTTGGAAGAGAGGAGAGATGTGTTTGGGAAATTTGGAGGAGAGAAAGGAAACGTGTTAGAGAACTTTAGAGAATTTTGGAAGAATGAATGAGAGAAGTGTTTTGAGAGCTTTAGAGAATTTGATGAAGGAAATGGGAGAAGTGTTTGGGAACTTTGAGAATTTTGGAAGAGAGTGGGAATTGTATTTGGGAAATGTTTTAGAGCATGGAGAACTTTGAAAGAGAATAGAGAAGTGTTTGGAGAATTTAGAAGAAGAGAAAGGGAAGGTGTTTGAGATTTAGTACAAAGAAAATTTGGTAGAATGATCTTATTACAACAATTGAGAACTACAAAGGAAAACTAAGAGAATTTGAGGGAGAGAAGGGAAGGGAGCTCTAGAGAAGTGTTTGAGAGCTCCCCCCCTTGGGGGTGTGATTACAAGCTTAGAGAACTTCCCTATTTATAGGCTTAGGGGAGATGAAAATCTGAATATACAATTGAATTAACTAACCACACTAACTTCACCTAACACACAACACTTAATTCACCAACCTAACCTAACACACAATTGCATTTGAAAACAATTCCTCTTGTCTTTAGGCTTAGTGTTGCATCATCCACTTCAACATCTTTCAATTCATTTGGTTGCTGCAAAATTCCACTCAATTATAGGAATTGAATATGCTTCACCTAACTTCCCCACAATCAATAACACCTCATGTATATGTCATACATGACAATGCATTGCAGCCCGCTTTTGGGCTCGTTTTGGGCTTGTTTCTCCATCCATAAAATTCTGGAAAAATATGGATCTTGAAGCTCTTTGTCTTATCTTTCCAAGCATATGCAGCCCAACGCAAGGAAAAATCGGGAAGACCTTCAAATGTGATTTTTGGCCCAGTAACGCAGATGCTGCCGAATTTGACCTTAAGTTGCCAAAACATGTATAACTTTCTCTAGAAGACTCGGAATCATGAACCGTAAAATTCTACAGAAAATAGACTTCCGTAGCTTTCCAATGATGTATGGCTCATTATCTGGTTCTTCTTGAGCAAGTACAGTCCAATCCGTGAAGTTGGTTGATCTGCAGACACCATTTTGAGCTAATTTGTCTCCAGAATGCAATTAGTGAGTCTCAAGCTTATTACACTGAAACAAACACAAAACTTATTAAAGGCATAAGTTTAACTCAAAAACATAACTAAATCATAAGTTAGAAGGGTACAAAATGATATGTAAATATGCACTGATCAATATCCTCACTTGCTACAACTTGGTTTTTTTTTTTTTCCCAATTAACGATGGCCAATGGATGTGGTGGAATATGATGTGGTAAATTTTTAATTTTTAATTATTTGGAATGTTGTTCTTAGCTAAACAGAAACGTTATTCTTGTTTTGGTTGAGAGAAGGGTTCTGTTGTTTTAGGAGTTAGGTCATTGTTTATGAACAAGAAATGTCTAAATCAGAATTTTGGTGTAGCCAAAGAGAAAATTAAATTTTTTTATTATTGTTATTGGGTTTTCATGCTACGAATGTCATTGTAGGAATAGTTCTTTTGACTCTGTAATATTTGCATCTTGAAGGAACATAAACTTCTATGAACTTGGATGTGCTTTGCTTGTTTTCACAAGGAACATGGAGTGACTACAAGAGTGAGCGTGCAAAACTTGCTTCATCTTTTGGTCCATTTTCTCATTAGTGAATCTCTATTGATTGCTTTGGCCTTCTTGCACCAACTCGATTAATGTTTCTTTTCTGCTTCTATGTCTGATATAATGTCTTAAGAAATCATCTGTTAACTGTTGACCATTTTAAAAGGGAACACAGCTATAATTTTATGCACCATTGCCTCTGCCATCAACTCCGTAACATTATTAAGTCCATGGTTCTCTTTTCTTATTTATTTATTTATTTTCCTTATGGTTAATTTTTTAAATTTATTTTAGAGAACTATTTCCCTTAAATTTCTCTGAGTTTTTGTAAAAAAAAATTATTTAAGCTTCTCTATGGCTTATTGTGATGGAATTTAAGAAACTGAAGCATAGTTCAATGGTAGGTGATGCCAGTCGTTTTCCCCAATTGGTCCCTGATCAAGTCCTAAAGCTGAAACAGCTCACTGTTCTTACACTAGCTGAGACAAAGAACGCATGATTCAAATGCGTAATCCTCTTATTTTTCAAAAGTTGTTCGTGATTTACATCTCTGAATGTGTAGTAATGGTTAAGGCAATATGGTTTCAATGTGATTATGTGGAGTGTGTCACTTCTGGTACTTTATGTTCTCCATGCTTAACAAATGTCATCCTAAATAAAAAATGAAAGCATATAGTGAAAAATGCATCACTTTTGGACAAGTCCTTTGGACATAAATTTGTCTTACTTGCACTTGGAGCAATTGAGTGCAGTTACCAATACTGCCACTGCTTAAAATTGAATTCTTATTGTAATAGGTTATGGTGCCTGCTAAAATTATTGGAGGTTTGAGCGTTATTGCTGCCTTGGCTTTAAATTATTGGATTTTTTTTTTCTCTTTGTTTTCACTTTCCTCTTTCTTCTCTTTGGTTTCTGCTCATTCCCTTTAGGTATTCAATCTTGTGAAAAGCAAGTCCAGTTTGCTGCAAGGAGAGACCCCAGACCTGGACAACTTGGGAGTATGATACACACACTGTCAACTGGTAACATCTCTTATTTTGATGGCATTGGTGTAGTTTCTCTACCTCTCTTGGCATGTGCATTATGATCTCAAAACATTAATGTTTTTCCCTGATTGCGTGAAAGTTTCATGACTGTGATGGTCGCATGTCTAATGAAGTAATGTGTTATGATTTTTTGTTGCTGAGTTCATGATTTATGAAGTTTCTTCTCTAGATAAAAAAAAAACTAATAGAATTGACTCTTATGCTGAGGTCTGGTTGCATATGGTTCACCATTGACTCTTATCTTACTCTTAACAGAAAAATTGATTCTTGCTTACTCTCTACCCCATCACATGATCATTTAATTCCTAGTTGAAACATGAAGTGGGATCCATTGAGTGAAATCCAATCGCTAGAACTATGCAATACACCAACCACACCAATTAGTGACGAACTGCCTCTTAAACTAGAATCGTCCAATTTCTTGAACCTATTGATTTCGGATTTCGAGCCCAAAACTTGGGCAACATCATATTATGGTGGGAGGAATCATTTGGGGAATTCCTGGTGAAATCCCATCGCCAGAACTATGCAATACATCAACCAGTCCAATTAGGAACGAACTACCTTTGAACTTGACTTGTCCAATTTCTTAACCCTATTGATTTCGATCTAGCCCAAAACTTGGGCATCATCATCATACGGTCGGAGGAGTGATTTGGTGAATTTTGAGTGAAATCAATTCGCTACAACTATGCAATACACCAACCACTCCAACTTAGAACGAACTGCCTTTGAACTTGAGTTGTCCAATTTCTTACACCTATTGATTTCAAATCGAGCCCAAAACTTAGGCAACATCATAATATGGTGGGAGGAGTGATTTGGTGAATTTTGAGTGAAATCCAATCGCTAGAACTATGCAATACACCAACCACTCAAATTTGGAACGAACTGCCTTTAAACTTGAATGGTCCAGTTTTTTACACCTATTGGTTTCGGATTTCAGCCCAAAAGTTGGGCAACAACATAATTTGGTGGGAGTGGTCATTTGGTGAATGTCTAGTGAAATCCAATCGCTAGAAGTATGCAATAAACCAACCGCTCTAAGTAGGAACAAATTGACTTTGAACTGGAATTGTCCAATTTCTTACACCTATTGATTTTGAATCGAGCCCAAAACTTGGCCAACATCATAATATGTTGGGAGGAGTGATTTGGTGAATTTTGAGAGAAATCCAATCGCTAGAACTATGCAATACACCAACCACTCCAATTTGGAATGAACTGTCTTTGAACTGTAATTGTCCAATTTCCTACCCCTATTGGTTTCGGATTTCAGCCCAAAACTTGGGCAACACGATAATATGGTGGGAGGAGTGATTTTGTGAATTTTGAGTGAAATCCAATCACTAGAACTATGCAATACATCAACCAATCCAATTAGGAACGAACTGCCTCTGAACTTGAATTGTCCAATTTCTTACACCTATTGTTTTCGATTCGAGCCCAAAACTTGGCCAACATCATAATATGGCGGGAGGAGTGATTTGGTGAACTTTGAGTGAAATCTAATCGCTAGAACTACGCAATACACCAACCACACCAATTTGGAACGAACTTCTTTTAACTTGAATTGTCCAATTTCGTACACCTATTGATTTCGATTCAGAGCCCAAAACTTGGCCAACATCATAATATGTTGGGAGGAGTCACTTGGTGTATTTTGAGTAAAATCCAATCACTAGAACTATGCAATACACCAACCACACCAATTAGGAATGAACTGGCTCTGAACTACAATTGTCCAATTTCTTGAACCTATTCATTTCGGATCTAGCCCGAAACTTGGGCAACATCCGAATATGGTGGGAAGAATCATTTGGTGAATTCCCAGTGAAATCCAATCTCTAGAACTATGCAATACGCCAACCAGTCCATCTAGGAACGAACTGCCTTTGAACTTGACATCTCCAATTTCTTACACCTATTGATTTCGGATTGGAGCCAAGAACTTCGGAAACATCATAATATGGTAGGAGGAATCATTTGGGAAATTCCTAGTAAAATCACATCGCTAGAACTATGCAATACACCAACCAGTCCAATTAGGAACGAACTCCTTTGAACTTGACTTGTCCAATTTCTTACACCTATTGATTTCGATCTAGCCCAAAACTTGGGCACCATCATCATACGGTTCGGAGGAGTGATTTGGTGAATTTTGAGTGAAATCAATTCGCTAGAACTATCCAACACACCAACCACTCCAACTTGGAACGAACTGCCTTTGAACTTGAATTGTCCAATTTCTTAGACCTATTGATTTCAGATTGGGGCCCAAAACTTGGGCAACATCATAATATGGTGGGAGGAGTGATTTGGTGAATTTTGAGTGAAATCTAATCGCTAGAACTATGCAATACACCAACCACTCCAATTTGGAACGAACTGCCTTTAAACTTGAATGGTCCAATTTCTTACACCTATTGATTTCGGATTGAGCCCAAAAGTTGGGCAACATCATAATTTGGTGGGAGTAGTCATTTGGTGAATTTCTTGTGAAATCCAATCGCCAGAAGTTTGCATTAAACCAACCACTCTAAGTAGGAACGAACTGCCTTTGAACTTGACTTGTCCAATTTCTTACACCTATTGATTTCGAATCGAGCCCAAAACTTTGGGGAAAATCATAATACGGTCGGAGGAGTGATTTGGTGAAATTTGAGTGAAATCCAATCGCTAGAACTATGCAATACATCAACCACTCCAATTTGGAATGAACTGCCTTTGAACTGTAATTGTCCAATTTCTTACCCCTATTGGTTTCGGATTTCAGCCCAAAACTTGGGCAACATCATAATATGGTGGGAGGAGTCATTTGTTGAATTTTGAGTAAAACCCAATCACAAGAACAATGCAATACACCAACCACTTCATTTAGGAACGAACTGCCTCTAACTGGAATTGTCCAATTTCTTACACCTATTGATTTCGGTTTCGAGCCCGAAACTTGGGCAACATCATAATATGGTGGGAGGAATCATTTGGTGAATTCCTAGTGAAATCCAATCGCTAGAACTATGCAATACATCAACCAGTCCAATTAGGACCGAACTGCCTTTGAACTTGACTTGTCCAATTTCTTACACCTATTGATTTCGGATCGAGCCCAAAACTTGGGCAACATCATATTATGGTGGGAGGAATCATTTGGGGAATTCCTAGTGAAATCCCATCGCTAGAACTATGCAATACACCAAGCACTCCAATTAGGAACGAACTACCTTTGAACTTGAATAGTCCAATTTCTTACACCTATTGATTTCGGATTGAGCCCAAAATGTGGGGAACATCATAATAGGGTGGGAGGTGTCATTAGGTGAGTTTTGAATGAAATCAAATCGCTAGAACTATGCAATACGTCAACCAATCCAATTAGGAATGAACTGCCATTGAACTTGAATTGTCCAGTTTCTTACACCTATTCATTTGGGATCGGGCCCAAAACTTGGGCAACATCATAATATGGTGGGAGGAGTGAAATCCAAACGCTAGAACTATGCAATACACCAACCACTCCCTTTGGGAACGAACATCCTTTGAAATTGAATTGTCCAATTTCTTACACCTGTTGATTTCGGATCAAGCCAAAAACTTGGGGAACACCATAATATGGTAGGAGGTGTGATTAGGTGTGTTTTGAGTGAAATCCAATCGATAGAACTATGCAATACACCAACCAGTCCAATTAGGAACGAACTGCCTTTAAACTTGAATTGTCCAATTTCTTACACCTATTGATATCGGATTGGAGGCCAAAACTTGGGAAACATCATATTATGGTGGAAGGGGTCATTAGGTGAGTTTTGAGTTAAATCATCTCGCTAGAACTATGCAAAACACCAACCACTCCAATTAGAAACTAACTGCCTTTGAACTGGAATTGTCCAATTTCTTACACCTATTGATTTCGTATCGAATCCCAAAACTTGGGGAACACCATAATATGGTAGGAGGTGTGATTAGGTGTGTTTTGAGTGAAATCCAATAGCTAGAACTATGCAATACACCAACCACTCCAGTTAAGAACCTATTGATTTCGGATTGAGCCCAAAACTTGGGCAACATCAGAATATAGTGGGAGGAGTGATTTGGTGAATTTTTAGTGAAATCGAATCGCTAGAACTTGTTTGTGCCTAATAAATGTCAGCCAAATAGACTGACCGAAAGGACTTCCCTTTGGCCCTAACACCTGCCCGTAAATCGGTTCGCAGGGCATTTACTTTCCTAAAAATGAAAGAAGAGCTGCGAAGGGGGAATCCTCTTGTCCTCATGGCCTCGGTGCTCTCGGCCGAGGCCGAAGGAAGTAATAAGCCACTCACATTCATGGCCGAAAATATTAAGCTTAAATCGCCACGTGGAAACAGGGTCCTCACGCCCCGCTTAATGAAGTAACGCCTTTGACCGTTGCAGCAAACCCACTAGCCGCAAAAGAGCATTTAATGCACGAGAGAAGGAGGGAAGTGATTGAAGTCAGGTTATGGTGAATGAAGTCGGGATAATTAGGCATAAAAGTCTTATGACTTGAAAGGTTAAGTCACCAACCATCAGTCCAATGCAATAAATGCGTCCCCACGGCCAAAAACGTATAACCCACGATTAGAGAAGCGCCCGAGATTTACTGGGATTTATGGAGGTCACACCACCATCCTTCACGTTCCCAAATGCCGATTTGACCACCCACTTGCTCTGATTAGGCCCATCACGCAGGTTTTCGACCTCGATTACCTCTCCAGAGCTCTTCCTATAAATACCAAGCTCCAATTACATTCAAAAGGTTCAAACACCAAGCTCCATGATCAGGCCCATGGAGAAAATTATATTTTCCTGTCATTTATCTTCTTGTAATGCACTTTCAATACCTTTACTTGCTTTCTTAGGAGTAGTGATAGTTTGTAAGGAAAATCCATTCATCAATATATCATACGACCCTTGATTTTCAAGGCGCCGAAGCACCATCTTTGTTACTCTCTCATTCACCCCATATATCATACGACCGTCGCCACCCAACGACGCACCGGAGCACCGCCCAAAATCCACCAGGAACACCACCACTAAACGGCCTTGTAGCTCAGGCTGTGACCTGACGGCCGAGACGAGTTCCTCTCTTGGCCACAATCGTTTGATTAGAAGTCAAACTCAAACAGGCGCACCACTTAACCATTTACCCAAACACATCACCCCAAAAACGCACGGTAGACCGTGCAGGCACGCCCTCGCACAAACCTCTCGGCGCCAAAAGAAGGACGTCACGTGTCGACGCTCATCCCCTCGGCCCGGCATACCAGAACTATGCAACACACCTACCACTCCAATTAGGAACGAACTGCCTTAGAACTTGAATTGTCTATTTTCTTACACCTATTGATTTCGGATCAAGCCCAAAACTTGGGGAACATCATAATATGGTTGGAGGTCTCATTAGGTGAGTTTTGAGTGAAATCCAATCGCTACAACTTGGCAATATACCAACCACTCCAGTTAGGAACGAACTGTCTTTGAACTTGAATTGTCCAATTTCTTTCAACTTTGAATTCGGATTCGAGCCCAAAACTTGGGGAACAATATAAAATGGTGGGAGGTGTCATTAGGTGATTTTTGAGTGAACTCCAATTGCTAGAACTACGCAATACATCAACTAATCCAATAAGGAAGGAATTGTTGTTGAACTTGAACTGTCCAATTTCTTACACCTATTGAATTCGATTGAGCCCAAAACTTGGGCAACAACATAATATGGTGGGAGGTGTCATTAGGTTAGTTGTGAGTGAAGTACAGTCGCTAGAACTATGCAATACACCAACCACTCCAATTAGGAACGAACTGCCTTTGAACTAGAATTGTGCAATTTCTTACTCCTATTGATTTCAGATTTCAGCCCGAAACTTTCGGAACATTATAATATGGTTGGAGGTGTCATTAGGTGAGTTTTGAGTGAAATCCAATCGCTAGAACTATGCAATACACCAATCGAGCCAATTAAGAATGAACTGCCTTTGAACTTGAATTGTCCAATTTCTTACACCTATTGATTTCGATTTCAGCCCAAAACTTGGCCTACAACATAATATGGTGGGAGGTGACATTAGGTGAGTTTTGAGTGAAATCCAATGGCTAGAAATATGCAATACACCAACCACTGCAATTTGGAACGAACTGCCTTTGAGTTGGGATTGTCCAATTTCTTACACCTATTGATTTCGGATTCGAGCCCAAAACTTGGGGAACATCATAATATGGGTGGAGGTGTCATTAGGTGAGTTTTGAGTGAAATCCAATTGCTAGAACTATGCAATACTCCAACTACTCCAATTAGGAACGAACTGCCTTCGAACTTTAATTGTCCAAGTTTTTACAACTATTGATTTCGGATTGCAGTCCAAAACTTGGGCCACAACATAATTTGGTGGAAGGTGTCATTAGGTGAGTTTTGAGTGAACTTCAATCGCTAGAACTACGCAATACACCACCCACTCTAATTAGGAACGAACTGCCTTTGAACTTGAATTGTCCAATTTCTAACACCTATTGATTTCGTATCGATCCCAAACCATGGGGAACATCATAATATGGTTGTAGGTATCATTAGGTGAGTTTTGAGTGAAATGAAATTGCTAGAACTGTGCGATACACCAACCACTCCAATTTGGAACGAACTGCCTTTCAGGAGGAATTGTCCAATTTCTTACACCTCCTGATTTTCGGATGGAGCCCAAAACTTGGGCCACAACATAATGTGGTGGGAGGTGTCATTTGGTGAGTTTTGAGTGAAATCCAATCGCAAGAACTTTGCAATACACCAACCACTGCAATCAGGAACGAACAGCCTTTGAACTTGAATTGTCCAATTTCTTACACCTATTGATTTCGGATTGAGCCCAAAACTTGGCTAGCATCATTATATGGTGGGAGGAGTGATTTGGTGAATTTTGAGGGAAATCCAATCTCTAGAAATATGCAGTACACCAACCACTCCAATTATGAAAAAATTGCCTTTGAACTTGAATTGTCCAATTTCTTACACCTATGGATTTCGATATCGAGCCCAAACTTGGGGAACATCATAATATGGTTGGAGGTGTCATTAGGTGGGTTTTGAGTGAAATCCAATCGCTAGAACTATGCAATACACCAACCACTCCAATTTGGAACGAACGGCCTTTGAGCTTGAATTGTCCAATTTCTTTCACCTATTGATTTCGGATTGCAGCCCAAAACTTGGGCCACATCATAATATGGTGGGACGGGTCACTTGGTGAATTGTGAGTGAAATCCAATCCCTAGAACTATGCAATACATCAACCACTCCAATTAGGAACGAACTGCGTTTGAACTAGAATTGTGCAATTTCTTACTCCTACAGATTTCGGTTCGAGCCCGAAACTTTGGGAACATTATAATATGGTTGGAGGTGTCGTTAGTTGAGTTTCGAGTGAAATCCAATCGCTATAACTACGCAATACACCAACCGAGCCAATTAGGAATGAACTGCCTTTGAACTTGAATTGTCCAATTTCTTACACCAATTGATTTTGGATCGAGCCCAAAACTTGGGGAACATCATCGTATGGGTGGAGGTGCCATTAGGTGAGTTTTGAGTGAAATCAAATCGCTAGAACTATGCAATACTCCAACTACTCCAAATAGGAACGAACTGCCTTCGAACTTGAATTGTCCAAGTTTTTGCAACTATTGATTTCGGATTGGAGTCCAAAACTTGGGCCACAACATAATTTGGTGGAAGGTGTCATTAGGTGAGTTTTGAGCAAACTCCAATCGCAAGAACTACGCAATACACCACTCACTCTAATTAGGAACGAACTGCCTTTGAACTTGAATTGTCCAATTTCTAACACCTATTGATTTCGGATTTCAGCCCAAAACTTGGGGAACATCATAATATGGGTGGAGGTGTCATTAGGTGAGTTTTGAGTGAAATCCAATTGCTAGAACTATGCAATACTCCAACTACTCCAATTAGGAACGAACTCCTTCGAACTTTAATTGTCCAAGTTTTTACAACTATTGATTTCGGTATTCGAGTCCAAAACTTGGGCCACAACATAATTTGGTGGAAGGTGTCATTAGGTGAGTTTTGAGTGAACTTCAATCACTACAACTACGCAATACACCACCCACTCTAATTAGGAACGAACTGCCTTTGAACTTGAATTGTCCAATTTCTAACACCTATTGATTTCGTATCGATCCCAAACCATGGGGAACATCATAATATGGTTGTAGGTATCATTAGGTGAGTTTTGAGTGAAATGAAATTGCTAGAACTGTGCGATACACCAACCACTCCAATTTGGAACGAACTGCCTTTCAGCAGGAATTGTCCAATTTCTTACACCTCCTGATTTCGGATGGAGCCCAAAACTTGGGCCACAACATAATATGGTGGGAGGTGTCATTTGGTGAGTTTTGAGTGAAATCCAATCGCAAGAACTTTGCAATACACCAACCACTGCAATCAGGAACGAACAGCCTTTGAACTTGAATTGTCCAATTTCTTACACCTATTGATTTCGGATTTCGAGCCCAAAACTTGGCTAGCATCATTATATGGTGGGAGGAGTGATTTGGTGAATTTTGAGGGAAATCCAATCTCTAGAAATATGCAGTACACCAACCACTCCAATTATGAAAAAATTGCCTTTGAACTTGAATTGTCCAATTTCTTACACCTATGGATTTCGGATTCGAGCCCAAACTTGGGGAACATCATAATATGGTTGGAGGTGTCATTAGGTGGGTTTTGAGTGAAATCCAATCGCTAGAACTATGCAATACACCAACCACTCCAATTTGGAACGAACGGCCTTTGAGCTTGAATTGTCCAATTTCTTTCACCTATTGATTTCGGATTCGAGCCCAAAACTTGGGCCACATCATAATATGGTGGGACGGGTCACTTGGTGAATTGTGAGTGAAATCCAATCCCTAGAACTATGCAATACATCAACCACTCCAATTAGGAACGAACTGCGTTTGAACTAGAATTGTGCAATTTCTTACTCCTACAGATTTCGGATTCAGCCCGAAACTTTGGGAACATTATAATATGGTTGGAGGTGTCGTTAGTTGAGTTTCGAGTGAAATCCAATCGCTATAACTACGCAATACACCAACCGAGCCAATTAGGAATGAACTGCCTTTGAACTTGAATTGTCCAATTTCTTACACCAATTGATTTTGGATTCGAGCCCAAAACTTGGGGAACATCATCGTATGGGTGGAGGTGCCATTAGGTGAGTTTTGAGTGAAATCAAATCGCTAGAACTATGCAATACTCCAACTACTCCAAATAGGAACGAACTGCCTTCGAACTTGAATTGTCCAAGTTTTTGCAACTATTGATTTCGGTTCGAGTCCAAAACTTGGGCCACAACATAATTTGGTGGAAGGTGTCATTAGGTGAGTTTTGAGCAAACTCCAATCGCAAGAACTACGCAATACACCACTCACTCTAATTAGGAACGAACTGCCTTTGAACTTGAATTGTCCAATTTCTAACACCTATTGATTTCGGATTTCGAGCCCAAAACTTGGGGAACATCATAATATGGGTGGAGGTGTCATTAGGTGAGTTTTGAGTGAAATCCAATTGCTAGAACTATGCAATACTCCAACTACTCCAATTAGGAACGAACTCCTTCGAACTTTAATTGTCCAAGTTTTTACAACTATTGATTTCGGATTCGAGTCCAAAACTTGGGCCACAACATAATTTGGTGGAAGGTGTCATTAGGTGAGTTTTGAGTGAACTTCAATCACTACAACTACGCAATACACCACCCACTCTAATTAGGAACGAACTGCCTTTGAACTTGAATTGTCCAATTTCTAACACCTATTGATTTCGTATCGATCCCAAACCATGGGGAACATCATAATATGGTTGTAGGTATCATTAGGTGAGTTTTGAGTGAAATGAAATTGCTAGAACTGTGCGATACACCAACCACTCCAATTTGGAACGAACTGCCTTTCAGGAGGAATTGTCCAATTTCTTACACCTGCTGATTTCGGATGGAGCCCAAAACTTGGGCCACAACATAATATGGTGGGAGGTGTCATTTGGTGAGTTTTGAGTGAAATCCAATCGCAAGAACTTTGCAATACACCAACCACTGCAATCAGGAACGAACAGCCTTTGAACTTGAATTGTCCAATTTCTTACACCTATTGATTTCGGATTGGAGCCCAAAACTTGGCTAGCATCATTATATGGTGGGAGGAGTGATTTGGTGAATTTTGAGGGAAATCCAATCTCTAGAAATATGCAGTACACCAACCACTCCAATTATGAAAAAATTGCCTTTGAACTTGAATTGTCCAATTTCTTACACCTATGGATTTCGGATTCGAGCCCAAACTTGGGGAACATCATAATATGGTTGGAGGTGTCATTAGGTGGGTTTTGAGTGAAATCCAATCGCTAGAACTATGCAATACACCAACCACTCCAATTTGGAACGAACGGCCTTTGAGCTTGAATTGTCCAATTTCTTTCACCTATTGATTTCGGATTCGAGCCCAAAACTTGGGCCACATCATAATATGGTGGGACGGGTCACTTGGTGAATTGTGAGTGAAATCCAATCCCTAGAACTATGCAATACATCAACCACTCCAATTAGGAACGAACTGCGTTTGAACTAGAATTGTGCAATTTCTTACTCCTACAGATTTCGGATTGGAGCCCGAAACTTTGGGAACATTATAATATGGTTGGAGGTGTCGTTAGTTGAGTTTCGAGTGAAATCCAATCGCTATAACTACGCAATACACCAACCGAGCCAATTAGGAATGAACTGCCTTTGAACTTGAATTGTCCAATTTCTTACACCAATTGATTTTGGATCGAGCCCAAAACTTGGGGAACATCATCGTATGGGTGGAGGTGCCATTAGGTGAGTTTTGAGTGAAATCAAATCGCTAGAACTATGCAATACTCCAACTACTCCAAATAGGAACGAACTGCCTTCGAACTTGAATTGTCCAAGTTTTTGCAACTATTGATTTCGGTTCGAGTCCAAAACTTGGGCCACAACATAATTTGGTGGAAGGTGTCATTAGGTGAGTTTTGAGCAAACTCCAATCGCAAGAACTACGCAATACACCACTCACTCTAATTAGGAACGAACTGCCTTTGAACTTGAATTGTCCAATTTCTAACACCTATTGATTTCGGATTTGAGCCCAAAACTTGGGGAACATCATAATATGGGTGGAGGTGTCATTAGGTGAGTTTTGAGTGAAATCCAATTGCTAGAACTATGCAATACTCCAACTACTCCAATTAGGAACGAACTGCCTTCGAACTTTAATTGTCCAAGTTTTTACAACTATTGATTTCGGATTCGAGTCCAAAACTTGGGCCACAACATAATTTGGTGGAAGGTGTCATTAGGTGAGTTTTGAGTGAACTTCAATCGCTAGAACTACGCAATACACCACCCACTCTAATTAACGAACTGCCTTTGAACTTGAATTGTCCAATTTCTAACACCTATTGATTTCGTATCGATCCCAAACCATGGGGAACATCATAATATGGTTGTAGGTATCATTAGGTGAGTTTTGAGTGAAATGAAATTGCTAGAACTGTGCGATACACCAACCACTCCAATTTGGAACGAACTGCCTTTCAGGAGGAATTGTCCAATTTCTTACACCTCTGATTTCGGATGGAGCCCAAAACTTGGGCCACAACATAATATGGTGGGAGGTGTCATTTGGTGAGTTTTGAGTGAAATCCAATCGCAAGAACTTTGCAATACACCAACCACTGCAATCAGGAACGAACAGCCTTTGAACTTGAATTGTCCAATTTCTTACACCTATTGATTTCGGATTGAACCCAAAACTTGGCTAGCATCATTATATGGTGGGAGGAGTGATTTGGTGAATTTTGAGGGAAATCCAATCCCTAGAACTATGCAATACATCAACCACTCCAATTAGGAACGAACTGCGTTTGAACTAGAATTGTGCAATTTCTTACTCCTACAGATTTTCGGATTCAGCCCGAAACTTTGGGAACATTATAATATGGTTGGAGGTGTCGTTAGTTGAGTTTCGAGTGAAATCCAATCGCTATAACTACGCAATACACCAACCGAGCCAATTAGGAATGAACTGCCTTTGAACTTGAATTGTCCAATTTCTTACACCAATTGATTTTGGATCGAGCCCAAAACTTGGGGAACATCATCGTATGGGTGGAGGTGCCATTAGGTGAGTTTTGAGTGAAATCAAATCGCTAGAACTATTTAATACTCCAACTACTCCAAATAGGAACGAACTGCCTTCGAACTTGAATTGTCCAAGTTTTTGCAACTATTGATTTCGGATTCAGAGTCCAAAACTTGGGCCACAACATAATTTGGTGGAAGGTGTCATTAGGTGAGTTTTGAGCAAACTCCAATTGCAAGAACTACGCAATACACCACTCACTCTAATTAGGAACGGACTGCCTTTGAACTTGAATTGTCCAATTTCTAACACCTATTGATTTCATATCGAGCCCAAACCATGGGGAACATCATAATATGGTTGTAGGTGTCATGAGGTGAGTTTTGAGTGAAATGCAATTGCTAGAACTATGCGATACACCAACCACTCCAATTTGGAACGAACTGTCTTTGAGCATGAATTGTCCAATTTCTTACACATGCTGATTTCGGATGGAGTCCAAAACTTGCGCCACAACATAATATGGTGGGAGGTGTCATTTGGTGAGTTTTGAGTGAAATCCAATCGCAAGAACTTTGCAGTACACCAACCACTCCAATTAGGAACAAACTGCCTTTGAACTTGAATTGTCCAATTTCTTACACCTATGGATTCCGGATTGAGCCCAAAACTTGGGGAACATCATAATATGGTTGGAGGTGTTATTAGGTGAGTTTTGAGTGAAATCCAATCACTAGAACTATGCAATACGCCAACCACTCCAATTAGGAACGAACTGCCTTCGAACTTGAATTGTCCAAGTTTTTACAACTATTGATTTCGGATTGGAGTCCAAAACTTGGGCCACAACATAATTTGGTGGAAGGTGTCATTAGGTGAGTTTTGAGTGAACTTGAATTGCTAGAACTACGCAATACCCCAACCACTCTAATTCGGAACGAACTGCCTTTGAACTTGAATTGTCCAATTTCTAACACCTATTACTTTCGTATCGAGCCCAAACCGTGGGGAACATCATAATATGGTTGTAGGTGTCATTAGGTGAGTTTTTGGTGAAATGCAATTGCTAGAACTATGCGATACACCAACCACTCCAATTTGAAACGAACTACCTTTGAGCATGAATTGTCCAATTTCTTACACCTCCTGATTTCGAAGGAGCCCAAAACTTGGGCCACAACATAATGTGGTGGGAGGTGTCATTTGGTGAGTTTTGAGTGAAATCCAATCGCTAAAACTATGCAATACACCAACCACTCCAATTAGGAATGAATTGCCTTTGAACTTCAATTGTCCAACTTCTTACACCTATTGGTTTCCGGTGGAGCCCAAATTTCTCTTATTACAAATTTGGTTCAGCAAAGCCAAGGCAAGCAGAGTTTGAGTTTTCACAAATACGAAAACCTCAACAAATTTATGGAGAGCCCTGACTAAGCAGCACAGGTACCACAGGTCCAGCTCCAGCTCAAGTCCAGCCACTTCTGCCCCTTTTAGACTGGAGAAGTCCCAGTTCTGCCCATTCAAAAGCCTTCCAAGGCTTGAAATAGATTAAAGCTATGCCAAACTCAAGCTTTGGTATCGAATTTGCAGCTGAAGCCTAGTAGTTGAAGTTGTTGAAAGCCCAGTCCAGCACACGCATACCCAATCCAGCCCAGAACGGAGGCACCTATCCAGGGCAGAAATGGAAGCACAGCCCTCTTTTTGTCTTTTTATAGTCAGTTTTCCCTTTTTGAGCTTTGTAAAGGGGAGTTCTGCCTAAAATTAGTTCACTATGTTATCATTTATTCTGGCAGGAACTACCAGTTTTATACTAGAAAAATTATAAAGTCCTTACCTGTCTAAGGCATAGAAAAGAACTCACTTGGGAAATGTTCCTCAACCAAATTCACAATCGCTTGTTCAGAAATCAGTAACTTGGGGCGCAAGTTATTTATTTTTTAGAAGTCTGTTAGGATTTTCATCGCTGAACAGTGGCACGCTCAAACAAAAGAAAATTGACTTGTTGACCAGTCAATGATTTTCAAGCCAATGGGGAACTTTGCCCTACCATCACAGGAAACAAATCAAAACAGGTGAACACACCAACCACTCCAATTTGGAATGAACTGCCTTTGAACTTGAATTGTCCAATTTCCTACACCTATTGATTTCGGATTTCGAGCCCAAAACTTGGGCCACATCATAATAACGTGGGAGGAGTCATTTGGTGAATTTTGAGTGAAATCCAATTGCTAGAGCTACGCAATACACCAACCACGCCAATTAGGAACGAACGACCTTTGAACTTGAATTGTCCAATTTCTTACACCTATTGATTTCGGATCAAGCCCAAAACTTGAGCACATCAGAACATGGGGGGAGGAGTGATTTGGTGAATTTTGAGTGTAATCCAATTGCTAGAACTATGCAATACACCAACCACTCCAATTGGGAACGAATTGCCTTTGAACTTGATTTGTCCAATTTCTGACACCTCCTGATTTAGGATCGAGCCCAAAACTTGGGCCACGTCATAATATGGGGGGAGGAGTCATTTGGTAAATTTTGAGTGAAATTCAATCGCTTGAACTATGCAATACACCAACCACTCCAATTAGGAACGAACTACCTTTGAACTTGAATTGTCCAATTTCTTACACCTATTGATTTCGGATTCGAGCTCAAACCTTGAGCAACATCATAATATGGTGGGAGGAATGATTTGGTGAATTTTGAGTGAAATCCAATTGCTAGAACTATGCAATACACCAACCACTCCCATTGGGAACGAACTGCCTTTGAACTTGAATTGTCTAATTTCTTACACCTATTGATTTCGGATTGAGCCCAAAACTTGAGGAACATCATTAGATCGTGGGAGGTGTCATTAGGTGAGTTTTGAGTGAAATCCAATCACTAGAACTATGCAATACACCAACCACTTCAATTAGGAACGAACTGCCTTTGAACTTGAATTGTCCAATTTCTTGCACCTATTGATTTAGAATCGAGCCCAAAACTTGGGGAACATCATAATATCGTGCGAGGAGTCATTTGGTGAATTTCGAGTGAAATCCAATCAATAGAACTATGCAATACACTAACCACTCCAATTAGGAACGAATTGCCTTTGAACTTGAATTGTCCAATTTCTTACACCTATTGATTTCGGATTGGAGCTCAAACCTTGAGCAACATCATAATATGGTGGGAGGAATGATTTGGTGAATTTTGAGTGAAATCCAATTGCTAGAACTATGCAATACACCAACCACTCCCATTGGGAACGAACTGCCTTTGAACTGAATTGTCCAATTTCTTACACCTATTGATTTCGGATTGGAGCCCAAAACTTAGGAACATCATTAGATCGTGGGAGGTGTCATTAGGTGAGTTTTGAGTGAAATCCAATCACTAGAACTATGCAATACACCAACCACTTCAATTAGGAACGAACTGCCTTTGAACTTGAATTGTCCAATTTCTTGCACCTATTGATTTCGAATTCGAGCCCAAAAGTTGGGGAACATCATAATATCGTGCGAGGAGTCATTTGGTGAATTTCGAGTGAAATCCAATCGATAGAACTATGCAATACACTAACCACTCCAATTAGGAACGAACTACCTTTGAACTTGAATTGTCCAATTTCTTACACCTACTGATTTCAGATTGAGCCCAAACCTTAAGCAACGTCATAATATCGTGTGAGGAATGATTTGGTGAATTTTGAGTGAAATCCAATTGCTAGAACTATGCAATAGACCAACCACTCCCATTGGGAACGAACTGACTTTGAACTTGAATTGTCCAATTTCTTACACCTATTGATTTCGGATTGGAGCCCAAAACTTGGGGAACATCATAATATCGTGCGAGGAGTCATTTGGTGAATTTTGAGTGAAATCCAATCGCTAGAACTATGCAATACACCAACCACTCCAATTAGGAACGAACTACCGTTGAACTTGTATCGTCCAATTTCTTAAACCTATTGATTTCGGATTGAGCCCAAAACATGAGCAACATCATAATATGGTGGGAGGAGTGATTTGGTGAATTTTGAGTGAAATCCAACTGCTAAAACTATGCAATACACCAACCACTCCCATTGGGAACGAATTGCCTTTGAACCAGAATTGTCCACTTTCTTACACATGTTGATATCGGATTCAGAGCCCAAAACCTGGGGAACGTCATAATATGTTAGGAGGAGTCATTTGGTGAATTTTGTGCGAAATCCAATCGCTGAAACTATGCAATACCCCAACCTCTCCAATTAGAAACGAACTGCCTTTAAACTTGAATTTCCCAATTTCTTACACCTGTTGACTTCGGATCGCCCAAAACTTGGGGAACATCAGAATATGGTGGGAGATGTCATTAGGTGAGTTTTGAGGGAAATCCAACTGCTAGAACTATGCAATACACCAACCACTCCAATTTGGAATGAACTGCCTTTGAACTTGAATTGTCCAATTTCTTACACCTATTGATTTCGGATCTAGCCCAAAACTTGGGCCACATCATAATATCATGGGAGGAGTCATTTGGGGAATTTTGAGTGAAATCCAATTGCTAGAGCTGTGCAATACACCAACCACTCCAATTAGGAACGAACTACCTTTGAACTTGTATTGTCCAATTTCTTACATCTATTGATTTCGGATTTCAGCCCAAAACTTGAGCACATCATAACATGGTGGGAGGAGTGATTTGGTGAATTTTGAGTGAAATCCAATTGCTAGAACTATGCAATACACCAACCACTCCAATTGGGAACGAACTGCCTTTGAACTTGAATTGTCCAATTTCTGACATCTCCTGATTTAGGATTCGAGCCCAAAACTTGGGCCGCGTCATAATATGGTGTGACGAGTCATTTGGTAAATTTTGGGTGAAATACAATTGCTAGAACTACGCAATACACCAACCACTCCAATTAGGAACGAACTACCTTTGAACTTGAATTGTCCAATTTCTTACACCTATTGATTTCGGATCAAGCCCAAAACTTGAGCAACATCATAATATGGTGGGAGGAATGATTTGGTGAATTTTGAGTGAAATCTAATTGCTAGAACTATGCAATACACCAACCACTCCCATTGGGAACGAACTGCCTTTGAACTTGAATTGACCAATTTCTTACACCTATTGATTTCCGATTTCAGCCCAAAACTTGGGGAACATCATAATATCGTGGGAGGTGTCATTAGGTGGGTTTTGAGTGAAATCCAATCACTAGAACTATGCAAAACACCAACCACTCCAATTAGGAATTAACTGCCTTTGAACTTGTATTGTCCAATTTCTTACACCTGTTGATTTCGATTCGAGCCCAAAACTTGGGGAACATCATAATATCGATACGAGGAGTCATTTGGTGAATTTTGAGTGAAATCCAACTGCTAAAACTATGCAATACACCAACCACTCCCATTGGGAACGAACTGCCTTTGAACTAGAATTGTCCAATTTCTTACACCTGTTGATTTCCGATTTCAGCCCAAAACCTGGGGAACATCATAATATATTTGGAGGAGTCATTTGGTGAATTTTGAGATCAACATAGTATCTGGAAAAGATCAAATAGTTCTTAGTATTCGATGAATATAATGAGATCAACATAAAGGAATCTGGGAAGTTGTAAGAGTAGAAACAAATAAAACCCTCTCAAGGAATGGAATAGGCTCAAATTAGCTCACTAGGGTAGTCTCCACTATTCTTCTAAGGATATCTGAGTATGGCACCTTCTGGACCAAAATTCCAATTGCATGACAGTGTGTACGGCAGAAATTCTGATACAAACACTTCCATGGCAACATACTAGCAAAGAAATAGTGACAATGACATGGCATAAACATCTTCATTAGTAAGCAAAAAGAAATCTTTCACTAAGACTCAGAAATTCAACAACAGACTCAAAAATTCAACAAGTTTCATCCCACACCCCAAACCTGAATGAAACATTGTCCTCAATGTTTAAAGGAATGGAATGCAATAACCAAACTAAACATAAAACACAAGAAAGGAATCAACTCTAAACTTAAATAAAAACAAAAACAACAAAACCCGGTTGGGTTGCCAATAGTTAGGATGTGGTGCACTCAAGGGAGTCCACAACTTATGTTTCCACAACATCATCCAAGTATTGTTTCAGACGCTGCCCATTCACCTTGAAAGTTGTCCCATCCCTAAGGTTCTCAATCTCAACACCTCCATGAGGAAAAACTTGAAGCACCTTGAACGGCCCCAACCATCGAGATTTCAATTTACCTGGAAAGATACGCAAACGTTAGTCATATAGCAAAACTTTCATACCTGGCTTGAATTCTTTCCTGAGGATGGCCTTGTCATGATAGCGTTTGGTCCTCTCTTTGTAGATTTTGGAGTTCTCATAAGCTTCGTTCCTTAGCTCCTCTAATTCATTGATCTGCAGTTTTATGACATTCCCAGCTTCCTTGAGATTAAAATTGAACTTTTTAATTGCCCAATATGCTCAGTGCTCAAGTTCCATTGGTAGGTGACAAGCCTTCCCAAACACAAGTTGATAAGGGCTCATCCCAATGAGGGTCTTATAAGCTGTCCTATATGCCTAGAGTGCATCATTGAGTCGCAATGCCCAATCTTTTTGAGTAGGATTGACAGTTTTCTCCAAGATATTCTTGATCTCTTTATTGCTAATCTCGACTTGTCCAGAAGTTTGAGGATGACATGGAGTTGCCACTCTATGTTTGATATTGTACTTTTTCATTAAGGCCTCAAATGGTTTGTTACAGAAGTGGCTGCCACCATCACTAATGACAGCCCTAGGAGTTCCAAACCTCCTGAAAATCACATCTCTCAGGAATTTCAGGACAACTCGATGATCATTAGTCCTTGTAGCCAACGCTTCCACCCATTTGGATACATAATCTACAACAACAAGAATGTAAGTATAACCCAAAGAGGAAGGAAAAGGTCCCATGAAATCTATACCCCATATGTCAAACAGCTTCGACCGCCAAAATGTTGTTCAGGAGCATCATATTCCTTCTGCTTATGTTTCCCATTCTTTGACACCTATCACATTTAGAATAGAAATAAAAGGCATCTTTAAAAAGAGAGGGCCAAAAGAAACCAGATTGAAGAACCTTAGCTGTTGTTTTCTTGGCACCAAAATGAAATTCGTGACTAAACTTGAGTATGCTTTGCTGCTCATTCTCTGGGATACACCTCCTTATGATTTGGTTGGGGCCATGTTTGAACAGATATGGATCATCCCAGAAGTAATGTTTGGCTGTGGCAAGGAACTTCTTTCTTTCCTGAAAAGTTAAATCATCTCTCAAAACACCACTAGCAAGACAATTAACAAGATCAGCATACCATGGTTCTTGATCATGAATGGCCAATAGCTGTTCATTAGGAAAAGACTCATTGAGGGGTAAAACATCCTCAAACTTGTGGTTACCATCGATCAGATGAGAGAGATGATTAGCAACAACATTCTCACACTGTTTCTTATCTCGGATTTCTAAATCAAATTCTTGCAACAACAATACCCATCGAAGCAAGCGTGGCTTAGCATCCTTCTTGGTTAACAAGTACCTAAGTGCTGCATGGTCAAAATATACAATCACTTTAGAACCAACAAGATATGAACGAAACTTCTCTAAAGCAAAAATTACAGCAAGCAACTCCTTTTCAGTTGTTGAGTAATTGAACTGAGCATCATTTAATGTTCGGCTTGCATAATAGATGACATGAGAGAGCTTGTTCACTCTTTGACCTAGAACTGCACCAAGAGCATAGTCAGAATCATCACACATTAATTCGAAAGGTAAAGACCAATCTGGTGCCTTGATAATTGGAGTTGATGTTAGTTCAAGTTTCAAAGAGTTAAATGCATCCAAACAATCTTTCTCAAAGTTGAAAACAGAATCTTTAGCCAAAAGATTGCATAGAGGACGAGTGATTTTGGAGAAATCTTTAATAAAACGACGATAAAAACCTGCATGTCCTAGAAAACTCCTCACACCCTTCACTGAAGTAGGGGGTGGTAGATTAGAAATCAAATCAATCTTTGCTTTTTCTACCTCAATACCTTTGCTGGAAATGGCATGGCCTAACACAATACCTTGCTTCACCATGAAGTGACACTTCTCCCAATTCAGAATTAGATTAGTTTCCTGGCATCTTTTAAGCACTAATGACAAGTGGTTAAGACAATCATCAAAAGAGGATCCAAAAACTGAAAAGTCATCCATAAATACCTCAATGAACCTCTCTATCATGTCTGAAAAGATAGCCATCATGCATCGTTGGAAGGTAGCTGGGGCATTGCATAAACCAAATGGCATTCGTCTATACGCAACGGTTCCAAAGGGGCACGTGAATGTTGTCTTCTCTTGATCCTCAGGGGCTATTGCAATTTGATTTTAACCTGAAAAACCATCAAGGAAACAATAATGTGAGTGACCAGCTAGCCTTTCAAGAATTTGATCAATAAAAGGCAAAGGAAAGTGATCCTTTCTAGTGGCAGTGTTTAGCTTCCGATAATCAATGCAAACTCTCCGTCTTGTGATTGGTCTTGTTGGCACCAGCTCATTGTCCTCATTCTTGACCACTGTGATGCCTGACTTCTTTGGCACAACTTGGATAGGACTCACCCATTTGCTATCTGAGATAGGATAAATGATTCCTACATCAAGTAATTTGAGTATTTCAGTTCTTACAACATCCTTCATATGTGGGTTGAGTCTCCTTTGGGGCTCACGAGTTGGCTTGGCATCCTCCATCAAAATTCGATGTATGCACATTGTAGGGCTTATTCCCTTAATATCTGCAATGGTCCATCCGATGGCATTCTTGTGCTCTCTCAAACCTGTGATCAACTTGTCTTCTTCTAATGGTGAAAGGTCAGAAGCTATAATGATGGGAAGGGTTTCTGTCTCACCAAGATAAACATATTTAAAGTGTTGTGGAAGAGGTTTTAGCTCAAGTTTAGGTGGCTTGACAATGGAGGGAACTAGTTTAGTAGTGGCAGGTTTAAGAGGCTCAATCATGGGTGAAATGGAAGAATCGAATGGTTTCAAAGCCTCAAGGGTAGCTGCCACTTCAATGAACTCAGATTCATCATCAAGATCACCTAGAGGTTGTGTTAAAACAATTTCTAAAGCATCATCAGATTGTGCCTGCACAAACTTAGACAAAACCAGGGAATCCAAACTATCAATTGAAAAACAATCAAGTGAATTAGAAGGATGAGTTAAGGATTCAAACACTTTGAATTCTATGGTTTGGCCAAGGACTGTCATTGTCAGAATGCCATCTTTCACATCAATGAGAGTGTTTGCTGTGGCCATGAATGGTCTTCCCAGCAAGATAGGAAGCTCACGGTCATGAATGGGTGCATCTTCCATGTCTAGTACTACAAAATCAGCAGGTAATATTAGCTTATCAACTTGAACCAAAATATCTTCAACTATACCTCTAGGATATTTCACTGAGCGATCAGCAAGTTGTAAGCTGAGTGTGGTGGATTTTAGCTTTCCCAAACCTAGTTGCAGGTACACTGAATAAGGCATTAGATTGATACTTGCACCTAAATCCAACATGGCTTTCTCCACTCTTTTATCTCCAATGGTTATGCCGATGGTAAAACTGCCTGGATCCTTGAGCTTAGGAGGAAGTTTTTTTTGAAGGACAACACTCACATTTTCAGGCACCAACACCTTCCCATGAGGGCTATACCTTCTCTTGTGTGAGTTCAACTCCTTAAAAAATTTAGCATAAGTTGGCATATTCCTGATCATATCAAGTAAAGGCAAGTTAACATTGACTTTGCTAAGTATATCATAAATTTCAGTAAATGACTTATCCTGTTTGCTTTTAGCAAGATGTCCAGGGAAAGGAATTGGTGGCACATAAGGGTTCTCGGCCTAGTGCAATATGGGTGAATTTGTTGACGTGCCAATGGGAATTTCTTCTTTTGGTGTCGTCTCTTCCTTGTGTTCATCACCTGTATTCACAACATCATGATTAGTAACTTCTTTGCCAACTTTATTATCAATAACCTTACCACTTCTAGAGAACTAAGATTGCTTTGGCTTGCTCATGATGCTTGGGATTCACATTTGGCTGGCTAGGGAACTTTCCAGGTTCTCTTTGGTTCAAACTATCTGAACTTGCTTTCGGTTGAAATGATGAACTTGCTTGATTTTGATTTTGATTGTTGCTCCAAGAGAAGTTTGGGTGATTCCTCCAACCAGGATTATAAGTGTTCGAGAAGGGATAATTTCTTGGCCTTTGGTTGTAAGAATTCATTATGTGAGCTTGTTCTTGGACAAACTCAGGATAAGCATTACTAGCTGAACACATGTGAGTTGAGTGTCCTTAAACATTGCAAATAGCACAAACTTCAACTTGAGGAGCTTTAGGTACCATATTGAGCACGGAGTCAAGCTTCCTTTGTAAACCAACAACCTGTAAAGCAAGCTCATTGTTAGGACTAATCTCATAGATACCAGCCTTACCTTTTGTATCTTTGTGTTGTGCATTGGATCCCAACATCTCAAATATGTCATATGACTCTTGAGCATTCTTTTTCTTTAAAGCTCCACCTGCAGCATTATTAACAGTAGATTGACAAGTTTCGGTTAGTCCATCATAGAAAATTTGCATTTGCAAGTATAGAGGTAACCCATGATGTGGACATTGCATTAGAGTTCCTTTGAAACGCTCCCAGCATTCGTTGAATGGTTCGCCATCATGTTGTGAGAGTTGAAAATCTTAGACCTCAAGGTGGCTATCTTTTGGGCGGAGAAAAACTTCTCCAAAAACTTCTTAGCAACAGCATCCCAAGTGGTTAGTGATCCAGGGGCTAACGACATCAACCAAGTCTTTGCTCTATCCTTCAAAGTGTAAGGGAAAACCCTCATCCTTAGATTTGCTTCGGATACATCCTTCAAAGGCAAAATACAAACAACAGTATAAAATTCTTTAATGTGAGCCAAAGGATCTTCGTTAGGTAAACCATAAAAAGAAGGAAGCATTTGAAAGTGAGAAGATTTAAGTTCATAGTTTCTAGCTTCTGTGGACAACAAAATGCATGAAGGTGAATTTGGTATGATTGGTTGAGCAAGATCCTCTAAAGCACGTTGGTCATTAGCTGCCATCTCTTCTTCTTCCTCTTTTTCTTCTTGATCTGAGTTAAAGATGTTGAACAGAGAGTACTCTTCTGAGCTTGCTGAATTGGAGGTTTTGGCTTCTAAGGGATTGAGAGTAGATTCAATGGCTGCCTCCCTTGCTTTAACAACCCTTTATTCTAATTCAGCCAGTGATGGTTGTGGTGTACCACGGATTGGTTGGATCCTAATGGTTCCGGATTGAGAGTGTTTCTTGACCGTTGATACAACTTGTTCAAGCAATAGTTTGCTCGACATGCAATACCTGAAAACAAAGAAAAACTAAAGAAAGTAAGCAATAGTAACAAGACTCTTAATCAAGTCCCTGGCAACGGCGCCATTTTCTTGTTGGACAGATTT
Organism: Prunus fruticosa; assembly: GCA_018703695.1. Classification (NCBI taxonomy): domain Eukaryota; kingdom Viridiplantae; phylum Streptophyta; class Magnoliopsida; order Rosales; family Rosaceae; genus Prunus; species Prunus fruticosa. The sequence goes on along the minus strand of CM031918.1, from coordinate 24,075,669 downwards.
TACTCTATCTATTTCTCGCAAGTGCACGAATCAATTATAGTATAGGAATGCAAGCACGAGGTCGTTCCACAGAGACTTGGATGAAAGACACTTATTACTACTACTTAGATTCACAAGTAACCCTAAGACTAAACAGAATTTAAATGAAGTTGTTTTGAGTTTGTTGGAATGAAAACTGCAAAAAGGGAATGCAAAATAGCAAGTGACCAGAGAGTAGATGTTTTAGAAATTTTAGAGACAAAGGAGACAAGCACTAGGGTTTCAACTTCACCATGACAATCCAATTTCAAGCTACAAGTTAACAATCACCTAAGTTGATTACAATTTCTGGAGTTCGTTCTTTCTTATGTATGATTATCCATATGGTGTTTGGTTTTAATCAAGTACTCAGAAAACACAACTTAGCTATGGTGTTTAGTCTAAGTTATGAATCTGAATCCATTAAGCTTAAGAAGAACACAAAGGAACCAAGTAAACATTTAAACATGGTGTTTGTCCTAAATGCATTACCCACTCATTCACTAATCGGTTCAAGAGTCATATGGTGTTTATGTAAACTTGAACTAGATAACCAACATACATGTGTTCATAGTGGCCAGTTATTTAAACATGCATAAAGATTCAACTAAGAACAAGTGAATGAGACCAGAAAATTAGAAGTAATCAACAAAGGGTAACATTAACTTGAAAACATGAAATTGTCTTGTCAGGTTACATTGAAACCCTAGTTATGGTGATTAGTTACACTCCATTAATGGAAAATACATTTGAATCATAAATAACATGGATAGAGTAAGAAAACCCCGTGAAGAACGAATTATGTTGTTGAAGAGCTTCTCACAGCTTCCACCATATATGATGCAACCAGAGATAAAGAGTGGTGTAGATGGTGTGGATTGTGTTTGGGAATTGATGGGATGGTGGAGGATGGATTGATCTGTGGAAGAAGTGTATGAAGCTGTGGTTGATGAAGGTTTGAGAGGGGATTGTGCTGGGATGAGTGGTCTGCTAGGAATTGGAAGAGAGGAATTGTGAATCTCAGGATTTTTTTTGTGTCTTGAATGTGGAATGGAAGTGGTATTTGTAGGGAGAGGGGAGTGATGAATCTGAATTAAATATGGCTAATGCATACAACACTTGTATTAGAAAATCCGAATTGGTTGCTGCACTTCACCAATAAATCCCACCAGCAGCCATAGCTCATCTTCATGTCAGCATGACCAAGCAAGCAATGAGCTCATCTGCAAGTCAGCATGATGAACAACTTCTTGGGCTTACGAATTGGGATACTCTTAACCAAATGACAATTTTGAACCCACCATCTTCAAGTTCAGAACGTCTTCTTTCCAACCACATGTAGTTTGGCCCAATCCAAGCTCCGATGAAGAAGATAAGTCCGAAATGAATTTCTAACTCAGTCTCTGAGTTATTGCACGTTTTGCACCATTTTGCTTCAAATGCCACAAGTGGTACCTAGAGCTCAATGAACTGAATAACAAACACAAAATGGATTAAAAGCACAAGTTTTACTTAAAAACATAACCAAACAATAGGGTAGAGTGCTACAAAATTATACAGAATTATGCATTGATTAGTTGGATCACTCACGATCGCACAATCGGACAGTCATCATTTTATGTAATATTTGAACCATTGAATCAAAGCATCCAGGACTTCGATTCTCAATACGTGAGTTCCTACACGATCCTGGAGGTTTCTAGATCAACATATTTGGAAATGGAGTCGATCCAACGGTCCGAATATATCGAATCCGGATATCACCTAATATGTAAAAATTCGCCCGTCAAACGATAACCAAATTCAAATCCGAGCATACCGACGTGCTCCAGAATGACATGGGGAACATGTTAGGACCAAATGGGCAGCGCGTAAGTGTCTTGACACCCAACAATACCGAGCGAAATTTCCGCGATCGGAAAATTCTCAAAACACCCAACAATACCTATACTTATGTGATCATGACAACTAGTGGAGCAACTTTTGTTCTCGGGCCATAGCCGAAAAGTGGCCGGAGCTTGCCGAAAATTCAAGCCGAAAACCAGCTAAAACTTTAAATCATAATTCGAGTTTCAAACTTCAAAATCAATCCTAACCAACCCAACCATCAGCTAAGTCACGTTGAAAAGATGAGAAAGCATACTTGGATCGACAAATTTGGTGGCTGGAATCGTCGAAAACAACGACGGAAAGTTTCGAAGAAATCTGGTGGTTTTTGAGCTATTTCTGATGGCACAAGCGGTGGTTGAAGCGGAGAAGGGGTGGGTCAGAGAGGAAGTTGAGCCGGTTCTAACGGAAGTGGTCTCGTGGCCAACGGTGGCCAGAGGAGAGAGTTGCCGGCCAAAGAATGGCCGACTATTTGTGTGTCGCGAAGAGAGTGGTCGGGATCAAGAGAGAGAGAGAGAGAGAGAGAGAGAGAGAGAAGAATCTATTTGGTTTTTAAAAATCTGACTTCGAAATATTTACCATTGTGCCACTGCACTTCCGTTAATCGTAACTCCTTCGTTAAAACTCCGATTTGAGTGCACTACGTGTCTACAAACTCTATCAACGCGCTCTACGCAACGGTGTTACTCAAATCCCTAAATTCTTTCCCAAATAAAAAGTCAACTCTAAACCCATTAAAATACTCTCTAGGTAAAATTGTCTTTTACTTGAATAATTTAATAATTAAATATTAATTTAGGAACGGGATATCACAGTTGAAGTGCGATTCCAGGTCAACAATTGCCAATCCAACCACTTCCAATCCAGTCCAGAATTAGAGAGAAACTCAGCTTCTGCCCACTGACAAGCCTTTCCATGGCTAAATCTAATTATAGCTCTACCAATCTCAACATTGGTATCGATTTCTAGCTGATCTGTATTAGTTGAAGGTGATGCTGTGTAATTCCAGGATAGATCTATCCAGTCCAGCCTGAGTCAAAGACAACAATCCAAGTAGAAATCGAAGTCCAATGTTCTGATGTCCTTTCGGACTTGCCAGTCTCTTTTGCTTGATTGTGTAATAAGCAGTTCTCTTTAAACTAGTTTGTTTTATTTTCAAACACTTATTTTGGTTAAACTTACTAGTTTTACTTTGGGAAATTATAAAGTCCTCACCCGTCTGAGGCAAGAAAAGAACTTACTTGGGAGATATTCCTCACCCAAATTCACAATCACTTGATCAAAGTCAATAGCTTGGAGCACAAGTTTTTATATTTCATAGTCTGTTAGGGTTTTTAACCGTTAACAGTGGCACGCTCGCACATAAAAGAAAGTTGACTTGTTGACCATCAATGGTTTTCGGGTCAATGAGGAACTTTACCCTACCACCACAAGAACTACATCAAAACGGGTAAACAGGTCTCAAATTCGAACCCCGTAACCTCCACTAATAAATTAAAAACAAGAAAAAATTTCTATTACACTATGTGTACAACAAGAAAGATAACTAGTTCTAATTACAATAGAACAAGTCAACTATACAAAATAGAAAGGGTTTCGGGTTAGCAGGAGAAAAAGTAGGCACTTAAAACCAAAAGCTTACCAAACGGCTCCTAGTGAATAACTGATAGTCATATTGGGTCATCAAAATTTGTGAAACTTGATTAAAGGGAAATTAATTTTCATTTAGTATTCTAATAGTATTCAAAGGAAAAAAAAACCCTTAAATTTTATATTTTCCTGCAAATGGCATTTTAACTGATCCAATCCAAAGAGTTTCATCTTTCTCCACCACTTCACTAATAGACTTCCATCTATTTCCACTTGTGTCTTCAAGCATTTCCACTATAACACCTTGCTCACTCAACCTGATTATCAATCCTCTCCCTGTCCATTTTGCCATGTAAGAATAAGCTTTCGTAATGTCCAAAGGAAGCTTAAGCAGTGCATTTCCTAAGGAAGGGTATGAAATCACCAATTTCAAAATCCACAGTCTTCTTGAATGAATCCCCACCCAAAAACCCCCTCTGGGGCTCCTTCTAATGTTGTCTGGAAATCCTGGAAGTTGAGCAAACACTTGGAAAGTTCCGGCTTTTGATGTTTTTAACCAGTACCTCATAATCCTGCAATGTGTGGTCTCTGCCAGTAGAATGAAGTCTTCATTTTTGCTCAATGCCACCCCATTGGGAAATGAGAGGTTTTCAAGAAGAACTTGCATTTGTTTGCTTTCTGGGTCATATTTCATTAGCCTTCCAGTTTTATCCCCACTTAGTATCACAGAGATGTAATTCCTGAAAAAGGCACATACATGCATCACTTACATGGCCATTAGTCCTTCAGAAAAGAAGAAAAAAAAACAATATATAGTAGGTGCAACTTTAATCCAATAATATTTTTGAACCAATGCTTTAGCATTTACTAGAAAAATATAATTACCATTTAAGTAAAAAAAAAAAATAGAAATCATGGTGGGATTTTTATTGTACCTTCTCTGATATTGTGAACCGCTATCTGTGAAATACACTGCTCCCAGTTCTTGATCAATGTCCAAAGCATTTGTAAATCCAAATGGAATATCAAGTGCACGTGTCACAACCTCAGTAGCCAAGCCACCTTGAGGGCCCACAATGAGTAGCCCCATATAAGCATCAGCAATGTAAAGATCACCACTCGTTTGGTTGAAACATAAGCCTAATGGACGTCCACAAATGTGCTCCCTTTTGTTGTGTTCATGTGACCCTTCACAGCCATCTCTGCTAACCGATAAAGCAAGTTTGTACACAAGCAAGTCAAGTAATTTCCACATGTGCTATTGAGTTTAAATGGATTGTATATGCATGGAGGCACAATATAATAATGTACAAGTTTTATGCCTGCAGTTTCTGTATTGGAACCTTGCAACATTAGAATTTGTGAAGTTTTGATATGTTAGTTTTCAATACATTGCTGGCCTATTTTCCGACATATTAAGTTTTTGGGTATAAGAAATTATGTATATGGAGTTGTATGAGGAAGAGTATCTTGCATGGCTCACATGGTACTTAAAGTTCCACTATAACTAAGGTTGGACCGTACGTAATGAGGTTCTAATGCACCCAATTTTCTTCTTGACGCTGAGTTTAAATCTCATAGATAACCATTGTTGATAGAAAATAGAGTGCAAGTAATAAATTTGGTGGGTATACAACATTAATGACATTCTAAAGCACCCGATTTTCTTTCGTTAGAAGTTAGAAGAGACGTTGAGTATAAATCTCATAAATAACAATTATTCAATGAAAAAGGAGTACAACTAATAATAAATACTGTGGGTAGTTGAGAGTGCCGATAAGCACCTCCCATCATGCCTTTTTTTTTTTTTTTTTTAAGGGAATCTCCAAATATATTTTAAAAAAAACCAAAAAAACAAGAAGCATTTTGTGTGACACAAAAATAGCAAAGAAAAAAAAGAGAGAGGAAAACGGAACGGAAAGAGTGCCCAAACTCATGTGAGTCGTTCGAGCTGCTCATTTTTGTCAATTAGGGCAAGGACTTACCTGCTTCATAGGGACCATACATCATGTATGCATGTATGACAGACATACCTGCTAACCCTACTTGTGAAACATCCAACTTAATTTCCATTTGGCCTAATTAATTTTGTTGGAAAAATGGCTCACCTAAGGATACAAGGTTGTTTTGGTGCTGAAAGGAAGGATTTAAATCTGTCTAAAAGCGACCGGTCGAGGACATTTGCGACCGGTCGTTTTACACAGAAAACGAAGTCTGTAGGGAAGTCAACGAGCGACCGGTCACTATCTCCTTGCGACCGGTCTCCAATAGAGTAAGCGACCGGTCGCACGCCATTTGCGACTGGTTGTCCTGCCAGAGAATCAAACTGAAGCTTCTGCTTCAAAAGCGACCAGTCGCCAGGAACTGGCGACGGTCGTCCCAGTCGTGCCTGTGACGTTTTCTTACGTGTTTTCAACTATGTTTTCGAGGGCTATCGCTTTCCACAAGATTGCAGGGGCTTAATGGGTCACTTCTGAGTTGAAAGAGGGTTGACTACCTGCTGGATAGTTGGGAGAGCACTCATGGCCAATTGGTTATCTTATTTTGAATAATCTTCTCTCCATTTTCTGGTTTAATGGATGTGTGGCTGAGTGGGATTCTATTTACCTACTTGATCTGACATTTAGTCTAAGTGGTGACTAAAGTAGGAACGTGGAGGACAAAGATTATGTCTTATCTCTTGTCCATTGGCTTGTGTAGGTAATGGGGTGAAGTAAGATAAGACAAGAGGAGAAGAACAAGTTGAATAATAGTAAGTGGCAGAAGCTGGAAACAAGTCAGAGTTTCTTGTGTGAGTTCAGAAAAACTAAGGGGAGAGCAAGAGAGTTCTCTAAGTGTATCAAGGTGTTGAGCAATGGTGTGAGAGAAACTGATTGTGAGGGTAGTGTTCTAAGGCTGTTTCCTTTTGTAAACCAAAGTTGTAACCTATCTTCATTAGTGAAATTTCTCAAGGTGATCACCAAAGAGGATGTAGGCAAATTGGTGAACCTCTATAAACACTTGTGTCATTTGTGCTTGGTTAATTTCTGTGTGTGTGTGTGTATGTAAGTCTCATCCATCATTGAGTTCTTTGTCCAAAGTCCATCAACAACAAGATCTTTAAGGGCAGTGAGTTAGTCATTAATTCACAACAAATTTCACCCCCAAACTAAGCCTCTCTATCCAACTCTTCGCTCATAGATAAATTTAGTTAATGTTCAAAGCTGCCACGAACAACCACCTCACGCTTAGCTGGTTGATTCTTTTCACACATATGCTCTATTGCAAGGGGGATTATACTTCAAGTAATTAAGAACATTCACCTATTAACTCGGAGAAGAAACTTTTGTGAGATTGTGCAATCGCATAGAACAATCATACACAATATTTCTTCGATAAGAGGTTCTAGTTTTAACGCTTCTTCAAATATCTCTTGTACAAGATAAAATAATTTCATATTCTGTTTTAACGGGCGGGGGTTTTAATGGACAGGTTATCTTGGCTTAGAGCATAATTAAATAAAAAAACCGTTTAGAAATAAGAATTATATATTGGAAGCATACCTGTTTGGAGAAGTTATAGCGAAGTTGATCCAGTGGTGTTTATCTTGATCCCATTTGACGATACGGCCGTCTGAAACACTGGTGTAGGGACTTCCTCCGAGAGGGTCGAAGGCAAAGCTCTCAAGACCAACAGCACCTTCCACAATTGGAACAACTTCAAACTTATTTTCCTCATGATTTGAAAGCTTTTCTACATCTGCTGCTGCAGCATTATTTTTAATCGAGTAAAATTTGATAACGTTGAGGGCTGTCAAGACAGAGAGGACAACGCCTATGCTTGCTGCCAAGAAGAGCTTTGCGTTCATGTTTGCTCCTAGAGACGAAGTAGCTAGAAGGTGTGTGCTTAACGAGATTGTTCTATATATATACACGTGGCATGTAATAGTTAACTGCAAGACTTATAAGAGGACGCATACCTTAAAGTGCGCAAAGTGCCCACTGCCGCATCCAGCCAGCAGAAAAACTTGTATGAAACGGGGCTATCACTGTTTTGCTATCCACAATCAATCAAAGTTTGCCACGTAGAAAAGTTATCACTCGTGGCATACCGTGATTGGCCGACGATAGCAAAATAGTGCTATCCCCATTTCATGTAAGTGTTTCTTACGAGCCCAGTAGTATGTAAAAAAAACTTGTACGATGGGACAGACCTTTACGTGTTTAACTTTTTAGTCGTGGTCCTCGCATGTGATGAGAAAGAAAGACAAATAAAACAAAGTTTTTATGTGGAATTCTAATCTTAGCCATTCATATATTAGATGCGTTAGTCATTTTAATATGCACTATACATAATTCAATGACTGAGATTAGAAAACCTTAATCAACCCTAAATCTACATATACTAACTCATAAGTTTTATCTCAAATTACAATAGTTAAAGATGGAGTCATGAATTTTCGAAAGGGTGGATTAGCTAATTTTGTGTCTACATACCGTTAATAAAACTCTGAGTAAAATCTTATTAGCCCAACTAGTTCATTATTCATTTTTAACAAGCTTTGTGCATATACATAAATAACAAAAAAGAATCACACTTTTTCAAGTTTGATACAAAAATATTCAACAAAAGAAGTAAGATTGTATATATGTTAATGGGCTTAATATAATATAATCAGTATTCTCCCCAGATTTTCTGTAAAAAAGAGAGGCTTTCAAGTGTTTCTCTATCTCCCAAAAGAAATGCATATCCTCTCAGTGAAGTACATATAAAAACAATGGATGTAACTTGATTATGAGTAAACAAACGCAAACACATGTTTATAAATGTGAGATTATGATTTTATCATCTAAGGTGTTGATCCAAAATTTTGCATCAACATTACTAATTTTTCATAGGGTTTAGGGTTTAGGGTTTAATTATAAAGGCTAGGCAAAAAATGAAGGGAGCTTCACTAATATAACCAAAATGGGAGCTGAATTTATAAAAAAAACCCCACATAGAATGCACTTTAGAAACACACCCAAAATACATTTATTATATAACAAATTGGTATTGAAGTTCCTATATATTACAAGGCTGCCACTGATAAGCCCAACTGAAAAAAACTCAAAAAACACCCAAAATCAACCCAGCCAAAATTTATAAACAAGCCCAAACATTTTAACCATCTAGAAAACCATAACTTTTGTCCAAAAAAAAAACCGTAACTCAACCTCCAGCACGCGCTTTTATTAACTTCTCTGCAAAACGTCACTTCGTTGAAGCGTCCTCATCTTCAATTAGACAGAAACTCCATAACCACCACCAAGCACCAAGAACAAATACGACACAGTGACCTCCGCTTTCAAAACCAAGAGAAAAGTTCAGAGAACGATTTCAACACGAAAACGCATCAAAGGTAAGACATTTACAACATCGAACTTACTGTAATGTTGATAAATTTATATAAAGTTCCATTCTAGGGTAATAACAGCATTTTAGATTCGAATCAAAGACAAAATCTTGAAACTATATTGGATTTCACTATTGCACTGAACTGCTTACTATCATTATTTTAGTCGCTAGTTCACTGAAATTTCTGATTAATGGCTGTAAAGTTCCAATATAGGGTATTAACATGATTGTTTCCTCTGAAATCCTATTTCTGAATAATGTCTACCACTTGTAAAGTTCCAGGTATAGCGTATTAATACTGCTTGTTTCCTCTGAAATCCTATTTGTAATGCTTGTCTACCACTGTATAGTTCCAGTATGTGGTAATAACACTGGTAGACGTGCATTAGAAATAGGATTTCATAGCAAACAAGCAGTGTTATTACCCTATACCTGGAACTTTACAGTGGTAGACGTGCATTAGAAATAGGATTTCATAGCAATCAAGCAGTGTTATTACCCTAGACTGGAACTTTACAATGGTAGACGTGCATTAGAAATAGGATTTCATAGCAAACAAGTAGTGTTATTACCCTAGACTGGAACTTAACAGTGGTAGACGTGCATTACAAATACGATTTCATAGCAAACAAGCAGTGTTAATATCCTATACCTGGAACTTTACAGTGGTAGACATGCATTAGAAATAGGATTTCATAGCAAACAAGCAGTGTTAATACCCTATACCTGGAACTTTACAGTGGTAGACATGCATTAGAAATAGGATTTCATAGCAAACAAGCAGTGTTATTACCCTATGCTGAAACTTTACAGAGGTAGACATGCATTAGAAATAGGATTTCATAGCAAACAAACAGTGTTATTATCCTATACTGGAACTTTATAGCGATAAACAGAAAAAACACGAATATACTCAGATTCAACTGAAAAAGCATACCTCAATTAATATGAAAACGAAATCGAATATCACAAATTTCTAACCACAGCTCAAACAGCAAATCCACAACCAAACCGAATATGAAATCAATCCAAATTATAAACAAAAAGAAACTAAATTCACAATTTAAAACTCAAACGAATATCTAAATACAAATTAGAACGAAATCAGAAAATCCAACAGCTTACCTCCAAATCGGCAATAACAAAAATAAACATATAAAATCAAGAAGAATTGGATCTACAATTCCACCATACTCTTTACAACACTCCCCCTTGGAGACCACATGTCCCTAGATTGGTTGCCTCATTAAAACCTTGCTTGCAAACATCCAGTGGGAAAAAACCTAAGCGAAGGAAAAAGAGTACAACTTCATTTGGGACATAAGGGTAATGTTAAATGCGCTTATGTTGCCTCGTTAAAACCTTGCTAGAAAAAACCCACTGGAAAAAGCCCTAGTCGAAGGAAAAAGAGTACAACGCACATATGTCCTGTGTTAGAGGACTCTTGAATGCTCCCCTTGATTTTGCATGTTCCAATTTGATTGCTTGTAGAGTTGACGTAATCCGATGCCATGCACTAGGTTTTGGAATGTACATTTTGGCAAAGATTTGGTGAAGAGATATGCCAGGTTATCGCTTGAACGAATTTGTCTGACTTTAATTTCTTGACTCTTCTGGAGCTCATGTGTGTAGAAAAACTTTGGTAATATGTGCTTGGTCCTGTCACCCTTAATGTATCCTCCTGTGATTTGAGCAATACAAGCTGCATTGTCCTCATTCAGGATGGTTGGAGTGTCCGTTGCTGAAGGCAAGGCACATGTGCTTCGGATGTGATAAATCATTGGCCGTAACCAAACACATTCACGACTGGCTTCATGGAGGGCAAGTATTTCTGAGTGATTGGAAGATGTGGCTACCAACATTTGTTTCGTTGAGCGCCATGAGATTGTAGTTCCTCCACATGTAAACACATACCCAGTTTGTGAGTATCCTTGATGTGGATCAAAGAGATATCCTGCATCAGCATATCCAACAATACTCGGGGCATTGGTCAATTCACTGGAATAGAATAAGCCCATGTCTGTTGTTCCACGAAGATATTGTAGAATATGTTTGACGCCGGTCCAATGTCCGCTTGTAGGAGCAGAGCTATATCTTGCTAAGAAATTTACTGAAAATGCTATGTCAGGTCTGGTACATTGTGCAATGTACAATAAAGCACCTATTGCACTAAGATATGGTACTTCTGGACAAAGGACCATTTCATCATCCCCTTTTGGACGATACGAATCTTTCTTAGTGTCAAGTGACCGAACGACTATTGGAGTGCTAAGTGAATGGGCTTGCTTTATCCATGCCAAACTACTTTAATACTTTTTCAGTATAAGTTAATTGATGCACCAAAATTCCATTAGCACTATGCTCAATCTGTAAGCCAAGACAATATTTTGTCTTTCAAAGGTCTTTCATCTCAAACTCGCGTTTTTGAGATAATCAGCAGTCTTTCGGAGCTCTTCAGGAGTTCCAATTAGATTCATGTTGTTGACATATACTGCCACTATCGCAAATCCAAACTCTAATTTCTTAATGAACACACATGGGCAAATGGGATCATTTGTGTATCCTTCCTTTAGTAGATACTTGCTGAGACGATTGTACCACATTCGCCCAAATTGTTTTAGCCCATACAATGATCTTTTCAATTTAATTGAGAACATGCCCCGTGGTTTATTCCTGGCTGCTTCAGGGCGCTTAAGTCCTTCTGGGACTTTCACGTATATGTCTGTATCCAATTCTCCATACAGATATGTGGTAATGACAACCATAAGTCTCATTTCAAGTTTTTCTGAAACCACCAAGCTTATCAAGTAACGGAACGTAATTACGTCCATTACTGGAGAGTATGTTTCCACATAATCAATTCCAGGTTTTTGTGGAAATCCTTGCGCAACAAGTCGCGCTTTATACCTTGCGATTTCATTTTTCTCATTGCGCTTTCTTGTAAATACCCACTTGTAACCTACAAGGTTCACATTGGGTGGAGTTGGAACAATGGGTCCAAAAACACTCCTTTTTTTCCAAGGAATTCAATTCTGCCTGGATTGCATCTTTCCACTTAGGCCAATCCCTGCTCTCTGTGTGCATTCATCAATGGAGCAAGGCTCAATATCATCATCTTTTATGATCTCAGGAGCCATTGAGAATGCAAATATATCATCGATGATCATCTCGTTTCTATTCCACAATTCATCAGTGGATGTATAATTTATGAAGATTTCTTGACTTTCAGGATCGCTGCCACTTCAGGGCGCTTGTCTCACCCAGGACACTTTCCTTTTTAGGAAGTACCTGTGCCTCTTCTGGGGCATTTGAATTATGAATTGTGCACTTTCCATTTATTTCATTTGGATTCATTTTGGCCATCGACTTCCTCTTTTGAGGGACTGAGTCCTTTGAGCCTAATGGTCTGCCACGCTTCAGGCGTGCAATAGATGAATCATTTGCTGGTACATTGTTTTGTCCATTATGGACATCAATCCTTGCAGGTGCATTTGCAGCTGGGATATGTGATTTCGTCACCTTTGTTGCATCATTAAATGCATCTGGCATATGATTTGCAATACTTTGGAGGTGAACGATCCTTCTCACTTCATTTTCGCATTGAGCGGTACGAGGATCGAGATGAGACAAAGTGGGTACATCCCATGATAATTCACGTCGTTCTTCAGGAACGAGTTTGCCTTGTTGTTCTTTAGGAATAGATTTTTCTCTCCCTAATGGTGGAAAAATTATCTCATCAAAATGACAATCCGCAAACCGTGCCGTAAAGATATCACCCGTCAGGAGCTCTAGATATCTAATGATAGATGATGAATCAAAACCAACATAAATTCCCAATCTTCGTTGAGGGCCCATCTTAGTACGTTGCGGTGGTGCAATGGGCATATATACCGCACAACCAAAAGCTCTTAAATGTGAAATGTTTGGTTGATTACCCAACGCGAGTTGTATTGGAGAATATTGATTGTTGGCAACAGGCCTCAACCGCATAAGTGATGCTGCATGTAAAATGGCATATCCCCAAGTAGAAATTGGCAACTTTGTTTTCATTAGCAAAGTGCGAGCTATCAATTGAAGACGCTTAATCAAAGCTTCTGCCAAGCCATTTTGAGTATGAACATGAGGAACAGGATGTTCAATGTCAATGCCTATTGACATGCAGTAGTCATCAAAAGTCTAGATGTAAATTCACCAGCATTATTCAGTCTAATTGACTTAATGGGATAATCTGGAAATTGGGCTCATAATTTAATTTTCTGAGCTAAGAGCCTATAGGCCCACAAATGTCCCTTGGATTCTCTGGAAAAACGATGGGGATTCAATATCAACCTTTGGTTGTGATGCTCTGATCACCAACTTCCCTTGTGAACAAGCTTGGCAAAAGCTTGTCACTCGATACCATAATGTGTTTTGTCAACAAGGGATGTCCTTTAGAGTTGGTGATGATCCTACGCATCATAGTGGATCCAGGATGACCCAACCGGTCATGCCAAAGCTTAAAAGTATTTGAGTCAATGGACTTCTAGTCCATGACACTATGTGCCTCAGTTGTCCGTATGGTTGTATAGTACAACCCTGATGAGAGCGCACAAAGCTTCTCCAGGATACGCTTCTGGGTATCACTAGAGGTAATGCAAAGATATTCCATGTTTTCCTCATTCTTTGTTTCAACATGGTAGACATTCAAATGTATATCTTTGAAACTCAACAGATTCCTTCTGGAGTTAGATGAATACAAGGCATCTCAAATGGACAGTATTGTTCCATTTGGTAACATAACTTGGGCTGTTCCTGAGCCTTCAATCAGATTTGCAAGACTTGATATGGTTGTTACCTTTGCTTTTGTAAGCATCAAGTTTGAGAAATACTTTCGATCTCGAAGGCTCGTATGAGTAGTCGCACTGCCCGCGAGGCAAATATCTTTGCTAGAGTTCTTGTTTTGGGGGCATCCATAATTTATATCCATGCCTTCAAATAAATAAAATAAGCTGAATCAATAAGCAATTATTCAATGTAAAGAAAACATTGCCACTTTTATTGGATTGAAATGAAAATTAAAAACAGTGCTTCAGATTATACAAATGGTACATTAAGGAATTTAATCTAATTCGAACCCATAAACTTAATTCTCTCTTTCAGGAACAAAATCGGAAACATCTAGATGCGTCTTGTCTAACTGACGCGATATTTTGAATGGGCCATCTGTGGCTGGTGGATCTGGTATAGCATGATCAATGTAATTTGTCTCCACTTTCCTGTTCTTAAGTGAAGATTGATAGAGATTCGCCAAATGCTTCGGCATACGGCATGTACGTGCCCAATGTCCCTTTGCACCACATCTATAACAAGTGCCTTCAACATTTCTAGGCACATGGCTCGTCTGTGCCCTCCCCTTATTCCTGGATGCATTTTTGCCATTTGTGGATGGATTGCTCCTTGGACCCAAGCCATATGAATGGGCACCACGATCTTTTCTATTCCCTTGCCATCGGCCACGCTTGCCTCCTCGCCCACGTCTGTGGATACTCCTCCACGAGATGAGGTGGCATTGACTTCCTGAAATGCAGCATTTACTTCAGGAAGTGGTGCTGAGCCCGTTGGGCGAGATTGGTGATTTTTCAATAAAAGCTCATTATTCTGCTCAGCCAACAAAAAGGCAAGATATAAGTTCTGAGTACTTCGTGAAACCACTATGCCTATATTGCTATTGCAGAAGCACATTTGAGGCATGAAATGTACTCAGAGTTTTTTCGAGCATATCCTCCTCAGAGATATTCTCACCACATAATTTCATAAGGGAGGTGATTCTGTGCATAGCTGAGTTGTACTTCTGACATTGTCTTGAAATCTTTAAATCTCAAGTGTGTCCATTCGTATCTGGCTCTTGGGAGAGTCACTGTCTTCTAGTGATTGTATCTTTCACACAAAGCTTTCCACAGAACCGACGGTTCATCAACCACCACATATTCACTTTTCAGCGCTTCATGAATGTGACGGCGAAGAAAAATCATGGCCTTCGCATTTTCTTCAGGTGATGCATCACTTCCATCTTCAATTGTTTTTCCGAGGCCATTAGCACGTAGATGGATCTTGGCATCCAGGACCCATGATAGGTAGTTGTCCCCAGAAATGTCCAAGGTAGCAAATTTCAATTTTGCCAAATTTGCCATCTTCAAAAAGAAATGAGATGCATCAAAATTCGCAATAATCTTCAGGCTTAATATATTTTTGAACTTCAAGCCAAAAATATCTTGCATATTTTACCCGAAACTTCAGGCTCGGGATCTGGGACATTAAGCCATTTATTAATAGGAACTTCAGGCCCTATAATTGTTTGAGGAACTTCAAGCCCTCATTATTAATGTATATTAATTGATGATAAAAATAAAGTGCTATAAATTTGCTGGTATGGACGATAAACCCGCACCATACTTTAAATGAACGTAAACGTGCGATAAAGTAAATTCATAAAGTAAATTGATTGATGTATGGGGGTTAATTCCGCACCATACTTTAAATAAAAGTAAATGTGCGATAAAGTAAATTCATAAAGTATGAGGGTTCATTCCACATCATACTTTAAATAAAAGTAAATGTGCGATAAAGTAAATTCATAAAGTATTGATCGGTGCATATTTACATATCATTTTGTACCCTTCTAACTTATGATTTAGTTATGTTTTTGAGTTAAACTTGTGCTTTTAATAAGTTTTGTGTTTGTTTCAGTGTAATAAGCTTGAGACTCACTAATTGCATTTTGGGGACAAATTAGCTCAAAACGGTGTCTGCAGATCAGCCAACTTCACGGATTGGACTGTACTTGCTCAAGAAGAACCAGATAATGATCCATACATCATTGGAAAGCTACGGAAGTCTATTTTCTGTAGAATTTTACGGTTCATGATTCCGAGTCTTCTAGAGAAAGTTATACATGTTTTGGCAACTTAAGGTCAAATTCGGCAGCATCTGCGTTACTGGACCATAAATCACATTTGAAGGCCTTCCGGATTTTTCCTTGAGTTGGGCTGCATATGCTTGGAAAGATAAGACAAAGAGCTTCATGATCCATAGTTTTCCAGAATTTTATGGATGGAGAAACAAGCCCAAAACGAGCCCACAAGCTGGCTGCAATGCATTGTCATGCATGACATATGCATGATGAAGTGTTGTTGATTGTGGGAAAGTTTGGTGAAACATATTCAATACCTATTATTTGAATGGAATTTTGCAGCAGCCAAATGAGCCAAAAGATGATGAAGTGGGAGTTGCAACACTAAGCCTAAAGACAAGAGGAATTGTTTTCAAATGTAATAATGTGTTAGGTGAATTAAGTGTTGTAAGTTGGTGAAGTGAGTGTGGTAGGTAAACCTATTGTATAATTCAGATTTTCACTTCCCCTAGGCCTATAAATAGGGAAGTTCTCTAAGCTTGTAATCACACCCCAAGGGGGGAGCTCTCAAACACTTCTCTAGAGCTCCCTTCCCTTCTCTCCCTCAAATTCTCTTAGTTTCCTTTTTGTAGTTCTCAATTGTTGTAACAAGATCCTAGTACTATAAATCTCAAGCATTTTTCTTTTCTCTTCTTCTAAATTCTCCAAACACTTCTCTATTTTCTTTCAAAGTTCTCCATGTTCTCAACACTTTCTTCCAAAATTCACAAAGTTCCCAAACACTTCTCCCATTCCTTCATCAAATTCTCTAAAGTTCTCAAACACGTTTCCTTTCTCTCCTCCAAATTTGCCAAACACATTTCCCTTCTCTTCCAAAGTCTACATGTCTCAAACACTTCACAAACACATTTCTCTCCCTTCCCTAAGTTCTCAAATTCTCCAAGTTCTCAAACACTCTCTTCCAAATTCTCAAAGTTCTCAAACACTTCCCAAAACTCCTTTCTCTTTCTCAAACACATCTCTCCTCTCTTCCAAAAGTCTCCATGTTTTCAAGTGTTGTACAAAACCCTTTTTGCTTCTTTTGTTTTCATTTCTATTTTGTGTAGGAAAACTGAACAGGATCATTCAATCACCAATCCCTGTGGAATCGACCTCGCACTTACATACGCTATACTACCGAACGGCTCGTGCACTTGCGAGTATCACAAGTTGAGGATGCAGCTGAATCCATTTGGTGCAGCTGAAATCTACACAACAAGTTTTTGGCGC
The DNA here is from genome assembly GCA_018703695.1 of Prunus fruticosa. Classification (NCBI taxonomy): domain Eukaryota; kingdom Viridiplantae; phylum Streptophyta; class Magnoliopsida; order Rosales; family Rosaceae; genus Prunus; species Prunus fruticosa. The sequence continues at coordinate 24,058,640 of CM031918.1, read as the reverse complement.
CGTTGCCGGGGATCGGTAACATTGTTTGATTCTATTTGATTTTCCTACTTTTTATTATTTTTATTTTTTGTATATAACTAGACAGTTTCATGTTTTAAAGCTAATGAGGTTAATTGATAAGTTGTGTTTGTAGTCCAACAGACAAGGACAATTGCCTGACAAGCAAGAGAACTGGGTTTGAGTCCCAGCTTACACAACACAAAAAAAAGAAGGTTCAAGTAGCATGTTGATTATTTCTAGTTTATGGTTTCATTCACTTGCTCTTAATTAAATATCTTGTTCAAGTTTACATAAACACCATATGACTCTTGAACTGATTAGTGAATGAATGGGTAGATATTGAAGACAAACACCATGTTTAAATTCTACTTGGTTCTTTATTGTTCTTCTTGTTCTTAATGGGTTCGGAATTTGTGTTTAGACTAAACACCATAGCTAAATGCTTTTTCTGAATACTTGATTAAAACCACACACCATATGGATAATCATATTTGAGAAAGAACGAACTTCATAAGCTAGTTTGATTTACTTTGCTGCTTATTACTTTGAAGCATGAAATTGGACGTGTGTTGATTTTCTTTTTTATTTTAGTTTTTATTTCATAATCTTTTAATTCTGTTTCAAGTTTTCTGTGTATGTTTTAGCAATTTATGACAGCTTCATTAAAATGGAGAGAGATGACAACCTCGATCATAAGAATGGGAAGTGTGGAGCAGTGGGAGAAGTCGCGACCTCCAATTGCATCACGCTCAACCTAATCGCTTCAAGGGGGAGCATTTCAATCCTTTCTCTTTACTTGTTATTATTTTAAATTTCTGTTTTTTTTTAAATAAAAAATTTAAATAAATTAAATTAAAAAATTAAAAAATTAAAAAAATTAAAAAAATTAAAAAAGATTTTTCATATGAGCTGACTTATGGTAACTCCAGGAAGCACTTCCGTCAATACAGTGTCTAGGAGTTCTTTAGGCGACACTTTCGGTGTCTAAGAAGTTTGGGTTTTAAGCGGGACCATTGTGACCCCTCCAACCTTCTCCTATCCCCTGGCTGTGTTTTCTGAGGCCCTTAACCTGGTCATCCGTGAGTTGCTTGTATATTCATGTGTTTTTAAATTAAGTTTTTTGTTTTTTAATTCCTTTGTTTTCTTTTTGTTTTTTGTCTTTGTTTTTTTTTTGTTAAGTTAGTTTTTGTATTTATTTTATTTAGTCGTTATTTTTATTTTGTTTTTGTTTTTATGGTATGATTAGTTAGTTTATTTCTGAGTGTTAGAAACACATTTTTATTTCAAACACTGCATTAAAAACAAAAAAACAACAAAAACAACAAAAAAACAAAAAAACATTCAAGTAAATTTAAAAAAAAAAACAAAAACAAACTTCTTCTTCTTCGTCTTCTTCTTCTTCTTCATCTTCTTCATCTTCATCATCATCATGGCTTACCTCTATTGTCTCGTACTTGTAGGATCTGCAGCAGCTCCACATGGTCCTCATTTTTTCTCTCAGTGCTTCCACGTGCTAATTGGCACGGAGAGCCGCTTCTGGAGGTCCGCCACCATAGCCTTCAAGGAAGCTACTTCCTCGCTCAGCGCGGCACACTCCCGTGTTCTCGCCAACAAACGCATGCCTAAATTGGTAGCCGAGACCGCATGGAGCACCGTTAAATTGTGAGACTCTTCCACTGCAGCCTTGTCGGACCTCTGTGCCACATGCAGGTGACCCGCTGATGTGAGTTTACTGCCAATCATGCTGCCCAGCAACACTGCCCCTGTTCGGCACCGCCTCAAAGTTCGGTATTACCTCAGCAAAGTTTGAGGCTGTACCATGATGATATGTGGAGTTTGGGAAGAGCAGGGTTTGGAGGAGCCCTTATCCGGGGCATTCGGTGGTGCAAGTGAGAGCTCAAGGTTGAGATCATCAAGGTGAGTGCATGAGGATGCCATTTGTTTTGCTTCTAAATTTTTTGATGTTTTTCCTTGAGTTTGCATGAAGAAATGCTGGGTATCATCTGCTTGCAGAGATGTGGTTTAAATAGGCATATGCTGATGAGAGAGAGCCAACACCATTTCGGATTTCCCGGGCATGTCTCAACCTAATCGCTTCACGGGGAGCACATTAACTTTCACTTTACTTTATTTATTTATTTATCCGTGTTTTCGGGTGTTTTATGTTTTTGCCCGTTACTTTCATTTTCTAGGGTTTTGTGTTTTTCCCTTTCGGCTATCACCTTTGTCTTATTTTAGTTTGAGAAGTGTGTTTTCTTTTCCGTTTGTCGTCTTTGTTTTATTTTAGTTGGGAAGTGTGTTTTCTTTTTCTCTTTCTTTTTCCTTCTGCAACTTTACTCTTTTATTTCTGAAACAAAAATAACAAAAACAAAAACAACCAAAAAAATAAAAACAGTAGAAAATCATTTCTTCATAGCGCTAGGTGTCTCGACCATAGGAGCTTTGAGTTTGGCCCTCTGACCTGTCCTCTTCGGGGCTTCACGTACAGCCTCTTGGGGCTCACCACTTGAGCTCCCAAAGATCGCAATCTTAGCTTGAGCATAACTACTCTCGCGATCTGCTTGCTTGCGTTTACCCGGTCGGTCTAGGTCCTCCAGCGCTTTCTCATGTCACGAGAATACAACTCTACCATCTTTGATAGGCTTTTATTCTCGTCCCGCAATACTTCTAGCTGGTGTCGATTCACCTCCACTATCCTTGCCCTCTCCCTTTTCAAGCTTTTTATAGCACTTTGACACTCTTCAACCATACTTCGCTCCGCCGCTCACTGACCTTTCAGAATCTCTACCTCATGGGACTTCGCAGTAGGCGATGACCCAAACTTGCGACACATGCTGGACTCTGCACGCTCAGTGCCAGGGCATCACTCGTGACCCGGTTGTCATCCCTTGTCCCGAACACACGTATATCTTTAGGAGTCACTAAATTTCTGCCAACTCCAATGGCAACATCGTTGTCCAGGGGTATTGAGTCATTGACAGTCACAGGCCCCCTTGCGGAGGCAAAGTAGGGTACCCATACCTGGTGCCGCGCTTGGCCCCATGTCTAGAGTCGGTGGAGCTAGGTTGAGATCCAACGAAAATGGGTAGGAAGAGGCCATTTGATTTCTCACTTTTTTCTTTTTCTTGCTTCTTTTCTCTTTTGTGTTTTTGAGTTTGTGTGTTTTCCCTTCTTTTTCCTTCTTATAGACATAGTCTTTAACAAACCCTAGCCATTGAGCGTCCTGAGCAATTTCTGAATCTCCAGCATTCCTCCAGTCCCACCACCTTCTCTCTTTCCAACCACACCCAACTCATTTATCACGACGTGACCTTTCTGAACAGACGCGCGTTCAGGAAAGTCTTCACGCCTTTCCATTAGCCCGTAATTTCCGCTTGTGAAATCTGCGGCGCTTCTATCTGCGACGCGTGTCTCGCTCAGTCTGCCTATGACTAACCAAGAGACGACATTAGGGACCACGTGCTCTCTTTTCAGAAATCCCGCCTTTGCACTCCCAATTCACGTTTCATCTTTAAAATAAAAATGGAATTAAATTAAATAAATTGAAACGTGTGGGTTTCAGATTTCATTTTGGGTTAGATTTTACCGTTGTTGGGTTAATTTCATTTTGGGCTTTGGGCTGTTTTTGTTTTGGGTTTCAGTTTGCATATGACTATCTGTTTAGGGCTTACTGTTTTGAGTGTTTTACTGTTTCATTTTTAGTTTTATTTGTTTGTTTTGTAATTTTTATTTTTGTAATTATTGTATTTTATTTGTGTATTTTACTTCTTGTGTGTTTTATGATTTTTATTTACTTTAATACCTTTCATTTCTTGTTATGACATTGCTTGTACCTAAATTTTTAAACATTGAGGACAATGTTCATTTCTAGGTTTGGGGGTATTGGAGTTTAGCAAGTAAATTTGGTTTGTCTTTAAAAAAAAAAAAAATTGCTTGTTTTTATTTTTATTTTTATTTTATTTTTGAGTCTTGCTTTTATTTTTATTTTTATTTTGTTTTTGAGTCACTTTCCGAATACATATGATGAGATTGTGATAAATGTTGCATGACTTAAATGAAAATTGAATTTTATTTATTTATTATTTATTATTTTTCTTTTTGTAACTTTTTATTGTAAAAAAAAAAACTTTAAAAAAAAAAAAAAAAAAACAGAAAAAAAAAAAAAATTGGCATTGTTCTAGCATGATATGCTTGAAACCTTCTTTGCACTTGCCATTTGTTTCATAATTTTCCAATTAAAGGATTTGCATGATCTAAAGAATTGTATAAAGCATAAATTAGACTTATATAACCAACCATATAAAGTGAGCTTTTGAACCTTGTACTTCAATTCATGAGTGTTATACACATACTCTTAAATTCTTGTCATCTAAGTTGTTGTTTGATCTCATTATTCATTGATTTGGTTGAACACTTAAAAGTCATTCATTCTTATGCAATTTGATTTCATGACATTTAAGAAATGATATTAAGGCCCTCTTTGGATCGTTTGTGCCTTTCAAGCTAACCTTATGCATGCTTAAGCATGATTTTCCATTATTAACCATTTTGAGCCTACATGTAAACCTTTTCTTTCATTTACCAATTATATTTCCTCGCCTTAGCCTGAAAAACAAATATTTACCTTTCTAAGGAACTCATGAGCTTTAATTGGGATGTGTTTTTCATACTAGGTTTGGGAAGAGGTGTTACATCTCAAAAAAAATATATATATATTCACACAATTGGTGAAAGAAAAGAGTAAAGTTGTGATTATGTTGTGGTTGATTGAATTCATTTTTGGGCCTTCAAAATAAATTGGTGTTTGTTCAATAAAGGAGTGAATCATTGTAATGAAGGTATAAGGAGTTTTGATCATGTAAAAATAAATTCTCATTGTGATGATTCGAAGTCTTGTAAACAATTGTTTTAAGCTCTTATATTTTGAGTTCCTTGGACTTTGTTTTATCCATACCCTTCATTTCTTACTCACCTTACACCCTTGGTCCCATTACAACCTATGTTAAAGACCTAAATTGATCTTAAATGTCATGTGGTTGAATTGCATACATTTTTCTACTTTTAAGTGTTTGGCATCCTTCTTGAGATCATATTAATGCAAGTTCTTCATCTTTCTATTTCGAGTTAAGTCTTTATGGTTTAACTCTAATTTCATGTTTATAACTGAGTGTTGCATTATAACCCTCTTCCGAGTGATTCATTTGTGAGAGGACAACTTTGGTGAGATTTGAAGTTGAACTTGTGCTTTGTATGATTTTTGAAATTGTGTGAAAACTAAGATTGGGAAATTTGTTGCATTTGGCTATCACACTACCACACTTCGAGCATGTTGTGTTTTGAACTTTGCCACCTTGTGAATAATGTCTAAAATATAGCTTTTATTGTTAAAACGTTTAAGTCATGTGCATGAGTCATTTTTCTTCAGAAACGTTCGGGAAGATTGTTTTGAGTTTTTTGTTTTGTTTTTTTTAATATATTTATATTTTTTTTTTTTGTGTTTGTTTGTTTATTATCATTATTATTATTATTTTTTTTTTTTTTTGCTTAAGGACTAACAATCTTTTAAGTTTTCTAATTACTTTGTTTTACAGAGTCAGGAAAAACGTTTGTGGGTATTTTAATCTGTTAAACCCTCAGGAGACACAACTCCTCCTATTAGGGATGCCTAGAGGTTTAAAGGCTTGTTGCATACGCTAAATGCAATCGAGTTACCTACGAAAGTGGTCTAATTAACTTCTTGTTTGTTTTTATCTTTGTTTTCCTTTTGTTTTGACTCTCCCTTCCCTAAGTTCTCAAATTCTCCAAGTTCTCAAACACTCTCTTCCAAATTCTCAAAGTTCTCAAACACTTCCCAAAACTCCTTTCTCTTTCTCAAACACATCTCTCCTCTCTTCCAAAAGTCTCCATGTTTTCAAGTGTTGTACAAAACCCTTTTTGCTTCTTTTGTTTTCATTTCTATTTTGTGTAGGAAAACTGAACAGGATCATTCAATCACCAATCCCTGTGGAATCGACCTCGCACTTACATACGCTATACTACCGAACGGCTCGTGCACTTGCGAGTATCACAAGTTGAGGATGCAGCTGAATCCATTTGGTGCAGCTGAAATCCACACAACAAGTATGAGGGTTAATTCCACATCATACTTTAAATAAAAGTAAATGTGCGATAAAGTAAATTCATAAAGTATGAGGGTTAATACCGCATCATACTTTAAATAAAAGTAAATGCAGTTGTGTGGACGATAAACCTGCGCCACACTTTTAAATAAATATTGTCGTATGAGTAATAAACATACATCATACAGTATATGTGGGGATAAAACCACCACTAAATATATATGAAGTATATAACATATTATATATTGTGGGCAATATAACTGCGCCACTATTCAAGATATAACAAGGTGGGCTTTAACACCACACCATCATCTTTATTATGATAATATGTGTTACAACTTGATGGGTAATGAAAATTACACCACCGTAAAACAACAGGATGGGGTATAAAACCGCATCATTCCAAATTTCAGTACGAAAAAATAAATTAAACAAACATGGATGAAGCAACATAAGAATTGTGAAAATACAAAAAAGAAAGTTTGCATGTCGTCGTAGTAGTAAAGTGAGAGGAGACATATGACAGAGAGAAGAAAGAGAAATAACCACATAGTGCTGAGCTGAGAAAATTTAAAAGTAAAAGGGAGAGACTATCGTGCTGATAACATGTTATAAAAATAATCAGAGTATGGGAAATACCACTGAATATTGGGAGTAGAATTGTATTTAGCTCTTGTGGTTTTTACATTGATAAAACTTTCTTCCTTTGATGGAACTCTTCTAAGATAGAGCTCTCACACTCTTAAATTTCTCACTCACTCTCTCTCTCTCTAATTTCTCTCTGAATTTGTTGTGCATTTTGCAACTGAAGAGAAAGCCTATTTATAGGCAATTAGAATGGCCTCCTGTGGATGCAACTTCAAAATTTTCTCCCAACATCATCATTCATCTTTTGACTCTCATTTTCTTATCTTCTTTGTGTGGACTCCACCATACTCTTTACAACGTATTAATAAATATATATATATAACTTAAAACAAATTCTAAATTAAAAAATTGAAAATTATAAATATAGTGTAGCATTTTGGGTTTTCTTTTTTGATTCTTTATATTTGTTTAGGCCTATATAGTTTTTTTCACCCAAACATATCATATCATTACACAAAGCCCATTTTAATACTATTCGGTATTGCTTATGACCCAAACCCATAAACAGATCTATATAAACAAAATATACGACAAATCCTGTTTTAGCAAACGACGTCGTCCCTTGAGATAATAAAAATTAGGTCAGTCGACATCTTCTTCTTCCTCACGTGCACTGATCTCTCTCTCTCTCTCTCTCTCTCTCTCTCTCTCTTCACACGCAGCGCCCAGGGGCTCCTCAACGGCAAACTTCGCCCGGAGGAACGTATCCGAAAAGTCAAATACTCGTGTCCGAATGTCGGATACACGATCTCCGTTGATTGCGATACGTATCTTATGTGTATCATACCGTATCAGAAGCGTATTGTATCCAAATGAGTATCCATGCTTCATAAGCTTTCTGAAAATTATAAGCACCTTCGTTGGACTATATATGCAAGGTAGCAGGAGAAAATCAAGAACTTGCTTCATGTTCTTCTGGACTGAGAGAGAGGTAGTTCTCATCTACTTATAACCTTATATCTGTCGATTGGAATTTCTAGAACTTTTTTTCTTTTATTGAAAAATAAAGTGGGCATCAAAACATGGTTAATTTATTTGAGGGATCTTCTGGTTTTTCCCTTCTGTTGGATTTAAAAAATTTGAATCTTAATGTATTTATAGTCAAATACTTAACTGCAGTTAGTAGTATCTTTTCCAAATATAATTCTTTAATAATCACCGGGGATATTAATAAGGATGCACCGATACACCACTTTTTAGGGGTATGCGAGTATCGGATTACGTCACCGATACGGCTTCGATACGTATGAAAAAAGTTGCTAGCTAGGAGAAATAGCTTTCACAGCTAGAAAGAAAGATTGAGGAAAACACCTAGAAATATAAGGGCCTGTTTGGTATCATATCCAAGTAGGGAACTCAAAAATTGTTGTTTTTCTTAAAAACAAGGAGTTCTCAAATCCATTTTTTAAGATTCAAAAAGTTGTTTGGTATGCAACTTGAAAACTGTTTTTGAATCTTTAAAATTTGAAAACTTGTTTGGTTGGATTCTTGAAAACAATTTTTTTTCCTTCATTTTTTATAATTAAGATATTTTGATAAACATTATCAAAATTATATTAAACATACTATTTTAACATCCATATTTTAATACCATACATGTATGATCGACAAGCTCAATTGGTCTTCAAGTCCTAAATAATACATATTAAATTAAAACATTCTAGACTAAATAAATTATAAGACTAATGATTCTGAACATAATCCATCCACATTGCTCCGGCAATGTGATCTCTAGCATCACTCATTTCATTAGCATTGTCCTCATGCAAATGGATGTGTTCTTGATTCACTTCAGAGCTTTCTTCATCTACCACTTGAAGATCATTGGCTTGATATTGATGAAATATGATGTCATTTCTCGATTGCATAAGTTATGTCAGACCGTTTGATCATAGTCAAACTGGAGTATGTTGATCTAGGCAATTTTAGGATTGTGTAGGATTTGACGGATCTGTAAATCGGAGTCCGGATACTTCGAAAGGCCAACCCTAGGGCGAGGGTTACGGAAATCGTTCGTTCGTCCAATTTGGACGATTGTGAGCAATTTGACCGTCCGATTCCAGACCAGACTTTCGAGACATGTGTCCTAGGCATATTAGAACCTCTAGGAACGATCGGATTGGAATTCTGAGGTCGTGGACCCCACGGGGTCCCGAGTTGACTTTTTGAGACTTTGGCACTTTTGAGTCCCGAGGTACTTTCATACTGTCATAAACCTTGAAAAAGGCTACTGTGAGCATAGAAATGACTTTAAAGTTAGTGCACGTACTATTAGAAACCCAGGGCCAAAGTCTTGAATAAAATAGGGAGGATGAGCTCGATGGTTTGTGTATGAGCTTGTAAGAGGTTCATGTACGTGCGAGTGTTCTTTGGTTTATTGAAAGTTGATATAAATGAAGGGTTATGGTTTTCAAACCCACCACAAGGGTACCCCCTAGTTACTTTGAAACAGTTTGGTATTTTGATAATGCCCCACGAGTTTCGAAGACGCTTGAACCGTGTGGTGCGAGGAATGCAGCTCGGATTGACTTGGTGTCTCCGAGGCCTGTGAGGGACGCGGCTCAGCTGACTTATGGTCCCCTGAGACCTGCGATGAGAGCAGCTCGGATTGACTTGGTGTCTCCGAGGCCTGCGAGGGACGCGGCTCAGGCTGACTTATGGTCCCCTGAGACCTGCGAGGAGCGCAGCTCGGATTGACTTGGTGTCTCCGAGGCCTGCAAGGAACGCGGCTCGGTTAACTTTGTGTTTCCGAGGTCTGCGAGGATGGAATTGACGGATCAGGAATAGGGGTACGCCTAGGTGGGGAGAATTTAAGCTTTGAAATGCTTTTAAAGTAAAAGTGAGGAACTTTATACAGTTACTATTATTTTCTTAATCGATATATTTATGTCACAAGAGAAAGACGGATATATATATACATATACATAATTAATTATTTATGAACCTTACCTGAGTTTGATAGAAGGGTATTCGGAGCTTGTTTATTTTATTTTAATCCATTTTGCTTTAATTTATCTTATTTTATTTATTTAAGCTATTTGCCTTGATCTTTTATTATTGTATATGGTATTAAATAACTCAAGTATTTCTAGCATACTTTGTTCCCACGAGTTTTAGAGATATCCGGACCGTGGGTGCAAGGATTGCGGATCAGGTTGACCAGATGTCTCCTGAATTCGGCTAGGCTTACAGGGCGGACGTGTCACCAATGGTGTCACGAGGAATTAATAGTTATGACTTTTACAAATGAAAGATGAATATATATAAATATACATATTTATATATAAGCCTTACGTGAGTTTTGAAGCAAGGATAAAAGGATCTTCGGAGCTTGTTTATTGTATTTTTATTTTTATCATTATCTTTACCTTAATCTATCTTTATTTTCATCTTAATCTATTACGTATATATATAATTTAAGCCAATAACGTGTAAATTATATATATATATATATATTAGTGTATGAACTAAAGGAATTCAAAAGTGAATTACATATGTTTGAATATGAACTATTTCGAGGAATGCGGATCGGGTCGACTGAAACTTCCCCTGAATCTTGCGAGGATTGCGGCTCGGGCGACCTCATGTTACCGAGACCCGCAAGGACGTGTCACAAATTGAGACACGAGGAAATTACAGATAATGATACATGCCTAAATGGAGAGAGTTTCAGGTCTAGAGATATTCTTAACAAAACTAAAGCGAGTTCAGTATATGATTGATACGAATATTTGGAAGAACTACGTGTGGCTTGATCCCTTGTTAAGGGTACGTAAGTAGCCTAGAGTTAATAGGTGCAGCCGCATGGTCAAGTGATTAAAAGGTAGTCCAGCTAAGTTATTTCGAGATCTAAAGTTGTTTTGATGATGTTCTAAGAATTTGAAACGAATGTTCTAGCAAAATGATTTATTGGTTTTATTGAGGCCCAAGGCCAGAATGTTATGATGCTTGATTTTCTTGGATATAACTTATTACATGCTGGCAGTTGTGATATACATTTATATGCTTATTTGACAGGTGAAAGTTTTGGGAAATGATCAGTTTCAGGGGAGATTGTGCCGAATTTTCGGCAGAAGTCAAACCTGAGATAAGTTCGAAAATTAAATAGAAGGGCAGTTTGGTCATTTGTGCCCGGCACCTGCCAGGTGTTGGATACGCACAGGGTTCGACTCGGATTCCAAAGTGGAATTTGAGTCAGGTCCTGTCAAGTATACTTATGGGAGAAGTATGTCACTGTGCAATGAGCAAAAGAAAGTTGTTTGGATGAGAAAGAATGAACTCCTATGATGAGTTGTTCCAACCATAAATGTCTGCTGTATTTGGATTTAGTGACGATAATGGGGCGATAGCTCAAGCCATGGAACGGTGGTCTCATCAAAGGAATCCATATACACTCACTCAGAATAATCTGGAATAATTAGTGGAATCATGGGTTGCGATGATCTTGTAATTCTTAGGGTTGCTTCTATGAATGACATAACAAAACCACTTATTATGCATGAGCCTTTAACTACAATTACATCGATGTCTAGCACATATACATGTTTGATGTATGGTTGATTGGCTTTAAGTGCAAGTGGGAGATTGTTGGAAATTGCCCTAAAAGCCAAATCATGAGAAGAAATCTTTTAAGGATATTTCAGTTAACTAGCTTATCGAAGTTAAAGCATAAGGGCAATAGTGTCATTTCAGATAAAAGTTTCATTAATAGTTAAGTTATCTGAACGAAAAGTCCATGGGCTATGAGACGAGGAAAGTGATCTAAATAAGTTAGATACATGAGACCATTCCTCCCAAGCTCATACCCTAAAGTGTTCCTAGTCATAGTATCGTACAATTGGGGATTGATAATCCGTGAAGACCGGCATACACTTGTATCTATTCAATTGGGAGGATGACTAGTATCAAGTCATTTGTGTATGGACAATATAATAGGTATATGGGTGCTCATTAGAGAATTAGTACACTGAGTGCAATCAATTGAGAAATCTTGTATGGAAGTTTTATCCACATGTCAAACAAGATTTCTATAATTGAATTTAAGCAAAGTTAGTCCTTAGACTTTAGGCACCATGGTTGTCTTATGGAAGCGTCTTGGACCTATGATCATATTGAATAGTCAAGTTCTTCTGAAGACATGACTCCAAGGTATGGTCGGGGCTCTCGATTAATTCATTGAGGAATGTGAGTGTACAACAAGGGATCTTGACTTCTGGTAAAGGGATAGAATACTCTAAGATATGATTCGGGAATCTCTAGCCAGGGTATGAGGTTTTATTGAGAAAGGAAGTTTCTAATCATGCCCAATTGAATCATATAAGACAAAATAGATCACATTAAGGGAATATGAACAAAAGTATTGTAAAAAGAGAAGGACTTGTATTGCATTGTAATTCCAACTAAATGGGTTCTTCGACATATTTGTTTCTAGATTGTTAACCCTATTTTGTGGAAGCCTTGAGGACGTTTCTTAACCAGGTCCTCACATAAGGGAGAATGAAATGGGAGTTTTGATTCATAATCGATAAAGAAGAGTTCACATATCGCCCACTGCCTCACCATTAAGAACCAATAGATTGCACACTGAGTAAAGAGCCCTTTGGATAGTAATTCGGATGATGATTAAATCAATGACTAAAGGGGTTATAGTTGATTCGATCAAGATTAATTAAAGAGTTAATTAATTGCATTGATTTAATGAGATGTGAAATGGGCTTAAAATAGAAACAGGGTTCCAAGGCCCATTGGGCTTCTAAGGTTAAGTTGTATGAGACAACTTAAATAAGGAGCCCAATAAAGCTCATTAAGCAAGGTATGGCGGCCGTGCTAGTACGTATTGGGTCTTTGACCCAACTCAAGCTAAATGGGTCATAAGATGACCGATCATCTTATCTCATAAGGCTATATAAGTCAAGTTATGAGTTGGGGTTTCTTAGGGTTTCCTTTGTAAGAGGTAAGAGAGAAACAAGCTCTCTCTCTCTCTCTCTCTCTCTCTCTCTCTACACAAGGAGGCCGGCCATGGCAAGCGAGAGGCTCCTAGCACTCTCCTCTCTCTTATTATAAAATCCTTCCAAGGAGAGCTTTGGTGTGGTGAAGTTGAAGGTTGCACACTTTGTGCACTTTGGTAAGAACTCATCCAAGGGAGCCAAGATTTTCAACTCAAGCATCCTTGCTTGAGATTGGTCCTCAAGGTTATGTACATCTTTCCTCTCCTTCTTACATTTATGAAAAATAGAGTCTTGAGTATACCAACACTTTGAATCAAAAGATCCATGGAATATTTTTAGGTTAAACCTCTAAAATCAACCATTTGCTTATGTTGCTTCTCTTGAATTTTTTTGTGTTTCAGTGGCTTAACCAACGTAAGAAAATCTAGAACATCCTTCACCTAGTGCATTATAAGTTTTTGTACCCTGCCCGCACAACTTTGTTCTTGGTCCCTCAAGCCCAAAATGCATCTTACTAAGGGAGATCAACTCTGCACATATAAAGCATTTAACTTGCCCTCATCCAAGCGATGTGGGACTATGGCACCACTCATGGTTGTCACAATCCACCCCCTTGGAGGCCCAACCTCTTTATCGACACATTTTTAGTTTAAGTCCATCTGTGATACCAAATTGTCACAGTCCACTCTCTTAGTATGATATTGTCCACTTTGGACCTGCCTACACAAATTTGTTCTTGGACCCTCAAGCCAAAAACGTATCTTACTAAGGGAGATGAACTCTGCACATGTAAGGCACTTTACTTTCCCTCACCCAAGCGATGTGGGACTATGGCACCACTCCTGGTTGTCACAGCAAGGCCTTGGCTTGCTTCAACCACGAAGCTATTTAAGAATCATGCACATGATCTCAATGTGTGTGTGTATATATATATAATATCAAACTTGATTATTTTTTTCGGGTCAGCCCATATCGTCTTGGTCACTCATTCTGGCCACATCTCAAACTTCGAACTCGACCTTAGGCCTGATCATCTATTACTGAACCAGCTAGGTCCACTAAATTCTAGAACCAAAAGAAAACATTCAGAGCAAAACAAAAGAATTTTTGTGAGAATTACAAATACAACAAAAACACATGTTTCATCAATAGTAAAATAGGAGGGAAGGGAGAAAAATAAAGATATCTATTAATTTTAATAAAAACATACCAAAACTGAAACATGGACCGCATCACAAGAACTACCAATATCTTCATCTTCGTTTCTATCTCAACTTTCAATTATCTATTTAAAGCATAATAATAGCCATATGAGATGTATAACCTAAATGGCAACCAACAACAGTAAGGATGTAAAATTATACCATGCGGAAAATGGTGTGGGACCTACTACTGTACAGATTCATATTTGTCTCTCCAATATGCCAATGAGCTGAAATTTTAAAGGATGATAATGTCAAAATAATGTCAATATGCCTAGGTCAATAATAGCACCTTGCTTTTAGGTGAAGGGAGGGATTGAGAGTGGATGGTGTTTTTATAAATGGTCTCTACATGTGTATTTGTGTGCCGGGAGTTGGTGTGTATGTGTGTTGTGAGTAAGTGTGTGTGTGTGTGAGAGAGAGAGAGAGAGAGCTAAATAACTCTTGAATAGTATTTTGAAAAAGAAGAAGGCGTATGATATGGTAAAAAGGTAATTACATTCCCCAAACTCCATGAGATCAAGCACTTGCTCTGGAGAGGCAACAATTTCTTCGCGCAATCCAGCAACATATATCCCTCGCTGCATGCGCATAAAGGGAAACAGAACTTGCAGCAATATAATTATTGACGAAGTATCATAATAATTCAACTTTATAGAAAATTCAATACCTCTAGACTTTCATGAATCTGCAATTTTCGATGCTCAGGAGTCAATAAATCATTTATGTCCTCATTATAGATCTCCATATAAGACATTCGTAAAAGAAACTCCCGATCAACATCCTAAAAGCAAGAAATAACCTGAGTATGTGCATACACTGAGTTTACAGTATAATATTCAGTAGTTCACAAATGCTAATAGCTAAGCTACGTCAATAAGAGGCCACCTACTCATTTCAACTGTTTTTATGAGTCCAGGCTAACAACAATTTTCTGTAGCTGAGAACTGAAAGGCTAACGTGATTTCTAGAGCATGCAAATGTAATCGTACAACTTTTCACTAAACCTTTTCAACATTAGAACTAGCAACACTAATTTGGTAATAGAGTTTTCAGATTAGTTACTTTGGCAATTTACAATGTTGCCCACTGATTTAACCCATTTTACACATTTGACAGTCCAACCCACACTTACTAAACGAGTACCTCTTGAATAATGTTGAACATCTCACGCACTGCAAGAGGAATCACCCCATGCTCAGTAGCCGAACCTCGGATTGTGTGAGCTTTCCCACTGTTAGTTTGCCCATAAGCAAAAACTGTTCCTACAAATAAGCAAAACAATGTATATAATATATATATCAGAAATTAAAGTGAAAATTCAGATTAAGTCAAAAATGGGTATAATTGAATGTACCATTGAAACCGCGAACTGCGGCCGCGACTATATCTTTGGTCTGAGATTGGTAGACCTCGAAGGTCTTACAGTCTTCACCAAAAATTCGATCTACAAACCCGAAAAAACAAACAAAGAAGGAAGAAAATATAAGAAATTGGAAAATAAAAACATTAAACCCATGGGAGTTAAAACTGCAGAGCAGCCGAAGCGAGAGCGAGAGAGAGAGGGTTTGGTACCAAATTCGAACTTGGAGGAGTGGTTGGGGATGAATATGGAGTTGCCTGAGATGCGCCAAGGGCTGGTCTTAGCGTCTTCAACCGAGAGCGGCCGAGCTCGCACGGTCACGTGTATTCTCTCCATTCTCTGTTTTGCAGAATTCGGTGGCGATTGCTTGCCGCAATTATGGTGGTTTTCAAAAGCTCATTGGGGTTTTTCTAGCTCGGCTAATTTTCCCGCCTATGTATCCAGGGGCGGATCCACAGAGGAGCAAGGGTGGTCAATTGACCCCTGCAACCTCTGAAATCCTCCATTAGAGCCCTGCAAGTTGACCCTCGCAAGCTGTTCGACGAAATGCCACAATGGGGCAAATTCTGTGCAGGCTGGAGGTGTTTGCGCAGCGCAGGCTTGCGAGCAGCGCGCGCGTCATTTTTTTTTGTTCGCTCGACGTCAAAACGATGTCGTTACACTTTTTTTTTTTTTTTGCACCGGATGTCAAAACAACATCGTTCCACTTAACTTTTTTTTTTTTTTTAAACACCTGGCCAAAACGCCGTCGTTTTGGCACAAGTTTGAAAAAAAAAAAACAATAACACAGCATCTATTCGATAATTCCCTCTCCCCAATCAGTTTTAATTCATTTCTAACTTCTCAATCTCAAGTTCTCAACCCTAAATTCCCAACCCCAACTAAAACAACCAACCTCCAATTCAACGGTGGCTTCTCCTTCCCCTACAAATCCGGGCGGCGGCGGGCAGGTGGGGGCGGTGGGCAGCAGAAAATTGAATAGCTCTTGTCCCCCAAATTCAATTTGATTTCAAAGTTCGATTGGATTTGTCTCTCAAATTTGAAAGTATGTTATCTTAATTTCTTTATGCTTTAATAATTAGTAAAGATTCTTATATTCTTGATTAGTTGTTGTTGTTTGTTGTTGAGATTTGATTTTCGTTTGTTAGTTTGAATAAATTATGGCTATACTTTTATGTTAGTTTGAATAAATTAGGGGTTTTGGTTTTGATTAGTTAGTTTGAATAAATTAAGGTATTATTTTTATGTTAGATTATATCTTGGTTAGTTTCAATAAATTAAGGGTTTTGATTTTGGTTAGTTAGTTTGAATAAATTAGGGTTTTACTTGTATGTTATATTATATCTCTTGGTTAGTTTGAATAAATTAGGGGTTTTGATTTTGGTTAGTTAGTTTGAATAAAATAGTGTTTTATGTTAGCTAGATTATATTTGGTAAATTTGATTGGTTGTTGGGATTTTATTTTGGTTACTTTTCATAAGTATGAGTTTTTATTATATTGGTTATTTCTACCAATACAGTTATGGAACGCTATTTTAAGAGAAGGTTTGCATCAACTACTTCTAGTTCGGATAATGTGGGTAGTTCGAGTTCGAGAGATGTGGATATTTCAAGAGATGTGGAAATTTCAAGAGATGTGGATAGTTCGAAAGAAAGTGAGTTGCAAGATATCTTGGCTAATCTTATTGCAACCCCGGACCCTCAATTGAGAAAAATCGCTCATCGTACGCATATGATGAATATAAATCCCAAGTTGATCTTCAAGTGCCAAGAGGTATCGGGGAGTAAAATCTTGAGGATAAAATTCAGCAAAACGAAGTAGCTTTTGTTTGTCAAAAGCTATGAAAGAATCATCTGGACTCAAACATGCTAAACAAAGAAGTAACTCAGTATTTACCTCACTGAAACGATGATTTAATTCTGCAAGTTGCCACTCAACGATCTAAATAAAGATATCCACACAATAATGATGGAGATGTGTTATTCTAGGAGCTTTCCGATGTGATCTCCATTGAGCTACATATGCATCATCCATGTTTGGAACCTCAATATCATGTTTGCCACAAAAGGAAGATACTTGATCAAGCAAGGCTTCAAATGCATTCTCTCTCATGTGTTGAAGTTGGTCTTTGCAAACTTTGACTAAAGTCATTGCATTCCCAATATCTTGGTCTTTCCTTTGTAATGCTTGTGACAAATCATTTGTGGCTTCTAATATAGATCTCATGAAAAATAGGTGAAATACAAACTCAAAAGATTGTATGTCTCTCAATGACCTATTTGCTTCACCTATATTATCAGTGGAGCCATCCTCAATAATCAATTTAAGCACTTTCACCACAGATTTGAACATGGAAATGATACTAAGTAATGTACCATAATGTGAGTTCCAACGTGTATCACGGGGACGCTTGAGACAAGTTTCTTGATTTAAGCCTCGCCTTGTTGGAAGAGTATCTTTTTCAAGAGCTTCCATAATATCCTGTTATAGTTGATCTCTAAGCATGTCACGACGCTTACATGATGCTCCAACAATATTAACCAAGCTATTGCAAGATGTGAAGAAAGTGGCAATATCAGCATTTCCCTTTGTCACGGCCACAAGAGCTAGTTGAAGTTTATGTGCAAAAAAATGAATATAATAGGCACAAGGATTTTCTCTCAAAATATGTGTTTTAAGACCATTGAACTCACCCTTTATATTACTAGCTCCATCATATCCTTGTCCTCTTAGCATAGAAATGCTCAATTCCTTTCTTGAAAATAATGTGTTAATAGCCTCATTTAGTGAGTTTGATGTAGTGTCGCTAACATGTTGAATGCCCACAAACCTTTCAATTATATCCCCACTTTTGTCCACATAACGAAACACCACTGCCATTTGTTCTTTTATTGACACATCACGCGATTCATCAACCAATAAAGAAAAGAATGCACCATCCATATCTTTAATGATTTTTTTAATAGTTTCAGTGGCACAAGCATTCACCAAATCTTTTTGAATTGTTGGAGCTATTAGCTTGAGATTCCCCGGAGCATTTTCTAACACAACGGCCTTAACTTTCTCATCATGATCAGCAAGAAATTGTAAAAGCTCCAAATAATTCCCTCTGTTGTTTTAAGTGTCACTCTCATCATGCCCACGAAAAGGAAGACCTTGCTTCAACAAAAATCTCACACAATCAAGAGAAGCTGTAAAGCAAATACGATAATCAATACGAGCTTGGTCTGATTGCTTGTCCAAAACTGTTCGGATGTGTTGCTTCTGATTCATAAGATCTATATGTTGTTTCAGATTCACTGCATCAAAATGGATTCAGTTGCATCCTCAACTTGTGATACTCGCAAGTGCACGAGCCGTTCGGTAGTATAGCATATGTAGGTGCGAGGTCGAATCCCACGAGGATTGGTGATTGAATGATCCAATTCATTTCCCCTACACAAAACAGAAATGAAAAAGAAAATAAATAAAACAAGAAAGAAAGAAAAGAAATTAACTCAAGCAAATAAGTTCCCAAGTTCAATTAAATTAATGGATTGATTCTAGCTAAAGTATGATTAAGCCATGGTGTTTGGTCATAACCTTGTGTTCCTAATTCCCTAATTTGATCATTTGTTGTCTAACTTAAAATTAAGCATTAGGAACCCATTAAGCATAGAAGAACAATTTAAACAACCAAGCATGTATCTAATCCCTGTTGTTGCGAATGTCCATACATACTCTTCCTATTCATAGTTCAATTCGAATTAAAGCATGGTGTATACTCTTAATTTAAACCAAGATAGCTAACATGCAAGACTAAATGGTGATCAATCATTCAAACTAGCATATTAACTTATAAGCATAATGAATAAGAACAAAAACCATAATTGAAACTTGGAAACTAATTAAACTTGAATACTTAAGAAAGAATGTACATTACAAACAAAATTAAACTAGAACTTGAGAACTTGAAGGAAAACTTAGTAAAATCATTTTATTACAACAATTGACAACTTGAAAGGAAACTAAGAGAATTTGAGGGAGAGAAGGGAAGGGAGTTCTAGAGAAGTGTTTGAGAGCTCCCCCCCTTGGGGTGTGTTTTGAAGCTTGAAGGCTTCTCTATTTATAGGGCTAAGAGGGAGGAACATCATGATGAATTCCCACACCATCCTTCATCATTTGCTGCACCTAAAGCTTTCATCACATGGGTTCAAAGGTGGTCAGATGTGGCTGCCTTTGCTGCCAACCCATGTGGTCTTCTTTTGCTGCCAACCCATGTGATTGCCTTTTGGTTCCTGAAAAAATGAGTTTTCTGAACCAGACTTGGTGTAGGAAGGCCACAGGTTTCAAAACGTATCCAATTGGGCTGAAATTTGGATATGTTATACTAGGCACCCATTGGAACAACTTCTATGAAGAAAGTATTCGCATCGGAGCAGTAGAAGTGTACGTTTTGGCCACTGCAAGTTGGCTGCCGAAACAGGGACTGGAATTGACTTCATTTCATTTCATTTCTTTCTTTTGCTTCACATGCATGCACATACTTCTCTTTAGTAGCTCAAAGGCTGATCTCCAGCTCTAAAGTGATCTACCAATTCAATTCCCATGTTTAAAGGCTGAAGCAAAATGCCTCTCATCATTCCTCCTTCTTCTCTCTCTCCTTTCCACCATGGCACTTTAACCTTTGTCTCTTCCTTGTCCCCTTTGCCATGATGTATTTTTGTCTTCACAAATATGCTCTTGCTTTCTCTTTAATAGCTGGAATGCCTCCCCACTTCACTCATTATATTGAGTACAAAGTCAATTATAGCTAGGGAGAGGCACATGGCTAAAAGGAGGCACATGGCAAAAAGTTGGCAGCTGGAAATCCTCTTGAGTAAGGTTGAGTGTTGGACGGGCTGAGCACTCCACAAATGTCCAATTGGGCTGAAATTTGGATATGTTGTAGAAGACACCCATTGGAACAAGTTTCATGAAGATCTTCACCTCATCCAAGCCCCATAGAATGCTGATCCAAGTCCATGAAGTTGACCTACGAAACTGGGCTGGAAATGGGTTGTAGCCAAAATATGTTTGTCTTTAAGCTCATATTCCTCTTATGCCAATCAGCCCTTAACATGCATGAATTGCATCATTTCCTATCCAAAGTCATCATTGTTATCTAAATCTCAATTAACTGAAACATAAACACAAAATGAATTAAAAACACAAGTTTAACTCAAAAACATAACCAAATCATAAATTAGAAGGGTACGAAATGATATACAATTATGAACCGATCACTATACAATATTGTCTAGATTGATTATGAACACTTCCAACACCTCCAATATGATTCCTAATTCTTTCTTTCTTCTTCCAATTTCTGAAACCCATCTCTGGAAGGCATCGCTACACCCTTGACCAATTTTGAAATTGGATTTGAAGAGATAACAATAAAAGCAAAATGCAGCATCTTTACTTATCCTACTACTCCAACCAGTCAAATTCATCAAACCACTTGACATTAAAACGTCGATCATACCCTGAAAGATCAATTTGTGGAAATGTGTGATTCTTAGGTTGACAAGGACCCTTTTGTAGATATGCTCTTCGAACTTCATCTCGAATGTTAGGATCATAATCCAACATTTGAGGTCGAAGTCCAAGGTCTGCCGGAAGATTATTCATAAGATCTTGCAACTCACTTTCTTTCGAACTACCCACATCTCTTGAAATACCCACATCTCTTGAGTCCGAAACTACCCACATTATCCGAACTAGAAGTAGTTGATGAGAACTTTCTCTTATAGAATCTTTCCATAACTTTCTATTCAAAAAACATACAAACTAATTATTCATCCAAATGGCCAAGATTTATTCTAACTAACCAAAATAATCAACATATTAATCAATCTTATTAAAGCATAAAAAGATTAGGAAATAGGTAACATAATTTCAATTTGAGGGATAAAATCCATCATATTAAAATATACAAACTAATTCAATCATACAAACTAACATATAATTAATTAAAAACTCTAATTCATTCGAACTAATCAACATATTAATCAATCTCATCAAAGCATAAAAAGATTAGGAAATAGGAGGATAACATACTTTCAATTTTGAGAGGAAATTTCAAACCAAATTGAATTTGGGATTTGCCTGCCGCCACTAGATGAAGAGGTCACCGGCGTCGGAGGGTTATTCACGTGGGGAGGCTATCGGATTGAGTGAAGGATGAGTAGAATTAGGGGTTGGGGTTGGAGATTTAGGGTTTGAGTGAGAGGAATGAGTGAAAAACTCATTCCCCAATCTGTTTTATCGAGCTTGCATTTTGCCCCGTGCGTATTTTTTTTTTCTACCTGAGCCAAAACGACGTTGTTTTAGCCAGGTTGTTTTATAAAAAAAAAAAAAAAAACCACTTAAGTGGAACGACGTTGTTTGACGTCAGGTATAAAAAATTAAAAAAAAACTTAAGTGAACGACGTCGTTTTGACGTCAGGAAATAAAATAAAAAATTCTGAAGCGCTGGGCTCCTCGCGCGCGCGCTGGGCAGCAAGTGAGCTTGCTTGCTCCTGGCCATGGCTGCCCCTCTTTGGGGCATTCCATCAAACACCTTCTGGGCATTTGCAAGGGTCAAGTTCCTGGGTTCCAATGGAGGATTCCGAGCTTGCGGGGGTCAATTGACCCCCTTGCCCCTACGTGGATCCGCCACTGATTGAGTGGGAAGAGGGAGGGATTTCTTAGTGGGCATGGAAAAAGAGAGAGAGAGAGAGAGAGAGAGAGAGAGAGAGAGAGAGAGAGAGAGAGAGAGGGAGAAATGGTAGAGGGGTAGACGGAGGCACTGGCGGACCTAGAAATTTTTTAGCGAAGGTGCAATATTGACTGAGTATGAAAAATGGTTTTTCGAATAATCATTTTCTCAAGATAATTTTTGGCGGCTTTTGTTCCTTACACATCAAATAAGAAAACTTGATTTTATGGGATTTTAGTATGAAGTATATATTGACTTAATGAGCCATCATTTTTAGCCTAAATCGTATTTTGCACTAAAACCGAATTTTCATATTTTGATTTGGTGGGGATTTGATTTTCTAGTATTTTTATTTGAATCCAAATAAGGTGTACTTCCTTATTTACATTGTAAACTTAAGTAAATGGAGTAATATAAAAATAAATAAAAGTAAATTGTGTACTTCCTTAAATGTTGAAAATGGAAATAAGATAATCTGGATTACAGTTTAGCAAATGGGGCAATTTCAAGCACCTACAATGGTTTTTTGGGCGAAGGAAGGTGCATCTCATCTCCTTGCACCTTAATAGGTCTCCCTCCTGGACGCATGGGAGGGTGGAGGGCCAGAAGGGGATGGCTGAAGGTTTTTTTTTATAAAAAATTTAAGTTTTAATCTTTTTTTTAAATGTAATTTTATTTTAAATATATTATTTAATACCATGTGGGTCTATATTATTGGATGTGTGGCCATGTATGTGCCACATCGTGGGTTTTAACAGAAAATTTGATGACAATTAACGACATGAACCATTTTGATGTGCGGAGGGTAACCTTAGGGACCATTAGTGTCACAAAAAAAATTAAGGACGAAAGGCGATAATTTTGCCAATTTTTAGGACCATTTGTGATAAAAAGGTAAATTTCATAAATACGAGAATATTTGTGATAAAAAAAATAAAAAAACAAAGTGGTGTGAACTTTGACCAAAAAAATAAAAGTACGGGTCGCAAGCAAAAAAGACCTGGACCACGTCGCCTTCAGAACAGAACGTCTTTACTCAATACCATCCCATCTTTCAGACTCCACTATCTCTCTCTCTCTCTCTCTCTCTCTCTCTCTCTCTCTCTCTCTCTTCTGGGGCACTTATTCGCTAAGACTTGAATTCCGTAAATCAAGTTTTGATCTGACAAGTAAGTTCCTTCTTCCATATTTCTGTGTGTTAGTTGTAGATCAAGATTTTACCGTGACCCGTTTCTGTTTTTAAGAGGAATTGTGGGATCTTGGTTTTGTTATTTAAATCTTTGACCCTTTTCGTATTCCTTTGTCTGGTTGCCGAGAAAATTAAAAGGAAACGATGGAAAGATGTGGTAGGAATGAATTTTTTTAAAACAGTGAACATTTTCTTTAATGTTCTTTTGTTTTGGTAGGTTAAGCATGTCAAAAACTCATATAGGATTTGGAGTTAGTTACTGACTGGAACTTGTAGATATTTCAGGACTTGAATTTTACTTTGGGTTCGTTCGGTGTAGTTGACAATTACTATGTTCAGATTTAAGTAAACTATGCTTTATCGCGTATAAGCTAATCCTGTGTTTTGGTTTATTGTATTTGATGAATATTTCATACTTACATAATTTCTGTAGGTTACCACTGCATTTAGGTTCTGGTGATATTTCTCTTGTGCGTCTTCACGTGTTTGAAGTGATAATTCAGAGATGAGTCACAAAGGATTGATATATAGCTTTGTTGCAAAAGGAAGTGTTGTTTTAGCTGAACACACGTCGTTCTCTGGAAACTTCAGTACCATTGCTGTTCAATGCTTACAGAAGTTACCTTCTAGTAGCAGCAAGTACACATATGCGTGTGATAGCCACACCTTTAACTTCCTACTTGACAATGGATTTGGTGAGGATTCTTTTAAGACTTGCAGTTAGATTGCTTTTTAGATTCTAATTACAGAATCTGTGGTTTAAACTTCTTATTTGGTTCGCAGTGTTTCTTGTTGTTGCGGATGAATCGGTTGGGAGGAGTATGCCTTTTGTGTTCCTTGAACGAGTGAAAGAAGATTTCAAGCAGCGTTATGGTTCAAATAATAAGATTGAAGGCCCACATCCTATTGCTGATGATAATGAAGACGATGACTTATTTGAAGATCGATTTAGCATTGCATACAATCTTGACAGAGAATTTGGGTTTGTTTCTGCCTTTTGTTGTTTGAATCCAAATGTCTTCTATTTCATATAGTATTACCACTAAATTTTGTGTTTTTTTTTTGACAGGCCAAGGCTTAAGGAGCACATGCAATATTGCATGGAGCATCCAGAAGAAATAAGTAAGCTTTCCAAATTGAAGGCCCAAATCACAGAGGTCAAAGGTGTGATGATGGACAATATTGAGAAGGTAAAAGATAATATAATCTTGGCTATGGAACTTTCTGAAGATATGGTTAATTTATGCATTTATTCATTGTTCCTTGCTTCCTCACTTGAGACTGTGGGTTTCTTACAGAAATCCTGGGTCTTCATAAGAATGATACTGTGGTTGAATTTGTTTGTAGTACCATTCCATGTACACATCCTTCCCTCCATTATTCTTTCGTAACTAATTTCTCCCATATATTTCCCTTATATGTCTAACAGAAAATTTAAATAAAGAAAAACAGAAAAGGTACCTAGTAACCACGAACTCTCCACCTCCCAAACTGCCTCCACTGGCTCTGCCCCACCCCAACCTTGCCCATCACCTCACGGGCCCTGCCTCCTCGCCGATCACCCCACCCACCCAACCACAGCCCCGATGTCACCTGAGGCCACAACATTCAACCCCAATTACCCCCCGGCCCGGATCTCCCTCCATCACCTACCTGTCCTCTCTCTCTCTCTCTCTCTCTCTCTCTGTCCTTTCCCGAAAGGGACCGCCCCCATCCCCAGCCACTATCCTCCCCCAAACCCATCACCATTGCCGCCCAAATGGACCCCTAGGGGCCATCATCCTAGAAGCTTGGGAGAGAGAGAGAGAGAGAGAGAGAGAGAGAGGGGGGGGGGGGGGGGGGGGGGGGATATATGTGCAGTATTTTTAAAACTTCAAAGTCAAAATATTTTTGGTATTTTAATAGGTAATTTTTTTCCGCTCAAAATTTAAAATAACTTTCTCTTACTACTGGCAGCAATTAGATGGATTTCAAAAACAATTGACAGCCAGCCCCATATTGGCTATTTTGGTATAGTTCATTCCATTAATTTACTGAAGAAATCCTGGGAAATTTTCAATGTTGTGATAGTTCAAGTGGTGAAACGGAAATTTATCCTTTTCTTGTTAGACCATCCTATTTATTTTATTTATTGTATCTGCCTTTGTATCTTGGATGCTAGTTAGTAGCTCTTAACGTTTTCTACATCCTCAATAGGTTCGCGTATTTGGTTTGTTATTTATACTGACTTATCTAATATTTCCATCTGGCCCTCTTTTGGTTTACCGGTTATGATTAATAATGTTTTGTAGGTCTCTTGCATATTCTGTTTCTAGTTTTACAATTTTGGCAGATTTTTTTATTAAATTATGCTATAGGTTGAATGTCCTAGAAGGGGTTAAAAGTGTGTCCATACCTAAGTTACATATTCTTTTTGACATTGAATGACATTTTTCTATGTTTATATTATCCATAAAGAGTTTTAACCACAATTTAAATGTATGTGAGTGTTTTTTTTTTTTTGGTTTTAAATGAAAACAATGGTCACTTGTTGGTGTCATAGTTAATTAATATGATCCCCTCTTTACTGTATTGTCATAAAATTGTTAGAAGATGATATTATCCATACCTCTTTACTGGATTGTCATAAAATTATTAGATGATAAAATTGCAGAGCAGTCTCAATGCACATCCTCAGAAAACTCAACCTGGAAAGAAATTAAAAGAAAACATGAGTATCCAACCCATTCACTCTTAAGCAGATCTCTTCCATTCTTTTTCACCAGTCACAAGTGCTGTCGTCCTCATGTGATCATTAAGACAACCTCATGTTGTCCAAAAGGGATGGTGTGCTTAGCATATGTTACAGGTGCCTTTTGTCATAAAATTAGACCTGATAATAACGCCCTAATTGATCATTGTTCTGAGTTTAAAGTGGTGACAATACTTTCCCGTTGAAGGTTTGGCTCTTTTGAAATAGAGTATGAATAAATTATTGCTTGTCAGTGTTGGAATGTTGAGGTAAATTGGGTATTATTTCTGGAGATGTATTGTGTGTATAAAGGGGAGATGTATTATGCGTGTATAAAGGGGAGATGTATTATGCGTGTATAAAGGGATGGGTAGTTAGTGGATAACTTGCTTCTTTCATGTGCAGCTCCTTGTGACCTGTTGTTTTCATGTACGTTTGCTATCTCTCGATATCATCTTATTTATGCTCACATCTGTGATTGAATTTTTTTGTGGAGCTGGAGATGAGTAGGGGAAATATAGTTATGTGCTTGGACAGAAGTTTCTATATGCTATGGTGCAAGTGGACTAATTTAATAGTAGTGCCTTAGAATATATTGAACTTCCACTTTATTGAGATTAGATATTGATTCTTGTTTATTAACCTTTTTGCAGCTTTCTTTTGTACTGCTCGTCTTCTTCCATTTCTTTTGATTAAGTTTGTGTATGCATCAAATATTTAAGTTCAACCCTAAACCCTAATGAATTGAGTTCGACCTTAATTAGCTTAAACCCTAAACCTAAACTCGAAACCCTAAACCCTAAACCCTAAACCCTAAACTCTAGACATTTATTAGCTTTGGAACAATTTGGAAAGTATCATGATTACGAAAGTTATTTTTCATCATTAGGGAGTGAAGAAAAACAATCAACTGGGTTGGTTTTTCCATAAGCATTGTAGACTTACAGTCTTTGGTAATATAGAGAAAAATGTGTGTATAGCAGATCTTATTCATCTGGACTGTATGGTCTAATATGCTAGGATTCATCTATATGCACCAATACTAAAGATTTTTATGGCCAGATGGAGTGATGTGGCTCATGGGAGTCTGGATGGTGTTGGGGAATTAGTTATCCCAAAAACAAGATGATGAGCAAACTTATTATCATGAGATGCTGGCCTGTATTGATTCTCAGCCTACATCCATGTCATTCCTGAAAAGTTGAAAGATGTCTTATATGATAACTATTTCCCTTCAATTTGAATTAAGGGCTTTAAGGGGTGGTAAGGAAAGTGAGTATGGTAATCAGACTAGTTTGGGATGTACTCTACGGCCTGAATTATTATAAGTGCTCAATTGCTGAAAACAGAGTGGGAGGGGATGCTAAAAACGACAGAAAATATTTGTTCTCTGGTGGTTGGATGTAAGCATTATTTCATTTTGATACAAGAAAATATTTGTTCTCTGGCCCAATAGTGCTTTCATCGAAAGAAAATAAGTTACTGTGTTTTTACCATTTGTGCTTCCATATTGTAAAGCATCTAAGGCATGAGAAGGTTCATTGGGAATGGATTCAGTAAACCCCATCTCTTTTTTGGTGGCAGGTTTTGGATCGTGGGGAGAAAATTGAACTTCTGGTGGACAAAACAGAAAACCTGCAGTTCCAGGTACATGCCATCACTTATCTGGTTGTATAATTTGAAACTGATTTTGAACTTATAAGGAGTTTGTAGTTGATGTGCTTCTCGGGGTATTTGTATTGAATACAGGCTGACAGCTTCCAGAGGCAAGGAAGGCAACTGCGACGTAAGATGTGGCTGCAAAGTCTCCAAATGAAACTAATGATTGGAGGAGGAATCCTTATCCTGATCATCATACTATGGCTAATTGCCTGCGGAGGTTTCAAATGTTAAGGTGCTACGCAACACAAAATCTTCTAGTAGTGGCCATTCTCCGCTTGGTGTACAAAATGTTATTGTTCTTGTATATGTAAACTTCTGCTACCTGCTCGTTCCATTACTCAGTTGTTAATTTTAAGGATATTGTTGTTTACTTGGCACATAATTTGTCTCCCTGAAGTAGAGTCGGTACTTATGAGCAACTGTTAATTGTTATGAAAATGTGAGAATTGTTTTTGGCTTTTACTTTAGGAAAAAGGCTTTTTACAGGTTTACGAAATTGCCACGAATGGTCCTTTAAGCATTTTTTTGTGACATTAATAGTCCTTAAGGTTACCCTCTACACATCCAAATCGTCCCTATCATTAGAAATTTTAAATTGCTGACGTTGGAGGTAAGTGGAGCCCACATGTCCAATTCATTGATGTGGGATGCATAGGATCTAAGTTGATTAGTTTCCTAAATTCTCTAATTTTTCAAATTCTAGTAGGATATTTAAGTTTCCTATTTTATTTGGGTTAGGATTTCTGTTTTAGCTTAGGGATTTTTATCCTATTGTCTCCATGTTTTAGTTTGCTATAAATACCCCATGTAGTTCTTTAAACTTCAGATTTGGATATTGAATAAACCCTCTTTTAAAACTCTCTGTTTTTCTGTCATTCCTTCTCGGTTCTCTGATTTCTCTCCTTTCTTTTGTCCCTTTGATCTAACTTTTCTTCTCCTCGACCCCCTATATTCTTGTCGTTTCTGTTGTTTCGAGTGTTTAATCATACC
Source organism: Prunus fruticosa (assembly GCA_018703695.1). Classification (NCBI taxonomy): domain Eukaryota; kingdom Viridiplantae; phylum Streptophyta; class Magnoliopsida; order Rosales; family Rosaceae; genus Prunus; species Prunus fruticosa. The sequence goes on along the minus strand of CM031918.1, from coordinate 24,030,066 downwards.
CCTAAGGGTTGTGCCAAATCAATTGGTATTCAGAGCCTCTTGCTTTGCCGTGGTTCCTCTGCTTACTTGCCTGTGCTTGTTATTGATGTGATTAATTGCAAGTGGACAATATTGCTAAAATTCATATAGTAGTAAGTAGAGTATCGTTCCAATAGGGATCAAGTAATCTATTAAATACTAGAGTGGTTTATTTCTAATTATATTTGAATTAAATGAAATTAGAATTGTGATGATTAAAATCTAATTAAGCAAGTAAAATAAATTGAGATTAAGGAAATAATGTAAAAGATGAAAACAAAAATGATAAAGCACTAGGGCACCGATTTCACCTAGCTAATCCCACCCAAATCCTTCTAGCTTGTTAATTCTAATTACCTAACATGTTGATAATCGTTTTTCCTTACCTCACCAATACTCTCTTCCGAGTTATATTAGTTGTATTCATTACCATCAACCCACTCTATTCCTAGTTATAGATTTAGATAGCTAAGAACCCTTTAAGATTTGTGGAAAACAATGAAGATTACACAAACCATAACCTAACCTTCCGAGTCGGCTATGTAATTTATGGTACTTGTTACAAGAAGCTTTATGTTGCGTAGATTTCAGCTGCACCAAATGGATTCAGCTGCATCCTCAACTTGTGATACTCGCAAGTGCACGAGCCGTTCGGTAGTATAGCGTATGTAAGTGCGAGGTCGATTCCACAGGGATTGGTGATTGAATGATCCAATTCAGTTTCCTACACAAAACAAAAATGAAAACAAAAGAAGCAAAAAGGATTTGTACAACATTTGAGAAGTTGAGAATTTGGAAGAGAAGGTGTTTGAGAGCTTGAGGATTTTGGAAGAGAAAGAGAAAAGTGTTTGAGAACATGGAGACTTTTGTGAACTTGGAGTGATGTGTTTGAGAAAGATAAGGGAGGAATGTTTGGGAAGTGTTCAAGAACGGAGAACTTTGAAAGAGAATGTGTTTGAGAAACTAGAGAATTTTGGAAGAACATGTGTGAGAACTTGGGGAATTTGGAAGAGAGTGTTTGAGAACTTGGAGAAGTGTTTGTGAACATTGAGAATTTGATGAAGGAAGGGAGAAGTGTTTGAAGATATTTAGAAGAAGAGAAAAGACAAATGCTTGAGATTTATAGTACTAGGATCTTGTTACAACAATTGAGAACTATAAAAGGGAAACTAAGAGAATTTGAGGGAGAGAAGGGAAGGGAGCTCTAGATAAGTGTTTGAGAGCTCCCCCCTTGGGGTTTGTTTACAAGCTTAGAGAACTTCCCTATTTATAGACCTAGGGGAAGTGAAAATCTGAATTATACAATAGGTTTACCTACCACACTCACTTCACCAACTTACAACACTTAATTCACCTAACACACTATTACATTTGAAAACAATTCCTCTTGTCTTTAGGCTTAGTGTTGCAACTCCCACTTCATCATCTTTTGGCACATTTGCTGCTGCAAAATTCCACTCAATTAATAGGTATTGAATATGCTTCACCAAACTTTCTCACAATCAACAACACATCATCATGCATATGTCATGCATGACAATGCATTGCAGCCAGCTTGTGGGCTGTTTTGGGCTTGTGGCTCCATCCTGAAAAATCTGGAAAAATATGGATCTTGAAGCTCTTTGTCTTATCTTTCCAAGCATATGCAGCCCAACTCAAGGAAAAATCGGGAAGACCTTCAAATGTGATTTTTAGCCCAGTAACGCAGATGCTGCCGAATTTGACCTTAGGTTGCCAAAACATGTATAACTTTCTCTAGAAGACTCGGAATCATGAACCGTAAAATTCTCAGAAAATAGACTTCCGTAGCTTTCCAATGATGTATGGCTCATTATCTGGTTCTTCTTGAGCAAGTACAGTCCAATCCGTGAAGTTGACTGATCTCTCAGACACCGTTTTGAGCTAATTTGTCTCCAAAATGCAATTAGTGAGTCCTAAGCTTATAACACTTAAACATACACAAAAGAAGTTAAAAGCACAAGTTTAACTCAAAACATAACTAAATCATAAGTTAGAAGGGTACAAAATGATATATAAATATGCACCGATCAAATACCCCCAAACCTAGATTTTGCTAGTCCTCGAGCAAAACAAACGGAAAACAAAGATAAAAATAAAACAAGAAGTTAACAAGACCACTTTCGTAGGTAACTCGATTGCATTTAGCGTATGCAACAAGCCTTTAAACCTCTAGGCATCCCTAATAGGAGGAGTTGTGTCTCCTGAGGGTTTAACAGATATCAATACCCACAAACGTTTTTCTAACTCTACAAAACAAAGTAATTAGAAAACTTAAAAGATTGTTAGTCCTTAAGTAAAACCAAAACCAAAACCAAAAACAAACATAAAAGCAAAATCAAAAATAAAAATAAAAACAATCACAAAAATAAAAAGAACTCAAAATAATCTTTCCGAACATTTCCGAAGAGAAATGACTCATGCACATGACTCAAAAGTTTTAACAATAAAAGCTCAATTTAGACATTATTTACAAGGCGGCAAAGGTTCAAAACATAATATGCTCAAAGTGTAGTAGTGTGATTGCCAAATGCAACAAATTCCCCAATCTTAGTTTTCACACAATTTCAAAAATCATACAAAGCACAAGTTCAACTTCAAATCTCACCAAAGTTGTCCTCTCACAAATGAATCACTCGGAAGAGGGTTATAATGCAACACTCAGTTATAAACATGAGATTAGAGTTAAACCAAAAAGGACTTAACTCGAAAATAGAAAGATGAAGAATTTGCATTAATATGATCTCAAGAAGGATGCCAAACATTTAAAAGTAGAAAAATGTATGCAATTCAACCACATGACTTTTAAGATCAATTTAGGTCTTTAACATAGGTTGTAATGGGGCCAAAGGTGTAAGGTGAGTAAGAAATGAAGGGTATGGATAAAACAAAGTCCAAGGAACTCAAAATATAAGAGCATAAAACAATTGTTTACAAGACTTCGAATCATCACAATGAGAATTTATTTTTACATGATCAAAACTCCTTATACCTTCATTTACAATGATTCACTCCTTTATTGAACAACCACCAATTTATTTTGAAGGCCCAAAAATGAATTTTCAGTCAACCACCACTTAATCACAACTTTACTCTTTTCTTTCACCAATTGTGTGAATATATATTTTTTTGAAATGTAACACCTCTTCCCAAACCGAGTATGAAAAACACATCCCAATTAAAGCTCATGAGTTCCTTAGAAAGGTAAATATTTATTTTTCAGGCTAAGGCGAGGAAATATAATTGGTAAATGAAAGAAAAGGTTTACATGTAGGCTCAAAATGGTTAACAATGGAAAATCATGCTTAAGCATGCATAAGATTAGCTTGAAAGGCACAAACGATCCAAAGGTAGCCTTAATATCATTTCTTAAATGTCATGGAATCAAATTGCATAAGAATGAATGACTTTTAAGTGTTCAACCAAATCAATGAATAATGAGATCAAACAACAACTTAGATGACAAGAAATTAAGAGTATGTGTATAACACTCAAGAAATGAAGTACAAGGCTCAAAAGCTCACTTTATATGGTTGGTTATATAAGTCTAATTTATGCTTCATACAATTCTTTAGATCATGCAAATCCTTTAATTGGAAAAATTATGAAACAAATGGCAAGTGCAAAGAAGGTTTCAAGCATATCATGCTAGAACGATGCCAAATTTATTTATTTTTTAAGGTCTTTTTTTTTTCACAATAAAAAGTTACAAAAAGAAAAATAATAAATAATAAATAAATAAAATTCAATTTTCATTTAAGTCATGCAACATTTATCACAATCTCATCATATGTGTTCGGAAAGTGACTCAAAAACAAAATAAAATAAGACTCAAAATAAAAGAAAAACAAGCAAATTTTTTATTTTTTTATATTTTAAAACAAACCAAATTTACTTGCTAAACTCCAATACCCCCAAATCTAGAAATGAACATTGTCCTCAATGTTTAAAAATTTAGGTACAAGCAATGTCATAATAACAAATGAAGGTATTAAAGCAAATAAAAATCACAAAATACAAAAATAAAATAAAAGAAACTAATTACAAAAATAAAAATTACAAAACAAACAATCAAATTAAAAAAAAAAAAAAAAAAAAAAAAAAAAAGGAAACAGTAAAACACTCAAAACAGTAAGCCCTAAACAGGACAGTCTTACGCAAACTAAAACCCATTATTTTTTTTTTTTTTTTTGAAAGCCCAAAGCCCACAATGAAATTAACCCACCTTGAAACCCAAACAACAGTGAAAACCCGAAGCCCACAATGAAGTCGGAAGCCCACATGTTCAATTGATTTTTATTTTTATTTTATTATTATTATTATTATTATTATTTTAAAAGAACATGAGTCATGATGTCTCGGTTCAGTGTAAGGGACCAACTGAGAGGGCGAGACACGTGTCGACGCGTAGAGGCGCCGCATACTCCACAAGCACAAATTACGGGCTATGGAAAGGCGCGAAGATGACTTTGCTGAACGCGTCCGTTCAGAAAAGACACGTCGTGATAAATTAATTAGGTATGGTTGGAAAGCGAGAAGGTTGTGGGACTCAAGGGATCCTGGAGATTCAGAAAATGCTCAGACGCTGTAATGGCTAGGGTTTAGCAAACTAAGTCTATAAGAAGGAAAAAGAAGAGATGAAAAAACACAAACTCAGAAACACAAAAGAGAATAGAAGGAAAGAAGAAAAGCGAGTGAGAAATCAAATGGCCTCTAACTACCCATTTTCGTTGGATCTCAATCTAGCTCCACCGACTCAAACATGGGGCCAAGCAGCGGCACCAGTATGGGTACCCTACTTTGCCTCCGCAAGGGGGCCTGTGACTGTCAATGACTCAATACTCCTGGACAACGATGTTGCCATTGGAGTTGGCAGAAATTTAGTAACTCCTAAAGATATACGTGTGTTCGGGACAAGGGATGACAATCGGGTCACGAGTGATGCCCTGGCACTGAGCGTGCAGAGTCCAGCATGTGTTGCAAGTTTGGGTCATCGCCTACTGCGAAGTCCCATGAGGTAGAGGTGCTGAAAGGTCAGTTAGCGGAGAGCGAAGTATGGTTGAAGAGTGTCAGAGTGCTATAAAAAGCTTGAAAATGGAGAGGGCAAGGATAGTAGAGGTGAATCGACACCAGCTAGAAGTATTGCGGGACGAGAATAAAAGCCTATCAAAGATGGTAGAGTTGTATTCTCGCGACATGCGAAAGCAGCTGGAGGACCTAGACCGACCGGGTAAACGCAAGCAAGCAGATCGCGAGAGTAGTTATGCTCAAGCTAAGATTGCGATCTTTGGGAGCTCAAGTGGTGAGCCCCAAGAGGCTGTGCGTGAAGCCCCGGAAGAGGATAGCCAGAGGGCCAAACTCAAAGCTCCTATGGTCGAGACACCTAGCGCTGAAGAAATGATTTCTACCTGTTTTTATTTTTTGGTTGTTTTTGTTTTTGTTATTTTTGTTTCAGAAATAAAAGAGTAAAGTTGCAGAAAGAAAAAAGAAAGAGACAAAGAAAAACACAGTTCCCTAACTTAAATCAAACAAAAATAATAAACGGAAAAGAAAGCACAGTTCCCTAACTAAAATAAAACAAAGATGACAAACGGAAAAGAAAGCACAGTTCCCTAACTAAAATAAAACAAAGATGATAGCCGAAAGGGAAAAACACAAAACACTAGAAAATGAAAGTAACGGACAAAAACATAAAACACCCGAAAAACACGGGGAAAAAAAAAAAAGTAAAGTGAAAGTTAATGTGCTTCCCCTTGAAGCGATTAGGTCGAGCATGCCCGGGAAATCCGAAATGGTGTTGGCTCTCTCTCATCAGCATATGCCTATTTAAACCACATCTCTGCAAGCGGATGATACCCAGCATTTCTTCCTGCAAACTCAAGGAAAAACATCAAAAAAATTCAGAAGCAAAACAAATGGCATCCTCATGCACTCACCTTGATGATCTCAACCTTGAGCTCTCACTTGCACCACCGAATGTCCATATAAGGGCTCGTCCAAACCCTGTCTTCCCAAACTCCACATATCATCACGGTACGGCCTCAAACTTTGCTGAGGTAATACCGAACTTTTCTGAAGCGGTGCCGAACAGAGCAGTGCTGCCTGGGCAACATGATTGGCAGTAAACTCACATTGGCAGATCACCTGCATGTGGCACAAAGGTCCGATAAGGCTGCAGTGGAGGAGTCCCACAATTTAACGGTGCTTCATGCGGTCTCGGCTACCAATTTAGGCATGCGATTGTTGGCAAGAACACGGGAGTGTGCCGCGCTGAGCGAGGAAGTGGCTTCCTTGAAGGCTATGGTGGCGGACCTCCAGAAGCGGCTCTCCTGTGCGAATCAGGATGTGGAAGCACTTGGAGAAAAAGAATGAGGACCATGTAGAGCTGCTGCAGATTCTGCAAGTGCGAGACAATAGAGGCATGCCATGAAGATGAAGATGAAGGTGAAAATGATGAAGAAGAAGAAAATGAAGAAGAAGTTGTTATTGTTTTTTTTTTTTTAAAATGTTTTTTTTTTTTTGTTTGTAATGCAGAGTTTGAAGTGAAATAAAAATGTGTTTTAACACTTAGAAACTAACTAACCATACCACGTAAATAAATACATAGACTAACTTAACAAAACAAAAACAAAAGACTCAACAGAAAATAAAACAAAGAAAATAAAAAAAAAACTTAATTTAAAAACACACGAATATACAAGCAACTCACGGATGACCAGTTAAGGGCCTCAGAAAACACAGCCAGGGGATCCGCGAAGGTTGGAGGGGTCACAATGGTCCCGCTTAAAACCCAAACTTCTTAGACACCGAAGGTGTCGCCTAAAGAACTCCTAGACACTGTATTGACGGAAGTGCTTACTGGGGTTACCATAAGTCAGCTCATATGAAAAATCTTAAAAAAAAAATAATAATAATAATTAATTTTTTTAATGTTTTAATTTTTTTAATTTTTTTATAAAAAAGAAACAGAAATTTAAAATAATAACAAGTAAAGAGAAAGGATTGAAATGCTCCCCCTTGAAGCGATTAGGTTCGAGCATGGATGCACTTGGAGGTCGCGACTTCTCCCACTGCTCCACACTTCCCATTCTTATGATTGAGGTTGCCATCTCTCTCCATTTTTATTAAGCTGACATTACTTGCTAAAACAAACACAGAAAACTTGAAACAGAATTAAAAGATTAGGAAATAAAAACTAAAAGAAAATCAACACACGTTCAATTTCACGCTTCAAAGTAATAAGCAGCAAAGTAAATCAAACTAGCTTATGAAGTTCGTTCTTTCTCAAATATGATTATCCATATGGTGTGTGGTTTTAATCAAGTATTCAGAAAAAGCATTTAGCTATGGTGTTTAGTCTAAACACAAATTCCGAACCCATTAAGAACAAGAAGAACAATAAAGAACCAAGTAAAATTTAAACATGGTGTTTGTCTTCAATATCTACCCATTCATTCACTAATCAGTCCAAGAGTCATATGGTGTTTATGTAAACCTGAACAAGATATTTAATTAAGAGCAAGTGAATGAAACCATAAACTAGAGATAATCAACATGCTACTTGAACCTTTTTCTTTTTGTGTTGTGTAAGCTGGGACTCAAACCCAGTTCTCTTGCTTGTCAGGCAATTGTCCTTGTCTGTTGGACTACAAACACAACTTATCAATTAACCTCATTAGCTTTAAAACATGAAACTGTCTAGTTATATACAAAAAATAAAAATAATAAAAAGTAGGAAAACCAAATAGAATCAAACAATGTTACCGATCCCCGGCAACGGCGCCAAAAACTTGTTGCGTAGATTTCAGCTGCACCAAATGGATTCAACTGCATTTAAGTGCGAGGTCGATTCCACAGGGATTGGTGATTGAATGATCCAATTCAGTTTCCTACACAAAACAAAAATGAAAACAAAAGAAGCAAAAAGGATTTGTACAACATTTGAGAAGTTGAGAATTTGGAAGAGAAGGTGTTTGAGAGCTTGAGGATTTTGGAAGAGAAAGAGAAAAGTGTTTGAGAACATGGAGACTTTTGTGAACTTGGAGTGATGTGTTTGAGAAAGATAAGGGAGGAATGTTTGGGAAGTGTTCAAGAACGGAGAACTTTGAAAGAGAATGTGTTTGAGAAACTAGAGAATTTTGGAAGAACATGTGTGAGAACTTGGGGAATTTGGAAGAGAGTGTTTGAGAACTTGGAGAAGTGTTTGTGAACATTGAGAATTTGATGAAGGAAGGGAGAAGTGTTTGAAGATATTTAGAAGAAGAGAAAAGACAAATGCTTGAGATTTATAGTACTAGGATCTTGTTACAACAATTGAGAACTATAAAAGGGAAACTAAGAGAATTTGAGGGAGAGAAGGGAAGGGAGCTCTAGATAAGTGTTTGAGAGCTCCCCCCCTTGGGGTTTGTTTACAAGCTTAGAGAACTTCCCTATTTATAGGCCTATGGGAAGTGAAAATCTGAATTATACAATAGGTTTACCTACCACACTCACTTCACCAACTTACAACACTTAATTCACCTAACACACTATTACATTTGAAAACAATTCCTCTTGTCTTTAGGCTTAGTGTTGCAACTCCCACTTCATCATCTTTTGGCACATTTGCTGCTGCAAAATTCCACTCAATTAATAGGTATTGAATATGCTTCACCAAACTTTCTCATAATCAACAACACATCATCATGCATATGTCATGCATGACAATGCATTGCAGCCAGCTTGTGGGCTGTTTTGGGCTTGTGGCTCCATCCTGAAAAATCTGGAAAAATATGGATCTTGAAGCTCTTTGTCTTATCTTTCCAAGCATATGCAGCCCAACTCAAGGAAAAATCGGGAAGACCTTCAAATGTGATTTTTGGCCCAGTAACGCAGATGCTGCCGAATTTGACCTTAGGTTGCCAAAACATGTATAACTTTCTCTAGAAGACTCGGAATCATGAACCGTAAAATTCTACAGAAAATAGACTTCCGTAGCTTTCCAATGATGTATGGCTCATTATCTGGTTCTTCTTGAGCAAGTACAGTCCAATCCGTGAAGTTGACTGATCTGCAGACACCGTTTTGAGCTAATTTGTCTCCAAAATGCAATTAGTGAGTCCTAAGCTTATAACACTTAAACATACACAAAAGAAGTTAAAAGCACAAGTTTAACTCAAAACATAACTAAATCATAAGTTAGAAGGGTACAAAATGATATATAAATATGCACCGATCACTTTATATTAGGAATCTCCTTCCGGTCTTAACCCAATTCTTCCAATCATGCAATTAGTGGCCAATTAATTGAAAGCATTAAGAAATTAGTTCATGAAGGACTTATTGAGAATCTTGATGGTTGATGAAGACATGGGATGCACCGAATTCTCCAAGTAGAACGCCAAGGTTGCCCAAGCTTTCTTCGTATTCTCCTTTGGGTATTTCGGCTATTAGTATGAATATGTAGGATGATGGAGGATGGAGGATGATGGATGATGGATGATGGGATGGATGATGGGTCATGGGTCCTTTGAACAATGACCTATACTCCCTATGTATAATACTCTTACAAATCCTACCATATCTAAGGTATAATTACAATTATTATAAAAGTAGGATTCCTTCTAAAATAAGGTCTTCTTTATTTCTCCTTTCTTGACTTGATAAGACTTGAACCATCTTGAACTAGGAAATTTGACAACATTCCTTGCAACAAAAGGAATGACTTGGCTTCTTTTTAATTAAACTCCAATCTTCATCTTCTTGCCCTTTTTAGCACACTTTCTCCTATTTCACAATTCCTTCACAAATCTCACAAAATCAATTAAAACAACCAATTTAATCCAAGGAATATAACAAATAAATAAGTAAAGGAGGCATAAAATATATATAAAATATAGGCTTATCAGTTATCATGGCTCTCAATACAACCGTTGCCAATTTGGCTGGACAATACTAGGAGTTTGAGGTGAAAATTTCTGCAGATGTCACCAGATTGGAAGATGAGTTCACAAAGTTGATGGCTGATCAGAAGGCTGAATTCTAGACATTGTGGTCATCTATGTCCACCGATGTGGCCAAGTTACAAGCTTCAGCGACAATGCTCATCAACAACATCAAAGTATCGCCTACTAAGCCATCCTCCACAACCACAGTTCTATCCGACTTGTGTTGGAAAATGGCTCCCATTTAAGGTTGCAGGTGAAGTGAAGCAGGCGACCGGTCGCTAGGTTGGAGCGACCAGTCGGTTTCAGCAGAGAGTCGAAGAGCTGGAGAAAACGCAGCAGCGACCGGTCGCCAGGTTGTAGCGACCGGTCGGTTTCAGGCAGAGTCTTCAGCGACCAGTCGTCAGTGACGAGTGACCGGTTAGTTTTGTGCAGAATGGTCAGCGACCGGTCGCCAAGGACGAGCGACCGGTCGCGTCCGCCTGTGCCTGCCTGGTTCCCCACGTGGTTTTAAGTCTTTTCTCATGTGCTATCGCTTTCCACCGAATTGCAAGGACCCTAGGGGTCATTTCTGAGTCAGTAGAAGGTTGGCAAGTTGCTGGAAAGTGGGAGAGCAAATTAAGGAATGCTGTTGGCATGTTTCAAGGAGTACCTACCCTAATGATGTTGGTAGGGTGGCTGAAGTTGCAGCTATTATTGACTAGCTTTTGGTCTGCCCAAGTTGTGGTCCATGTCTGGTATCCAAGGGCAGAACATGGGAGAAAAAGATGGAGCCTTCTCCAAGGTCCAAAGGCTTGTCTATTAAGGAAAGTGGAAGCAAGACAGCAGAAGGGTGATTAGGTTCACCAAGGGGTGACTTGGTTCACCAAGGGGTGACCTAGTTCACCAAGGGAGTGCTCTTTATTCCTCAAGGGGTGTGGTTAATCTCAGGTGGTCAAGTAGCTGGGAGCTATTGTGTTCCACTGGAGGTTATCTCACCAAGGTGTGGTTAAGTTCATCAAGGGATGGTCTTTATTCTCCAAGGGGTGATTAAGTTCACAAAGGGTGAGGGTAATTGTAATACCATCAAGGGTGTTTTAATCATCAAGGGAGGAAGTGTTGTAGTCATGAGAGTCTAGACACCAAAGGGGGGAAACACCAAGGGTTGTGAGAGTGTTCACAAGTGAATTTCTCAAGGGGATCACCAAGAGGAAGTAGGCAATTGCTGAACCTCTATAAATTCTTGTGTCACTTTGTGCTTGGTTGTTTCTCAAGTGTGTGTGTGTGATTCATCCATTATTGTGTTTGTCACAAAGTCCATCAACAACAAGATCATTAGGGGAGGGTGAGTTGAGTTTTGTGCTCAATTCACAACAACTTGATCACATCTTCTTCTCATGTTGGTCTCCCTCTCCCTGGGCCTTCCGTCCCCTTCTGCTAGGATGTCTATGGTTCGGTTTGACTAATGTGCTGATACTTTAGAAAAATTAGTATATAGTGATAAAAAAAAAAGTGTAAAATAAGTATGGAATGGGTTCCTTTAAACTGAATGTGGATGCATCTCGAAAGTTGGTTTCTGCGAATATTTGTGCTGGGAGTATAATTTGTAATTCTAATGGGGACTGGGTTAGAGGTTTTACTGTTAATTTGGGGATATGCCAAATATTGGAAGCGGAGATTTGGGGCTTGTTCTTTGGTCTGAAACTTGCTGTGGACAAAAGTCTCTCTCATCTTATTATTGACATGGATTCAATTGTAGCTGTGCAATTGTTCAATATGCATGAGATAATCCTTTTCCACCCGTTGCTAGTTTGATCTCTAGCTGTCAGCAGCTAATGAGTCAAGTTCCTACATGTGAGTTGCATCATATTTATCGGAGAAAAACTGTGTAGCCGATTGCCTTGCGAATTGGAGCTATAATGTGGATTTTGGGAGTGTGCTATTTCGCCTCTGCGCCTATCTGGATTAGCTCCTTCTTGATTGATGATATGTTAGGGGTTAGTAGAAGAGATATTTAGGCCATCTCCAGCCTTATGTCATAGGCCAAATATAGCCTTAAAATAATACAAAACCCACCTCCAACCATGGGCTAAAAAAAAAGGGGCCAAATTTAGAGGCCCACGTTTGGCCCGTTAGCCCTCCAACCATGCCAATTGTAGTCAAGCTTTGGCCGAGGCCAAATTTTTTTGGAGGCCCCCCCATGCATGTGCTTTTCAAGAAGAGAAATTATAAAGTGTGGGCAAAAGCACAAAATGTTTCGTGCAAATGCATATCCTACAGCCAATATTAAAGGTGTGCTGATGTCATCGATGACATCAACTAGCCGTTAGGATAATTTTTTTATTTATTTTAAAAATAGCCTTTTTAAATGTTATAAACATATACGCGTCATATATGCAATATTGTCTATAAATAGTAGTTTAATTAAATTAAACAATACACAGTTGTGGAATGTACAAGTGTTGTATCATAGTTTTTCTCAAAATAATAAAATATGAAGAATCTTAAAATATAGCCCTGCATGGCTGGAGATGGAAAAATCTAGCCATACACTATTCTTTAAAAAATTAATATTTTGAAGGGCTAAATTTATAGCCCTAGACTACGTTTAGCCCTATGACTGGAGATGACCTTAGTTCATTAAAAAAAAAAAAAAAAAAAACTCTTCAATTTAAGTTATCAAAATGGTATATAACTTACTTAATACAAATAAATGAGATCCAAAATTTCACATTTCGTTTTAATATCCATAGCATCAATTTTATTATATTTTTTTGGAAGTTGGAGTTCAAATTTGAAATATCTTTCGACGTAGCTAAATTATTAATTAAACTAGTTGTTAACATATATAATTAATCAAGCATGACCAATTTTAGCCCAAAATCAAATTAATAACGTATGCGTAATAATATAGTTGGGCCCAAAAACAAATTAATAATGTACGCAACGCATGCAGGATCAATTGAGATAATTAATAGCAAAGAAGATTGATTTACTAGATAGATTTTTTTTTTTTGGTCGAAGAAAGATAATGATTTCATTACTGAAGAAAGCTCCAAAAGGGAGACCAGTACAATCAGCAATAAAGCAGCCCATGCAAACATACACGCATGAAACAAAGAAACCAAGCCTCAATCTAAACTGATCAAGATGAAAAGAACATGACAGACAGTCCAAACGCAAGGACGTCTAAAATAATATCTAGACTAGTAGCTACCCACTTAGGAGAGATGAGGGCAGGGAAGGCCGTCCTTACATAGAATGTGCACAAGAGAGGTGGGGGGTCTCTCAACCCAAACTTCCGTGCTCCTCCTCGATAGTGCCAGCGACGCAAGATTATCCGCCGCTTGATTGCCAAACCTATTAGTCCAATTCCATGAACACTCCTCAAATCCCCATTGCTCCTCACGGATGAGGGTAAGGACGGGATAAAGGTTCCATCTCCCTCTGCCAATATTCCCTTTGACACATTTAATTAGCTCCAAAGAGTCAGACTCAAAGCATACCTCAGTGAGATTTCGTTCTCTTGCAAATTTGCATCCCTCCAAAAGAGCCACTGCCTCCGCATCCAAAGCAGTCTCCGCATGGAAAGAGACAGATTTTTCCCCAATAAAACTCCCCTCAGAGTTGTGGATAATAATGCCAGCCCCTGCACGGCAAGAGCTCTGATGCCAAGCAGCGTCGACATTGATTTTGGCAAGAGAAGCGGGAGGAGCAATCCACCTAGCTTGTGGAGTTTGACGGTTATTCCTCGAAGTGGGATGAGCAATTTTTTGCTTTAGTAATAATCGCTCGTTCACTTGGTCCAGAGATAGACTTGAGAGCCCTTTGGGGGTAGGGGTTGCATTTGTGAAAGACCGCCCTGTTCCTAGTCTTCCATATTGTCCAGCACGTGAGTGCAATATGATTCAGAACATAGTTTCTCTCCTCCTTGGTGTTAAGGCCCACAGTAACACAATCTCGCAGCCACTGATGCAAAGTGGTGATGCCTTGCTTGTCGATTCTATAGTTTAAAAGGCCTCCAAACCATATTGGCTCAACCCAAGGACAGAGAAGGAGCATATGCTCAACTGATTCCTCCTCAGCATTGCAAATAGGACATAGAGGGGAGGGTCGCAATTTCTTCTTATGAAGGACAGAGGAGACAGCAATGTGACCATTTAGAGCTTTCCAAAGAAAATGTCGAACCTTTGGTGGGACGTCGGCATGCCAAATCAACTTCCAAACCTTTGAGTCAATCAAGATAGATGGAGATGGCCTTCTCAGGGAGGTTCGCTGATGAGAAGTGTGAATGTTGTGATAGCCAAATCTTACCAAATACTTTCCGTTTTTCTTGCTTGGCCACACCAAACGATCCGCTTCCGAAGTGATGCCAATGGGGATGCGCTGGATTCCATTAGCCTCCTCATTCGAAATTAAATGGGCGAATTGAGTCCAGATTCCATGATCTAGTGTTCCAATCAATTATGGTCTCCACAGTAGCGCTTCGGTCAATGGTTGTATCTGGATATGGACGCAATTCCCCTCCCTGGATGTTGGTAATCCATTTATTTGACCAGATTCGTGCTTTTGTCCCATTCATAATTTGCCATCTTGCTCCATTTAGGATCACCCTTCTACCTTCAATAAGGCTGGCCCATGCCCATGACGCCCTGCTACCTTTTTTGGCCTCGAGAAAATTACAATTCCGATATTAGCGAGCTTTGATTAGCTGAGCCCAAAGGGATTCAGGTTCGGTGATCAACCGCCAGCACTGTCGAGCAAGAACAAAAAATTGAACACAAATCAACGGACCGACCCACAACAGAACAAACAGGCATGGAAATGTCACATGACTACTTGCAAACAATCACTCAACCTTTAAATAATATCTACGTGGCAGCTTAAACTTTTCTCCCACCAATAATATCTAAACTTGAACTTAGACAAAGACGAGTGAGGTTTTAAGACTCATTATCTTCCCTCAATACACAAAGTGACACACAAAGATCTCTCATCCGCATATCCACACTCTAGGTTTTACCTCTACATTCACATATCCTCCATCACTTCCTTCTCGTCCTCGTATTTACTTTCCTTGTCGACGGTCACATTCTGGTAATGTTGATACTTAGAGACGAGATCATTCATGTTGCTCTCTGCTTCAGTGAATTCCATTTCATCCATTCCTTCGCCAGTATATTAGTGCAAGATGGGCTTCCTCCTGAACATGACAGTAAATTGTTCGCTCACACGCCTAAACATTTCTTGGATGGAGGTCGAATTAACAATGAATGTGGATGCCATGGATAGCCCTCTGGTAGAATGTCACTAACGCTTGATTTCACATTGTTTGGTATCCACTCGACAAAGTAGGAAGAGTTCTTGTAGTAAACATTGATTATTTGTTCATCCACCTCTTTAGCGCTCATCTTTCCCCTGAACATGGCTGAGGCAATGAGGCACCGACCATGCCTGAGATCCGCAACGCTCATATTCTTGGAATCCCACATCTGCTAGGTCAATTACAGGACTATTAGAGCTCGGTATTGCAAATCCAACCATGAAGAAGTGGAGACGAGGAAATGTGTGCCATGACATGGCATGCTTTGCCATATTCAAGGCAAGCCAGGCTATTTGAGGCATCTCGAGCGAGGGTATGTGAGGCTTGGCTTGCCATGGTATGGCATGCTTTGCCATATTCAACGCAAGCTTGGCTATTTAAGGCTTGTCGAGGGAGGCTATGGGAGGATTGGCGTGCCATGACATGGCATGCTTTGCCATATTCAAATCAAGCGAGGCTATTTGAGGCTTGTCGAGTGAGGCTATGCAAGGTGTGCCATGGGTGGCATGCTTTGCCATATTCACAGCAAGTGAGGGTATTTGAGGCTTGTGCCATGGCATGGGATGCTTTGCCATATTTTGAGGCTTGTCAAGCAAGGCTATGTGAGGCTAGGAGTGCCATGGCATGGCATGCTTTGCCATATTCAATGCAAGGTTGGCTATTTGAGGCTTGTAGAACGAGGCTATTGGAGGCGTTTTGAGGCTTGTCGAGCGAGGCTATGTAAGACTTGGCGTGCCATGACATGGCCTTCTTTTCCATATTCAAGGCAAGTGAGGCTATTTGAGGCTTTTCGAATGAGGCTATGTGAGGCTTGGCTTGTCATGGCATGCTCATGCTTTGCCATATTATTGGTAAGCGAGGCTATTTGAGTGTTGTTGAGCAAGGCTATGTGAGGCTTGGCATTACATGGCATGGGATGCTTTACCATATTCAAGGCACGTGGTGCTATTTGACGCTTGTCGAGAGTGGCTATGTGAGGCATGACTTGCAATATTTGATGCAAGCGAGGGTATTTGAGGGTTGTCGAGCGAGGCTATATGAGGCTTGGCATTCTATGGCATGGCATGCTTTTCCATATTCAAAGCAAGCGAGGCTATTTGAGGCTTGTCGAGTGAGGCTATGCAAGGCGTGCCATGGGTGGCATGCTTTGCCATATTCAAGGCAAGCGAGGCTATTTGGGGTTTGTCAAGCGAGGCTATCTGGGCTCGTCGAGGGAGGCTATGTGAGGCTTGGTGTGTCATGGGTGGCATGCTATGTTATATTCAAGGCAACCAAGGCTATTTGAGGCTTGTCGAGCAAGGCTATGTGAGGCTTGGTGTAATAACCCGATCCTAAATTAATAATTAATTAATAAAATATTCAAGGAAAAAGATAATTTTACCCCGAGAATATTGAAATGACTTAAGAGCTCGTTCTCCCTCCTCCGACCACCATTTCATGCGAGTGAGGTATGCTTTCTCACCTATGTTTCATGATCTAGCTGATGGTCGGGTAGGAATTTATCAAATTTGAGCCTAGGTAGTTCGATTTTCGAATTGGGTTTCAGCCGTTTTGGGATCGCGATTGTGGCAATTTCCGGCCACTTTTTGGGGTAGGTTCAAGAACAAAAGTGGTTCTAAATTGGGTGTTTTACCTAGGGTAGGAGTTTGGGCTGGCGGTTTGGAGAATTTCTGGTCGCGAAAATTGTTATGCACACCCACACGCTGCCGCGCTTGGCGGCGCGTGGGCTAGGTAGCAGGGATCACTATTGATCCCAGAATGATCCTCGTGTCCTCACGAGTGCATAGGAATTGGCGGATCTCAATTCGGATAACGTTTGAACCCGAACGGATCTCGCATATTGTGCGATTTTAGACCGTTGGATCATAGTCAAACTGGAGTATGTTGATCTAGGCAATTTTAGGATTGTGTAAGATTCGACGGATCATAAATCGGAGTTCCTGGATACTCTGAAAAGGCCAACCCTAGGGCGAGGGTTACGGAAATCGTTCGTCCGTCCAATCGGGCGATTGTGAGCTATCCGACCGTCTGATTGAGACCAGACTTTGGAGACATGTGTCCTAGGCATATTGGAACCTCTAGGAACGATTTCGGATCCCACGGGGTCCCGAGTTGACTTTTGAGTCCCAAGGTACTTTTATACCTGTCATAAACCTTGGAAAAAGCTACCTGTGAGTATAGAAATGACTTTAAAGTTAGTGCACGTACTATTAGGAACTCAGGGCCAGAGTCTTGAATAATGCACCACGAGTTTCGAGGACGCTTGAACCTTGTGGTGCGAGGAATGCAGCTCGGATTGACTTGGTGTCTCCGAGGCCTGCGAGGGACACGGCTAAGGTTGACTTATGGTCCCCTGAGACCTGTGAGGAGCGCAGCTCGGATTGACTTGGTGTCTCCGAGGCCTGCGAGGGACGTGGCTCAGGCCGACTTATGGTCCCCTGAGACCTGCGCGGCTCGGATTAACTTGGTGTCTCCGAGGCCTGCGAGGAACGCGGCTCGGTTAACTTTGTGTCTTCGAGGTCTACGAGGATGGAATTGACGAATCAGGAATAGGGGTATGCCTAGGTGGGAAGAATTTAAGCTTTGAAACGCTTTTAAAGTAAAAGTAAGGAACTTTATACAGTTACTATTATTTTCTTAATCGATATATTTATGTCACAAGAGAAAGACGGATATATATATATATATACATATACATATACATAATTAATTATTTATGAACCTTACCTGAGTTTGATACAAGGGTATTCGGAGCTTGTTTATTTTATTTTATTTTATTTTAATCCGTTTTGCTTTAATTTATCTTATTTTATTTTATCTAAGCTGTTTGCCTTGATCTTTTATTATTGTATATGGTATTAAATAGCTCAAGTATTTCTAGCATACTTTGTTCCCACGAGTTTTAGAGATATCTGGACTGTGGGAGCGAGGATTGCGGATTCAGGTTGACCAGATGTCTCCTGAATCCGGCTAGGATTACAGGGCAGGACGTGTCACCAATGGTGTCACGAGGAATTAATAGTTATGACTTTTACAAATGAAAGATGAATATATATATACATATTTATATATGAGCCTGACGTGAGTTTCGAAGCAAGGATAAAAGGATCTTCGGAGCTTGTTTATTGTATTTTTATTTTTATCTTTATCTTTAACTTAATCTATCTTTATTTTCATCTTTATCTATTACGTATATATAATTTAAGCCAATAACGTGTAAATTATATATGTATATTAATGTATGAACTAGAGGAATTCAAAAGTGAATTACATATGTTTGAATATGAACTATTTCGAGGAATGCGGATCGGGTTGACTAAACGTCCCCTGAATCTTGCGAGGATTGAGGCTCGGGCGACCTCATGTTACCGAGACCCGCGAGGACGTGTCACAAACTGAGACACGAGGAAATTACAGATAATGTTACACGCCTAAATGGTGAGAGTTTCAGGTCTAGATATTCTTAACAAAACTAAAGCGAGTTTAGTATATGATTGATACGAATATTTGGAAGAACTACGTGTGGCTTGATCCCTTGTTAAGGGTACGTAGGCAGCCTAGAGTTAATAGGTGCAGCCGCGAGGTCAAGTGATTAAAAGGTAGTCCAGCTAAGTTATTTCGAGATCTAAAGTTGTTTTGATGATGTTCTAAGAATTTGAATCGAAAGTTATAGCAAAATGATTTATTCGTTTTATTGAGGCCCGAGGCCAGAATGTTATGATGCTTGATTTTCTTGGATATAACTTATTACATGTTGGCAGTTGTGATATACATTTATATGTTTATTTGACAGGTGGAAGTTTTGGGAAGTGATCAGTTTCCAGGGGAGACTCTGCCGAATTTTTGGCAGAAGTCAAATCTGAGATAAGTTCGAGTTTGGAATAGAAGGGCAGTTTGGTCATTTGTGCCCAGCACCTGCTAGGTGTGTCGAACACACACAGGGTTCGGCTCAGATTCCAAAGTGGAATTTGGGTCGGGTCCTGTCACTTGGGGTGTAATGGCATGACATGCTTGCCATATTCAAGGCAAGCTTAGCTATTTGAGGCTTGGCGTGTCATGGCATGGCATGCTTTGACATATTATTCGCAAGCGAGGCTATTTGAGGCTTGTCGAGAGTGGCTATGTGAGGCATGACTAGCCATATTCACAGCAAGCTTGGTTATTTGAGGCTTGTCAAGTGAGGCTATATGAGGCTTGGCGTGCCCTGGCATGGCATGCTTTGCCATATTCAAAGCAAGCAAAACTATTTTAGGCTTGTCAAGTGAGGCTATGCAAGGTGTGCCATGGGTGGCATGCTTTGCCATATTCAAGGCAAGCGAGACAATTTGAGGCTTGTCGAGCAAGGCTTGGTGTGCCATGGCATGGGATGCTATGCCATATTCATAGCAAGCTTGGCTATTTGAGGCTTGTCAAGCGAGGCTATGTGAGGTTGGGCGTGCCATTGCATGACCTTCTTTGCCAAATTCAAGGCAAGCTTGGCTATTTGAGGTTGTCGACTGAGGCTTGGCGTGCCATGACATGGCATGCTTTGCCATATTCAAGATAAGTGAGGCTAATTGGGCTTGTGAAGCAAGGCCATTTGAGGCTTGTCGAGTGAGGTTATGTGAGGCTTGGCGTGCCATGGCATGGTGCCATATTCAACGCAAGCTTGGCTATTTTGAGGCTTGTCGAGCTAGGTTATGTGAGGCTTGGGGTGCCATAGCATGACATGCCTTGCCATATTCAAGGCAAGCGAGGGTATTTGAGACTTGACGAGAGTGGCTACGTGAGGCATGCCTTTCCAATATTCAAGGCAAGAGAGGCTATTTGGGCCTTATCAAGTAATGCTATGTGAGGCATGCCTTGCTATATTCGAGGCAAGCAAGGCTATTTGATGGTTGTCGAGTGACGGTATGTAAGGGTAGGCGTGCCATTTTATTGCATGCTTTCTCATATTCAAGTCAAGGGAGCCTATTTGGGGCTTGTCGAGTGAGGCTATGTGAGGCTTGGCATGCCATGGCATGACATGCTTAGCCATATTCAAGGCAAGCTTGGATATTTGGGGCTTGTCAAGGGAGTTTATGTGAGTTTTGGTGTGCCATGACATGGCATGCTTTGGCTTATTCAAGTCAAGTGAGGCTATTTGAGGCTTGTTGAGCAAGGCGATGTGAGGCTTGGCTTGCCATGGCATAGCATGCTTTGCCATATTCAATGCAAGCTTGGCTATTTGAGGTTTGTAGAGGGAGGCTATGTGCGGATTGTCGTGCCATGGCATGACATGCTTTGCCATACTAAACGCAAGCTTGTCTATTTGAGGCTTGTCGAGCAAGGTTATGTGACACTTGGCATGCCATATTGAAGGCAAGCAAGGCTATTTGAGGCTTGTCGAGAGTGGCTATGTTAGGCATGACTTGCCATTTTCAAGGCAGCCGAGGCTATTTGAGCCTTGTCTTGCCATGGCATGCCATGCCATTCCATATTCAAGGCAAGTTAGGATGTTTGAGCCTTGTCAAGTGAGGCTATGTGAGGAATTCCTTGCCATATTAGAGGCAAGCGAGGCAATTTCAAGGTTGTTGAGTGATAGTATGTGAGGCTAGGCATGCCATGGCATGGCATGCTTTGCGATTTTCAGCTTGTTGAGCGAGGCTATGTGAGGCTTGGCGTGCCATGATATGGCTTGCTTTGCCATATTCACAACAATCGAGGCAATTTGACGTTTGCCGAGCGAGGCTTGGCGTTCCGTGGCATTGCATGCTTTGCCATATTGAACGCAAGCACTGCTATTTGAGGCTTGTCAAGTGACGTTATGTGAGGCCTGGCATGGCATGGCATGACATGCTTTGGCATATTCAAGTCAAACGAGGCTATTTAAGGCTTGTCGAGTGAGGCTATGTGGGACTTGGCATGGCATGGCATGATATTCTTTGCCATATTCAAGGCAAGGGAGGATATTTGAAGCTTTTCGAGTAAGGCTATTTGAGGGTTGTTGAGTGAGGACATGGGTGGCATGCTTTCCCATATTCAAGGCAAGCGACACTATTTGAGGCTTGTCGAGCAAGTCTATGTGAGGCTTGGGGAGGAATGGCATGGCATGCTTTTCCATATTCAATGCAAGAGAGCCTATTTGACACTTGGCCTGCCATGGCATGGCATGCTTTGCCATATTCAAGGCAAGGCATGCTTTGCCATATTCAAGGCAAGCTTGGCTATTTGAGTCTTGTCAAGCGAGGCTATGTGAGGCTTGGGGTGGAATGGCATGGCATGCTTTGCCATATTCAAGGCAAGCAAGTCTATTTTAGGCTTGTCGAGCAAGGCTTGGTGTGCCTGTAGAAATGGTGAGGTTGCATGGGGCGCCAGTGTCCATTGTGTCAGACAAAGATCCTCGATTCACCTCACACTTTTGGAAGAAGTTACATGAAGCTTTTGGAACTAAGTTGCAGTTTAGTCCTGCATTTCATCAGCAAACAGATGGAAAGTCGAGAGAACAATTCAAACTTTGGATGACATGTTGAGAGCTTGTGTACTACAGTTTCAAGGGGATTAGGATGATCATCTACCTCTTATGGAGTTTTCCTATAACAACAATTATCACTCAAGCATTAGAATGACGCCCTATGATGCCTTGTATGGAAGATAGTGTAGGACTCCAATTTGTTCGGATGAGGTAGGTGAAAGAAAGTTGGTGATCTCTAGGATGTTCAGTTAACCAAGGAGAAGGTTAAGCTAATCAGAGAAAGACTCAAGACAACCCAAGATGGACAAAAAATTTATGTAGACAACATGCGAAAGGATCTTCAGTTTGAAGTGGGTGACTAGGTGTTCTTGAAGTCATCGCCTTGGAAAGGTGTAGTGAGATTTGGGAAACGAGGGAAGTTAAGCCCTAGCTACATTGGGCCATATGTGATCTTGGAGCGTGTGGGCCTAGTAGCTTATAGACTTGCCTTACCTCCAGAACTCTCTCAGATGCACAACGTCTTTCATATTTCCATGCTACGAAAGTATATTTCGAATCCTTCTCATGTTTTAGTGTCACAATCGGTGGAATTGAGTGAGGACTTGAGTTATGTGGAGCAACCAGTTTCGGATCTTGGACTGGAAGATGCAAGTACTACGTTCTAGAACTATTCCACGAGTGAAAGTTTTGGGGAGAAGTCATGCGGTGGAGGAGGCCACTTGGGAGCCCGAAGAGGCGGATGCGGTCTCAGGACCCTTACCTCTTTGAATAACAGTTATGAATTTCGGGTAACATCCAGCCCCAAAAGTTAATTTATTTTCCTATTTTCTAAATCAAAGGATGACTTTACCTAAGGGTTGACTTTTGCTTGGGGCTAGTTTTAGAAAAGTTCTTGGTTCCATTGCGTAGTGCTCAAGCTCATGAATTCGTAGACATATGGTAGGCCCAAATCAGAGTTGAAATGAAGATATTTTGATCTACGGAAGTGTAGTGGCACAATCGTAATTTTTGTGAAGTTGAAATTTAAAACCCAGTTGGCCAATCAGATTTTGGCCTTTTTCTCTCTCTTCTCTCTCTCTCTCTCTCTCTCATGAACAGTGGTGTGACCACTTCCAGGAGATTTTCCGTCGCGTCTGACCTCGGTTGCATCACAACCTTCACGAAATATCTTCCTCTCGTCCTCCTCTACGAAACTGTTTGGGCCTAAATTTGGTACGCCCAGTCAAAAGCCCACATCATTTTATGACCACCTGGTTTCTGACACTCTCAGCCCGTCAACACACCCAGCCCGTTAACAAATAAACAGGCCAAAGCGGAGAACTCGGCCCAAAACGTTAGAGGCCTGGGAACAGTGGAAAACAGGAAGAAACTTGGGCCTCAGAAAAACTCAAAATTGGGCTCGAAATAAATCCAACTGGTCTTTTATGAAACAGTCCCACGTGATTCCTGACTTGGAAAAGCCAACAAAATCGGCTGAAAGTTAAGATTGAACAGGGATAGGTATGAAAGAAGGACGTCTCTAAAAAAATTCAGTGGCCAGGAGATCAAACTCTGTTTTAATTATTCAAAAGATATTTCCTGTTCCAAAGAGAGCACCATTCCCAGAGATAAGAGACTCTGCCCTCTCTGAAAAGAAGATAAGTGGGAAACAGAGAGTTGTTCAAAAAACTGGGAACTTGCAAAAAACGGTGAAATTGAGAGAAGGGTATGGCACCCCATCAAAACACAGGGAAATGATCACTTCAGGAACTGATGTTTGAGTGCTTGCTTGCCAGAAAAAGGATAGAACTCCTTTACTTTTTCTTTTTAAAATAAAAAGATCTTTTGAGATTATTTGCCGCCCATTATTAAAAGATTTAAAACCCACAGGAAAACATTTCTTATAAATACAAGAGAGGGTGAACAGACAGAAGGACAATCAACCAACTCAACCAAAAAACTCAGTCAAAAAACAAACACTCAAACAGGATTCAAACGGACGCATAGTCTGAGCATTTCAATTTCAAAAGCTTTTCAACAAGCTTGTAGAATCATCCTGTTGTCCTTCTGTTGCATTCCTAAAAGGACACAAATTAATGTGCAAACAACCAATTAAAAATACCCGCAAGTGCACGAATCTAACGAAGTATAGATTATGTAAGTACGGGTTCGATCCCACGAAGAACTTGTCGGTTTCCTATAAGTTCTAATTCGAGTACAAAGAGAACACTTATTTAACACACTACAAACGCACAAATGCAAAATAGAAACTAAAAATGAGTAAAGAAATGTAAAAGAAACAAAAAAAACAAAAAAAAGAAAATGTGCTGTGAATAGTACCAACGACCGGTCGTTGGATGCTGAGCGACCGGTCATTTTTGCACAGAATCGAAATTTCAGAATTATATGACGAGCGACCGGTCGTTTGATACTTGCGACCGGTCGTGAACAGTGACTAGCGACCGGTCGTTTTTGCACAGAATCGAAATTTGAGAATTGTGTGTTGAGCGACCGGTCGTTGAGACACTAGCGACCGGTCGTTTCTTCACAGAATCGTTTTTCTCTATTTTTTCAGTTCCAACCTCTGTTCAGTTTTCGACCTATAACTTTCCAACCGTACGTCCAAAATTCACGTTATTTATACGGTTGGATTCAGCACAGAAAATGCAAGAACACAACGCAGACCAAAAGTCCAAAACGATTACGGAAACAAATAAAATTCAGTAACAAAGACACATAACGTGTCGAACACGCAACTCACACACACATTTTTTGGGGGGGGGGGGGGGGGTTTGTAACAAACACTAGGGTTTCGGAATCCACCCTAAACAATTCTACCTATGTTCATATATACTCAAGTGATGAACTCTAAACGTGTTGATGAAGATGTTCGCAATCAAGACCATGGGTCGTGGCTCAAGACGCATTGATTCTCTCTAATATATGTAAAGTGCATGGTTCGTGCTACAATACTTGTGCCCTCCCCAGAACCGAACCTAGGTATGGTTCGTACTTCGATTCAATTACAAGGAAAACCCATTAAGTTCAAAGAGAATATGAACATCACAAGAATCCTAATAGCATGGTGTTTACATTAGGTATTCAAGAAACCAATTCACATGGATGATTCTTACTTCATCCATTTATTGCTTAGGATAACATGAAGATACACATAATCCCAACAATCTAAAGAAGCATGCATTCAAAGATGATCAATCAAAGAAGAACACACATCAAGGATAGATTAATTTGGTGAATTGAAATTCATCAACAATATCCAGAAATTCATACACTCAAGCATCAAAACAATAAGGTAATCATGTTTAGGGCTTCAACCTAAGCCCTAGCTATGGAGTTTAGTTGCTCATACTTATTTCAAATACAAACTCAAAATGAAATTAGAAAGAGTTTACAGATTTTCAGAAAATGATGAAAGCTTCAAGATCATCAATGGTGGAAGTCTTCTTCTCCACTTTGCTTGGCTGCACCTTGGCTTTCTCCTAGCTCCAAACTCTCCAAAATCTGCTCTCAATGTCTAGAATGCTAGATTGAAATCATCTCCCACGTTCAAAGGCTCTCCCACTTCAGATTGCACTCCCTCTCTCCTCCTTTCCAGCTTTTACCTTTTAATATAAAACTACCACCTTTAATAAAGCCTTAGCCCATTGTCCCCTTGCCATGATTAAGCTTTGTCCTCACAAAGATGCCAAATGCTTCAGAAAATATTTCATTTACAAAGGTAATTTCTTGTTACCAAGAGTTATGGTAACAAGAAAATCAAGATGACACAAAGGAGGTAAAAGTTGGCCAAATTCGGATTTCCAGAGTTATGGTAACATGCTGGATTGGTTGGATGGGCAATACTTGTCCAATGGAGTTCAAATTTGGATATGTTGTAGTTAACATCCATTGGAACAAGTCTCATGAAGATCATGACCCCATCCGAGCACCAGAGCATGTTGATCCCAGGCCAAGAAGTTGACCTATGAAAATGAACAAAAACAGAATTTATAACAAATAATGCACTTTTAGCTCATTTTCAATCTAACCAAGGTAAAATCTAAGAAAACACAAAAAGGAAGTAAAAAGCTATAAAATGTCAAGAACTAACTCAAAATAAAAGGTGAATAACATGAAAAATCATGTGTAAAAATGAACCAAACACCTTCCCAGCAAGAACAAGATAGATTACTGTTTCCAATTTGGATCCCAGTTCAACAAGTCAAGATCAACGAGATTTCTCTCGTTACAAATTTGGTTCAGCAAAAAGCCAAGACAAGCAGAGTTTGAGCTTTCTCAAATACGAAAACCTCAACAAATTTATGGAGAGCCCTGACCAAGAAGCACAGGTATTACAGGACGAAGTACCAGCTTAAGTCCAGCCACTTCTGCCCCTTTCAGACTGGAGAAGTCCCAGTTCTGTCCATCCAAAAGCCTTCCAGGCCTTGAAATGAATTAATGCTCTGCCAAATTCAAACTTGGTATCGATTTGCAACTAAAGCTTAGCTGTTAAAGCTGTTAGAAGTCCAGTCCGCAGAGACACATCCAGTCCAGTCCAGAATAGAGGCAACTACCCGGACAGAAATGGAAGCACAACCCTTTCTCCGTCTTTGTATAGTCAGTTTTCCCTTTTTGAGCTTTGTAAAAGGGGGTTCTGCCTGAAATTAGTTCAACATGTTATCATTTATTCTGGCCAGGAACTACCGGTTTTTATGTTGAGAAAAATTGTGAAGTCCTTACCTGTCTAAGGCATAGAAAAGAACTTACTTGGGAGATATTCCTCACCCAAATTCACGATCGTCTTGGTCAAAAGTCAATAGCTTGGGGCGCAAGTTACTCTTATTCTCAAGTCTGTTAGAATTAAAAGATTGCTAGCAGTGGCACGCTCAACACATAAAGAAAGTTAATTTATTGACCAAACAATGGTCTTTGAATTAATGGGGAACTTTACCCTACCATCATAGGAAACAAACAAAAACGGGTGAACAGAAACCCATCAAAGATCCACCCTTGAAACCTAGTAGATAGCTGGAAATTTAGATCCAAAGAATCGACCCAAAAACTATCGAGTCGCCGGAAGTTGCAACGGTTACGCCGGTTGTTTTCGGCCACCACCGACCACCATTTTTGTCCCAAAACACTCCTACCCTTCTCCTCTACCTTTCCCCTCCAGAACCCGACCCGTAACCTTGCCAGATTGCTCGAATCAAACTGGGAAATTCCTAATTTCCGACGAGGAAAACCGACCGTTCGAGGCCATTATACCAAACGATCAAGCTACACGTCGTCCCGAGCACGTTTGGCCAAGCTCCACGGTGGCCCACTTTGCCCTATAATTCAACCTACATTGTCCTGAACACGACGGTGTGTTCGGATTGGTGAGACTTCATAGTTTGACCAACGATCGGGGTTTGCCTATTAGGTACCATTTGTTCGGGAACTACGGGACCTATCCTTTAGGGTTTCACACACTTAGGGTTCTGGGAGCAAATGGAAAATGTTTTCCATGACTACTATTTCAGGATCCAGCCAGAAGTCACCATCAGTGACCTTGCTGCCCTCAAACAGAATGAAGATGAACCTGCCCAGGACTTCATAGCCAGATTCAGGAAGCTCAAAATGAAATGCCGAATCCCCATGGAAGAAAGACACTTCATCCAGATGGCTCAAACTTCCCTCAAAATCTCTTTGAGAAAAAGATTTGATGGAATGCTGTTTGGGGACCTGGCAGAACTGGCAGATAAGGCATCTAAGTATGAGCAGCTATTCAGGGAAGAACAACATAAGAGGAACTCTTCCAAAGGCACATACTACAAGACCCCTTCTTCGTCAATCCATTTGATTGAAGTAGAGTCAGAAGAGGACACAGAAGGCTCGGAGGAAAGAGAGGTTGCAGTCGCAGAAATGGCAAAGTTAAAACATCCCATTAGCTGCAAAGCTCTTACAAAGCCACCAAAGGACCAGAAGCCGCCTCCTTTCAAAGAAGGGTTTGTTCCAAACAAACCAACACAGAACAAGGTCCACTCTTTCGATCTAACCAAACTTGATGCTTTGTTTGATGAGATGCTGGCGCAAAAGGCAATAGAGACACCTCATAAGCTGCCCAAACTAGAAGAACTGAAGGGAGAGGCAGGATTGCAGATGGCACAATTCTTGGAACCATTCCACCAACAGTTGTGTTGTTTTCAGAGACGTCATACAGGAAGGAATAACAGCAGGAAGATTGAAACTGGAGAGAAACCCCCTTCAGTAACAACAAATCCGTTCCCCCAACCTCAAGTCAACATGGTCAATTTAAATTGGCCAGAACACAAGAGAAGCAAGCCAGCAGCAGAAGCTAGCTCCGAGGAGGAGCAGAAGAGTCACAAGGGAGATTTTCCAAAGGCCAAAGGCAACTATCTCGGCTGGGGTAGTACCTGTGCAGTAAATGCAAGTGTGAAAGCGAGTTAGAAGTAACATCTGGACAGGCAGAACCAGCCCACACACAGCGTGTTTGACCGGATTGGAACATCCCACCACCAAGGCCTAGCTCCAACTCCTCCCAGAAACAGAGTCCAGCAAAGGGATTACCTTAGGCAGGCTCAACACAACAAGAGGGAATGACAAGCCTTTAGCAACTATCATAGAGGGAAGATGGTATTCCGTTGGAAAAAGCGACAGACCAACCCTGGAATTGACCAGAACTCAGAAAAGAAGAATTCAGAGGCAATACTCCACCTTCCTTAGGAACAACAATGACGTCCAGGTACTCCTAGGAGCTAAGTTCTGCCAGAAGGAGAGAGAATCCAGAAGTAATTCCTCAGGAAGAACAAGCAGTATGTCAACCACAAGAGCTGATAAAGACAGAATCTTCGCAGACCCTCCATCCATCCAACCTCATCTCCAGCAGTCAGCCCTGAACTTTCACAACTACAAGCTGGATCCAAACCTATTTCAGAGGAAAACACAGGAAGGTTGGACTGAAGAATTGTTCGGTTCACAATTGTATATCATTTTGTACCCTTATAGCTTATGATTTAGTTATGTTTTTGAGTTAACCTTGTGCTTTTAACCTCTTTTGTGTTTGTCATTCAGTTCATTGAGCTCTAGGTATCACTTGAGGCATTTGAAGTAAAATGGTGAAAACAATGTGTAAAAACTGAAGAATGAGTTACAAATTCATTTCGAATATATCTTTTTCATCTGTGCTTGGATTGGGCCAATTTACGTGTGCATGGAAAGAAGACATTCTGAACTTGAAGATGGATAGCTCTAGCTCATCCATTGATTAATCTAAGCCCAATCCGTGAGCCCATCAAATTACACATCATGCTGACTTGCAGATGAGCTCATTGCTTGCTTGGTCATGCTGACATGAGGATGAGCTATTGGTTTCTGGATGGAAGCTTGGTCATGCTGACATGATGATGAGCTATGGCTGCTGGTGGGATTTGTTGGTGAAGTTCACCAACCATTTCTGATTATCTAATGCAAGTGTGTTAGGTAATTGCTATATTCAATTCTGATTTCTCACTTCCCTCCCCCTATAAATACCTCTTCAATTCCAGATTCAAGGTGTGCAAGCCTGGGATTCACAACCCCACAAAACCCTCTCCATCCATCCTTAAACACTCCCATACACTCTAGGTGCAAGTCTGGGATTCACAACCCCACAATTCAGCCATCCTTCACTCCATCCCCCCTCAAACACTTCCATCATTTTCCCAAACACATTCAGAAATTATCCTCAAACACTCTCACAATCCCAAACACTCCAGAAATCAACCCAACACTCCAAACTGCCTCAAATCACCAAAACAGCTCCAGAAAACCTTCCTTCCATTTCCCTACAAATTTCCTCTTTCTCTACCATCACAACTCACCCAAATTCATCCCCAATCATCTCCTTGGCTGTCATACATCCTTCTAGATATGGGAAAGCATTTGGAGAAGCATTAGACGTGGAGAAGCACTTGGAGAAGCCTTGGACACCACAAGAACTTCAGAAAATGGGTTTTTCTACTCTTATTGCATTCATTATGTTTTCTCATTTCTGTCTTAATTTCTTTCTCATTATGAGCAGCTAAATCCATAGCTAGGGTTTCAATGTAACCTGACAACACAATTTCATGTTTTAAGTTAATGTTACCCTTTGTTGATTACTTCTAATTTTCTGGTCTCATTCACTTGTTCTTAGTTGAATCTTTATGCATGTTTAAATAACTGGCCATTATGAACACATGCATGTTGGTTATCTAGTTCAAGTTTACATAAACACCATATGACTCTTGAACCGATTAGTGAATGAGTGGGTAATGCATTTAGGACAAACACCATGTTTAAATGTTTACTTGGTTCCTTTGTGTTCTTCTTAAGCTTAATGGATTCAGATACATAACCTAGACTAAACACCATAGCTAAGTTGTGTTTTCTGAGTACTTGATTAAAACCAAACACCATATGGATAATCATACATAAGAAAGAACGAACTCCAGAAATTGTAATCAACTTAGGTGATTGTTAACTTGTTGCTTGAAATTGGATTGTCATGGTGAAGTTGAAACCCTAGTGCTTGTCTCCTTTCTCTCTAAATTTCTAAACATCTACTTGCTGATCACTTGCTATTTTGCATTCCCTTTTAGTAGTTTTCAGTCACTTGCTATTTGCTTTCCCTTTTTGTAGTTGTTACTCCAAACAAACTCAACACAACCTCATTTAAATTCTGTTTAGTCTTAGAATTACTTGTGAGTCTAAGTAGTAGTAATAAGTATTTTTCATCCAAGTCTCTGTGGAACGACCTCGTGCTTGCATTCCTATACTATAATTGGTTCGTGCACTTGCGAGAAATAGATAGAGTAAAATCTGTCCAACAAGAAAATGGCGCCGCTGCCGGGGACTTGATTAAGAGCCTTATTTCTATTGCTTACGTTCTTTAGTTTTTCTTTGTTTTCAGGTATTTGCATGTCGAGCAAACCGTTGCTTGAACAAGTTGTATCAGCGGTCAAGAAACACTCTCAATCCGGAACCATTAGGATCCAACCAATCCGTGGTACACAACAACCATCACTGGCTGAATTTGAACAAAGGGTTGTTAAAGCAAAGGAGGCAGCCATTGAATCTATTCTCAATCCCTTAGAAGCTGAAACCTCCAATTCAGCAAGCTCAGAAGAGTACTCTCTGTTCAACATCTTTAACTCAGATCAAGAAGAAGAAGAGGAAGAAGAAAAGATGGCAGCTAATGACCAACTTGCTTTGGAGGATCTTGCTCAACCAATCATACCAAATTCACCTTCATGCATCTTGCTGTCCAGAGAAGCTAGAAACTATGAGCTTAAATCTTCTCACTTTCAAATGCTTCCTTCTTTTTATGGTTTACCTAACGAAGATCCTTTGGCTCACATTAAAGAATTTTATACCTGTTGTTTGTACTTTGCCTTTGAAGGATGTGTCTGAAGCAAATCTGAAGATGAGGGCTTTCCCTTACACTTTGAAAGATAGAGCAAAGACTTGGTTTATGTCGTTAACCCCTGGATCACTAACAACTTGGGATGCTGTTGCTAAGAAGTTCTTGGAGAAGTTTTTCTCGCCCAAAAGACAGCCACCTTGAGGTCCAAGATTTTCAACTTCTCACAACATGATGGTGAACCATTCAACGAATGCTGGGAGCGTTTCAAAGGAACTCTAATGCAATGTCCACATCATGGGTTACCTCTATACTTACAAATGCAAATTTTTTATGATGGACTAACCGAAACTTGTCAATCTACTGTCAATAATGCTGCAGGTGGAGCTTTAAAGAAAAAGAATGCTCAAGAGTCATATGACATATTTGAGATGTTGGGATCCAATGCTCAACACAAAGATACAAGAGGTAAAGCTGGTATTTATGAGATTAGTCCTAACAATGAGCTTGCTTCACAGGTGGCTGGTTTACAAAGGAAGCTTGATGCTGTGCTCAATATGGTCCCTAAAGCTCCTCAAGTTGAAGTTTGTGCTATTTGCAATTCTCAAGGACACTCAACTCACATGTGTTCAGCTAGTAATGCTTATCCTGAGTTTGTCCAAGAACAAGCCCACATGATGAATTCTTACAACCAAAGGCCAAGAAATGATCCCTTCTCAAACACTTATAATCCTGGTTGGAGGAATCACCCAAATTTCTCTTGGAGCAACAATCAAAATCAAAATCAAGCAAGTTCATCATTCCAGCCTAAACCAAGTTCATTGGAGGACACAGTCAAGATGTTGGCCCAAAATACTTTGCAATTCCAGCAAACTACTAATGGTGCTCTTCAACAACATTCTGCTGCCCTTACTAAGATGGAGATTCAATTGGGACAAATTGCTGATTCTTTGAACCAAAGAGAACCTGGAAAATTCCCTAGTCAGCCAAATGTGAATCCCAAGCATCATGAGCAAGCCAACGCAATCTCAGTTCTAGAAGTGGTAAGGTTATTGATAATAAAGTTGGCAAAGAAGTTACTAATCATGATGTTGTGAATGCAGGTGATGAACACAAGGAAGAGACGACACCAAAAGAAGAAATTCCCATTGGCACGTCAACAAGTTCACCTACATTGCACAAGGCCGAGAACCCTTATGTGCCACCAATTCCTTTTCCTGGACGTCTTGCTAAAAGCAAACAGGATAAGTCTTTTACTGAAATCTATGATATACTTAGTAAAGTCAATGTTAACTTGCCTTTGCTTGATGTGATCAGGAACATGCCAACTTATGCTAAATTTTTTAAGGAGTTGAACTCACACAAGAGAAGGTATAGTCCTCATGAGAAGGTGTTGGTGTCTGAAAATGTGAGTGCTGTCCTTCAAAGAAAACTTCCTCCTAAACTCAAGGATCCAGGTAGTTTTACCATCGGCATAACCATTGGAGATAAACGAGCTGAGAAAGCCATGTTGGATTTAGGTGCAAGTATCAATCTAATGCCTTATTCAGTGTACTTGCAACTTGGTTTGGGAAAATTAAAATCCACCACACTCAGCTTACAACTTGCTGATCGCTCAGTGAAATATCCTAGAGGTATAGTTGAAGATATTTTGGTTCAAGTTGATAAGCTAATATTGCCTGCTGATTTTGTAGTGATAGACATGGAAGATGCAACCATTCATGATCGTGAGCTGCCTATCTTGCTTGGAAGACCATTCATGGCCACAGCAAACACTCTTATTGATGTGAAAAATGGCATACTGAAAATGACAGTCCTTGGCCAAACCATAGAATTCAAAGTGTTTGAATCCTTAACTCATCCTTCTAATTCACTTGATTGTTTTTCAATTGATTGTTTGGATTCCCTGGTTTTGTCTAAGTTTGTGCAGGCACAATCTGATGATGCTTTAGAAATTGTTTTGACACAACCTTTAGGTGACCTTGATGATGAATCTGAGTTCCAAGAAGTGGTAGCTGCCCTAGAAGAGTTCCAGCCATTTCCACCAATTTCTGGGTTACCACTTGAGCCCCTTGATCCATGCTCTACGAAGTTGGAACCATCCAATGGCATGTTCAAAGTTACACCCCTTGCACACTTGAAGAAAAAGAAAAGGAAAAGGAAGAGGAGAAGAAGTTGGGTGAACTATCTTGAGACGATTGATCCGAAACCCCCCAACTCATCATAAGCTGTTTGCATAATGTCTTGCCAAGACATTAACTAAGGCGCTTCTTGGGAGGCAACCCATGTGTTCAAGAAGAAGGTGTTTGTTAGCGGTCAACCTAATCGCATCAAGGGGGAGTTTCTCTATACCTTCTTCTTAACTTTTCCCTTTATCATTTGCATGTTCTCAATCATCTTTTCTATGCTTTAACATTGAGGACAATGTTCAATTCAGGTCTGGGGGGAATGTTTTCAATTTTCGTTCATGTTTTCACTTTTCTTTCATTGTGTTTTTCAGTTTTTGTTCATTTTTTTTAGAAGGTCATGCAATCAATATTATGGAGCTGCCATTGAGGTTTTCATATCAGAATTTTTGCACTTCACAAAGCTATTGCTCTTAGAATTCTGGTGACTAAAGTACCATGCTCAAATTTTTGAAGAAAAATAGTGGAGACTACCCTAGTGAGCCATATCGAGCCTAATTTCTTTCTTGAGAGGGTTTACAGTGTTTCTACTTCTCATCTCTACTCATTTTCTTCATTTCACTCTAATTGATCTCATCATTTCATTTTGATTGAATACTAAGGATGATTCTCTTTTGCAGATATCATGTGCTTGCTCTCATTCATGAATGAACTCATTGAAGTGATGCTAGGCTATGTGTGTATAACCATTTTGTGTGTTTTCTTTTCACCCTACCTATATGTGTGTTCCATCACCCCTCTTGAAGCCAAACACTTCAAGCCCTTTTCTTTTATCACCCTCATCATTTTCCCTACCTTTGTATCTCAATCTGAGATATTTAACCTCTTGTAGCCATACCCTATAACTTAGAAATATACCAAGGTGTGCCAAGATAAGTTTGAAGCAAGGAAGTTGCTGCCATGTGCCTAAATGAAAGATGATGTGAATATGTGCAATGAAGTTAAAGAAGATGCGGATCAAATCAGCAAATAAGAAAGATAAAGAGAAAGTGTGTTTTGATTTGATCTAAAGTGTGAAAAATAAAGTCCATGCCAAGTGAAACCATGAAGTTTGCAGCCATGCCATTCTAAAATCAATGTTGCCTTGCAGATTAATGAAGCTGCAACCTTGGTATGTTTTTAAGTTACTTGTTTTTCCTTCCAATTCTTTCATTTCCCCTAAACCTTAGCCTTTCATTACAACCTTGTGAAAGACCTAGCTGATCTTTGAGGATGTATTCATGGGTGCTGGTAAGTATGTGTATATCTCTATTCTTAGTATTTGATTCCTTTCATGAGATCTAACCAAATTTGTGCTTCTATTTCATACACTCACTTATGCTTTCTTGAGAGAATTAAACCATAGGTTCTGAGTGATTGAGTGTTTTCTGTGAGAATTAGAGTTGAAGCATGTTCTCTATTCAAGGTTTGAGTGTGCTTGCTTTGAAGCCGTGTGCCTTTGAGCTATAGCTTCCACTTTACACACTGATTGATCACCTATCTTGGCAACTCTATGGTGTTGGAGGTATGACTAAAAGTTTTCTTTCATTTTCATTAGTTGATTTCAAAGTTTGTTTTTCTAACCACTTTGTTTTGTAGAGTCAGTAAAGTGTTTATGGGTATCGTTTCTGTTAAACCCTTAGGAGACACAACTCCTCCTACTAGGGATGCCTAGAGGTTCAAAGGCTTGTTGCATATGCTCAATGCAATCGAGTTACCTGCGGAAGTGGTTTACTTAACTTCTTGTTTTTATTTTGTTTTGTTTTGCTCGAGGACTAGCAAAATCTAGGTCTGGGGTATTTGTTCGGTTCACAATTGTATATCATTTTGTACCCTTATAGCTTATGATTTAGTTATGTTTTTGAGTTAACCTTGTGCTTTTAACCTCTTTTGTGTTTGTCATTCAGTTCATTGAGCTCTAGGTATCACTTGAGGCATTTGAAGTAAAATGGTGAAAACAATGTGTAAAAACTGAAGAATGAGTTACAAATTCATTTCGAATATATCTTTTTCATCTGTGCTTGGATTGGGCCAATTTACGTGTGCATGGAAAGAAGACATTCTGAACTTGAAGATGGATAGCTCTAGCTCATCCATTGATTAATCCAAGCCCAATCCGTGAGCCCATCAAATTACACATCATGCTGACTTGCAGATGAGCTCATTGCTTGCTTGGTCATGCCTGACATGAGGATGAGCTATTGGTTTCTGGATGGAAGCTTGGTCATGCTGACATGATGATGAGCTATGGCTGCTGGTGGGATTTGTTGGTGAAGTTCACCAACCATTTCTGATTATCTAATGCAAGTGTGTTAGGTAATTGCTATATTCAATTCTGATTTCTCACTTCCCTCCCCCTATAAATACCTCTTCAATTCCAGATTCAAGGTGTGCAAGCCTGGGATTCACAACCCCACAAAACCCTCTCCATCCATCCTTAAACACTCCCATACACTCTAGGTGCAAGTCTGGGATTCACAACCCCACAATTCAGCCATCCTTCACTCCATCCCCCCTCAAACACTTCCATCATTTTCCCAAACACATTCAGAAATTATCCTCAAACACTCT
Organism: Prunus fruticosa; assembly: GCA_018703695.1. Classification (NCBI taxonomy): domain Eukaryota; kingdom Viridiplantae; phylum Streptophyta; class Magnoliopsida; order Rosales; family Rosaceae; genus Prunus; species Prunus fruticosa. Next base: position 23,994,275 of record CM031918.1, on the reverse strand, counting down.
CACAATCCCAAACACTCCAGAAATCAACCCAACACTCCAAACTGCCTCAAATCACCAAAACAGCTCCAGAAAACCTTCCTTCCATTTCCCTACAAATTTCCTCTTTCTCTACCATCACAACTCACCCAAATTCATCCCCAATCATCTCCTTGGCTGTCATACATCCTTCTAGATATGGGAAAGCATTTGGAGAAGCATTAGACGTGGAGAAGCACTTGGAGAAGCCTTGGACACCACAAGAACTTCAGAAAATGGGTTTTTCTACTCTTATTGCATTCATTATGTTTTCTCATTTCTGTCTTAATTTCTTTCTCATTATGAGCAGCTAAATCCATAGCTAGGGTTTCAATGTAACCTGACAACACAATTTCATGTTTTAAGTTAATGTTACCCTTTGTTGATTACTTCTAATTTTCTGGTCTCATTCACTTGTTCTTAGTTGAATCTTTATGCATGTTTAAATAACTGGCCATTATGAACACATGCATGTTGGTTATCTAGTTCAAGTTTACATAAACACCATATGACTCTTGAACCGATTAGTGAATGAGTGGGTAATGCATTTAGGACAAACACCATGTTTAAATGTTTACTTGGTTCCTTTGTGTTCTTCTTAAGCTTAATGGATTCAGATACATAACCTAGACTAAACACCATAGCTAAGTTGTGTTTTCTGAGTACTTGATTAAAACCAAACACCATATGGATAATCATACATAAGAAAGAACGAACTCCAGAAATTGTAATCAACTTAGGTGATTGTTAACTTGTTGCTTGAAATTGGATTGTCATGGTGAAGTTGAAACCCTAGTGCTTGTCTCCTTTCTCTCTAAATTTCTAAACATCTACTTGCTGATCACTTGCTATTTTGCATTCCCTTTTAGTAGTTTTCAGTCACTTGCTATTTGCTTTCCCTTTTTGTAGTTGTTACTCCAAACAAACTCAACACAACCTCATTTAAATTCTGTTTAGTCTTAGAATTACTTGTGAGTCTAAGTAGTAGTAATAAGTATTTTTCATCCAAGTCTCTGTGGAACGACCTCGTGCTTGCATTCCTATACTATAATTGGTTCGTGCACTTGCGAGAAATAGATAGAGTAAAATCTGTCCAACAAGAATATGAGGAGGAACAGTTAGATTATGAACCATCTGCAGAGGACCAAATTGGGCTCCCGGAAACAGGAAAACAAGAAGACTGGACAGAAGAGTACGGAGAGGAACAGATGGATTATGAGGGAGGACTAGATGAAGAAACTGAGGCTTTTGGCACAGAGTTGGAAAGCCTGTTAGGCTGATCTAGGCATAAACATGGTATTCATCTTGTCAGAAAAATTCAGGGCCACAAAAGGGCAAGAAACCATTTTGGAGGGGGACGTATTCTCCCAAGAAAGTTTTGAATGCAAGCTGGCAGAAGTAGAAGAGCTACCAGAACAGCAAACACCTGCCGCCAAAAGCAGAACTACCATAAAACCAGCTGCGGAACAACTCTGTTTCTCCAAGCCAACCAAAGAAATGGTTAATCACCTCAGACCTTTGTTCATAACAGCAAACTTTGGAGGAATTCCTATTCCCAAAGTGATGGTTGATGGAGGTGCAACCATTAATCTTCTCCCACACAGGTTGTTAAGCAGGATGGGCAGAAAAAGAGGGGGATCTAATTCCGACACGATTGATGCTAGTCCTCGAGCAAAACAAAAGGAAAACAAAGATAAAAAACAAATAAGAAATTAACTAGACCACTTTCGTAGGTAACTCGATTGCATTGAGCGTATGCAACAAGCCTTTAAACCTCTAGGCATCCCTAGTAGGAGGAGTTGTGTCTCCTGAGGGTTTAACAGATATTAAATACCCACAAACGTTTGACTAATTTCTACAAAACAAAGTAGTTAGAAAACCTATTAGAATTTGTTAGTCCTTTAAGCAAAATAACAAAAACAAAAACAAAAATAAAAAGAAGTCAAAACAATCTTTTCGAACATTTCCGAAGAGAAATGACTCATGCACATGACTTAAACGCTTTAACAATGAAAGCTCAGTTTAGACATTATTTATAAGGCGGCAAAGTTCAAAACATAATATGCTCAAAGTGTAGTAGTGTGATTGCCAAATGCAACAAATTCCCCAATCTTAGTTTTCACACAATTTCAAAAATCATACAAAGCACAAGTTCAACTTCAAATCTCACCAAAGTTGTCCTCTCACAAATGAATCACTCAGAAGAGGGTTATAATGCAACACTCAGTTATAAACATGAGAATAGAGTTAAACCATAAGGGACTTAACTCGAAATAGAAAGATGAAGAACTTGCATTAATATGATCTCAAGAAGGATGCCAAACACTTAAAAGTAGAAAAATGTATGCAATTCAACCACATGACATTTAAGATCAATTTAGGTCTTTAACATAGGTTGTAATGGGGCCAAGGGTGTAAGGTGAGTAAGAAATGAAGGGTACGGATAAAACAAAGTCCAAGGAACTCAAAATATAAGAGCATAAAACAATTGTTTACAAGACTTTGAATCATCACAATGAGAATTTATTTTTACATCATCAAAACTCCTTGTACCTTCATTTACATTGATTCATACTCCTTTATTGAACAACAACCAATTTATTTTGAAGGCCCAAAAATGAATTTTCAATCAACCACCACTTAATCACAACTTTACTTTTTTCTTTCACCAATTGTGTGAATATATATATTTTTTGAAATGTAACACCTCTTCCCAAACCTAGTATGAAAGACACATCCCAATTAAAGCTCATGAGTTCCTTAGAAAGGTAAATATTTGTTTTTCAGGCTAAGGTGAGGAAATATAATTGGTTAAATGAAAGAAAAGGTTTACATGTAGGCTCAAAATGGTTAACAATGGAAAATCATGCTTAAGCATGCATAAGGTTAGCTTGAAAGGCATAAACGATCCAAAGAGGACCTTAATATCATTTCTTAAATGTCATGGAATCAAATTGCATAGGAATGAATGACTTTTAAGTGTTCAACCAAATCAATGAATAATGAGATCAAACAACAACTTAGATGACAAGAATTTAAGAGTATGTATATATAACACTCATGAAATGAAGTACAAGACTCAAAAGCTCACTTTATATGGTTGGTTATATAAGTCTAATTTATGCTTCATACAATTCTTTAGATCATGCAAATCCTTTAATTGGAAAATTATGAAACAAATGGCAAGTGCAAAGAAGGTTTCAAACATATCATGCTAGAACAATGCCAAATTTATTTATTTATTTATTAAATTTAAATTTTTACTCTTTTTTTAATATAAATTTTTTTTTAAAAAATAAAATAAAATGGAATCCAATTTTCATTTAACTCATGCAACATTTATCACAATCTCATCATATGTGTTCTGAAAAGAGATAATGTGGTCCTTGATGTTTCGACAGAGCGAGACACGTGTTGACAAGTAGAGGCACCGTATTTTTCACAAGCGGAAATTACGGGCTCATGGAAAGGCGCAAAGCAAAGTCGTGATAAATGAGTTGGGTACAATTGGAAAACGCGAAGGTTGTGGGACTCAAGGACTGCTGGAGATTCAGAAAATGCTAGACGCTGCAATGGCTAGGGTTTGTCAAAGACTATGTCTATAAGAAGGGAAAAGAAGGGAAAACACACAAACTCAAAAAAACACAAAAGAGAAAAGAAGCAAGAAAAAGAAAAAAGTGAGAAATCAAATGGCCTCTTCCTACCCATTTTCGTTGGATCTCAACCTAGCTCCACCGACTCAGACATGGGGCCAAGCAGCGGCACCAGGTATGGGTACCCTACTTTGCCTCCGCAAGGGGGCCTGTGACCGTCAATGACTCAATACTCCTGGACAACGATGTTGCCATTGGAGTTGGCAGAAATTTAGTGACTCCTAAAGATATACGTGTGTTCACGAGTGATGCCCTGGTACTGAGCGTGCAGAGTACAGCATGTGTTGCAAGTTTGGGTCATCGCCTACTTGCGAAGTCCCATGAGGTAGAGATTCTGAAAGGTCAGTTAGCGGCGGAGCGAAGTATATTTAAAGAGTGTCAGAGTGCTATAAAAAGCTTGAAAAGGGAGAGGGCAAGGATAGTAGAGGTGAATCGACACCAGCTAGAAGTATTACGGGACGAGAATAAAAACCTATCAAAGATGGTAGAGTTGTATTCTCGTGACATGCGAAAGCAGCTGGAGGACCTAGACCGACCGGGTAAACGCAAGCAAGCAGATCGCGAGAGTAGTTATGCTCAAGCTAAGATTGCGATCTTTGGGGGCTCAAGTGGAGAGCCCCAAGAGGCTGTGCGTGAAGGCCCGAAGAGGACAGCCAGAGGGCCAAACTCAAAGCTCCTATGGTCTAGACACCTAGCGCTTTGAAGAAATGATTTCTCCTGTTTTTATTTTTTTTGGTTGTTTTTGTTATTTTTGTTTCTGAAATAAAAGAGTAAAGTTTGCAGAAGGAAAAAGAAAGAGACCAAAAAAAAAAAACACACTTCCTAAACTTAAATCAAACAAAAACGACAAACGGAAAAGAAAGCACACTTCCCAAACTTAAATAAAATAAAAATGGTAAACGGAAAAGAAAAGCACAGTTCCCTAACTAAAATAAAACAAAGATGATAGCCGAAAGGGAAAGGCAAAAACACAAAACACTAGAAAATGAAAGTAACGGGCAAAAATATAAAACACCAGAAAACACGGAAAAAAAAAAGTAAAGTAAAGTGAAAGTTAATGTGCTCCCCCTTGAAGCGATTAGGTCGAAGCATGCCCAGGAAATCCGAAATGGTGTTGGCTTTCTCTCATCAGCATATGCCTATTTAAACCACATCTCTGCAAGCGAATGATACCCAACATTTCTTCCTGCAAACTCAAGGAAAAACATCAAAAAATTCAGAAGCAAAACAAATGGCATCCTCATGCACTCACCTTGATGATCTCAACCTTGAGCTCTCACTTGCACCACCGAATGCCCAGAAAGGGCTCGTCCAAACCCTGTCTTCCCAAACTCCACATATCATCACGGTACGTCCTCAAACTTCGCTGAGGTAATATCTAACTTTTCTGAGGCAATGCCGAACAGGTCAGTGCCTGGGAACATTGATTGGCAGTAAACTAACTCCAGCAGATCATCCTGCATGTGGCACGTAGGTCTCAGATAAGATGGCGGTGGATGAGTCCCACGATTTAACTGTGCTCCAAGCGGTCTCGGCTACCAATTTGGGCATGCGACTCCTGGCGAGGACACGGGAGTGTGCCGCTCTCAGCGAGGAGGTGGCTTCCTTGAAGGCTATGGTGGCGGACCTCCAGAAGCGGCTTTACCTTGTGCCAATTAGCATGTGGAAGTATTGCAGAAAAAGAATGAGGACCATGTAGAGCTGCTGGAGATTCTGCAAGTGCGAGACAATAGAGGCATGCCATGAAGATGAAGATGAAGATGAAGATGGTGAAGAAGATGAAAATGAAGAAGAAGTTGTTGTTATTGTTTTTTTTATTTATTTATATATTTAGTTTTTTGTTTTTTTGTTTTTGTTTTTGTTTTTGTTTGTAATGCAGAGTTTGAAGTGAAATAAAAATGTGTTTTAACACTTAGAAACTAACTAACCATACCACGTAAATAAATACATAGACTAACCTAACAAAACAAAAACAAAAGACTCAACAGAAAAAGAAAACAAAGAAAATAAAAAATAAAAAAAACTTAATTTAAAAACACACGAATATACAAGCAACTCACGGATGACCAGTTAAGGGCCTCAGAAAAACACAGCCAGGGGATCCGGGATGGTTGGAGGGGTCACAATGGTCCCGCTTAAAACCCAAACTTCTTAGACACCGAAGGTGTCGCCTAAAAAACTCCTAGACACTGTATTGACGAAAGTGCTTCCTGGGGTTACCATAAGTCAGCTCATATGAAAAATCTTTTTGAATTTTTGAATTTTGAATTTTTAGTTTTTAAGATAAGAAAAAAAATTAAGATAAAATGAGACAACAAACCATAAATGAAAATGAACTAAGTACTCTAAACAAACTCAAACAAATGACATAAATTGTTGTACTAAAAGAAACAAACCAAGAAATAAACAGAATTTAAAGAAGAGAAAGGATTGAAATGCTCCCCCTTGAAGCGATTAGGTCGAGCGTGATGCAATTGGAGGTCGCGACTTCTCCCACTGCTCCACACTTCCCATTCTTATGATTGAGGTTGCCATCTCTCTCCATTTTAATGAAGCTGTCATAAATTGCTAGAACAAGCACAAACAAAAACTTGAAACGGAATTAAAAGGATTAGGAAATAAATTAAAAAAAACTAAAAAATGAAAAGGAAAAATCAACACTTCCATGTTTCAAAGTAACAAGCAACAAAGTAAATCAAACTAGCTTATGGAGTTCGTTCTTTCTCAAATATGATTATCCATATGGTGTGTGGTTTTAATCAAGTATTCAGAAAAAGCATTTAGCTATGGTGTTTAGTCTAAACACAAATTCCGAACCCATTAAGAACAAGAAGAACAATAAAGAACCAAGTAGAATTTAAACATGGTGTTTGTCTTCAATATCTACCCATTCATTCACTAATCAGTCCAAGAGTCATATAATGTTTATGTAAACTTGGACAAGATATTTAATTAAGAACAAGTGAATGAAACCATAAACAAGAAATAATCGACATGCTACTTGAACCTTTTTCTTTTGTGTTGTGTAAGCTGGGACTCAAACCCAGTTATCTTGCTTGTCAGGCAATTGTCCTTGTCCGTTGGACTACAAACACAACTTGTCAATTAACGTCATTAACTTTAAAACATGAAACTGTCTAGTTATATACAAAAAATAAAAATAATAAAAAGTGGGAAAACCAAATAGAATCAAATAATGTTACCGATCCCGGCAACGGCGCCAAAAACTTGTTGCGTAGATTCAACTGCACCAAAATGGATTCAGCTGCATCCTCAACTTGTGATACTCGCAAGTGCACGAGCCGTTCAGTATTATAGCGTATGTAAGTGCGAGGTCGGTTCCATAGGGATTGGTGATTGAATGATCCAATTCAGTTTTCCTACACAAAACAAAAATGAAAACAAAAGAAACAAAACAAGAAGAAAGAATGTACATTACAAGAAAAATAAATTACAACTAAGAAAACATTAAGGAAACTAAGAGAACTTTGAGGAAGAAAGGAAGTCTTTGAGAACTTTGAGGAGGGAGAAGAAAGTGTTTGAGAGATTTGGAGACTTTTGGAAGAAAATATGTTTGAGAAACTTGAGGATTTTGGAAGAACATGTGTTTGAAAGCTTTAGAGAATTTGATGAAGGAAATGGGAGAAGTGTTTGGGAAGTGTTTGGAGAAGAGACTGTTTGAAGAATTTAGAAGAAGAAAAAGGAAAAGTGTTTGAGATTTAGTACAAAGAAAATTTAGTAGAATGATCTTATTACAACAATTGAGAACTACAAAGGGAAACTAAGAGAATTTGAGGGAGAGAAGGGAAGGGAGCTCTAGAGAAGTGTTTGAGAGCTCCCCCCCTTGGGGGTGTGATTACAAGCTTAGAGAACTTCCCTATTTATAGGCCTAGGGGAAGTGAAAATCTGAATTATACAATAGAGTTCACTAACCACACTCACTTCACCAACTTACAACACTTAATTCACCTAACACACTATTGCATTTGAAAACAATTCTTCTTGTCATTAAGCTTAGTGTTGCATCATCCACTTCAACTTCAATTAATTCATTTGGCTGCTGCAAAATTCCACTAAAAAATAGGTATTGAATATGCTTCACCAAACTTTCCCACAATCAACAACACTTCATCATGCATATGTCATGCATGACAATGCATTGCAGCCAGCTTGTGGGCTCGTTTTGGGCTTGTGGCTCCATCCTGAAAAATCTGGAAAAATCTGGATCTTGAAGCTCTTTGAATTATCTTTCCAAGCATATGCAGCCCAACTCAAGGAAAAATCGGGAAGGCCTTCAAATGTGATTTTTGGCCCAGTAACGCAGATGCTGCCGAATTTGACCTTAAGTTGCCAAAACATGTATAACTTTCTCTAGAAGACTCGGAATCATGAACCGTAAAATTCTACAGAAAATAGACTTCCGTAGCTTTCCAATGATGTATGGCTCATTATCTGGTTCTTCTTGAGCAAGTACAGTCCAATCCGTGAAGTTGACTGATCTGCAGACACCGTTTTGAGCTAACTTGTCTCCAAAATGCAATTAGTGAGTCCTTAAGCTTATAACACTGAAACAAGCACAAAAATTATTAAAAGCACAAGTTTAACTCAAAAACATAACCAAATCATAAGTTAAAAGGGTACAAAATGATATGTAATTATCCACCGATCAATTGACTGTCACCAATTTTGCCGAGGGCATCACTAAGACTCATGGAATCTTAGATGTTGATGTCATAGTTGGAACCAAAGAACTAAAGATTGCCTTCTTTGTGGTGGACACAACTTCTACCACCTACAATGCATTGCTTGGAAGGGATTGGATTCACCAAAGCCTTTGTGTTCCTTCCACCTTGCACCGCAGCTAGCCCTTTGGAACGAAGAAGGCCACATAGAAATAGTAGAGGCCAATTCTCGGCCATTTCTGCCTTCTGCCATGTGTTTTGAAGCAAGGTATTATCATGATGACCTTGGTCCTTTCACCTTCTTTGGAGTCAACCAGAACGGCCGCCCTCACGGTGTCACGGCCCAAAGGCTCATGGAAGACGGTCTGGCCAGCTCTCTAGAAGACTGGAATAGGCCTTTTGTTCTGAACCTCCAGAACTCCAATGTTTAGTCCCAATCAACAGGAAAAGGATTGAGCTGCAACAATCCGATCCATTACAAAAAGATTGTTGATATACTGGGAAGAAAGGAAACTCATTGCGCAGAATCCAGCCATTAATATGGCAGAATTCACGCATGAAAGCATTGAAGAACAGGAAGAGAATTTACAGGAGGAAATACTAGATTTTGCACCGGCGCATCTGGATGATTCCTTACCAGAAGTAGAGGATCCATTATAGGAGATAAATTTGGGAACAGAGGAGGATCCAAGACCTACTTTCATTAGTGCACTACTAGAAGAACCACTAAAAGGTGAAATCATTGCACTTTTACATGATTTCAAAGACTGTTTTGCTTGGCACTATCACGAGATGCCCGGATTGGACAGGAAATTGGTAGAGCACAAACTACCTATCAAAGAAGGCTACCTCCCAGTCAAACAGGGCTAGAAGAAGGATGTCCATGGAGACAGAACTAAAAGTCAAAGAGGAAATAGAGAGGTTGCTCAAAGCAGGATTCATCAGACCAGCCATTTATGATGATTGGCTAGCCAATATTGTGCCAGTTCTGAAAAGGAAAACAGGGACAGTTAGGATATGTGTGGATTAAAGAAATCTGAATGAAGCATCCCCCAAGGATGAATATCCTATGCCTATGGCAGATATGCTGGTAGACGGAGCTGCTCAGAACCAGATGCTATCCTTCATGGACGGCAACGCAGGGTACAATCAGATCATGGTAGCCAAAGGAGACATCCATAAGACAGCTTTCATGTGTCCAGGGCACATAGGTGCTTTTGAATACACTGTAATGCCTTTCGATTTAAGAAATGCAGGAGCCACTTATCAAAGAGCAATGAATTCTGTTTTCCATGATATGATAGGGCACTCTCTAGAAGTATATATAGATGATGTAATAATTAAATCCCAGGAAATAGGAAATCACGTGTTCAAATCTAAGAAAAGCATTCCAAAGAATGAGACAGCATAAATTGAAAATGAATCCTAAAAAATGTGTTTTCTGAGTGCAGGCAGGGAACTTCTTGGGATTTTTGGTACATCAGAGGGGCATAGAGATTGATAAAAATAAAGCAAAGTCCATCATAGAAGCTAAACCCCCACGGAACAAGAAAGAGCTGCAAAGTCTTCTAGGAAGAATTAACTTTCTAAGAAGATTCATATCCAATTCTGCAAGAAAAATTCAGCCTTTTTCCTCTTTGTTAAAACTAAAACAGGAACAGACTTTCAAGTGGGAGGAGCAACACCAGCGAGCTTTTGAAGAAATCAAACGCTACCTCTCAAATCCGCCAGTTCTGTCCCCACCAAAGAAGGGAAGACCACTTAAGCTCTATATATCCGCATCAGAAGCGTCCGTTGGAAGCCTGTTAGCTCAAGATAACAAGGAAGGAAAGGAACAAGCAGTCTACTCTAAGCGGAGAACTCTGACAGAAGTAGAAAGGAATTACTCTGTAATCGAAAGGCTTTGTCTAGCCTTATACTTCACTGCGGTGAAACTCAGACACTACATGCTGCCATTTACCATCTACATCATTGCCAAAACAGACCTAATCAAATACATGCTAACAAGGCCAATGTTGAGAGGCAGAATTGGAAAATGGACTCTGGCTTTGACAGAATTCGCTTTCAGATATGTTCCTCAGAAAGCTGTCAAAGGGCAAGCTGGAGCAGATTTCCTCGCAGATCATCCAGGGGAAGAAATCGAAAATATGGATTCTTTGGACATAGCAAATGTAGATTTGTTAACAAGAGCTCATACTTTCCTCAACAATCCCATTTATTCGATTCATCTCACACCTTGGAAATTGTACTTTGATGGATCAAAAACTGATTTAACCTATGGGGCAGGAATCGTCCTAGAAGAGCCATTGGAGGTCAGACACATGCTATTCTTTCCAGTTAGACTTCCAGTGCACTAACAACAGAGCTGAATATGAAGCTCTAATCATTGGCCTCGAAATACTAGTGGAATTAGGAATCCAATCTGTGGAAATCCTAGGAGATTCTATGCTTGTGCTAAAACAGATTGCCTGGAGAATACAAGTGTTCGAACTCCTCTCTAGCTGTTTATTTAGTAGCAGCCAAAAATCTTCTGATAGAATTTAGGGAAGCTACTTGGGAACACATCCCGAGGGAAGAGAACTTTGCTGCCAATGAACTGGCTCAGATAGCAACAGGAATCCAAATGCTCGAGGATTGCGTGCAAAGGATTATCAGGGTAGGAAAGAAAAGTCTGCCATCTGTTCTGACTAGAGGAATGGAGATAGATGTCAATTCTGCCACAATCACTGAGGATGATTGGAGGACCCCCATCATAAATTACTTGCAATATCCAATTCTGCCCTCTGAGAAGAGAGTCAGAATCATGGCTTCAAACTACCTTATGTGGAATGAAGAGTTGGTTCGAAAAAGCAAAGATGAGGTGCTACTAAGATGTTTGGGAAAGAAAGAGTGCATGAAAGTCATGGGAGAAACGCATGAAGGGATCTGCGGAGCACATCAAGGCGGAAGAAAAATGTGCTGGTTGATTAGAAGGTATGGCTATTTCTGGCCAACTATGATGAAAGACTGCATTGATTATTCCAAGGGATGTGAAGCTTATCAAAGACATGGACCAATCCAGCAGGTTCCCTCGGTTCCTATGAATTCAGGAGTCAAGCCATGGCCATTCAGAGGATGGGCAATGGACCTCATTGGCAAGATTTATCCAGCCGCAGCCAACAACATTGTTTCATCATTGTAGCCACGGATTATTTTACCAAATGGGTGGAAGCCAAGCCTGTTAAGTCTACCACATCTCAAGAAATCATCACTTTCATTGAAGAACAGATCATACAGAGATTTGGTGTTGAGCCTATTCTTAACAACGAAAATGAGTTATTAAAAACAGCAACTTTAATTCTCGCAAATGCACGAACCGTTTATAGTATAGCTTATGTAAGTACGAGGTCGATCCCAAGGAGAATGGTAACGTGGTTGCAAGTTAAACTACTTAGAATGCTGGGAAAATAGAAAACAAAGAAACAAACCAACTAACAATGGCAAGGTCTAGGACAGAATCCTAGCACCACACACGCACTCGAAATGGGGGGTTTTGTTGTTGAAATGAAAACAAGATAATGAAATGAAAGTGCTGGAAAGTAAACAATAGCAGCAATCAACAAGTTGTGAAACAATGATTGAGAAGTGTTAGAGCCTTGGAATCCACCACTAGTTTTCCTATCCAAGTTATGAATGCATAGAAAGTGACTCAAGCTTCATCAACAATAGATTATCGCATACAAGCCTATGGTATCTAGGTGCAGGATGCATGATTCTCCTAAGGCATGTAATTGTGCATGGTATCTACACAACACGTGATCTCTAATATGCAACCTAAGCATGGTATCTACTTAGAATAAAGCATACAAGAGTCATTAAGTGTTGTGAATTAATGACTAACTCACTGCCCTTAAAGATCTTGTTTTTGATGGACTTTGGACAAAAAACTCAATGATGGATGAAACTTACACACACACACACAGAAATTAACCAAGCACAAATGACACAAGTGTTTATAGAGGTTCAGCAATTTGCCTACATCCTTTTTGGTGATCACCTTGAGAAATTTCACTAATGAAGATAGGTTACAACTTTGGTTTACAAAAGGAAACCCCCTTAGAACACTACCCTCAGAATCAGTTTCTCTCACACCCTTGCTGAACACCTTGATACACTTAGAGAACTCTCTTGCTCTCCCCTTGGCTATCTTGACAAAACAGAAACTCCAACACTTACTACAGCTTCTGCCACTTCTTAGTATTCAACTTGTTTTCTCTTCTTGTGTTATCTTACTTCACCCCATTACCTACACAAGCCAATGGACAAAAGATAAGACATAATCTTTGTCCTCCACGTTCCTCCTTTAGTCATCCATTTAGACTAAATGTCAGATCAAGTAGGTAAATAATAGGGAGCTTTAGTTTTAAACCATAATATAGTTTACTAATTTAGTAGAAAGAAATACAATTTAGTCTAATTAGCAAAAGGCCAAACACCAAAATGTAACAAAAATACCATTACAAATTATGAAAATTACAACATATGCCATTTTCAGGATTTAATTTTAAACCAAAAGCTGGACAAACGACATCAAACCCAAAATTGAAACAGAAACGACATAAACCAAAACCAAAATTGAATCAGCCATTCGCGCGACCTTTCAACTTCACCTCCAAAAAACCTCTTCAACTGTTCCACAAATCCCCAGGATCTCAGCCAACGGCGACGACCATCTCAGATTCCTAGTCTTCACTCTAACTTTCGGCAAAAAAATGTAAGGAATCAACTCAGATCTTGGTTTGGTTTTCGTTTTGGTTTGGTTTTGGTTTTGGTTTTGGTTTTCTGCATCTAAATTCCAGTTTGGGGTTTCGTTTTCGTTTTCCTTTTGGTTTTCTGCGTCGCAGAAACACAAACTGCATCGCAGAAACACAAACTGCATCGCAAAAACACAAACTGCATCGCAGAAACACAAACTGCATTGCAGAAACTCATATTATATGTCTATTATGTTTGATGTTTGATGTTTTCTTTTTTTTGCTCAACCATTTATACTTCTTCCTTGTAGTTTATCTTTACTTGACCTAATAGTGTTCTCATCCCTTCTTGTTTTCAGATCACAAATGGCGCAAGAGAATGGCTCAAGGGACACAGACCCACAACCACAAAGCCAACCAAGAGTAGCAGATGCTAGATCTGTAGACTCAGCAAGATAGCGATCGTAATCGCTCTTCATCTTGAGCTAGAAGACCTTGGAGTTACCGGTGAAGGCCGAAGGGATGAGCAGCTTGAGAATTCCATCGCGGCCACAAGTGAAGGCTATGGTCGTCGTTGCTGGAGAGAGAGAGAGAGAGAGAGAGAGAGAGAGAGAGAGATCTAATTTGATAAAAAGGGAGACCAACCCTAATATTTTAATAAAAAGGGTATAATTGTCTAATTTTAGCTGGCCCAACAAATCTGGGCCTACTCTTTGGCCTAATCTAAAATACCTATTCTTTTTTGGGTATTAAAACCCAAACCAAAATACCTAATGTCTCATATCCAAATTACTAAAGTTAATTATGTCTAATACCTAATTTTCCTTAAATAATATCCCACTCAGCCACCTCCCACTTACACCAGAAAATGGAGAGGGAATTCTTTGAAGTAAATAAACCAATATGGCAATAAGTGCTCTCCCAACTATCCAGCAGGTAGTCAACCCTTCTTTACCTCAGAAGTGACCCATTAGGCCTCTGAAATCTTGTGGAAAGCGATAGCCATCGAAAACATAGTTGAAAACACGTAAGAAAAACGTCACAACACGACTGGGACGACCGGTCGCGCAGTCGCTTTTGGGCAGAGGCTTCAGTTCGATTCTGGCAGGACGACCGGTCGCAATGGCGTGCGACCGGTCGCTGTGCTCTATCGGCGACCGGTCGCTCTCGACTTCCCTGACAGACTTCGTTTCTGTGTAAAAACGACCGGTCGCAAATGTCCAGCGACCGGTCGCTTTTAGAGAGATTCAAATCCTTCCTTCCGCCAAAACAACCTTGTATCCTTAGGTGAGCCATTTTTTCCAACATTAAGTTCCCTGAGAATATGATAAGCACACAAGTCCTAGAACATGGTATCTGTCCTAGTCAACTTATGGTCATACACCAACCACTAGAACTACGGAATACACCAACCACTCCAATAAGGCACGAACTGCCTTTGAACTTGAATTGTCCAATTTCGTACACCTATTGATTTCCGATTCGAGCCCAAAACTTGGGCATCATTATAATATTGTGGGACGGGTCATTTGGTGAGTTTTGAGGGATATCCAATCTCTAGAACTACGGAATACACCAACCACTCCAACATCTAAACTGCGTTGAACTTGAATTGTCCAATTTCGTCACGTGGCGCCAGGGTCCCTCGCTCCATTCAACGAAGTGACACCTTTGACTATATAGCAGAAGACCCACGTCATGTAAAAGCATGTAATGTGCAGGAGGAGAGGGGATGTGATTGGAGTCAGAATATGGCGAATAAAATCAGGGATTAGGTGCGAAAATATTACAACTTGAAAGATTAAGTCACCAACCATCAGACCCAAGGCCTAAGATGTAGAACCCACGATCATGGCGGGGGCCGGGATTTATGGGGTCACACCACCATGCTTCACACTCCCAAATGCCGACTTGACTATCCACTAGCTCTCGATCAGACCTATCATGCAGATTTTCAGACTTGATTATCTCCCCAGGACTTCTCCTATAAATACCAGGCTCCGACTACATTCAAAGGGTTCAACACCAAACACAAGCCTCCCACAGAGCAAATTATATTTTCATGTTATTTATCTTCTTGTAATGCACTTTCAATATCTTTATGTGCTTTCTTAGGAGTAGTGATAACTTGTAGGAAAATCCATTCATCAATATATCATACGGATCTTGATTTTCAAGGCGCCAGAGCACCATCTCTGTTACTCTTTCGTTCATCCCACATATCATATGATCGTTGTTACCAAGCAACGCGCTGAAGCACCATCTAAACATCCACCAGAAACACTACCACTAACGGCTTTGTAGTTTAGGCCGTGAACCTGACGGCCGAGATCAGTTCCTCTCTCGGCCACAATCGTTTGATTAGAAGTTACACTCGAAATAGGCGCACAATCCAACTACTCATCCAATCACATCACCCTCAAGACGCACGGGAGACCGTGCTGGCACGCCCGCGCACAACAGCACGCACCAAAAGAAGGACGCCACGTGTCGACGCGGATCCCCACGTGATGGCTAGGCAGGCCTACCGGATAGAGTCGTCCTTTATGGCCGCAATGGATAGGATTTCATCAGATCTGCGGACTCTCTTTCAAGAGAGGTTACCGATTGCTTCAAACACCATGCTGTTGTGTCGGATTCACTGCATCAAAATGGATTCAGCTGCATCCTCAACTTGTGATACTCGCAAGTGCACGAGCCGTTCGGTAGTATAGCATATGTAAGTGCGAGGTCGATCCCACGAGGATTGGTGATTGAATGATCCAATTCATTTCCCCTACACAAAATAGAAATGAAAAAGAAAATAAATAAAACAAGAAAAAAAAGGAAATAACTCAAGCAAATAAGTTCCCAAGTTCAAATAGATTAACGGATTGATTCTAGCTAAAGTATGATTAAGCCATGGTGTTTGGTCAAAACCTTGTGTTCCTAATTCCCTAATTTGATCATTTGTTGTCTAACCTAAAATTAAGCATTAGGAACCCATTAAGCATAGAAGAACAATTTAAACAACCAAGCATGTATCTAATCCCTGTTGTCGAATATCCATACATACTCTTCCTATTCATAGTTCAATTCGAATTAAAGCATGGTGTATACTCTTAATTCAAACCAAGATAGCTAACATGCAAACCTAAATGGTGATCAATCATTCAAACTAGCATATTAACTTATAAGCATAATGAATAAGAACAAAAACCATAATTGAAACTTGGAAACTAATTAAACTTGAATACTTAAGAAAGAATGTACATTATGTTGAGCCTATTCTTAACAACTAAAATGAGTTATTAAAAATAGCAACTTTAATTCTCGCAAGTGCACGAACCGTTTATAGTATAGCTTATGTAAGTACGAGGTCGATCCCAAGGAGAATGGTAACGTGGTTGCAAGTTAAACTACTTAGAATGCTGGGAAAACAGAAAACAAAGAAACAAACCAACTAACAATGGCAAGGTCTAGGACAGAATCCTAGCACCACACACGCACTCGAAATGGGGGGTTTTGTTGTTGAAATGAAAACAAGATAATGAAATGGAAGTGCTGGAAAGTAAACAATAGCAGCAATCAACAAGTTGTGAAACAATGATTGAGAAGTGTTAGAGCCTTGGAACCCACCACTAGTTTTCCTATCCAAGTTATGAATGCATAGAAAGTGACTCAAGCTTCATCAACAATAGATTATCGCATACAAGCCTATGGTATCTAGGTGCAGGATGCATGATTCTCCTAAGGCATGTAATTGTGCATGGTATCTACACAACACGTGATCTCTAATATGCAACCTAAGCATGGTATCTACTTAGAATAAAGCATACAAGAGTCATTAAGTTCCCTGAGAATATGATAATCACACAAGTCCTAGAACATGGTATCTGTCCTAGTCAACCTATGGTCATTAACCCCTTGAATGATTCTTAGGCCATTCATGTGTTGCTTGTGAAAGGAGAGTAGAATTGGTGAATCTAAACCCCTTCCCAACCTGTGCTAGATGCATAAAATCCTAGTTAGCTACTCCAAGAAAACATACATCAAGCACATAATAAACTGGAGATTAACAACTTGGCAATGAAAGCAAAGAAATCAATTAACTATGAAATCATCCATAACATTGAATATTCATGACTAGGGCTTCATCCTAAGCCCTAACTAAATTGATTAGTTAAACATAACTATGAATACAGAAAATAAGAAATACATAAATAGAATAAAGAGAATAGAAGAACTAGTTGGTGGCAGCAACTCCCAGGACAGCTCCAAGCTCTCCCTCCTTTGCAGCTAGCTCTCTTCTCTCTTTGTGGTGAATCTGAATGTGTGTATGAGAGTAATGGATGGAGTGAATGTGTGTGTATATCCTTGTGAATGAGCTGAAACTCTCTATTTATAGACTTCAAATTCGTCCTCCCAATGGCTGGTGTGGACAGTCCACCATAAATCATGGAAACTGCTCCCTGATTTGTGCAAACATGTTTTCCCATAATTAAGCATGCCATGTTTTGCTCCTTGGGACTTCCAATGTTGAAATGCCTCCCTAATTTGCTCAACATGTTAGGTCTAAAGTCAGATACAGCTCAGTTGAGGCACAAGGCTCAAAGGGAGTGTGGAACACAAGGCACAATAGCTGGCAGCTGCATATTAAAATCCTCCTGAGTATGCTTCAGTGTTTGATGGGCTAAGGACTCCAGTTATGTTCAATTGGGCTGAATTTTGGATATGTTATACTAGAGACCAATCTGAACAACTTCTGTGAAGGACGTCTCCTCATCCAAGTTGTGTAGGTTGCTGAAATGAGGCCTGAAAGATGACCCACGAAATTGGACTGACAAGGACTGTGACCCAAATTGGGTCTGTCTTTAAGCTTATATTCCTCTTGTGCCAATAAGCCCTTAACATGCATGGATTGTATCAAATGTGATCTCTTGCTGACTTAACCTACAAAACACACAAACATAGGTAAGTGACTCGAAATAAAGAGAAACTAAACAAAATCACCAAGTAAAGAAGGCATGCAAATGTGTGAAATTATGAACTTATCAAATATCCCCAAACTTAGATTTTGCTAGTCCTCGAGCAAAACAAAATAAAACTACAACTTAGAAAATAGAAAATAAGCAGCTAGCCTTCCAAACAATATCCTCATAGAATCACCAAAGTATATGGTTCCAAAGAAACACAACAATCACAATCTAAGTTCCACACATGATTCAAGAGTAAGCAAAGCTCACAATGACATCCTTAAGTGTAGTGTGTGAATGCCAAATCAGAACAACACCTGCAACTCAAATAAGTACATGCGCACACACTTAGAGCACAATAAAGAATTTCGAACCCCATAAGCACATTATCAGATCAGCTCTCCAGAATACCATACAATACCAAGGATCATAAGGACTTTACAAGGGTTGTAATGAGGCTTAGGGCAGTGGTTGAATGAATGAGAGGATATGGATAACAACATTTTGAGCACAACTAAAGCATAGGTAAAAGCATGAGAGATTATTGAACTTTGTAATAAGCAAGGAACACATACATGAGCAGATTTTCAACATAATTTCAGCACCTTCAAATGTGTTTATTTGGCCTAATTTTGTGGCTCTTTACCCTAGATCACCATGATCTTCTCCTTATAACACCCTAGGGCCGTGACTACATTGGTCACACTTCATTACCTCTTTTGATTAGTTACCAATACCCCCAAACTTATTTCTTTTCAACACTTGGGTTACAGCACTAATGATTCACTTTTGCTCTAAAAACCTTGCATTCTTTATGACTCTCTTTTGAAGATAGCTTTAATTGCTCATAGAATAGGTAAGGATAAGAAACAGAGATTTAATATGGTTTACACAAAGAAAGGCTTAACATAGGCTCAAATGGGTTGACTAGGGATGAATACATGTAGAGGGATGGTTAGAAAGGCTCAAACGATTTAAACATGGCCTAAATCACTTCCTAAGCATTGTATGGCAACAGAATGTCTCAAGAGATATTCAAATAAGTTCTAGAGCACGAAACCAAGATCATGAGATAAGTAGAATTGCATAACGTCTCCAAGTAGCAAGAAATTGGACTAACTTGACAAAGTGCTCAATAAGTGCAAGGATGGCATGCAAGACAAAGTTAACTCAGAACCACACAGAGACCTTAAACAATGACTGTCAATTTCTGCAAAACCATATTAGAATTAAATCCAAGTCTTATCATAGGTGTTTGGAAGGATAACGAAACAACACACAAAATCCTGCGTTTTTAGACACTAGACACACTTAAAATTTTTAAAATTTGACAATTTGAAACAACATAACTAAATCCTTCCCCCCAAACTTAAATGAAACATTGTCCTCAATGGTTAGAGTGTAAGAACAAGCAATGCCTCATAAATGAAGGAAAGAAGAGAAGAAAAAGACATAACCAAATGGTAGAGTTTAGAAAACAACTCCCTTTTGAAGCGATTAGGACGCAAGCAAGCTCCTTGCACGTTCTATCATCTCCTCCTCACCTTGGGTTGCCTCCCAAGAAGCGCTAAGTTTTATGTCTTCAGCCGGACGTCCAAACTTTGGTGAGCTTCAAGAGAGTGGTGGAGGCTCCTTGAGTGCTTGAGACTCAATATTGGCATCAAAGTTGGCATCGAAGTAAGGTTTCAACCGATGTCCGTTCACCTTGAAGGTGCTGCCATCCTTAATGTTTTGAATCTCCACTGCACCATGATCAAACACATTAGTAATAACAAAAGGGCCAATCCACCGAGAACGAAGCTTACCTGGGAAGAGCTTAAGTCGTGAATTGAATAAGAGAACCTTCTGTCCTTTCCCAAACGTCTTCCTGAGAATTTTCTTGTCATGATACTGCTTTGTTTTCTCCTTATAAAGCTTAGCATTCTCATACGCCTCATGTCGCAACTCCTCCAACTCATTGAGTTGAAGCCTCCTCTTTTCACCAGCAGCTTTCATATCAAAATTGAATGCCTTGATAGCCCAATAAGCCCTGTGCTCAAGCTCCACTGGTAAGTGACAAGGTTTACCAAAAACAAGTCTATATGGAGACATACCTATGGGGGTCTTATAAGCAGTCCTATATGCCCACAATGCATCATCCAAACGCATGGACCAGTCCTTCCTTGTGGTGTTCACTGTCTTCTCAAGTATGTGCTTAATCTCCCTATTGCTTATCTCAACCTGCCCACTAGTTTGAGGATGATAAGGTGTTGCCACCTTATGCGTGATTCCATATTTCTTCAAGAGTGCTGCAAAAGCTTGGTTAACAAAGTGGGAGCCACCATCACTAATGATTGCCCTTGGTGTGCCAAACCTTGTAAAAATATTTCCTTTGAGAAAACTGATCACAATCTTAGCATCATTAGTTCTAGTGGCAATGGCTTCCACCCATTTGGAAACATAATCGACAGCAACTAATATATATTCAAATCCATAAGAAGTAGGAAAAGGGCCCATGAAATCAATTCCCCAAACATCAAATATATCAATGACTAAGATATTAGTGAGAGGCATCTGATTTCTAGCATGAAATTACCCATCCGTTGGCATCTATCACATGAAGCACAAAACATATAAGCATCCTTAAAAAGGGTAGGCCAAAAGAAACCTGATTGTAGCACTTTGTTGGCAGTCTTCTTTGCTCCAAAATGGCCTCCGCATGCATGGGAGTGACAAAACTCTAGAATGCTCTTAAAATCACCTTCAGGCACGCACCTTCGAATTACTTGGTCCGGACAATGCTTGAATAGGTATGGATCATCCCAAAAGTAGTATTTTGCTTGCTTCCTAAGCTTGTCACGTTGGAATGTAGATAACCCTGTAGGAAGTTTGTTAGTGCACAAATAGTTGACAATATCAGCAAACCAAGGCAATGGATTAAGAGAATTCAAAGCACAAATAGAGAAGAGTTGCTCATCAGGGAAGCTTTCACGCAATGGCAGTGAATCCTCCTCTTCATTAGATACATGCACCAATCTACTCAAGTGATCAGCCACCACATTCTCACTTCCTTTCTTATCTTTTATCTCCAAGTCAAACTCTTGCAACAAAAGAATCCATCTAATGAGGCGTGGCTTGGCATCCTTCTTTGCTAACAAGTATTTCAATGCTGCATGATCAGTGTAAACAATAACCTTGTTAGTAATCAAATAAGATCTAAACTTCTCTAAAGCAAAGATGACAGCTAACAACTCCTTCTCTGTGGTGGAATAGTTGAGTTGGGCATCATTGAGGATTCTACTAGCGTAGTAGATGGCATGTGGCTTCTTATCAACTCGCTGCCCCAAAACAGCTCCAACGGCATAATCTGAGGCGTCACACATCAGTTCAAAAGGCTGGCTCCAATCCGGTGGCATAATGATTGGGGCAGTTGTGAGCATCATTTTCAAAGCATTGAAAGCATTCTCACAGTTTTGATCAAACACAAAATCCATGTCCTTGGCAAGGAGATTGCACAAAGGCCTTGCAATCTTAGAAAAATCTTTAATGAAACGCCTATAGAAACCTGCATGGCCAAGGAAAGAACGTACTTCTTTGACAGAAGTAGGTGAGGGCATAGAGGCAATCAAATCAATCTTAGCTTTATCTACCTCAATTCCGTTACTAGAGATGACATGACCAAGAACTATGCCTTGGTTAACCATAAAATGACATTTTTCCCAATTAAGCACAAGGTTACTATGTTCACATCTAGCCAACACCTTAGATAAGTTATGCAAGCATTGATCAAAAGAATCACCAAAGACAGAGAAGTCATCCATGAATACCTCAATAAACCTTTCTACCATGTCGGAGAAAATGCTCATCATGCACCTTTGGAAAGTGGCTGGGGCGTTGCAAAGACCGAAAGGCATCCTCCTATAAGCAAAAGTACCAAAGGGACATGTGAAGGTCGTCTTCTCTTGATCTTCTGGGGCTATGGCGATTTGGTTGTAACCTGAATATCCATCAAGGAAGCAATAGTGGCTATGGCCAGCCAATCTCTCAAGCATCTGATCAATGAATGGAAGAGGGAAGTGATCCTTGCTTGTTGCTGTGTTGAGCTTCCTATAATCAATGCAAACTCTCCAGCCTGTGGTCATCCGTGTAGGCACAAGCTCGTTTGCTTCATTCTTCACCACTGTGATACCTGATTTCTTGGGGACAACTTGTACTGGGCTCACCCATTTACTGCGAGAAATAGGGTAAATAATACCAACATCTAAAAGCTTCATTACCTCTTTCCTTACCACATCCTTCATGTTTGGATTTAGACGTCTTTGGGCATCCCTCTTAGGCATTGCATTGTCCTCCAAAAGTATCCTATGCATGCACAGTGTTGGACTTATGCCTTTGATATCTGCAATGCTCCACCCAATTGCAGTTTTGTGCTCTTTTAGAACTCTCAGAAGCTTCTTCTCATCATCTGGTTCAAGGTGTGAGGCAATGATGACAGGTAGAGTCTCATTTTCACCTAAATAAGCATATTTAAGGTGTTTTGGCAATTGCTTTAATTCCAACTCTGGTGCCTGCGCAATAGAAGGTAAAACTTTATTAGTAGGTGCGGGTAAAGATTCAAATTGGTTTGCATACCTCTTTCCCACTTCTATGTAGCTATCCATGCTGCAAACAAGCTCATGAAGTAAAGGAGAGATCACAGCCTCTAATCTGTCCACTTCTTCTTTCCTTATGCTTTGTGTGATGCATGCTTCAATAGGCTCCAAATAACTCATATGCAGTGCTTCTTTCACCATATTATCAATTGCATCAAGCTGGAAAACTTCATGCTCATCACTTGGGAACTTGGAGGCTTCAAACACTTTGAATGCTATTGTCTCATCAAACACGTTCATGGTCAATGTACCCTTCTTCACATCAATAATTGTGCCGGCAGTTGCCATGAATGGCCGACCTAGAATGAGTGGTAACTGATTGTCATGAATTGGTGCTTCTTCCATTTCCAACACCAAGAAATCAGCTGGCAAGATTAGCTCTTCCACTTTCACCAAAACATCTTCTAGAATGCCCTTAGGGTACCTGATAGTTCTATCTGCCAATTGAATGCTCACAGATGTGGCTTGCAACTCACCAAGGTTAAGTTTCTCATAAACATGATATGGCATAAGGTTTATGGATGCACCAAGATCAAGGAAAGCTTTTTGAAACTTAAAATCACCAACTATACAAGGTATTGAAAACGAACCTGGATCCTTTAGCTTTGGAGGTAGTTTTCTTTGTAAGACTGCACTCACCTCTTCACTTAATGCAACCTGTTCATGCTCTTTGAATCTCCTCTTGTTAGTGCATAGATCCTTCAAAAAATTTGCATACTTGGGAATCTGAGCAATGACATTGAGCAATGGGATGTTGATTTGCACCTTCTTGAATATTTCCATTATCTCATCCAAGCCTTGATCTTTCTTTGATTTTGATAACCTGCTGGGAAAAGGTGCAATAGGCCTAAAAGCATTAGTTGAAATTGGAACTTGATTAGCATTAGATGATACCTTAGGGCCTGTGCTCTTTCCAGGAGCATTGAGGGGCTGTTTGGTGGAACTTGTGGGCTGCCCTTGTGGTGGCTGAATGATCTCCACGTTTTCTCCATCTTCTTGCTCTTCATTGGCATCTCCAACCTTATTATCAACTTGTTTACCACTTCTCAAGATGTGCACTGCTTTAGCATGCTCTTGATGCCTTGGATTCACCTCTGTTTGGCTCGGAAAAGTTCCGGATGCTCTATTGCTCAAGGAGGATGCAATCTGCCCAACTTGCACTTCTAGTTTGTTCACTGCATTGTGTTGTCACCAAAAGCGGTGTCTTTTAAAATTTATAAACTCGCAAGCGCACGAATCGAATATAGCATAAACGTGTAAGAGCGAGATCGTACCCAAGGGATTGCGTGTAAAGATAGAAAACCAATTATACCCAAGTTAATTTCATTGCCAACCTAGTTGATTCAAATGGTGATTTGTTTGTTGATAAAGAAAATTAAATAAAGCATGAAACAAATATGGAAATGACAATAAACTGAAATTAAGATTTAAATTTATGAGAAAAAATAACTAAGGTATTAGAATCCACACCATTATTCCATAAGATCCTAATTATTTATCTTTCAATTCCCATGGAGTAGCAATCTAGAAATCAATCTACTGCTTTCTCAAGATTTATCAATTAAGCTTGTACTTTAGATCATAAGTAAATTTTCCTTCCCTTCATAAGTACAAATTCTAAGCATACTATGTAAACAAAATTATTTAACTACAAAGGATCAAAGTTTCCTAAGCATCCTATGTGAAAAAGTTTATTTGAATAACAAAATATCAAAGAAATTTGTAAACTAGAAATATAAACCAAGGATAAATTAATAGATTAATCCAAACTCTTAACTACCACAAATACATGTTATATGTCACAATACATGATAGAAGTGGTGAAAAGAAGATTAATCTATTAATCATGTGAAGTGAAAATTATAATCATTGAACACCACAATATTTGAGAATTGAAGATAAAAACTAGAACTTTATTTAATAATGGTGTTTCATCCAACCTTAGTTAAGTATTTTAGCTAGACATAATTAAGAATTAAAACAAAACAAAGAAACTAAAATACATGAATTAAATGAGAACTAAGAAAGGTGAAGAACAATTTTAAGAGAGTTATTAGCTCTCGGTTCTTTCCTTTCCATCCTTGTTCTCTTTCTTTCTCACTTTCTCTCTCTCTTTCTCTCTTCCTTTCTTTCCTTCTGCTGTGTATCAATCTTGAATTTCTGCCCATTTTCTCTCTTGAGTTGTTGCCTATTTATAGAAGCATGAAGTCCCTTTCATTCCAGCTGTATATGCAAGCTGTCTTCTAGAACCTGTCTTGGTGTGTGACAGCCTGTGGATTGATTTTTTATCCAATTGCTCCAATTTTTGGATATGTTTTAGTCGACATCTTATTGAACAAGTGTCATGAAGGATATTTATTCATTTGAGCATGGGACAATTCGTTTTTCAGGTCTGCAAATGGACTGTACAGCATGAGCTGTAAAAGGGCAAAGTCATGAACCTGTCTTGGTGTTTGACAGCCTGTGGATTGAGTTTGTATCCAATTATTCCAATTTTTGGATATGTTTTAGTCGACATCTTATTGAACAAGTGTCATGAAGGATATTTATTCATTTGAGCATGGGAAAATTCGTTTTTCAGGTCTGCAAATGGACTGTACAGCATGAGCTGTAAAAGGCAAAGTCATCAAATCCAAATTGAGTTCTTCCTCTCTTTTTGCAACACATTGCTTATTCCTCCTCCTCCTCATGCCATTGGTGGAAGACACTTAATATCTACATACAACCACTCATTAAATACAAAAACAAAGATTGGAATAGCCAATACAAATACTCTAATAAATTTACATAATACAAAAGAAAATACTAACAAATATAAATTTAAGGATAAAACTTGTATTTATTTT
This sequence comes from Prunus fruticosa, assembly GCA_018703695.1. Lineage (NCBI taxonomy): Eukaryota > Viridiplantae > Streptophyta > Magnoliopsida > Rosales > Rosaceae > Prunus > Prunus fruticosa. Next base: position 23,968,760 of record CM031918.1, on the reverse strand, counting down.
GTGCTCATCACATTGTGAAGATTCTGGTTGGTTTGCATTTGTTGCCCCATGAACTTCTTGAACATGTCTTGCAATTCCCCCATTTGATCACCCTTTTGCTCTTGTACTTGTTGGGGAGCTTGCTGGAATTGCCTTTGTTGTATTTGGAATCCTGGGGGAGGTCCTTGAGATTGTTGCACATTTGAATTATTGCTCCACCTGAAATTAGGATGATTTCTCCAACCTGGATTGTATGTGTTTGAATAAGGATCATTCTGAGGATTCCTTCCTTGAAGGGCATTTGCTTGCTCTAACATGTGCTTTGCAAAAGATTCGTCTTGAACTTCCACTTTGTTTCCTAGAGGGCCAGTCACTGCCTGTTGAAGTAAAGAACACATAACATCAAGTTTTGCATTAATCTCATTATTAGTACTTACCTCAGAGACCACAGCTTTCATAGGAGCTCCTCTTCCTTTATTGTAGCTCCATTGTTGGGAGTTAGCACTCAAAGATTCAAAGAGAGTAAAGGCCTCATCTGCTGTTTTTTGTTCATCAGTCCTTCTCCACTTGTTGCATCTACCATCATCCTTTCGGAATCAAGCAAACCTTCATAGAAAGATTGCATTTGCATCCAACTCTCTATGTTGTGGTGTGGGCAGGAACTCATCATCTCCTTGTACCTCTCCCAGCATTCATGAAAAGCTTCTCCTTCTCTTTGTGTGAAACCAAGAATTTCCTTTCTAATCTTGTTAGTCTTTTGAGCTGGAAAGAATTTCTGCAAAAACTTATTAGAAAGCTCATCCCAAGTACGAATTGAAGCATTAGGCAAAGAATATAACCAAGACTTAGCCTTATCTTTTAAACTGAATGGGAATAGCCTCATCTTAATCTGCTCATCATCAAGTCCTTGAATTTTGATTGTAGCACATATTTCAAAGAATTGCTTAACATGCATGTAAGGATCCTCAGTGGTATTACCATAATAAGTTGGAAGAAGATGAATCATACCACTTCTAAGCTCAAACCTGTCAATTGTGAGTTGAGGATAGACTATGCACGAAGGTTGATCGGTAACTTTGGGAATGGAAAATTCACGCAGGGGTTTCCGAGGTTGGGCAACAAGCGCACCACCTCCTTCATTATTATTGTTGTTGTTTGGAATCTCTGCCATCTTGCTTGAACCTTCAGATTCGTAGCTCTTAGATTCCACACTTGAAGAACTATAACTCCTCCTTAAACCAGCACGTACAGCAGCTGTTCTTGGTGATAGTGGCTCAGTTTCAGATTCTGACATACATGCACACACAAGAACCAAATTAGTGCCTTCAAATGGAGATAACAACTAAAAAGAAAAACTGAATACAGAAAGGGAAACCAACGAAAATAACAAATAAAACTAACAAAAACAAAAACACTCGAAGCAATCTAACTATAGCACCATCGTTACCGGTTCCCGGCAACGGGGCCAAAAACTTGTTGAGCCTATTCTTAACAACTAAAATGAGTTATTAAAAATAGCAACTTTAATTCTCGCAAGTGCACGAACCGTTTATAGTATAGCTTATGTAAGTACGAGGTTCGATCCCACGGAGAATGGTAACGTGGTTGCAAGTTAAACTACTTAGAATGCTGGGAAAACAGAAAACAAAGAAACAAACCAACTAACAATGGCAAGGTCTAGGACAGAATCCTAGCACCACACACGCACTCGAAATGGGGGGTTTTGTTGTTGAAATGAAAACAAGATAATGAAATGGAAGTGCTGGAAAGTAAACAATAGCAGCAATCAACAAGTTGTGAAACAATGATTGAGAAGTGTTAGAGCCTTGGAACCCACCACTAGTTTTCCTATCCAAGTTATGAATGCATAGAAAGTGACTCAAGCTTCATCAACAATAGATTATCGCATACAAGCCTATGGTATCTAGGTGCAGGATGCATGATTCTCCTAAGGCATGTAATTGTGCATGGTATCTACACAACACATGATCTCTAATATGCAACCTAAGCATGGTATCTACTTAGAATAAAGCATACAAGAGTCATTAAGTTCCCTGAGAATATGATAATCACACAAGTCCTAGAACATGGTATCTGTCCTAGTCAACCTATGGTCATTAACCCCTTGAATGATTCTTAGGCCATTCATGTGTTGCTTGTGAAAGGAGAGTAGAATTGGTGAATCTAAACCCCTTCCCAACCTGTGCTAGATGCATAAAATCCTAGTTAGCTACTCCAAGAAAACATACATCAAGCACATAATAAACTGGAGATTAACAACTTGGCAATGAAAGCAAAGAAATCAATTAACTATGAAATCATCCATAACATTGAATATTCATGACTAGGGCTTCATCCTAAGCCCTAACTAAATTGATTAGTTAAACATAACTATGAATACAGAAAATAAGAAATACATAAATAGAATAAAGAGAAAGAAGAACTAGTTGGTGGCAGCAACTCCCAGGACAGCTCCAAGCTCTCCCTCCTTTGCAGCTAGCTCTCTTCTCTCTTTGTGGTGAATCTGAATGTGTGTATGAGAGTAATGGATGGAGTGAATGTGTGTGTATATCCTTGTGAATGAGCTGAAACTCTCTATTTATAGACTTCAAATTCGTCCTCCCAATGGCTGGTGTGGACAGTCCACCATAAATCCTGGAAACCTCCTCCTGATTTGTGCAAACATGTTTTCCCATAATTAAGCATGCCATGTTTTGCTCCTTGGGACTTCCAATGTTGAAATGCCTCCCTAATTTGCTCAACATGTTAGGTCTAAAGTCAGATACAGCTCAGTTGAGGCACAAGGCTCAAAGGGAGTGTGGAACACAAGGCACAATAGCTGGCAGCTGCATATTAAAATCCTCCTGAGTATGCTTCAGTGTTTGATGGGCTAAGGACTCCAGTTATGTTCAATTGGGCTGAAGTTTGGATATGTTATACTAGAGACCAATCTGAACAACTTCTGTGAAGGACGTCTCCTCATCCAAGTTGTGTAGGTTGCTGAAATGAGGCCTGAAAGATGACCCACGAAATTGGACTGACAAGGACTGTGACCCAAATTGGGTCTGTCTTTAAGCTTATATTCCTCTTGTGCCAATAAGCCCTTAACATGCATGGATTGTATCAAATGTGATCTCTTGCTGACTTAACCTACAAAACACACAAACATAGGTAAGTGACTCGAAATAAAGAGAAACTAAACAAAATCACCAAGTAAAGAAGGCATGCAAATGTGTGAAATTATGAACTTATCACATTACAAATAAAAGTAAAGTGGAACTAAGAAAACTTGAAGTAAAATGTAGTAAACTCATTTTGTTACAACAATTGACAACTTGAAAGGAAACTAAGAGAATTTGAGGGAGAGAAGGGAAGGGAGCTCTAGAGAAGTGTTTGAGAGCTCCCCCCCTTGGGGTGTGTTTTGAAGCTTGAAGGCTTCTCTATTTATAGGGCTAAGAGGGAGGAACATCATGATGAAATGCAACACCACCATTCCTCCATTAATACAACCCATAACTCCCACTTCATCTTGTCTAGGTTAGTGTGGTTGGAATCAACTCCATCCCATACTTCATTTGCTGCACCTCCAGCTTTCTTCACATGGGTTCAAAGGTGTTGTGGCTGCCTTTTGCTGCCAACCCATGTGGTTGCCTTTTACTTGCTGAAAAACGATTCTTCTGAACCAGACTTAGTGTAGGAGGGTCACAGGTTTCAAAACGTATCCAATGGGGCTAAAATTTGGATATGTTATACTAGACACCCATTGGAACAACTTCTATGAAGAAAGTATTCGCATCAGAGCAGTAGAAGTGTACGTTTTGGCCACTGCAAGTTGGCTGCCGAAACAGGGACTGGAATTGACTTCATTTCATTTCATTTCTTTCTTTTGCTTCACATGCATACACATGCTTTATCTTTCAATTAAAACCTGATCCCCAGCTCCAAAGTGATCTTCCAATTCAATTCCCATGTTCAAAGGCTGAAGCAAAGTGCCTCTCATCATTCCTCCTTCTTCTCTCTCTCCTTTCCACCATGACACTTTAACCTTTGTCTCTTCCTTGTCCCCTTTGCCATGATGTATTTTTGTCTTCACAAATATGCTCTTGCTTTCTCTTTAATAGCTGGAATGACTCCCCACTTCACTCATTATGTTGAGTACAAAGTCAATTATAGCTAGGGAGAGGCACATGGCTAAAAGGAGGCACATGGCAAAAAGCTGGCAGCTGGAAATCCTCTTGAGCAAGGTTGAGTGTTGGACGGACTGAGCACTCCACAAATGTCCAATTGGGCTGAAATTTGGATATGTTGTAGTAGACACCCATTGGAACAAGTTTCATGAAGAGCTTCACCTCATCCAAGCCCCATAGCATGCTGATCCAAGTCCAAGAAGCTGACCTACGAAACTGGGCTGGAAATGGGTTGTAGCCAAAATATGTTTGTCTTTAAGCTCATATTCCTCTTATGCCAATCGGCCCTTAACATGCATGGATTGCATCAAATGTGATCTCTTGCTTTCTTAACCTACAAAACACACAAACAGAGGTAAGTGACTCAAAATAAAGAGAAACTAAGCAAAATCACTAAGTAAAGAAGGCATGCAAGTTTATGAAATTATGGACTTATCAAAACAGAAAATGGATTAAAAGCACAAGTTTAACTCAATAACATAACCACATCATAAGCTAAAAGGGTACAAAATGATATACAATTATGAACCGATCAAATGCCCCCTGGAGCCGACAAAGAAACCAGGAACGCGAGAGGGCTGAGCCCTATGGTGAAGGCAGCAGTCTCGGCGCTGCTGGCCGCATGCCAATGCCAAGCTACGGTCAGCATTCTCAGCCACCGATGAGTAGCTGGGGGCAGTCCCAGCAGACATGGGCAAATCCCGACCCGACCTGTCTGGCAGGAACGCCTCACGGCCACATCCAGGCAGCTGTACCAATAGGGCTGAATAGCAATTTTCGATTTTCGATTTATATAGAAATTGGGGAAGTTTTTGAAAAACGAATTTCTAGGTCTTTTTCTGGGAATATGATTTGTTTTTTAGGTTTTATTTTTATTTTTATTTTTATGGATTTTAAGTTGAAGTGTGGTAATGGTGATGCTTGTTATTCTTTTCTCGGTCATCCAGTTTTAGATGAAGCTATTTACACTTATCTAACCTCTGCTCTATCTTTTACATATCTGAATTTGTATCCAATTCTTTTCATAATTTCTACTTTTTGAGGACTCTTATACCGAATTGGAAGAGCACTTGAAATAAACTTCAAAAGGTGCAAACTTTAGTCCAGGTACTTCATGAGTCGATGCACAAGGCATTTAATTTCCAAGAAATTTTGTTTTGATTTTTACTCTTACATTTGAAATGTTTGGCCTTCTTTGATTCACTGATATGAACTTGATGTTTATGGGTGTTCAATTTTTTTCGTATCTAGGGTGAGCAACTAGCATATGTGTTCATAAAGGGCTTACATAGTCCTATATTTTCACAACCTGGTAACAGGGTAGGGAAAATGTTAACTATTGATATCATTATAAACAGTTAGTGAGTTAGGTGCAAGGCACGTGAGTTGTTAGCGGTGTATGTGAATTAGTTAGACAGCTGTATTGGTTAGTCAGTTAAGCTTTACTTAACAAGTATAAAATATAGTAGTGTTGTAGCTTAAAAGATTAAGGAATACATAAATCAATATTGCGAATTTCTCTCTATTTCTTCTTCCTTCTTCTTTAGTTCTCTTCTTCATACTTCTCTGAATATGTTGGTTAACGCTATTTCTTGCAAAAGGGACTGCTGTTAAAAAATCATTTTCTTGTTCCATTTTTTGCCCTACAAGCACCAGCTACTGTAATATTGTGGTTTAAGTAAGCCTTTCAGTTATGACAAAAAACAAAAAAACAAAAAAACAAGCCTTTCGGTTTTTTTTTATACTTGGTAACTTATGGATCATATTTGCCATTTAAGTTTAAATGCTCCACTTTTCTGGCAGGGGCGAATATGGTATCTGGACTGCATTTTTAGCAATTCTTGTTCGTCTCTTCTTCTTTATTCCTGGTAGGTTCTCTTTTGATTCCTTGGTTTGAGAATGGATAAAGTTATAAACATGTAGTTATCTGGTTTTCTCAAATGATAGTTTCTAATTTCTGCATGGTTTGTAGACTTTATATTGGTTTACATGATTCACTAGTAGGAGTGGGAGAATACAATTTTTTTATTGAAAACTGTAAATTCTTTCCAAGAAACTGAGGATTCTAATTAGTAAGCACACACATTATACTGAATTAAGATAATCTGTTCTCCAGTGGCTCTATTCTTCATAATTAAACATGTAAATCATGGCTTTTCTCTTGTGACAGGTTGGCTTTTATGCTTAATGGCCATGAGGTACGCATTTTATTTAAGTTGTTTCGAATTTCAGTTCTGAGTAAGTCTCTTAGTTGTTTTTTATTTTATTTTTGTGTGAATGATTTTTATGCCGTAATAGCATGTAGGTATGAACTTATACATCCAAGATCTTTTAAATTCAATTCATTGTTCAGTTGATATGTGTTTTATTTTGAGAATGTTGAAATTTTTATAAATTTTGATGTTGGTGCAAGGGTGCTGTGTTGCTTTGTAGAGATTTTTGTAATTGAGATTTTTGATAACTCTTTGATCCACATATGTTAATGTTTTGATAGATTGGTATGACTAGGGAGGCTCCAACCAAAGCAAGACCTGGACTTGTAATAGGCTTCACTTAGAGATGTTATGGGGAAAGTAAAGCTTCTAAGTGACAAGTTATTTCTCAATTGAGAACTTCTTACGCGTACTAGAGATCTTAGTTCATTTTAGTACGTTTATTTTAAATGTATTAATATTGTAATTTCAATACTACTTAAGTATATTGTTGTGTTATTTTAAATTATTGTATATAATTGCATTATGCTAGTGGATGTACAATTTCTTATTTGTTTTATATGTATTTCTTTTAATGTTAACGTTATTCTTTATAAGTTTTGTTGTCACAGAGCTGTATTTTTTGTTTTAATTTTTTTTATTTATTAGTGTCTCGTTTCTTGACGGCTAAAATCCATCAATAAAGATGTAAGTTGACGGTTAGAAAGCATCAAGGATGACCATAAGTTGACGGATTTTGCAATCTCGTGACAATGTTTATCTGCAGGGAAACTATTTTCTTGACGGACAAAAAGCGTCAAGTATGTGGGTACCCCTTTCCTGACACTGGCATTCTTAACGCTCTTTTAGCCGTCAATTAAATAGATTCTTGACACTTTTTAACCGTCACTAAAGGCAGTTTTTCTTGTAATGTATGGAATCTCGTCTTCTTGTACGAATATATATATACATTGGAAGTTTGAATGGTTTTCAAAACAGTTTTTAAACGGTGGGGTTAGTCAGTTCGTATTACGTTTAATAACATTTATTTTTGTCCAATCACATCTTTATTATTTTGAGCCCCACAGGCGGTCGACGAGTACCAGACCACGACTTGAGTTTTAAACTCTGCTTTTACAGGTGTTGTTGTTGGACTGAGCCTTTTTCAAGGGAGACTTTGCCAGTTTTTTGGTAGGAGTCTAACCCTAAGGCGGTTTTAATTTCCTTTAGTTTCGTTTTAAGAAGGGTAAGTTGGCAATTTGGGCCCGACATCTGCCAAGTGTCCGATAGGCACAGAGTTCGTCATGAGTTCCAAAGGGGAATTAAAGGCGGATTTTGTCATCAATAAATCGCTCCACCATGTCAGAAAAAATGCTCATCATGCAACACTAAAAAGGGGCGGGAGAGTTACATAACCCAAAAGGCATACGACGATAGGCAAAAGTGCCAAATGGACATGTGAATGTCATTTTTTCTTGGTCTTCTAGCGCGATAGGGATTTAATTATACCCTAAGTATCCATCTAGAAAACAGTAATAAGCATGCCCAACAAGTCTTTCTATCATCTAATCAATAAAAGACAACATGAAGTGATCTTTTCTAGTTGCATAATTCAATTTCCTGTAATCTATGCAGACTCTCCATCTTGTAACAGTTCTTATCGGGGTTAACTCATTATTTTCATTTTTTACAATAGTCATCCCTCCCTTCTTTGGCACAACCTGTGTAGGACTCACCCAACGGCTATCAGATATAGGGTAAATAATACATGCCTCAAGCAATTTTAATACCTTTGCACGAACCACTTCTTTCATGTTGGGGTTCAATTGGCGTTGATGCTCCACAGATCGCTTATGCTCCTCTTCCATTAGAATTCGGTGCATACACATAGAAGGGCTAATACCCTTGATGTCAGCGATCGTCCACCCAATTGTAGTTTTATGTTTTTGTAAAACCAGCAACACTTTTTCTTCTTCAGTTTCACTCAAATTTGCATCAATAATAACTGGTAAAGTTTCAGAAGTTCCAAAATAAGCATACCTCAAATGCATTGGCAATGGTTTCAGAGTGAATGTAGGTGCAGAAATCACAGAAGGTGCAGCCTTAGGAGGTGCCACTCTTAGTGGTTCAAACTGATTCATTTGCCTCAGGTTGTACGGTTGTGATGCATCCAAATACAAGGCATATTCAGCAACCATTGGGTTGTCATCTTGGGAGGTAGCGGCATGGACCAATGTAGATTCCAATGGATGGCTCGGATTCTCCTTTTCAAATGTGTCTGAACCAATTTTATCAACTAATTCCATATGAAAACAATCCTCCGCGTCTCTTGGAAATTTTATTGCTTCAAAAACTTTGAATGTCGCTTTTTCATTCCCAACTATCAAAGTTAGTAACCCTTCTTCTACGTCAATCTAAGTGCATGAAGTAATCATGAATGGGCCCGCCCAAAATTAGCTGTGTGTTGGAATCTTCATCCATATCCAAAACCAAAAAATCCGCCGGAAATATGAGTGTATCAACCTTTACTAGAATATCTTCAATAATTTCATCTGGATATGTGACTGACCTCTCCACCATTTGCAAATAAATAGTAGTGGGTTTAATTTCACCAATACCAATGCTTTTAGCAACATATTAATGTAGTAAATTAATACTAGAACCCGAATCACATACAGCTCTTTCAAAGAAATTATTTCCAATAGTGCATCGAATTTTAAAACTCCCTCTATCTTTTTGCTTTGGTGGAAGCTTTCATTGTAGGATGGCACTACACTCTTCCGTCAGTTGGATTTTCTCGTGCTCTCCAAATTTCCTTTTCTTGGAAACGATGTCTTTCATGAATTTTGCATAACTTGGCATTTGTTCCAAAGCTTCGGCAAAGGGAATGTTTATATGCAACTTTTTGAACATCTCCAATAATTTCGAAAATTGGCCATCAATTTTATTTTTCCACAACCTCTGCGAAAAAGGGATTGGTGGGACATGGCTTTAATGGAGGGGAAGGAGTCGATATAGAATTTTCTTCTTCTACGGATTTCTCGACGGTGGCTTGTAGGATGGTGATTAGTGGTGAAACAGCATGCTCTACTTCCACCGCAGACTTCTCGGCTTCTTTTTCTTTTTCTAATTCTTCTTTTTCCAAGTCGACCGTTGTATTCACTTGCTCCCATTACAAAGAGTGATTCTCGCGATCTGCTTGCTTTCGTTTACCCGGTCGGTCTAGGTCCTCCAGCTGCTTTCGCATGTCGCGAGAATACAACTCTACCATCTTTGTTAGGTTTTTATTCTCGTCCCGTAATACTTCTAGCTGGTGTCGATTCACCTCCACTATCCTTGCCCTCTCCCTTTTCAAACTTTTTATTGCAATTTGGCACTCTTCAACCATACTTCGCTCCGCCGCCAACTGACCTTTCAGCACCTCTACCTCATGGGACTTCGCAAGTAGGCGATGTCCCAAACTAGCGACACATGCTGTACTCTGCACGCTCAGTGCCAGGGCATCACTCGCGACCCGATTGTCATCCCTTGTCCCGAACACACGTATATCTTTAGGAGTCACTAAATTTCTACCAACTCCAATGGCAACATCGTTGTCTAGGAGTATTGAGTCATTGACAGTCACAGGCCCCGTGCGGAGGCAAAGTATGGCACCCATACCTGGTGCCATTGCTTGGCCCCATGTCTAGTCGGTGGAGCTAGGTTGAGATCCAACGAAAACGGGTAGTTAGAGGCCATTTGATTTCTCACTCGCTTTTCTTCTTTCCTTCTTTTCTCTTTTGTGTGTTTCTGAGTTTGTGTTTTTCACCATTTCTTTTTAGCTTTTTATAGACTAAGTCTGCTAAACCCTAGCCGCTACGGTTCTAAGTTCTGTGCGGCCCTTATGGCTTATCTCTATATGTCGCCGCATCCGTTTCCCAACCCCCCTTAATTGCATTTTCACCTTTCACCACCTTCACATGAAAAAGTCATCGCGCCTTCCTACGAGGCCAATAATTCTGGCTTGGGGGATGTGACAGTTGCCTCTACGCGCGACACGTCCCTCACCCCTTTCACTTGTGACTTCCCAGGAACCAAGGCATCAGGGACCACACTTTTTCTTTTTAGAAATCCCGCCTTCGCGCTTCCAATTCACGTTTCATTTAAAAAATAAAAATAAATACAAAAATAAAAGCCCTAAGTGGGTTAACGTTCTTTTGGTTGGATTTTCAATCGTTTGGGTTTGAGTTTGCGTAGGACTGTTTGTTTAGGGCTTTCTATTTCGAGTGTTTTACTGTTTCGTTTCTTTTTATTTGTTTGTTTGTTTTGAATTTTTTTTATTTTGTAATTATTTTCTTTTATTTTAATTTTGTATTTTGTTTGCTTTAATACCTTCATTTGTTGTTATGACATTGCTTGTGACTAATTTTTAAACATTGAGGACAATGTTCATTTCTAGGTTTGGGGGTATTGGAGTTTAGCATGTAAATTTGGTTTTTCCTTAATTAATTTTTTTTTTATTTGCTTGTTTTTATTTTATTTTGTTTGAGTTTTGCTTTTATTTTTATTTTTATTTTTATTTTATTTTGATTTTGATTTTATTCACTTTCCGAACACATTTGATGAGATTGTGATAAATGTTTGCATGACTTAAATGAAAATTTTATTTTATTTTATTTATTATTTATTTATTGTAAATTTTTATTGTTTTAAATATAAAAAAACTTAAAAATTAAAATTAAAATGAATAAAAATTTTTGGCATTGTTCTAGCATGATATGTTTGAAACCTTCTTTACACTTGCCATTTGTTTCATAATATTCCAATTAAAGGATTTGCATGACCCAAATAGTTGTATCAAACATAAATTAGACTTATATAACCATATAATGTGAGCTTTTGAGCCTTGTGCTTCATTTCATGAGTGTTATACACATACTCTTATTTTCTTGTCATCAAAGTTGTTGTTTGATCTCATTATTCATTGATTTGGTTGAACACCTAAAAGTCATTCATTCTTATGCAATTTGGTTTCATGACATTTCAGAAGTGATATTAAGGCCCTCTTTGGATCGTTTGTGCCTTTCAAGCTAACCTTATGCATGCTTAAGCATGATTCATTCTAAGGAACTCATGAGCTCTACTTCGGATGTGTTTTTCATGCTAAGTTTGGGAAGAGATATTACATAAAAAAATAATTCAAAAAAAAAAAGAGAAACCTTCACACAATTGGTGAAAAAAAAGAAGTTGTGATTAAATGGTAGTTGATTGAAATTTCGTTCTTGGGTTTCATTAGTATTTGGATAGGAGTTTAAATCATTGTAAATGAAGGTATAAGGAGTTTTGATCATGTAAAAGAAAAAAATCTAATCGTGATGATTCGAAGTCTTGTAAACAATTGTTTTATGCTCTTACATTTTTGAGTTCCTTGGACTTTGTATTATCCATGCCTTTCATTTCTTACTCACCTTACACCATTGGCCCCATTACAACCTATGTTAAAGACCTAAATTGATCTTAAATGTCATATGGTTGAATTGCATGCATTTTCTTACTTTTAAGTGTTTGGCATCCTTCTTGAGATCATATTAATGCAAGTTCTTCATCTTCCTATTTTGAGTTAAGTCCCTTATGGTTTAACTCTAATCTCATGTTTATAATTGAGTGACGCATTGTAGCCCTCTTCTGAGTGATTCATTTGTGAGAGGACAACTTTGGTGAGATTTGAAGTTGCATTTGTGTTTGGTATGATTTTTGAAATTGTGTGAAAACTAAGATTGGGGAATTTGTTGCATTTGGCTATCACACTTCTACTGCTCCGATGGGAATACTTTCTTCATAGAAGTTGTTCCAATGGGTGTCTAGTATAACATATCCAAATTTCAACCTCATTGGATACGTTTTGAAACATGTGGCCTTCCTACACCAAGTCTGATTCAGAAGAATCGTTTTTCAGCAAGTAAAAGGCAACCACATGGGTTGGCAGCAAAAGGCAGCCACAACACCTTTGAACCCATGTGAAGAAAGCTGGAGGTGCAGAAAATGAAGTATGGGATGGAGTTGATTCCAACCACACTAACCTAGACAAGATGAAGTGGGAGTTATGGGTTGTATTAATGGAGGAATGGTGGTGTTGCATTTCATCATGATGTTCCTCCCTCTTAGTGTTGAGCCTATTCTTAACAACTAAAATGAGTTATTAAAAACAGCAACTTTAATTCTCGCAAGTGCACGAACCGTTTATAGTATAGCTTATGTAAATACGAGGTCGATCCCACGGAGAATGGTAACGTGGTTACAAGTTAAACTACTTAAATGGTGGGAAAACAAAGAAACAAACCAACTAACAATGGCAAGGTCTAGGACAGAATCCTAGCACCACACACGCACTCAAAATGGGGGGTTTTGTTGTTGAAATGAAAACAAGATAATGAAATGGAAGTGCTGCAAAGTAAACAATAGCAGCAATCAACAAGTTGTGAAACAATGATTGAGAAGTGTTAGAGCCTTGGAATCCACCACTAGTTTTCCTATCCAAGTTATGAATGCATAGAAAGTGACTCAAGCTTCATCAACAATAGATTATCGCATACAAGCCTATGGTATCTAGGTGCAGGGTGCATGATTCTCCTAAGGCATGTAATTGTGCATGTTATCTACACAACACGTGATCTCTAATATGCAACCTAAGCATGGTATCTACTTAGAATAAAGCATACAAGAGTCATTAAGTTCCCTGAGAATATGATAATCACACAAGTCCTAGAACATGGTATCTGTCCTAGTCAACCTATGGTTATTAACCCCTTGAATGATTCTTAGGCCATTCATGTGTTGCTTGTGAAAGGAGAGTAGAATTGGTGAATCTAAACCCCTTCCCAACCTGTGCTAGATGCATAAAATCCTAGTTAGCTACTCCAAGAAAACATACATCAAGCACATAATAAACTGGAGATTAACAACTTGGCAATGAAAGCAAGGAAATCAATTAACCATGAAACCATCCATAACATTGAATATTCATAACTAGGGCTTCATCCTAAGCCCTAACTAAATGGATTAGTTAAACATAACTATGAATACAGAAATTAAGAAATACATAGATAGAATAAAGAGAAGAGAAGAACTAGTTGGTGGCAGCAAGGTAGTTCCCAGGACAGCTCCAAGCTCTCCCTCCTAGCTCTCTTCTTCACTTGTGGTGAATCTAAATGTGTGTGTGAGTAATGGATGAAGTGAATTATTGAATGAATGTTTCTGAATGTCTTGGAGTTCTCTATTTATAGAGTGGAAATTCGTCATCCCCTAGGCTGGTGAAGCACAACTCACTGCTAAGCTGCCCCAACTGCCAAGTCTGCCCAATAAATGCTAGTTGACTGCCCAATACATGCCAGCTGCTCCAGCTGCCAAGTCTGCCCAATAAATGCTAGCTTGACTTTTGTTCATTTTTCTGAGTTCCCAAGCTAATTTGTCTCCCATGTGTGGCTGCTGTTAAGTGTAGCACATGGCTCCAGGTATGTGGCCACACTAAATGTGACAGCAGCCAACAATGACTTTCTGTGAACCTGGTTGAGTGTTTCACGTGCTAAAGGCTCCAGATTTATCCAATTGGGCTGCAATTTGGATATGTTATAATAGACCCCAACTGGAACAACGTCTATGAAGGATGTCTCTTCATTACAGCTGTGTAGGTTGTTGAAATGAGGCCTGCAAGATGACCCACGAAATTGGACTGATAAGGAGTGTGACCCAAATTGGGTCTGTCTTTAAGCTTATATTCCTCTTGTGCCAATCAGCCCAAAACATGCATGGATTGCATCAAATGTGATCTCTTGCTACCTTAACCTACAAAACACACAAACATAGGTAAGTGACTCAAGATAAAGAGAAACTAAACAAAATCACTAAGTAAAGAAGGCATGCAAATGTATGAAATTATGGACTTATCAAATACCCCCAAACTTAGATTTTGCTAGTCCTCGAGCAAAACAAAATAAAACTACAACTTAGAAAACATAAAATAAGCAGCTAGCTTTCCAAACAATATCCTCAAAGAATCGCCAAAGTGTATGGTTCCAAAGAAACACAACAATCACAATCTAAGTTCCACACATGGTTCACGAGTAAGCGAAGCTCACAATGACATCCTTAAGTGTAGTGTGTGAATGCCAAATCAGAACAACACCTGCAACTCAAATAAGTACATACGCACACACTTAGAGCACAATCAAGAATTTCGAACCCCATAAGCACATTATTATATCAGCTCTCCACAGAACCATACAATACCAAGGATCAAAAGGACTTTACAAGGGTTGTAATGAGGCTTAGGGTAGTGGTTGAATGAAAGAGGAGACATGGAGATATAACAACATTTTGAGCACAACTAAAGCATAGGTAAAAGCATGAGAGATTACTGAACTTTGTAACAAGCAAGGAACACATACATGAGCAGATTTTCAACATAATTTCAACACGTTCACAACTGTTTATTTGGCCTAATTTTGTGGCTCTTTACCCTAGATCGCCATGATCTTCTCCTTATAACACCCTAGGGCCGTGACTACATTGGTCACACTTCATTACCTCTTTTGATTACTTACCAATACCCCCAAACTTATTTCTTTTCAACACTTGGGTTACAGCACTAATGATTCACTTTTGCTCCAAAAACCTTGCATTCTTTATAACTCTCTTTTGAAGATAGCTTTAATTGCTCATAGAATAAGTAAGGATAAGAAAACAGAGGTTCATCATGGTAGGAATGGTTTACAAAGAAATGCTTAACTTAGGCACAAATGGGTTGGCTAGGGATGAATACATTTAGAGAGATGGTTAGAAAGGCTCAAACGATTCAAACATGGCCTAAATCACTTCCTAAGCATTGTATGGCAACAGAATGTCTCAAGAGATATTCAAATAAGTTCTAGAGTACGAAACCAAGATTATAAGTAGAATTGCACAACGTCTCCAAGTAGCAAGAAATTGGACTAACTTGGCAAAGTGCTCAATAAGTGCAAGGATGGCATGCAAGACAAAGTTAACTCAGAACCACACAAAGGCCTTAAACAATGACTGTCAATTTCTGAAAAAACCATATTAGCATTAAATTCAAGTCTTATCATAGGTGTTTGGAAGGATAACAAAACAACACACAAAATCCTGCGTTTTTAGACACTAGACACACTAAAAAAAAATTAAAATTTGACAATTTGAAACAACATAACTTTGAAACAACATAACTAAATCCTTCCCCCAAACTTAAATGAAACATTGTCCTCAATGGTTAGAGTGTAAGGACAAGCAATGCCTCATAAATGAAAGAAAGAAGATAAGGAAAAGACATAGCCAAATGTTAGAGTTTAGAAAACAACTCCCCTTTGAAGTGATTCAGGACGCCAGCAAGTTCCTTGCACGTTATATCTTCTCCTCGTCACCTTGGGTTGCCTCCCAAGAAGCGCTAAGTTTTATGTCTTCAGCCGGACGTCCAAACTTGCTATAGTAAATGGGGGGGTTGGGCTCAATCGACACCTCATGCACTGCAAGATTGGTCACCAAGCTTGTTTTCTTTTTCCATCGCTTCCTTGCTGCTTTCCTTTTCCTTTTATGATTATGAATAGAATGGCAATGAACTGGAGGAGTGATTGGAGGATCTCCAAATTTATGTGTAGGAATTGTAGCATTGAACATGTGGGCAGCCCCCTGCTCCTCCTTCTCTACTCCTTGCAGCAAGCATGCTTCTAGTGAATGGGAAAGACCATCAAATCTCTCTTTCCCTGGATTCTCCAATACTTCAATTTGAAAACAATCTTGAACATCACTTGGCAGATTCGTGGCATCAAACACTTTGAAAGCAACAGTTTCTCCATTAACGGTCATGGTGAGAGTGCCTTGCGCTACATCGATCGTGGTCTTAGCAGTAGCCATGAAGGGTCGACCAAAGATGAGGGGCAATTCATTGTCAGGAATTGGTGCTTCTTCCATCTCCAAGACTAAGAAATCAGCAGGCAAGATTAAGCCTTCTACTCTCACCAAAACATCTTCTAGAATGCCCTTGGGGTACCTAATAGTTCTATCTGCCAATTGAATGCTCACAGATGTGGCTTGCAACTCACCAAGGTTAAGTTTCTCATAAACATGATATGGCATAAGGTTAATGGATGCACCAAGATCAAGCAAAGCTTTTGGAATCTTGAAATCACCAACTATACAAGGTATAGAAAACGAACCTGGATCCTTTAGCTTTGGAGGTAGCTTTCTTTGTAACACTGCACTTACCTCTTCACTCAATGCAACCTGTTCATGCTCTTTGAATCTCCTCTTGTTAGTGCAAAGATTCTTCAAAAATTTTGCATATTTTGGAATCTGAGCAATGGCACTGAGCAGTGGGATGTTGATTTGCACCTTCTTGAATATTTCCATTATCTCATCCAAGCCTTGATCTTTCTTTGACTTTGATAACCTGCTGGGAAAGGGTGCAATAGGCCTAAAAGCATTAGTTGAAATTGGAACTTGATTAGCATTAGATGATACCTTAGGGCATGTGCTCTTTCCAGGAGCATTGAGGGGCTGTTTGGTGGAACTTGTGGGCTGCCCTTGTGGTGGCTAAATGATCTCCACGTTTTCTCCATCTTCTTGCTCTTCATTGGCATCTTCAACCTTATTATCCACTTGTTTACCACTTCTCAAGATGTGCACTGCTTTAATTTGCTCATGATGCCTTGGATTCACCTCCGTTTGGCTCCGGAAAAGTTCCGGATGCTCTATTGCTCAAGGAGGATGCAATCTGCCCAACTTGCACTTCTAGTTTGTTCACTGCATTTTGAAGATTCTGGTTGGTTTGCATTTGTTTCCCCATGAACTTCTTGAACATGTCTTGCAATTCCCCCATTTGATCACCCCTTTGCTCTTGCACTTGTTGGGGAGCTTGCAGGAATTGCCTTTGTTGTATTTGGAATCCTGGGGGAGGTCCTTGAGATTGTTGCACATTTGAATTATTGCTCCACCTGAAATTAGGATGATTTCTCCACCCCGGATTGTACGTGTTTGAGTAAGGATCATTCTGAGGATTCCTTCCTTGAAGGGCATTTGCTTGTTCTAGCATGTGGTCCACAAAAGATTGGTTTTGAACTTCCACTTTGTTTTCTAGAGGGCCAGTTACTGCCCGTTGAAGCAAAGAACACATAACATCAAGTTTTGCAGCAATCTCATTATTAGTACTTACCTCAGAGACCACAGCTTTCATAGGAGCTCCTCTACCTTTATTGTAGCTCCATTGTTGGGAGTTAGCACTCAAAGATTCAAAGAGAGTAAAGGCCTCATCTGCTGTTTTGTTCATCAGTCCTTCTCCACTTGTTGCATCTACCATCATCCTTTCGGAATCAAGCAAACCTTCATAGAAAGATTGCATTTGCATCCAACTCTCTATGTTGTGGTGTGGGCAGGAACTCATCATCTCCTTGTACCTCTCCCAGCATTCATGAAAAGCTTCTCCTTCTCTTTGTGTGAAACCAAGAATTTCCTTTCTAATCTTGTTAGTCTTTTGAGCTGGAAAGAATTTCTGCAAAAATTTATTAGAAAGCTCATCCCAAGTACGAATTGAAGCATTAGGCAAAGAATATAACCAAGACTTAGCCTTATCTTTTAAACTGAATGGGAATAGCCTCATCTTAATCTGCTCATCATGAAGTCCTTGAATTTTGATTGTAGCACATATTTCAAAGAATTGCTTAACATGCATGTAAGGATCCTCAGTGGTATTACCATAATAAGTTGGAAGAAGATGAATCATACCACTTCTAAGCTCAAACCTGTCAATTGTGAGTTGAGGATAGACGATGCACGAAGGTTGATCGGTGACTTTGGGAATGGAAAATTCACGCAGGGGTTTCCGAGGTTGGACAACAAGCGCACCACCTCCTTCATTATTATTGTTGTTGTTTGGAATCTCTGCCATCTTGCTTGAACCTTCAAATTCGTAGCTCTTAGATTCAGCACTTGAAGAACTATAATTCCTCCTCAAACCAGCACGTAGAGCAGCTGCTCTTGGTGATAGTGGCTCAGTTTCAGATTCGGACATACATGCACACACAAGAACCAAATTAGTGTCTTCAAATGGAGATAACAACTAAAAAGAAAAACTGAACACAGAAAGGGAAACCAATGAAAATAACAAATAAAACTAACAAAAACAAAAACACTCAAAGTAATCTAACTATAGCACCATCGTTACCGGTTCCCCGGCAACGGCGCCAAAAACTTGTTGAGCCTATTCTTAACAACTAAAATGAGTTATTAAAAACAGCAACTTTAATTCTCGCAAGTGCACGAACCGTTTATAGTATAGCTTATCTAAATACGAGGTCGATCCCACGGAGAATGGTAACGTGGTTACAAGTTAAACTACTTAAATGGTGGGAAAACAAAGAAACAAACCAACTAACAATGGCAAGGTCTAGGACAGAATCCTAGCACCACACACGCACTCAAAATGGGGGGTTTTGTTGTTGAAATGAAAACAAGATAATGAAATGGAAGTGCTGCAAAGTAAACAATAGCAGCAATCAACAAGTTGTGAAACAATGATTGAGAAGTGTTAGAGCCTTGGAATCCACCACTAGTTTTCCTATCCAAGTTATGAATGCATAGAAAGTGACTCAAGCTTCATCAACAATAGATTATCGCATACAAGCCTATGGTATCTAGGTGCAGGATGCATGATTCTCCTAAGGCATGTAATTGTGCATGTTATCTACACAACACGTGATCTCTAATATGCAACCTAAGCATGGTATCTACTTAGAATAAAGCATACAAGAGTCATTAAGTTCCCTGAGAATATGATAATCACACAAGTCCTAGAACATGGTATCTGTCCTAGTCAACCTATGGTTATTAACCCCTTGAATGATTCTTAGGCCATTCATGTGTTGCTTGTGAAAGGAGAGTAGAATTGGTGAATCTAAACCCCTTCCCAACCTGTGCTAGATGCATAAAATCCTAGTTAGCTACTCCAAGAAAACATACATCAAGCACATAATAAACTGGAGATTAACAACTTGGCAATGAAAGCAAGGAAATCAATTAACCATGAAACCATCCATAACATTGAATATTCATAACTAGGGCTTCATCCTAAGCCCTAACTAAATGGATTAGTTAAACATAACTATGAATACAGAAATTAAGAAATACATAGATAGAATAAAGAGAAGAGAAGAACTAGTTGGTGGCAGCAAGGTAGTTCCCAGGACAGCTCCAAGCTCTCCCTCCTAGCTCTCTTCTTCACTTGTGGTGAATCTAAATGTGTGTGTGAGTAATGGATGAAGTGAATTATTGAATGAATGTTTCTGAATGTCTTGGAGTTCTCTATTTATAGAGTGGAAATTCGTCATCCCCTAGGCTGGTGAAGCACAACTCACTCAGCTGCTGCCCAACTGCCAAGTCTGCCCAATAAATGCTAGTTGACTGCCCAATACATGCCAGCTGCTCCAGCTGCCAAGTCTGCCCAATAAATGCTAGCTTGACTTTTGTTCATTTTTCTGAGTTCCCAAGCTAATTTGTCTCCCATGTGTGGCTGCTGTTAAGTGTAGCACATGGCTCCAGGTATGTGGCCACACTAAATGTGACAGCAGCCAACAATGACTTTCTGTGAACCTGGTTGAGTGTTTCACGTGCTAAAGGCTCCAGATTTATCCAATTGGGCTGAAATTTGGATATGTTATAATAGACCCCAACTGGAACAACTTCTATGAAGGATGTCTCTTCATTACAGCTGTGTAGGTTGTTGAAATGAGGCCTGCAAGATGACCCACGAAATTGGACTGATAAGGAGTGTGACCCAAATTGGGTCTGTCTTTAAGCTTATATTCCTCTTGTGCCAATCAGCCCAAAACATGCATGGATTGCATCAAATGTGATCTCTTGCTACCTTAACCTACAAAACACACAAACATAGGTAAGTGACTCAAGATAAAGAGAAACTAAACAAAATCACTAAGTAAAGAAGGCATGCAAATGTATGAAATTATGGACTTATCACTTAGCCCTATAAATAGAGAAGCCTTCAAGCTTCAAAACACACCCCAAGGGGGGAGCTCTCAAACACTTCTCTAGAGCTCCCTTCCCTTCTCTCCCTCAAATTCTCTTAGTTTCCTTTCAAGTTGTCAATTGTTGTAACAAAATTAGTTTACT
Source organism: Prunus fruticosa (assembly GCA_018703695.1). Lineage (NCBI taxonomy): Eukaryota > Viridiplantae > Streptophyta > Magnoliopsida > Rosales > Rosaceae > Prunus > Prunus fruticosa. The sequence goes on along the minus strand of CM031918.1, from coordinate 23,948,233 downwards.
AAATTTTCCTTCAAGTTTTCTTAGTTCCACTTTACTTTTATTTGTAATGTACATTCTTTCTTAAGTATTCAAGTTTAATTAGTTTCCAAGTTTCAATTGTGGTTTTTGTTCTTATTCATTATGCTTATAAGTTAATATGCTAGTTTGAATGATTGATCACCATTTAGGTTTGCATGTTAGCTATCTTGGTTTGAATTAAGAGTATACACCATGCTTTAATTCGAATTGAACTATGAATAGGAAGAGTATGTATGGTCATTCGACAACAGGGATTAGATACATACTTGGTTGTTTAAATTGTTCTTCTATGCTTAATGGGTTCCTAATGCTTAATTTTAGGTTAGACAACAAATGATCAAATTAGGGAATTAGGAACACAAGGTTTTGACCAAACACCATGGCTTAATCATACTTTAGCTAGAATCAATCCGTTAATCTAATTGAACTTGGGAACTTATTTGCTTGAGTTATTTCCTTTTTTTTCTTGTTTTATTTATTTTCTTTTTCATTTCTGTTTTGTGTAGGGGAAATGAATTGGATCATTCAATCACCAATCCTCGTGGGATCGACCTCGCACTTACATATGCTATACTACCGAACGGCTCGTGCACTTGCGAGTATCACAAGTTGAGGACATGCTCGACCTAATCGCTTCAAGGGGGAGCACATTAACTTTCACTTTACTTTTCTTTTTTCCGTGTTTTCTGGTGTTTTATGTTTTTTTCCGGTTACTTTCATTTTCTAGTGCTTTGTGTTTTTGCCTTTTCCTTTCGGCTATCTTTGTTTTATTTTAGTTAGGGAAATGTGTTTTCTTTTCCGTTTGTCGTCTTTGTTTTATTTTAGTTGGGAAGCGTGTTTTCTTTTTCTTTTTCTTTTTCTTTTCTACAACCTTACTCTTTTATTTCCAAAACAAAATAACAAAAAGAAAAACAACAAAATAAAATAAAAACAACAGATAGCTGTAGAAATCATTTCTTCTCGGTAGTTGGTGTCTCGACCATTGGAGCTTTGAGTTTGGCCCTCTGGCTGTCCTCTTCCAGGGCTTCACGCACAGCCTCTTAGGGCTCACCACTTGAGCTCCCAAAGATCGCAATCTTAGCTTGAGCGTAATTACTCTCGCGATCTGCTTGCTTGCGTTTACCCGGTCGGTCTAGGTCCTCCAACTGCTTTCGCATGTTGCGAGAATACAATTCTACCATCTTTGTTAGGCTTTTATTCTCATCCCGCAATACTTCTAGCTGGTGTCGATTTACCTCCACTATCCTTGCCCTCTCCCTTTTCAAGCTTTTTATAGCAGTCTGACACTCATCAACCCCCACACAATTCACTCCAGCCATCCTTCACACTTCCATCATTCCATCAACACATCCAGAAATCATCCCCAAACATTCCCACAACCCCAAACACTCAAGAAATCAACCCAATACTCTAAACTGCCCCAAATCACCAAAATAGCTCCAGAAAGCCTCCCTTCAATTTCCCTATGAATTTCCTCTTTCTCAGCCACCACCACTCACTCAAACTCATCCCAAATCACCTCCATATCCTTCATACATCCTTCTAGACGTGGAGAAGCTCTTGAAGAAGTATTGGACACCACAAGAACTTCAGAAAAGGGTTTCTTTTACTCTTATGGCTTTCATTATGTTTTCCCATTTTTGTTTTAGTTTCTTTTCCATTATGAGTAGCTAAATCAATAACTAGGGCTTTGATGTAACCTAACATGAATATTCTGGGTTTATAAGTTTGGAGTTTCAAGTTTGATTCATGATTCATGTTCTTATTCATTATGCTTATAAGTTAACATGCTTGTTTGAATGATTTATCACCATTAGAACTTGTTTGTTAACTATCTTGGTTTGAATTAAGAGTAGACACCATGTTTTAATTCGAATTGAACTATGAATAGGAAGAGTATGTATGGACATTCGACAACAGGGATTAGATACATGCTTGGTTGTTTAAATTGTTCTTCTATGCTTAATGGGTTCCTAATGCTTAATTTTAGGTTAGACAACAAATGATCAAATTAGGGAATTAGGAACACAAGGTTAGGACCAAACACCATGGCCTAATCATACTTTAGCTAGAATCAATCTTTGAATCTGAATTAGACTTGTTACTTGACTCCTTATAACCCAGAGTTGAATTGTTATGGTGATTCGAATGCCCTAGTCTCCAAATCCGTTTTCCAGCCCTTCAAAATCACTCTTTGTTACACTTGTTTATTTGCTTTCATTTGCACTTTCAGTTTGCTCACTTCCTTTTACAATCACAATCACTCTCACTTTAATTTCTGTTTTAGACTTAACTTCCTAACTTCTTGAATTCGGTAATCTACGTACATAACTAATTTGAACTTCTCAGTCTTCGTGGGTACGACCTCGTACTTGTCTTGCTATACTACTAATTGCCCCGTACAATTGCGAGTTAACATAATATTAACAACAAATTTTGGCGCCGTCACGCGGGTGACCCACGAAGACCCGGGTTTGGCAACAAGTAGGGAAAAGAAATAGAACCACGAAGACCCGGGATTGGCAAGTAGGGATTGGCAAGATAATATTAACAACAAGTAGGGAAAAGACCCACGAAATAGAAATAGAACAAGTAGGGAAAAGACCCACGAAATAGAAATAGAACAAGTACGAAGACCCGAGATTGGCAACATAATATTAACAACAAATTTTGGCGCCTGTCACGTGGGTGACCCGGGTTCGATCCCCGGCAACGGCGCCAAAACAACATAACTAAATCATAAGCTAGAGAGGTACAAAATGATATACAATTATGAATTGATCAAATACCCTCATACCTAGATTTTGCTAGTCCTCGAGCAAAACAACATAAAACAAAGTTAAAAACAAAACAAGAAGTTAACTAAACCACTTCCGCAGGTAACTCGATTGCATTGAGCACATGCAACAAGCCTTTAAACCTCTAGGCATCCCTAGTAGGAGGAGTTGTGTCTCCTGAGGGTTTAACAGAAACGATACCCATAAACGCTTTACTAACTCTACAAAACAAAGTGATTAGTAAAACTTTGAAATCAACTGATGAAAATGAAAGAAAACTTTTGTCATACCTCCAATACCATAGAGTTGCCAAGATAGGTGATTAATCAGTGTGTAAAGTGGAAGCTATAGCTCAAAGGCACACGGCTTCAAAGCAAGCACACTCAAACCTTGAATAGAGAACATGCTTCGACTCTAATTCTCACAGATAACACTCAATCACTCAGAACCTATGGTTTAATTCTCTCAAGAAAGCATAAGTGAGTGTAAGAAATAGAAGCACAAGTTTAGGTTAGATCTCATGAAAGGAATCAAATACTAGGAATAGAGATACACACATACTTACAGCAATCATGAATACATCCTCAAAGATCAGCTAGGTCTTTTACAAGGTTGTAATGAAAGGCTAAGGTTAGGGGAAATGGAAGAATTGGAAGGAAAAACAAGTAACTTAAGAACATACCAAGGTTGCATTCTTCTTTGATCTGCAAGGTATCATTGGTTTAGTATGGCATGGCTGCAACTTCATAGTATCATCTGGCACAGACTTTATTTTTCACACTTAGATCAAATCGAAACACTTTCTCTTTATCTTTCTTATTTACTGATTTGATCTGCTTCTTCTTTAACTGTTGTGTCGAATTCACTGCATCAAAATGGATTCAGTTGCATCCTCAACTTGTGATACTCGCAAGTGCACGAGCCGTTCGGTAGTATAGCATATGTAAGTGCGAGGTCGATCCCACGAGGATTGGTGATTGAATGATCCAATTCATTTCCCCTACACAAAACAGAAATGAAAAAGAAAATAAATTAAACAAGGAAAAAAAAGGAAATAACTCAAGCAAATAAGTTCCCAAGTTCAATTAGATTAACGGATTGATTCTAGCTAAAATATGATTAAGCCATGGTGTTTGGTCAAAACCTTGTGTTCCTAATTCCCTAATTTGATCATTTGTTGTCTAACCTAAAATTAAGCATTAGGAACCCATTAAGTATAGAAGAACAATTTAAACAACCAAGCATGTATCTAATCCCTGTTGTCGAATGTCCATACATACTCTTTCTATTCATAGTTCAATTCGAATTAAAGCATGGTGTATACACTTAATTCAAACCAAGATAGCTAACATGCAAACCTAAATGGTGATCAATCATTCAAACTAGCATATTAACTTATAAGCATAATGAATAAGAACAAAAACCATAATTGAAACTTGGAAACTAATTAAACTTGAATACTTAAGAAAGAATGTACATTACAAATAAAATTAAAGTAGAACTTGAAAACTTGAAGGAAAATTTACTAAAATCATTTTATTACAACAATTGACAACTTGAAAGGAAACTAAGAGAATTTGAGGGAGAGAAGGGAAGGGAGCTCTAGAGAAGTGTTTGAGAGCTCCCCCCTTGGGGTGTGATTTGAAGCTTGAAGGCTTCTCTATTTATAGGGCTAAGAGGGAGGAACATCATGATGAAATGCAACACCACCATTCCTCCATTAATACAACCCATAACTCCCACTTCATCTTGTCTAGGTTAGTGTGGTTGGAATCAACTTCATCCCATACTTCATTTGCTGCACCTCCAGCTTTCTTCACATGGGTTCAAAGGTGTTGTGGCTGCCTTTTGCTGCCAACCCATGTGGTTGCCTTTTACTTGCTGAAAAACGATTCTTCTGAACCAGACTTGGTGTAGGAAGGCCACAGGTTTCAAAACGTATCCAATGAGGTTGAAATTTGGATATGTTATACTAGACACCCATTGAAACAACTTCTATGAAGAAAGTATTCCCATCGGAGCAGTAGAAGTGTATGTTTTGGTAACTACAAGTTGACTGCCGAAACAGGGACTGGAATTGACTTCATTTCATTTCATTTCTTTCTTTTGCTTCACATGCATGCACATGCTTTATCTTTCAATTAAAACCTGATCTCCAGCTCCAAAGTGATCTTCCAATTCAATTCTCATGTTCAAAGGCTGAAGCAAAGTGCCTCTCATCATTCCTCCTTCTTCTCTCTTTCCTTTCCACCATGGCACTTTAATCTTTGTCTCTTCCTTGTCCCCTTTGCCATGATGTATTTTTGTCTTCACAAATATGCTCTTGCTTTCTCTTTAATAGCTGGAATGCCTCCCCACTTCACTCATTATGTTGAGTACAAATTCAATTATAGCTAGGGAGAGGCACATGGCCAAAAGGAGGCACATGGCAAAAAGCTGGCAGCTGAAAATCCTCTTGAGCAAGGTTGAGTATTGGACGGACTGAGCACTCCACAAATGTCCAATTGGGCTGAAATTTGGATATGTTGTAGTAGACACCCATTGGAACAAGTTTCATGAAGATCTTCACCTCATCCAAGCCCCATAGCATGCTGATCCAAGTCCAAGAAGGTGACCTACGAAATTGGGCTGGAAATGGGTTGTAGCCAAAATGAGTTTGTGTATAAGCTCTTCTTCCATTCACCCAAATCAGGCCTTAACATGCATGAATTGCATCATTTCCTATCCAAATTCATCATTGTTACCTAAATCTCAATTAACTGAAATATAAACACAAAATGAATTAAAAGCACAAGTTTAACTCAAAAACATAACTAAATCATAAGTTAGAAGGGTACAAAATGATATACAATGATGAACCGATCAATTGCCTTTGCTTGTTCTTGATTTTTTGCATTGGCTTGGCAATACTCGTTGGTTTCTTCCACTTATTACATTAGCTAATTGGCTTACTTACACCTCAAAATTCTAAATAGAAGCATGCTGATTCTGAAATTGGGTTTTTGTTTCCTTCATAAATTGGTGGTAGACATAGTCAGTTGAGGAAGTACATCTTCCAATTTATTTTCTTCTCTTGAGGTGAAAAGCTAGGTGGTGGTCTTAGCACATTCTGATTATTGCTCCATGAAAATTTTGGATGGTTTAGCCAACATGTGTTGTATGTATTGGAATAAGGATTATTCCTGGAGGGGTCTTTTTCCATCGGAAGGCTTCCTAGGCTTGTTCATTCTTGGACTGCCATAGAGTGGTGAATTAGGACTTCATTGCCCCTTTTTCTGAGTTACCGAGAAATAAGCCCAAAGCATCTCGAAGGAGAAGCAAGTCATAGGGACTCGTACTTTGTTGTTCTTCCAGCGGCTACGTGTCTTGTGTTGACGTTTCTGACATCTCTGAAAATAGGTAGAGATGATTTTCTTATGTTGAACAGAGATTGTAGAACTTGGCATGAGAGCTTGGAGTATGGGAGCTAAAGACCCACAAGTTTAGAAAATGAGAATTAATGCATGTGCTTGGCTTGGTGTTAGATATGCTTGAGTTTTGGTGTTGAGAACTTGTTGTCTAAAGCTCTGGCTATGGTGGTTTAAGAGTTTCAAGAGAAGGAGATGGAAGGAAAAGCTTGAGGCTTGAAGGTTGTGGTGTTTATAGCTTGGCAGAGTATGAAGAGGAAGAAAAGGCTTGGAGTTATGCTTGGTTAGGCATTACAGAGAAGATGATGGATTTCAAGGATGAGAAAATAGAAGATATGATTGTAATGACTGCTGGGAGCTTGCAGCAGCCAAGAGAATGGGCCGATGGGATGCTTGTACTAGCCAAAGGATAAAGGTTAATGGCTGAGGAATAACTGCAATGGCTGCTGGAATGCTAGCAGCAGCCGAAGGAAGGTGCTCTGATGGTTGTTGGGGGTGCTTGTAGCCACTCAGAGAAGTGGGTTCTCATGGTTGCCAAGAGGCTTGCAGCATCCAGAGAAGTTGGTTTTTGCCTGGGCAATGCCAACCAATTTATAGAAGGTGAAGACTTTCTTTGGTTTCCAATAGGTAAAAGGAATTGTTGGAACCATCCTATTTCCAATGGGTAAAAGGAAGCATTGGACATTATTATTTTCAGCAGGTAAAGCTACGCATTAGAAAATGACTATTTC